>CM036916.1:20808106-22138731 GCA_020800305.1 Porphyrio hochstetteri
CCAAGATGCACTTGCATTAATTATTTTTTCAGAAGTTTTTGACAGCAAAATTTGCTTGCAGTGGCAGAAAGCTGTTCTTGCCTTTCTTTACTGCTTGTTCTCCTAATTAATGTCAGCATGTGATCGATAATGTATTTAATAATGTTCAGGATATTTAAAGACAGGTTTCCATGGGATGGGTGTGATTGTTTCTAAAGCTGCTTGTCTGTTACTGCTTAGCACCACAATTAATTGTATGCAATATTAATTTCTGCCTCTGTTTACTATGTGTGCTCTAATGCATTGCAGGAAAAATATACATGCTTGGGAAAAAATGGTTTTACATGAAAAATTGGATAGAACTTTGGGGAAAGGTATACAAAAGTTAAAGTTCAAGTTTTCGCAATGATTCAAGAAATAAATCTCACTGAAAATTATACAAATGGAACCTGTATTAATAATATTATGTCTAGGATGTATTGGGGTTTTTTGGTAATTGTTTTAATATTTATTTATTTATTTGTGCAAATAGGTAACGGGCTTTACAACACAGGTCTCCATGCAGGTTCATGCCTGTGGAATAAGGATTGAAGCACAGAGACAGGTCTGCTGAGTAGTTGCTATTGAAGCTATAGGAACAGACAGGTTGATCTGGAATGCACCTGAAGCAAGTGGTAGTTCATTTTGAAGACCAGATTGCAAAGATCAGGTGACTTTCATGACTCAAATGCATTTTTTTACTGCTGATTCTGTACTTGAAAAAGTTTCATGAAATAATGTGTATCTTCTCATAAGGAGAAGAATATTTCAGGCAACAAACACAAAATGAGAGATAAGAAATATTGAGTACAATCATTCCATGCTTGAGAAAAATGTTCCATATGTTTTATTAGCAAAGAACTAAATTCTAATGTATACCCATGGATTATTGCAGAAGCTTACAATTTTTTATCTCCACCAATTTTGGTCTCAAAAACTACTAACTGAAAAAGGATTATTCCTGTTATGACCTGTCAGTGATGTTCTGCTTGAGCAAATATATGTCTTATTACTTGTATATATGTTTCAGTAGGTTGCAGTTCTAGACAAACTTGGAAAAAACGGCTGGCTTTTGATACAAGGGATTTGGAAGAGAATTTTGAATGTACAGAAGTGTCTGCATCGCCTTGAATCTAGACTGTTACTTTTGAAATTAGGATCATGAAAAAATTTATAATAGGTTGTAAATTCTGAGCTCCTCCAAGCTTGGAAGAACAGGTTTTAATTGCTTGCTTGAGGTGTTTATGTGGAGTGTGGGGCTGCTGACTGCTTTGATTGCTCACAAACTCAATCTCTCCATGACAGCAAAGTGAATGTGAAGAGCTCTCGCTCTCCTTCCTGAAAAGAACAGAGGTGCTACTAACTTGGAGGGCCACCTGCCAGTATGGAGTCTGATTGTCAATGAGCTTGAGAAGTGCTTTTGTTTCGATCAGCTGGGCAGTGTTCAAATCCCAGGATAAGGTGGGGGAGAAAGTGAGAGGTGACTCATGCCACGGGACACTATAGTTCAAAACCCGGTTTTCAAACACAGGTCACAGGTTTGGCACAGAAAGAGAAGGCCAAAATCTTTCTTCAGCATTCAAAAAGAAAAATCCATGTTTCTGATGTTTGGAAAGATCATATCTTGCTGTCTGACTCAAATACAGGGATTTGGGAGAAGAAAACTTATGAAAAAGAAGCTGCTTTTTAATTGGCATCTTGTAATTTTTAGTCTGTAGCTTGGGTTGGCATTCTGGTGTTATTTGATCATGTCTTTTAGCACGTTTTGTTTTAAATAGTTATACCAATATCTAAAATAGATGAGAGAGAATTAATACAACTAAAAATTCTCTTGCTTGTAAACTCACATGAGGTATTTTATTCACTTTTTTCATTTTTGTCTTCAGAGGTGTACTTGTTTCTGCAGGTAGGTTTACATGAGGTAAAGTAGTCTTTTTTGCAGGAAGGGGGAAAGAAACAGAGAAGTCTGTTAATAAACCAGAATAGCCCAACAGTGGAAACTGAAACTTCAAAATTTGGTTTTGTAGTATATCAACACTATATTAATGAAAAAATCTGTTACCTCTTCTCCCAAACACTCAAGAAGAATAAGCCCTGAAATATTCTTGCCACTTATAAGACGTGCAACAAATTTTTGGTAGGAAGACAAGTACCTATTTTTCAGAGCACAAGTTGTTATTTTTCTAGTAAAGTCTTTCTGATAAAGACTTTTTTGATAGCTATGTGCAATGACTGAGCATGTCTGGCACCATTTTACAATGGGTACAGATTTCAGGTAGTGACATCTTATGGTATTACCATGCTGTTTCATTCTGTAGAGCTCAGAGATAACTTGGGCCATTAGAACAAGACAAGCATGTAGGAATACAAAGCCAGAGTACTTTGCTTCCAGCAATACAGTCAAGGGGTTAGGACACCGTTATGATCTTTCAACAGGACATGCAGGAGCTTTTTCCTAAGACTGACATTTGTTTCCATGTAAGGGCAAATCAAGGCCAAATCTGGACCTTTGGCATGGTCCAGAATGCTTGTTCTTTTAAATATTTATCCTTATTTGCAGATTTTTTTTTTTTTTAATTTATATAACATTTTTTACTATTCTGTGGATATTTCAGTGCATTTGTAAATGTTCTCGCATGTTTATCTTCTTTCAGTAATGTGGTACAGATTTAGTGCTTGACTGAAAGCTTATTAATGGGTAAATGACAAGAAAAGGCTCTTTTATATTTAGAGACATTAAATCAACAGTTTATATGTTTATAAAGAAAAAAATACTCATCTAATTTGACAAGTCTTTTAGTATTTTGTCTCCAGATCCTTGCCTAATCTCCCATTGAAAGAGGAAATAAAAATGGAGCATTTTTATGACTTTAATAACCCTTTCTCCCGCATGTAAAGTGTGACTGCTTAATTGTGTGTGTTCCTTTGGAGTGTTCCCCTCCCTAGCACTGTTCTAATGCGTTTCTTTGTGTTGGTACTTTTAAGATAAGTGACAGGGTAGTATAAGGTCTGAAAGCTCCCTGTGCTGAGTAAAAAAAGAACAGTGTTTGTGCTGAAAAAACATCTCATGAGAACCTGATCACTGTCAGTTGACTTCCCAGCAAAACTAGGGAATGCTGCCTGTTTCTTCAGGTGTGATTTGTCAGGTCTGACTTGGCATGGTATGATCAGGTTCCAGTTCTCAGATCAATGAGTGCTCTAACTAGGAGCCTTTGGATTGCAAGCTGAATGGAAGTGGATCTTCAATCCTGCAACATGTGGGGTTTGGTTGGTTGGTTGGTTTAATTCTCAGATTCTCTGAGCAAATGGAAACTCTGCCCACCTTGCTAACTGTGCCTCCAGAATCAGTGCCTGGCAATACAGTTCTAGGTTTTTGTTGGGTTTGAAGTCAAACAGCATTACTGTGACCTGAAATGACTTTACATGATGTATTAAAAGGTGCCAATCTGGAGTAGCTGTAGTTGGTTCTTCTACTGATAAAATCCATAGGGGAATGAGGGTAACTAAGTATATTTGGGCAGAATTTCATGCATTAGGACTGAATGTGTTTGGGGGAACATAGTTAGCACACGGATGCGTATTACAAGGCTGTATACAATTCTTGTCTCTGCTGTTCTCCTCATGGCACGTGTAATTCTGTCTGTACTCTGTTGTCGCTGCTGTATTTCCAGATGTATTGCCACACTGTTTCTGTGTCCAGAGTCAGAGGAAGTGTAATGCATTGCTTGACTTCCTTACAAGCTAGTAGTTTAGAAACATGCAAGATTTTACATATCTCTACACAAAGGAAAGAGGTACCTCAGAAGAAAAAGCTGGCCTCTGATCAACTTTCTTCCTCCCTCCTCCCATTTACTTTAATTAATGGCTGTGGCAGTGAGAGTCATTTTAGTAATGTGTGTAATAGGTGGAAGTTAGGTGCTTTGTCAATGATTGCACTTGATAACAGGCTTGGACAAAACCAAAATGAATCTCCAGCTATGATAATTATGTCAGTGTTAGTAAGTCCTCTTTTTTTTTGTGCAAATGCTATGCTTTGCTACAATATAATCAGCCTACTGCAGTTTTTGCTTTAGGTTGGATTTACTCTGGTATGAATAAATGTATTCTACATCTTCTGTAGTATGCCTACTATGTTCATTTACTTTCCTTTTAAAGTGACAAAATGGGATGTGGACAGCAGACTGCAGAACTGACTATTAATTCTGTATAATGCAAAAGATAGAATTTCGGCAATTATAAACTGTACATGTACTTTCATGTGCTTTATTGGTAGGAATTATTCACCTCTGTAGAATGTGCTGTGTAAGTTAGACCATCTGATAGTCTGTGACGTGGGGTTTTTTTTTTTGTTGCCTTGCAGTGTTGTGCTACTGACACAATATGACTTTACTAACTGCTTCTTCCACACTATTTTCCATGTTTCATATCAGTGAACTGCAAAAAGGTTTAGCTTTGAAAACCAACAAATTCCATAAGAGTATTATGACTTAAATGATTGCTACATACCTATTGATTCTTGTACTAGTTGCCACTCTGAAATTGGGAAATACAGATCTCAGTAGCAAATTTGCATGTGCTCTTTGAAGGTTCATTCAGGAGATTGCTTTAACACATCCATTTCTTTAAAAAGCAAGGAAGGCTTTGTATTTTTAAGAGAGAAATCACCTCTCTTGTGGTGATGCTGGACAAATACACTGGGTATCTTTTGCTGGGAGCATGAAGTGTGCTGTACAATTGCATGGTGCTTATAGAGTCTTTAAGAGAGAAGGATAACTGCTTTCATTTGTGTTTATGTATAAACTGTGAATTTTGAGCTGGTTTAGCTGATAGAGATTGCAACTGTGTGCTTACTGTGATCTAAGGATGTTCTAGCACTAGTATTTCAAGTTATTCTCTCAGAGGGTATTTGTTTGCTTTAAAGATATTTTCTCTGGTGGACTATCTGGTTTTCATGTTAAATTATTTTGCAGAGGATGTAATTTTCCACTTCTAAGGTGTACAAAAAGTTCTTTAGAGGACGTAAATATATTTGTGTGTTAATGATTTCATTGTTAATCTCCAAAATACAAATAATCTGATAATGGGTAAAACTGTATGTGGATAACCATGTTTGTATCACGTGTACTTGGTACTTGCATGTTATTTGTGTGCTTAGATTCTTTAGTCTGTGTCTCTCAGCTTTGAAAACCATTTAAGCTACATGACGTTCAAGCTATACAGATCTTACTCAGAATCAACTGATGTTGATTTTAGGCATCACTTTACTCCTTAGGCTCAGAGGAGCATCAAAGGTCAAACTCTGGCATTTGGGATTCCCCATCAGCAGACTATGTCATAAGATTTTGTCAATAACAGGTTTGTCCCTCTCCAGCTGGGGATTTGTAAAGTTAGAAGTGAAGATGCAAATCTTAACTATGCTACTAAACCATGCCATTTTTGTAGATAGAGATGTTTTTAGAAATAAATACTTAGATAACACATTCTACAATGCTTTAAAAATTGGTAATGAAAGGAAAATATGTGATATTCTTGGTTTTTTCCTTGTCTTGTTTTATACTAGAGACTGGTGTTGAGGCAGTCCTTTGTAATGGAACTGTTAGTTCCTTGCAGTAGTAGTGGGCAGCAAGGTGGAACCAGGAGGAGGGAAAAAGGATTTGTAAAAGGTGATGTTACTGGTGGGGGAATAAAGGAAGAAAGGGCTCTAGGACTGAGAGAATGTACCAGAGATAGGGATAGGAGCTGCTATGGCCCTCAAGCTGAGGAATGGTATTTTATTTTGCCTTTTGGGAAAAGAGATTCAATCCAAATTGTTTGTTATGTTGGTCTTTTCATCGATCATGTTCACTTATAAATCTTTCCAAATCAATTAAAGTTGTATTGAACAAAGAAAAACAATTGCTGCCTTCGTGTGTGCCATTCTGTAGTTCAGGGAAAAAATCAAATAAGTAGGCAGCAGATCTGCTAATGAACTTGCATGATTTCAGCACAAGCTCTGTTTACATAACAGGAGCTGTATGCTTCCATCAACAGAAAAGCTGGAAACTGCTGTTTGAGTGACCATGTCAAGGTACCTAAGCATTGTTTGTGCAGAACTTAAAACACTGATGGTCACACCTGCCCTTGGAAAATCTAAAAGAAATACCAGTCAAGATAGTGCAAAGATGAGTCATAGCAATGCCAAAGGGCTTGTTAAAATACAGAACAGGAACACATGAGAGAAATGGAAATTATTTACTTATTCTTATGAAAGGGCAGGTTATAACTCCCAGAGGCTCTGTGGAAAAAATGAATTATAGTCTTTTCTGTTTACAATTCTGCTGATAAGAACTGAGGTCAGGAAGGGAAATAAATCCTCCATACCATTAACTGTCCACCTGCTTAAATGATTATTTTTTTATCTCTTCCATATAAAAATTGCTTACTCAGTTGCAGCTGTTTGAGTGGAATGAGGATGGAGCTTTCCCCGAAATGCAGGAGATGGTATTTAGAGTTGTGCTGAGTAGATGCTCAGTATATTTCCATTCCCCCTAGCTAAAACAGGGATTCATGGCAAGAAGAATATGAGCTATGCTCTCCAGTTTATTTCTTGAAATAACTGTATTTAAAAGAAGAAAATTAAGGAAATGGTATTGAAAATACCATTTAAAAGAGAGGAAAAGCCTACATTGTATACATCCATATACATTAATGAGAATTGGCTCTGGCCTATAGTTATTCTACTGAAATATATTTTGTATGTTCAGCTGTGCTGGATCTAAGTTACTTGGTCTAATAAATGGTAAATTATTAAAATAATGCTAAATGTTTGTCAGAATGGTCTGAGACTGACAGGAAATGTACAGCTGTGTTTGACACTATAGAGGGGGGTCTGCTTACACTCACTTTGTTCACTCTGTCAGGCTCTGTGCTGCTCTCAGGCCTTTTGATAGAGATCCTAATCATATTTTGCCCTCAATAGGCTTTTTCTGTTGTGGCTGGTTTGTGTCATAGTGACATGTAGGAACTTGATTTTTGAACCAGAAACACATGGCATGTGCTAGATGCTGTAAAAGCACAAAATAAACACCGTCCTTTTAAAGTGAACTTGGATTTCAAAATGCAATGTCATCAGTAGACTGAGATGATTTAAAGAATATTTTAAACTAATTGCTAACCAAATAGCCAGTCCAAGTTGTGCAAAACAGCATCATATGTGCTTAAATGAAATTTCTCCTGTGTTTGTGTTTTTACTGGTCAGTATTGAGAAGAGCCTGGCCCCATCTTCTTTACTGTCTCCAATCGGGTGTTAGACATGTGGATAAAAGCCCCCTGAGCCTTCTTTCTCCAGGCTGAACAGTCCCAGCTCTCAGAGTCTCTTTGTCTGTCAGACACTCTTGTCCTTTAATCATCTTCATGGCCCTTTATTGTACTTACTCCACTAAGTCCATGCCTTTCTTTTCTCCCTTCTCCTAATTCCAAAGAAATTATTCCTGGGTTCTCTAACAGCAAAGGCTGACAGCTGTAAAAACTTTTATTGAAGCCTCTAATTAACATGTCCAGAGATTGTTTTGGTTTTTTGAAGATTCCTTGATTTATTGTTAAACATGGTATGTTCTACTTAAAATTAATTTTGTTTTTTACTTGTGATTGACAGTAATCAAGGTTCAGTTGGCTCTTAAGAACAAACTTTCTGGCACATTCACAAGATCATAATTTTAAAAAATCATTTATTTTATAATATAGGGAGCTTAAATTCATTTGTTTACTTATAGGACTGAAATTCTTACATGATAATCCACCAAAACAGGGCTTAAGAATGACCCCCAACCTCTTTAAATTATGGGACAGCCTCACAGATTTTGGGAATAGTTATGATATTTTTGTTTTCATGGAACTGAATTTTTCTGCTGCCAGGCATGGTAACTGCCTGCTGATTTGATGTGGTACTGAGAGAGGTAACTCCAGAAAATCAGTTCAAGTATTAGTTACTATGCAGACAACTGTTTTGATTCTATAGACCACAAAGTTTAGAGGCACACAGTATTAAACATACAGTTTAAAAATCCTAATTTCATTAAAAGATGCAAAAGAATTGCTCATTCTGAGTTTGATTAATATAAGAAAATAAAAGGGAGGTGGGAACCCTTTTGGAAAAGAAATGAAAAACTAAGGGAAATGCAGAACATTTTACTTCGAGGTTTTATACAAGCTATGTAAATTACTGGAATCATATACTTTGGAAAGAAGTATTCTTTCTTTTTACCCAGTGGAAAAGTTTAGCTTCTGAATTTATTGGTGGTTGTTGGCAGGATAAACTTGGCTTTTGCAGGTGACAGGGGCATAACCCAACAGGTGTGTGTGTTACTAATTTAATGAATGTTGTTTTCATAACATCATAGAATCATTTATGTTGGAAAAGACCTTTAAAATTGAGGCCAACCATTAACCTAGCACTGCCAAGTCCTCCACAAAGCCACGTCCTTGAGCACCACACTACATGTCTTGTAAATATCTCCAGGGATGGTGACTCAGCCACTTCCCTGGACAGCCTGTTCCAGTGCTTGATAACCCTAAAACCTTGGTTTGTCAGAAAAGGATTTAAATGTTAATAAAGTGCAGAAGTTACAGGGTTACATCCTTCCCTAAGCTGGGATCCTCTTCAATAAAAGCAAGTGACAGCTTTAAAAATTAAGTCTGGATTGTAGGCACTAGACTGGATAAGCCCTGAGAGGGGAGGGTCTGCTTAGAAACTTGGGGTTTATTATACTTTTCTAAACCTAGTATATGTTGATAATTAGCTTATAGTGAAAAAAATACATTCTCTCTTGTACTATGCTGCTTGCTTTTATGAAGAGCGATTACACGGTAACTCAGGTCAGAGAGTTGAAGAGTCAGAGGGCTTGCTGGTTTGGGGTTTGGGTTTTTGTTTGATGGTTTGGGTTTTTTTTTTACTGAAAGATAAATTTATCAAAATTCACTGGTATTATCAAGATGTAAGAAGACAAATTTTTTTTGTTTAAGTTCTACACAACTTCTAGTTGTCTTTTAGAAAATGTCTCTCTTGGACTGTAGCACAATTTATTCCATGGGCTGGAAAGCTCGTTTCAGTAATGAGTAATTGAGTGCTACAGATCCCTTCCAGTAGAAGGGCAATTTAATATTTGATTTTCCGTGATTTGGGAGTTTGCTTGGAGCAGAATTTTGCTAATACCACCTAACCCAATAAAACTCTATTTATTTATTTCAACTGAGAAGGTGTAATTAGGTCAGCTGTAATTTCCATGTGTTGTGCTCAAGGGAACTTGCAAGGCGTTTTTACACCCACTGAGTGGAAGCTCAGGCTCTGCGTTACCAAAGAGTAAACCCCAGGGGTGAGGGGTTTTGCATCTGACCCCTGTGCAACAATACCAGTTAGTGAGAAGGGGGTACAAAGTGTTCCAGTTTCCAGTAATTTGTGTCTTTGAGTTCCTCAAGCACAGAAAATCACATCAGAAACATAAATAAAAGGACTTACTAATAGTAACTAAATCTGGTGGCATTGAAAGATGCAATACAGTAGATATGAACCATTGTCTTTACTGGTGTTTCCATGAAAGGAAAAAAAACCCTCAAAAGAACCCAAAACAAAACAAACCTAACCCAAAAAACCCCACAAAAAAACCCCCAACCCAGACAAGTTTATGGCAGGATCTACTTATGCTGCACATAATATATTTGCATATATTTTCCACACGCAGCATATGGCAATTATTCAGATTGCAACAGCCAAGTGTTAGGAGCTTATGTTACTTATTTCTAAGTATAGCTCAAATATAGATTGCTGTGCTGATCAGTTTTATCAAAGTTTTCCTTTTTGTCATGCCTCAGTATTCACTGTTCAAAATCCTGCCCATTTCAGCGATGGAGAGTTGAATTACTTGCATTTGAACATTTTGCTTCCACTTAGTATTCCCAAATATTTTAAAAAAGAGAAGAAATACAAGGAAAATGCATCATACCTCTCTTATCAGTGAAGCTGTGTTATGGAGGGATGTGATGGTAGGGTGTTTGTTTTAAACCTAACGGTGTTTGCTTTTCTCTCTTTAACAATGCTATACCTTATTTGCCAGCTTGAATTTTTGATGGGCTGTTCTTCATTTGTTTCCAGAATACTTAAAATTTGAGAGCTGCCTTAATGTCAAGTAATTCCAAAGTCTTCTATTGCATTTCTCAAAGTGGAGTGGTATATAAAAATAGATTTTTTTTCAGTCACGTTAATAAAATATTTTATTAATTTTCATGGTAGTCTGTGGATTTTAAAAAGTCTGAGTCAGTGTTCAGCTACAGACTTCAAAGGAGGAATGTTCTGTTTAGATTTAAGTAGTGTATGAGTCACTTCACCAGCTTTCTGGAATGTGCTTTTTATCCTGAGCTTCAGCACTGCTCTCCCTGGATGTTTTTGAAAATATGGATGTTATGGATAAGTTAACTATGAGCAAATTATGGCTGTGGTAAAGTATACCTTTCTTAAGGGTAATGCAGGTTTTCAGAATCTTATGGTAACCTATTACTAGAATCTTCTCAGACATACCTCATAACACAAACTCTTATCTAGTTTGCAGAAAACCAATTAACTAAACAAGTAACTGTCCTGTGCAGGATGTTTACATGAAAGTAATGTGCAAGCAGCAGATGAAGGAAGCTATTCCACAGCAATGAACTCAGTTTATTCGATAACTTAAGGAGTCAGTCATAAATGCTGTATTTATATGCATAAAACTACATAGATGTATAACTTGCAGGTATTTAAATGGTTATAAATATAGAATATATGTCATTCATATAGCAATTATGTCTGGTATATAAAGAAAACAGTAATCAATGCAGTGTGATATTTTATTTTGACTACTAATATGAGAAGGATGCACCAACCCTTGGCTTTGTTGGCACTTTAACAGCCAGTTTCTGGTTCATTTGACTGAGCCTATACTGTATGTCAGGCAGAAGGCTGCCTTCCACGGGTAGATAGAGACACATTCAAGCCTGTGTCTGAGTGAGTGCACAGGCGGATCAGAGTGAGACACAGTACAATAGGGTGGGTTGGAGCAGGAAAGGGGTTGACCTGTAGAACTAAAGTAGCAGTGAAGATGCCAGTGCAAGACAAGAGCACATTTGGCCTGGAATAGGAGAAATGACTATATGGAACAGAGAAAAGTACTTAGGTGGAAAAAAGGATGAGTTACTACTGTATTATAGTGCAACACATTTTAGTCTGTCGTATGGGAGAATAAGAAGAGAAACAAAAGTCTCAATGCCAAGTGTCTTCTGTTAGCAAGGAAAAAATATTGACAGAAATCCTTCTGTGATGCCAGCCATGTTGGAGGATAAACCTTTACTGGACACAGATCCACTGTGCACATCATGACTTAGGATGTTTCTCTTTTTGTCTGAGAACTGTGGGTACCTATATTGGAGAAATACACTGTCAGACTTTTATAGAATTTCATTTTTTCCTTTGTTATTTCCATCACATTGACATAATGCTCAGAGAAACAGAAGTATTTAACTGAGAAAACTATTGGGTAAAGAAGTTAACAGTATTTTAAAATTAAATCCCAATCAATAAACCACCCTGCCCCTCTGGTTCTAACTGGCTCTTCTTTTGTAGCTGTCCACAGGGAGCGAAGCAGTTAACTACAGAGGTTACCAGTACTGGCTATTGTAAGGGGGAGAAAAATCAGTATGTGAGTCTTAATAAGCAAAGTCATCACTTCAAACCATCGATTCATGGAGTATGTTTCTATAAAATGTTTCTCTCCAGAGCTGAGAGAATGAAAAATGCTTCAGATACTTGATGCTTTTGAGATATGTGGAGGTCAGTCTAAAGTGTAATCGTTTATCTTGATCTGTCACCATCATCTGTTATTTGAAATCTGTACTTTCCAGACAAACTCGAATGCTTCCACACTTTTCCTTTCTACTTCTCACCCATCCCCTGGTTTTGCAGGACCATTTCTGTGGAATACTTGTGCCTTTACTCTGCTTGTGATAGGTTCCTTTTTAATCTCGGTATTTTGGAGCGGTTCCTAACCAAGCTTGTTGCATCCAGCAGGAGCTGTTTCAGTGTGTTGATGTCTTCCTGGTGTCACACAAGGTGAAATTACCCAAAGGTGGAATGCAGGGTAACTTTAATCAGTGACATGATTTAATATAGCACAACAGATCGGTGGTTGTGCTGACATATTTAGATCTGGTAATGTCAAGGGTACCTGCTAAAAGTTTGTTGTTGCTGTTGCCTTTTAATAGAAACTTGTATATATACAGTAGAACAGCAAAGGTTGCCTACCCTTTGGAATTCTTCCAGCAGGATATCGTGTCAGATGATACATTAACTTTATGAGCAGGGCAAACCCCATCTGTCTGTTTACTGAAAAACTACCCATTTCTCAGAGTTACAGCTTAGGATCTGAAGAAATTCTGTATTCTTGATGCCTTTATAAAATCCCTGTTAACCACTAGTAGCTATAGGTTGCAGATATTTTCAGTTTCTAAAACTTATCAGCATTAAAGGCAGCAAAAAGCGTTCCAAAGGACTGATAACATTCGTGTCTGTCATCTGCTCAGAAAGTCATCTGTAAAAATCAGATGATTTTGCATGAAATAATACAGGCTATTTTCTGACTTAAAAGACTCTGCTCATTAGACTCATTTAGTAGTGTTTGACTTGTTTTTCCTCCAGTAGTCTAAGCATTACGTTCCAATGATTTTACAGGGACAGGGATCAACCTGGTGATATATAAAGTTCTGGAAGTCTTGATTTGTCAAATAGAACTAGAATACCTAGTGAAAGTTAAAAAATAAAATGTAAACTCTGTTTTTAAGAGACAAGGTGTGCTGTGGATGGGGGTTGTAGAACAGAAATTGAATTCTCAAGCCTTGCAGAAGTGTAGAAGTATTGTTTTGACATACAGTTTTGGAACCAAAAGTGATCAGTTGTTTTCAGTTAGAATTTTGCATTATTCAGTTCTGTGTACTGTGGAGCATCACCCCCAAGGTTTCTTTTGTATTATTCTTTCCTGGCTGTTAATGATGGTCACATCCTTCATTTAAAGAGAGATTCATTTCAATTTCACAGCTCTTAAATTTAGCTGCTAAAAATTAGGCAAACTTCGGACTTTTGCTGGGAAGTACACTTGGATTTTTTTCCTAATTTCTGTACAGAATATTACTTCAGTTTTCTGTGAAGTGTTTTTCCATTAGCAAACATATTTGCAGCGATAGAAAAAGAATGTTTGATTTTGGAAATAATTTAGAAGTAGGTTTTTACAGGTTGGGCTAATAATTTCTTTTTGTTAGTGCTAAAAATGGGTTTGAAGTGTGAACAAACGAACTACTAGGCACAGCCAGTTTTCAGATACATTCAGAATGTTCTGTTACAAATGATGCGGCTTGCTAATTGCTTTGAAATTAGAGTATTTGTGCCTATGATGATTACTGCAAAGCGTCATTAGAGCCTAACAACTGGAGTAGTGTCCTAATTGGGGTCTGATTCACAAAACGTGCTTGAGAAACTGTGGACTTGCAGTCATTTTATAAATTTCCTTATCGATGGATAACAGTGTGCCATCCTTCCAGCAGACATTGCAGGGACTGGGTGGCAACACTGCATAAAATAAGTACAGGCTGTGTTGGAGGGAATGATTGTTTAAGAAATAAAAACCTTTTTTTTAACCTACCACTTCCTACTATAATTTTTTAAGAAAGTGCTTCAAGATACATATTTTTAATTTTTGCTTAGTCATTGAATGATTTGGACCTGGGATCAGCATTAACAATATTACATTTCAAACCTTTTTGACACAAAGGCTTCTTATGCAATCCACAGTGTTCAAGGAGGGAGGGGATAGAAAAGGATGAGAGAGTGCATATTTGTTTCTTTACATCAGAAAATTAATATTACCCCAAAATATTCTTTCATCATTAGAAAATCAGAACAAAAAATGCTATTTTTTTTTTTTAAACTGCTCAAAGTTCTATTTCCAATTGAGAATGGTGTTACATTTGTATACCTTAAAAGAGCAGCAAGTATCTGATACCTGTGCTCACGGGTGAGCTGCAGCAACACTCAGACATCTGCAATACGATGTGCTTTTCCACGCTCAGGTGATTCTCAGAGGTAATCTCTGTGTGTATATCAAAACCTGTAGCATTATCCCATGACTGCTGCTTTTTTCTTGAAGAAATCATGTGGCTGTACTAATAAATCTTTTAACATTAGTACTCTCTCTTTTTTTCTGAGGAGTTCCTTCTTTGTTCTGTGCCACATACCCACTTGTTTCTCTCACACGGTCAGAGCTCATGAAATAAAATACCTGGTATTATAATAATCATAATAAAGAGATGTATTAAAGGCCTTCTATAGTTATTTACACACTGTTTTCTTTTAATCTTCCTTAAATAGCCATAAGCTAAACATGGGAGCAGCAGAGAGAACTCTCCATGGGCTTAATTTTTTTAAGGCAGATACACTTTATTCTATTGGCAGTTCTCTCCTTTGTCTTGATCCAAACCAAGATATTCCCTGCCCAATTACCTGACTGTTAAACAGTCTCTCTTGTGCTCGTCCGTCTTTGCCTTTTACCTTTGGGTTGTCACAAACTTCTGGTGCCCTTCTGTGAGAAGGGCATGTGCTTCTGGACTGGGAAATGGGAGCCAAAATAAAAGAATTAATTTAGTTGCTGAGGGAGTAGGCAACAAGATTATTTCTGATTTCTAGATAGTTTAACAGTGGAGGGGAGGAGAAGCTTTTTTCTGTGCTGACTTATTTTTGTCTAGAAACAAAAATCTGGTTAGGGAGCTATGAAACACGTTACCTGAAGCAGTGAGATCCTTAGGAAAACTTGTGGCTGGTAGAAGAGGTTGGTTTTTTCGTTCCTATATGTGTTTCATTATCTGTTGATTGCATGAACAGCTGCTTTCCCTGGGGTGTGGAACTACTTACTGTTTTGAATATGAACAAAGTAGCTATATATAACTTTTTACAAACCATGATATAAATTAATCAATTCAACACCATGTAAGCAATTGTTTGGCATCTGTTTATATTTCTGTCGTCTTGTTATTGGAGATAATGCTGCCATTAGCACCAAGAAAGCTTACCTTGTACCTTTCCATACTAATCATACCAACTATTTAGTCCATTAATTTCAATAAAAGGAGCATGAAATAGTGTAGGGAAAAAACTGTCAGGAACTTACATACAAAAGGTAAAAGGGGTAAAACATTGTCTTCCTTTCTATTTAAGTGACATTCTTCATGCAAGGTTGACTAGAGTCTTGAACTAAAAAATGTAGTTTCTTGCAATATCGCTTTCTGTAAATTACAGAAGCTTTGGATATGAATGTTTAATCTCCTTTTAATTTTGTTAAAACCCTGGCAGTTTCTGTGGCAGTGATAGCCATGCTTTAATAATGTTTTACTGATTCAGACGTTCCTTCCAAATGAATTTGGATTGATTAATTTGGGTTAAAAAAGTGTTTCTTTATTAACCCAAAGTTAAGGAAGAAAGAAAGATTCTTGATCTACCTGTAAGTTACATCAGCCATTATTTTATACATATATTGCAATTTGCCTCCTATTAACCTCATTTCTGAAGTAAGCAATGCTAGTCTTACCTCTGGTCAGTATTTAGAGCTAATGTAGCAGGTACAGATATGAGACTTTTACATAATGCTCATAAACATCTTTTTTTATTGCTAAATATATGTGCAATACCCTTTTTCACCTTCCTCTCCTGCCTTATTCCAACCCCCTTGGAATCATGATTTTTAATGAGGGGTGGACAAGTAATTCTGTAACATAATCTTCACTGTGTGCCAGCTGGGTCTGATGCTTCCATGTTGTCGGGGTGCTCAGGCGCTTGCGGTGTGAGGAGAAGAAAGCCTGCTCCTTTGTTATAACAAGTGTTATTACTTGTCACCTGATTTATATGGTGGTAGATACTTTCTGTAACATTTTTGCTGCTCTTATTCAAAATTATGTTGAAACACATTAAACACTAATTTATCAATTACTACTGTAGTTTTTGTTTCCACAGGCTTTTTATGTGTTCTGTATAATATTATGCTAATTGAAATTTTTCTGTCAAAATTGAAACATTGATGCACACTTTTCCAAATTCTAATCCTTTTCCAGAAGGACAGAAGATACTTGCTGAGGTAAATCAATATCTTTTCTCCCATCAATCACAGAGCTTCCATTCAATTAAGACCCAGAAATCTTGCTTGAAACACTTTGTGATTTTTATATTTTATATGAGAAAATTTCATAGGAAATAGGAGAAAAAGTTATGTCTTGTAATGTTTTTCGGTGAAACATACTGGTCTGTTTTATGCCTTTCCACGCTACCTTTGTTCCTCGTTATTGACAGTAATCACTCCTACTGATACTGACTCAGAGTACTCAGTATTCTGGAGTTGGTTTACAATTTTCCTGTGTGCCCAATAGTGAATTTCTCCCGTACAACAGCCACTCAACGTTTCTGAAGCTGTATTCGCTCCATGAAGTGCATGTATTCAAATATCTGCATACAATGCTTAGTCTAATACAGGGGGTTTTTTTTTCTGATCTGTGCTGTGATTTCATTCTAGTAGGCCGAAAGTGATAGAAAATCTTAAAATCATAGAATATCTCAAGTTGGATCATTGAGAGGTAATAATTAATGCAGTATGCTGCCCTTTCTTCACACTCCAAGGAATAAGCAGCTGGAATTTAGCAGTCAGTGGGAAAAAAGACTAAGGAAACTTGTCATGACTGGAGAATTGAGCCATGTAATCTTTAGGGTAGAAAGATTTTGGCAAGAGGCAGATGCAAAATTTCTGTAAGGCATTTGCTCTTTGAATTTTTTTCTATACGAGGGCAGATTGGTGAGGGAGATCAAGGAATCCTGTCTCTAACATAGTCAGATAGCCAAGAAAGGAATAGTTTGGTGGTGTGTTTGCCAGAAATGGGGCACATCCTGTCAATCAGATTATGTGAGGTACCAGCTGAAATGTCTGTGAAAGCAAAGTGATTTGAATGTCACAAAGAGGAGAGCAAAAGTTTTAAGGTTTATAGCAGGGAAGCAGTTTAAGACATGGTGGCTCTGGCTCCATACCACATGGATTATTTTTATGGAGTCTGTGGAAGGTGACCAGAAAAACCAAAGTCATGTAAACTATCTCACTGTCGATATGTGGAATTTGGGAATGGATGAGAATTCAGAAATAGTCCTAAGGAGGTGGAGAATTGCCTTCGGCAGGATTACACAGCACACACAGCCTTTCCTCACACCAGCCATCGTTGTGTATTCCTCTGGCTATTGCTGCACAGCAGCATTGTGCCTAAACCAGTTGGTAAACTGTTAAATGTTTCTCTTCTCCACTGAGCAGCATAGCATGTGATCCAGTGGTACCTAACAGTGCCAGCAGCGATGGGAGTGCAGGGCAGCAGGTGCGCTCAGCTAACACTTGGATTCAAGATGGGAACGGCTCAGCATGGAGCTGGCAGCAGGGTTTTAGGAGGTACCATATGCGTACAGAGATGCTTGTGAGGGAATAGTGGAGCAAATTTAGATTCACACCACACCAAAGACGTGTTTGTTTGACTATCCCTTTCTGATACGGTTGACCCTTTCTCTCTAACAACTAAAAAGCCAGCTGGGAATTTCCCTAAATCCAACACTATATGGTTCTTTATGAAGAGATTTCTTAGTATTTTGCACCGAGTAATTTCAAGATAAATGTAAAAGACGTGAAGGATTTAGAGGAGTATGAGGAGTAGCCAAAAAGGCATAAAGGTGCTTAATATGATTGAATGATGTTATTGATGTCTAGCTTTTTGTTCTGTTTTTGATTTGGGGCTTTTTTATTGGGGTTTGGGATTTTTTTTTTAGTTTTCACAAGGCTAAATGGATTTTAAAATTCTCTCTCTACCTCAAATTTGATTGAATATTCCCAGAAGGTTCAAAAACGGTTAGGGTGTGCAGGATGGTCTCAGAAGCCTTGTTTTTTATAGGAAACTGAACTACTCTTTCAGTAAAAACTCTGTTTGTATGTGCATGAGATTCATCAGGCTAAATACACATTCTGTCTCATAATACGATTTTTTTTTTACATCAGTGAGAAAATAATATGACTAGTATTTTATTGGGAGTTGAGGGGGTGCATTGTATTTGTCAGAATATCAAATCCAATGTAGCTGTTGTTATATGTTATGTGACAGATGCAATTAACGATACTGGGATATTACCATCTAAAAACCTGGAATTTATATTAACCTGAATATCCAGCAGCACGACATGATTTCAAACGTGTGTCTTGTGTTAACTGCTCCATATTTTGTGATGCAAGAATTTTAACTCTATGAACTGGTTTTGGTTGTTTATGATGGCTGCTCAGTAGTACTGCTTATGTGTCTCTTGGTATCTTTCCTTACATTTAATAGAGGTAGCTGTGAACAGGCACATGGTGTTTTAAGACCAGGTGAGCAGGTGCTGGGAACTGCTAGCAGCACAGTCCATCAGGTGGGGCTGACTTTTGATGGAGAAGTCTGTTGTGTGAAGTCCCCTGCAACATGTCCAAAAGCATCAAGATTAATTCTGGTTATTCTGCCCAACATGGGGGCTACTCAGTTTCCAGCAGAAATGCAGGAACAGAACTGTAATCTACAGACTTGTCTTCTCCCAACTGGAATTTTAAGTAGTTCCTGGATGTAATATTTTATTATTATTTCTGTTTAATTTTCCTTTTATGATTTCTCATTTGTGGTGTTGAGTTTGTTTTTATCAACTGTTTATGATTTTACAGCAGGTAGAAAGATTTGATTCTGCTCTTCCAAGCATAATTTAAATGTGAAGCTTGATTTTTCTCAGCTGCTAAGTGCTGCTGCTAATGGAAGTACTTGCTTTATTTTTAGGCACTTGTATGCCTAAGTGCCTCAATCGTGGAAGTTTAAGCACGACTGCAGTTGAAATCGTGCTGTAGGACTGAAGCACAGCTTCAGGGAAGACAGCGGGAACAGGGCAGCTCTTTACTAAATATATATTGCACAGAGGAAAATGCATGTAGTAAGCGTTTAGTGTCTGATAGCTGCTACTGTATTTAATATAGTACTTGTATTTGCACTCATATTCAATATACCTGTTTAACAAATGGACTAAATCTGCTTGTGTCACTGGCCACATGTCCCCATCCTTCATGAGAAGTGGGCTCGTGAAGATCAAGGTGTCTGTCTCTCCTCGCTGAGATGTATACACCACAGGATGCTTGGCACATGGCCCTGATGATGGCAGTCTTTCCCCAGCCTGCACTGCCTCACTTCTCATACCCACCAGGCTCCATGCTTTCCTGTGGAAGCTGTACACTAATAACTTACGTAAGCATTTTTTCAGGTACATATGGTAGAAAGCTAGTGCCTGTGCTAGCATTGTACCCTGGGCAGTGGTCCTCCACGCCGAAACAGTGCTGTGAAGCTGTGGCGGCATTTGCATTCTCCTCAGCAGCGCTACTGCGGCTGTAGCAGCGCAGAGAAGGAGGGAGTGCATGCTTGCTCCCTGTTGTGGTGCTGTTCTGCTGGCTGCGTGGCAGCCGGCACAGGCCTTGCGCTCTCTTTCGCTTGGGTGAATGGCCCCAGGCCTTGGCATCAGTGCTTTTCTCTAGCTACACTGTAGCTGTTGTGAGAGGTACAGAAATGCTGCTGCCTTGATCAGTTATTAATTTTCAGAAGGACATTTGGATGTAGGTGATAGATTTTTGAAATTCTGTGTTTCAGAGATAAATTCTCTGCAGAAAAAGTATGACATCAAATGCCGCACAGAAAACAAAGGTGGGCATCATGACTCTTCATTGGGCAGCAGCATCTCGAGTCAGCTGGACGCTGGGAAAGTCCATTCTTCTGTAAGCTGCTGGTAGAGGGAGATCCTGTGGTTGGAGTTGATATTAATATAGTCTAAGTAACAGACAGGAGAAACTAGCCTCTCATTTCTGTGGAGTGATGTGTGGGGATTGTATTTCCTTAGTGAGCATGTGTGGTGGAAGGTGCTAGCTTTGGAGATGTTGAAGCAGCATGGCTCTTTCTTTTGAGCAATGTACTGCAGATTTTTCACTACCTTTTCTCATGCTGCTTTTTAAAAAAATGGAAATTATTTTACATTGATGGAACAATGCTTTTGAACAAATTGCGACATTTTCTTTAAACGGGAGATTTCTAAATTGCAGTGTATCTCCAGTTGTAATATTTGCAAGCGTTCTTGCAGCTGCACAAAATTGACTACATCTGATACAAATAAGTATTTTGGAATACCACCAAGCCATTAAGTCAGGAATACAAAAAGCAGCATACCAGGATTTTGGAAAATCCTACTCCTGGAAATCAAATATTCTTTCTTCTCAAGAAAAAAATCCCACTGGAACACTACAGTGAGATGAAGGGAAGCTGAAATGTACAGAATGCAGACACAAAATTCCTGTTTATAATGGAGTTCTGTAACATGATGGAATAATGTTGGAATGATGATTATTCCAAAATGGTGGAATAATCCATCATTTCTTATCACAAATTATTTCAAGTATTGCTAAATTCAAGATAAAAATACTATGAGGCTGGGTACCAGCAGATATTAGTTTATTACATCCATTCTCAGCAGTTTAATTCTTCTGTGATTTCTAATATGGATCCTTTTCTTACAGTGTTTCTGGTAGTAATGGATTCTGAATCCGTGTGTTGCATTTTGCTACTAGCCCTATGTCACTGGTTGCCTAAAGTAAAAAACCAATTCCTTCAGCTGTCTTGCAGTGTAGACACTGGTGGGTGAGGTGGCTTGGAGAGAACGGGTTTAAACTAAAGGAGGAGAGTTTTGGATTAGATATTGGGAAGAAATCCTTCCCTGGGGAGGGTGGGGAGGTCCTGGCACAAGGTGCCCAGAGAAGCTGTGGCTGTCCCTGGATCCCTGGCAGGGTTCAAGGCCAGGTTGGATGGGGCTTTGGGCACCCTGAGTTAGTGGAGGGTGTTCCTGCCCATGGCAGGGGTGACACTGGGGGAGCTTTGAGGGCCCTTCCAACCTAAACTGTTCTAGGATTCTATATTAATCGGTTTCAAGAAATGTATGTGATAGCCAGAATTTTAGTGGGATTAGTAATTTCAGGTGCCTCAGGATATGACCTTGAGACCATCCTTTTGATAAATTCAGGGTACTCTACCTTTTAGGTGCACTTCTAAAATGTCACACAGCATCCGCAGAGATCTGCAGTGTCCTTAGCTGAGGATCTATGACCATATGCTGAGTGCCCGGTACTGTGTGTCTATGTTACTTCTACGTTTTGACATCAATCATCCTGCTAATGAATGAATTAAAAAATGCAAATCCTGTTTGGAACTGGGAAGGACGTTATTTAGCTAACTTTATTTTGTGATGTGCAAAAGAATTCTTCAGATTAGAAATTTCATTCTTCTAGAAAGAACAGTTTAAGACCTTCTCAAGGTGACTTGGCATAAATGCAGTTTGCTGAAGTGTAGGGTTCTTTCTTGTAATTCCTTATGTGAAATTCTGGCTTTATTAAGATTATGTGGCTGTAAAAGAAAGGAAATCAGTGTAACATTTTCTTGGATCCACTTCTGTTCACAGAGGGAAGAAAAACAGTTATTCTTTCTTAAGATGGAATAAATTTAATGATTTCAAACACAGCAGCAATAGACAGTGAAAAAGTCCTCTTAGTTTTTAATGCTGTTGTGAACAGGTTATTAAAGTATTTGGTGTGCTTCATCGCAGACCTTTCAGTATGGCCTTGCTTTTATCAGGTTTCTTAATCAACTTGTACCATATTCATTGTAAGAGTAAAAGGGATGTAAAACTGTGCAGAAAATAATAGAAGTGAATAATGTTTGAGAGGCATCACAGCAGAAAGAAGGGAAAGATAGAAGGTATGAGTCATCAAGTTTTATGGATCACTGGCAATCTTTTATGTTTATATTCCAAATGAACTGGCACTGTCTTGAACTCCTTTCATTAGTGTCCCTTTTAACTCCCCTTTCAGTACAGTGCACTTTGTCATTCAACTCACACTTGTCTCTGTATTTTTAATGCCTTTGAGCTTTTTTCACTCTGTAGGCTTTCTTACAGCCTGCCACCTGTACCGACTTGTTTCTAATTAAAACTGTCAAATTTAGCAAAGGCCATAAGCGTTAAATCACATGCAGAAGGGCTATCTGAAAACAAGGAGACTGTCATAACTGAGTGGATTTTGCAAGCTCTTACGCTGTTATGAATGTCTTACAATGTAAACTTTGTAGACCAGTGGAGATTTCGTTACTGATAATTTCCATGTCAAGCATATTTGAGGGATTTCTTCATACGCAAACACACTGGAGACATTGGTGTGTTTGTGAAAGAGGATGGCATAATCATCACTTCTAGATTTAAAATTCAGGCAAAGAATGATGAAATCCAGAATATGATGTGTTGCACTGCTGGCATTACAAAAGAATGATAAATGATACCTAAATGCTCATTTAATATTCTAGTTTTTGAGCCAGTTGGTGCCTGAAGTATGCTTGCAATTTGCAAGGAATAAATTATGGTTGCATCTTTTTTTGTAATGAGCATGGCTTTAAGAAAAGAACGAGCCTTGTCCCACACGATATGAACAATATAAAATGAGAGCGACAGTCAAGAATAGCATCTTGTAGTTATATGGGATGGAGGAGGAATAAATAGCTCCCTGTCTACTACTCTTTTAGGGTAGAGTAATATCCAAGCGGAAGTGTGCTCTTTGGGACAGGGTTTTTCTTTTTCACTGAGAAAGGCTGGAAGCCCTATGTAGGCAGATAAGGAAGTCGGCACATTTTTAGTGACTGTGTGTGGGGAGAGACAGACATCTGCTGATTTGCCTTCAGCTGCGGAATCTCTAAAAAGAGTTTGTCTTTGAAGCCATAATATAAATTTTGGTAGAGGAAAACATGTAGCGAGAAATGGCCTATTTGCTCTGGCAATTCCTTCTCTAGTCTTGTGAAGATAACAGTCTCTGAAGAATAATGAAAGTAATGAAACATATAGCTATTCCTTTTTGTCTAGAACAGTTTAAGCATCCCAGAATGCTGGCAAGCTAGCAGTATTGCCAGTCCTAAGCATTCAGAAGTAATGAAGGCCCTGAAAAACTACTACTCTGTTGGAACATATGAGGCTTTAAAAAATGTGAGCTCTGAGAAGGAAGGCACATGAAGCCAAGTCTCTTTTCGTTTTCCTATTTCTGTTTGAAAAATTATTCTTTCCCAAAATACTTATCAAGTATAGCACTTTGTCTTTCCCATTTTCATCTGTTGTGAAATAGATTGTCATCTATTGGGTCCATATATAAACTATCTGTGTATGGCATAGAATATGCTTTGAGGTAAAGAATAGCCTTTTTGCCAGGCAGACACTTCTCTTGGGTCGGTGAAATTCTCTTGTGTATTAAATCCCATGATATGCAGGTGTTCAGACACTTCTCTTACCAAGCAGGTAAACGATATGGTGGACAAAAATGAGTAATGCTTGCAGAGCTCACATGCTTTCTTGTAGCTGTGGATATTCACATCTCTCATCCTGAGAGCTTTTTGCCTTCAGCTGAAGTTCCTCTGATGAAAGCCACTGGTACTGAAACTGATTGTGCTGCTGGTCCACAAGACACAGTTGCTGTCCCTCTAAATTTTGCGATGCGAACTCTTTGGGTGTAAGAGGAACTGTCTGTCTCTCTGCTTACACAGGATAATACAGAAATGGTTTCCATTCAGATTAATGGGACATGAATATTTGTCAGAAAAGACATATTCATGAGCTTCCATAAATGATTGTGTATCTATCTACTTGTAAGCTTGTCGGAACAGGGCAGTAGTGATCTACTGTTACTGTGTTAAGTTATGACTCAGTTATCTTTGAGTTATGCATCCTTGTTTGAGGCACGAGTGGTGTGCAAGTGACTCAGGCACGTGATACCAACTTTTGTAGTGAGTCATGGCTTGAAACAGGAATAGAATAATTTTGGTTTAATATTTTACATAATGACAACCTGGCATTGATGTCGTGGGTTTTTTTTAATCTGAGAAATCCTTTTTGAAGTAATGACGATCTTTTTAGTTGAGAGAGAAATTTATGTGGAGGGCAACAAATTGCTTTATCTAGGACTGTGTTAGGGAGCTCTTCCCCTGTGCCTATAAAACTGTGATTTTAGGGGTTTTGTTTGTTATATTAATTGACCTGGTTTTGGGATTTTTTTCAGTGATTCTCCTGCCCTTTCTAATTTTTAATCGATGAATTTATAGTATCTGAAAATGCTTGAAATTAAATAAGAGAACATTAGCATATGTCTTTTGGAGTCTGATAACTTTCAGAGTAAGGAACATCTATATCATGTTAAGATAGGGTATGTAATTCTGATCTTTTCTGTGGCCTAAGGTTTGACTTGCTTGAAAATTTCTTGAAGATGGAGCGAGCTCAGTTGATTCCATGAGCTGCTTAAAGATATTCCTCTCCTTATTTCTTTTTTTAGTTTATTAGAAAATTTTATCATGTATGCAGGCAGATCTGAACCTCACTGCAAATGAAGAAGAGTACAACTGTTGTCTTCATCTCTACTTAGCTGATGAGATTTATTTAAAGGGCTCTTTTTAATAGTATTTGGGGTTTCATAATGCCGCTTTAGATGGCGATAATGCTACTGATAATTCAGAATTAGTCTTTAGCCTTCTTACCCTACTGCATAAAAAAACCTAAGTGTTGCTATTCTGTTGTTCCAGTGAAAGCGATTGAGATTTTCTTTTCTGTAGTTTCATTTTTAGACTTGTAACACACCACTAGGATAACTGACTAGGCATTGAGAACCTGTATTAATTCGGGCGATAAAGATCTTAAGAGAGTCAGTGAGTCAGACTCAGCAAGGAGTATTGTACTTTGCTGGCCTAGCATAAATTTTTCTCCAAGAAATGTTTCTCTGAAGTTTGGTTAATATAATTCAATTCTTATTAAAAGGCAGCTTTTCTTAAAGCTGTTACCCCATTTGCCATGGTCATCTTTTAGACTGCAGCTAAAGGAATGATTTCCTCTTGGTTTCTTTTGGAAAAAAACTAAAAATTCATATCATATATACCTACCATATATATATAGTTAAGGTAATTTATTTGCATAGCACATATATAAAAGGAATTTTAATATATAAAACTAAATATACAAAAATTATATAAAGCTTTTTGTGTATAAATACATAAATTAAAAGCAATTGCTAGCAAGGTGTAGCCCTATAGAACTGTGCTATTTGTTGAGAATTACGAGCTGCAAAAGTTGAATTTTCTGGCTCCATTTCTGTGCTGCTTCAAGGTGATGTACTGTCACTGTCTTTGTCGCTGTCTTTCTCACTTGTCCCTGCCTTCCTGCTGTTTCACTTCCAGCACAGACAGCAAGAATGGTCACTCGCCTTCAGCCCAGTCACTGTCCTCGTGGCCTTTACCGTGTGGAGACACCATCACTAGGCTGGGTGGCAAAGCACAGCTGTGCCCCAGGAGCCTTGAGGAAGATGCTTGATTTTGACAGCACTGAGCTGAAGTCAGCTTTAAGTGGTTGTGAAACTGTTCTGTCTCTCTGGACAGGTCCTTTGTGGCTTCTTGCTCTTTTTCCTTCAAGGCCACGTGTCCAACACTGTCTCCCTCCTTCATTTCATTCTTTGAGGAAGGGTCGATATAAAGTCATTGGTGGATTGATGAAAGGAACAGTCCCTGTTGCTATACTGGTACTTTTCTTCCAAACTCACTCCTCAGCTATGTGGCTATGAACATTGTAGGCTTCTGTGTCATTTTTTTTCCTGGCTAGTTCAACAGCTTATTGTTGCTGACCTTATGGTAGCGTGTGCCTGTGCATTCTGGGATGACTTTCATTGGAAACGTGAGTCTTGGGAAAAACACAATTAAGTTTTGTGCAAAAAGCTATAAATCATTGGCATAGTGGGTTTAAAAAAACCCCTGAGTTACTGAGTGCATTTTTGCTATGCCCTTATTAGGGAGTTAAGCAACAGATGATGGAATGGTTGTTAACGGAGCTTTCACTGTGTTAATTTACTGTCTGTCATCTTGGTGGTGGTTTGCAAAATACCACGTAATTAGTGATTCTTGACTCTGATACCATTCCTGCACTCTTTAAAAGAAAGCCAGGGTTTTATAGAGCCAGTAAAGGAAATGTGACTTGTCTTTTTGCAGGTCTCTGAACACATGTATGTATTTATTTGTATACATATGAAGATTTTTTTTCTATATACATATATATATATGCATACAGACATACACCCACCATTTCAATTTTAGGTTAGACATCTGTTGTCATAATAGCTAATTTAACATAAAACAGAAGCACTCTAACTAAAGTTAAAACTGCACAAAACTACTACAAAACTAATAGCACAGGTTTTTTTTATTTGACATGAAGTACTTTATTGACCATACGAGGACTAGGAAAAGAGTAAACCCCTGAAACAGCTTGGGAGAAAAAATAAAAGGACAAAAAACTGGAAAAGTAGCTGGTGGGTGACTACTGACATACTGTTAAAAAGCATATAGAAAATGTTGGTTTAATCTGTATTTCATATCACAAAAATGCTTCACTAGCTAGCTAAGGGGGTGAAAGTATAAGCACAAGGGTAAAACTTTTGTATGAAGTAGGTGATTTTGTCATTAGGAGACTCAACTCTTTTGTACTGGTATCAGCAAATCTTTCTAAAAGGTCCTGCAGCACTGCTCTGGAAAGAAGGTACCAGTTAAAAGAGTAGTGATGATGGATTTTTTTTGTCTTTTTGCTGGTTTTCTGAATTTCATGTCTTTGTCATCTTTTCCAAGCTGTGACAATTTCAAATTAATCAGAGAAATTTTTTTCCAATCAGAACTGTGTTTCAGCAAGTTAAAACAAACATTCCCATATCATAGAGGAAGCTTAACAGTTAATGGATATAAGGATACGTTCTTTGGGCCTGATTTGTGTCCTTACTGTTTTCAAATGAGATCGCGCTGAGATTTAATTAGAGCTGAACAGTAGTCATGGCATAGCAGCTGTTCAAGTCACAGTCAAGTTCATCTTACAATCACTTTTCCACACCTTCAAAGGAACCAACACAATTGGCTAGCTGTCCTAATACTGTGAGCACTCAGATTTTTTTCTTGTGAGCATTTTTGAAATTTATTTTAATTAAGATTATAGCTTCTGGAATCAAGAAAAAATCTCAGCTCTCCTTTCAAATAATAAGCTTACACTTCCTTTAAAGGGAAGCAAAAGCATTCAGCAAAAAAAAAAAATCATGTATACTGTTTTCCTTAAAATATGTTTCTCTTAAAATTTAGGGATCTCTTTAATCCGGTCTTGTGACTTTATCAGGCCTATGACTCAGATATTTTTATTACTTATTTATTCTAAGTTTTTGCTCTAACAGATTTTGTCTTCCCACAGATTACCTTCCATCTGTTCAGGGTAATGGGTTTTCTGCCTATGCTCGGAGAGGAGCATATTGCAGGCTTTGAGTGAGAAATTTCACCTTAAGAAACCACTAGTCCTTGGAGTCTACTTAAACTTGGTTGCCAGGACTACTCCATCCTAGGCAAATAGGATAAAGAATTGGAGATCCTCTTGCAGAAAATCGAGAACTAGAGCCTGCCTACAGAAAGAGAAAAAAGATGTGTGTGATAATGAAATATAAATTTTGTATAAACATTGTGATTGAGAAGTGTTCGAGCGCTCAAGTCTGAAATACGTGTAGGTGGGGGGGTGGGAAGACAGGGAAAATTGTAAGGTGTGAATTCAGAGAGGAGACAAAAAGTTGTAATACCTTTCATGGGGGGAGAGTACAAAAAGACTCAGAAAAATCTAAATTGTCATGCATTTCATACTGTCTCTTATTAGAACTGAAAATTAATCAAAGTATCATCATGTTGTGGTTTTCAGTTAAGCCCCTAAAAGAGCTGCTGTCAAATCCAGAAAGGATGCTTGGAATACAATGATTCACACAAGCATCAAAAGGATGAAGTGTTTTAAGACTTGGCCACTACCTTTGTGTTTTAAAACGTGGTAATACAGAAGGATTTGTATTTGCAGTTTCTTTTCCTTCATAAATCCTTGCCTCCCTTTGCCGTGAAGCTCTCATTTCCAACTTGGAAGATGTAGGGGTCAGGAGACAGGCTTCTCAGTCTCAGTGTGACTGCTGGTTGGTCTGTTGCTTGTTTGTGCTGATCAGAATGATACAGAAATCCATGTCCTTTCAGGATTCCTTGGAACAGCTGCATTCGAGGCTCTGCTAGTCAGTATTTCTGTTCTTTTGCTTACTTTGGTTATTGAAATAGCAGCTCTTTGCCTTGTATTTTGGTAAGCAGAGGTAATGTTTGTTAGCGAGGAGGTACATGAGATGTGTTCTGTGTAAGAGAAAGAGGGATAAGCACACTGTGGCTTATCCTGAAGCATTAATTCCGTGTTTCTGGAAGTGCTGGGTCATGTTGCAAGTGTCATTAAAGACTATAGAACATCTGTGAGAGAAAGGACAATATTAAACCCTACCAGTGAGATGATTCCTCAGCAGCAAAGAGCAAACCACAGTCCCATTTGTAACAAGATTGTGAGGAGCTTTCAAGGTATCTTTCTAACTAGGACTTGCATATGTTGGAATGTACAGTAATGATCTGTTTTCTGGTGGGGCCAGCAAGGAAATAGCACTGCATTGGACAGAGCTGCTCACCTCAATTTGTGCCCTTCTGAGAACACGTACTGAAAACAGGGTGCTCTGCATGGCTTTTAGATTCACTGTCCTGTAAGGACTGTATCCTAAGAATGAAGGGATGGGTTGGGTGAAAGTTAGCAAGGGAGGGTGAAGAGGGTAGTGGAAAAGTTGAGAAATTGGGTAGCTTCGCTTAATTCTTTATTGTTTATGTAGATACCTAACGATGAACTGTACTAAAGGCGACCATGTGCCCTGTTCTTTCTTCAGCTGAATGATGAAAAAACCCTAAGTCATAAAATGATACTGAGAATGTCCTATTTTTCTGTGTCTCACAGATTTTGACATCTAAAACTGTCTTGAATTAATTTCTAAGCACAAGATCACAACTTCTCTTTCTCTGTAACCCTGGCTGCCAAGACAGTCAGACTGATCCAAGAGCTGAGCCCTGGCCAGCACAGGGGTGCTACATTCCCTAACGGGGGACCACAGCCTAGCAAGGTCACAAGCTTCAGGTGTAGCCTCCGTTGTCCCTCTTCTGTGCCTGGCACAAGTCTGTGTGAGAGATTTTCACTGCTGAAATAAAACTCAAGGGAATCTAATCTAGCTGTTACCTTATTAGTAAATAATTATGACTTAAAATTATTATTGTTACTGTTATTTTCAGTTTCTCAAACGGAGAGAAGAGGTAAAAGCCAAGGTCAGTGGGGGCTTTTGGTCATTGCCAGCAACTGTGCCCATGTGTCTTTTTAACTTGTGAAAGGCTTGGGTTGCAATAATTAATTTGTTTTATTTTAATATAAGATACAACTGAGAAAATGCTTCAGCTGTTTCTTTTCCCTCAGGAAAATGCACAGTGGCTGGTAGGCGCAAAGAGTTGGAATCACTGTGCAAATTACTTCTGCTTTCTTTACAATTCATGTTTCAGTTTAAAATTCAGCCACTGTTACTGTTAAATCAATACTGCTTGGTGGCAACATCGGGAAGTTCTCCGGACTGGAGAACGCGTGTTCCCTGCGGCCGGGGGCAGAGCCGGGATGCCGGGGGCTGCACCGGGGCCTGTGCCGGCCGGGGGCTGCACCGGGGTCTGTGCCGGCAGGTGGCAGTGCTTGCCCGAGTGTAGGAGCAGCCTGGAGCCCCTGGCACTCTGCACAAGCTCCGGAGGGTGGTTACAGAAACACGGGCGTTGTAGACATTAACTGTAGCTCGGTTTGCTTTCCTTTTCCAGCCAAGTAGCGCGAGTGGGCATCCTAATGCAGGCTTTTAAACCAGCTGCGGATAACAAAATAGCGTATAGAGAGGTAGAATTTTTGTCTTGTAATCCTGATTGAATGGGCAGAATTAGAAGAAACACCCATAATCATAACAGTCCTTATTCAAAATATCTGAAATTGGGTCTGGTTGCCCTTAATTTTCAAAGAATCTGTCCTTATTTGTTGCTTACAGCTAGTGAATGCTATGACAATATGTTTTTTAAATGACATCTTCTACTGAGGAATCTTTAAAAAAAAAAGTATGTAGGGTTCTGTCTGTAACTCAACTGTGAATTTCTTTTAAATTGCCTGCTGGACCATGGAATAAACAAGCAGTTTATTCTCATAAACAAGGAGTTTATGAGAACAGAGAAACTCAGACTGTAGGAGCTTCATCTGAAGTTACTGAACATAATGCTCATCAGATATGTTGCTGATTGCTGTAGAAAACAGATACTGATTCAGAAAATAAAGCGATAAATCGTACTGGGATGAAGAACGAACCTCAGAAGTGGTATATGCTGTACCAAAGATTCAAAAGTAGTCAGAAATGTTGTGCTGATTTGCTTTAAAAACATAATAGCTGTGTCTGCAAATCCTGGTGATTTCTCCTTTGGTTGTGGCATTAGGAATTGAGGGATTACTTGCTCATTTTGGTTTGTTCTGAATTAATTTTTGAGGGGGGGGGTGGTTGGTTTTTTTGTTTTTGTTTGGGGTTCTTTTCCTACTTCCCAACTGGTAAAAAGAAGGATCTTTAAAAGAAGCTGGCAATCTGCCACTATGTGGGAGTTTGATATAAGACTTGTCTCAAAGCAATCACTGGTATAACTGCAGACTAATTTGTGTTGGTGCAGTAGCAAACTAGAACGAGTGTAGCAGCCTTTCTTTCTTCAGCAAGTTAAACTTGCAGTATGGATATCCTGGGTCTCTGAGTTGGAAAGGTTTTCAACACATCCTGAATTTTTGTCCCAACAGGCCTTATTGTAGAATAATCAAGAAAATATTCTTACTTTGAATACTGTTATTTGTTCATGGTTTGTTTACTCACCAGGAAGATCATCCTTGCCCAGAGTCATAAATTCACTAGCAAAAATATTTACCAGTAACTAGCTGCAGATTTGGGATCTTACGTAACAAGGGCTTGCACATGCCTGCTACTCCCATCCCTGCCAAATGGCAGCGTCTTCATGGGAAAAGTACTCCCATCTTTTTCTCTAACGACTCCCATCCAAATGAATCAGTGCCATGGACTGCAGACTTGTGGTTGCCCAAGGATCCATTAGTGGAGAGGTGACTAGTAGCATATGCTAGCCGCTTCCCATTAGGGACTGAAGTGGGTGGGTGTAGCCCACGAAGTGACATAAGGCCAGACTCAGTTCATCTCTTGGGCATCCTTGACTAACATGCTGTATGTTGCCAGCTGGATTTAAAGCAGTCTTTCCACGGTACGGCTCCTATAGGGGAGATATGCTCATATATCTCAGACTTTGGAACAGCCTCTGCTATCGTGTGCACAAGAGAGCAGGTCCTGTTCTCACCCCCGTGGCACTGGGGGTATTTATCCCATAGGTGTGAATTGTTTGATTATGAAATTGTTACAGCTATTGCTATGCTTTAATGTATGTCAAAAGAGACTGGTGTTTGCATTTTAATTGTTTGATGACTGTTACACTACTATTTTGTGGCAGTAAATCTCGTAATTACATTTGGCAGCATCGTTGTGCAAAAAGACCCCCAAAAAACCAAGCCAATAGTGCTCGTCTGGGAAGGGGAGAGACGTTGGAGTATCATTCCACGCTCAGCAGTTGCCTCTGCTGCTCACAGCTGGGAGGTACGGCCGGTCAGCTGGGGCTGGGGGCTGCTGGGGGGCTTGCCCCATGGCCTCACTGGGAGACTTCTGCTCAAAAGTTTGGCACGCTGTTGAATTTCAAAATCCTAAATTTGGGGTACAGGACACCGTTAGGTATTGCCTCACTTCCAGAGCTGAAAGTGACCTGAGTGTAACACAGACCTTGCACGGCATAGCCCATGCAGCTGTACAGCAAACACTTGGAACAGTGTGGGGCTTGTTTGATTCTAGTGTTCACTAAGCACTAAAAACTCAGTGGCTTTTGTTTTACAAATAACGAGGGTGTGAGCAGTTGTGGGGTTTTGTGTTGTTGTAATACATAGTTCTGTCAAAATGAATGTATCACTTGTGGAGATTTTTTTTAAATGCTTTTTCAAATTTAGCTTCTAATTAGATGCACTGTAAGCAAATAATTATTTGCACAGCTGCCTACAAAAATCCAAACCTTTGAGAGCCTGATTCCCTGCAAGTTACTGTCAGGTATGCTGGTCGTGTTTCTCATCTCTGATGGCTTCCCTCTTGTCACAATGTCCTTGAGACCTTGTGGTGTGTTTTATGCTACAGATCCCAGTAGAATTTGCCTGACTTCTAGTTTTATGGACTGTTCCTGTGTAAAAAATTTTAAAGCCTGTATTCCTAAGGTCAGCTTCTCCTGGGGAAGGGGTGGGGAATGCACCCAGCCTAGTATATTAGCTGTGGTCCTCTTTTGCCATAGAGAAAAGCATAATTCCCTAACTTTAGCAGTACTGGAGAATTCTATTGTTCTCTAATTCATAGTGAGAAGCTGAAAGTCCTCAGAACACAGACTCTTAGTTATTTAGCTTTTTAGACTCTTCCTAAATTAACAAACCAAACACAGATATTTTAAGCACAGACAAAATTATATGTGATTTATACTTTAAAGAATAATATTAAAATATTATGGTTAGTTTAGTTTTATAATGTACTTGGGAAGTTTAATTCTGAGCAGAAGAGAATATTCCTTTTAATGCAAGGGTCAGAATACTGCTAAAATACATCCCTTTGCCATGTTTTCAGAAGAACCCATTCATACCTGTTTGGTAGTAGTTAATGAAAACGTACTTTATTTTCAGTCTCTAGTAGTGTAGTATCCTATTTGAAAAAACGCCTGGTGGTGACTTGTTAGGATAAAAGTGCCAGGTTGTCTGAAAGTATGACCAGAGAACTGATGTATGGGGGTACCCTGGAAGGGGCACAACACCAATCTGCTACACCATTCCGTGTTTCCCAGCAGATCATGGATAAAACGTGGTTTAAAAAAAAAGTGGAATAGTGATTCTGGTAAAAGTATTTTTTGTTGCTTTGGTGTCCATTTGTACAGACAATTATCAGTACAATGCACTTCTGTTGGTTACCCTGAGTATCTTGAAGGAAGGAAATATTTTTTCTTGGCAGCATTGTGGACCTTCTTCCAAAGCTGGTGGGTAAAGAAAATGTGTGTTTCTGAAGTCCCTTCTCCCATAACAACTGATAAATGACTATTTTTGCTCTGCTGAGCACAGTGCATGAAATCTTTATTTCCTTGGGGGGAGGATTGCATTGGAGGTCCCACCCAGCTTTCTGGTATCTTACATATCGGAGACTGTTACAAAACCAGTGGAAACTAAGTGTGTGTATGCATGTGTGTCAGGGAGGAAAAAAAAACACTTAATGATATTGATTAATTCAACTTGAAATAGGAAAGGAATATCAAAAGCACTAGCAACTGCTAGTCCTTTAATCCATGTTGATGTCAGTGATTAATTTCCTTGTGAGTTTTTGCTGACAGTGCTTTAAATACATAGAGACTGCTTGTACTATTGCTGTTACTATGCTTTTACTAGTAGATCTAAAACTCCTTACAAGTTAGGTTCATACTGTGTGTCACACACAATGTCCATCATTCATCACAAGCTGCACCTAACTTTGTGATAATGAACCATTTCCACTCAATTCAGCCAGCCTCTGCCAGTGACTGCTGCCTGGCCCTTGCTGTTCTCTCCAGGAGTGGTTGATACCCATGCAGCTTCTGTAAAGCTGGAAAGATCACCATGGATCTGGATTTATCTGACTGGAAACAATTTTTTAGCCTGTCTGATGTACGTTTCTTTCTACAGAAGAGGGCAGCAAAAGCCATGCACTCTATAGCATCTGTGAAGGTGCTAAACCAAGTTACTCAAGTAGAGCTATGGAGACTGGGCTTTCTAGTTGGTCTGCTCGGAGAAACAGAAAATATAACCATAAAACCAGAAGATTCAGGTGTATGAAAAAAAGGTTGTTCTATACCAATTATTTGGGATCTAGATTCAAATGGGGCCTCTAGTATTCTTGTAACTTGAAGCTCGTGGTAAACTGGAAGTGACTCCAGATCTGTGTGATGGAGGTGAAAGGATTTCTGAGCCAAAGATCACAACAATTGCTGATCCATGAAAAATCTTCATCCTTCCCTCATTTAATTCAGTATTGGTAGGGCCAGAGAAGTATTGCTGCAAGGGTTTGAAATGTTTGTGGGGTTCTGGGTGGGGAAAAAGTACTCAGACTTGCTTGTACTGTCGCTGCCATTCTCTGCCAAGGCCACCCTTTTGATTGAGAGTGTGTGTGTGTGTATGTGTATGTATGCATATCTCTAATAAGATGCTCTGGCACTTTTGCAATCATTTCTTCTCCCATTACGCTGTGTTTCCCCTGGGTCTTGCCCCTGTGTGGGGATGAAGATTTAAGTTTTGACATTAAGCCTGAAGTTTTGATGTTGTACTTCATTTGGTTTAGCTATAAGCTTCAACCAAAAGATGTTCCCTCTCTCCCTCACTTTGTCTCCAGACATACGTGACTTGCACGCTTCCCCCTCTTTCTTATCTCAGTTGACTAGTTTGTTCTTAATCTCATCTGTAGGATAAGCACAGAGGGAACTGGCTGGAGAGGCTTTTAAGATGCAGTTTTTATGTTAAGTGGAGGATCTTTAAAGGTGATAATTCCAGCAATGTGATAGCCCAACATGCTATTTATGAAATATCACCTTGTAAAGTCTGCAGGTGTAAATGATCCAAATTTTCTCACCTCATAGTCACACATCTTGCTTAGAGGAATTTAAAACACTGTAGAGAATTCACTATAAATTGAAAAGTTAAAGGACAAATTTCTGCTGAAGAGTTCATCAATAGTGTGGATTCAGTCTTAAGGATTCTTTCAATCTGTGCTTGTTTTTATGGTCTTTCAAATTATGCCAGGAATTGCATTTTATTGGTGTAAATCTTTTAGACTCACTTCAATGTCTTTAGCTCAATATGAAAAAACTAAACTAAAATTTCTCTAGATGCTCTTTGTAGATGGTTTGATTTTTTTCTGTCCTAAACTTCACCAATGACTGCATAGTGTGACATTTTTGCCACTCATTCAAGATAATTTTGAATGCCTTACTTGCTAAACAGCAGAATTGCTCATTAGCAGTTTGTACTACTTTAGCTTTTTTGTTGACCGAATGTGAAGTTGGGAAGAATGACGACTTGGTAGGGAGACTTGGAAATGACAAATTTAACTTTGTCCTTTAGCCTGCAATACTGCTGTGTTGGTTATAGTAGGCAAGATTAAGGAATTTACAGCAACGGGTGCAGAATATGCACTTTGAGTGTTATAGCCCTAAGAACCATTAAAACCCCCAGCAGTATTTGGAGCAGTAATGTTGCATAATTTGGCTTGTGATGTTTTCCTGCACAGAAGCTGGGACTCTCTGTTACCTTCTAAGTACAGAATATCTTTGTGAACCTAACCATGGGAAAGTGTAGTAGTCACTCTAATGAGTCTAACAGACCTGGAAAAGGTTATAATGTGTTGCATCATGTATGAAGTCTTCTAATGATGAGGGAATGAGTGTGTAAAAATACTTCGTTTGTCATCTAATTCACAAGAAAAGCCCACAGAAATTACATCGTGACTATAAATCTTGCACAGAAGTAATGGGCTAAAGGTAAATATTACATAATCAGAGGTGTGGGATTTTGAGACGTTACCAGAAAGACAGACGAGTGTTTGGTCATGAAAGAGTACTTGTTTCACCTTGAGTGGGTAGAAAATGAGGCATTTTCAGTAAAGCATGCTGTTCCAGAGACCCAGAAAATGTGAGCTCAAATGAGAAATGTGAGAGTAGGAGGCATTTTCTTCATGATTAGATTTCTAGTGAAAACACTGTATTCAGGCACAGAATAGAGTGACACGTAGGAGGGCTCCTGGTTAAAACAACAAGGAGAGTTCTTGGGCTGGAAGATCTGTCCTGTGAAAGAATAGAATGGCTCTGTTTTGTTTAAATAACCAGAGTCAAGGAGATAACATTGTGCCATATGCCAAAATTGTTAAAAAAGAAAAGGCTAGTAATAATAGAATCATAGGGGTTGGAAGGGACCTCAAGGGATCATCGGGTCCAACCCCAGCCACACTCAGACTGCTCTGGAGGCACCCAGGAGCACCCCTCCCCTACCAGCCCCTTTTATGGGGGAGTGATGTCAGGTGTTGTGGAAAACAGAAGGAGCTAACTCAGCTCATCTGTGCTGGCAGTTTGGGGAGCTTAACTCTGGCCTGGTCAGAACCAGGACTTCTTTTTTGACTTATATAAATTATTTTCTGTAGTTAACATTATAGAGAAGTTACAAAGAGAAATAACAAGATGAGATGTTTATAAGAGTCACTGAAAAAGACTATATGGACAAAATGAGAGAGATCAATGTATATTGCAAGACCAAACTAGCAAAAGACATGAAGAAATCCCTCTGAAGAAACAGTAGGAAGAGAAAGAAGACCAAATAAAAAGGATTTGTCAATGATGAACAGAGGAAAGCTATCTGCAGAGGGGAGCCCTGTGATTTCAGTGGCATTTCTGAATCAACCTTTACTTAAAATGTCACCTTGAAAGTAAATGGTCGGCACAATTAGTGTTTTTGAGAAACAAGCAAACTTTGAGACAGACAGGGGTGCTGAAAGAGCTGGCTGAAGCGATCGAAGAACTCATGGCCAACATGTCATCCACCAGGACCCCCAGGTCCTTCTCCACAGAGCTCTTCTCCAGCAGGTCATCCCCCAGCCTGTACTGATACAGACGGTTATTCCTCCCCAGGTGCAAGACTTTACACTTGCTTTTATTAAACCTCATCTGGTTTCTCCCTGCCCAGCTCTCCAGCCTGTCCAGGTCTGGCTGGATGGCAGCGCAGTGTCCTGCGTGTCAGCCACCCCTCCCAGCTTTGGATCATCGGCACTTGCTGAGGGTGGATGCTGTTCCCTCATCAAGGTCGTTGATGAAGATATTAAACAGGACTGGACCCAACAGCGAGCCCTGGGGAACACCGCTAGTCACAGGCCCTCCAGTCGGATTTTGTTCCACTGATCACGACCCTCTGAGCCCGGTCCGACAGCCAGTTCTCAACCCACCTCACTGTCCACTCATCTATCCCATGCTCTCTCAGCTTTTCTATCAGGATGTCATGGGAGACAGTATTGAAAGCCTTGCTGAAGTCAAGGTAGATGACATCCACTGCTCTCCCTCCATCCACCCAGCGGTGATGAGACCATAGAAGGCTATGAGATTGGTCTCATAGCCTTCCCTTGGTGAATCCATGCTGACTACTCCTCATGACCTTCTTGTCTTCCAGTTGCTTGGTAATGGCATCCAGAACAAGCTGTTCCATCACCTTTCCAGGGACAGAAGTGAGGCTGACTGGCCTATAATTGCTTGGGTCCTCCTTCTCGCCCTTTTTAATTAATTAGGAGATATAATTGGGGTTGAACCAGAGATTGTGGAGGCCCCTGAAGGTGCCATATATAGAGCTGTTCTAAAAAAACCCAGCCCTTTTCTAGCAAGGGGGATATGCATCACAGGGAAATAAAATAATTGCTGCTTAATAAGCTTTAGTTCTTTATTTCTAGATTGTTTATGCTTTCTTTTTAATATGCTTTTAGAGCTCTCTTTGGGCAGCATCTTTGCTGTCTGGGCAGGAAAATCTCCACTGAGAAGTGTTTGGTCTTGGCTTTTCATGGGTTTATTGATTGCTGGGGAAGGGTATAACAGTTCAGTGCCTCTACAGAGGAGGGGCTGCACACAGGAGCTCTGTTTTTTCAGCATGTGTTTAACAAAGTTCTTTGCTCCAAGCTACAGAAGTCAGGGAAGGACAGCACTGTACCAGAGAAGGAATGTTTTTGACTGTCCCATGAAGCTTCAGCTGCTTGGGCAACTCCTTTCCTGGCCCTGAATAAAACTGGGCAGATCTGCAATGAAGAAAGCCTGTAGCTTGGTAGAATTGAATGTGATAGGTTCCAGTGTAATGCCATCTGGGATGACTCCATCATGTGCTAATATACACTAGGACTGGAAGGACTTTGTTTTGTTCCAGTCATTCTCTTTCCATATATTATGATTGACAAGAGGGGTGCAGGAGTAGTCTAGATGGTGATTTCAGGTAAAGATATACAGGGAAGAGAGAGATGTTGTACTGGTGGAAACAATATTATATTAAAAAACAGGAGAAAGGCCATGTTGTACCCTTGTGCACAGAAGATGATTTTTAGAAATAATTTCTATTGTGAACTCAATAGATTAAATAACAGGCTAAAATGCAATGTTTATGTTACCTTATTGGCAGAAACTATCACTTTGAAAATAGAAACACTATATTTTCCCTTTCAGTAGGCGAGGCTATGCTATAGAATGAAGAACTGTCTTGTGTCCTGCCTGTCATACTGGGGAAAACCTGTTTTTATGAAATCAGCTGGCAGGTGGGTTGTACTAGATGAAAACCAGAGGTCACTCCCTTCCAAACCCTGTCATTCTGGGATTCTGTGATTCAGTAAGGGGTTCTGTGAATTGTCCCATGACAGAGCAAATAACTGGAAAGAGAAATCGTACCTCCTTGCCATTACAGTGCTTCCATTGAATATGGCATTTCATCAGCCTGAGTGATTAACAGCACAAACCTAATGGGTCTGATACAAATATGAGCTACAGAATCGGCTAATGTAAGTCAGGCTATTTCAGAGCCAATAAAATGTGCTGCTGTTCAAATTTACTCGTACCTGGTAATGGAGATTGCTGTTAATCTAATGAAAGCCAATGCAACAGGGAGCACTACTGAAACTAAAGTCAGCATCTGAAGTATTCTCTCACTTGTTTTGTGGTGATGGTCTGCTGCTTTGAACACAATTTCTGTATGAAGTAGTATCTTGAGAAAACTTACACTGTGAGAGTGAAATACCATTTGGGTTGAGTGTCAGAAGTATAACTTAAGAGTGCAGAAGAAAAAAATGTGGTTTAGGTCCAGATAGGTCTGCAGAATCTGAGTAACACATTTAAGAGTAACAAAGTCTTTTAAGAGTCGGGTTTTAAAGAGGATATTTTATTTTTCATAACAGTCTCTTACCAGTCTCTTGTTGCAGAAATGTGGAACAAGTGAATAAAAGGAAATCTGTGAACTATCACATTTACAGTATTCTTAATAACTTCTTCTATTCAGTCATGATAGCAGCATTGTAGCAGCTCCAAATGATGTTCTGTGTTAGCTAGGCTGGTTGGTTGGAAGTCACTGTAGCTTACCTTGGTTCTGTCAGAAAGTTGCAGAGCCCATAGAGAGATTCCTACTTGTTTCAGGAGATTGTGGATTAGGCTACATGAAATGAAAATATTATGCAAATCTTATCACATTACTTTTGATAAGTTTCTTATGGCTTTCATGTATTTACAAAAGTCTGCATAACAGTCTAAAAAGCTCTCAGATGGAAGGAGTAATAATCTTGCTCCTTAAAACAATCCTTCATTGCAGCTTCATGATCTGTATGCAGTTGTGGTTTTCAGCCATTATTTCCTTGACACATTCTTCTGATTTCATATTAAAAAAGTATATGTTTACAAAACTGAAGTCTTAAAAACCATGTACTTAAAATGTGTCTAGATCATATCGCTGGCATATTAATTCTCACGTACATAAGCTGTTAGATTGCTCCATACTTTGCCATGGGACAGCTGATGAGTTTACCAAATGTTCTGTGCTGCTTGGCACTCTGTGCTGCCGGGTCGCCTGGCAGTGCAGATAGGATGCTGATGACATCTTAGTCATATTTTCATTAAACTGAAAGAAAACACTGACTGATGGAGTTAGATGGACTGTTCCTAATTCAGCATGCAAGTAGAGCAGCACATGCAAACCTTAGCTTTTCTGGTACAAAGACCTGGAGACTAAAGGTACTTTCCCCCCTCTTACACACAGACACTTTTTTTTTCTTAATTCAATTAAATCATTAGTTACTTCTAACCGGGCTTGAACTTGAAGGCTGGGTTTGCTTTCTCTTCACATTTTCAGTTGTGCTGCTGAGGCTGGCGTGCCAGGCTCGCAGTCTGTGGAAGCCTGGCTGATGCTGTGTGCCCACGGTAAGCCCAGTGAAGCATTACCCTGGACAGCTGGGTGTGGATGTGGATGCATCACCTCGCTGTGCACTGGCTGTTGGAACGAACCCTGTGGGTTTGTACTCCCGAAGGTGCTGCTGTCCCAAGTGAGGAAAACTTCAGCCCAGTCATAGTAAACTGGCACTATCATTATTTTTGAGCGTACAGTCTTCTTATGGCTAGGCTCAGGAATTCATTCCCGGTTCGGTGTTCCGACATGCCTGGAAATCAGTGTTCAGACAGAACTGACTCCTGTTCCTGGGACATTACCTGTACGGAGACCAGGCTGCAAGTGCTGCAGTACGTAGCGAAGTGCACGTTGCAGTGGTTCAGGGAATGCAGGGCTTGGACAACAGGACACTTGCACACATCTGCAGTGGTTTGCAGGACTGGAGCCTGCTTTTGACTTTAATAAAGGCTGGTGCTGATAAGCTTGTCAGGGCAGTGGAACAGAACACGAATTAAAGTAGAATAAACCAGTTGCATGTTAGCAATTTATTTTGCTGTCAATCGAAAGTTGCACCAGTTCTAACGCTGTGATCATTCAAATGAAATGAAACAGTGTTGGTTTTGTGACGTGGTCAGACACTGCAGAAATGTATGTAGCTTGAGGGAAACATCTTAGGTCTCTCTTTTTATACTGAAACACTTTTAGTGACTGCTACTTCATCCATTGTCCTTGCTGAAAATCAGTAAGTAGTGTGAGTTTGTATGAGGCTGTGTTTATAGCAACTGTATATTCTATGTTGTTTTCTTTTGAACGTGCAAGATTTTCATCTGGAAAATGAATTGTGAAGCAAGAAATGCAAAAATATTTTACATATTTTGAAAAGATTCTGGCTGTAAGAGGTCATGCTCATAACCCCAGTGGCAGCATTCATATTAGCAGCTGTCCAGTTCCTCTATGTTTATGCTTTGGAAAGCAACTGTCTACCCAGCAAGTTTCAGCTTGCTTTCCTTCTCTTCCCTATATACTGTGCAAGAAATCATCAACACTGGGCAGCCAAATGTTACTTAAATTGGGGTATATTTTTTTTGTTAACTTTACCCATGCTGACAGCTAACCTCACACTCTTCTCTAATGCCTTCTGTAGAGACCCTGACCTTGAAAGCACTAATTCCTTTCTGCAGAGGTGCACTGAGGGTCGCTACACAGATATTCTGTGCTCAGGACTAAGAGTAATAAGGTGTAATGGGAATTTCAGTGGAATTCTGTAAATTAGTAGCACCAAAGAATTTTGTTCCCTAACTCCTCTCACTTAAAATAAAAAATAAAAAAAAATAAAAAATGTATGCAATAAATGTCTTTGACAGGATTGCACGTTTCTCATTGCAGATAGGAATAATTCAAGCAGGGCATGCCTATTTCTTTAGTACAGTAAATAACGTGTAAACTAGGTTTTATTTCACATCAAACTCATGCTAAAAATTTCTTGGAGCTTGTTTTCAAATGACGTGTCATGACTTGTAAGCTATGTTTTAGACATATCAAGATAAATTCTTGCAGTTTGTGGCTCAACATTTGGAGACCATTATTGAATATTTGACATTTTTATACAAGTTGTTGGTTAAAACTACTGTGAAATTAAGTCTCCTTAAATGTCACATTTGTTTTCAAGCCTCAGATTGCTTAACTTCAGTACGTACTGTTTATTTTCAAAGCTGAAGTCATTTGTTGAAATGTGAATCATGCCAAAATTTATTTGTTTAAAGTTTGCCTCATCTAAATGATGTTTAAGTAGAAAGATTGAATTTAAAGGAGTAGCATCTCCCCTTCAGTAATGTTTTGAGGACGTTCCGATACGGGCAATGGACTTAACACTAAGGAACCTCTCTTTGTCTCTCTGTCATTTCCAATTTTCATTTTCTCTCAAAAAGCAGTAATCAGTTGCTGATATTTGTTAGGGTGAGCATTGTGGAGGTTTACTCTCTAAGTTACCATTGAAGAACCTATTATTCCAAGCTTATTATTCAGTGTTTAAGAGGCAGCATCAGTCTAACATTTTTTGTGTTATATAGCCAACATAATTCTACTTAAATTTCATTTGTCTTATCTGCTCAATGCTCAATGATGCATTTACTTGTCCTGTTCCTGCACAGGAAATAAAATCTAGGAGCTCAGCTTGTTCCCAGAAAAGGTTAACAATAACATTACTGTTAAATTCACAGTGATCGGAATTGGAGCTATTTTTCAAATATTTTTCAAAACGATAAACCGTAGTTTTTCAGAGACACATTTAAGCTGCCTGTGGTTACAAATTGGTTGCTTTTCCCCTGGGGCAGTTGTGTTATCTGTGGACATGAAACCTTCCTCTGTGCTCTGTGGCTTTTGTAGACTTCTCCCAGGGTCATTCAGATGTCCTTGGTTTTCATGGATGCATTAGATTAGCATGGCCCAGCTGATCCCTCAACACATACAGCATTACAGTCCGCATCCAGATGTCCTCACAGTTTTTGAGACGTGGTTTTCATAGTCACATGGAATTTCAGAACAAATTTGGAAAGAAAAATAAATGCTGAATAGTATTTCTTTGTTAAACTTGGGATGCAGTATATTTAACTTTTACATTTGTTATTCACACAAGTATTTTATAACATTACCCTGAGTATGTTAGTACCTCCTAAAATAAAACAATAGACTTCAAACTTTTTATTTCATGGGTATTTATTACAAGGAAACAGTATAAACCAGTAATATTAACAAACAATTTTTTCATTGTTATCTTCTTACCAGTTGCATGTTCATACAGAATTAATTGTGGGACAATATTTGGGTGTCCTGTTTCAGTATAAACACTTTCTTTGCTTTCTACCATCCTTTATCCATAATACCTGAATTATCTTTAAATATCCTTCAATACATCACCAATGAGAGTGTTTTCAGTGGATTATTATGAAGTGGTTCTTCCACTAGTGAAACCAGTGGTGAAACTCTTCTTGCCCTCAGTGGCAAAAGGATTTTCCAAAATCAATAATGAATTGTTTTAAAATGTGTGGTACCCTTGTGACCAGCAGCACCAGGGAGTTGATCTTACCCCTCTACTCGGCCCCGGTGAGGCCGCACCTTGAGTACCGTGTGCAGTATAGGAAGGACATCGAGATGCTGGAGAGGGTGCAGAGAAGGGCAACTAGGCTGATGGAGGAGTCTGGAGAGCAGGTCTGATGAGGAGAGGCTGAGGGAGCTGGGGCTGTTCAGACTGAGGAGGTTGAGGAGAGACCTGTTGGCCTCTTCTCCCTAGTGACTAGTGACGGGACAAGAGGAAATGGTCTCAAGGAGCACCAGGGGAGGTTCAGATTGGATATTAGGGAAAAAAAATTTCACCAAAAGAGTGGTGAAGCGTTGGAACAGGCTGCCCAGGGAGGTGGTGGAGTTACCGTCCCTGGGGGGGTCTTTAATAAAAAACGGGCAGATGAGGTGCTTTGGGAGATGGTTTAGTGGTTACGGTGGTGTAGGGCTGATGGTCTTTTCCAACCTTGATGATTCTATTGATTCTATAGACATTACTTGCACTGATGGGGTAGATTCATATAGTAGCAGCTGGGTGATTTGTGACACTTGAGAGGATATTCTGTGGCGGTTTGCTTTTTTGATTGTGCAGCAGATTTTTGCTTCCATATAAACCCTTCTTCACATGAATTACATTATCTCAAGTATTAGTGTAAATAAAACATGAAACTGATAGGTAAATCAGGCGCTCGCAGGTTTGGTGACAACACTCTCCAGTACCTCTGATGCTTTCTTTAAAAGCAATATGGAGTTTCTAAGCATAGTGTTTCCAGTAAAGCATTTTCTCTAAATAAACTAAATGGATAAGGATTACCATGAGGGGTTGTTTGGATGGTGTTCACTTTGAAATGAATTTCCATTGGCATTGTTGATATTAATGAGAGCAGGACTGCATCTTTTTAGTGGTCATCGTTTTATGTTAGTAACTAAGTGTGAAGTACATTTTTATCACTTTGCTATCCCCTTTAATGCTGAAAATCACGTCATGTGTGCTTTTCATCCCAAAATACTATGTGATGGGATGTTAAGGATACAAGGACATCAGAGGAAAGAGAACTTGCTTATGTGTTGTAGGTAGATTCAATCCATATACGTGTGTATTTTCGAGATGCTGAAGGTGATACAGGAAGCTCTGTGTAGGTACTGATGTACAGATACATATATCCTTGATTTTCTCTCTCCCTTTTTTCCTACAGGGCCAAGGCTTTTCGTGGAAAAAAGATCCATGGAGAATATGACATAAAGGTTGAACAGGTAACTAAGCAACTTACTCTGAATGCTCATTTTTATATTTGTGTATTTATACATAATTATGCATGTGTGTGTATATATATATACATAGGTCATAGTTCTTTCTACTTAAAAAAACCCCTCAGACGTTAAATAGACCACTCAAAGATTTAGTAGTGTTTCTTTCTAAAGCGGCTCTTAAAAGATTCTGACCATAATTTGCACATTGAAAACAAGTCATATTAAAAAGTTGTTGCTTAGAGACTGTGAATTTCCCAGACAGTCCATGAATTACATACTTAATTTCTGTATCACTAATTCCTTTGTTTAAGAATATATGGCTGCAGTGCTAGAATGCATTTGGGTTTTGAGGGGCTTTTTTCTTTTTTTTTAATTTTGGGGGTTTCTTTAAGAAACACACTGAAGAAATATGGAGGTAGAATTTAGGTTGTGTTAGAATTATGGCTCTTATTTGAGCTACATTTCTGAAATTAGGGAAGTAAATAAGCCTTTTCACTGCTTTTCACCCTTGGATTCTACAAAGATATGCTACTGTAAGAAGCTTCAGTACTGAAACTGAGTTTTGTCATTGGAATTTCAAAGTATGAGGGAAGATTATCACTAGCTGAGTGGATTCAGCTTATCTGAATTCACTGTAATAGTACAGCATTGGGCTTTGCTCCATTCTTTACAGCATTGAATATCTGCTGATGTTCTTGGCTTGGAAATGTGGGAAGTCTTGCCAGGGATATTCAAGAGTATTGAGGGAGAGATGGGAAAATGGAGACAAGCTGTTTTGTCCCAAAATCCCATTCACACCTAGATAGGACCATGAAGTTGACGTCATGCACACTCTCTCTTTAGTATCAACAAAAGCTCTGTGTAAGCCTGGAATTTCCTTTGAATGGTCTCTGGTAGGACCTGAACCACCTTTAGTCAGTAAGGGATTAAAAGTTGCTGAACCCTACTACTCACTGTCAATACTGTGACAGTCATACACAAATAGAGTTGCTAACTGCTACTTTAGTGTTCTTTGGCTAATACCAGAGAGCATTATTTTGTTTTTATGCTACTTACATCAATCTATCTATAGCAGGCAATATTTTCTACAATGTCCTAAGCTTTTAAACGACATAAACTGCTCTATGAATCCTTGTAATTGTTTAATACGATTTCTCAATCGGTGAGATCAGTTGTCAGTCTCAGATTAAATAGATTTTAAGTGATTCCTTAACATTGTCAGCACTTACATAAATATTTCAATCTCTCACCATGTGCACTGTTTTTACAATAATCTTAAAACCACCCCTTGTGTTTAGAACATTGTAACACGGATCCAAGAAAGTATATAAGTGTATGAAGTCTTAATGAAGAGATGTCTGTTCTTGAAATCAAGCACATACTTAAGCTACTGAGTTGGAACAGTGGCCGGAGTAGTCAAGACTTGCCTTAACTGAGCAGTCACTTCTGAAAGCCTTGCACAGACTTCACTGAGGAGGACTTTCAGTGATACCATTTTTCAAGAGGAAACTAATGAGAATTCTGACACTCTCTATTCTGTATTAGTGTCTGGGATAGCAAAGACACTTCTATTTATCCACTAGAAGACAGTTGGCTGCATTTCAATTATTCTGCTGTGTAATGTTATTGTAAAGTGCCTTGAGAGTTTAAGCTGATGAAAGACTGTGGATAAATGAAAAACATCCTGTCCTTTCCTCTCAAATAACTGTAGATTCAGAGTATGGAAGTGATTCCTTTTAAATTCCACATTGCCAGTGTAGAAGATACTTTGAAAAAGTTCTTTATTTGTGAATTTTGCAAGATAATTATTTAATAACACTAGATCTTTTAAAAAGAAGAGTAAATGTGCATAAAGGAAATGGGAAGAGACACTAAATGTGATAAGAAAATATCATAGCTATTTTAACTTTTTTTACTGTTTTCAAAAATTTATGTACATGTTTTGAGTCTTTATTGGTTTGTCTGATGACACCATACAAACAAAAAAAATAATCTTCACAGCTTTCTGTAGACTGTTCTGTGAATAAGGAAATACACTTGCTACTGCCCCACAGCCCTTTTTCATAAAGTTTGTTACTTTTTTTTTTTCCTTTCTTTGTATTAGAATTTACTCAGATGTGATGTAACATTTGGTAAATGCTACTGGATGGATATCCTCTTAATGTTCATTATATTCCAAAAATACCTTGCCAGTAGTTCAGGTGCTAACACTTAAAAGAAGGCACTTGGGAAAATAAAGGTAAAATAAGCCAGAGTGACTAATGTGAGTCTTCTTTTCATAGGCAGAATTTTCAGAAATCAACTTGATAGCCCATGCTGATGGCAATTATGCAGTAGATATCCAAGTATTTCGAAATGGCACTAAAGTCGTCAGGTAAGAAAAACTAAATAGAATAACAGCAAAAAGCAATAAATGGCATCATGTGTGCATGTAAAAGGTACTGAATGTTGGGGTGTTTTGTATATGTGCAGTGGGGGTTTTGATTGCTGTTACACACATCAGTCATTGGCACAAAGAGTAGGAAATAAAGTATCTGCTCGGTGCAGTAAGTCCTGTTTGTGACAGGAAAGAAAGCTCTCGACATTTTGATCACATGAAAGATGGGTTTGATGAAGAGGGGAATGAAGTTTGGGTTAAAGAATACGTGTCTGGGACTCAGAATTACTAATTTGGGCATTATCTTTACTTCAGACATAAAAACAGTCTTGATGCCTTTGTACGTGCCAGACCTTTCCAGATGAGCAGTATTTATTTCCAGTGCTGAGTGTTTTCTATTGAAATAAGCTGAGCCATACCACTTCTCTCTGGATCGTTACTGGAATATTACTGTCTGTTTAAAAGATTCCAGTTTAAAAGCTTGAGATTTCCCAATAGGCTGTTTTGTCCAAAGAGGATTATCACAGTTGAAGGCAGGGTAATTTTACTGCTTTTTTCCAGTAAGGATGCCAATAGCCCTGCAAACGTCAGGGGAGAAAACAGAGGTATGTCTGGGCAAAGTAAAAGCTTGAGTAAGTATTAGAAAAATAATTTCAGGCAGTCCAATGCTTTATCTGATTTGTGGGATATCTGCGATGGCCAAAATTGGAGTATCAGTTACATGTAGCAGTTGTTTGGCCAAAGAGTTTCTCTCAGAAAGGCAAACTGAGCCACTAACAGTGACCTAGTAGTTTACTGCTTATGTTTATCTTAGGTAAGAGTTGAGGGAACTGGACAAAGTATGGCATATCTTTTACTTTCATATTTCTACATATGTCCAAATAAAAAATTAGAATATTTCTACTCATTTATATTAAAAAAATCAAACAGGAAAAAAATATAGAAAGTAAATGTACTTTTATACTTTAAACAGTTGTGAGTTTTAATCTCTTGTGTGTTCTAAAAATACTGCAGCTTAATTCAACAATCACTTACGCCAAGTCAGCAAGATTATTTCTTAAGAGATTTAATTTTTTTTTTTAGGTTTGTTTTATTATTCCCTCCCTTCCCTGGTGATAGATGTTTTGGAGCTAGAAAGTCTTGATCATTGATCCTCAGTGGCTTTTCTGTAGAGAATTTTCCAAACAGAACAAATATATGGAAGCAAAGGTAGCACTAGAGCATGTCAAGACTTAATGTGAGTTGGGAAGCTCCAGAAAAGCCCATCTACAAAGGTGTATATTTGCAGTTTATGAGAAGACTGCTGCTTAAGTTAAGAAATAGAGAAATTGGGTGTCATTAGATAACTCTGATAATGAGATGACAAAGGATTTTTATAATATCAGTTTTATCAATTTAGCCAAATACAACTTTGTGTAGTTGATAGTTTTCCCTCAAATCTGTGATACCTGCATATGTGTGCATGCTTTCTGATATGAGAAGGCTATACAGACATGGTGGGATAGCAGTTATGTTTCTCTGATAGCATTTTTGTAGATACACAATCTTTCTGAAAAACAAAAGTAAGTTTCATCAATGTCATGATAAAGCCAAGTCTTTCTGTTGTGTTCATTGCCTGAAGGTTGGAATGTGCTGCTTGTGTCACTAAGGAATGCAGAGGGATTCATGGATATGTCAATGTTCATTTGACAAGAAACATCATTTGAAATCCAGCAGTAAATATGGGATGTGTGGCAGTGCTTTTGTTTCTGTCTCAACTATCAAGAGAAATGGCAGAACCTTCTGGTTCCACTAGTATCAACGTTCATATTGAATGTGAACAATGCACATATGACTAGAAAGGCCTGCATAGTGACATGAAAAGTCTTATGTGTTACTAATGTTACTAAAGTGGCTTTGTCTCATAGATTAATGAGCAAAATAGCAAAATCATGGGAATTTCAATGACAAAATTTTGCTGCCTTAGTTTAGGATGGAAAAAAAATGTTTAACAGGCACCTGCTTTTTCCAGTTTTTGTGAATGAAAATCAAACTGTGTAAAATGGTATCTTGTGTTACATAATACCAAGGCTTAGGCTCTTATAAATGCTTGAGCCAGGATTAAAATTTTTCTCATGACCTTCACAGTCATTCTGTGCAGTGGTAATTACAGAACTAGAACAATTACGTAAATTTATTGCTCCATCTGAGGAGCTTTTGCAAAGCAAAAGATATAATTTATGTTTTTAAAACTACATTCCCCCAAATTGTTTCATTAAATTGGTATTTTAAAGGAAACATTCTGTTCTTTTATTTAAAAACATGGTGCTGTCTTTGAGATAATGGGTAACCCCCTTAGCTCTATTTTAAATGAGAGGTGGTCTCTCTGTCACCGAGTGGTCTGCAGTTTTGATGAAGGCATCGTTAGTCCTCTAAGTATTATACTCCTGCTGTGCCAGTAAATTGAATTTCCTTGTTTCAAACACTTGGCACACCAACCATGAAACCTAGATCACAAATTCTCAGAACTATGCTGTGTTTTTTTGGTTGGCTGGAGTTTGTTTTGGGGTTGGTTTTTTTTTTTTTGCAACTTGTTAAAAGCAAACATTCCTTTACAAGTTTTGGTCCTCGATCTACAGTGACAGTTTAGTGATCTTCCACAGCAAATCTCTGTAATGTTGCTTCTGCCAAATTATGTTTAACATTTGAAAGCAAACTTAAGAATCCAGCTAATATACTTGGACTACTGCATTCAGGTGGGAATCTCAAAACTGCTTAAGCAATTTTAACATTGATTTTAGTTGGTTTGGTTTGCTTTTCCAGCGTGAATATTTTTTTTTCTACAGTGTGAATATATATATATATATATATAAACTCAAAATAAAAATAATAATATAGAATATATAAAATCATTTCTGAATGATTCAGAATTTTCCACTACTGTATGCAGCTTGTATTTATTCAAGGGATCTAAGTAATTAGACTAATTTACTACACTAACTTACCCTGCAATTATACCTCTTCCAGGACCTTAGTAGCTTCAAGATAGTCAGGGTGTTTTCCACCTCTGAACTGGGACTAGAGAGGAGAATCTTTCAGTGGTGAGGTTTAGGTGCTAATTGTCCCCATACTGGTGCCCATGCTCTGATCCATTATGTCTTCTGTTTTCCATAACCACCTTCAGAAAACAGATGTCAGGGTTTAAGGTGAGCATGGTGTGGTGTCAGGCTGTTCTCAAAGGTGCATGCTAATAGGACATGAAGCCTCGAAGGTTGTAACAGGGGAAAGTATTATTAGACACAAGATAAAGAGGGGGGAAAGTGCACTTGTAAGTTTAGAAACTGATTTTGACAAGTGCTTTGTCAAAAGTGGAACTGTGGTTATCTCCACTGTGGTACGATTTCCTACAGAGCAGTGGTGTTGCTTTGTCTCTTGCTTTCTTTAAAACAAGTCTGGCAGCAGTGACAGAAAGTTGCTTCCAAGAAGCTTGTTTTTGATTCTCATTGCTCATAAACTGAGAACACACTCCATTTTTATATATATTATATATATTTATTATATATATAATATATATTTTTATATATATAAAATATATATTTATATATATATGTGATTTATCTTTCAGTAGGAAAACAACCTGGTAAGCAATAATAATTTGTCCTCTTAGTGGAGGCATATTATTGACTGGATGTTGATCTTCTCTGAACAACTGTTAAGAAATGATACAGAACAGATTTTCATGAAGCTACAGAAATTCTTTCTGTCTTGTAGCACGTACCTTTGTTTTGTTCTTTCAGTACTGCTCTATCCATCAGCTGGACATTTTTCCCTTTGAAGCTTTTGCTGTTGAAGGGAAAACAATTTGATCATTGTCTTATTAGCAATATATCTTTCTCCTGCTAGGTCATTCAGGCCTGATTTCGTCCTTGTCCGACAACATTCGTTCAGTATGGCAGAAAATGAAGATTTCCGTAACTTGATCATTGGAATGCAGTATGCAGGCATCCCTAGTGTCAACTCCCTGGAATCCATCTATAACTTCTGTGACAAACCGTGGGTGGTAAGTGATTTACCAAAAAGTTCTTCTGGTGCAAAGTGTTAATGACTTCTTTGTTTATTTGTGTCCTTCTTTAGTTCCTTTTCATGAATATTGAGTATCAAAGTGTAAAGTCGCTTAGCAAAGCAGTGAAGCAATAGTGAAAGGAATAAACAGCAAATGAAGATATTTAAATCCTTTTTTTTTTTTTTCAAAGAGCCAGTGTAGGCAGTGTGGAGAGAGAGAGAAAGAAATATGTGTAGTACAAATAATGAAATAAGTGAGGAAAGTAACGGAAAACCTATCCACTGCTAACATTCTTCCTCAAGTGAGGAAAGAGTGTTTATTCACGGTTTGCCTGGGAAAAGCAAGCTGAGAATATTTCTCATATTTGTGGTTTTGAACATAATTTAAACAGACTTTTAGCTAGTGTTTTCCTCATGCCTGTGAAATTTTTGGAGCTATGGTTTAGTGAGGAAATCTGAAACTATTAGCTTCCTCATTTGAAAGCTCTTTTCATAATCCTGTGCATATTGAGTAGGAGTTAGTCTTCAGTTACACCTAGAGTAGTGAGGTAAACTGGAGAATCTCTGATATGTGCCTGTTTTAGCATAGAAGCCAATTCAGTTTTTCATTACATGTGCTGTTTGTAGTGATGGAGGTAGAATTTTGTTTTCTTTTTTTCAGAGACCTAAATATTAGTAGAAAGAAATGAAAATGTATCGTAAAAGACTGTTGCAGTCAGTATTCCTTTAATAGGTGTATTCAGTTGACCAAGAGCTAAGGAATCTGTAAAGAATACCACTTGTTATAAATGACCAAAGCTTCATCATTTTTTTTCCTCTGATGTCTGGGTAAGAAAAAAAACAGTGTCAGTATTGCTCACACTGAAGGAAAGTTTTACTGTAATACTTCTATTGCCTTGAAGATGTTTATTTAGTTACACACTGGAAATCCCCCTGAAAAACTGTCAGCGGATTTTAACGTACACCTCTTGCTGCTAACTTTATCATATGCTTATGTTGCAGTAAACTACAGTGGGGAATGAATAATTGATAGAGTGTTTATAACGTCTGAGAATACATATTGTACATTGCTGAATCTGTTATTTTAATACATCGCGTTTTCTACGCAGCGTGGCATTTCTTAGTGCTGTGATCCATTGCATGCAATAAAGCCGGGCGATGAAGCAATCACAGTAGCATTTTTATGCAATAATGATGCAATAAAAGTAAATGAATAATTCCTCCTCGTAATATTCCTTTGGTGACATTGGTGTCATAGCTTTTTTCCCACCAAGCCAATAAAGATATCTCTTTCTTACAACTGGTCTTGGTGCACGTGGAATTCCTGTGGTGCTTTTTCACTCATCGTAATAACTAGGGGTTGGAGGAACGTTTGCTGTAACTGAAAGCAAATGAAAGGTTACAGGTGTGAAATAGTTGTCATGTTCTGTATCTCTCCTGTTCTGTACAGTACACCTCACAAACACGTAATAAAGTATTACACTTATAAGTTTTTATTTGAATTTAGACCTGTAACAATTTAAAATTATCCTTGAATTATGGTAGAGCTTTTTTAAAGTGTGACATAGCAGTTCGTGATGAGATGGCTGTCTTCTGAATTGTTATCTCTATCTTTGCTTTTTGCAAAAATTCCCTTTTTGACTGAAATTTCTGTAATTTGGCTGAACCCAGATGTAAATGACATGGAAATATTTTTAAGGTGATCTTATTTGAACAGAGAGAAGAATGATTTATTTTTTTTCCTTTGAGGTCTTCTACCTTGCTATTTCTACATCTGACAGCCAAAATATGTTTTGCTTGAAACACTTGTAGATACTTCCTCTCAGAAATAACTATTCGAGACACCTGTTAAGTGTCAGACAGGTCACAGGCTTCAAACTAGCATCTTTCATTTTTTAATTATCTTCTCTAATTCCCTGGAGTGGTTTTCACTGAGAGAAAGCAGGGCCTATGTGTGTGCCCCCATGACTGCAAGTCTTGGGCAGTGAGGCTGAGTAGGCAACGTTTGTGTGTTGTGAGCATCATCGTGCTTTGCTCCATCAGTGGCCACAAACAATTCTCCCTTTACCTAAGTTTTACATCGGCTAAGCCTGCAGATGTGTGTTTGGTTCCCATTCTGGATACGTGGTGGCACTCTACTTTAGTTGGAGCCTGCTTAAGAATATGGACTTTTAATTTGAGGACAAAAATAGCTTCTGTACAAAATCGAGGGGGCTTGTGTGGTCATTTAACTTGGAATATCTTGGTTTCTGGTCTTTGTGGTAGTGGGAGATGAAGAGATGATCATATTCATCCCAGAACATCATGAAATCTTCATCAGATTTAGGAAGGGTAAACACTGCAAGAGGTCACGCAAACCTGTTTCAACCCAGGCTCAGAATAAATGCTCAGAGGGTAAAAATCCATTGATCCTTTGATTCAGTGAGTTTTAAAAATGTTCAAATAATGCCACAGAATGCAAGGGCTGTTGGTTTCCCAATATGGTCTTCTAGCTGGTTGGATTACACCTAGCTCTCACACGGTGCCCTGCCTGTGTGAAATCCCTGCTGCAAACTCCTCATGCTCTTGCTGTGTGCTAGCTTTAAGCAGAAAAACTGGTGATGACCGTGCTGTGCTCCTGGACCCACTTTAGGCCAGTGAATCAAGCAGTGTTCCCCACTGTTACAACGACACATAGTGAAGCTGAATTGATAGAAACTTAGTTAAACTGTAACTAGAAGAAACTAGCAGAGTTCTTCTGTAAGTTCCTGGATCAGAAACCGATTCGACATTCATGGTGCTGATTAAAGGACTGCACCACTTGCCAGTCTAATGTCTGGCGTACAAAACTTAATGATTTTTTGAAAGTGAAGTTGTATGTTTGCAGGTAGGAATGTTTTCTTATTTAAACCTTTATATTTTTCATCATATACTAGAATACACTCCAATTCCAGTTACATTTTACATGATTTGCAGTCTTAGCATTCATATAAAAAGAAAACCAGGTTCCACTTCATCCACATCCTCATCTTTCCATAAATATATCTTACTGTCAGAAATATTATTGAGCAGTCATGAATGTCCCTGTGAGTTTTGCAGCAGTGCAAGTAACCAAGCATGTGCTTAGACTTCCCATCGATAGTCCCCCTTTCTGCACAGCACGTAAAGGATACCTTCCTGGACAATTCCTTTGTTAACACAGGTGACCTCATACTTTTACAGAAGCTATTTTTATAAAAATTGCAAGTTAAGAAAACTTAGGAGAAATCTAGATAAAGCCATATGTGTCATTCTTTATTAATTGATGAGAAATAGATTGACTTTCCTGCAGGTAGAATTTGAGTGCAGGAGTGAATTGCAGTTTCTATAACAACAGGGGGAGAAACAGGATGGCATGGGCAATTGGTCTTTCTTAACATCAGTGTAAGATCAGGAGTAGTGTTTAGAATTGCTAGAAGTCAGGAAAGCTAAATTAGTTATAAAAGGGCTATGGAATGAAAGGAGAGTAATAAGATCTTTGTTGTTTAAATTACTGTTCTTCAGAATATTAGGTCTTTCTTTTTTTGAGAGCATACATCTCCAGATGCACAGGTCTCTCTTTAGTCCTGAGGATAGATTCAGGCTCTGCATTAGACACTGAAGCACCTGCCCCAAATTTTTCAGCAGAACTCTTTTTATACTCTTGTCTGGGTTTCTATGCCTTTGCTAATAGACAGTCAGCAAATTTGTCTTTGATCTGAGGTATATTACTGAAAGATGGGGGTGTGGTGGGAAGGTTGCCAGGAGCATACTAAAAACACTTCTGAAAGCTTGTGTTTTTCCAGTGCCAGGACATACAGAGTTCCTTCGAATGCATGTCAAAAGTTCAAAGCACTGTGTAAACCTCTGAAAAGTTAGGATGCTAGGAACCATGGCAAAACAAATATTGAAATGAATGTGTGTGGTAAGATGTCTGCATACTGAAATATGTTAATGATTTGGGATTATTACAGTGCTCCTGTTATTTCACTTTGTGATAATACCACCTACCTCATGAAAAATTCATGAATTGGGCTGCTGAGATGAATTTCACTTAAAATGCTAGTAAGAATGTCAGAAAGTGACTTGCTGAGGGGGAAAGCATGAGTTTTATAAATAAAGACTAAGTTCTTTATTACTGAGCGCCTGCAGAGCTGTGGAGCAGCTGTTTTAATGTTCATACCCTCTCTTACCATGTTGGAATGTTTCATTGCACTGTCTCGTGTGAAGTAAGCTTTGTGCACGACTTGTCCCATTCGAAGGGGGCAACACTGTTACCCAGTTTCATTTAGAGTTACATCAAGTTAGGGTGAGGTAAAAATGCTGGGTACTTTCCTTGTTGGATTCATGATTCGTGTCATCATTTTGTTTGTGTCTAACGGTGTGCAGAACCTGCTGTAAAGCACTGATGGAAGCTTTATAATAGTAAAAAAACTGTGCATTGCTAATTGCCCAAAATTACAATTATGACATCAGTTGAACCCTGTTCTTGATTTTTATTTCAGTTGTCAATGTTGGTGATAGGGGTGTGGTCTTGGAATACTGCAGATGATTAGCTCTTCACCCACACTGCCTGGAGCAGGTTGCCAAGAAATGGGAACATGCAGTGAGGCAGTTGGTTGGTGGGTATACTCAACGTGCAGGCTCTGGTTCCTCATCAGGGACTGCGAGGTTCAATGTCCGTGGCTGCTATAGATAGAACACTTGGTTCCAGTTAAACCTGGACTGTGACATACTAATCACGTGCATGGTAGTAGCTGGATTGCTACCTCTAGGTTCAGAGAGCGATAAGCAGTTCAACGCCACAGAGATTACAGAGTTGCTGCAGTTGTACAGACCAAGTGTGTGTGATTAAAGGGAAAGAAAATGCTCATCCAGTCAGACCAATTCCATGGTGGCAGTTGTGGTTCGCTTACTGCAGAGGAATAACTGAGCAGTGTGTGTAGCTGGCTGCCAGTCTGTTCTCTTGGTTGGTGTGCCTTGGGAGGCTGCGTAAGAGCGGTTGGTACAGAAGGCTTCGAGGATCTGTTGATACGTTAATTACACATTGACTCTGGTAAAGGAGATGGCACAACCTACAGCTTAATAATGGGTCTACAAAAACATTTGTGAGCACTGTGAACTTAATTAGCTGTTGCCAGGCTGGTGGAAGAGTCTGTATTTAGCTTGAAATTCTGACTAGATGTAGTCACGGAGGGGATGTGGAAAGCCCACTGTAGCGTGTCAAGCTGCTGCCTAGCTGTAGCAGCTTGTGAGGAGACATCTGTCAGCGTGCGGATGGGAAAGATGGGTGCTGTGCAGGCTTGGCCTCAAGTAAAGTAAACTCTGTTGGCACAGTGACAGACTGCTGCATCGGTTCAGTAACGTGAGAAACGAAGGGAAAAATAGGAACTGTGTTCTGGTCAGGAGCTGGCAGAGTGGATTTGAGACACAGGAGACAGACATGTTATTTTATGGCAGTTTTTTTAGACACAGCCCCAGACACGAATCCATCTTGTACTAAAACATGTTTAAAAGATCCCTGGGACTCTGCTTCATTGTAGGAATTTATTGTTATTAGGCGCTTTATGTGCAGAGGTGCCATAGAAGACTTTGTTATGCCAGTATTTATTTCCTTGCTCATCTGCAGCCATTCTGAGGAGAGCTTTGCCTTTTGTCAAACTTGGTGGTGTTGTGAATCTCCCAGTTCTCTTTGTGAGCGAGCAGCCAAACGCTACTTCTGCAAGTCTGCAGACATCTTTCTTTTTCTTGCTTACGTAATTCCCTGCTTTCATGTGTTGCATTTTTCTTTGCATTTCTTGTGCAGATGATTTTCTTTTTTTCTGTCTTAATCTTCCTACTCTTATAGAACACTTTGTTTCTCTATTCTTCCTTGCTTTCTTTGGAATATCTATCTTAACTGCCCTTTCTTGCTTTCTGATGGTATTATAGTACTCTCCCTACCATGTTTTCTTCTCCTTTCACTTGTTGCTATTGGAAGTTGCTCTCTTGTGTTTCTCCTCCTTCAAGCTAGACTTTAATAATCTAAGGGAACAGACTGGGGCACTGGCAGGAATCTTGTAGGCACTCTGCAGGGAGGAGCATAGAAAAGAAATGAGCTCTGTTCATTCCAGCTTCCTGGTGACACGAATTATTGAAGCTGTGCTAACAGGCAGACACAACCACACAGATGACTTTTAATGGTGTGACAAACGATCTTCTGGAGAATTAATAACAACTAAAATGAATGTGCTCGAGGAGTCTTTTGAAAACCAATTTACTGTACATCTATGAGACCTTTCAATGCTGTTCCATGCCTTTTTTTTAGAGAAAGAAATGAGAAATTTCTTACTGAATATTAATTACACTCTAAGAAAATTTTGTGTCCATTCACAAGTAGAAGTTTTGTGCAGTAATGCTGAATAATGGGCTGGAATTTGTCTGGTTAATGCACTTGTCTAAGTGCCAGAAGGGATCTCACTGAAGGTCAAGGCTCAAGCATGTCTACCTGCAATCTGGCTTCAACTCAAGGAAGACATTTAGGGATATTCAAATTTAATATCTGTTACCTTACCTTCTGTAAGATTTATAATGTTAAGACCTGTACTTTAATCAGTGATAACATTTTATGTGTTTCATTAGATGAAACCTGGTGCCAGCACTAAACATGTTATTTCAACCATTCTGTTGAGATTGATCTACTTGATAGTGGGCAGTGGGCAGCCAGAGCCTACCCACACAGGCTGCTAATGCCTTTTCCTACCCCTGCTCTCAAGGAAGCTCTTGTACAAGAGCTGTTCCTTTCTTTCCCTTCAGGACTGGGAGCCAGGTGCTGTCTGGCTCTTTCTTGAGCAGCCAGCAGTTGATTTCTTAGGCGCTGGTGATAACTGCATGGGCAGTGGAGTTTGAACAGCTTTGTGTGACATGTGGCATTCTCTGTAATAAATTCTACTTGCCTATTTGCAAATATTTACATGAATAGTAGAGGTCTTTGTAAAACCAGTTTTGTGGGTTTTATTCATGCGAAGGGTATTGGAATTACATCAAGAAGGCAGACAGAATCACAGAGTGATGGGGGTCAACAGGGACCTCTAAAGATCATCCAGTCCAACCTCCCTGCCAAAGCGGAATCACTTTGAGCAGGCTGCACAGGACAGCATCCAGGTGGGGTCTGAATGTCTCCAGAGGTGGAGACTCCACAGCCTTTCTGGGCAGCTTGTCCCAGGGCTCTGCCACCCTCCCAGGAAAGAAGCTCCTCCTCACGTTTAGATGGAACTTCCTGTATTCCCATTTGTGCCCACGGCCTCTTGTCCTGTCCCTGGGCACCACTGAAACAAGACTGACCCCGTCCTCCTGACCCCACCCCTCAAGTATTGCTAAGAGTCCCCCTCAGCCTTCTCTTCTCTAGGCTAAAATGTCCCAGGTCCCTCAGCCTCTCTGCATAAGACAAATGTTCTAGTTCCCTAATCATCTCTGCAGCCCTTTTCTGTACCCTCTCCAGCAGCTCCCCGTCCTTCTCGAACCGGGAGCCCAGCACCGCACACACTATTCCAGATGGGGCCTCATCAATGCAGAGCAGAGGGGCAGGAGAACCTCCCTCACCTGCCGGCCACACTTCTCTTGATACACCCCAGGATGTCTGTGTGTCTGTAGGTGAGCCAGAGAAGGAACCATCTCCATGTGCTATTCTTCCAGCACTGATCTCAGCCGAACTTTCTTAAGCTTAAAAACTGTATTTTAATTCTGGGTCAGCCCATGAAGATTTCAGCTCTTTGCTCAGTCTGCCAGTTAAAGCGAAACACAGGGATGGATCTGTGGTGTGAGAGCTGAAAGTAAGTTCCCAAAGCTGTGCCAGAAGGAGGTGGAAAGGTTTTAAGGGTTTTGGTCAAAAGACAATATACTAGTGAGTTTAACATTTCATTGGAGCAGAGTTCCTAAATAATTATTCATTTAAATGCATAACAAAGAAATCTAAATACATTAAACCTAGCAGTGTATTTTCATCTTTGCACCTCTTTATAGAGCAGTTTTAAGTTTAATCTGTTATCGCAATAGAAAGGGAGTATTATGGTCTTGCTTAGGAATTTTGCTTTCCTAAATTATGGAAACTCACTTAGAATTCATAGAAAAAAGGAGACCCTTAAAAAATGAATATACCCCAGTGTGGTGTTGAGTTTTCTGTTCTGTTTCATGCAAAAGTAGACTCAGATGTTTTTACCACATTCTTGAATTTTGGGGTAGGTTGTTCTCACTTTGCCTTGTCCTTCTCTGCGCTGAAGAGCAGCAGTGGGAGCTCTTGACACCCATTACAGAGTTGCATTGAACATTTTTAGTGGCAGAAAATGGAAACACTTTTAACCATTTCTTACCTTCTACTGAAAGAAACTCTGTTTAAATAAAGGCTGTAAGGTTAGGCTAAAAGCCAGGACTGTAAAGCTGTGGTTCATATCGTTTGTGTTACCTGCTGTTCCTGCTATAGTACTGAAATTCAAAACCCCTCTTTTGTGCTTGCTTAAGTCAAATATCCGTAATTGAAGGCCAGTTTATGAAAATTAAACTTGATTTTTTTGTGCAATATTAATGTTTAATTAAAAGGGAAAACTGTGTGTCATATTCCTGATGAAAGTACCTAGGAAGATAACCTTTGGTAGCTAAAATCGAGAGAGAGGTTGTGTCTGCTTCTTTTATACAGGATCATGGTGACTCAGTGATGAGGGCTATCCAGGGGACTAGACTCCCCTTCCTGAAAAACGCATTTGTCACCCATCCAGAAAAATCCCTGACACTGTGCTGGCTTCCTCATCATTATCCCCATTCCGTCCTCTCCCCTCTCTCCCTCTATGCAAGTGTCATTGTCCCATGCTATCTTCAAAACTCCCAGCAGTGCTGCTGTTGCTGTCTGATTTCCTTGCTGTCCTTCCTTTATGCTTAGCCTCTATTCCTAGCTCCACTTCACATGTGAAATGGGTGCAAAGTGTACTTGCTCTTATTTCTTTTATGAAGTGTAGTAACTAACATACCTGCCCTGTGAAGTGTTTTCTTTAATTTATGGTTCAGATTAAAAATGCCATAAAGCATGGCTCTGTTTGGATGCTGGCAACCTCAGAAGTCCTCTGACTTACTATGCTGGGCTTAAAAGAGAGCCCATTGGCTGGTCTTATCTGGGGAATGGCACTCTCTCATTGAGCTTTGCTAGGGGATCATCTGAGAGGAAGTTTTTGAGATCTCCTTATCTTGCTGAAATGAGGACAGAAAAGTCCATGTAGGTAAGAAGCCCAGTTTGACTGAGATTGAATTCTATGAACAAATTGTAGACACACATGATTACATCTGTGTACAATTTAAGAGAAAGGAGGAAAAAAAGAGGGGTTTTACCATATGTTTAGCTTTAAAGGGGATTTACTTCTTGTTTCAATGATTAAGTACATAAATAATGCTTTGTTTCTGAAGACAAGTTTGTATAGACACATCTGAACATCTGCACAAAATTTCATTAACAGTGAGGAGGGCTCTATCTGCAAAACCCAGTTTGCATTAAGAGATTGCATTTCCTTCTCTACCGTGGAGCTTCATTGAATTAAGTATTTTTATAAAAACTTACTATTTCAACTGGAAAGTCTCAGGATCATAGATAGTATCTCTAAAAAAACCACCAAACAACAAACCCACAAAACAACAAAAATCTCTTTATTGTAGTGAGCCCCAAACCCTTTTGAGAAGCACTTCAGCACATGCCCAAGCCCTCAAAACAAACAGGTGCACAAATATTTCCTTGAACAGGACACTGAACTCGATGTTCCCATAATAGTGGAATAAACTGCACATTCTCATTGCTGCCAAGTGCATCCACGAAGGAGTCCTCACAGCTTTGATTTGAATGACTCTGTTCCATAAACTTTTTTCCCTCTGTAACTTTTCACTCTAAATACAAAGTTCCAGAAGACTTTCTGATCTTGGCTTCGTGGTACTAATTTTCACTAATTCTTTTCTAACAAACACGTCTTGATCTGTTTCCTACCTTTCATGCTCGAAGCTGTTTTTCCTTCATTTTAATCCACATGTCTTCCTTAAATCTCACTTTCCTCACTGTTTACACAATTTGTCACTGTCTCTTTTGTTAGCCAAGGTGTTTCCTAATGCCAGATGATATGCTACCCAACTTTGCAAGCCAAGATGAAATGTTTTTATGTCTCTGACTGTGATCCTCATCTATTTTTTACTAATGCTTTCCTAACTGTTGTGAAAAACTTTTTATTTACTTTTCCCCTTTCATGGATGTGCTCTGATAACCTGTGAGAGCTCTGCATGCAGTTCTTCCAAGGGCATGACAGTTTTATTTAAAGTGGGGTTTTTTGATGGTTTGGTTTTTTTTTATCCTGTAGAAATGCTTGATGGTTTTAATATCTCATCAGATGTAGTTCTGATGTTGAAAATATTCCTGCAGCTAATTACAGCAGTGATTAGCAATTGGAGGTATGTGCCTCTCAGAGGAGAGGTTCTCATGCTGCAGGGGAGGTGGAGAAGCCAAATAAATGCCTATAGAAATTCTGGGTAACATGGAGCAGAGACACCTAGATGGTTCTGGGAAGGGTCAGCAAAATCCACGTAGGTTTGGTAGCTCTGTCTCAGCAGATGGAGATGATCAGCATCCTCCTTACGCTCTGGGATTGAGACAAGAAGTGAGGAAATATCAGCTGCACTCAAAGGTGGAAGGAAGGGATGCTCCTAGTCTCAGAGCGATGGGTCAAGCAGCAGAGCTTTAATCAAAAGGGCAGTGGGGGTTTGCAGCTCAGCCTGGTGCAGCAGAGATCATCACCATGCTCTTGTGTGAGCCTGGGCTGAAAAAGGGTGAGGAAACAACTTGTCTGTGTTGTAAAACTACCACTGAAATATGATGCAGGGCCCTTATGAGTTATCTTGCCATTCATAGTCCAACTGTGTTGTCTTTGGCTTTGCATTGCAATAATGGAAAGCTACTGGATGAATGTCAAGTTCTTTTGACAGTTCCCATCTTTTCTGTATTCTCTTACGGTGCCCAAACTGATTTGTAGGCAGTGTTTCGTTGTTCAGTTGCCATGTCAAACTTTGAATTGACCTCGAAAGTTCGAATTCTTTCATTAAGTTGTCTGTCAGCAGGAGCTGACAGAAAGAAGTATGTAAGAAGCAGCCTGTTCCCCTTGGTTCTCATCTTAGTTATCAAACAGCAAATCAAATACTCAGCCTTCTGGAAAGGTATTTAATGTTTACTGAAGCATAGCAGAGATGTAAGCCAATCACAGCAAAGAGCAAATATTATGACAAGCATAAAAAGAGCCACACAAATACTTCCCAGGTAATAGTAATTAAAAAAATAATAAAATTCACAAAGAGAAATACAGAATCTGTTTAACCAGCCTATAATATAAATCAGTTCATCTTTCAGCTTTGTAACCTACAGACCCTACAAGATACATCTGCAGGTTGTGCCAGGGAGAAGGGTGTGTCCCTTTCTACATGGAAAGGGAAAATCCAGTTGCTGAGACCCCCAGTATCTGCTCATGTTGAGGCATAATTTACTCTAGCGTGCATTTCAGAGAGAAACATGAGGAGCCTCTACAGCATTTCCATGGAAAAGCTGTCTTTCCTCAATTCTTAGCCTGAAATAGGAATGATTTAAGTATACAGTAAGATGAAACTTTTACTCTGTCTAAACATTTGATCAGCGTAACAACCTGATCTTTAAACTGCTCTGCAGCATCTGCTTTCAAGTAACATATGTTCAAAATAAGCTGGCAGCACCCTGGAATATTGAGATCGTGCTAGAAACTTAGAAGCTTTGCTTTGGTAATTACAGCCCCAAACCCTGATAGACATTTAGTACATGTGGTAAGACACAGCTGTCCATATGGAAATCCAGAAGCAAGCCTGAAGTTTTGAGGGGTACAGATACTAAGCATTGACAGAAAGGGTTTATAATACGCAGCTTAGTGGTTCTTCCCTGATGGGGAACAACTGGACAGGCAGATGTGATGTAGTTTGTTGCATGAAAGTCTTACTCATCATAAGGAATTCCCCACTGGACTGGCCAATGGTATATATCCTTCAGTTTAACAACAGAGATTAGAAGCTTGCTGGCATTAAAGGTAACACAAAGCACCATCTGGAGTAATTAATTTTAAATATCATATCTAATTATCTTTAGAGGAGATAGTTTGAGTGGTTTGTTCAGGAAAAAATCTTGAGTGTTTCAGGGTTGACATGTGTGTAATTAAGTACATTTTAACTCGTCTCAAGCAATAAGCAAAGCCATTATTCTAATCTTTATGAAGTTAGCAAAGGGATTTTTTGTAGCTGTGCGCTGCTAGATTACAGTACACTCTGTACATCCCGATTTATAGTGTTCCATGTGTGGGTAATGAAACTCTGTAAAGCTTTTATGTGAAATCAAAGGGAGTAAGTGTCTTTTTGGACTGTTTCTTCTTATCTGTATCATGCTTTGTTGGAGAGGAGGAAAAGTGCAGCTGGTGCTCTCCTGTCTTTTTATGGAGGAACAATCTATAGGCCTGGCTGTGAAGTACTTAATCCCCAATGGAAAAGAGAAGAGCTGACATTGCAAAGAATTCTAAAAAATCCCACTCTTTTCCTTTTTAAAAAAATAATCTGCAAACCATAAATATATGTACCTGAGATTATCTTTCTTCAAGCTGAAAATCAGACACAGAATTTGAAAATGAGAATTAAATTCAGCTACCTAAAATAAGGGCTAAAACTACTTTTTCCACTATCCTGTTTTTTCATAAGATGGTGAAAACACTCCTGCTGAAATACTAAGCTGAGGTGGGGTTGTTTGGGTTTTTTAGATAATTGTTAAAATCTCTCAGGGTTTTCAGCATCCAAATAAAATACTTTATTTAAATCTAGACCAGCTCTACCACTATTTTCTATTTCATGAACATCCCATCTCTGAAAACATTCAGCATTGGATTAGATATTAAGTAGTTTATAATGTAAACAAATGATGCTCTTGCCCAGGGAAGAATTTGGTAAGCTTCACTGCAATTTAAAGGTGTAATTTAAGGTCGTATTAGCTAGCCCAGTAAAACAAAACATTTTCAAAACTCTAATCAAGGCAAAGCATTTATATGGTGTTTTGGGTTTGGGGGTTTTCGGTGGGTCTTGATTTTGGTGGGTTTTTTCTTTTGGTTTGGTTGGGTTTTTTTAAAATAACTTCTAAATAATGTCAAACCAGACTTGTTGGGGTCCAGCAGACCTTTAAAACCTGGATTGTGTAGAAAAGCAGGCAACATGGCATTCTATATTCAGCCTATCTGTAGGCTCTGTATAGCTTCTGAACTGTTGGGACACAGCAGGATTTTCAGAAGTGGTCTTTTGCTTCAGTCTGTACAAGTGATGTTTGTTTAGTTCAGCTGCTCAATGGGAAAATAGGAAAAGGTGTGTATGTCCAGGTCACACTTAAAAATTGATTATAAATTAATTTCTTTTTCATCAATTGCCCAGTACAAATCAGGGAAAATAAGAAATATTTCTAGCAGTTGAAGGCTGTACAATTAGAATGCCAAAGTCTCATGTGAATTTGGATGGAATTTATCAAGTGGGGGGAGAAAAGTTTGACAAGAGATTCCTAAAATTGTGCACACGGGTGTCCCAGCAGGGGCAAAGAGTAAGCGATTCTACATAGCCTTGCGGAATCAGAGTTCTGTTTTTCCTGAGCCTGAGGAAATTGAAACCTCCCTTTCTCCTAATTAAGCTTTTCAGAGCTTAATTAGTAGATTAGATGATGCTTTAGATGTGCACTATCTGTGGTTGCTACTATTTTAAGTAAATAAACATTTGCTAGTATTAATCTGAATAATAGCTTTGTGCAACCCTACAAATGTCTTCTGCTTGCCTTTGTCATTTTCCTTGTGAAAATGGAAAAGAAAATAAGGAACAACAGGAAGTACAACCATGATTATTTTTTTTTAAGATAGATTTATTTTATAACTTTTTTTTTCAAAAATGTATTTAATAGGCAGTATTTCCTTATGAAATTTTGAATTTGCATCTTGGATAAAAACAGTAATAAATAAATAGTAAGTTATTTGGAATCCTATTTGCAAGCCACCTTATTTTGGTATCTGTGAGACTATTTCCTTTCCTTGAGGTCTGTTTTGCACAGCACACTACCCAACTAAAATTTCTTAAGCTTTGGGGGAAAACTCCTCATCATTAACGTATTTTCCACTGGACTTCAAAATTTAAATACATGTTTTACCAAACCTAAGTAAACACCACTACATTAAACAAATTCTCCGTGCCAGCTGGAAATGCAATGCAAAACTTTCACTTTTTATTTCTTTCCCTTTAACCAGTTTTTACTATTCCTGCACCCTACATTGCATTAACGGAGTAGGTATCTGATCAAACTGCATCATGGACAGAGTTCTATTGTTCTTTGCTTTTTTCCTGTTTGTAACCAGCAAACCCCACTATTCAAACTGCTGTGCTAAGTTGTTTATGTCTCATGTTGGCATAATGACAATTAAACACATCACAGGCATGTACAAGCCAGAGCTTTGGAGTCTTGGAACAATAGTGCTCTTCTGACTGCCAAAGTCGTCCTGCTCCCTAGAAACCTCGCTCGCTAAGCGGTGGTTTCAAGAGTGACTTAGTTATCAAAGTGTTACAACAGAAGAGTTGGTCTGTTCACTAAAGAGAAAGAACAGCCCTGAAATACACTTCTGTTTGTTAAAGAATTCTTTGTCTTGTTTAATGTTTCTGTGTTAAAGTGTTTCTGTGCTGTTACTGCAGTGCAGTGTATAGGTAGACTCAGAGAAAGAACCCAAAACAGAAGCATTAATAGAAATGCCAGTAACATGTCACTGTTCAAACTACCAATGTCTTGGCTGGTTGGCCATTGTTCCACTGCCTCCACGTGGCTCCGGGACACAGCGAGGGCCTCGTACCTTAAAATGCTCGTTTGTCCTTCATCCGGTGTTGTACCTGTGGTGTAGTAATTGCTTTGCTCTGTTTTCTGGTTGTGCAAAACTGCCTTTCACTGTCAGCGAGGTGCCAGGAGGTGAGTTAATGTGATCTTTGGATTAAAGGTGGTAGGAAATGCAAACGTATAAAGATTTTATTATCACAAAATTAGCAGCAAATATATAGACTGAGGTATCTGAAAACCACTATTCCAGTGTATTTACTTTCCTGTAGGTGCAAAGGTTTAACTCTTAGAGGAGCTGTGCATTGTTGCTCTGCCTATGAAGTCACAGCCTGGATGGATCGAGTGTGTGTGAGAGAGACAGTATATAGCGTGTGTTTGCTGAGTTTAAGAAACACAGAAGGCAAGGAGCAAGATGATGGTATGAGATCATTTCGGTAGAACACAGTTTCTCTCCTAAGCTTTTTCTTTTGTTTTGCTTTATTTTACAGTTTGCCCAGCTGGTGTCTGTCTACAAAACTTTGGGTCCAGAGAAGTTCCCTTTAATTGAGCAAACGTTCTATCCAAATCACAAGGAAATGGTATGTGCAAGTCATTTTGCCCATTTAGAGTCTGTTTTTAAAGCCATTTTGGAAGCTCTCAGAGGGATGAGGCTGGGTAACCACTTGAAAGCATTATGATGGTTAACTGGAAGATTTTCAGCTATTTTTCAGCTAGCCAACTTCAGATCTTTAAAAGCATATACAGAACAGCTACTAAAGTATAAAAGTTACTTTTATGGTTGGCTTTCAACCTAGTCCTTTCTGATATTTATCTCTGTAGATGATACACAAAGCTGTCAGTGTAGAACTTTGAACTCATCTGAAGTCAGGGTGGTTATGACTTGGGATCTTCATGTACCTGAGTTGATGTTGATTTCCAGTCCTTTACAGACATAATGCATAGTTATGCATTCATAAAAGCAACACAACCTTTACTCCTGACCTGTCTAACGTTGCAGACATTTTTTTTCTGACGCTTCGTATGGTTTGTAAACAGAAAATCTTTCCTGAGTATATTTTTCTGGAGGAAATACTTTCAGCACTGAGAGAAACTGGACAAGAGTATTTGCTGACTGAATAGACTGGCAGAGAAGTCATTTTTAGAACATAATATATTCAGCATATGTCACACAGCTGTGGTTCGAGTGTCACTGCAAAGCCAGGATAAAGATGTTTGTTAGCTGTTTAGGTGAGGTCCTCAAGCTGTAATTGCTGTGTATCTGCCTGGAGAGGCTGGTTAGCACTCTGTTCTCATAGGTGGCATCTAAGGTAAGCCTCAGTGGCGGCAGTTGACTAAGGTTTCTTCTGAATTGATTTTTCCCACGTCTGTCTCATCTTCTGGTAACAAACACAGCATGGTGCAGTTCTGCCGTGGTTTTTGATGTATTGTGGGAATATCAGGATGACTCGTCACGGTGCTTTGCCAGTTCTCTCTGGGTCCTTTGGACTATTAACTCACAGATGTTTCCACTTTTGTTGCATGTGACACTTCTGAAGAGAGCTTTCACCGCAGTTGTGTACTGAGTAAATTTGCTACACGGTAGTTTTGTAGAGCCAAAGGAGAATGGTACTGATCCGGAGCAGCAGATCTAAATATTGTCCCAGACAGATCTCTGCAGAACAGAAGGGGGTTTGTTGATGGATTTCTCAGGAAATATGCAACTTTTTAAGTTTATTCTTTTAATGCAAAAAAAATTGTACCCCCTTTGTGGATTCCTTCATAGCAGGTGGAGAAGCAGAAGCATACATCGTGTTTTGCAATATGCTTCTTTAAATGGTAATAAGCTTTATATATATGTATACATATCTGTTTTCTTGACAACATACATGATTAAAGCTGGTTTATAATTTCCTGCATGCAATTTATTGTTTTTTCTTCATTAGTTTATGAGCTATTCAGACTCCCTTGTGAAGCAGTTATGGCACCAAGCCTGTCCAGAGCTCAAGGAGCATCCGGACAATGCTCTCAGCCATATGGTTTAGTTTTAGGTAGGCCTGAGAGAAGCAGGGAGTTGGACTCAATGATCCTCAGGGGTCTCTTCCAACTTGAGATAAGTCTTACAATTTTATTGAAAGTTAGGCCTTTTTAATGCATTGCTAAATGGCAGTTTGTGGAAACAAAGAAAATATCCTGTAGTTCTGGGGTAAGAATTAGTGTCTTAGCTTTTATTTTTTACACAGTGTGACTCTGTAGAAGGTCTGACCAGTTCAAGTGCAAACTGCTCTCCAAAACAACTGATTGCATTCAAATTCAGTGGCAGAACACAAACAAAACCTGTGTGTATGTGCTTATAGGGCAGGTTGTGCTTGAGAGTGCAACAAATACTCGAGTGGTTTTCTTCTCCCTCTTTGCTCCTCTGCCTTGCTCACCGATGTCTGAACTGTGAAGTTACTTGTCTTTATCTCAACTTTTGAGTGTTGATGTTCTCCAGAACAGAGTAATTTTTTAATATGTTTATAGGGAACGAATGCCAATCTAGAGTTAATGAATGCACTGCAGCGTTGCGCTGCAGTACGTGGTTTAGAGGTGCTGTGATAGCTGACTGGCTGGAGAACATTTGTTTGGTTTTTCCTTCTGCAGAAATTACTCAAAACTTTGTGGCTTGAAACATAATCAGGTAATGTGGAACAGATAACATTTTATTCAGATTCCTAGGATAGGTTGTAAGATGTTCTGAATGTCATAGTCTTCTAGCTGATGAAGTGAAATCATATCATGCTATTTAAATGTTGTTGTTTTTTAAACACTGCTTATTAATAGCTGGCCTCATTTGCATTTACTTATATTTTGGTATTTACAGTTTTAAATCCTTTCTTGTCCTTCTTTTGTTCATCCCTTCTTATTCTCTGAAACATAGCCTAGAGCTCTCTCCCTCCCCTCCAGTGCAAACCAGTTGGGATGGGAGGGAGCAGAGAACGCTCCAAATCTCTGTGAATTGAGTTTTCGGCTGAGCGTGCCAGAGGTAGGGTTCTGTTCCTTTTGCTGCTTTCATGCTATGGTGAGGGTTTGTATTGAGTCTTTAGACAGCAATAAAAGGTAAATAAACAAAGATGCCATTCTTTTGTGTAAAAATGGAGCTGCTTTAATGAAACACTTTTTGAAACAAACATTCATCTCAGACTGATTAAAACTACACAAAACGCTGTAAGGCTTTTTGAACTCATTGCTAGTTGAGTCATATCTACAGCCTTTTCCTCAGTAATTAGTTCCCTTTATTTCACTACATTCCCAACTCTTATGTTCTCCGTCATGAAAATAAAACAAATGGCTTTTTCAGCATAATTGTTGAACAATTTAATTAAACTGGAGCATTGAGAAAAAGCCAATAATATTCAAGGTGGTGTTTTTTCCACCATTAACCTGTTCAGTCTCCCTTCTCTGCTCTTTTCCTTACTTGTAAGTCATGTGAGTCATTTACAAATTAAAATCAAATGTTGTACCAGGGTCTGTTTCTGCTCTTACCTTTCATACATCACGTGCACAGTTTCAAGAAGTAAAAATGAAATGTTGTAAAAATAATCTGCTGCTGTGTATAATATATCGATGCCACTACAGTATTAAATTTCAATAGGAAAAGAATATATTTAAAATGCCATGTTGAAGTTAATCCTTTTCATAATCTTCAGCAGTGCTGAATCTCAGGGAAAATACTCATCCTGAGAGGGTTTTTGTAAAGCTTTTCTGGCCATATTTATTGATATGAGAGAAACCAAAAATAAATCTTTGTACTAGCTATTGTAGGAAGTTTAGCTAGATTTGTGCTTTGACAGAAATCAAAGTGGATGGCCATTAATTTTGAAACACCTCATATTTTTATGGCAGGTCAAACACAAATTTTTTTTAAAACTCTTGTTCATAAATATCAAAGAAAACATGTATTTTTACAAGGTACATAAAGAAGGCAATATGAGCTGGATTAGTTGAGTTTAAGGTCTATGCACTATAGAACTGGAGTAGAACTGTGCTGAGTTAAAAAGCAGAAAATGTCTATTTGCTGCAGTGCTATGCAAGAAACACCATTGCATCAAAATGGATTTGGAGACAAATGCTGCACTGTACATGTATTGAATATTAATTAGCCATGTGCTTGATTCAGCCTTTGTATGGTTATTAAGCTCTTGCAGGCTTCTCTAGGAATGGTTTTTGTTTTACTTGAAGAAATCAGACCTATTTTTAAGTCTTTATGTAAATTACTAATATAAATGCCCAGCAAATAGCACTGTCAGTAATGTCTCTGCAATATTAATTCCTTTTTGGAAGAAATGTAGCCCTTTTATTTCATCTATGTATGTAGCTTTAACAACTCCATGGTCCATATAAGGGCTAGGTAATGTTGTTTGTCTTTAGCAAAACAGAAAATAAGCTAGGCTTTACATTTGGCTGCATAAATAGATGTTGTTTTAATTTAGGATTATAAATTCAAACAGCAAAACTGATTTACAGTAAAGAAAAAGCGAAACGTTGACTGTTAAGGGACATGTATTTCTCAAAGGAATAATGGCATGCCTTCCTGATGGCCTTGTGTGATTTGCACTGCCTTGGAATTGCATACATTAGCCACGAAAAAAGTAAATAAGAATATTTAGTCTCTTGTACTAGAGTGTGTTCAAACTTGTCCTTTAAATATGGATTCGTGCAATTGTCAGACATTAGAAACGGGAACAGAATATGTCACAAACATCATTTATATGGGTTGGTTGTTTGTTGAGTTGTTTGCAAGTGGACAGCATGTATCAACTTTGCAAGTAGACAGTGTATTACAACATATCTTAGGCTGTCACAAGATACATGGGGCATGCCGAATTTCATATCCACCTACCAGTTAATTGAACTGAATGGGATTAGGGATGCCTATACGCTCAAAGATGTGCATATCTTTTTTGCAAGGTTAATTCCTGATGATTTTATACAAACTCTGTAGCAAACAGACTCACTGAACTGCTTGGAAAACTGACCCTTGAAGCAATAGAAAGTAACGGCTCTGGTTCAGAATGAGTCCATAGGCTGGGAATGGCACACGGGGTCAGCAGGAATGGGTGAAGTGTTTGTTTAAATAGACCTGACCTAACCACATGAGAACAGAACCGTCTAAATGTCTGCCTGAGGTTCTGAATTCTCCCATGAATTGTTCTAACAGACTAATTTCTAACCAAAATTGGAATGAAATTAAAGAAACCCAATGAAGAAAATTGGAAAGAGTATGTCAGAAATGGCAGCTATTTCAGATTCATATCCTGCCTGATGGTTCTCATCCAGTTTCTAGAACAGAAGCAGTTGGACAACTGGCTGAACTTTGGTATTTACTGAAATAATTTCTTAAGTTTTACCACTGTGTGTTGAGTTACTTTTGTAAACTCAAGAATGTTTGACATTAGTTACTAACTACAGTAATCAATTCATAGACGTTAAAACTCTAAGTAACTAACCGTCAAAATATGTTGTAACACTTCTTTAGTCTGAGTTCATGAGTTACTGAATTCGTTGTTACAGAGTACGATGAGTATTTGTGAATGAAAAATCATTAGTGTCAGTTTAAACTATTAAATATCGTCAATTATTTGTGAGCTTTTTAGGCATAAAATGCAGTGTGAGTTATTATCTGTTGAATGTGTTTTTACATGAGTTTCTAAAGCCAGGGCTTTTAACAGTGATGAAATACAATGACCTAGTCATATATTTAGAGAGCCATTATCAAATACTACAGCTGCTGTGATGACGGCTGTGGTCTCTGTAAATAGAAGCAGTTTTAGCCTGTCATTATTTGTGCTGGTCCCACAAACTGCTGAAGCATTAGAACATCTAGCTTTTTTCCCAACAAGGTGTACCTAGTCCATACAAGTAGGGAGTTGGGTAAGAGGATTGTGATTATCAAGGCTGTTTTTTAACTTCAGTTATCAAGGAAAGTTACAACTCTGTAAATAAAGCAAACTGAGATACATAACATACAAAATAGGGAGCACAGATTGTTTTAATCACGGAAGTGTTCAACGTGGTTTGACAGATAAGAAAATACAGGGATTCTTTTAATCCTTTTTTATAACACATTGTTATAATACTTTACATATACACTGTACAATAATTCTTTTGTATCAGAAGACTTTCATACAGAAAAAATAGTTCTATAAAACATTCTGTAGTTCATCAGAAAGATTTGGGATAAAACTTGGGGCTCTCTTAATCTGTAGGTTAACAGAAATAGGGGACAAAATTCTGGCAATTCTTTTGTTCTTGTGCATTCATATTGGTAAAAGGGAAACTCGTGTGCCTTAGAGGACACAGAGGAGCATTCGTGGCTTGAGCCTCTCTGTAGAAAACAACTTTACAGAGCAGCTACCTCCAGGAGGTTTGTTCCTCGTCTTGTGTGAATGCCAATTCCAGAGACTCATGCTTTAGCTGTACAGGACAATTTGTTTTTGTTTCTAAGCAACAGATACATTAGATGATGGCAGTTCAAAGCTGTGAGCGTGCAGCGTTTGATGGAATTAGACTCCAAGGCTTTTTAGGAGGTGAGGGTTTTAAGGTTCGCTGATATCGATGAACTCTTTCTCGGGGGGAGGACCACCTCGGTACCAGCTGCAAGTGCCGTCGCTCCTCTTGATGCAGGCGTAATGCTTGGCTTGGTGCCCATATAGCTTTCTTTCTATCAGCCAGTCTGTCCAGAGGCACTCATTTGGTGTAGTGATGGAGCAGGGCACCATGTAGCAGGTAGTAATCTAAATGTGAAATAGTACATTATTTCAGTATGTTGCAGGTTCCTTTAAAATGGTATTTATTGTCAAATAACATGAAATAGGTGGTGCATCAAACAAAACCAGTGACGAATCAGTGGAAACTACTGGTGTCTGTAGGTGGGCTCCACCCTTAGATGGTTTTTTGTCCTATACTTACTTTGCAGCCACAGCCCATTTGATACCTCTGGTTAAGGCTCTTCTTTTGAGACAAGGATAAATCATCCCATGGTTCAATGTAGTTGCATAAATGGATGAGGACTTTACCATCACTTAAAATTTGACCTACAGCATGGAAAAAACCAAAAATAAGTCAAGCAAATAAAACTGCGTTCTAAATACTGGAAGAAATTTAAGTTTTTTACTAATTGCACCACATTAGTTGTTATTTCACACTATTTTTCAGCGAATCTAATTATAACTGAGGGAACTATTCTGCTGATTGCATGCTGAATAAATGTAAAAGATCTAAGATGGCTATTTCTCAAGAGATGCTGATAACCTGCCAGCAAGGGATGGATACCAGTGCAGTAGTATGTTAAGCAAGGTGTCTGTAATCACTTAGAACCCCATATCTGCATACATGTAGGCATGTGTTCCCTCATCAAGGATGTCTGGGAAAATCAAACTGTCAGCCTTAAACAAGTGACGCTGGCATACTTCCTACTGAATAATTACATAGTAACTGACCTCAGTTTCCTTTGAAAATGCTTTATGAAATTTCGGTGAAGGATGGAAAACATCGAAGATCACAGTATAATTATTGCTTTACACAATTTCTACATCTCAGTCTGTTTGTATGCCTTAGTACATAAATATATTACTATTTTAAGAGGGGCTGGCATATTTTTGCAAAGTCAGTCTAAGCCATTACTTCTGGTTTTATAGGTGCATTAATTTTGTTACATTTTTACCTGTCAAAAGATACTGTTTTTTGTTGTTAGCTTCTAGTTTAACTCCACAGAGTGACGAATCAAAAGGTGTATAGACATACTGGACATCCTTCAGCTTTTCAAATCCTTTAAACATCTGAAAATGAGCAGAAACTAAAAGTCAGTAGTGGAAACAATAACGAAAAAGCAGTTTCAAACAATGGTTGAAAGAAATATACAGTGCATCCCTTCTAAAAAGTCATAACTTAGACAAGAAAATACCAACAATTAGACTCCTTTTCTACACTAATTAAATGTGTCCATTATTTTTGGAAGGAAATTTGGTCTTCATCCTTTTTAAAGTACAGGTATTTAAATAATGCTTTTTCAATGTTTTTAATGGATCTTTAATCTCTTTAATTTGTGTCCTGCTGGCATCCTACACGTGAGGCGTGATGCAGAGACAGCATTCATCTCCAAGGCGCCGCAGTGTTGTAAGATGCAAATGTTTCACAGTATATTAAAATGAGAAATTTTGTCTTGGTCAGTGTAGTGATGTGTATCTTCAGGGACATGAGACGTGGTAAGAAACAGCATTGTTCTTGTATTCAGTCCTTAAAGCAAGTAGGTTTTCCACATCAACAATTTTGCCAAATGCAACCTTCTCAAATAACTGTTAGGAGATGGGATCCAGCTCTTCGAATTCACAGCCTGCAGCACCCAAACGGGAAGGTTCAGGATCAAAGCCTGCACAGGGTTCATATTGGCTGCTCCTTAACTAGCATTTCCAACTATGAAAATAATTCTTAAAGCAAGCCATTAAAAGATCAAACCAAATGTGAGAAGGAACCATAAGATGCTAATCAACATCAGAATGCCTGTCATCACCTAATATGACATCACTGAACTCCCAACACTTCAGGGGCCCCACATGGTGACATCATGCTGTGTGCTGACAGCTGTGGACAATCGCAAAGCTCGCAGCTCCCGGGGGCACGCTCTCCCAGTTGCAGCTGGCGTCACTGGAAAAATGTTTTTGTGCTACTCAAGTTCTCTCTGGAGATTTAAATGGTACAGGGGCACTAGAAAATACACTGTAATATGTTTGGTTTTCTCAAGTCTTATTTATAGAATTAAAAAAACCCCAAAGTTGTTGTCATTGGACTTCTGATCCAAAAATATTAGATGTCAATTTGAAATACTTAGTAGGAAAAACACACACACCCCCCAAACCAAAACAGAAACCAAACTGGTATCCTGTACAAAGCAGCAGTGAAAATATGAAACATATATAAAGATGATATAAAGATGTCTAATTTTATTAGATAAAAGTAGTCTGCTATGCCAGCCCCATGTAAAAGGTGGTGAGACAGAGAGGTGGTGGAGACCCCATCCCTGGTGACATTCGAAGTCAGGCTCGATGAAGCTCGGAGCAACCTGATCTAGTGAAGATGCCCCTGCTCACTGCAGGGGGTTGGACTTAGATGGCCTTTAAAAGGTCCCTGCCAACCTAACGCATTCGATGATTCTTGGGTAGATGGCCACATGAGGAAGCAGCAGCCGGCTGGACACATGTTGCAGGGCACCTGCCTGGTTGCTAGCTCAGCAGGCATTGGGAGCGCCCCAGACCTTCCTCACCCCTACTAAGAGCCATATATGAAACTTGTATCCCCCTGCTTCTGTGATGCTTAAGTCTGCCTTGCTCAGGGCGTGGGTACTGGGTGCGGATGTGGAATACATAGTAACTATGTGAACTATGCAGGTATCCTCTCATCTGAGTTCCCTCCACATTCAGAAACCTTTGTTTGGGCTACAGTGGTACAACTTCTAATATCTCATCTCTTGATCTAAATTAGCTTAAGGCATTATGCAGAGAACACAAATTGATTTTGCTATTAGGGAAAAAAGCTAAATAACTGTGGCAACTTATAATGGAAATCTAGTTAATATTTAAATATTTGGTGTTTCTTTTGTTGGGGTGGTTTTTTTTTTGAAACTACAGTCTGACCTATCTCAGGTTTTGACCTAGATATTTGTTACGACATTTCTTAAGATAACAATCTTCTGTTTAACTCATTAAATCATATTTGATCTTCTCAGTTGTATTCTCTCATCTCCTAAAAGTGTGGATACTTCCTCTGTAAAGGGATGGGATGGCTTCATTTGATTCTGCATTGTGGTGTGGTCTGTTCCCATTGAGGTTCTGGCAGGACTCAGCTGAGGTAGGGAAACAGGGCAAGAGAGTGGGAGAATAGAGAGATGTGACCCTGAAGCTGAAGTCTGTGTTGACACTGGCCCAGGTCTTCTAACACATGTAACAGAGACAAGCACACAGCTATTGCTTTAACGCTTGAGAACAGTGGGTTTTAAGAGTGTTTGTATTACTTTTGTTGACTCAGGCATGTTCCTGTTATAAGCATTACATCCTTCTGTCTTCGTTACTTTCTAAGGCTTCTGAGCTATAACATGGCTTATTTTCTTAGCTTCAGAGTGACTAATACTCTGAAACAGCAGGTACTGCTGTGAAGCGTAGGTACCACTGTGTTTAGCTGAAATCCCACTCCCCTGGGAGGGGAGCCCACTGTCTTGTAAGAGAAGTCTGATGCTTTCCATGGTTTTCCATCCATGCAGCTTGTGTGGGAGCTCCTTAGCAATGGTGCTTATACTGGTTCAGTTCAGTAAAACGTGGTGATTTCAGATATGACAGGAATATCTTGGGCCTCACTTCACTGGCTTGGTAATACAGGAAAGAGTCTCACAAAAGCTAATGGCACTGGTTTAATATTTAGCTGCTCCTCAGAGTAGAGAGATGACCAAGTCAATAACAATATCAGGAAGACAAAGAGTTGATCACATATAAATCAGGTATTCTCTTCTCTCTGTAGTATAATGTTGTAAACGTCACAAAAAAAGAAAGTAACAGTAGTTGACAAAATGCCTGGCTTCTTACTGTGCCAGTCCATATATGTAAAATGAATGAAACCCATGATTCCTTTTTATTTCTGAAAGTTAATAACAATCATATTTAGTATTTATGCCCCCCAAAAATACCAGTGTTCCAATGCTAAGCCTGATGCACTGGATTTAAAGTAACACAAACATAATTTTTGTAGCGGGAATAGCATAAACACTAATGTTACATGTCAGACAGTCCAGAGAGGAATATAAAAGAGAAGCAGCAGCATCTTGTTCAATGTACAGTTGCAGGAAGCTGTGCCCTCTATAGGTTCTGTGTTTCTTTTCCAAGAGGGGAGAAGAATTGCTGAGGGAATAGCAAATGTGTGTGGCTTAAAAGGTGTTCACCAAAACTAACCATGAGTTGTAATTGTGATTTAGCTTGTTAGATCCTACAGCTCCAGACAGATGATTAGGGAAAGTATTCTTACTTTCTAATTTATATAAAGCAAATTCTTGGCATATACCCCAGACCTGTGAATGTTGTGCACAGGGCTAGCCAGAAACACGTGGTCAGTGCCATGTGATGTCCAAAGGGCTGCTTGGTTTATCGAAGCTGCAGGTCATCCAATTTGCGGTATGAAACATTGGCCAGTGAGTGCTCGAGAGAAGGAAGGCTGCAGGAGTGAAAAGCTAATATTCTGCCATTTGGCTGGCACTGTCCATTTACATGCTTTTAAATGTTATCTTCTGAGGGAAGAAATAAAGGGTGATATCAGGTTATTGCTGTGAGCAACCAAATTCTCAGTTACTCAGAAAACTGAGACACACAAATGATGTCGTTGATCCCCGAGGCTCCGTTTGAAGGTCTCCCACAAGCTCTTTCTGTGATGTTGCTAGTCTGTACCTTGTCCTGCTCCACTGCGATTATGTTGCTCTGTGTTGGTTCCTGTCTGATTACCAGGCCCAGGCAAAGTTGCCTTTCTGGATTTATTTCAGTGGCCCTTCACTAGCTATCCCACAAAAGGCTGGCAGTTTACAGAAGCTCCTGTTGCTCTCAACCTCTCTGTGTTGTGGAAGTTTCAAACAAAACACTTTCCATTGGGTTTTTGGGAGAGGCCAAGCTGGGAGCTGGGTCCCAAGGCAGCTGAGCAGCCTGCATGCCAGGGTGGAAGCCTCAGCTCCTACCTCCTCTTAGCTCACTTCTGGCCAGGAGTAAGAATTTGAAGGGTTGGAACTGTTCTAACTCATCTGTCTGTAGCTTAAGCTTGTATGTGATGATGGACAGCATCTTTTCTTAGAGAAGAATTCTTCCTGGTTTGTCCAGTCCTAGCTGATCTGCCTTCTGAAGCTTAGTAAAATTAAATGAAGACCTCTTACTGATGCCTGAGTTTTTGAATAGGTCTTCACTTAGAAAAATCTGGGAGAAACTCCAAAGCAGCTCCAATAAAATAATTTCAGAGATTTCACTGTGCTGCTGCTGGAGAACAGGGTTATAGACTGAAAATAATAACACAGACTACACTTCTCATTCTTTCTTGTGCTGAAGTGTAAGATGAAGCTACTGAAGTGTTGCAGGGTAGGAGCAGGAAATTAAAGTGCTAACAGGAGGAAAGATGATTGCTCTGGTATTTATATGCTTGTTTCTTTAAAGAAACATTTGCAAATGCCCTTCATAGTGTAAGACAGCTAGTGGCAGATAGTGAAGAGTTTCAGAGATCGTTTTAGTGCAGCAAAAAGAGCAGCCTTGTTAAAATGGCTATAAAACCTTAACAGAAGTCACATGTGATAGCATCCTTGGGAGAGATTTGAGATGTTCTTGTTTGCTGTAGATTTTTCTTAGTAAAACTCCTGTGAGGTGGCCCACTGATACAATCTGAAGCATTGATTTTTTTTTTTTAAAGTACGTAGCCATCTATGATACTCAGGTGTTTCCAGTATGTTTTGTACAAGTCAATACAAATAATGCAAAATAACATTCTGTGAAAAATGAGAGAAAAAAACACCTAGAAAACATAAACCACCCAACCAAGCACCCTCACCAATGCACGCTGCACATTTAGATTGAAAGAACCTACCGATCTTTTGTGTGCTCCAGAAGCAGGTAGGTCGCGATCTTTCTCACATCACAAGAGTTTGAAAAGGACTCAAGATACATTGTCTCAAAGTACATTAATGACTGTCCCCTTATTGGGGCAGAGCAAATCCTGGAAAAGTCCCATGAGATGTAGAATGATTGCATTTTGGGTGCTCCAGCTTGGGGTTTGCTTTCCCAGCAACCTCCGTACAAATGAACATTTATTTCTTTGAAGATCAGGGAAGGTCTCTCATTTCTGCATACATCCCTGTGCACTTGTGAACAAAGGCCCTTGCTATTTCAGCTGGAAATGCTTTCCTCTGTTTATAAAGCTTACATCATCCGCTCAGGGAGTTGCAATACCGTAATTCAACATGGGCAATCAAGTCTCCACCAGGAACAGCTAATGTATTGAACACCACTCACAGGTTGCAGAACACTTCCATAAAGTTTTCATAAAACAACTGCGAATAACAGATCTTCTCATCAAAACATAATTACTTAGCAAGTAACTCCAGAATGTCAGAACAGCTTTTCTTTTTTTCCCCTCCTCCTTTCATTTATCCCTACTTTGATTTACTCTCTGGAGTTCAGCTGGGTCTAACCATGGAGGCAGCTGGAACCTTTTCCAGCTCAAAGCATGTAGGGCTCAATTGTAGTCACATACATAGGTTATCAGCATTGAACTTGGAAATAGCTAAGTGATTCTATGTACCTTTATTTGTTTGATTTCATACCGGATCATTTTGTGGGTATCAAGAGGATCATCGCTGGCAGGAACCACTTTTTCACTGATTATTTTTGCTCGAATCACTGTGAAAGAGAAAAATATTTAAATGAGAGTAAGCATGCGCCTAATTTTACAAGCAATAGTCAACATTATATTGATATACTTTAGCATTGCTTTTATACTTCAGCTAGAAGTAGATTTCAGGGCTCTAAGAACACTAGATTGAGTTAACTCCTGAAAATAAAATTCTGTGTGCTGTGATATAAATCAGAAACTTCTATGAATCTGAAAATCTGGATTGAGTTACCACCCAGTTTTCACAAAAACTGTTTATCAAAATCTCTGAAAGACTTCAATCACAAAAAAAAAATAGAGAAAACACCCATCATTATAATCAGAGAGCAAAGAAAAGGGACACTTCTGTTGATGACAGAAGAGTTGCTCATCAATTAAATAGAGTTGAGCACTCTGAAAGACTGTGCCAGACAAGATTAAAGCATCAATTTTATGCATGAAATCAGGGGACAAGAAGAGAGGAGTCTTTCATTCACTTTTCTGAGACCATAAATTTCAGTATTTTTCTTACCATACCATGTCTTTAGTTGTCTAAACACGTATAAATTAATTACTCCCGCTTTTGACACCTTTTATGCCCTTCCTCCTCTTTACATGAAGAATGTATGACATTTTATGGAAGAAGAAAATATTTAATTTAATTTAATTTCCTGTTTGTTTGAGGCATTTCTGTTGTATATGCTCTTTAAAATATAACAGTACTATGAGGCACAGAGAATAGCAGGATTCTAAGAACATGCTAGATGGCCAAAATTTCTCTGGGGATTTCTACCCTCCAAAATATTTAGATTCCTGGTTTTGCTCAGTTCTGGGTAGCTGCAGTTCCAGCTCCTCTGCAGACACAGTGCTTGTTAGAACAGTCTATCTGCACGGAGAGGTGGTGGCAAAGGCCGGAGCAGTCAACAATTGAACAGTACTTCCACTGTAAGCCTAATTTGCCTTTGGGCAGAGATGGTTCTCTGCAAGGACATCTGCAGGCATGGTAGACACCAGGAAATATTCTTCAGTATGAGGGCAACTCTTGGACACCTTTTGCTTTGTTTTCTTTTGGTTTTTTTTTCATGATGAAAGTACTCATTCTATCAAAATTCATATGAAATAAGCATGTTGTTTAATAGATTAAATTAAGTTTGAAGGAGCCTCTGGAGGTCTAGTCCCAACCTCTTGCTCAACTTTGAATCAGGATGCTCAGGGCTGTGTCCAGCTGAGTTTTGAGTATCTGTGAGAACGGTGATTCTTTGTCTCCCTCAGCCCCTGTTCCAGGGTTTGACCACTCTTACAGTGAAATCCTTGTACCTCCCAGTCACTGAGAAAATTATTGAGCTAACACAGAGGAAAATATTTTGGCATCAATATGGTGCTTCTCCCCAAAAAACATTCATTTGATAGGTCGATCTCTAAACATTATATCTAAAGAAAAGGAATAAGAAACCCAGATGGTAGTTGTCCCTACAGCCATCAGTCCCATCTAATAATGGGCAATTCTCATTTCCTCACTTATTAGCAGAGCAAGCTAAGATGTAATAATCAACATGATGCAGCTGCCTACAGCTTCAAAGCTTGAGTTCTCTATCTTTTGGCACACTGCTCCCTCCTCCCAGGCCATCGAAACCCTTTTAAAGGAGCATTTCAGCTGCATGGCTTGGATTGGAAGGAAAGACTTCTTTTAAGTAAGAACAGCAAATTCCTCATTTCAAATGGTAAGTGGCAGCATCTCTTTAATCATCTGCAGATGTGTTATGTTCCCACAAATTAACAGTACTTCTTAAGTGCTTTGATCTAATTCCAGATAAAAAGTGTTGTGGATTGTGTGTACTACACTGCTGGAAAGGTCAAATTAGAATCACGTTGGTTTGTTTTGCTTTGCTTTCCTTTGCATCATTAGCTCCTAAAAAAGGTTTTCTCGTTAAAGAGCTCATTCAGTAGAGAAGGTAAGGGGTGAGACCCGTTAGGAGCCAGCTCTGGCGTTTTCGTAACGTGCAGGAAATCTTTTCTTGCCTGCTCAAAGCAGACATCTGTAGGATAATGAAAACTACTTTTCCCTTTGTGTTCAATGTTGAAACATTACTCATTTTCATATTTTTATTAAATTTGCCTTGTTAGCATCTGAGAGGGATGTTACAGGTGATCGATTATAGCTCAAAGGGTCTCCATGGAGTTACGCAAGGCTGAAAGTATAACGTTTTGGGGTTTGCCATTAAGAGATTTTTTTTTTTTCTCAGTGTGTAGAAGAAAATGAAAACTATTTTTATGCTCTGTGTGCTTGGTTCATTTGTTTATTTAAGAGAAAGCTTCCAGATGGCAAAGAAAGACCAAATTGAGATTTAATTTTTTTTAACAACAAGAAAGTTTTATTGTTACAGGATGTCTAAATCTTGAGTTATTTGGGTTTTACTTTCCTTCTGAAACCAGATTCAAAGGCACAGAGATCTTTTGGGGCGTTTTAATCCTTCTTGCTTTTCTTTCTTCTCTGCTCTATCTTTTTTTTCCAATCAGTGTCGTCTAGCTGTCTCCTAAACCCTCTTATTCATGTGGTTGCTTCTGTTTTTAACCACAAGCACTTCCTGATGCTGCATTCTTGGGCCTAGCCATCTCCCTTTCTTCGGTTGTGGTTCAGAGGGTGGTTATAACTTCGGATTCCTCCGAGTCTGCACTTCTTTTCAAGAAATGGTTTCAAGTATAGCATAGCTGGCTTGGCTTTTCCTCTCTTTGAGAACAACCTCGGGTTGTTCGGTGTAATAATGTCATTTAGCTGTCAGACAGTTATTGGTTCCTTATGAACAACTTGCATAGATGAAATACATATGCATAGCCTTCATGTTGCAATGCCAATAACTCCATGTGCCTCAAATTTTTTCTGTGTTTAAAATCTATACTGTTTTTCAAAACCATTCACTCTAACATTTCAGCAGAACTCACATTTTCTAACTTAAGATAAATTGATATAAGATTTTTTTACCAAATTCAAGCTTTTATCCCCACTTTGTAGCTGGAGGTTGTCTTGGGGAACTGAACTGAAAGGGAGCGAAGGCCAGATCACACCTCAGAGCAGAAATAAGCTGGCACTCAGTGGCTCCCATGGCTACAGTGACGGGTTGTGGGTGTCTCTGAGCAGCCGCTGCTTTGAGTGCCGGTGTCGTGGTGTCGCGCGGCTGTGAGAGGACAGGCTTCCCTTGCTTCCCTTTCAAAAATCAGCTTGGCAGTTGGACGTTGATTGGTAGAGATTTGTTAAGCAGATTTTAATTTCTACTTTCCTGAATAACACTAACCAGCTCCCGGACATTTCTGTATCAGCACAAGGTAATTCTGCCCTGAGTAAAGCACAGAACCTACCGGATATACCATCAGGTCTGTTTGTGTTTATCCAGTCAGGAGAAAACTGCTTTATACAATACAAAAGTGTTTGTATGCAAGAGGAGCAGAAAATTAGGCATTAGCTGCATCTTTCCCAAACCTGGGTGCTTCTCTCTGAAATCAGCTGTGCTAATTATTGACCTGTAAATAAACTGTACCCCCACCTTGTGTATTACAGATTTTTAGGATTGAGGACCTACTTACATTAGGGGCTTCTTTAAAAAGAGACTCACTATCCTGAGATTAATTTTACCACCCTGCAGTGACATATGCAGTGGAATACAATCATATTTTTCACAGAATAGGAGCCACAAAGAACTGAGCAGTACACTGAAGGCCTCATACAGAGTTGTAGATATAGATGGAAGCAGAATAAATGCTTTGTCCACTGAAACTCTCATGTTCCCTAAAAGTAGTGGCTTTTTAGACTCTGAGGTATCTCCGAGGCATTAATAAAGGAAAGACTGTTACAAGTTAGTATTCTTGAATAATATATTCTTTATGATAATACTCTATATAGTCTTATTGTACTTATACTCATTTAAGATGATGCTATTTAGCCTTTTTCCTTAACCTGCTGGTCACAGTACTATTGTTTGAAGAATGGCAACTTTATCAACTTTCTTACTCCTTTAAAAAGGAAAACAAATTGGCATCTACTCTCCAGATTAACTTTATTATCCTAAGAAATAGGAGGTAAAACAGAAGGTAAAAACTGATGAATAAATCAGATCTTTTTTTCCCAAGTATTGTTAAGCATCAGCAGCTATGTAATGAAAAGTACTTAGGGAAATATTACTGCACATAAGAACAAGAAATGGTAATTGCTTATGTGCATTCTTATTTAAAATATACAAACTTAATAAATAAAATGCAAGTAAAAATTTAAATATTACTAAGAAAAGTATGAATTTTAAAGATGGACAGATAGGGAGGCTGACACTTGGAGCTTTGAAAATCTCTTTTGTCATCTGTTTGGACTCAACACTCAAGCTACATTCTGAACAAAATTGTCAACTGTGTTAAGATCACAGTAGTATGAGAAATACAGGCTCTTATTAAACCTTTGTTCTACTTAAGTTGGGCTTAGTTCAGTATTTTTGTTTCTGTGGTATGATTTCTATCAGAGGAAAAATATTTCACTATCTCCTGAAGTTGAAAGAGATTTATTGATCATCATCACCATGATGGATGCATCCAGTTTGAAATATTTGCTGCACTGGGGTTTTCATTGGAGCAGTGATAAACTATGTAATACCTACTATTTGTAAATTAATGCATTTTTTGTTTAGGGAGATGCAGCTTAAAACCCCACAGTTAATGAACTACCAGCCCTTCAGCAATAGGTAGGCTAATAAATAGAGGAGCAAGGTTGGCTAGACCGGGATGATCAGCTGCTTTTTTTTTTTTTTTTTTTTTCTTTTTTTTAGGTTAGCCCTGTTTAAGAAAATAAAAGCAGTAGGTCCTGACATGTCCAAACGATTAGATCCCTTTTTAGATTTGGATCACAACTAGGAGTAGCAAAATCCTTCAAATAGGCATTGTAGGGAGGAATCTGTTTTGGTCTTACCTTCCCACTCACTTCAGATGAAGTTTACAGACTGTGGCATAGCTGCCTGAATAGAAATTTAATACCATGTTTAAGCAACCTTTCTCCCAAGAAATAGGAAATTTTATTTCATATCACACAAGTTTATAGTCAGAATCGGCTTTGCCACAAAAAAACTTGAAATGAGACTTAAAAACTGTTGGCAGGAAAAGAAAGATGTGAGAAGTTACCAACAAGGTTATGAAGTTACCAGCAAGGATGTGATGTTGACATGGAGCTTTTTTTTTTTTAATTGCCTCAGCTTAGCCCTTTCACTTAAGTACCTAAATTACAAGGAGTCATTTTTGAGCCCTTACTTCTACCTGTCTCTTTAATGTCCAAGATTTCAGTCAAGCTGTTGCCAGATGCTATTGCTCTTCCAGGGCCAAGGAATAAGTGGCACAAGGAGATAGATCACAGTAAAAATGGATCATTATGTGGATGGGTTGAGGACACCATCCCAAATATTTCTGGGAACAGATAGAAGAAAGTATCCAAATGTGCAAAACTCCAGTCTGTCTATCTGAACTGGTTTTCCTCTTTGGGGTGCAGTAGCTTGCTAGACAAATGTCTCAATTTCCTGGAAGATCACACCTGGAATATGAGTCAAAGGGAGATGCCACAGTGACAACTGCTGGAGCCCCAATGGGCTTGAGTTTATTCAAAACTTGATGTTTCGATTAAGAAATGATTCTTATCCAAAGGTATTGCTGATGTATTGTTTTTTAAGGGGAAGAAGGAAGTTTTGGTTGTTTGGGGGTTTTTTAATCAAAACCATGTATGTAAAGAGAGACTTTTTTTTTTTTTCTCAGAAGAGCTTAATGAAAGAGGTTTGCTCTTCAGTTAGAAAACATCTACAACCCAGGGACAGCTGATTATTGGCAGAGTGTTTACATACAGCATTAAGAAAGGAAGGACTTTTTTAGCACCTTGTCACCCTTTCCCTGTTAGTGATCAGCACAATCCAGGACCACCCCTTCCTTGTAGAAGACAAGTATTATAATGCTTTGTATTCCCAAAGAGAAGAATGGGGAGGAATCTGGGTATGAGATTTTCAGCAGTGCCCATCTTCAGTTTTGGGTGTGAGTTAATTTGGTGGATTCAGTGTGAGACTGGAGAGGAGAAGCAGCATGAAATCACAGATGGGACCATAATTCTTTCCTACTTATAATGAAAGAGCTGCTCCAGGTGGGATTTCCATATTCAAAGTAGCCTGGCCAGCACACACAAGTGCAGGTCAGATTTGGTTCCAGTTCAGATCTATCTGTAACTGGCCCAGAATGGAAATGTGAAAATGCAAGTGGAACTGGCCTCCCCTACCATATTCACCTAAACTCAAATGGTGGTAAAATAATGTTAGAAGTCTAAGATAACTGCCTTTAAGTCTGAAGAAAAGGTACAAACACACATTTCATTGACCTTATTTTCTCCTAGATGCTATAGATGCTATACCTAGTACATTATGATCCAATCTTACAAACCTTGTAAAATCTCCTTGCCTCCTGAAGAATACAAAGGGTAATACTATCAAATCTGCCAGAGGAACCCAAGAAGACAATTTTGAATACTTGGGTTTTCTGAGTGCAGAGATATGACCAAAACAACCCCAAACATCTTATTCTTTAGATTGGAAACCAGACATTTGATACACTTAACTTTTCTTGCAGAGAGGGAAAGAGGCAGCAGGCAAAGAGAATAATCTTAACCTCAAAGAGGAAGAGGAATCCACAGAGAATTTGTCACAGCATACAAAGATTAATGAATCCATTTTAAAGCTATACTGTGCTGGACAGAGAAGATTGAATAGATTGCTTGGAAAGAATTCTAAATAGTGTGCATTGGCTGCTGATTTATATTGCTTACAAAGCCTCTAATATGTACAAGAGGTTGTAAAACTCTTACTCTGTACTTTGGAGCAGCTGTCCCATCTGTGCAGCATTACTGCTTTCCCTGTGCAACTTTGCCATAGTTTTAACTAAGTAAGCTAAATTGTTCTGTTATGTAACAGGCTTAATTGCCACATTTGCTTATTGTGAAGCGTTGAGTTTCACCAATGAAGAAAGCAAATTAACTTGCTTCATTCATGTAATATGTGTTTATATATCTGTATATAGAAAGGATCATAATTTCTCAAAGTACTTGGGAAAGGAAGAAAGCAGTACTAGGAATACAAAAGGAGCATCCTAACTTTGGCATAAACTCACAAGTATTGCTAATGCTGTCAAAAGAAGACACAAGTTTTTGATGGATTGACCTTAAAATAATGTTTCACAATAGGTAATTAAGTACCTAACATGTAGCTTTACATATGCTCTGATATCTTTAAAGCAGATTATTTTAGAGATAGGGAAATAACTTTTAGGACAAAGAAGAATTTTATTTTCTTAAATTTGTGATCAGTATTTGATTTGCATGTGTTAGCTCCCAAAAGAAGTAATGCTCTCTGGTTTCTGAATTCTCTGAAGAGGAGAGGTATGAAACGCAGTAGATGTGTCTGTCCTGTATACAGGTACTTGAGCAGTCACTTACTCTTCACTTAGTAAGTGAATATGTGGATCCATCACAATGGCATGTGTAGTTGTGGGAATCTCTGCGTGTGTTAGTGTGTCGCTTGGAGCAGAGGTCACGTCTGCTGCGTGTAAATAACCAAAGCAATGAGTGATATTAGCAAGTGCCAGTACCCTGAGAGTAATGTTACGGCTTTAACCTGAAATGTTTAAAACCTTTTCAAAGCAAGTCCCATTGACAGGAAATACTCTGGTTTCTCTGTCCATGATGAAGGATTTGCTGACTATAGTCTCATAAAAATGCCCCTTCCCATTTATAATTTTCTTCATTTTTCACTGCTCTGAGCTCTGTAAATAGCTCTGCTAGTTACAGAGAGGCTCTGCTAGTCCTGTAACTGCATTTCACGTAGTCTGAGTTGAGATGAACTGTATGGAGTCTGTACTTCCTGTTTTGAAAAATCTACTCTGGTTTGTATTTCTTCAGTTTCAATTTGGAGGCATGTAAATCCCTATCTTTTATTTAACATAAGTAACCAGAGTTAAACTCATAGACAACTTGTGGTTTTTTTCCCAATTGACTCAAGTTTATTTGTGATCTTTCAGAATCTGGTTGTTATGAATTTACTGGAATACTGAAAGGGCTTCATCTTCCCTTCAGTATTGTACTAATTTTTAACTTTAAGGTAACATTTGGCATCCTTTAAACATTTTGGCATTTGGGGTTTAGGTACTATACTTCTACACTATACTAATGCAAGATATGTCTCATTCTGTTCTTTTATGAATATATATATATATGTATTTATGGTTTACAATGGCAATAATTCTTTGTCAAGCACTTCCAGTCACCTAGAGACCACTTCAGCTATGCATGTCCAGATGCTTTACCATAAATTTGGTTTGTTTATGGCTTTTATTGGGTTTTTTTGAAATCAAAACTTGGCAGCCACTGTCATCACCTCTGAGCAATAGTTTCATAGTATTCACAAATGTTTTTCTTCTTATGCAGAAGACTCTAGATCATGGAAGGGGGTGAGGGGGAGCCTAGGTACTGAATGGAAACTGATGCATCTTGTCAAAACGGTTCATTTCATGTTCGTGGGAGACCAGGGATGACTCCTAGATTCCTACGGGAGTGCTGCCAAATTATTGACGATACTACCAGTTTGGTGATGAGGTGACAGAACAATACACTGCTTCGAGAATACATCTGGCAAATCTCTCCCATGTCTGATGTTGTCACAGCCACACAGTGCAGGTGTTCCTCACAGCTTCTGCTTCTGATGCTGACAACATGAAGAAGACTGCAACCATTCTTTTGCAGTGTTGATTTCTGAAGCATTATGAAAGCTTTGAATTGTTCCAGACTTCAGGAGAGATAGCTGATTCATTCAGGATAGCTGCTGCACGGCTAGGTGATCCCTACTCTTTCTGGAGTTAACCTAACATTAAGCCCCTATACTTTCTTTTCTCTTGTGAGAAAATAATGTCCCTGAATGATCTTTAAACAGCTGAAAAAGAACAAATATGTTTAGCAAACAGCTCATCTGTCACTTTATCTTTCAACAAGACAGATCAGCAAACAGCAGTTCCAGTTCCAAACAGTAACCCCACTCAGGTGTTTGAAGCTGTTGTATGAGTTCAAGTGTAAATGTAAACAGCACACAGGGCAGAACTGGCCTAGCACTGAGTGAATCCAGAAAGTCTTTTCCTCTATGTTTGCAGAATGGATTTCTTAACTGTAAGTCTACACTGTTACTATTCCTTCTTCCTCCACAGCTCCTAGACTCAAGGTCAAGAGAATCTTAAGTTCAAAAGCTGTTTGTGCTAGTTAGGATGTAAAGACAATTTTATTATTCCAGCTTTTAGGGGTTTTTTTAATATATTACATCAATAAATGCTTACAGTCATATGTAAAATAACTAATTCAGCAGCCCAGTAATTAACTGGACCACGCTTTCCGAGATCAGAAGAGTGCAACGTTGTGGGCTGTTTGGACACAAGTCTTTTGGATCTGTAACCACAGAGCTTGCTGTAAGTAACAATAGTAGGCTTTCCCCCTTTGCTCTTTGGAAAGCAATGTGTGCTAGCAATGTTGCCTGGTCTCGGTGGCACTTCCAGTTGTGTGAGAAGGTAAGTGTGGTGAAATAACCATATCTGTAACTGAAAAACCAAATCCTTGTAGTGATGTTTCCTCACTTGGGCTGGAAGAACGCCACAGAGATTTCTCAAGGGGAAGTTTAAATTAAAGTAAGTCAGACTTAAATTCTACTGACCCAATGCAAAACAGAAAGAAAAGAGAAAAAGATGGTGGCTAGACCTGCATCTTGCACATTGAAGGGAAGGGGCACAAACATATTGGAAAAGGTTTAACATCTTAATCGGTTTGGGTCCCTCTGCCCAATTAATACAGGCACCGTGCAAATGTCTTAGTTACTCAAGGCGACAGTGAGAGACCTCTCTCTTCTAGATGATAAACGAGGCTATTTCATCGCTTGCTGTTATTCAAGACGCTTTTATTCAGAAAGAATGACAGCATTCCCACAAGCCACTGTTTTGAAACACCCATGAATGCTTCAGAAGTCAGTATAGCAGGTACCAAGGATTACTTTATCGCCATTTCATATGGATATTAATTTGCACTGTAGTATTTTTCAACAAATACTTTGCAGAATTTGGTTACTCTTGTGTGTTTAATTAACACAAAACTGCTAGTCTGCATTAAAATGCATTTCCTTTTGAGGCTTCCAGAATGTAGGAGGCCCATATTAAAGCTCATTAGGACTCTCAGGTATGTCAGGGGTTTGTGAATGTGCTTTTGGCTCAGGATGCAAAAATTCCTTGTGTTGAAGGCAAGAGTTGATTGAGTTTGGCTTCCTTCTTAAACCAGAAATTTATGCATTTTGATTTTTTTTTTTTTTTAAATTAGAAGAATACATTCAATGTATGAGTTACATTTTAAAATCTAGATTTTATAAAGTTACAAAAAGAAGAGGTGAGTACATTTTAACAGATGTGTGGTACTCTTTTAACTTAAATGTTACCTAAAAAATAGCATGATTTCCTAATGTTGTTCACGGTCAGTTTTATTTTTCTGCACTGTTTTTACAGCTGCTACTCATGTTACCAGAAATATTTCTCCTACTTCACAAGCCTCAAATACCACATCATTTGACTAGTAATCAACATCTGCCTAATTTCAGCTGAAGAATAACACTCTCTTTATGCTCTAAAGTCTGTAGAACAACATGCATAATGTATTGTATATTTCCATTCATAGCTGCATGCCCCGTCCTCCATGCGGAAGAAACCCCACATTATTGAGATGCTTTTTAATGAGAAAGTGAGGGATTAAAGTTGGTAGATTAATAGGATTAAGAGTTTGGCAGCCTTTCATGTTCTGTGTTTTATATGATTTAATCTTGTTTCTAATCTTTGTTTTCCACACAGTGTGTGTAGAATGTTGTTTGTGAAATCGTGGGGCTTTAGTTTCTTAACACTATATTATGGAGGCTTTAAAATAAAAATAACACAGTTCCTGATTTTCTTACCCTGCATTTATAACCTACTGGGCAATGAGTCAGTGTTACTGAGTTACTTCTAAACCAGGCGACTGGCATGATTCTCCTGAGATGTCATTTTACTACACAATACTCAGCTCTGTTATTTCCCTACAGCTGAATTATTTTATGGTTGTCAACCACGTTCTAATTGACAGGAGCACTGTGCTCAGTGGATCTGTCTCCTTAAAATTCTGTCCTGTTGTCCAGTTTCATGATGCCACCTCATTTTATAGCTACAACTTCTAAGCTGTTGGGAACGCTGCCAGAAAAAAGTTCAATGGGCAAAGGAGAGTGACTGCATTTTTCCAGAGCGAGCCCCATTTTCATGCCTAAATGGCAGGGTTCTGAAGAGCAGTAATTACAGAAGATTGGAAATTATTTCTTAGAGTTGCATGGTATTGGCAAAGCAATTCAAATCTTACATTCAGGTCTGAGAAGCAAGTTGGGAGAATAGCTCCACATGGAAGTTCTCAAAACATTTTCTTCTGTCTTAAAACCTGAAGTAGATTTAGGGTTATTTGTACATCTTAATTAATACTTCCTATTCCCAAACAGGAAATTCAGTCTTTATGGTAGGAAGCTGCTCCACTAACATTTTACTCTGTTAGCTGCAAACGGACAGACTCAGACTGCTATTGCCATAGCAGCACTGAATGTGAATACTCAAGTGCTTTATTGCCCATTCAGCAAAGACAGGTAGAAATACACATAGTTGTACGTAAGCATTAACAGCACCACATCTCTGCACTCAGTGCAGGCACCCCTTCTATTTGTGAAAGCATTAAGAAGTTTCAGGCTAAGATGCCAAGAAACTTATATGTACTACAATTATAACTTAATTGCAGTTCACAGGCATTTGAACCATTGATGGGCTCTGCAGGGTTGCAGATATCTTTTCTGTGTTAAGAGCATCACTCTTGAGTGCAGCAGTAGGTACTTTAAGCTAAGTAATACCTAGGATTCAGGTGGTCTAGGGTTTTTAACTTTTGTTTGAAAATATTATTAATGTGTATAATACTATGCATAACAGACAAGTAAGAAAAATTAATATGTAAATCCTTCATACTTACAGAAGTCAAGAAACCTCCATCCCCCTTTGTATAACTGACTTCGGTAGGGCATTGTACAGCCAAACTAGATGAAAGGTAGGTTTGGCATTTATATCATTTACTGGTCTGCTGAAAAGGAGGTAAGGGTACAAGGTCTATTTCTCAATAATTTTTGTTAATGAACTTCCTATTAGTCATGTGGATGTAGGGAATGGATGTAGGGAAGGGGATGACTTAATGATCCCTACCTGCCACCATTGTTTTCTGAGCACTTGAGGGACTATGGAGCATAGGGCTGGAATTCAGCTTTTCTCAGCTGCTTGCTGAGGCCATGAGGGGAGGAGAATTACCTCATTTTCAGCACCTCTGCATTAAACCTACCAAGTATGAATAACAGCACTTCTGAGATTAGTATAATTTCTAGCTGGTTTTAAGATGAATCATTGGTTAATATAATGAGGGCTCTGCAAATATTGTTCTGGCAGAGTGCTCTTTCAGTGGCATTAATACAGTCTTGCAAATTCTTTTTCATAATAATTCTTGCAAAAAGCATGCTCAGGTGCTGTGCTCTCCCTCTTGAGAGGTAACTAGAACAGCAAAAGTCCAGTATATTATTTCTATTATTGAATTCACAATTCTTGGAGTAGAAACTCGGCTTTCATTTCTGTGTGGGAACCCTGAGAAATCATAGCTGTGTAATCCTTTCCAGTCAGTGAGAAGTTAATCTAGAAGTCTACCTAGGCATCATTGTCATGAATTTCCATTCTAAGGTAGGGTATTGCCATGGAGCAGTAAGATCTATCTCTATTGGGCAAGACAATAACCTAAATGCAGATCATATGCCAAGCACTGTAACCTTTCCTTGCTCTGGAGGTGAAGTCTGGAAGACTGTAGGCAAGTCCAAGATGTCAACTGTATGACCCCAGGTCTGTCCAAAAGCATGGCCAGGGTCAGCCAGCTTTCTGCAACCAGCCTTCTGCAGCAAGGCCATTTTCTCCTTCCTTCAAGCATCGGCATCAGGAGTCTTTTATGGGGCTCTGTTGAAACCCTCACAGAAGTCTAAGGTCTGTTGCATCCCTGTCTTGAATGGTCTTCTGCTACGTGGTAGGTTACTACTGTTTGTGTCAACACTGTGCTCCTACACACAGAAGGATTAATCCTACAGCTCCTTCATTTTGTGTTAGAACCCCCACTGAAGGTGCTCAGTAACCTCAGCATGTGTCAGGACCTGCATAACCATGCTGCTCACAGCAGGTAGGCTCTGTGTGGTTAAGAATATGGTGAGTACATATAACATTAATATAGTAAGAATAAAATATAAAGTCTACTTTAATTTCTCTGTTCACCTTTCCTCCCTTAACTTGTGAGAAGTGCTGTCTACATTTCTAATACGTTTTTTCCAATGCTGATTTTCCTCCATCAGGCAAAGTTACTTCCCACTCTAATAATGTACAAATGAATCCATTCCAGTACAAAACTACATACTGTATTGCAGAGAGCCAAAATCCTGGGACGCTGAGCTGTGAAAGTTTTAATAAGAGAGTCAATAATAAAGAAAAGCATATTGTAATTTTATCCCAGAGGAAAGCCGACTTTGAAAACTTAATTATTTAAATAAAATTTTTACTGTTACTTTTAAATATGATTAAAATTTAATATATCATCTGGCACATCTTTACAACGTCTGATCTTGGTGACCTTATGAGATTTTAACAGGCTGAAAATGCTGCCAAGCTCCAGCTGTAAAGCTTCTGTCATATTTCGATATGTACCACTTTTCCCCAAACCTATAGAACTACCCTGTGAAGCTATATTGTGTGTTTATTTGCACTCAAGATCTGTTGGTCATTTCTGTTGGAGCATGGTGCCCAATATTCAGTAAAAATATAATTTTTGATGTATACTTAAGAAAAATAAGCAACAACCATAAGGCACTTAAATCAGGAAGGATTCACCTAACTTGTATTGGTGTTACATAGCTAAGAAATGTCCTACTGTCCAAAAAGTAACACTGCTTATGCCTTCAGGGCAGAACCCACCATGAATTCAAAGTCACAGACTTAGAAAGGAATTGTGCCTCTCCACATACACCAGCTGTGCCCGTGGTTTCTCTCCAAGAAAGCCACTCTCAGAGGAATCCTCCTGTATTGGCTTGAAACGTTAAACAGCACATCCTCAGCACGGTTCCCTTCTGTGAGGGGAAAGCCCCCTCAGCTCCCTGCCAGGGGTCAGCAGTGACTTTAGCAGTGCTGAGTGAGGAACTGCTCCCTCCCTTCTCCAAAGTCCTCTTCAGAAGTGTAGGTGTGCATGGGGTTTGAGGGCATCCAGCGCTGGCACGGCACTCTGTCAGGATTTACTGCCCACTCGCAGCCACCGAACACCTGCAGGGCTCATCACTCAGTCCTGGTTTAGTCTCAGCCAGCCCCTTGCTGGACCAGCACCTCTCTCTGACTCTCACCTTGTCAGAAAGCCTGTTACTTCTATCAGGTTACTCAGGGTGTGTGGTAGCTGTGGGTATTTGGAAAGAGAATAAAGCCACAAAAGCCTCCTGACAGTAAAAGACAAAGTGTCACAGCACTAACCATGTGAACAAAAGTTAAAGTGGAAAGAGCTTGTCCCAGACTTAATTAATTTCTCTGCTTGTTGATTATTTTTTCTTCCCATTGGGTACCTCAGAGATATACTGAGGGTTCTGACTGGCTGCAGTTAGTGGCTCAAGAAGTGAACCTCCACCTCCATTTCACTCCACCCCAAACACAAGTGATACTAAAGGAAATTAAAAATGTTCCAAACATACAGTGAAGGTGAGAAATAATGCCGTGGCTGGAGTGCACGTAGTGGTTGGTAGCTCGATGAGCAGTCTCAGTCTCTGTGTTACTGCAGAATTGAAAGGCATGGAGTGGTTTGGGGTTTTTAATAAGATGTGCTAGGGGTTGATTCTGCAAGGAAATACATGAAGGTGTTTGTGGGTAGAGGGACGGGTGAACTTAAAAATAACTGAAAAAAGCTTAATAGATTCAGCAAAGTAGCTATTCAGCTCCCATGGATGTTGGTAGCTGAAGAGCTGTCCCTTGCATTAGCTTATCAATGTTATGGCAGTCTGAAAGTGTTGAAGTACAGATACTCAATTTCATCTTCTTACCTCTCTCTAAGTCTGGTGATATTCGCAGGAGAAGTTTGGGGTACCCTACTGGATGGGTACTTAACGGCATGGCCAGGGGTTCAGCATCCCTGTTAAGAACCCACTGGCCCCAAGGACACAGGGGTGGCTTCCAGCCCACTCTGCCCAAAGCAAAGCTGAGCTTTGGAGGCACAGATGGGATTCTCAGGGGATGAAGCTGTGTCCAGGGCTCCAGCCTACTGCTGCCTCCCTTCCCTGGGGCAGCCCCAGCTCACAGCCTTCTCGTCTGGACACAGGGTGAAAAACCAGACTGCTGGCATCAGGGACTGAGGGGCTGTCTTTGCCAGGCTGGTCGGTGGAGTTTTCTCTTACACAGGGCAGGCGCCCCACTGCTCTTCTCTGACTCCTTTAAAGTGATTTTGCTCTGCTTATGCGAGATGTTGTGGCCAGAGCAAATCAAATAATTCTTCCATAAATGTTCTGAGCAGGTCTTAAGTCTACATCTATGCATATGCATATATAAAAATATGTATACACATATTTATATGAATTAATATTTTCATCTCTGTCATTTTATCAGTTTAAAATAACATTGCTACATATTCTAAATGTCAAACAAAGGGGTCCTTGCTATAAACATTCCTTAGTCAAAAAGCACTGTTTATATTTGTACAGATGAGAGCTTGAGCATCAAGTCCAAATATAAAGTTGTTTTATTTTGCACTATTCAGTATTCAAATATAGAAGTAGCATACATTTACTCTTTGTAAAAGGTATCTAAGAATGGAATAAATCTTAACATACGTAAAAAGTCCAGAATGACTGCCCTAAGGAAAGGCGCTCATAATGAGTAGTTAGAGTTTCCTCTCTGCTGTGAGATTGTTTTGTTAGAAAAATCTCTAAGTCTGTTGAAAAACTGTCACTTTCTTGTGTATTTGGATGCAGCAGTTAAGGGCACACGTATATGGTAAAGCTGCTGGTAGCACGACTTACGTTTTCTTTCACACCTCAAACAGCCCCAAGTCTGTAATGCCTGGTGTAGGTAACTTAATGAGAAGGGTTGCTTAACACAACCAGATTAAAAAACAATTTAACTGATGGCCACAAACAGAGCTTAGAGTTTGTCATGGCTACAAAGATTTTCTGTCAGGGTATAAAAGCAATTAATCAGTATGCAGAAGGTATTGCCTGCCCCATAGAGATGCTAATTTTGTGACACTTTGGAAACTCATGTTCTACATTTACTGTTCACACTAGATGGAAGCTAACCAGCCTTAGCTTGAGCTCATGAAATCGCAAGGCAGCAAAATGTCACATTTTCTTATCCCCATGCAGTCTAATTTCGAGATCTTTAGGTTCTTTCTCTAAGTTGTTTGACAACCACAGTGCTGACTGAGTATCATGAAACACAATTGTCCTAAAGCCTGGAAAGTTATATTTATACAGAACTGCTGTAGCCAGTTTGCACAGAATAAAGGGCCTATCAGTTTCCTGCTCAAGTATTTTTGGTAAATGACAAAAACCCACCACAACCAATTAAAGAAATTGTAGTATAGCAGAATAGTGATGGGGTGTTTCAAAATGTTATAGCTGGGGACTTTTATGTGGGGCGTTGTTTTGATTGGGGTTTTTTTCCCTAGAGTGCTCTCAGAACCCCTATATGCGAAGTTTACACCTAGCAGACATCTTCAGAGAGAATATTCTGTCACAGATACTGTTACCAACTGTTTGAAAGTTCAGGTATGCTTCCCACTCACCCTCAGCTAGGACCCAACACAAAAGCTGTTCTTGTTGGAAAAAAAAATAAATACGGCACTAAATAATACAGCAATTTCAACAACAATATGTAACCACACAATGATCCGGACAAACAAGAAAAGCAGAACAGCTGCTACCATTTTTTTCCCCATAACACCCTTTCTGTAGTCATTTTGGTTTAAAATCCTTGGAGAGACTAAGGCACCTGGTTAAACACACTCCTCTGGGGCTGTAGGAAACCCCGCTGCTGCAGTTCGAGTAGCCCGTTTCATCTCCCCCCGGGGCGAGCTGAAAGCACACGGCGGTTCTGACTCACCTAAAGCCGAGTCGCAGATGAGCTGCTGCGGATGAGCAGGGGCACAGCTGCACGCCTCCACCAGCTCCTCAATCCTGTGGGTCAGAAGTAGCAGCACTGAAAACAACAAGGTACTCGGGACAGGATTCATGTTGCCTTAAGCACAGCTAATCGGTCAGCCAAGAGAAAATGCGCTTTCTTACTGGTGGCTTTAGCTAAACCTCCTAACAGCTATCTGATTTCTTCTGCGTGCAGTTCGGTTTCAACAGGCTTGGATGGTTTAGGAAAGCCCTCTAATGCTCGCTCCGAGTATACGCTTATGTTAACGGACTTCTAATTTCCCTGACATAGGACCCTCTTATTTATGGCCCGACAGTAACTCCTAACTCCGCCTTCCTTTAAGGAAAAAGCACATCATTGGTGACAGTTATTATACCAGAAGAGAGGTTACCTTAGTAAGCGTTGCAATGTTGCTGTTATGAGTCAGTAGAACTATTAATAATCGAAAGCCTTTACAAAAACACTTTGCGAGTAGCTGAAGCTGATTTTATGATCTGTAGCAGAGGAAAGATTTTTCTCTTTTTCAAGTAAATCTCCCTCCTGTCTGAATTTCAAAAGGAGTTCTGCTACCTTCTCCTGGATTTCGGTCAAGTAAACAAAGCTGTCCATTTTTAAGCTCTGCTTTCATTTGCAGCCCCTGATCTTCCACTGCGCTTCTCTGCGCTGTCTTGAAATGACGTCCCTGTTTGCAGGCTGGACAGAACTTCATTCATGCAAAGGCAACGTCTCAGTGCTCTGTCTGTGAGCTCCCAACAATTGCTAGTTACATGGAATAATGAACTAGAAATAAATGCTGCACTAAAAGGCATTTTTTTAAATATTTCATCACAGATTTGATTTAAAATAACAAGAAGAAATATACCCATGGTGTATGCTGGAGGTGCAGCTCTTTCTCTGCATTCCTTATTCGTGTAATCCCAATCAACACAGATCTGTATCTGTATTTTCTGGCTCGTGTGGAACATGGAACACAGGCGTAACTACAAGAGTTCAGAAATCTTTTTCAACTTCAGATCTTTTGTTGCTGTAGGAATCTGGATGTGTGTACTCCCCCTTTCACGAGGGAGCAGCATACAGTTTGATTAGAGAGCAATAATATACATATGTAGATGGGCAGGCAGGACAGAAGCACCAAATGGATTGCATATTTTGTCACTTCACAAATTGAGGTTAGGAATTGAAAATTCATTAATAGAATCTGAGCCACTTCAATACAGACTTGTGAAAATGTATTTTCTTGAGGTTTAGGTGAAGACAAAGTGGGTTATCTTTACATAGATTTGTACATGTTTCACAGCACCAGATTTATTTTATTTTTGAATGGCAAGAGGTCAGTTTTACAGCTATTAGTACTCAGCTTCTCTTCCCTTCCACCCTCCTCCCCAAGTCCTCCATCTGTTAGAAGAAATCCAAAACACAAATACTCAGAATTATTAGAACTGGGTCTCATTTTCAGGTTTTAGATCTTCAAAACTGAGTCAGGAATGTTGCAGACTATGTCCAGGTTCAGTTCAAGCAGCTATACTTTGATTTTTACCTTTTCAGTCTGAAGTTTTGGCTTTGATTAATAATGTTGGATCCAAGTCCAGTATTAACACCTGAAAAGACCTGTTAAGATCTCTGTTCTTACCTGGAGGAAACTTAGTTCCTTCAGGAAGCTTTTCACATGTGTGAAAGATAAAAAAGATGTGAGGCAGAAATCTTCCACGGGAAGTTCAAGCTACAAGGCAGCTGCAGCCCCCACCCCGGCAGGTGTCTTAACAGCCTCTGTGGTCAGTAGTTCCTGGACTATTGATTTTCATGTCTGACTTTGGGCAGTTGGATTGGGAAGTGATGAAGGAATTAATTGAGAGCCATTGATTGGTTTCCAGATGACATCACATGGCTGATGCTATAGATGATCTAAATAGCCCTATTTGACTAGTGTTTCAATAAAATTCAAATAACAAATAAATATGCTGGGTGAACTGTCCTCTCTAACGTGGAGCATGCAGGTCTACCTACTTGATGGTTAACTCAGGCACGTTTTGCCTAAGACTGTCCAGAATAGCACATCAAGCTGTGGTGCCCTGCATGTTTTAAAGACGTTTACACCTAGTGCAGTCCAACTAATTGTACAATCAAACAAAAAAAAAATGCTCATAATAAAATTTAAGTATAATTTTATGAACAGTTTAAATCACAACTATTTTGTAGACATAATTTAGAATTAAATACTTAAATTCAACTCAGTGTGTAGAAGAGTAAGCATGCTAAAACTAGATCTTTTATGGTAAATGTACGAATGCCATAAAACCACATTTCCATTATGATGTTACATAGTGCTGCCTGCAGCTACCCTGTAAATAATTTTTAAGAGTCTTTCAAAGCCCTTACTACATAGGTGGAATATTCAAAGCACTTACAGAAGCGAATGTCAACACAAAAGTTTCTTACTCAAGAAATATATTCCCTGTAGGTATCTCTAGACCTGTCAGAATGGGAAGGGGTAGGCTTGGAACATGCTATATACAGGTAGACCTTTCAGTGGTAATCTGGGTTTTAGTGAACCTTGTGGCTGAAAGATTTCTCAACCCTCAGGTGAAACAGCTGGTCACAACAGCAGGAAAAGCAGATTATGTAAACGAGGCAGTCCTAGGGTACATGGACTCCTTCAAAGCCAGGAGTTGAAACTGTCTGTTCTGCCTCCCACACAAGTCTAACTAGCGAGCGGTTCTCCGTAGGTGGATCTCACATTTCTTTGTGTCAACATTGATAAAATCTTATCACAATGTAAAAGGCTGACGATTTTTGGAACCTCCTGTTCATTCGGTAGCAGTGGGCAAAGACATATTTACGTCATAGGATTTGAAAGGCATTTGAGTAAGTCTGGAAGTGGCTTTACTCAGAACATGCTCACACAGGTGCACAAAATGCACATTTAGTCCGTTCATCAGAGACAACAAGTATTTCCTGTAGCTTCTCCTGATAGCAGTACCCATTGCCCCTGAACAGTGTGAGCAAGCGTTAGGTCTTAGCTTGAAGCTGCATTATCCTTTATTATGTTGTTAGTATTTTTCATTGGTTTATGAAAATTACTTTCAGAGAGGTTAAAAGAAACCCTAAGCTCAAGGGTGCATTCTGTATCACAGTTAGATCTTCACCTTGTAATTAGAAAGATTACTCCCAAAAGACATAGAAATGTTCCTTGGCTAACTTTGAAGCGAAATGAGCTTGTATCTTAAATAACAATTGAGAAATTGCAGCCAGCATCTTAAAATATAAGCAGACTGAAGCAAAAGAAACACTTGGTCTTTTTACTGTTTGCATGAATGGGCTGTAAGAGTACAGGGCTTCTTTCACTGCACAGGACATTATGATGTCAATTTTTCTTTAGTGTGATGAGTAAGCTGTGATATCATAGGGAATTATGTCATAATGCTAGTCAAGCTAGTGACCACTCCTTGGTTATATTCTGTACAGCTGACATTTGCTATAAGAGACAGCAGAGTTCATTTATTAAGGTATCAGGGGAGATAGTCACTGGTTCCTTCAATTCATTATTGGCACGGTAGAAAAAACACTTGGCTCGTTCTCATTTCTGTGACAGAACAACTAATTTCTGTGTTCTAATAAAATGCCAGGAAATAAGTGGATTGAGATAATCCACTGTATTTTCAGTGTGTGCAATACAGCAACAAGGCAGGAAACCTGACTACGGTCAAATTTACGATCAGCTTCATCCCTCCTCAGTGGAAATTCTAATTTGGCACAGGTCTTCTTTCTGGAGGGGTTTTTTGTACTGGGAGCTGTCACGATCCTTGTTAATTTTTGTTACAAAGTATTAGCATCTATCAACAGCATTCTGGTTGTTAATTACCATTGTTTCTTTCTCTTCTAACAGCCCCCAGAGACCCTTATAAAAATACTATGTCTCCTTCTGTTGGATGCCGTGCATGCAGCATCCCATGGAGTGAACTACTCCTTCCCTGAACTCCAGAGCAAACTTACACTGACTTTAGGATATTTTCATCTCTTCCCTGGGAGTTACTGTGGGCAAAAGGTGATGGGTGAGGTGCCATCACCCTTAAAGGTGACACGGGGAGAGGCAGCGCTGCCAGACCACCTTTGTTCCTTGCTTCTTTCCTGCCCTTCCTCCTCACTGTACCTGCTCTCTCTTCTCACCTACCAGCCCTTTGCTGCATCACATGAATTTTATTTTAGAGCATTAGCAGGCAGGATACCCCTCAGTAATAGTCTATGTGTTGCCTTTTTGATGTTTTGCTGCAGTCCTTTTCTCCCTGGTTCTCATTTGGCATTGCATTTATCTTTCCTTAAAACTACTTTGAGTTTAACTGACACAGTCCCAGCGTGCATCCTGTACACACACTGTGCAGTCATGTAGCACACTCAAAACCAGGACAGTATTTCTCAAAATACATGAGCCTTCATAGATTTTCAGTTCCAGTGTCTGCATGTGTACTATAGTCTGCTTCAACAGGGAGATTATTTATAGCTGTCACTTCCTAAATACTACAGTAAATACCCCATACAGTTTATAGTCACAGCAGTGGGGTAATCTTTTTCTAAGGTGACAAAATGTTACTGGGCTTTAGAGGCAGCAGTTAGCTGACTGGCTGGCAGAATGATCAAAACAGAATCAAACACTGCCATGCCACAATCAAGATATAATTTGTCTCTGCAAAGATTTTTGTCTTCCCCAGAATTTCTGCCAGAGAGCTCTGGGAACGGCTCTTTTTGATTCACTGCCATTACAGGTAACAGTTTTCTTTTGAATGAGGATTTCTGTTTTCGTGATGTGCAGGTATTGAAAGTAGATTTTCCTATCAGATCACTTCTGTGTTGATTTACATAACTGTTCTTTTTTTAATTAAAAACCAGTTGTGGGGATAAAAGGTGGTTTAGGTTGATTTCCCAGCTCAGATTTACTTGACAGATTCACTTCATACACTAAGATCATGTCAAAACTTGATTTCAGTGACCACCAAGAGAATTGCTTGTTTAAGATCCAGCCATAGAGGTGGTTTTAACAGCAAGTGAAGGAACTATGGGCAAGCAGTGCTCAGAATGCCCAATTCTGCATCAACGCCCATTAGTTCCAGAGGGAACCGAGGTGGCCCAGACTTTCCCTGGGACGGGTCTCTGCTGCGCTGCTTTAGTTTCTAAGCCATTTTGAGCTCCCCCCCGTTTCAGATAAAGAAATCACAGCTTGGTGCATTTCCTCTCTTCGGTTGCCTGGCACACTAACCAATTGAAAGCTTACCCCTTTCTATCCACTTGAGCTTTGAGGTACCTTTACTGCCCATGTGGCTGTAAGGATGGTACAAGGCGTAGCAGCTTCTCCCTTGCCTCGCCACTCGTGTAAAGGGCAGGCAAAACGTTCCTCCTTTCAGATAGAATTTTACACCTAGTTTTTTCTGGCAAAGTCTGGGGCAGTGGAAAATCTGAGCTGTGCTTTGTGTTTGTTGAGCCTAAGAGCTGTTTAAGTGTGATGTTTCTGCTTTTCTTAATGAAGAGAGGAATATGTTGAGCTACCTCTGCTGGTGACAGCTGATGCATGCTGAGCCCTGGCTGTGTCTTGAGCTGGTGTTTCCTTGAAACCAAATAAGCCAGAGAAAGTACATCTTCTGCTTGTTTATTGATTTAGGACTCTTCCTGCCCGTTTCTGGGAAAGAAAAAAAAATTAATAAAAGGCCACCTTCATTGTTTTACTTTTAATTTCCTTTCTCCAAAGTAAGCAGAGCAAAATTAGATTTAGTCTGATGCATATTCCACAAATAAATGACATGGAACTAGAGTGGTTAAATGAACTTTGCTTGGGAATTATTGGAAAGATAAATATTTAAACACTGAACTTGAGGTAAGTCATGTTTATGCAACATCTATTTTTTTTTGTTGGTGTTGCTACTTTTTTTTCCCCTTCTCTTTTTTTCCTATTGTGGCTTTTCTAGTCAGCTCAACCGCGAGGACATTGCAGCCACGGTGAATAATAAATCCCACCTTCAAACAGCTGCCTGCTCGGTAGCGCTGCCAGCAGAGGGCTTGTGTCCCTTCCTTTTTAGCAGATGATCTTTGCATAGTTTTACTATTTCATTGTATTTTACATTATATTTAGTTAGAAGAATTCAAAGTAAATTTCAAGAATTCAAATTATATCACTAGGAAATAGAATATCTATTATTATCCAAGAATGTTTCCATTGCAGAAGAGCTAACAAACCTTTGAGCTCTGCAGTGAGTGAAGCTTAAATTTTAAGGACATATTTTAAATTAATAGACTTACAGGGATTGCAGGATGACACTCCACTAAAGCAGGCTCTTAGTCTCCAGAAAACGTCTGAAATAGGAAAGGTTACATATTCTTTCCATTGCATACAGAAAAATACCAGCAATTATATGGATGAAGACTGTGGTGGTGAACTATCTATAACTGATTAACTAAATAACCTTCACTTCAGATTGTAGAAGATGATTGTGGTGTCTGTGTAAGTATATCAAACCAGAATAATTATTTCTGCTGTGAAAAGCGTGGTAAGCAGATTTATGAACTCTTTAGGTGGCTAGATACTAAAAATTAATGCAATAAAATGATACTTATCTTTCTAAGCTCATAGTACAAAGAATCTTCAATTTTAAAACTCTAATGCAGATGAACTGTTAACAAGCAGTGATGATAATTGCCCTTGCTGTGGTGACATCAGTAAGAGAATCATGAAAGTAACTGGCTTTTTAGATTTCCACTAATTAAAAGTGTTTCTAATTGTAGGTCAGCTTTGTTCTTATCTCAGAACTTGCATGCATGAAAAGTTATATTCTCTGGGGTATGTTGGTTGGAAATTAAACAGAACTTAGCAAACATTCATTTTCAAACGTAAGCCTAGTAAGAGTAGATGGGCTTCATAGCTGGATAAAGTAAAAAATGGAAGTAATTTTAGTGACTAGTTGCTAGAGGATTTGTATGGAGACCTCTGGGCAGTGCTACCATCTGGAAAAACGTCCTTTGGTGCCAAAACCCACGAGGTACCTCAGCAAGGATGGGGTGCGTTTTCGGCATGGAACCTAGCAGAACCAGGTGTACACATGGCAGGGGTTTCAAAGTTGATGTTTAGTCAGACAATCCCTTAAAAATATACTGTGTTAAATCTGCGTCACACCCTGCAACTAACTTGGACTTCAATGAGGGGGAAAAATCGATTACGTAGGATTGGTGAGCAAGAGCCTTTGGTCTGGCTGGCATGTAGAAAAGAATGAACTGGGAGGCAGAGGTCTGTCTGTTAGAAAGGGATGTCAGATCCCCGATGGCTACATGAATCCTGAAGCCTGAACCTACGCTCACCATGCCAATGCAAATGCACTGGAGCTGCCTCTACTTACAATGTGTGTTTTCTTTCTGTGTAAAACCCTAGTGAAGTTTATTTTGTCAGGTTCACTGGAAGGACAGGAGTCTTGTTGATCTGTTTGAGTAACACAACTTTTCCCCCTCCTGCTGCTGCTGCTGTGGGGAGCTGCTGCACAGTACCCGTTTCAGCTTAAAGGAAATCACAGCCATGAACTAAGGGAGAGAAATATTCAGTACTTCTTAGTAAGGAGTACTGCAGCAGGCTACTGATTTGACTTATTATTTTTCCTTAAAGTGTGTTGAAAATATAGGCAGTGGTATAGTGTAGAAAAGGTGGGGTTCTTTTGTGAGCACACCACCAGCAGATAAGTATTCAAGAGCTTCGCAGTTGTGTTAGCTAGCTGCTCAGAGGTGAGAGTTGTAGCACCGTTTTAAGACCTTCCTTTCCACAGAGCAGCTTTTGCATTGTTTGCTGGTTTGGTGGGTTTTTTAAATGTCATGGCCAACTGCATCTTCTTGGTTCTTCTGCACATACTCTGGCAGCTCCCAAGCACCCTGGGCTGGGTAAGTGCTGGCCTGCCGGATACTGCAGACCAGTGGATATGGATACATATGGCTACATGCACTAGTGAAGGCTCCTGCAAACACTCTGTGTTTGGATAGCAGAGGAAGCCTTCCAGAAGAGTATGGATTCCTTGCTTTCCTCAACAAGGAAAAAACCCAAAAAACCTCAATCAGCTTTCAAGAGAAGAGGAAGGGGGAAACTGTGTGTTTTCTGTTTAACTGCTCTGTCTTAATTTTTGGCTGGCAGGGTGCTTAGTTTTGAAAATGAAATATTTTCTGAGTGCAGCCCATTTAGCTATTTACTACTCCAGATCAGAGGTCAGGAGCCTTCAAACCTTGTTGTGTTCATGAAGTCATCTGGAACCCAGGTTTTTAAGTGTTATCTGGTGTGTCAACAGCAGTTCTCCATACTTGCTCCTTTTGAGCACCAATATAATGTGATCAGCGTCTTTTTAAACTGTTTTAATTTGGCAGATTTTTCTTATCTTCACTCAGTGTAATTATTAATACGTGGGATCAGAACAGAAGATACGCCAGCCCTAAATCTTTTAGGAAAACAGCATATGCAACAGATTGAAAATTTTTTGTCATTTCAGTATTATTCTGCAGATTCCAGGCATTTAAAATCGGTTCTGACCTGTAAATAATGAATTTTTGAATCTGGTTTCTGTTTGAATAGAATTTCCAAATCATCCTAGTGACGTGGAACAGGAATGTTTGATGTAATCATTTACATCAGCAGAAGAGTAAAACTCCAAAGCATTTCAAGCCTTAATGAGGATGATTCAATAGCTTCCTGCTTCCAACGCCAGCCGATTCAAACAGCTTTGCGGTCTCATGCAAGCTAACCCAACAGCTGTCATGACCTAACTCTGCGAGACTCAAGGACATGAGAAACGTGCTTCTCTGATACATTTCTAAACTATTTGCTTTGAATGCATGCTTGCCTTAATTAGAATTTATTCAGCAAATTCAGAATATTGGGTTGTTTCTCCCTGGGTTTAGTAATGCCATCAGTATAACTACAGTTTAAGATAGTTTTTTTCTGTAAATCTAAATAGTTTCACTGCAGATGTAATTCCTTTGCTAGCTGCCTGCCAGTTGTATGGGAAACAAAAGGAGCACAGGGAAAATTGGAGAAATAATGTGTGTGGTGAGTTCCCACTGTTCAGTCTCAGCTGTTACCAAACTTACATGAACAGATCCGGTGAAAGGTGAGTGGAGAACCTGCAACTGTGAGATATTGAGAGGTCACTGTCTGTGTTATTGCCAGTAATGTAAAAGAGGTAAAGAATATTATAGTTGCTGCAAGTGGTTTGAAAGTGTGAGTCTTGTTCATTGGCCTCCCGTTAGCTGTGGAGAATGGGGAGCCCAGATCTCACGGCTCTTAGGAGGTCTGCCAGCGAAGCTCAGGTCTGAGCCAGTTTGTCAGTGGCTGGTTTCTCATTGCAAGTATATGGCTGAAAAATCAAATTACTCATTTTAGAAAAATGACTCCTCTGAGGACTAGACCAATTAACTTCAAATGTGTTCATCTAAAAAACCTTATTAGGCCTGTTAGAGAATCAATTTTAGTGACATTCATATAACACCATTAAAATAATTCTTTCCAACTGGACTGCACTGAAAATAATAAAATAAATGGTGGTTATGTAAAAAAAAAGTGGTATTAAAGAGTGAAGAGGCATGCAAATCAGCTCGTGAATGGAAAATGCTAACATTAGTTATTTGAAGATAGACATGTTATTAAAAACATGAAGATTTTTCAGACAGGATATTACTATACTCTTGCATTTCCATTACAGATTTAATTCCTCCCAATATTTGATCCCTCATTCTCTGTCCTTGAACCCTTTCACAGAGCAGTTAACCAAGACGGGGTTAGACTTCTAACAGTTAGACAAGTGCCCAGGCTGCCAAGGTTTTAAAGTATTACTGCTCTCCTCATTAAGACTCACGTCAAATGTGAACGCACTCCCAGTTGGAATGTACCCTGTGGTAACAACCAGGAGATCTGTCTAGTCATTAAGTATGTACATTTGATTTGTGGTATTAGTATGTGACAGAAATGATTAAAACATGTCATTTCAGTAAAGCAGCCTCTGTGCTAAATCTTTCTCAGTTTGAAACTTGGGGATCTAGACTTCTGTTATCCAGATTTTAAAAGGATTCTGCTCCAAAAGGGTTTTTTACTTCTACCTTTTGTCTGCAGAACATAACCTTCATTTTGATCTCCTAGAGAACATGTCTTCAAGTTCACAGATCAAAGTAGTACCCACTACTAGTAGTTCCCAGCCATGGAAGCAACTTGTGCAATTTACTCTGAATTAAGATTCTCTTGAACTGAGGTTTCACGTTCATTTCACAGTCATTTTTAGTTGCTGATAAAACATCAGAACATTCAGTGACATTATTTCGATGAAGGATCAGATATTAGCAGGTATCAGTAATGTATCCCTACTGTGGCATACATGGGCTCCTACAGAGCCGTGATGGGTTTTCCAGTTGCTCTTTACCAATCCAATCACATTCATATATAACTGTGGAGAATTGCATTGCATGCTTGACCTATATTCTGGTTTCTCTAATTAATAATTACAGTGTATTGCATTGCTATTTAAGTTATAATAGAAGCCCTGATTATAATTTTCTTTAATATTTAGATGTATTTAATGTATAATTTATGTAAGTGCAAGGGTTCAGGTGGTGCAGTCCACTTCCATCTCTCACACATATGAGCTTGCCAAATGTCTTAATGTTGTCAGTCTTTTCTGTTGTCGGTCTTTTCTGATTTTTTTCTCCCCAGTTTTTAAATGTCACAGCAGAAATTATACTTTTTAAGCAAACCTTTAAAATAGAAGCACTGTTTTTGTAAAAAGGCCTTTCCCACCCCCACCAAAGCATTTCAAAGAGAAACGTGCAATGAGTCCTATTAGTATTGCCTCTGTCCTTTGATACATCCTAGATCTTCTTTCAAGGTATCTCTCTGCCAAGTAACTGTAACGTAAATTGGAAGGAAACCCATGGGTACGGTAAGTTTTCAGTGTTACTGTCAGCCCTGGGGTACATAATGTTTACTCAAGAGCATGAAAAGTCTTCAGACCACCAGTTGTGTTAAGGCGGAATTAACCTCAAAGAGCAGAGTGGGAGGAGGCCTCAAATCAAGGTTTGTCTAATTTCAGTAAGAAATGTCAGGTTTTGTTACTGCCTGACAGAGCAACACCACACAGAACTGAAAACCGGTCAGTGGCAGGGAAGTGACTGTGCGGTGGCACACGTCCAGCCCCATGTACAAAGGGACAGCTGTGGTCATTAAAGTGAGAGCAGGAATAGAGGAAATACTGTTCAAAACCCAAAATAACAACAGCTTCATCAGCCCTGGATTCAAGGGCCTGTCATGGGGATAGATCCAAAGAAGAGAAGTGCTGGGATCACGTGCTGCTTGTCTACCCCCTCAGCTACCTGCGTTTTTTCTGCCTGATGCTGGAATGCAGCATTCAGTGCCTTTTCCCCCTGCACCCACCTCTTTGCTGTGCTGGATGTGGTGTACCACAGGAAACCTTGATATCGGACTCCAGAGCAAAATGAACTCTGTTGCCTTAAATGATAGTCCATTTTTTTGATGGAGAAAGCAGAGGGGGGTTTTGTGGTTTGGGTTTTTTTTTAATTTGAGTTAGTGTTTGTTCCTGTGGCCCACAGAGGATTGCACAGCTTTGGAATCATGAGATAATACGTGTCCCTCTTATTCCAGGAGTGCCACTTGTATTGCTGCTGTCAGAGTTCTGTCAGCATTTCCAATACCAACCCTGGTTCCATAGGTTATGGTTCAGTCATAAAAATGTGGTGCTGCCCTTACAAATTTTGAGCCAAGCAGTGATTTGTGCCCTCTCCTCCTCCTCCCCCCCTTCCCCCCAAAATAAAAAGTAGCTAGTTTTAAAATATGAAAGCAATAAATAGGTGACTAGATGTTGACTACAAAGTACTTCGCATTCCTACAGTTTAGCAAGAACTTTACTCTTAAATTGCAGTATAGGTGACCTTTACTGTATGTAGAATGGTTATGCAAAGTGCTTTTGGCTATTTTGAAACCAATCAATTTTTTTTCCATGCTTACATGCCTTAGATTGAAAGAGAACTGTAAAAAGCAATTAAATGTATTTTGGATTTAAAGACCAACTCTTGAAATGGTTTCTAAACAAGAGTTAAATAAAAGACTCAAAGTTTTCATAGTTATTGGTTCTTACAGTGTTAGTACCCAGTATTTCTGAAAAAAATACAAGTTATTTTTGTCCAGGCACTGACACATCATGGCTACAGTTGCACGTGTTAATATAAAGCTCTGTGAGCTGGCTTTCAGAATGCTCTGCTTGCCTCTGGTGATAACCCTTGATTTCAAATCTCAAGGATTCCCTGGCAGAAGACATGTATCTGGCATCTTCACTTATCTAACAGGATAATTTAACTTGGCTGGTGGTAAATTTTTCATAACCATAAGTCTTGAAATCAAATCTGCTCTTCTCCTGATGAGATGTACTAGCCCTGGCTTTGGGTTTGATGCAGAAATCAGTGAAAAAACTGCATTGCTGTAGGACCCTGCATTTCATCAGGCTGTGAGAACTCGTCTGTTCAAAGAGAAGATCCAAAGATCCCTCCTTTTTCTTCTAGTCAGGCAGAGCAGAAGCAGAGATTCTGTCACAAAAGAAACAACTTGCTTTTGTTTACCTAGATGTTCCTTTATGTTTTCAAAAAAGAAATGAGTAGAAAGCAATATTGCACCAGTCCCCCTTTCAGGGAAGGCAGAGAAAGCAGTGTCTGGTATTGGGGTTCTGGTGGTAGGTACTGTGGGGTGCGGACCCTGCAGTGAACGCCCGCTTGTTCTTGTGCAGATCTGCCTGTCAGTTAGGGCACCTTTAAGCAGGCAGCCTGCAACCATATTGAAGATGGATGTTCAAAATACAGGAAAAATGTGTGTGGATTTTGATGAGCTTTATAACTCTACAGATAGATTCAGATGTTACCCAAAGCCAAGTTACCTTCCTGTTCTGTATCCCTTGATCTTAATGTCAACATTTACAGTCCCGTGACATTTTCCATGTAAATATCTGTTTGTGCTTGTGTGCTCCCGTGCAACGTTGTGCACAGCACAGGGAGATAAGAGTGAACTCCGTTTCACCTCTTGACAATGCTTTGTAAATATTCAAAAAGTAAATTTCTCATAGAATCTCTAAGAATTGTTAGTTTATTTTCTAAAACATCAGCTTTGCCTTTGATTGTATTTACTGTGTGAAAATTTGGTGCTAAATGCAGGTGTCAGACCCTGTAACCCCTATGTCCTGCTTTTGCCCAGTTTAATTACATGTGGAGGGTGTTCAGTTTATTTCTAGTTGTAATCCTGTTCAGTATTGTATTCATGCTTGGTTGATAGAGGGATTCAATATATGAGGCTTTAGCTGGAAGAAAAAGACAAATCGACAGCTCTACTCATTCAAATGAACAACAGAAGAAAAATTGGTTATTCACAGAATTTTCCAAGAGACAGAACCACTACCACCTGATTGAATAAAGTGTATTCACATGCCTTTGCAAATCTGATTTCTTAATCAGTGGCTGAATTATTACTCACATTCTAAGCAGAAGCTGGAGCCTTCCCAACAGAAATTTGGTATTCTGTAACAGAAGTTTAGATCTGCCTTTAAGGAAAGGTTTTTTTGGTGAATTAGAAATCATTGCTTTCATAAGTGGTCACAAAATGAATTTACAGCCTTGCTAAATAAAGGAATGCAAGGGGAAAAGGAAAACACGTGATTAATTAGTCAATATTAATGATTATAAGCTGGGAGAGTGTGAGATTATGGGTCAGAATATGCAGCAGCAATACATAAAATGGGAAATAGCTGAAATTCATTTAAAAAAGTGCAATCAAAAAGACTTGCCAAAAGGTTACAGTAGAAGTACACCAATTGTATGTGTTGGGGATAACGCAGCACTTGGAAAACATACACAGGAAATCATCAGAGCACATCGCCTTACACAGACGAGTACTGTGTGGTATGGCACCCATGGCAAGAGCAGCTTTGGCTGCATTATGGGCCTGTTCAAATAATGCCCATAAATGCCATACCTTAACCATTTGCCTCGTGGTTGCTGTCTCTAATATGTCCTTTTTCTTCTCTCCTGCAGCTAACAATGCCAACATTCCCTGTCGTTGTGAAGATTGGACATGCTCATTCAGGCATGGGAAAGGTGCAGATGCTACTTATTGCATGTCAGGAGGCTGGGTGTTTGTCTAAAATAACATGCATGTTCTTTTGTTTCCTGGGTATTCCAACTTCCCATTGCCCAAATCCCATGTGCGATCCCCAGCCGTGCAAACCTCTGCTCGGGTATCGCTGGGGACAGCACCTCTCTCTAGCAAAGCACAGAGATGCAAATGTATCTTCACACCGGTGCCTTTCCAGCTCACACGTGCTGCTGGACGGGGCATCCTTTGAAACGTGCTGAGGTGCTGTCTTGAAGCAGAATTGTATTTATTCATTTAGCTGACTGCAGTGAAACTATTTAAGAGTCAAGGTCTGTTTGCACAGTCCAACTTTAGGGAGGTTTTGCCTTGGTTCTTTATTAGTTTCAGCTTGATACTGAACTTCTCTTCATTTTCTGTCTTAATGTCTTTGCTGTGATTGTTTCATACCACTATATAACTGCTGCTTTCTTTTTCCAAAGTAATTGCATTTCAGTGGTGAGTACAGTTGTTTTGCTATCACTTATCTCACAACGCTGGTTCAGTGGGATGTGATGTAAATCCCACTTTCCTTCATACCAGTGAACATTTCTAGTCATTATGGATTAACCACTTTCTCACAGAAAACACTTCAGTGCTTTAAGTGTTTGAGATTTTAAAGTAAATCATAAGGGAATAGGTACATCTATCGCCTTGAGCCTCCAAAAGCTCCAAGAACATAATATTTGCAATAATATAACAATAGAAATAGAAAACTGATATAATTGTATGTTATTCAGTAACTATGCAATTTTTTCTGTATGTTATGTTCTTTTGCTTATTACTGTTTGGCTTTATTTTGTACTTAGTAAGTCAGTGGAGAACCAGCAGCCACTTTAATTGAGAGCAGAATTAACCACCAATTACTTAAACTGCAGTTCCTGTGGATTGCATATGGGACGTGTTAGGATTTATACTGTACTTTCTATCATCTCTCATTTATAGAAAAGGGAAATAATGCACAGAAACATTCAGCATATCCAATGTCTAGAAATAAATCTGGATTTTTTTTTTAGCTACATAATACTTTAAGTTCTTAAAGATTAACCTCTAGTCTTTTGTAGTGAGATGCTTACCATCAGGGTCCCAGTCATCCTCATACCCCCGTCCTCCCTGAAGACATTGCTAGGAGTAGTTTTCTCTGGTCAGGATTAGACTCACATATGCTGTGTCTGGTTTTGTGGCTCTCAAATGGCAAATTACTCAGTATTGTCCTCCCTTGGAGAGCTGGAGCAAATACTTGGGCCTTATGAGTTCTTGTGACTTCCCCAGGCCCAAATCGAGGTGCAGGTCCCATCTCACAGCTGTGGCACTCTGGCCCACAGGTCCCTTTTAAGTACCAAGTGACAGTGGAAGCAAACAAGACACTGGGCTTGCAAAGAACTGCAAACTCTCCTACTACTGGATAACGTGAGAAATACTAATCCCTGCCACCTTTCTGCACCTTTCTGAAGTGCACTTTAGGTCCGTGTGTTGTTGCAGTTCCACTTCCCCTCTCCCATTTTCTACCAGCCCTGACTGACTTCTGAGTCACTTTTTCCCCCCACTTCAGCCAGCTTCCTTGAAGTCAACTGTAGAGATGTGCCCTCTGTCCAAAAGTAATGCCTCTGTCCTCCAACTGCTCTCTCAAGTCTCCTCCCTCTCCCCCTAAATCAATATTCTCCACCTTTCCACCTCCCTCTTATTTCAGGATGTTACAGTTGATGAGTTTAGTACCAGCCTTAGCACAGTGCTCCATGCCTAGGAAATTCTACCCCAGAAAGTCCTTGCAGAGAAGTGGGGAAAATGAGAACTGGTTCTGCTGTCTTGAGCCAACGCTCTGTGCTCCATGTCCTCCACTCACCAGGGCGCTTCATCTCCTCCCTCCTGGCAGATAGGTGATGTGCTAGCGCATGGTGGGCTCTGTGTACACACAGCTACATGAGCAATTTACCAAATCAACAACCAATGCTGCAGAAATTCGTGTTGCATATTAGCAAACCTTGAAAAGCCCTGCAGCCTGCAGATCTGAAATTAACAATTGTCCATTGAAAACCAGAATGAAATTCCACTGTCTGCAAATTGCTTTCCACGGGTGAACAGGTAATACAGGTAATATTTTGCCTGGAAAATATACACTTTAATGCAGGAATGTTATAGAATCTAGAAATCAGGTAAAATACCCACTATGTGTTTTATAAACTGATGCTGTCAAAACTCATACTTCTCATCAATGCCATTTGCAACTGAATTCTAATTCTAATTCTAATCCTAATTGCTCTTTTTTCTTTTGTATATGCTGTTTACTTGTGGTATGATGACTACAGATCAAGGTAGACAACCACTACGATTTTCAGGACATAGCCAGCGTGGTAGCACTTACTCAGACCTACGCCACTACTGAACCCTTCATAGACTCCAAGTATGACATCAGGATCCAAAAGATAGGCAGTAACTACAAAGCATACATGTGAGCCAAAACCTTATATTCTTTCATCCTTTTGTTTCAAAACTGATAAGCACCAGTAAGATTAAGACTGTTGGATGAGTCTCTGGGCTGATGCAGTGACTCCATGTCTCATTGTCATACTCACTGGAAAGACAGTATTTCAGCTTTCCTCAGTTTATCAAGACTTTTTAAAAGTTGATTGTCTCTGAGAGGAGGAGAAAAAGGCAACACTGCCAGACTGGTTTGCCTGCTAAGCTTTGTTTATTTCTTCATTTAAAGAAAGGGGCAGTTGGAATGGGATTTTTTTTTATGGAGGACTTGTTAAATCAGATTCATTTGTATTTCTTCACCAATGTAGGGTCAAATTTTCTCCTCCCTCTAAGGACAGTTAGATGCATTCATTCACCCAAACCTCAATTGTAACACATTATTGGAACTCTCCTTTTAAAATAACACATGTAAGAAACACTGTAATCTTACAGTAACCTTCCTATAGCTGGATGGAAATCTCTTCTCATTTTAGAAGCCAGGTGTTTGTTTTAAGATCATGACTGTACAAGAGGCTAAAAAGGTGTTTCAGCTTCACAAACAACATTAAGCTAGAGCAGCAAAACAGGTTATTGCCTAGTAGCTGAGCTACAGTAACTGTGTTTATGTGTATTTTTACACTATTTCAATTATCAAGCATTGTAATCTGGCATACACTCATTTCATTCATGGCTTTAAGACAAGTTAGGTCATCTCATGTCTTTGAACCCTCATGCTTACAGTTCCGAGGCAGGAAAAATATAGCAAAGGATAGATAAAAATACACACATGCATTTACATACACACACCCACATACACATGCAAAGATATTTCTCTAGGAACTCCTGTAACATTGGAGGGATCAGAAATTTCTTTTATGTTGACATTTGTAAGGTACAGACAAGTTCTTGTACAGACAAGTACTCCAAGCAAACCATAAATGCCAAGGCAAGCAAAAGTTGGAGCTGGGTTAAAGAAAATGCTTGACATGTTTCATAATATTAAAGATAGGGTTAGCATTAAGTGTGAAATGATTTAGGAATAGCTAACAAGCTCTATGAGGAAGTAGAACCTTTTGCCCAGGGGAAGGGGGAAGGGGCAAAATGTATCTCCTTGGCTTGATATCGGAAGGCCATGTACTCTTGTCTTCTCCCTTAAGATATTACAAGATCAAAACTGTACAAGTAACTGCTGGCCTCTCCTGGCTTAGGACTTCAAGGCTTATTTGATAAAGAACATCAAAGATTAGGCCTTTCAAGAAAATTCATTAGCCTGTCTGCTTCTCAGTGTATATCTGAGGGGCCTCAAGAAAGCACAACCCAGAACTGGGTGGAAATGCTGTCGCCATAGGTCAGATCCATCCAGCAGTATGGACTCTCAGCCCTTCTGCTTTATTTTGAACCCAGAACTCTCTAAATAGTGTGTTGGAAATGGGAGTTGTACACAGTGACCAAGGCAGAACACTCCGTTTCTGGAGTCCTTTGTTGGTGACTTTCATTGTTCTTAGTGATGCAGGACAGAAACACTGTAACTGAAGCTCCCTGTGGAATTCCATCCCAGGTGTGATGGACCTACTCCACCTCTCTCTACAGGCAGTAAGAATCATAAACAAATGCTGCTGAATGACACAGTTTCTAGCCTCTGGATTCTGGAGGAAGTTAACTCCAGTTCTGCTTGTTTGTCTTACAGGGGTGTTCCAGACCATTATCTGTTCCTCACTGTAGCCCCATATCTGGAGACACCCATCCTACTGTTTCTAATAGCACCTTACTCTTAGACCCACACTCACCTCCCTCCTATCAGTCCAAGTCATACCTTGGTCCAGTCCCACTGCTTTCCCAGACCTCTTCCACCTTTCTGTCTCTCAGGCCTTACCTCTTACGCCAACCTGCCTTACGGCCCCAGGTGCTCCCTTTCCCCTCTCTTCTGCTCAGTGCTGTTCAACAGGCTTGCTCTCCCTCTACTCCCAGTCAGCCTTCTTTGTTCATACAACTACTTGTCCTCTTCAAGGCTAGGGTAGTACTTTCTTTCTTGGTGCTTTGACAGGCAGATTTCTTGGGCTGTGGTACCCATCTCTCCCCTCCTCTGCTGCTTATAACACACAGACTCGATTTGCCTCTGTCTTACAGCTCCCAAGTGACAGAATCTTAGGAATAAGGCCCAGCTTTTCATGGGTTTGACACAGCACCAGATACCAGCACTGTCTGAGATATTAGAGATTTGATGGTTCATTCCCTGTGGTAGAATCACTACATTTCATAGGACAGAGCCCTACGTGTTTTTCTTTGACTTGAAATTTTAATGCTGTTCAGTCTCTAGAATAATTTTGGAAGAGTCAGCCATGGTAAATTTATCGTTTTCAAGCATAAATGTTTCTTCTTCACAGAAGAAGCAGTTGGCCTAAGGGACAGCAAAAATAAGTTAAAATGACAGCCTGTTCCTCCTACCTTTTATTTATTTTTAAGTTTCTACTCAGAACCTGTGGGTTCATCCAAATGCTAAAAGCCTAGCAATCATTTTTTCTCTAGGTTCTTTCATACTGCTGAATCATACCAAAAATAGAAAGAAATATTGATCCATTGTTACCAATACATCATGGAAAGGGGAAGATTTACCAAATGTCTGAAAAATTCCTCATATGCATATATTATGTCAGTGAATCTTGTCTTACAGCTGGTTCTCATTTTGTTCTGTGACACAGGAACAGAGTACTTAGAGAGCCACCACAAGAAATACCAGCTGAACATTTGTTTTTGTAGTTTAAAGAGAGTTATTAAGAGCTGCAGTTTTATAATTCTGTGGGAAATCGTGGTATAAGTGGATCCATGACTCACAAAACACTGGTGCTTATCATCTGTCGGTAGAGATTGTAGCCAAAATGCAACGTTGGATCTTTCTAAATACCACAGCTCCTCAAAACACTTTGTGACACATACTTAACTACACTTGGTACCATTACAGAATTCATCTGACTTCAAGGAAATAGACTTCAAAGGGTCACACACAAAGAAGAAAAATAAAAATACAAGAACACTAAATTTCACTCTCCTCTCCAAAAGCCATGCTCTGAATCCATAACTTAATGTACTTTGATCAAAAGGTCAATCAGAGAAAAGCAGAGCACAGCAGCCAAAGGAAGACAGTGCTATAGAATCCCCACACCGAGCCGCTGCCTGCCCGAGAGCTGCCGGGAGAGGTTCCTGCGTATTGTTCTGGCTACAAGTCCCTGTCCAGACAGTTTGGATTGCCTGCTTTACATGGCACTACATAAAGCAGAAAGGTGTCTGAAAAGGAGAAGCTCAAGTTTCTCTGAGTTGTTTATACTAATCAGAATTCCATTTTAAAACAGTTCTCCCTTCTTTGCAAAGACTGAGTCAAGTGAAAACACGTTAAGCCAAAGTGTAAAGCACTCAGAAGTGTCCAGACTTTTCTATATTTGTCAGTATTTAGGAAAAGAGGAGGAAATAATGTTGTGAAAGACCCTCAGCAATTACCAGAACATAAGTCAAGAAGGGTGGGAAGCCTACGTATTTCAGTAGAGGAAATACAGAAAGCGTATCTAAGGTTCGAAGTGCCAGGTCTGGGCAGGTGCTTTTGTATCACTTAATGGTGGTCTAATGGAACAGCCCTGTTGTTTTGGAGCTGTGGTCACAGACCTAGCATCAACACCTCCAACCCACAAACTGTTGAGATTACACCAGTTAGGTCTGTGTCCAGAGCATTCCTCAGTCCTCATCTGGTCCCTACAGCCAGCCAAGCATCCAGTTGTGAGGCTGCTTCAGGTTCAGCAAGGGACCTTTCACCTTGTGGAGTGAAAGCATGGCTTGAGCAAACCACCTTTCCTCCCCTACTCAGTAGTGCCGAGGCTGCATCAGTGCAGCTGAGGATCAGGATCTTTGCGAAAAGTCTTTGGGACAAATTTTGCTTTGGTCACATCTTGCTTCCAAAAGACACCTGGACTAGCACGTGCTAATGAAGTATTAGCTCTCTGATGCAGAATATCTGTGTGTAGAGTAGTAATAAAAAAGTACAGACATAGAAATAAATACCTCTTTCAAAAGTGAAGTAGAAATCACCATGCCTTACTGCTGGGCACAGTTACTGTACACACAGCACTCAACACATACTTTCCCCTCTCACTAGTTTCTCCCACATTGACAAAGAATATGGCACCTTACTAGAACCTTATGCTCTAAAACTCAGCTGACTTCATGAGGCTCCAATAGAAAAGTCAACATTCCCCCACAATTGTTGCTGACCCTCGTAATTAGGTTAATTAAAAAATCAAGAGAAAGCTATAGCTGCTGCCTAATATACTTCTAATACATTACAGATGTTTCTATTATTTTACTAACTGGAAACACTTCATAATTTGTATCCTTAGCCTATTCCCAATACAGCATTTAGATTTCAGAAAGCAGTAATGTTCTCAGTCCTGAGGTCTGAGGAGAAGAAAACTTTCTATGATTTTATTTTCTTAGAGATTAAATAAAAGATGGTAGACTCAAGCCCTGACATAAACTGACTTGATTATATTAAGAAACTAGCAAAGAGTGAAAACTGAAGGAGAAACCAAAAGCCAGCTCTAAACCAGATCTGAGATCACTCTGGAGATGTTAAAAGATAAACATCTTGATTTTCAAGTATTGGGACCTAATTCTGCAGTGTGGTGGATTTGAAACAAGAAGCTGAAGCTTCAGGTTCTTGGGCTGTGCAGTGATAGTATGTTCCAGGCAAGTGATAAAAGCTTATTGCTTTTAACAAAAAAGTCTCAAATGAATAAATGGGGAACACAAACTTCACAACATTGTCATACTTCCTAAGATGCCTGCAGTGAAATGAGTGTGACTGACTACTGCCTGTCTGAATTCTTGGTATTTTAGGTGTTCTTTTATAAGCTGTCAGACATGAAAATAAGTGTAAATGCTGCTATAGTATTCATGTGAAAATTAGAATTGTTTAAGAGAGAGTGAAAATATAAAACCACTGGCTGTCTTTGTAATATCTTCCCCCTTTCAGGAGAACTTCCATATCTGGAAACTGGAAGACAAACACAGGCTCTGCAATGTTGGAACAAATTGCCATGTCAGATAAGTAAGTTGAGTCTCACGTAAAAGGTAATTAAAAAAGCATTAATGGAATTTTATTTGACATTCTTTTTTTGAACTCACATTCTTGGTGTGCAATCCAGAGTAAATGCATGTCTCCCATTCATTTGGGAAAAAAAGTTTGAGTTAGATGAAAGAACATGAGCCAAGAGTGTCCTGTCACTTGTCTCACAGTTTACTACCCAGACTAAGTATCAGCCTTAGGTCTTCACGTGCACCCCTGGGTTCCTCCATACCTACCTGCACCTAGAAAACTACTGGAATTCCCTTCAGAAAATTCCATTTTTCAGACTCAACCTATCCCCACCCTCTGGTTCATCTGCCCTCGTTAAGCTAACAGGCTTACCCTGTGCCACAGTGTTAAATTTTTCTCCTTCTACATCATCTATTATAACCAACCAGTCTAGGCTTAACTTTGCCTATTTAAATTGTATTTCTCTTTTCTACTTTCAATCCTGCTAAAATTTCCACTAGATGTGCTGTGAGGCTTTTTACCCAGATGCTGGGATACCCTGAAGCTCATTCCCCTCATGTCATCATTCCAGCTCTATACTTTGGTTTACTGGGCTTTTGCTTTCCTCTCCCCCCCTTACACTGGGAGCTTTTTGCAGTCCAGTCAGACACGTTCTCCTTGCAGTATCATTTTGAAGCTCAGGTTTCTATTTACAGAACTCTTCTGTCAGTACTGCTCATTTGCTCCAAGTTGCTCCACAACATGTAGACCACTTTTCCCTGCAAAATAAACCCTCAAGGCTTTGTAATGGCTATGAATTTTTTTTTTCAGCTTCTCCAAAGGTTGCTATGGGTGGAAGCTGAGAAAACTCTGTACAATAAAAGTGTCATCTAAAAGGTGTTTTAAAGTTCAACAGTAGTTGGTTGTGAGGGTTTTTTTAAGGTCTGGAACCTACAACTTGTTCCTTCTTACCAGCTGAGGGAGGCACAAGAACTGAACCATTGTCTGCCCTGAGAAAGGTGGGAACAAGTAAGACGGGAATTACAAGTCCCTGCTGTCCAACCCCTGTCTAGACTGTGTCCTCGCTGATCTCCCCTCTGGGGATGGAGTGGAGCCACATTATTTTCTCTTTCTCATCCCCCTCCCACCTTCCTTTAGAAAGTGAGGTTATGCCTTCCCCGAGCGGGGAAGGAGCGAGCGTGCTTTGGTGTGTGTAATTACAGTCTGTGAAACACTTCAGCTTGCTGTAAGGAAAACTAAACAATATCAAGTGTGGGTAATGAGTATGAAATGCTAACCTTGCCTCCCTCCCTCCCTGTAAGGGCCCTACGTGCTTTGCTTCTGCTTCCTTGCCTGAATGTAAGATAATTAGAGCATGATAGGTATCTTCTCGTTATAAAAACACAAGACAACAAAACAAAACTTCTGTTACGCTGGTGAAGAGAGAAGCATAGAAAAGAGGGATGTCTTCTGAGAACAGAGAGGTTTGTGTTGCACAGCCATGAAGGGCCATGAGGGCACAAGGCAGAGCAAGGAAGAGAAAGGAAAATGGAAGGTTTCTGAGGAGTTGAAGTAGTTTAATGGCATACCAAAACCGATCCAGCCCGACGCCTGTGCACTTCATTTCTAACACATCTCAGGATTTAAAAGTGTTTTGAAAGCAGTGTCTGAACTGACACTGTTGAGTGAATACAAACCTTAACCTGGAAGTTCAGAGAAGAAAGAGGCACAGGAAGGGACATTGAGGAAGCAGAGAATGAGCGTGTTTCAATGTTACACGTCCTTGGTGAGGCCTCTGTCTCAGAGAATCACTGCTCCCCAGAGCCGCCCAAAGAGGAGACTCCTCTGTTCACTGTGCACACCTCATCGGGCACACCCGCTGTTTCATGGCAAACAGACACCTGAGGAGCAAGACTTTATTTAACCTGCCTGTTCTAAAGCTGCTGCGCACTATGTTGGCTCGGGGAAATGAGAACCATGACCTCTTGAACAAACCTACTGTGCAAACCTTGGGTTTAAAATGCTGCAGGCTAGTCTGTCCAACACCTCTCTTTCCAAATGTAACTGTATTTTTCCAGCTCTGTGTCTGTTGGCAGAAGATAGACTATTAAAAATACTTTCATAGATCTGATTGATGTTTTGGGATTTTAAAGAAAATGTCTTCGGGGGTTTTTTTTCATATAAAGTCCAGATAGTTACTGTCAAAGACAAGTTTTGCTGTCCCTGTGACTCTCTAAGATACATGTTGGTATTTTACAGCAAAGAAAAGTTATTTGTAAGCAAGTGCATGCAAGCAGACATGCAGGTCAGTGCATCCACGGATGTTGAAATTGTCAGGCATCCAAAAAAACTTCTCATTTTGGACAAAAAACATATTTCTCACAGGAAAAATATTGTTTTCATTGCTCAAATATTACCGTCAGGATTTTTTCAAACAGTTGTATCAACTCGTCGTATTCTGCTTAAAAGGAAAACTTTTCCACTGGAACAGACTCGATGATAGAAGAAAATATAAAGAATATGACCTAATAAGTTTACTTGGAAAGGATGCCATCAGTGAAGATATTTATGTGTGAATAAGACTCTCAGCCCAGCAATGAGCTCCCTTTGATCCTGCAGTGAAGACAAACACTATGTTTATTACATCCATTTTCTGGCAGTGGGTAATACTGTGATGTGGCAAATCCATCATCATGGCTCTAAGGCTGCGTCAGGAGAGGGTCTGTAAAAGGAAATCGCTGTCATTTATGCACAAATGCCAACCAGCTGAAAGAGAGAAAGCTCGTGGTAAATGGCTGCTTTAAGCTGCGAGGGGTTTCTAAGGCAAAGTACGTCCTTCAACTGGTGGGACTGTGACATCTGCCTATTTAACCTTTCAGGATTGTCTCATCAACTACTGGTGCCTGCACACAGCTGTGCTATATGTTAATCAAAGTTCTCAATGCCATTTTGTGTCCTGTGAGTCAACCCTTGCCATTGAGCAAACACACACACCTTCCATCACCTCTGAACACTCGGCAAAGTATTCTGCCTCCCTGTTATGTCACTAACAGTTCTGCCTCCCTGTTATGTCACTAACAGTTCTGCCTCCCTGTTATGTCACTAACAGTTCTGCCTCCCTGTTATGTCACTAACAGTTCTGCCCTCGATCACAGGAATCGCCTCACTCTTTTTCTAGTAAGTCCCACTTCATTCCCTTCATTTTTCTATTCATAGGATGGATAAAGCTCTTCATGCAAGAAAATCAAATTGCATTACTGCCTGTAGAATTGATAAACTGTCCATGCCTCCATCCACATTTCTTACCACGATGCTAGAAATGAAATGGAGAGGTCTCATGTTCAGGACTGTATGAAACACTAGGGGTTTTTTTCAGACTTGAAGAAATTCCTCAGAATTCTTTGCAGTTCTCTCAATTTTCCTGTAGCCATCTATAACCCTCCATGAAGAATATTAGCCTTGTCAGCATGTTATGTAGCATTTATGTAGTGTCATACATCTGTTTCTCCTGCACCATCTAAAGGGTTCTTTCGACTTTTCTGATTCTTGATTTTTCTAAGCAATGTACATATAAAGATATCATTGCTACTTGGGAATACAGCCAGGCCCAGAATTTAAGAGGGGCACTCTCATTCTGGTTTTCCTGATAAAAGAATAAATCAAATCCCTAACTAAGTACACTGCCAAGCATAATAGACAAGAATCTGTCCACAGGTGCACAAGTTTGAATTTCACAGGGAAACAGAAGCCCCACTCCCTCCTTTCTAAAACCTCTTGGCATCACGAAAGCCACAAACCAGGTCAGGTGGTAAATCCCCTTCCTGTGGAGTTTGGCCATAAATTACACAACCAGCGAGCTGGGCGCTGGAAGGGCAGGGTGGGATAAACCTAAATGCTGTTTGTGTTTCAGAATATCTTATCTTCAGGTTACTCACAGTTTAGAGCAGACTCATGTTTGGACCAATACAAACTGGGACAGAATCCAGCATAATACTAGGGCAGGATACAGAACCACAAGTTCTCTGGATACTACTGGGAAAAGTAATCAGGCCAGTATGTCTGAGCTGCTATCCGGAGAACTACGGATGCAATAAAACTGACCACCTAGTGAAACTTCAGACTTTAGAGGAAATGTTACATAAAATATATGATTAAGTTAAGCCTGTGAAAAAACAAAAGCCTGAGGAGATGCTCACAGAAAAAAATTGTTTTTATGAAACAGGTACAAGCTTTGGGTTGACACCTGTTCTGAAATATTTGGTGGTTTGGACATCTGTGCTGTTAAAGCCGTGCATGGAAAGGATGGAAAAGATTACATTTTTGAGGTAAGCTATCCCACTCTTTTCAACCTATGCAAACATCCAAGTAAAGAACATTTCTGAGAGTTAGGCACTGCCTTGTTTGCCTTTCAGGAAAGACAGGGTATTTCTGAGCAATGTTTAGATCACAATCCAAAGCCACATGTCCAAGTTAGTGGGAACGCTTGCTGGAAGAGGTAACCAGATATATGGTGATGTCTTTTAGTGTGTGAGGAAATGTACACAAACTGCAAAACAAAACCAAATGTGGATGTCACATGTTCCCAACCCCTACCATTTTCTTTCCTGAGCAGGCTTACCAGTTTTTCCTGGAAGGTTTATAGATAGCGCTATCCCAAGGGAACCCCAGCAAAATTATACCTTTACATGGAAAGGGAAATTGAGAACGAAGTGGAAACAACTTTGCATTTTTCTAGCCCAAATGTTACTTTTAAGATCTGGTTCTTTGTGAATTGGAAGCTGTAGATGATTTTGAAAAGTTTAAGTTTATCGTCTACCTTAAGTTTATAATGGATAACTATACCTTTGTCTAGCCATAAAACAAGATGTCATCACTTGCCTGTCACACAATTCAGGATTTCTTCAGCATCTTCTGTGTTCTCAGAATTTCATTCAGGAGATAGGCAAGGATCTTCAGTGTCTCTCCACTGTAAGACAGGTTGATACTTGCTAAAGCAAAATATTTTTCTAAACCACAGGCGTAACCTGGAGACTGTAGATTGACCCTCTCGAGTTATTTGTGTCCATTTATAGCAAAGAGCTTTGTGCAAGTAAAAATCTTTGTCTTGTCACCATGTTAAACAGCTCTAGGTATTTTCTTCACTTTTCACAAATTTATTTATCTCTATTGCAGTTGCTAATAATTTTCAAATTAATCAATAGTACTTTAAAGAACTGAGCATCTTGCAGCATTAAATCTTCAGCAAAACAGGATTAATCCCTACTTCCTGCAATGCTGAGGAAGATATCTCCTTAGTCTGCCTGTCCAAATCTGAATTCATCGTGTCTTACTGCATCAAAACTCAGTGTAGCGTAAAATTTAGGATTCCATACTAAACCTCCTCTGTTGCTCCTTCATGTGGTGCAGTCCTTCCCCTCCATCACACCCCAAAGTTCCTGTTAAATCTGTGAACCTGTAACCACAGGTGTGCATCGGCCATTGCCACGTACTGGGAGGGCACTGATGGCTGCGCACGAGTGAGCTCCTCTCCAGCAACTGGGCCCTGGCAACCTCCTGTGCGCCGTGTGCCTCTTAAAGCTCTGTGAGATACTCTGCAGTTCCACAGCCCCCCAGAGCACATTTTCCACACACCCCCATTTATCTTCACTCGCTACATTGGAGGCAGTTCATGCTGGTTTGGCTAGCTTTAGTCCAATAAATTTTGACCCCACATTTTTAGCTATAAAATAAAGAAATGTAGATTATTTTAAGACGTAAGATCTTAGTTATCTTACCTCATAGGATAGTAGTTAAAAACTGAAAGATTGCAACATTAGTGTAGGGTTGCATTTAACAACTGTAGCCTTGTAAAAACTGGAGGTTTCAGACATAAACAAATGTTGTTTCTTATACACTGTATCTAAAGCTGAGGAATGATTGGCATTTGAACAATACTGAGTCCCTCCTACCGATCTCTTTTATTCCCTTTCTTTTCATCCTGCTTTTCTGTACCAAAAGAGTTGGACCTTTCCTGCCCCTGATGGAAGATTAACAGTTGTGGCTTCTGTGGCACTCCTCAGTTGGGACACTCCCACCAGACTAGATGCACTTCACTTTCACTCCCTGAACTCAACTGTTTCCACGTTTTTGATACTGCACAATTTTTCTAATTTCTGAGCAAAGCCAGTGAGACCATCAGTGTCCACTGAAGTCAGGCCCACAAACTAATTCCTGCATCAGGCCTGGGAGGTCTGATGGGTATGAGATGGGGGAACAGCTTCTTGAAAAATTAAACAGCCAGTGTAAATTCTGTCCTGGACCAACAGAGCACCCCACTTCCTGCTTCTGAACAGATACCCTGATTTTCCCTGCCAGATACTGCCATGCTTTGAAGCAAAAAGAATTCTGAGAACTGCAGGCTACATCAGGGTCTGTTCATGGAGCATTTTGAGTACTGTACATAATGGATATTGCAATTAAAAGAAGAGTGGATAGAAACAATAATTCTTGCTGTTCTACAGAATCAGCTGAATTGTTTGGAAGATGGCAGTGCTCATCAGCAGCAATATTTAGAATCTGGATAAGGCATTGAAATGTAGAATTGTTTGCAAAGTTCACATCCAACAACATCTGTAAAGCTTATGATCATTTGCTACCAAGAAGCTAGCTTACATCAACAGTTACTACACTATAATTTCAACAGTTATTGCACAATAATTCTGTGATACAACGAAGAGGACAAGACGTCTGCACCAATATAGGGAAAAGTTTGCCTTTTATGTACTTTCAACGTGGTGAGATAAATGTGCTATTACAGCTAGCACGTACATACTGCAATCAGGAACCAGTAGTTGAGCAGGACAATCAGCCCATAAATAGTGGGTTTACACTCCAATTGCAGTCCCATACTGAAACCTATGCTCTTGTGTTTTCATCATGACTGGCATACCTACTACAAAACTGCTTCTGTACTGCTGGCACTTGAATACTGCAGATATGAGCTGAGAAGCAGCATACAACCTTCCTCATGTATGACATAATGTATGCAAATCTGTTCTTCCTGATATTTCAGTTTGAACATCCAACCAGCATAACCCCCAGTAGGAAAGCAGGCACAGAGTTCAGCCAGCTTCCAACTGGATGTGAGTGAGGGTGGCGTTCTACCAAAGGACCCTTCATATCCTCAGCACTCTAGACAGAAATTGACTTCAGAGGGATTTGCTGTAAAAAGGTTGGGAGAGCATTTTTACAGGAGTGAGTACTTGGACAACAGTGCATCTTTTGACAAAGGTGTTCAGCCAGAGCTTTAGGACAACCATAATCCAAAATAACAGCTTTAAAATGCCCACAGTGTTTTGTGTTACATGAAACAACTAATTGGCTCACAAAAATTCATTCTAAACTAATGTTAAAAAATATAACACATAAATTACTTTTTATATGACTATTTCTGGAAGGTTCTTAATGAATTTCATACCATCCTTTCCTTTTTTATCCTACATCAATAATTGTATTGTAGTTGTAGCCCTTCAACTGCTTTACAATGGTCATTTTGTCAGTCCTTGGTTTAACATTCTGCTTTCTTTTATTCCCCAAAACCATGAAGCATCAAATCATACAAATGAATCTAATGTTCTAGCTGCACTTCTGTAAAAACCCCTCTACAGAGTGATTCTTTGGGTATGATCTAGTACGGTTCATTCAAGTGATGCAAAGTGTGCTTGCTGTGTAAGCAGAGTAACAACTTCAGGAACAATACAGAAGGAGCAGAGAACTAAAATCAAAGAAAAAAATTAAGGTTCATTTGTGACACTGAAGTACAGTTCTAGACAATGTCTGCAAATACTCACATCTTATTTACTCTTAGCTCCCTGTAGATGTCTCCCTCAGGGGATACACATGTTCCTTTGGCCAAGTAGGTCTCAATGGAATAAAAAGCAAGAAGTTGCAGGTCAAGTACAGCTTCTCACATTTGATAGCTTTGGGTGCTAGATTCGAGGCTGTTTTATAGATTTGGGTTGGTTCCCCAGAGCTAATTTGTGCATTGGAATCTTCGTGTTTCTGTACCCACCATAGTGATTTCTAGTCATTTGAACAAGCTCAAGCCAGTACTACTGGTATTTCCCCAGCATTATAAAAGGATACATCGCTTACCATTCATCTTTTCACACTGTTATAATTGCTATTCCATGGGGAATTTTAAAGAATGTCCATTTGTGCCTTCTTACTACACAGTTGAGGGAAATCTTATGCATCCCCAGGAAGAAAATCCAGACCAATTTCTCTGAAGACATGACGGACAAAATAGTGAGGTCATATTATTCAAACACAATACAGCCTCTGTTTTCTGTGAAGCTGCAGGCTCTCTGCAGTTTTTTTAGATGGGTGCTGTAAGAGTTAAGAATATGGTTTTCTAAAAGTTGTTCCCTGGAAGAAACTATCTTCTCTAGAAGAACCTTGTGGTTCTTCTTGTCTCTTAGTTTTATACTGCAAAGAACTGTCTCCAAAATCCTACTAGAAAGCAATGAACTAATTAAGAATCACTTAGCTAAAAGGAAGGGTTGTCAGGTTAATTGTGAGGCAGGCCAAGTTACTATTCAGTGTAACAATCTTAGCTCTTCATTTACTGTCTATTCTTTTCACTTCCATTGGAATACTCAGCTGCCAGGCATCACCATGCCAGAAAAAAGCTGTAGAAACAAGAATTTTAGCAACACATCATTGCAACATACAGATTTTTAACTGTCTGGCCAATTCTTACTATATATAGTAAGACATCAGATTAAGGTCCATTAAACTTCAACTTCTTAAATGAAGGACTTGTAATCTTCCCCTTTCCAAATTAATGCTCCTGCAGTATTAATCTAGAAGGAAGAGATACGTGAGCATTGCTCATGTTTCTGACTCCAATGAATATTATTTTTCGTGATTCATTCTTGGAAAACCAAACCTGTGGGAAACTAAACACAGCTCATATCATGGTGATGAATGCAGTAAGAGAGAACAAATGTAACAGAATCCTTTAAAGTGGCCTCACAGGCAGTCTCCCGGATTTTGGGTGGCTGCTGCAGGTGTCTTATTTCTACTTAGTTATTTTTACCCTAAGCTACATTAAAATTAGCTTCCCAGTCGTTTATAATCTAGAAAGTTGCAAGCTGTTTGGATTTCAGAAAGAGTATTTTCAGCCACTGAAAGCCAATACAAGAAGTTCAGCAGCAGAGTTTGCTGGAATAGGCACTGTTCCTGAAGGTGCTGCAGCCTAACAAATGACTAGAATGTGTACCACCAACTCGAGCCTCTGTGCCACATAAGGTGTAGTGATACAGCCCCAGCACTGCCTCCTGCAGACATCCATATTCACTGTCCTGAATAATATTGGCCAAAGTACATGAAGGAATCAAATGCTTCAGAAGGGAGCAAAGGCAGAAGAAACCTGCACCTCGTTCAGTAGGTGTGCAGTGTTTTTCTTATGGTTGTGTTTGCTAGGCAGTGCCAGCTATACTGTTTGGTTTACAATTCAGGCAGAGCTATGTCACCAGCTGTGGCACGTTTAAAGAGCACAAGCCTCTGATGCTGTCTTTCCAAGTGCCCAGAAGCTAGGCTTCGTTATTCTTCTATCTTAATCATGCACATTTCCAAATCCAGCACCAAAGACTGAACAAAGGCATGAAAATATGTTCTCTTAGAAATGTTTGGTAGGATCCTTGTAAGTGGCATATCACAAATCATGGCCATAGTTACACTGGGGGTCACCTGCTCCACCCTCCAGCTCAGAGCACAGCTAACTCAGAGTTGCTCAGACTCCATCCTAAAAGAAAAAAGTGAGGGAAAAGTTTGCCAAAATTGCCGATACAAATCTCCTGTAATAATGAGGGTTTTAAAAACTCCCGAGAAACATAACTTTAAATCGTGTGATTTGGCACATAAATATATGCAGGAGTGGCAATAATAATGGCCATGATTTTTTTTTACATACTGAAATGGCTTTCCATCCATGAAAGAATATCCTCCCTTGAGGCCAGTGATGGAACTGAAGCCAGCTGTTAGAATTGATAGAGTCAGAAGTCTCTCATAATTTATGATGTGATACTGTAAGAAGTTTTGAAAACTAAGATGTCTAAAATGATGCCTTTTGTGATATAAGTACGTTATAATTCAGACCAAATTCATCTGTGAAGATTCATATTTCCAAACAAGGAGCATTCTTACATTTCCTAGTAGGAAATAATATAACTTATTAATACTTAATTTAACTTAACAAGAAATAGCTAAGATGATAAAATTCTAGAAAAACAACCTTTGTGATGAAGAATTTTCTGATGCATTACTGCTGAATTCATTAAGATATTCCTTCATATGAGAGTTTCATGTGATAGAAATAATTCAATTTATTCAATGAACTCTTCGGGGCCTTTTTTTTAAATTTATTTTGGAAGTAATCCCTAAATCCCAGAAATAATGCCATCAGCTGTTCTTTTAGACAAAAAAAGCAAAGTGAATGTAGTGATGTAGTTAATGAAGGGGTGAATTTGGTTTGGTAGGGCACTAGTTTTCTTTTGTTTGGAGCAATAATTATTAACCTGCATGAATAACATGAATATTTTGGTTTCCATCCTAAGAAACTATTCACTAATATTATTTCCACATGATATTTATGTTTACTGTATCATCAAAATACCTGTAACTTTTTTAATTAGCAACAATCCTTCTTACATGTGACCATCTTAATTCTTTCGTTTGTTCACAATGAACTATACTTTATTAACAGGACAGTGAACACAGGTAAAATTCATTGTGATGTTAACTTGATTGTTATTTTATAGATTAAACAAGTCTCTTCAAAGTGCTTGATTTTTTCTCAGATTTATTAACTGAATTTTCTGGATATTTTTACACTTTTTCCAATCTACTATTGCATGAGCTTGCTACATACAAATTCAGCTTCACCCATTGAGTTTGATTGGACATAGAAATCATTTGTATGGCTTGTTTTCATTCCAGATTAAAACAAGACCATATAAATTTGTCTGTAGTCTCTGGATCTTTCATCTCGGAATGCTTGATTCACCTTTCCAGCTGTTCTCTCTCTGCTAATGCTGTTATTCACCCACTACAGGAGGGGCTGTAAAGGCTTCCCAGCCGTCACCACCGACTCTGCTGTGCTATCCCTTGCCGCCTTCTCAGGTGTGGTTACAATTCCCATTGCAAATTATTCCTGCATCTGCTACAGAGACCTCAGGGAAATCCCCGTGATTACTTCATATCCAGTCACTCCCTTCCTTCTCAGAAATCACGTCTCTTCTTACATCCCGCTTAGTCTTACATGACCTCCTCAAACTATTAGCTTTTGTTAAAGTCAGTTACTTTCCCCATACTTCAAACACTTAAATTAAAATCTGTATCAGCCTCTGCCCTTACAGTCAAAATTTTCCCCACAATTGAAGACATCCAGGTCCCACAAAAACAACACAGAAGAATTAACACATTCATACTAAACCAAGGACAGTCTGGCTTTTCTTATTCACAGACCATAGTAAATGTTTTTTCTCGGTCTTCACACTCTTGAGCACAGACCATTGAAATTATCCTGATTCGCAATGAAATTCCTCCTCCCTGAGCACTTACCAACTATTGTATCTTCTCCTCTCGTTCATAGGTCTTTTTCCATGGAAATCCACATATCATTATTCTGTCAGACTCCTTGGGCACTCGTGACTTGCCAATCCCTCTGTCTGTTCCTTCAAACTCCTCTTGTATTTCAGCACCTTTTTCTTCCGTCGTATCAACAGAGTTCTTGGCCTTTGCCCTTCCTCTAACCTCCACAACCCTCTTTCCCAGCACCATCTGGGCTGAGTGTTCATAAAGCTTGAAGCAAGATATCTTTCCTCATCCTTTGGTGGCAAATATCTTATGTAATGGAGAACTGTGTCTGGACAGTGGCAGTCAGAGTAGTTGCTGCTTCAAACATGATGATCCCTTTGCAATCACTAATATAATTGCACTGGCTCCTTTATTAGTCCTGTCCCATTTCCTTCCACATTCATCAGACTTAGACAGCATCTCTTCTCTTCTCCTCTCTTCTCTTGCCATCTTGCAGCCCAGGTTCCAAATATTGCCCTTACCCACACAAGCAGCGGAGGGCACAGACTAGATTAGTCTCTGAAAGGTCGTATCACTGAGAGGCGAGTGTTTTGTTTTATCACAGTAATTGTGTTGGCTTAAACACACCGCTGTAGTTTCTGGTGCTGCTGCTACTATACACACTGGGTCTCTTATAGCTTAATGTAAAGACGTGTTAAGTGCATTTCAGAACATGGTTTTTGGCTGATAAGAGAAATTCATCCCATAGAATTGGTTACTGAAATGCATATAAATTAAAGATAGAAGAAATGTGAATTAAGTGACGGTAATTCACAGTGACCCATGTTTTTACTGGCATCTGCAAAAGTGACTCGAATTACAGATGTCTTTTTCCTCTTACTGGGAAACTCCAATATTTTAAATAGCTGAACTAGGTACTGAAAAAAAAAACAATGGCTGTGTTTAAATGATATTTTAAAACAAGTACAGACTGTAAATGGACTATTTATAAACAGGATGCTTGTGTATGTTTAAATTGTCAAGTCCTCTAACGTGGGGGAAATGCCAGCATGGCATTCCTGTTAGTCATTCACGGGTTTTAAAAACTGTTAGCAATACTCAAAATATTTTTAAGTCTTAGGATACATTTATGTCAAACATTGCTGATAACTGCCATTTACTAGGAAGGAAAATAGACTGCATTCTCTGAAAGGAAAAAAGAAAACGACAACAAAACTCACCCGGTAAAGTACTCACCTTGATCTTAGCTTCTTTGCCAAGGAGTAGCAGAAGTGTTCTATTAGTATTAACTCCTCTTCGTGAGAGCCACCACAGCGGTAACACAGAGAGGGAAGCTTAGCAGCCACCAGCAAGGCTGGGCAGAGATGTGGTGCTCAGGACCCTCTCAGCAATGCAGGCGGTAGGAGCCCCTTCAGCCTCCTGCCAGCTCTCACTGCTGCCCAACTCCGTGGCCTCGCAAGTCCCATCAGGTGTTACAGTTACAGTTCTTAGCTTTTCAGCCCTGGTGAACTTTTACTCACTCAGCTGTTTAGTGACATTTCACTTTGCCATCATTAGTTTTCTTGATAATCTGATGCTTTCCTTTCTCTTTTGCCCACTTTGGCTACTATCTGTACTTCAGGAAAGCACCAGAACACAGTATAGTTTATCATCATTTGGGACTCCATCTGAAGATCAGCCTCACCTCATTCAGTACTTGTTCAGTGTTAGGTTCACCTTATCTTTGACCAACAATATTTGTTCAACAAACAAAAGGGGGTTTAATGATATCAAAACCTGCCCAAGTGAGAGGAGATTGTCAAGGGCAAATGGTCATGGTTTTAAATGTCATGTGTGTTTGAATCTGTCTCAGTATGTGAATATGCTTGAAAATACTGTCTTCAAGAAATGCAAGATCTTCTCTACTGAAGTGGATGTGAAGTTTTGAGCAATACCTCAAGGCTTCTGGGTTTTTTTATCCTCAGATAAAAAGATGTAATTCTTAGCCATAGAATTACACTTTTCCCACATGTTCTGGTAAACAACATGGCAATATCTTCTAAAGAAAAATGATGTGTAACTTTGCAGTTATACAAGTATTTCAAAATAGAAATTCAGTCAGAACCCAGAACTCCTGTCTCATCCTTTGGCAGGATCTACGTTCAGGCAATTTGTTTCACAGTCACTCCAAATTTATTTTGTTTTAATGTAGGCAGATGGTAAACAATGTGACGTTTCCATTGCATGCTTGTGAAACAAACAGCTCTTGCTTCTGGGGTTGGGGAAGAGGGGGGTTAATATACACCTGGGAGGGAGAGGGGCAATATTTTTTTCAAAAGTAACTGTCGTTAATGCTTCCTTTGAGGGGGGCAGAGTTTTAGACCACAGACATAACTCCCTCTCTCAAGATCAGACATTCTGCAGTATACAACCAGATATACAATGTCTTTCATGTTGACATAAAGATATTCCAACTTTTTGTCATTATTAACACTGTAAAGTCCTGGTCAAGGTATCTGGCACATGTGCTTGCCTCCTCCCTCCAGGCATTATGCATATTACTCCTGCAAGTAATAGCTTGTGATAAAATGAAGTGGATCTTTGAGCGTTACAACAGGTCTAAGAAATACCAGTAACTCAGTGCAGTAAATCCACTACTTCAGTAGCTACACAACCAGCAGGGCTACATTTCACCCATTCAGGAATACCAACTCATATTAGTTCAGTATTTTGTTAATTAAAGACATTGATTATGTTCCATTTAAAAATATGTTTATTTAAAAATATGGTTAAGTTTTATAGAAACTTTCTGTGCAATTATTAAGCATTTCTGCAGTGCTGTTTATCTGGCTCAAGTGGAAAAAAATTCATTTCTTAGGAAATATTTCTTCTGGACTCCAATTATTATTCGTTGCGTACTTTGAGGTTATTTTAATGGAATTGAGCTGTGAGGAAGCTAAGAGGAGACATCCTAGATTTGAAATTCCCAGAAAAAGTGTTGCCAACATCTTGGTTGCCTATACACAGTGTCAGTGCCTCTTGTAAATGAATAAATACAAGAATAATTCTTCCACCTGGTGAATACTTGCAGAAGCAGGTCTTACACAAAGCTTCAATATCCTTACTTCAACTACGCAAGCTGGGTGACTTGCACAAAGAGGCAACAGCCTACAGCAGAATACCCACCTGAAGAGGTGGGAGTCAGCCTCCCTAGCCAAAATAGCCCTGACTCCCCACAGAGCTCCCTGTCTAGTCCTGTTGCTAGAGACTGTATAGCAGTGAGGGAAGCCTAAGGTGTTTCTCTGACCATTAGCACTTAAGGTTGCCTGTGGCTACAAGAGTCCTCCAGCATTCTCTTGACTATTGAACCTGTTCAGTCCTGTTCCATTTACCTGCAATAGAGAAGGAAGCTCAGAAGCCAAAGAGATACAGGAAGGGACACTTTTGAAGTACAAAAACACCCCCATAAAACTCACCAATCCTTTGTTGTGCAAAACCTAGGAGGATCCCTCATCCATGAGTCCTTCTCTCTTCCCAGAGGAGCTTATTATTGTGCCTAGGGCACGATTTGCCCACACTAGTGAGAAACCTTGTGTGAGATTTGGCAGCTTTCCACAGAGCAAAAGTTAGATGGACACAAGTCAGGTTGTGCAGAGACTCTAACCAGCTCAGAGATGATGACATCCACACAGTATGTCACTGCTAATGTGTGGCCTAACTGCTTTGTCCCTGATAGCCTCATAAATGCTGTTGTTTGTACTGTCACATGTGATCCATGCTGATGAGAAACACCAGATGCAGGGCTGCAGGTGGCAACACCTTCACCTTTTTGCTGAATAGCCTTCATTAATACTGAAAAAGGACTGCAGTTTGTCAAAGGGAACTAAATCCTTTTACTGTTGAAATAAGAATGTCCAGTGCCATTGTGTTACTATGTTATGCTTTCATTCCCCCCAAAACAAACACCAATGTGCCAAAAGCAGCAGATACACTGTAGAAATAGCAAATGCTTATAAGTGCCTGAATTCAGTATTAGTTTTATTTGTCTGAATTAAATAATTGCTGAAGACTGTTAACCTGCCCCATTTAGAACAGAAATGGATCTGCACATTTTTGTTTGTCTCTCTGGGATCCTGCTTTCCTTGTAGAAATTCTCTTTTGCATCAGCTGCACTGCAGCCACACTGCTTTTCAAGAATGTGGATCAGCAATAGCAAGGCCTTATTTAAAATTTTTCATTAATCCATAAGAATCCAGCCTTCCCTAGCAGAAATCCAACAAACAGCTTGGAAGCTGAAGTTTTAGTTTGCATTTCCATGTTCCAGTTCAGGTGATGAACACGGTTCGAGCCACAAAAGCATGAGAAGACCTTCAGAATAGCCCTTCTGCTCTCCTGATTTGTGTCCTGCACTTGGGTGCTTTATTTTTTCTGATATAACATATACCATTTCTACAGATCTTGTCTGACTTCTGTTAGAAGCAATCAAGCACAGAGAAGCCCTGACACTCCACCCAGATGTGGAATAGTGACTTTGGTGCTGTATCAGTAGCTGACGTACATTTTATTTTACAGGTCATGGACTGTGCAATGCCTCTGATTGGTGAGCATCAGACTGAAGACAGGCAACATATAACTGATCTAGTCGTAAGCAAAATGAACCAAATGTTGTCCAAAACTCCTATACCATCTCCTCAGAGACCCACTGCCACTCAGCAGCCTCAGGTAGGAAACTTGGGGGTTTAAAATAGACCACCTTATTCTCTACCTTTAAACTTAAAATTTTCCTCAAAGAATTTGTCTGGAAAACTATGCAGGCATACCCTGAACTACAAGGATTCAAGAACTTACCAGTATGTTTTATAGGTTTGTCATATTTAGTGAGATTACCTCCGGATACAACTAAGTAGTGCAAGCACTGGTGTGGTCCTGCCAGTACAATGGTAACTGTGGATTCAGTGGATTACTAGGCTTTCTATTGTTTCCTTTCTGTTACATCTGTATGGAATATCAGAAATAATCAGAAGCATTATGACAGACAAACATTGCCCTGAGGATGCCAGGAAGAACACTAAGACAATAGTTCCTGTTGTTCTTGTGAGAAATAAATTACATGATGATCTTTTTCTATGTGCTGCAGTTCATGAAAACACCTTTCAAAATCTGTGAAACTCCTGAAAGATGTTTAGTGCACTAGAAAACTCATGTCAAATGTTGTTGCAATGAGTGCATCTCACTTTATCTCACATAGCCTGATAGTTCAAGTGTGGGGATGCAGAATTCTGCCCTGGCCTTGCTACGTTTCAGATTTTGGAAATCATCTTTGTGTTTCCATTTCCATGCTTACAAAATGTGAAGTTTATTTTATTGACCCTTTAAATAACTTCTGAATCGTGCTATTTTTGTAAAAGTCAGTTTTTGGTAAAAGTTTTGCCTCTAAATTGGAGAGATACAGACTGATGGGTGGATCCCTAAATGGATGTCTCTCTTTAAAGGTCCGTTCTAATCCAAACCATGCTACAGTTCTGTGATTCTTTGAAAAGGGCTAAATAAATGCTAAATAGCATCTTTCATGCCTTCCTAGCTAGGCAGCAGGTCTGACCAAGAGCAGCCCTATCAGCTACAACTTTGATGGATTTCTTTTAACATACTGAAGGAATAAACCATGATGATACAATCTGACAACTATTAAGGACTATATTGCTGCTCTGTACCAGCACAGTTCCATGGTAATCAGTTAAGCAACAGCATAAGCCAAACTGTAATACAGGAATTACCAAGCCTAAATCAAGAATCTATTTTTACTCCCAGAAGGCTCCACACCAGGTAAACAATTTGAAAACAATTTTGTGGCATACCTCAGACAGACTAGTTCTTGAGGCAGAATGACTAATTTGTTCTTCAAATATATCATCATGCTTTAAGTTATAAAAATACACCATCCCACATAAAAAAGTGGTGTGGCTTCTATTTATATTACAGCCACTTGAAACTAAGCACAAAATTGTTTCAACCACGGAACCACATACAATGGAGAAGTTTCCATCAAACATGACTCAAGTCCATTGTAAAGAGCACTGAAAAAGAAAGACAAGGGGAAAAAATATGCCAAGATACAGTTTCTTTTAGGAGTACTAAATTAGCCATGTGTTAAAATGAGGCAAAGAGTGAAATTTGGAGTTGACCAGAGCACATGAGTCAACATAAATCAAAATGTACAACAGTATCAGACATTTTTGCGACATGAATAGATTCACAGTCATCTAGAGAATATGGTATTTCACATTTTGGGGAAAAATGTAAGGTCCTGGGTAGGCATGCTTCCCTGGATTTTGAAGAAGACAAAGGATGTTTATGGTTACTGATGTCATGCAAAGAAACTGGTTATCTTTTGTATGTGAATGAAGTTTTACTCACTCCCAAAGACAAACTTCCTACGTAAGTCCAGAATTATAACAGCACTCAAAGAAGATTTTAAGAGAGTTCCCACATTGCTCAGTCATTGCTGTCACATAATATTTGGGGGCTAGCTGATGAACTTCTGTTAGATTGCTACTTAGTTTAGATTACTGAAGAATTCAGCCTTTGTAATGGCAACAGGATATTATTCAACATTATTCTTTCCTTTATCCCATCTTTAAATTATGGATTGCACTTGACCAAAACCAGAATACTTGCAATGTTGGTTCGTTTTCCTCCAGAGTTAATGAAACTCTGCTTCCTTAAAATTTGCCTTGTCGTATTACCCACCAATTTAGGACAAACAAAGAGGTTCTGAATTTCTACAGAAGATACTATTTGTAAATACCCATTAATCTTCCCAGATTGAATGGAAAATCATGGAACAGATCTGTGGTATTTAAAACAGATACCTCCTCATGTGTAGTTAATTTTTAGCTAGGCTGTTTTCCTAAGAATAAAATTGGTCTGTTGAAACAAGCTGTCCCTTTCATTCCTGAACAGTCTTCTCCTTTTCTAATCTGAGGATGATTTCCTAATCTTCAGCAATACAGCACATTCATTCGTGGGGCAGGGGGGATGCTGCATATTTCCACAGGTCACATAAAGTGCAAAACCAGTAAGTTTTTCCCAAATCAACTTTGCAGATATGTATGTGTGGTCATAGAAACCAAAGTTACATGAATATCAAAGCGTAAAGCGTGTGTTTTGCTACTTCTGCTTGTAAACGAACAGGTTACAGTCAGTAGTGCAGCTGTGGATGTGCCATGGTTTGAAATCCCTCATTATCTGCCTGGGGGTTTAAAAATTATTTATAATCTACCCACTCCTGTGGCATTGGGTGCATCACACGTAACGGAATGCTTCGGTTTAGAAATGCCTGCGATGGTCAGTACTATTCCAATTAGCTGTCCATCAGAAAACAAGGCAATGATTAGGAAAATAAGTCTTTGTTTATTGCTGCGCAGCCAAATCTTGATGGAAGTGATTGGCCTGGCAATATGTTCTGAAGGCCAACAAAGTGCTCTCTGTTGGAGAGCCAGGGGGAGCCAATTCCCAAGGCAGGGACCTCAAACAACTGTCTCGCTTGTGCTGAAACCTGGGAGGTGCAGATGCTGTGATTCTTAAACACATCAAATCTACAATCTGAGATGTCTTCTGTTCAGTGCTTACCTCAGAGAGTTTGTATGCGCTTTGACAGCCATTGTTGCCTACAAACAAAATCCAAGTAGTTACTCTTTGCCACTTCTATTTTAGACCTGCCTTGAAGCTCTTTTACATCATAGTCCCTAGGAAGCGAATGGCTTTCTATATTAAAATGCTTCCTGAGTTATTCTTGTGGCCTGAAGGAAAATTAGGCAGCAGCAAGATGCCTTCCTAAAAATACTGGCAGAAAATGTAAAACATTGTCCTCAAAACTCATAGGGAACTATGAAAAATATTGCTGGGACATCTGTACATCCCAAGGCACTGAACGCGGTACCCTTCAGAGGCCGTTCTTACCATTGTCATATTACAGCCATTGTTACAAGTAATTTTTTAAATGCTGAAGGGTCGCTGAAGCGGGAACGACCCTTTTCCCTGCAGTGAGGTTGGTTATTTGCCTCACAGCGACATCTTGTGACTCCTTCTCTCGTGGGATGATGACTTGGAGAGCTGCGTGCTGTGTAGTAGCACAGCCTCGTGCAGAAGCTGTATCACGGTGAACAAGAACTTGGGTATACGTTTGACAACTAAGTGCTCCTTATTCGAAAACTGCTCACAATGCTGCTCTAATGTGTTTATTTCATTTATTTTCATTGGTTTAATATGTAACATATTTGAATGTGCCGCCTTAATGTGTAGGGGGTGTGTGTGTATATATACATACACAAAGTTTAGCTATGCATATTTTGAAGAGAAAATGTTTATTTTATTCAAAGGGGGGAGTTAACCTTTTTAGTTATTTTATGTTTGTGAAAATAGAAGAAAAGCAGGTTTTACCCTTTTAGATCCTAGTATAAATGTATGGGATAAAAAAAAGCAGAAGAAAATAAATATGTATGAACCCTGAGCTCACCACATCCCGGTAAAAGGCCACATTTGAGGTACACTTCATTCCAGAAAATTTTACAGTAGTCAAGTTTATTTATCACCAGTATAAAATGATAGCTTTTGTTTCCCCCACACACACCAAGACACCTGCTCAGGGCAGATTCTGTGTTCTTCATGTAAGTGACAGAGATCGCAACAGTGGCCGAGCCTCAGACTTGTCTGCTGGATGACAGATGTGCATAAATGTAAAACTGCTTCATTACACAAAGCTTGGTTTATTTTGGGAGTTTGAGCTTGACATCCAGGTACTGTGATACACTAAAAACAAAGGTCATGCAGGGAAATAAATCCAAGGATTTTTTTTAATTGACGGTAATTGAAAACCAGTGGGATGCAATATACAAATATTGAGCAGAGATATTACTAACAAATTGATCATGAAAGCTCAGATAACCTATCTGGAAATGCGTACTAAGATCCTGTACCAGTAGATGGAGTAATTAGTAAGGGAGGGAGGCATGTATTGCTCAATTCTGATGCTTATTTGGTCTCACTCATCAACAGAAGTGCCAGGTAAATACCTTGCTGGATATTTGCTACTGATAAATGTCTACATAAACGCTTTTGGTGGTTAGCTGTGAATGTAGCCAGTAAATGAGGACGATTAAATCAAAACACTAAAAATGCTTATTTTTCTTAGCTTCTTCTGAATGGATGTGCCAAGTGTGCCTTACAATCCCTTTCTGAAGGGGTCTGATGATGTTTAGACTGTAAGAGAGAATGTACAAAAGGGCATATATTGAAGGTTTAAGTTTATTTGATAAAAATTTCTACTGACATCAACAGAAATTTGTCCAAATGAAATAAAAGCTTTCAGGATGTGGCCTGATTTTTATTTATTTACTTATATCTGAATACTGTATGTTGAATGCTCATCACCAGCAGTGTACCTGCAAGACCACGTGATCCCTGCAGACAAGCCTTTGCTCGGCTTGGTAAGAGCAGGAGTTACTCACAGAAATACTCTTTAGAAGAGCCCCAAGGAAAAAGCCTCACAGGCAACCTGAGATCCATTTCAGGACCAGGATGATTAGGATTACTTCAGTTGTCTGTGGTGCTATAGCCTTAATGCTAATTATTTTGTATTATATATATTGAAGGCAACAAAGCTGAAAAATGTAACAATTATTACTAGTTAACAGATACTTTTCCCTGTTTATTTTAGAAATAATAACAAAACTCTTCTCTTTTTGTCTTGATTCACACAACAAAATTAGGCTTTTGTTAACTTGTTTGTTACCTTCTGCCAGATGATCTTCTGATCATCTCGCAATGTGCGGATTGTATTGGCAGAAGCAGGCACTGCCTTGGAGAACTCTGGAACTCCATGGTGAGTACCCTCAAGAACAAAGAAAACATTTAATTTTTCAGCAGTCATGAGCCCACCACTACAGAGTAGCCTTTATAAGTCCTTAGCAGACTTCTATGAGAAATAGCTGTCTTGTTCCACTGGTATTTTTGGGAAGATTTCAAAAATGTCCTTATTCCATTACAGAGCAAGGCCCAGCCTTTTAACAATGAGCAGGAGGAGAACGGTAATCCCATCGTTACAGAACAGCCAATAGCTGCTGTGCACACAAATAGAAGAGGAAAGTCTAAGTTAGATCTCTTGGTTTTGTCCTAGTGCTATAATTACTATCATACAGCATCCCTCGGATTTTTTATTTTATCTTATTTTTCATCATTTTTACTCTGATTTTGTTTATTTAAGCTGGACCTAATAGAAATATCTTTTTTTTGGAAGCTTTTCCTCAGTCTCCTTTCCTTTCCCCACTGCGGTGGGTGTTTCCCATCTCCTTTTTTTGTTATCATTCTCTGTCTCCACTTGACTTTTTTATTTGATTTCTCTGACCTTTAAATCATAACGTGTTAAGCAAAGCTGTTTGGCATTACTCCATGTTTAACTTGCAAGGATTCTGTCCCTCTCCCCAGCAGTCATCGCCTCGGTTTATTTTGAGTAAGGACCACGCGCTAAATATGCATTAAATTTTTTTAAACAAGGATAAGCACCAAGAGAAATTATGGAAAAATCCAAAACAATCAGTTCATTTTCAAATATTCTTGATTTGTCCATAGAAAAAAAGAAGCAACCTCTTCCCAACACCCCACTTCAGACACTCATCTCATGGTGGATTGGTGCTCTGTCTGGCTAGCTGCCAGTAGAGCAAGCTTGTCTTCAGCTGCTTATATATCATTCTCCAGTATCTCTCAGCTCCTAGGAGAGACTTGGGAAGCTTGTCAGACTTCAGACCAACCACCAACACCCCCTCTGTGTGGCTGGGTGCTTGTGCAGAAACAAGAAGTGCATGCAATCACTGACGGAGAGATGGTACACTCTGTTCATACACTGGAGCTCTGGATTTTGGTATTGTTAGTAAGAGCTCAGGTGTTTAGCTCAGTGCACTACCTGTCCTCCACACCTCCTCCCACTCCACCCTTCTGTAACGGATATTAAGATAAAATGTAGGCTGTAAAACTGGATTTGAGTTACCTCCACTATATTTTTCCCAGACTCTCTTCTTTCAAAGCTTAAACTTGAGTTCTGAATGGATCCAGTAATGATGGATCTTTGTGGCTCAAAATTAACTTCTCCAGATCCCAGTCTCTGCTTGTTCATGGAAGGGTCACTTCCCATTTCATAGTTTAAGGGGGAAAAAAAAAACCCACCTGCTTTTTTGTTTATTTTAAGGCTGAAGGAGATGATATAGCATAGGATCAGCCACAGTCAAAGTCCCCAAGTTCAAGGGTCAAAACCTTCCTTACAACTGTGAAGGGCAGAAATGGATTTTGACACTCTCAAGCCCCAAGGGTGCCTTCGCCTGTACACTGAGAAAGGTGTAAGGAGGTTGGTCTTTCCAGTTACTGGACAGTCTTACAGACATGCCGTACTCCTCCCCTCGCCTGCCATTTCTTACACCTCTTTCTCTGGCGCTTGCACGCACACAGGGTTGAGACTCCGCCGCGTTAGCACACAGGGGGAGCTCTCTCCTATCACATGGGCCACATTCCTCCTTTGTCTACGGGGAGCAATTTTTTCACTGGCAAGAACTGCCTGAAAGCTGCTGTTGCAACTGCAGACTTTTAATGTTCCCTGTTCAGAAACAGAAGTTGAAATCTGGCTTCGTTAAGCAAGAGCTGCAATAAATAAGACTGCATCCTTGTCCACTGGAGTTACTGATTGCCTCTAGAAGGAGGCCATCTAGCTTCAACAAGCAATGCTACTTCTTAAGAAATGTTTTCCCTGACAAATCTGCATCCTGCTTTTTCTCTGGAAGCCTCATCTCTTTGGGCAGTGGGTGGGATTAGTTTTGTTCAGCAGTATAACAGAACATCGGGCTAGAATGGACAGTGAGAGGTCACCTGTTTGAGTATCTCAGGGGCAATACTGGAGCATACCTTTTAAAAGCAGTGAATCCATACTAGGGTACTCGTTTTTAAGATTGTGTGTAAAAATATTGAAAAAGGAAACGATTCTATAGGAAGAGTTATCTAGCAGTGGAAAACAGACCATAAAATCCCAGTTGGAATACTCCTTGAAGTTTACAAAAAACCCTTTTTTCAGTGTGTTCTGTAAATACTATTCCAAGTAAAAGGTATGCTGTGTAGCTTTTTTACTGCTTGTAAGAGTCATTTTCCTTCCCATTCAGACAAAGGTCTTAATGGGCTTTACATGGGTAATTTGGAAAGTTGTTTCAGCAATAACAAAAGCTGCTCTAAATTTTTGAATTATTTATCCCAACCCCAGGAGAAATTCTAGTCTGGCATCGATTTTGCTGTGAGCATCTTTTCCATAGAGACTTCCTCAGTGGAGAAGAGCAGGACTGAACTGCAGTACTCCAAAACATAGCAAAGAAGCAGGAGCCAACCCTCCTTTAGCTGTCCCCTTTCACTAGCCGAAGTGAAGGTGGCTTCTCTGTAGGGCACACCTTGCCACCTCTCCCTTAGAGCTGTAACTACACCCATTTCACTGCCTCTCTCGGGCCACTGGGATTATAGAATACAAGAAATAGCACATCCCTTGTAGTCCTGTTCAGCACCACTGGCAATGCAATAAAGCAGATAGATAAGCTATGCCAGATTCACCTGAAACAGGGTAAGGTCTGAACCAGCAGCCAGGGAGCGTCCCTGCCATACTCACTGCATATGAAATGCATGAGGTGGTAAGCAACAAGGTAGGAAGGAGTTCCTCACGCTTGGGTGCTCAGCATCTGAAAGCTCCTTCAAGGCCTCGCTGTGCTAGGTGGCACAGTGTGTGCTTATTCCCAGCCCTGTGTTACTCAGTTTATACCCATTTCTTCTCAGGTCGGGTTGTCCTTTCATCTCCTTGTTTTCCGCCTAGTTCTTTACCTGCACAATATGTTTATAAAAAGCAACTGTGCTGCCTTTGAGCCTTCATTTTGCTAAACTAAACAAGACCTGTTCTGCCCAGTGCTGCAGGTGTCGCCGCTGCCTCCTGCCCGGTCAGTTTAACAGCACGTTTCTACACCTGGTCAGCTTACAGACAACTTTCTTCAGTGGGGTGATGGAAGTGATACACAGCATCATCCCCAACACCAACCAGAAATATTTCACTGAGTGTGTGATAAGATTTGGGGTTTTTCACTGCACAAATCTTTCCAGTCAGTCAGCTGGGTTTGATTTCTGAGATGAAGAGGATCTGGTCTGACCCATGTGAACCCAAGAGGATTTTCTACCTCCATCTCAATTTTAGCTTTTATCCCACCTACCACCTTTCCCTTGCTGCTGTATTTATCATAATCTAGGACATTTTAAATATTCATTTACTGTTGACACCCTACTTAAATTACCTCTCTCCTTAGCAATCACATTTTGTCTTAGTTCTGTTACTTAATTGTTTTACAATTTATTCTTGTTTCCTTTATGAGATCTAACTGAGCTCGTATTTTGGCAATTCTTGATAGATCCTTCTACTTCTTGACCTGAAAAACACAGCTTTCCCTTCAAATATTGAAATACCTATGAAAAGCTTCTATCGTTGCATTACAAAGAAAACCAAACGAAGCCCAAGAACAACTATACGTGCTCCAACTATAGTTCACAAAATCTTCAAACCCAGCCAAATCAAAATCAATTTTTGCTGGGACTCAGTTTAGCATCTCTTTTGCCCAAGGGCTATTTCCCTGCCAAGTTGCTGGTTTTGCTCCCACCCATTTCAACATTCTTCTGACTATTCAAAATTGAAGTATATATGAATCCAGTCTGCATTTATATTAATATACAAGGTAGAAAAAGAAGTAGTACCACTGATCAAATTCTAATCCAACATGCTTTGAAGAACAAGCAGTTCTTTCCTTCAGTTCTACACCTAAAATTCTAAGACAACTGTTTCAGGTATGTCAGGAAAGGAAGGAAGTGCTACAGAGACATCTAGAGACATCTGTCTTCTAGTCAAGGAGTGGGTTTTCTGCCCTTGCTATAATTAGCTTCACCAATATTCTTAAAGAACATTATGCAACCAAAGCATCGTTTCACTCTGAGTTGAGAAATCACCATAGTATACTTGCAGCATTCATGTGGCTTAGAGGTTTCCACAAGTAAAGTTGTATTTTTTAAGAATAGTTACATAAACAGCGAATCCCCTTTGAAGAGGAGAGATTCCGTAAGCAGCTCTGTACCATGTTACTATCCACATCAGCAGTTCCCTCTCTTTGGGGAATTTGGATGGGATATGAAAGTTGTATTCCATAAAATGAAAACGAAGAGGGCTCCTCACAACAGCAGTTACCACACGTCCCTTAGGTAATCCTAAACCATACTGAACACTGGTGTTTCTAGCTTCTCTACTACTAATTTTGCTCTTTAGCCCTGAGCATCCAAGTAAGAATCTGTTCAGAGTCATTTTCCGTGATGTATTCTGCATTCTAATCCTTGATTTCAGCAGTGTTTGGACTGAGCAACAGGCAAGTTTGTAGATCAGAACTGCAGTGCAGGAAAACATGTTTGTACTAAAAGAAGGTGGTAGGAGGGTGAGCTTCTAGGCTGGGCTACAAAGGAAAAAGAGAAAAAAAACCCAAGAGGGGTGAATACATCTGCAGGACAGGTCTGGTCCAGCATCTCTGTTCAGAGAGATTTCATTGCCTATAAGGAGTTAGCAGCTCTTACAATTATATTGGCACACCACCTTGGAGAGGTGAGAAATAACAGTCTGTAGTTGATTTGCCAACAACTGGTGTTTTAGAAGAAGCCTGGATTTTATTAGAGGCCTTGGCTCAGGACAGCAAACAAGACTGGTTCAAAGCTTGTCTTTAATATCAAGTATCAAGGTTTCTGACTGTCTGAAAGAAAGACTCTTGAAAAGGACTGGGTTACTACAGACCATTGAAAAACCATGAGTAAGATTTCTCAATTAGGAATGTAATACTAATTAGACTTTTTGGGTCAGCCTGGGTGGGTTGGCTAATTAGCAAAAGTAATATACCCATGTGATTGGCCTGGAGTGTGGGTGAGGTTCCTGGAAGCACCAGGTGATATCTGGTGAAAAAAAAGGATGTGTGGGTGGTAAAATCAGGACAGCTGCAGTCAGTGATGAGAGAGGGGGAAATGCATCTTCAACAGAACATGCACAAAGGCTCTGAACTTTCAGAACAGTTGAGGTAAGGATTAGTGAGCTTCTGTAAGGTTTATTGAAAGCTTAATTTAGGATAGAATAATTTCTTTCTAAGATGGAGAGATATGCAGATTGCATAAGTACTGATGTTGTCATGTCAAGTCAGTTAGGTGGTGTGTGTGATAAAGCCCAAGACCGTTTAGGTGCAAGAACAAATGGCAGATTTACTTCAGCCTCCAGGCACGGAGGAGACTGAGGCCCTGCAGATGTTGTTCTAACATTAAAGTAGATGTGAATGTAAACTGCCAGCCTGTGTTTTCAGTTTCTAAATAAAAGATGAGTTTTGCCTACATAATCTTTTAGTAGAAAAATAGCAATGTTTATATCCTCCCTAGTCATCCTCTGCTGCTGCAGAGAAGCCTACAGGTTGGTTTAGGGCCCTTTGCAAGGCCAGGATGTCTATTGCATGGTAACTGGGAGGATGTTCCCTATAAAATAGTGTGCATGCTTTCTAGCAACAGTGATGTGATCTGTTTTGTCCTCCAGAAAGAAACTCTTGGAGGTCCTTAAGCCTGAGTGAGTACCTCTACGTTCCCTTTAAGGGAGGCTCTGTCGCCCGAAGGAAAGCCGGGCTCTGCGCAGCACCAGCACCCGGGGCCCTGAGGCAGGCAGGGAAGGGTGCCAGGTGCATCAGAACAATGGGATTGGGATATGAAGGGAGTTCACTCCTCTAGGGCAGCTTTTCAAGATCTCCCTGGTATCCTGGGAGTTACTGATGGAAACGTGTAGTGTTTCAGTGAGCTCCAATGCAAATGCTTAACGTTACTGAAACGCATGTGGGACAGAATGTCAGCTGTTCATGGGGCTCAGAAAATCAGTGGAAGGAGAGAAACAAAACGGAGAAGGCTTTAACCTACAGTAAAGCACTTTGAAATTTTCTAGTGGCTGCCTTTCCTTCTGAAACTCTCTTCTACATATCCTCATCCTTACAGTGATGCTTCCTGAGATCTGTGTAACCGGTCAGTTAACATCAGGATCTAATTTTGCCTCCTTTATTTTGTACCTATCGTTCTTACTCCTCATTTGGTCTTCTGAAGTTAGTAATTCTGAATATTTAAGAGTTTAGACCTGTCCTATGTACTTTTATTCGTGTGGCTAAAGCAGACAAAGCAATTTGCAACAGCTGCATATGATAGTGCATCATTGTCTTGTAACATTTAAAAATGTAACAACTAGATTGCTGTGCAGGAATTCACAGCTCAATGAGTAAGATTTTTTTCTATGGTTCCAAGATCAAATGCATCAGAAAAAAACCCCAAACAAAACAAAGCAGTAAGACTTGTAAGAAACACTTTAATTTTACATTTATTATTTAATACACTCTGTGTTTCTTCCCTCTTGACTGATGGCAATTTAATTTCTGGATCCTTTAAAAAAACACTAAACCCCAAGCTATTATGTCCAATGATTTAACGTATTTCAGTTTTCAAAATATTAGAGATGGGCCTAAGACAAAGTTTGGATTCAAAACTAGTGTTCCCAGCGGGTGTTCTGCTCCAAGGTTTTGGTTCAGGCCCATCTTTTCCTCTCGACAAGTATACATTTGAAAAGGATACTGCCAAATAAATCTCCTGTTTTGAAAAGTTAAGTATTACATGTGTTTCTAATAACGTGTCAGATGGAGTAGCATGAAGTAATTTCAATTATTTTTATGATTTGTCTGTGGTTTTTGCTTCCTTCTTTTATTTTGATTAGCAAAACAGCTAACCTAGAGCAGCCCATCTCCCTTCCCACTTACTGTCAGCGAAGCAAAGTGAAACTATCGCTAGCAAAACATCCTGCTGTGCTAGTGCTTCCAGAGACAAGAGAGTGGACTTAAAAATAAATTATTTCTTAAATTACACAAAGGTATCTGTTGAAGTCCATTTTCTATTCAGTCTATCCTAAAAAAAAGAGAGCAGAAGCAATGCGATACAGAAAAGTCATTTGAGGTGCTAGGAACTGGAGGAGAATGTCCATGCACAAGGAGAGGTAAGAGCTGGGAAGACACTCCTTGTATCGCAATCACATGCTGCACAGGGAAAACAATTTTTTTTTCAAGAACTCAGCTTTGGATTAGCCCAGGATTCATACATCATGTCAGACAGCAACTAAATTAGAAAATGTTATCTGGATTAAATTAAAAGTACACATTTGGCCCCAACCAATAATGAAATTTTCTAATGAAAATAAAGACAAATCAGTGGAAAACTGGAACTAAACTACTTTACTTTTTTTTCTCTTCTGTTTTCAAATGTATTTTCCAGAGTGGATCACTAAAGGAGCCAGAGCCAAACAAAATCCCACCTCAGCGACCACCACCTCAAGGTTGTTTACAGTACATTCTCGACTGTAATGGCGTTGCAGTAGGACCAAAACAAGTCCAGGCTACTTAGATAATTGAGACTAAAAGCAAAGGGTTAAAGCAAAAATGAAAAAAAGAAAAGAAACAAACACCCAATCTCAAAAGCAAACATGCCAGTTTTGTTCAATTTTTGCATTGTTTCAGTGCTGACCTGGACTGTGTTTTTTCTATGCAGTGTCAACTATACCGTCTGGTTGTTTACTTGTTCATGTCTGTGCGTGTAATGCTTACCTACCTTTCTCTGTAAAATTTGTGATTTCAGGGCTGTTGTCAACAGTGTACAAAGAATGTGCCTCTCTAGAGCCCAGTGCAACTGTACAGTATGGATGGTTAGACAGTATTTTTTGAGTATTATATATCGTTAAGTAAAATACCACTGAGGTTCAAATCTAACTACTTTTGCTTACTCTGTGAGTGTGTGCACACTGTACTCATAGCCTTTATTTTTTTTGTGCGTGTGCATGACTAATAGGCAGGTGATCCAGATATATTTTTAAAAGTCTAGATTAGAATTTGCTAGTGAGGCTTTTTATTTATAATTTTATAAAGTTTGTTAACATTTGAGTTATACGCAAGTGGAAGTCTAATATTTCAGTGACTCCATAAGATACAGTTCTTCCCAAGGAATATTTAAAATAGAAGATATTTTACATACTGGTATTCATATTTTTAGTAATGCTGCATTAAATTATTAGCTACAAAGCTATGTAAATGGGCCACCTATGTGCAATATCTCAGTGAAAGTGTGAGTATTTAATGTATCCTATTTCAATTAAGTAGTATCTTTTGTTGTCATTCCGAATTAGTAATCTATGGAGATTTTTAATGAAAACTAATGCAAATACTTTCAAAAATCTTCTACTTAACCTAAGAGTTAAATCCCAGGTTATGTGGTGAGAAGTACCTCAAAGACTGTTAAACTTCCTGTTAAGAGCTCATTTTTCTCAAATACTGAGCTGTTAGGAGACAGTAGACCAAGGTACCTTCAACCAGCTCGGGATCTTGCCCTTTGATTAGGAGGCAAGGCAAAAATGTCAGTGGTTTTCTTTACCAACTCAGGACTACTACATTGAACCTAGAACTATCCAGATAGCTATAAAGCCAATTCAGTCCCAACGTTATCCACATAAATAGGGTTTATAATAATCACTTGAAGTCAAACATGAAAAAGACTGGAGATGCCTGACCACTGCTAGATTTTCTGCAGGACAATTATTTGCGACTCTTGTGTAGCCAACTCACAATGTAATATTATGAGAAATACACAGGCAGGCAGTTTATCTGTTGCAAGGAATCTAACCAAGAATCACAGGCAACACACTGCTAGCATACCAGAAAGCTTAGTTGCAAGTGAGCCACAAGACTATAATTTTAATCTTGAATATGTACGAAGATGAGTAGTGGCCATTAGTTTAGTGCAAACAATTTTGTTTAAAGGGAAAACAGCCTTATGTTCTACTTCTGTTTTCCCTACAAACACTGGAAAAAATTATCAGTGAGAATCATCATTCTTAGTGTTTCTTTTATTTGTACAAGCTGGCTGGTAAGATGAGAATTAAGGTATGCATTATTAGCTATTTAAATGTTTGTGGTAAGTGCTACTGTTTACTACCTATCAGTAAATTACATGAATATTTTGCTGTAGCGATCAGCATTTGTCTGGGTCAGTGATCATTCCAATGATGGCATTGGCTATTTTGTTCTATATTAAGAAAATTCCACTTAGAATCAGGTTCACTAATCCTTACCTCCAGACACCGTGAAAGTGAATAAACCATACTGCCCTGGGGTGAAGACCTGAATCTGATGATTGATTTTTATTTCAAGCAAGCAGTTGGTATTTTTTGCATGTAGTAGTACAAGTATTCACAAGTGCTTTTCACACGACGTTTGTGAGTTGTGTGTGCAAAGAGGAGATGGGTGTTTCAGATAAGATTTCAGCTTGTTGACTGTAAAGGATTTACAAGGGCACACACAATTACTACATACCACAGACAAGAAGCAAGCCAAAATGTCTCTCTGCATGTAAGCATGCTTAGGTGCAATATTGTGGGTAACAGGGAACAGATGTTTTACAGTGTAGGCTTAATGTTCAGTTTTGTTGAGTTATTTTTGGTAAAATTTTCTTTCATGATTGTTGCCTTTTGTACAACCCAGCTGCAAGAAAGTGAGCAAATGCTGGAAGTGTGACAGCAGTATATCTTTTATGTGAAATTTCTTGTACAGCTTAATGTGCAATAAAAGAAAGTTATATCTGTCTTCAGTGTAAAGTTTCTGGCATTCAAGCCTGTATGTACAAGTGGGGGAAAGAAACCTTTCTGTTTTTCAAGACTGAGTGAAAGGAGCGTAATAAGAAAACGATCCTTATTAAGATGTTGCAAGACCATGTTATCACCTTCAAATATTTCCTACAAAAGTGGTTCAAATTAATAAACAATGAAGGCACATTCCTTAACATACAGTACGTGCTATTTATCTTTCTACACCACAACACACTACTACAACTATATTGAAAATTATTGAAGCGTTAGTACATGCTGTCCTCAGACACATACACTGGAACCTCGTATAGTAAATGGGAAGCTAACCATGATAGCAACTAAAAATAAATAAATTGTATTGCAGCAGTACTTCCAGATATGAAGGCTTTCTTTTAAAGACCTGAATAGGTTAAGTCTTTTACTTGGACTGAGTATCTGTGTAGGACTAAGAATTCCCGAGTGCTCAGAACATCTAGATCAGTTGTCTTCTGTAATATTTACTGTTAGCAAAGCTCTGGCCCTGACTGAAGCATTATACAAACAAATGGCTCAGAATTTCATCCTGTCCTTTCTTCCCCTTAACTCGGCTGTCCCGTGTGCCGTGTCACATGCAAGAATAAAGATTCAGTTATAACAACTATCAGCCCAGAAAACCACGTGCAGACGTCTGAGATAAAAGCAGCATGCCCACTGACACAGCACTATTTCAGTCAGAAAGCAGGAAAAAACCCCAAACTGTATGATGATGTAGCATCTTTCAGCCATGGATTTCACAACCACAGTTTCTATACACATTGTAGTTTTGCACTTGATACAGTATTTTGCCAGTAGACTTCCTTCTTGGTGGAAAGGTCTGGTTGGTAAAGAATCAGTAATGACTTTCTTGTGTTTCTTGTAATGTTCTTGACATATTTCACTAAGGGGGGGTGGGGGTTATGGGGTTAAATAAGTTATCAAAAAATACTTTAAATTAGCTGAAATTTTCAGTATAAAGATGCTGTACTGATGTAAGAGTGAATCTAAGAGGAATATTGCATAAATAATTTTACAACTTTGGAGGAGCAAAACTGCAGTAACTACACAGAAAATAGTAGCTGTGTTAGTGAAATAGGTATTGCTGATGTTGCTCTCCTTGAGCTGGGCCAGAATTATTCTGGGTGTAGCCCCATTGCTTTGATTTGAAGTCAGTACCGCTACTGCTGGGATAAATTTGGTACTACTTAGCAACTTTAAGGCTGAATGGTAGGGGCTCCAAGCAAGTTCCTAATGTAGCAGCTGTGATTAGTAGTATTACCTACGTGAGACTGCAGTCCATTATTAGTAGAGTTTTGCCTCAAAAGTAGAATTAATCACATTCAAGGATTATTTTAGAGTGTTGGATATGAAATCTAGTAAGAACTCTTTGATACTATAACATTATGAAGTTTTTCTTGTACTGAACCTAGGGGGCCCAGTGCAACCCCAAGGAATGCAATCACAAAGCCAGGAGCCATTGCAGCCACAGCGCATGTACCCCCCTGGGCAGGCAGCAAAGCCCTCGGCTTCCCAGCCACAGCGTCCACCTGCACCTACAACTCAGCAACCGCGTCCCCAGGCTCAAGGTCCTTCCAGCACCAGGTTATCAAAGGAAGCAGAGCCGCAGCCGCAGCCACAGCCTGCTCCACAGCCTGCTCCACAGCCCGCTCCGCAGCCCGCTCCACAACAGAAGCCTCAGTCTCATCCACAACTTAAGTAAGATTTGCTTTATCCATTTTCTTCTCTTAACACAGATTTTGTTGTCATAGCTGTAGTTTTGGAGTTGGTCTAATATTCAGGAAAAAAATGTACATATATCTAAAAGGAGGTCAAAACATTTCAAAAAGCTTATTCTCTGTTTATGATTAGTAAGACTGTATCATTAGTCATATCCTAAGCGCTGTACAAAAAGGTCATTTATTAGTTGTGCGATTTCTGCCCCAGCTGGGACTGAAAGCTCACTATCTTCCTCGTATTTGTGTCACTGACTCACGATCGGGGTGTGCTGTAAGCCTGCACGGAAAAGAGGAAGTCTTACCTATTTAAACTTTTAACCCTGCAGTCACTCAGACACCAGACTCCAGTTTCAAAAGGCCTGTCTCAGAAACAGCCCAAACAAACACACTGGCCAGTGGCTGGCAAACTGGGCTTCTTGGCAGTCGCACGCCGTGCTACGGGCTGCTACTGAGCGCACTGCAGAACACGGTCTGCAGTCATCTCACTGCTGGACACTTCCTTGCTGCACAGCACGCTGCTGTTGCTGTACCTAGCCAGCAGCCTGCTACAGAAAGGAAGAATAATGCAGAAACGATCTGTAGCTATAGCCCCGCTCAGAGCTTAGACCCAGCAAACAGGAAATATGGGGAAGGAACTAGCAGTGGCTGGCTGGTTTTGGGGATAGCCATCCTGACACACTATTGCCGGTAGTGTCACAAGCACCCATTTTGGTAAGCACAAAGCTGACTGTAGCCTTTGTTTTATCCAAGAAACACAGATCCATTCTCCACCCACTCACACAGTAATACTAGTGTGAACCAATTCTGAGTCCTCACCTGAGCATGGTTCAGAGGAAAAGCTGCGTTAGGTGACAGCGTGCACAGATGACCATCTGTTCCTTGCCTTACAAGGACAGTGTATTTCTTTATTCTGATTTATAATCATAAAACTCAGTTCATCCATGTAGGATATAGGGAGGTTGATTTTCTTAAGCAAAATGGAAACTAGCTTATAGTTGGAAACTTGTGAGCTTCTGACATTTAAGGAAAAGAGTTAAGGACAGGGACAGAAGTACCGCATGTGCTTTCCCAGCTTTCTCTGAGAGGTATGTTCCTTGTATAAATCTAGGTTCATTTTTCTCTTCTTCAAATGGAAGAGGATAGTCTGTACTTAAAAAAGGAGCAAAGAAAGTTTTTAAGATGCAAGCCGTAAGAGGAGTATTTTTTCTAACCTCCAAGAAGCAGTTTTAGGTCCACACCAAGACTCAGATCTCCTGCCTGTAGGATTAACTCTATCTATTTGCATGTGTATGCTTTGTATTCACCCACATGCTGTTGCCTAACCTGTATGTACATGTTATTAATCTGTGAATAAATATTTAATTAGGCTACTTATTGTGTTACTAATCAAGTCAAGTGCTGCTTCCCACCCTCCCTCTTTCAGTGAGTACAAACAAACATTTATCAGTCTATTCTCATTAACACAACTATAATTTATGAAAAACCTAAACCGCCCGTAGCACTGTTTGCAGTGCATTATTAGTTTAGAGGCAGAGAAGTTGCAAACCGTGAAGAGTGTCAGACAATCTGAATAAGAAAAGTGTTTCAGTTTTACTATAGCCAAAACTGAAATCCTGTTACTGTACTGAGATATAAATGAAACCAGTTAACTAGTTTTACTAATGCATGGATTTCTTTGTAAAGAAGATCATAACTCACTAACGTTTTCTACTTAAATTCAAGCCTACTTTTAAAATATTTTCTCTGACAAGTGATGAGCTAAAGTTTAAAACTTCTGACATTTTCCTTCTTTTACATGATTTGTGCTTATAGAGACTTATACCAGTTACATGATAGCACTAAAAAGAGAATAACATTGCTAGACTAACTGCTTAGAGGCAAGAAAAATTATATCTGATTTTGGGATTTTTTTTTAAAAAGATATAAAGTGTCATTAGGCCTCTCTGAAGGATTGAGTGTTCTATAGAGGTATACAAAGAGAGCACATAACAACTTTAGGATTCATTCTTCAAACTCATGCTGATATACCTAATTTTTCTTTGTGTGTAACTGTTTGCAGCCTTAATGAACACAATTAATAATCATGCTGTGTCAGGTGGTGATTTGGATTTAGCAGGCATGCCAACTTTTTCCTCAAGTTCTAATTTACATCATCCAGTGGAATGCAAAGTTTCAGATCTGCTAAAAAAAAGCAGTGTGTTCTCTAAAGAAAAATTATCCTACCTCTCAACTCCAAGCAGGAATGTGCTGCGTGGCAGTAGCTCTGTTTGCTGCATCTCTCTTGCTTTTGCTGAGTGTCCATTTTGTTCCCACACAAACTGTCTACATCTCATGCATGTTTTTCCTTTTCTCATAGTTTATACAAGTTACACGTGGATGTAAGTCAGCAGACAATATGACCACACAAAACATGTCGCATTTTTGTCTTGCAGCAAGTCGCAGTCTTTGACAAATGCCTTCAGTTTCACAGAATCATCCTTCTTCCGATCATCTGTGAATGAAGATGAAGCAAAAGCTGAAACTATTCGAAACTTGAGGAAATCCTTTGCTAGTCTTTTTTCTGATTAGCCAGCTTCATCTAAATGCACCCAGCGTATAGTCTAAAAACCACGTGAATGTTACATAGGTTTTGTTTCCCTGTGACAGTACCCTTCTCTGCTGTGCTAACTGTTGTATTAAGCAATATGTTATACCTACAAAAACAACAAAAAAAAAGGAGGACTTTGATGAGATACCATTCAGGATCATGTATAAACATTGATGAAGGAGGAAGGGTTCTATTGCTAACACAGAATGCCGAAAGCTAAGGTCCTTATCCATTGTAATATTGTGGCCTTACTGTGACTGAACTATATAATCCTATTTGAGACTCCTTTGTAGAATTGTGTTAATAAAGCATTGAGTAATGGGTTTCTCCTTGCTTTACCCATTCCCAGTGCATTGCAATGCATGTGTATTTTGTGTGTAGATGTTTTGTACTGCAAAAGTATAGTCTTGACTTGTTCTTGCCTCCCAAATTTAGGAGGCAGTTCACAGTGACATTCTTGTCAAGCCACATAAATAACGTGAGGAATTGAAGCAGTTTCTTCCTCCTTATACAATCTTTCCATCAGCTGGTTGTAGACTTCTGATGTATTGCTGAGAGTTACCAGTACACTAACTTAATGTCATAAATAGAGTGTGTATGTACTACTGTATCTCCATATGTCTATTTGAATTTATTTCCAAATTGTAACCATAACTGGGTTTAGTTGCAAAGAATATGCATGATGTTACCCTTATTTTTGTGAACACCTTCTAATAAATGTAAAGTCCCATGCCTGATTTAAAAAAAATGTCTTCTACAAAGCTTGTTTCAATGTCAATATATGTTGTCTATTCTGACTAATTTCAGAAGGGTAGCTTTATGATTATAAAATATTTGGACACAAACCACATCTGTAAGAAAATAAACTATCACAAATAATTCCTTTTTTGAATCAGCATCATGAAAAAAATATAAAATCTAGGAATCACATTTACATTTTTTAATGCTACGTATTTGAAAAAGTCTAACTTGCAAAACTTTGCGTCAATAGCAGCATTTTTTAATTCTCTAAATCAAACTGAAGTTCATTAGTAATCTTTAGTCTATCCATCTCCAAATGACCATCATGAAGTGCATGCAGCAGTGTTCCTTACCAGGAAACAGTGCCTATCATGGGGGGAAACAAGAAAATATAACTGCGATGCCAGCATGTCTGAGGGAGAAAACGAGCAACACAGTGTTAACTTAAAACCCTGTGGGATTTGTAATGGGTCTGTACAGACACATCTGTTTGCCTCAGAAATTGTACTTCTTGTAGATCTGACAGTTTATCAGGTGTAGGTAAATCAGAATCACCATGTGATGACATAAGTCCTTTCAGCCGATTTGGATTCCTTTGGGTGAGGAGCCTGGAGGTTGGCAATGAAGTATGGAAACTTTTATCTCCAGCAATGTCAGGTTTCAGTTTTTACCTTAGCACCTGATAGTTCCATGTGTCAACATCGTTGACAATCTTAGCATATGTATTTCCTGAAAAGCAGACATGTCCAAATCACAGGCAATGCAGCTGACACCCTTTTTGGACTGCAATGAGGACTGACCAAATATTGTAGTTGAACAACCATGCCTAGCACAATGCTTTCCTCCAGGTCAAGACCAAAATGAATTTATAGGTAAGTCTACACTGCCACATTACAGATGTTAAATACCTAGCATTGCCCTCTATGGGATGGAATCTCAGTCTCTGTCTGGCATATAACCCTCATCTTTGTGGAAAAGCCCTCAGAGAAGCCCTCTGAACAAATGAATGACAACTCTTTTCTTTCAGGAGAAATGCATTGTGTACAGAAGCCTGTAGCTTAGACAATGAATTTTGTTGCAAAACAGCACGCTTTAAGTGTTAATAGGTTTTATTATTTCATAACCATCAGCTATACTTAGATTTTTTTTTTTAGTTTTGTCCCCCTCCTGCCCCCCACTGGATTGGGGCACCCTTCGCTGGGCTGCAATAACAACCCTGAGCAGTTAGAGCCTTTCATGTCTGAGAAGCATTTTACATTTAGATTAGAAAGATTAATCAAAGTTGCTAACGCAAATTAATTACTGCTACAGAGAAAGCCTAGCAATTATGCATAGTTTGGCATGGTTCATGATTAGTACATGCCTGGTTTCAGCAATATTTAGTACAATGTGAATTACAGGTAGTTCATTAGTCCAGGCCCCAGATTTCGACTTGAGGCAAAGTTTCTCGCTCATATAAAATTCCCTCCCACCTCTTCCTGGGAGAAAACGGGTTTCACTACAGTCTTTGTTTTACCATCTGGAACAAAAAAAAAAAAAAAAGAAAGGAAAAGAAAAAAAGTGAGCAAGATGATGCAATCAAATCTGCATGGTATATCCTCCCACACAATGTACATAACACATTGTCTCTCCGCAATGCCAAAACTTCTTTATACCTCCAAGCGTGCTAAAGCGTGTCACACGCAAGCTGATGCATGCTTATGTTCCTTACACAGTGTTTCATGGTTAAGACATTTTTAAGCAATCTATAGCACATCTCCAAACTACTAATCAGAAAACAATGAGCTTTTCCAAAAAGTCTATTGAAACATTTATTGCCTATTTTGTCTTCATTATATAGGTTGTGCTCTGAATTCCTGTGCAAGCTCTAAATACCCAGTTACCCAACACGGTGCTGTCTAGGGTTCCATGACTGGTAGCATGGAAATAATGTGTCTGTGGTTGTTCAACTTTATGGACATCAGCCTAGAAGCATAACGTTTGCACCTTTCCTGTGGAGATGCAGCTTACGATGCCACGGGTTTCTATGTACAGCACTCCATCTTTTTCGTCTTTCACGTATAAATCAGGATAATATGAAAAATCTACAGAGCTACTAATCAAAGTTAATGTTGAGATGGAGCCATTTTCTGACCATTAGGCCTGAAGCCAATTCAAAAAGCTGGAGCAGATCTCAAGAGGTTATAATTACAGGCACAGTGACTAATCTAGCTTTGAAACAACCACTAACTCTCCAATAAAAATTAGTCAAAATAGTACCAAGGTACTTTGTAAATACTGTGTGTACTTTGTATACTTCCTACTCCACCAGAACAGAGTCACTTCTCTGAGCAAGTGTTGTCTCAGACCAGATCACGTACAATAAAGGTCATATTTACCAAACTGGAAAGCCGGTGCACGTGGCCTGTGCACTGACACCACGGCTGCCAGCATCTGCTTGAATACTGCAAATACATTTACTAGCAAGCTGTCCATCAACAGTAGCTTCCAGTGAGGTTGGGTAGGATGCAGGTGGCTAAGTCCAGCACAGCTATCCAGGGCCTTTTCAGATCTCTTATCACAATCTTATTGACCAGAATGGCCACAGAGGGGTTGGCAGGTCTGGTACAAGCGCTGTGGGAGACCTGGGCTGTACTCCAGTGGCAGCTGGAGGCTAGGCAAGATACACAGAGGTGATGTAAAATGGCACTAGTTGCCAATGTTTGGGACAGAGTTTCCTCCTGGGTTCGGACACTTGGCAATCTTACCCTTTGTAACCATAACTAACTCCAAGGCATGGAGTAAGAGGCAACTTAATTGAGCTCTGCCTTTCTTCTTCCCCTGGCACAATAAAGCTGTCTAGCAAGACAGCGCTGCCAGCAAAGAAGTATTTAAGAATTCTGATCGCTAGTAGAGTTTATTTTTCCATACCAAAAATAACTAGATGTGATTACTGACTCAGAGTCATTTTAGAAAAGGATCTAAACTGTCACATATGTCAGCAAAAATTACTTTAAGTTCTGAATGACAATACATGCCTCCAAGATGGAAATGCCTTTTATCAGAAAGCCATTTCTAAACAAGCAATTTTTTAAAAGTTGTTTGTAAAGTCTCGTATCAGAATTTTCAAAATAAGTACCTAAAATTAGTAATTAGTTTTCCAAATGCATATTCAGTCATATTGCTCAGAACTTCCAAGGGTGAATGTGGTAGTTAAAAATTCATCCACTTCACATTACTTGACATTTAAGTTTCCCAGTACAGAATATATATTATGGGGAAGAAGGTACTCAGCTTTATGGCTAAATCTTTGTTCTATAAAAGTGATGGATGGTAACAGGGTAACAAAAAGGGGGTAAAACGTAAGCTAACCTGACAAGACTGAGAATGGATTAATTGGGAGCTTAATTCTTTCCACATGGTTTTTGTTAGCATTTGTCTCTCCTAACCATTTCTATTTTACTCACATGTGCCCATTCTTCTGACCAATCCCAATCAGCCAAAGTCTACATTAAGGATTTATAAGCTCTGAGGAGGAGATGAATTTTTGTTTGAAGGCAAGGTTTTGAATTGTTACTGTCACCTTGCGCTGATCCAGGCTTCCTGGCACATGAAGATAGCTTGAGTAAGTAGTAATAACTGAAAGCTGACTGTGTTCTTCACCTAAGAATGAATTTTTGGTAGAAGACTCTGTAGATTTTATAAACTCCTAGGCAAGGAATACGAAACAGCTTTTGTCTATGCAGATGAGAGACAGAAAAGAAGGAAGTAGGGTTGGTACTTAAAAATCTTAATTTGAGAGCTAATTCTCAAATGTCTGTCACAAGTATTGGAGTGACAACCATTTTTAAGAGCTGACCTAGTATGGAGACTCAATGACCTTTGAAGGTCCTTTCCAATCTAATGTGTTCTGTGTTTCTTAATGTTATACAGCTACCTCTGCTCCATCGGGTACAGAAGTACTACAGTACTGAAGAAATGCTCAGCTGTACTTTAGATGCATGAAACTAAAATTAACAAGAGCTGTGCTTTGTTAGCATGCCATGTGCCTGTCCGAGGCTGTAGCAAAACCTAGTGTGGGTTTGATTTTACTGTAACTCAGAACAGTGAAGATGATCACCCAAAGAATTAAAGTGGACCACAGATGTTAGGCTTTTAGTACTCCTGCTGTTAGGCAAAAGTAGGATAAGCTCATGTTGCTTTTCCCCTATCCCTCAGATATTTCATATAAAATTCTGTCATTAAGACTCCTGAAGTAATGTTTGTGGAACTGGAGCTATTGGGCAAAAATTTTTCAGGTAACCAGATCTCAGTGTGAGAAAAGAACATATTTCACTCCCACCCACTGTAACAATGAGTCTCACTGCTTCACTCATAATATGCTCCTTCCCTAAAGTTAGGAGTTTTAAGAAAGAAGCATCCTTTCATGAAGAGCAGAATGCCATAAGCTAACACCTCCCTTGCCAAGTGTGCTCTAATCAGAGATCTACTGTACAGATCTCTCCAACTGATGGTTATGTAAATCTGCCAGATGGGCCCTTTAAACAGCAGATTACTATCCTGACTGTATCTCTCATCCCTGAATACTTCATAGCTTTGGCTGGTTCAAGCCAAGTCCTGCAGTCTCTGCTTTTTGCACCTTTTGGTTGTTTTGAGGCGGGCATGAACAGCAGTGTCAGGAGCACAGATGTATCTTTAGGCATGTTTTACCCACACACGTTTTTTCCCTTCAGTCATGCATAGCTTGAGACCACATCCCTGTGCAGTAAGAAACACAGGATGCTACTAAAGAGACAGCCACTAGAATTTAGTGAGCAAAGTTCTGCTGCCAAGGTGCCGTATCAGCTTGAAGCATGTGTACGGCTTGTCTCACAACAAAGCCACCAAAGAGCTCCCAGTGCCAGATACTCTAGTTGAAGAAAAAGGAAATGCTCCTTTCCTCCCCTATCTCATGGGGAAATGGAAATTAGTCACTCCCTAGCTACTCACTGAACCAGGCCTAATTGCTACAGAGAAATGATAGCAAATCAGAACTGTGCTGAGCTGTGTTTGTTAATTGTCTTGGTGACAATTTAAGTATGTTTGTTAGCAGTAAGTGCTATATGCTTCATCTTAAGAGTCCCAAGAAACCAGGTAGTGTTTCCACATAGAACAGATTCTAACTCTGATGTTGTTACTACACAAGTCCAATGAAACATTCAGCTTTTAGCAGTCACAGAAATGGGTGTTGCCAGCCCCATCCACCGCTATTTATGTAAAAATGCCTTTTCTCATTGCTTGATGGAATTGTAAGAAATTTGGGTATATGGAGACCTGTAATTTAAAAGCCTCTGCCCCGCCTGCTATGGGAATGTCTCTGAACTAGGATCAAGGAAGCATTCTTTTTCTTATTTAGATGTTTTTGTCTGTTTGCAAGTCATGACTTAATCTATTAAAAAAGTTAAACGGTTGTTTTAAAAGTACGATGTTTCAATCTCTTCTCCCCTTAAACTCAAGTTCACTTACAGGTGAACATCACACCATAATATATATACTCGGCTTTGTTCTGCAGTGTATTTTTGAAGACGTTAGCATTTTTCACACCTTTTTTTTTTTTACTAGAAAGGGAAAGCATGTGCATTGACTCTGGGCCATGGAGAGCTGATGTAATTTCATTGCAAGAAGACTCCTGCTGTCCTTAAGAATGTTAGTACAAGTTCTGAACTGACTTACCCTCCTCTGGAATAATTATGCATTCCACTCTGGCACACTTTATCATGCAATTCTCCTGCTTTGTAGATTACATGTCTTGAGGAGGTACAAAAGGGAAGAGCAAAGACTGTTTTATTTCTATACATGCATCTACCGAAATTATATATACACACACACCTCAAATAGTACTTTTAAATGTAAAATTATGTGAGAATTTACAGACTTATTTAATAAGTACATTAAATACAGGTATCCTTTCATGCATCAAGGAGATGCAAGGATCTCTTGGGAGGAACACAGCAAGTATGGGGAAAACATATTGTTAAATTACAATCAAACAAGCTGGAACTTGTTCAGGTTAAACAGCCCACCCTCAAACTGCAAAAAGCCAAATTATGCCCTCAGCAACTTCTGAAAAGCGAACTGCCTTCAGTGGATTTCTGCAAATTTAACTGTCTAGAGTCTACAGCCACATCAGAATAAGTCTCCCTGATCTCAGAGATTAAGTAGTCCCCAGCCTCGTAAGTATTTGGTTAAGAGACCACTTGGCAATCCCACACAGCATTAGACATTAGCACAGGATGCATTTGAAGTTCAGAGCTTGGATCTGAGGGGTCCTCAGAGCTTCACTTACACATACAATAAATGTAGCTTTGAAAGAGGTATTAGGATGAGTTTATTAGCCAAATTCTGACCACAGTGAAAACCTAAAACAGATTTAAAAAAAAACAAAAAAAACCACCTAGAGGCTTAAGTGTCCTGAGTTCTCTTAAATACCAGATAATGAAAACTAAAGACATGAAAAGACTAAATTCAATGATGTGTTATGAAAAATATAATTATGACCAAGAAAGACTAAAGACCAGGTCACTCTTTAGACTGAAGGCATAAAATAGTATGTTTTACTGGAGTCAGTGTGTTCTTAGAGTCAGCAGAAGCACACTGGAAACAGAGCTGCTGGACAGAGTTACTTGGACATTTGTTCTTCAGACCAAAGGCAGGAAGAGGAAAATTTACTGTCCTTGATATAACTCTTTCAGGTATATTTTAGTATGTCTTCTTGAGGTGTAGGTATTTAAAATTCCTTTTTAACCTTCAGTAGGTCATGCATAAAACTCCAAGGGAGGGGGAGAAAGTACATTGACCAGCTATGAATTGTACATAGGGACCCATAAGGACCTTGTGTTTCATTTTGCATACTCCCAAAACATTAATTCAGTCATTAAAATATCTGTTCTACAAAACAAATAGCATTCCATACTAAAAATTTATTAGGACTGGTCAGCCATACTGAGTCACAAAGTCTCCATGTTTCTCTGGGATATGGAGGGGTGGGGAATGGATGGTGCATGGGGAAAATCTGTAACTAAAACAGCTAGGAAATGACCCACTATTGTTTCAAATTCTGAACTTCAGAAAAACAAGCAAGCCAGAATTGCAGTAGGGTGGATAACTAGAACACCTGTATCTGAACTGCTGTGCTTAAAACCTACAACCCTTCCTATTCCCGAGACAAAAGTCTTCGTTTTCAGTTGTATGCTTCCTCTTTAAACCAAAAGTCAAATTTTCTACAAATGGGTCAGCTTTATGGTGGGGGGAAGGGAGGAATATATATGGACAGCCAGACAATATACATAAAATGCTGATCTTCATTATTTTAGGCTTATTCTCCCCACTAACAAACTCAAGCCCTCGTTATGATAAACATTTTTTCACATTTTTTCAAGAAAAGCCAAAATTTCCATTAAATTGAAAAATAATGTGTTGAGTTGCTAAATAGTACTGATGTTTTTTGTGCTCCCTCACATATATGGCTAACTGAGAATGCATAGCAAGTTCAAGCTTGAAATGATTTTTTTTTTTAAGCAACCAGTATATAACACTAAACATGATTTAATAATGGAAAGACTGGCACAACCTTAAAGGAATATCATCAAGTAGGCAAGGTATGTATGCTTGTGTCTTATTATAAAACAGTTAAATCAAGTCGTAAGCATAATCCAGATTCTTTACATAATTATGGCAGAAGGGTGTGGAAGAAAGAATATCAATTATTTTTTTTAAACTGGGAATCTTCTAAGAGTAAAGCAAGCAATACATTGATCTCTCATTTCTCTCAACTCTCTTGAAAATGCCTGTGTAGCTTTTCACTTATACTTAATGTTATAGCCAACTCAAATGCCAGCTTAATGTTTTGCTAACATTGGGCTTATTCCCTCGATACTGAAGATAGTAAAATTTTAATTACAATTCTTACCAGGTCAAACTTAATATTCTTAGCACAGTATCTCCTTAACAAAGCTGATCAGAGAAAGTAAATGAAATGGCATTACAGGTCCTTGTTCCATTGGTAACAAAACATTACTAACTGTTTCATACAGAAATTGCTTAGTTATAATGATACAATCTGGCATTCTGAACAGCATCATAGAAATGACTGAAAATGGGGTATTGTTATTTTATGGTGCTTGCATTTACACTCGGTTAAAGCTCAGAAAATGAAGCTTTTAAACTAGCGTTAAGAATTAAACACCTATCAAAATATTATTTTAACGTTCTGTATTTTAGAAGTGTTTTTCCTCAGGGTTTCTGTGCATAAGCCACCTTGCAACTCCATGGCAAAAAGACTGCCATTCCCTGAGGTATCTGCAGCCTCTCGCACTTTAAACTTTCATTCTTAAAGATTGGGACTAGAAAACAAAAATGTGATTGGCACGCGATGGGTTAGGTCTGAGGAATCAACAGCCTTTTACTGAAGCTATTGAAATAAGAGGTGTGTCTGTGATTACCGAAGAGATCTTCCGGTGATAAAAGAAGAATTGCATCAGCTTTTGGCTCAGAGCGTCAGAGTGACTCAGCAATTCAGAAGAACGCATTTCCATTTTCTTTCCGGTTGGAAGATGGTGAACCTTCACTAATAACTTTCTCTTAAAATGCCATGGATCAGGCAAAAGGGGGATGTTAGGTTACTCAAAGGGCTTGACAGCCTTTATTCGGAGCAGCGTAAGCGCCATGCGAAGTTCGCCGATACCATCGTAGCACATGCTTGCTTTGCAGCAGTAGCAGGAAACTTGTTTCAACAGCTCAGCAGTTGTTCCCTACTGAGTTACCAGTTCACTTCTAAAAGTTAGAATATCACATAGTGCAGGAAATCCTAATTTGGGATTAAAATTTAATTTTAAGTAACTCTGGTGATTAATTAGTCCTTTTTTTTCCCCTCTAGTATTTTGGCCCTCTCAAAACAGAATTCTGTCTATTCTGTGGCAGTTCAAAGGAAAAACAGAACATCTCGGGAAGTTCCCGTTAATCAGTAGTCTATATTTTGGGTACTACACCCAAGTACCATGATTATCAAAATTAACTATGTAAAATACCTTTGCCTTAATACCCTCACATATTGCCATTCATCAGAGATGAAATATTGAATTACATTGACCATTGGTTTGACCCAGCGGGACAGTTCTTGTCTTGTGCTCTTGCCTCTTAACTAATAAACTTGCATCCATTATGCTAAACCAGCCCAAGACAATGCTAGTCTGGCAGGATTGCCAAAATTTCTTCTGAGATTTGGTTGTGACTGTGCAAGTTACTTGTGAAAGATGCGTGCTGATGTTCCTTCCCTCACAAGAAAGACTTGTGAAAAGCCAGTAAATCTCCCTGGGTATTTGCATTAGAAAGAGTAGAATGAGGAAAACTTATACTTGTATCTGGCCGTTTATCTACACTCCTACCTAACCACTCATCATCAGCTGAGATTGGTACCTCTGACTAAAACCTCAGACTATCACACTTTACTTTCCATTCTGTTCCTGATCCCTAATATTTAAATAATTTCCTTGACCACCGACAGGAAGCAATTACAATCCGTGCATACTTTAACAAGATATCAGAAGACCTTAACTGAGTAAATCATCAGACAATGTCAGACAAAATGTTTTCTTTGGGCTATGGTATGTTTAAAAAGTGATCTTCAGGAACTGGAAAAAAATCTGAAAGTTACATTTCCAGTTAGCCTCGTTCTTAGAAAAGGACTCCAAAAAGATCCCTAACAATTACAAACATATGGGGATAAAATTGACACAGACACGGGAAAAAGCATTCATTTAAATCAATCAATCATTGTCAAATATTATACCATGTTCCAGAAAGTCTGTTCATTCTCCTGAAATAAGAACTTGCATATTCTAGGTTATATTCATGAAGTTTGAAAGGAACTTTAAAAACAATTTTTGAAGTCTGCCATTTCCTGTGCATCAAGTTCAATAAGTCTGAAATAGGCGATGAAATAATGATGAAGTCAAGACTAACTTTTGTGCCCACTTTGCACAATACACTTCTAAAATACAATCCATCATCTAATCTAGAAAAGTATCTTAATGCCAACTGTGGTTTTCAGCAACATGCCCTTTTGAATCAGCATCGCAAGCAGTGTAACAGCACAACCGATCAAATCCCCCAGTTACTCAGCTTCTGACACACACAAAAAGGCTAAGTGATTTTCTGCTTATTTAGCTGATCTTGCTGCAACAGCGCTGAAAGTTGGTTTACAATAATTAAACTAATTTATGTCATTTTTGTAGGAGTCGGTCACTTTCTTGGAACAAACTGGGCTTTGAGGAGACTTGTTTTCTATGTGAAATCTTGGCACCCAAACTGCTGCTACGGTAAGCGTACTCTGTTCGTGAAACCCACACCAAAAAGTCCGATGCATTTACAAGCCAATTACACTTTAACATCAGTGAAGGCTAAAAATCAGGTGGGTACTGTAAGGAGGATTCAAGCCAGAAAAGGCCATAATGTTGTAAAATTGATTGATACGCAGCACAAGGATCATTTACACTTTAAACAATGGAAGTATGGGTTAGTATGCATATCAGTATTTCACAAGGTATTTTCTTAATGAAGGCAGTACTCATTTCTCAAATGCAAATATTGTGTTCCACAATTTTTCAAGATATCAATACAAATTTCAGAGGTAGAGAGGGGTAGAAACATGCTCCTTAAAATCATAGGCCTCCTTTCTGTCCAAAGCATCAGCTATCTTCTGAGTCGTTTAACAAAAATATCCTGAAAAGCAGGTAACTGTCAGCTATGACCGATTATGCTGCCATACAGGAAAAGTGGCAATGAAATGAGCAGCATAGCAGAATAACTAATATACCTGTTCCATTGTGAAAGATAAACCACAGAGACCAAACATTGGTCAAGAGAGATCAAGAGGCTATAGGACCCTTCCAAGAAAACCACTGAGGAGTGATTGCTGAGCTGTTCCATGAGAGCCCTTAGCCACTGCTGCTGCCATCTGCAGTGACAGAAGCCCAGATGGGTATGTGAGTGCACCATCTTCCACCCAGGAGAACAGAACTGGGCCCCAATTCTTAGCAAGTCTTTCATGCTTCTAGGGAAGGAAGGAGATTTTTCCCCAAAAGCAGAGTAAATTAAAAAAAAAAAAAAATCAGTACAAGATGCTCTCTGAACAATGAAACATTTCTCAAACTGATGTATCTATGCTCACTAGTTCTGTGTGTCTTACTCCAAAGACCTGCTTTTCAATTGCCTAGAGAAAAGACAGTTCACATCAGCCTCTTGCTTCACAATGCACACAATACATATAATTGCATCCAGTGACCTGTATTATTTCTTACTCTGAGCACATAAGCTTTTGTATGCATAATGAAAATGTGTGCCAGAAACTCACTTCGACACAAAAGGCTTATCTTCTCTCTTCAGCAGATTTGGTTAGAGTAGATTTTCCAAGCATATTGCCATCATCTCACTAGAGATACTCTGGACCTGTTCTTTAGCTGTTGGCTTCCTGATATCAATATAATTGCTATATATTTTGTAAGAACTCAGAGCGAAGTTTTCCATTAGAATACTGAATGACTTTCAATATTATCCAAACAAAAGCAAAAAGAAAGAAAATTAGTAGGATATTTTAAGTTTTCTGCTATCTGCCCCCTCCTGCAATGCACAGAGATCCTGACAGTAGTACTGCTTAGGTACTGAATTACTGATTTATCACTCAGTGACTCTTTCAGTCATTACACTGTTGGCTGAGCTGCTGTTAATACAATGTTCATGTGTTAAGTTCCTCGGTTTTACATCAATCACTAAAAGCTAAGGCATTACAGCAGGTCAACAACTACCACATCCAGTTCCACCAATGTCGGACAAACATCTGATATCATGTGCCTGATACAAACGCTCAGGAGATCAGTCTTATTGATTTTGTGAGATGGCTCCTAACTAATCTCAGTTCATTTGTAAATATTCATAAGAGTTTTACACCTCTACACCTATGTTTTGAATTTGAACTTAGTGTCTACTCATTATGTCAAAATGTGAAACATTAAATACTAAATAAATGGGGTTTTGATGATCAACACTGTGGATACATGAAACAAATCTTGATATGGCAGCTTGCAGTTCTTATTTTAAATAAGGCTTCTTCTATCTTAATACCAGAGTGTGTTTTGAGGCACTACTATTACATTTATTTACTAAGTTCAGTTTTGGTGTCGAACACTGAAAGCACCGGTTTGGAAAAGGGAACTTGTACGGCGCCAGTAATTCCCGAGTAACTACCTCCGTGTCCTACCTAGCCCTAAGCGTTCCACGTGCCTTCCAGCAGAGGGCAATGGTATATATAACCGGTTAACCACATGCCCCGCGCTCCTCTGCCAATCGGGGAGTCGCTACTAACCGAGCAGTGGAAGCATCTGCTTTTTGATCGGGCAAATTCTACCGCCCGTAGCCATAAGGACATTTGAGGCTGTTACTAAATGTGGTACGATGACAAGCTTGTATTAGTTTTTGTTCCAGACTACTTAGATGGCAGTTAAGGGTCCCATTAAAACTGAAAGCATGATAAAAATAAAATATATTTAATTTCCTCATTTTTACTCCTTTTTTTAAACTTAGCTTGGGCAGCAGCAGCTTGGAAACTTCTGCCTCCAGACAACAAGAAATCATATGAAAAGTTTGCAAAAAGAGGAAATAATATGAGTAACAGAGAGAGTGGGCTACAACTAACTGAATGACCTACAAAAATATAACTAAATCATGTGCTATGTTTTACCTATGATAGCACAATCCTTTTTAAAAAAAAAAATCAATGTATGTTTTTAAAAGCCTGCTGTAAAGGAAAAAACCTTAGCATGATCTAGAAAAAATAAGGGGGGAAAAAAGAAAAAAACATACCCCTACCATTAAAATCTTCATGTAAAGTTCTTTGGCTTTTTTCACTTTCTTGTTTATCACAGCTGCAGGAAGGAGGCTTTTGGGGTTGTTCCTCTGGCCTCAACCCAAGTGCACACACACACCACCTCATTGCCAATTTCCCCCAGTTGACAATAGAGAGATGGGAGGGAAATGAGGGAACAAAAAGAGAAGAGAAGCAGGGCTTGGTTTTTTCCACCCATAGGCTCCGAAACATATCTTGGCTACTCTACCTATAGGAAAAATACAATTGCAATTAAACTCATAACATTAGAGCATCCCAGTTATTAAAAATTAAAAAAAAACCAAACCCAAAATACATTTTCATCACTTTTTACCCTGTGGTTTTGTACACAGATTCTGTAATCCCTACTTTAAAAGGGTAAACACCTTCAATGTTGAGCATTGAGCCTTGTGTTGGAAGAATAACTCACCCTTGGGATGCAAGACAATTCAGCCAGCATATGCCAGATCAGTCCTGGGATTATTTTCTACATGCAAAAAAAAATATTCCTGCCAACAGTATCATGTTGTGCTGATTTATTTTCTATGTGTTTTCAAATGCCACTGCAGTGCTGTTCATTAGGGACCAGGTTTAAAAAGAGAATACCTCAGTAATGCATATTTCTTATTTTAAATGAAGATCCAGATTTAGGTTCCTTTGGGCATATAGAGCTTAAATGTCATTATATGCTTTCCTCTCCCTTTCAAAACTGAAATATAGCTGCATGCATATAGCAATAAAATATTTTCGTCTCCCATGTGTCTTAAAGAACTGCATAATCTAGCAAATCCCATCGCTAACGTAGAAAGTGTTAAGAAAAAATTGTTTTGCTCTGTCCTGAAGAACTAAAGTGCTTTTCTTCTGTACTTCAATATACACTAGGTCATCAGAAAAATCATTTATAGCACAAAACAGCCGCCGTGCTTAAAGCCACCGATACTTACTGCCATCCATGAACTAAGAACAAAATAATAGGATCAATTTCTAGGTTTTTTTTTTCTCAGAAGTTCATATAGAGAAATTAAGATATAAATATTTTATTTCAAACTCTGGTATTGCTTCCCCTCATCCTTCAAACAGGAGTAAAAAGTTATCATCGGGAGCTGCAAGGCAGTTTGATCTTTGTTACATTGGGACTATGGAATCTAAGCAACTATTTTACAAGGCATTGTAATTGTTTGTACTTGCAAAACTGGATTAAGAAATCACTGCTATTCTTAAAACACATTTATCACATACATACAAAAGTCAGCATATTTCTACTTAGAGCAGAGCTTTCAGCCAACCAGAGTGAATTCCCGTGTACCGCCCACGCTCATTCTCTCATCCTCCCCTTCCCCAGAGCAATCACTGCATCTGGCCAGTCCAACATGAAGAACTTTCCAACATGCCTTACCGGGGTACACCTGCCCTGCTGATGACCCACGTGTAGCTCACCTATACTCCGTTGATGTTGTCGCAATTTCGAGCACCCTCGCTGTATTTACTGAGACACAGACATGGGAAGTTTAGAATAAAGTAGGTTACATTAAGCAAAGATTCAGATGTGTTTAAGGCACAAGACCTATTTTATTTAAAAGGCATTGGGAATTAAAGCAGCAGCATTGAAATCCTTCACAGGGTAGCTGAGATGAAAAAAAGGAGGCTGTAGTACAGGGGGTTTCATCAGACCTCTAGAATTTATAAGTTTGGCGCTTTACTGAACTTTTCAAAGTTTTATGGAACATTTTTTCCTGTGATTTAAATCCATTTGTTCTTTGGTTAAAGCTTAATTTAAAAAACATGTCTTTTGAGTTGAGTGGAAGTCTGACTAATTCTGTTGTAAATGCTGATGAACAGAACTAACACGATAATTGAAAAAAAAATGCCAAACCCAACAACAAAGCCTCATGCATACACAACAGCCACAGTCAGGCTAATGCCTGAGTTATGAGACTACAGTCCTCATTTTTGTTGACTGACTCAAAATCAGCACCCATACTGCTAAAGTCTGTACAGTCTGTAAGTAAATCTTAATGACTGGGAATCCAGAAGCTGAATATTCTCTACTCAGTATTTTTTCATCCTATTTCTTTATGTCTGTCTCTTCTATTTCCCTTTCCCAGTAAATTATTCTTATTTTTTCTTCCAGCCCTTTACAGATACTGTCTTATAGTATAGACCACAGAGCATTCACAGTCCTTTAGTACTATTACCTCTGCCATGTTGCTTCTAGGAGTTATGGTTGGTCTCCAGGCCCAAACTCAGTGGCAAGTATACCATTCTTTCCCCACAGATGAGGAAAAAAAAGTAGCATGGATATCCTCTTTCCTTCTTAATTCAACCACTCTGTCCTTCTCCCATACAAGAAAATATTCCTGGGAACTATATCAAGCAGCAGCCTACCTGATAAGAAGCAATAGTCCAGTGCATCCTGGTTCATTCTCTGATTGCTCCTATAATTTCAGAAACATCTAATTGGTACTCATGATATCAGTGTCTATTTTTCGTAGAAGAATTTATCTTAATGATATTAAATAAGCAGTTGTGATCACTGCCTATAAACAAGATGTCCTAATATTTTTTTCATAGGTACTCATAGCATCCTCTATTTTAAATTACACTCCTTGCTACCTGTGATCTATAGCAGGTTGAGAATTATAATGTCCATAGTTTCCTTCTTCCTTAAATGTTGAATTCCATCCTCCTTGCCTCTGTCCTCAATATGCAATCTTCTTTAATGAGAAAAGTCATTCTAAACTCCCCTTGTGTAAGAAAAATTCATTTTCTCTATGGAAATTTCATTTGAGCTGTTTGAGTCAAAATATATTATGCCCTTCTTGCTGGCTAAGAACGCTGCTTAGCCTTACCTATATTCTACCACTGCCAAAGAAGGAAGTCTATTTTTTTCTCCTCTTGGCAACTCTTTTGGAGGTACACTATTGTGTTCTCAGAGTACTCGTTCTCAAAGGCTATTGTGAAAACTGTAGTAAACAGACCTCTCAGCATCAGGATACAAGAAACAGGATCCAAGGCTGAAACTATTTGCCAAGAGTGGATGTGACCGCTGCCCCATTCAATCCTGGATGGTACAACAGTTCATCTTAGCTGCTAGATATAGCACATTCTGTAATGAGGAGGACAAAGGTGGCAATTACTGAGAAACCATGTTGCTGGAGAAAACAGCATCAGGATGTAAAAAAAATTTCCTTTCCATCAGGCAACTAAACAACGGATCTCAGTTACAGATAGTAGGCTCTAGTCTCAATTTGTATCAGCATATAGCCACGTACTGTTGCGAAGCTCCATGATTACAACTAAGCTGATGACAACTTAGAATTTGGCCCACAGATTGAAATTGAAATACTCAGAGTATTTCAATTAGCTTCTCTGCTGTTTGGCAGAATATGCGGTCAGACATGCCAAGTGGCTCGCGTTTATATAAAACTAGGAAGAACCAGAAAGTGGTAAATCTGACCATTTAGGAAGCTAAGTTTAAATACAGAATTTCACAGAATTAAACTATAAAGCAGAAGTAGCACTGCATAGGGAATAAAATACCGTGAACAGCTAGGGAGGCAGTGATACTCTTTCACTTAAGTTACAGAAGGAATGAAGGAAATGTGTGCCTGTGTGGGAACCCCACCAGATAATAAATCTGACATTAAGAGAAAGACTACATGGATTTTACTATTCATTAAATTATTTACCATAGTGGAAAGAAAGCATCAAAGCAGTTCCAAAGGCAAATAATCTTCAAAATTCAGGCACATAAAGATATTGTGGATGTTAAAAATGGAAAAGACTATTACCTGATTTGATCTCTCACATAATAGGAAGACATCGAACACCCCCCACCTCAGAATCGCTCTAGCAAACCTTTAAGTAATTCTTGATAATCACCCATATATGCTAAAGGTGCATTACAACTTGGTTTGTAGGCTCTGGTTGTAATAGATCACTTTCTAGATTACTTGTTTCAATTCTATTCTTAATCTGAATCTGCATGGTTGAAATTGTAAGCGTTACATCTTTTACCTCTTTCTCCAGTTTTCACTGCTAGAAGAACTGTCCCTGCCTAGACAGTAACTGAGTCAATTGACCTTCACCTTCCATAGGTCGTTCCAAGTCCCCAGTGTCTAATAGTGCTGTAAAGTGTAGTGCAGCTCTCTTACTTTCTTCTAGTACAGCTTCCCACACACTATTACACTTCAATTGTATCAATAATCCTCCAGTGGTCTCTTAGATGTAGAAGCCCATTTAAATTGTTAAGTAATTCAGAAAACATTACCTATTTTTACTAACATTCCATCACTTCTCATTGGTAAACAGATTCTTTGGCATTGAAATCAAACATAAAGATGCTCACTGCCATGCCTGCAAATCCATTCTGGCACATACAGCCAAAATAGAATCCTACATCAATCAAAGACTTTCTGGTAATGCAAAGCTGCTGTGCAGAAAGATGTCAAGACCTTTTCTCAATCTTAACACTTTATCAGAAGCCACCACAAAGAAGACAGGCAGAAATACCTGGCACACAGTCATCCAGGGACAAAAGATGAAAGAGCATCTCAGTGTCCACAGAAAAGAAGAATCAGGGAAAAGTTGTCCATAAGGAGGACAAGTGTCTTCTCCCAAGCAACAAGTGATAGGATGAAACAGCCTCAAGTTGCACCAGGGGAGGTTTGGGTTATGTACTAGGAAAAAATTCTTCACCAAAAAGGTTGTCTAGCTCTGGAACAGGCTGCCCAGGGAAGTGGTTGAGTCACCATCCCTGGAGGCATTTTAAAGACATGTAGATGTGGCGCTTAGGGACATGGTTTAGTGGTGGACTTGGCAGTGCTGGGTTAACCCTTGGACTCAGCAATCTTACAGGTCTTTTCCAACCTAAATGATTCTATGAGACTGTGACTCTGTAAGCGGGATAGTAGTCTAAGTGCTAGTATTACTTTTAAAATTAACAGAGAATACACAAGATCTTTGGTGACACTGAAAACTTACTCAACTTTTGTATCTTTCAAAATACACCTCTATCCCTTAGCTCTCTCCTTTAAGGAAGCCTGTGAACAGGTCAAATCACCTTACTGATTTAAGTAACTAAAATAATATTTTAAAAGTTTTGGGAAACGTTTTTATTCACTTATATTTCAGGAACAACTACAGCCACTTTGTAAAAGGAATTTCACAAATTCTACTCTGAGCAGAGAACACTCTGGAAACTATCACTATGGCAATGCTTTAAAAATTACTCACAGCCTAATTAACATCTGCTTCCAGAGTTTAAGTTATTACAGGGTCATTTATCTACTCAAAGAATCTTGTACACAATTGAGCAGATTTTTAATGTTTAACATTTCTGCCCATAAACTACCAGTGAAAGACATTCACCTAAGGGAACACGATAGGTAATTCAGGTCTATGTTTCTCTTCAACATGTCTCACTAATGCCTGTTTTTCTAATCACGGATACGTAACATCACATGTGAAAGAAATGTAGTCCATTTTAGAAAACTAAGCAGATTGAAAGAATTCTAGCACCAAGAGACAAAACAGCAACAACAACAAAACTGCAAACAAATAAACAACTTTTAAAAACAAACTGGAGATTCTATAGCTGGAAAAATTCTTCTCTGAGGGGAGAAGATGTGAACAGTCTTAGGCGCACATTATAAGGAAATAAAGCTAGAAACAAACATGCCTTGGAAAGGTCCTCTCTCACAGTTTTCCCCACCTGCAGCCTGTTTTTTCTGAAACATTGCTGGCTAGAAGGTGATTAGTCAAGCTGTAGCTATCCTTTTTCCATGAACTCTTCTAATTTTTTAGGGGAATAATTCCTCTGAATTTCATTTCCCGTTGTTAGACTGGCCAGTTTCTTACTAGGACAAACGGGATGTTGGGGAACATATATCACAGGATGCACCGTTCAGGCAGGGCATAAAGTTCCAGGACTCAAGAAGACTTGTTCCCCTCAGATCAGACAAACAGCAGCATGTTCTTAGGTCTTTCTTTTGTGTCCCTGTTCTAAGGGATGATTTGAAACTTAAGAGGAGATCTGTGTTTTAACACAAGTAGAATGCAGATTGAGGAAGTCAACTCTTCTTAAATTTAATTTTGGTTTTGCTTAATGTTTTTTATTATGTGAATCAATCTAAGGACTATGGAAAGTCTTTTTAATCATGATCCTGACAGTTATTTTACTTTTGGTTTGAAGTTTGGGATATTAGTTGTTGCTATTGTGCTCTACGTAATAAGCATAAATTTCTAGATTAAGAAAGTATTCCTTTTAACTAGTTTGTGTTAGTCTGTAATCCCTTTTAGTGGCACTTAGCAATGGCTGAGAATAGGAAAGGTGTCTAACTGAAACAACAGAGAGAATCAGCAGGGGAAAGACACAACTGGTTCTTGTTAATATCCTTTTTTCTAAAAGATGTGTTTTGAAGCATACACCTGGAATCATTGCAGCAAAGTACCCAGGAGAGATCAAAAAGCCCTCCTAGATCCTCGCTTCCCCAAGCACAGAAACAAAATCAAGACAGTGTTTCAGCTAATGTAATAATGAAGTCAGAAGAACACAGAAAATGTGCTCCTTGTTATAAGAAACCTCAGAACGCCTTCTTTCCCTTTTGTCTGTGACCCCACCCCTACCATACACACAATTTATCAGCTACATTAGAAAGTTTCCCTCCTTTCCACTCTCACTCTCCCATCAGGAAGCCAGCGTGCTGAGGGCTCCAGCCAGACCCCCTGGGACCCCAGCTGCGCACTTGCAGATCACGATGCACTCTTTCCTTTTTTGGCCATTGGGTGAAGTTCTTTGCTACTGCACAGCAAAAGGGGATGCTACTTCAGACAGAGCATGCACTGGACCAAACTCTGATCTCAGACACCCACACAATTCCTGTCGTAAGTCACATGTGTGCACATTTCTGACAGCAGGATATGCCCACTTGAGTTCTGTCTTAATGCATCAGCAAGAGTGGTGTGGCAGCCTTTTTAATAGAAACAAAAGTGTAAAGAAAGAATTTTTTAAAGCTTGGGGGCGTAGGCAGACTGGTAATTTTTGTCCAACAGAAACCCAGTGGTTAAAAGGAGACAGTTAAGCAAATCAAACCTACTAAAACAATTCTAGTCCTTTCTCACTTAAAATGGATTTTAAAAGGCTGGCTTATGTACAGGGCAACTCTTTATTTTTAATGCAGGTTGATTTTAAATTAGTTATAGGGAAGTTTTATCATTTATTTAAATGGTCATATGAAGATGCACCAGCTCAACTGTTATTTAAGCTTAAGGGTAATAGGTAACTGGCATATGGAAAAGCAGACTTGTGTAAAAGTGTAAAGTGAAAGTGTAGCTGGAAGTCAACGCTACGCAAAATGTTGAGAAGAAATATGTAGGGGTGTGAAGGAATACACAGATATGGTCTTTACCAGACCATCTAGAAACATGAATATGAAATATTTAGATAATCATTCTTAAAAGACAAGAAGATAATACAATCAGAAAGGTGAATTCAACATTTGACTTTGTGTTACACCCTCAGATCTCATAAAGGTTGGCTCATTTTCTTTTCCACATTCCTAGTTTCACCTGCCTACTAGAAATCACTATTTTCCCAATTTAAGTGGTTTCAGAGTGTTAAAGAAGAAAATTAACATAACTGGGAAATAAGATACACTGCTGTCTGATTAAAAAAATACTGCCAGTAATAGAAATGCCTATATTTTTACAACGACTATTTCTCAAAAATATTATAAATATTAAAGGCAGGTTTGAGAGCATTTCAGAACATGAACAGGTAAATGCATCAGAATTAGAGGTCACATCATACAATTTTAAAAATGGGAACATACAAAAAAAGCTGAGGGAAAATATTGTAGAAATGGAGCTGAGGTTAACAACCAAAAAAAAATTTAAAAATCAAGTAAAACCAAAAAGGTATGCTGATACAGAACTCCAGACAAAAAGGAACTGGAGCTGGGTGATGAGTAAACAGGAAACTGGAGAGAGAAAAGATAGAATGGAAGGGGTTTGCTGCCATATGTGAGAGCAGTTACCCTAAATCACTTCCTTGTTCTGAGCTAAGATTAGGGGGTTTAATAACTTCATTTCGAGGAATAGGCTAAATCCTTAAAACCAATAACATTTTTTTCCCATTTTTAGTAATCTTCTGTACATATATCTAGAGACAATAGTAATTTTGCTGTCTTTTTTTTTTTCTCACAATCTTACAGTGCTCCCCCTCTGCATCTAGCATTATAATATGGAATATTAAGTTTGAAATTTTGCTTTTCACATCTTGGGTGTTTGTTGTTATGCTTTCACTCCATTATAGACTATGGTAATTTAGATAAGAAGTTGTTCTATCCAGCCTGCAGAAACGTCCTTGAAGAAGAAATCACAGTGTATAAGCATGTAATTTTTCCAGAAATGCTTTTTTGTTACAAATTCCATATTGCCTCAGTAATAATCCATCTATTTCTAGGAGCAAAATTTTCAGAGCTATTCCCCAGTGTGCTGAAACTTTTGTGGTCTATCTGGTAGAAGTAGCTGTAAAGGTTTTTTTCACTCGCATTTAAAAGGATGTTTTGCTCATTCTGTGTTCATTTGAAGCAGGTGTAGATGATCCTTGAAAAAAACAAATTATGGAAAACCAGCTGTTACTGAAAATGTAACTTTGTGACCCAGTTTGTACTGCCATACTGTAAGAATAGGGGCTATGACAAGAAAATCCTGCTTTCTGAAACATTTTATTATCTGTATGTCATTATATGTTATCCCTAAAAAATTGTGGGTTTCAGAGATTTCTAATTTAAGTTGAATTACTTAGAATGCCTATCTAGAGCAAAAAACCAGCACAGATTACTTTTCATACGTGGATCTATCATAACTAGACATATTGGAGCTGGAATGGATGAAATACAAAATAAATTTCAATTATAATTTCCCAATTTAATCAGATTTTCTGTCCTACCATTCTGCCCCTATTTTTTATATTTTAGTAACCTAGTACCACTTCAGGTTCATCAGCTGGACCTAAGAACTGTACAGAGCACAATGAAAGGTCCACAGAGACAAAAATGAAGTCATAAAGGGGTGATCCCGCCCAAAAGTCAGAAATTTTCAAACAGAAGTAGAAGAGTTCAAATTAAATTGACTTGAGTTTAACTGAAACAACAGTGGGTTGCCAGGTTCTAGTCCACAGTGTACTAAACTACTGTATTTTATTATTTAGTAGTATATACAAAAGTCAAATACCAGAAATCAACACAATATCATCTATATATGCCAAGACTGCATTTTTTTGCTAACACAATACATAGGGTAAGAAAATACCAACAAAGTCCATAGAGTAAAATCTTATATAGAAAAATGAGTTTGATGGCATCTGATATGTGCCACATTGAGGGAATGCTTCTATATTAACTTATACTGATGTAAATACAATAGTATTTGCATACCACAGTATGCAAATGGGCTATTAATAAAACATTACCATATGTAACATACGTACAATAGACTCTTTGAAGAGCATACTCTTTCAGTTCTGCTCTGCTAATAGTGAGGACTCAAGGCCATAAATAGGAATCACAAGTGCTATTACAATATAGAGATTTCATTCTGAAAAACAATTCACAGAAATTGTTAGTTGCATATCAGCTAGCTTCAACCTGAGAGAATTAAAAATTCAGCACTCTGGGAATATTTTTAATTAGTATTTGAAGCATATTAAAGCCATCAGCCAACAACACCCCCTAAAACTGCCTTTTTTTAATCAATTACATTTTGTAACAAAGAATTTTTTAGCAGTGAGTATTTATATCCTAAATTAGAAATACAAGGTTTCTGCCTGCTTTGTTTTGTTCCTGACCCAATGTTATTTTTCCTCCATTTCTGATCCAACCAGCTATTTAAATTCACCAGGATGTTTGCACATGTTTCCTAATTCACTTTATATGTTAGCTAGCACATTCTTTTTTAATATTTTTTTTGGCATTCAACACTTCATATTAAAAAGCAAATTCTATACTGTAAATGTTGAGTCATCAGTGCTTGGTGGAAGTCCTATTGCCATTCTATAGAATGGTGAAGAATCTTCACAAAAGATATCACATGTCCTGCCATGAGAGACTACAGTATGACAAAAATGAGAAGAGTTTCTGTATTGATAATGAAGGGTTTCAAGCACACAGTGGGCAGAAGTCCTAACATACTTGAAAAATATTTAACTGAACAATAATGGAGCAATGCCAAATACTAAAAGTTACCAAAGATAATTTTAATTGTTGTAGATATAATAGTGTTCAATGACAGCTGTTTTGGAACAAAAAGGTTATTTCCTGCAAATTATTGTAATATTTTTCTCCCAAAATAGCCCCTGATTCACTGCTAAAGTTACCTGGCATCCTCTAATGGCTAGCACAGGCTAAAAACCAGTTATTAACTTTATTTTTTAAGTCCTAAGATCTTAAATAATGATTTATTTAAAAAAACTAAGGAGAGTCAGTTCAGAAGAGCAGCTGACAAACCAATGGAACTATTTGCATGAATGAAACATGATGGCTTTAATACAATACCTATTTCAAGCTGTGTTGCCTGACCGTATTTTATTTTCTTGTACTTCTGCAACACAAAATTCAACAATCAGTAAGGTTTAAAGTTACTGCTCCTCTGCTCATCAAACTTCTGTGCATGTTGGCAGCACATTTTTGGGCTGAAGATTTAACCACAGAGTAAGCAGCTATTATTTACGCAGTAGAAACTGTCATCTGAGGCCTCCGAGTTTAGCATCTGTGTACGTTTACACAAAACAACATTTGAAAAATATGATGCCCTAATAGTACAAAAATTTATGTACTTTCTCACTATGTAGCTGTAAGTAGTCTCATACCACTGCCTGTGGATCCATGTGTAGAAGTTAGAGGTTTGTGTGTATTCTGTTGGAGTATACCTCCGTGGTCACCACTTCCATGGAAAAAGAGAAGCCTCTGCAATACAACCTGGGAGATGTGAGAAAAGAAAGCTTCCATTGTACTGGTACGCCACTCCTGCTGGTGATGGGATTCTTTCAGAAATAACATCACTAAAATGACTTAATTTTAGGACTTTTAGCATTATAATAATATATACTAACTATGAAGACAAACAAGAAACTGCTTTATTTAGTCTTTGGACTTGTTACTGAAAGCCCCACAACCCACTTGCTGTAAAGATTAATGAAGGTTATTCAGTTAATATAATTAAATCTATAGGATAGTCTGAATGGCATCCAATCCTCTTTCAGCCTTTATATGTATCTTGGAGAATTACAAAATGTTCAGAACGTTTGTACGTATCTAAGTATATAAACCTAATTTACCAGACATGTGAGAGACATCCCAATCTCCTTGGTTTAAAACCCTCCACAGTTTCCCCCTACAACAGAAACAAAAGTTGTGGTAACGTGAACACGAGATCCATGCCACTGTGACTGGAATGCTGAGAAACTAATCCTTACAGCTAGGCAGTATACCAGGAGATGCTCTTAGATTCCATGGCTTTCGCTGGGCTTTAGTAGCTGCAGTGTATACTGTGTTTCTACAGAATCAGCATTTAGTTGACCGACAGTATTTCCTACGTCTATCTGGAACACCCTGGAGATTAGGGTAAAATATGTAAAAAGCAGGGATTTTAAAAATAGTATTTCAAATTAATTCCATCACAACAATGTATAAAAACTATAAAATGGGACAAAGGTTATAGGAAATGGAAGTACCAAGAGATCTTCACACAATCCTCCAAAAGAAACAATGGGAGGGGGGAATTAATTCTTTTTTAACGATTATGAGGGAGTACATACCACAAAACTACCTTTCTCACACTCTTACAAAGAAAACTAAATTCTCTTCATGAACAAATGTTTAATTGGAACCTGGAAGCAAAGTTCTCTAGGTTCTTGAAGTTAAAATTTGCATTTTTGAGTTTTTACTCTTCTTTAGTGGAATCAGTGAATTGCTGAGTGAAAAAGACATAGAAATTATGTGAAAGGAACTGCATTAGAAAAGGAGGTTTTGACCTGCTGATGCACAAACTGTTACACACAAACTCCTATGTGCATAAAATAATTGTATAAACACTAATGACTCCGGTCTCACAGTGCTTTATCAATTACTGTAAGTAGGTATTATTTCCATTTTATACATGAGTAAAATGAGGCACAGCTAAGTGACCTAGTGACCCACAGGAAGGGAGTGACACAAGAAGGAATAGAACCTAGACCTCTCAGCAGTTAGTCCCATGCTTTAACCACAAGACTAGCCACCTCCTTCTCATCTTATATTAGCACAACTCTAAGTCTTGGTTGCATCAGCTACTAATTTAAGATGTCTAAGCATGTGCAATTGTAGAAATCAGAATTTCTGAAGCCGAGTAAGTGGTATTCATAGATCTGTCTTAATCACCCAAGAAAGTAGGATGAACTGGTTTTAAAAGAGAGTTTCAAAATGACCATGAACTTTTGGTTGCTTTACAATGATTCCTTCAGAAATAAATTTCTGATGGATTAGTAAATCTCATGGATTGCAGTATATGCTTAAACTCTTTATTCCCATATATTCTTTTGCTTCTATCTGTGTGTGATACATAACTTGGACCTGTTTAATCAGAAAGGGACCAGAACATAAAAATTATATCCAATTACAGAAGAGCCAGACAATCCTACAGAGAAAGTTACTCTCTTCAAGAGAGAATGAAATCAGACAAGTCAAGAGTTGGGGAGAGACCAAAGATCATGAAAAACCATTCTAATTAGAGGTAGGCAGCCTGGTGTGATCTTGACTTTTCTGAATTTAAAGCAGGCATGATTTAGATTTTGTTCTCTTTTTATCTAAGCCTCAAAGTTCAGGAAAAGGAGGATCACTTAGTTTAAAGGGTTCTTGTTTTGACCCGCTCTACAGTTATCTATGGAAAATCTGCATTATGCCTAGTCCTATCACCTTTGTTGGATCCGAGGCACAACATGCTAAATGCAGTGTAACAATACAGGAGTGCAATCTCAGAAGGGTTTGGAATCATCCCAAGGGGTAGTCCTCTACCATCACATAAAGAAATGCAGCTTATACTAGAGGTTTTGCCATGAATATGTATAGAACGCCACTGATAGCAACTGAAACTTCTGATTTCCTTCAAGTAAAAGTGTGTGCGTGTATGTATATAGTGAAAATTGAAGATTGGAATGTAGTGAAATACTATGAAATGGTGTTTACAAACATATCTACCCAGATCAAAACTGCCAATAATGACAGAATAGGACACACTAAGATAAAGTTTTCATTATCCATTAACAACACCATATATTTAAATTTAAAATTACATAACCCATGAGAAAGTAACTTTTAAAAAGGCAGCAATACAATAGGTTTTTTTAGCTTACTTAAACTCTGTTACTTTAAACCAATGTGATTTCCACAATCAGAACTTGTTCTTCTGACTGGCAGATTTATAGTCACACTGCTAGTGTATGAGATTGCCCTCTAGATGTTAAAAGTTTGGCTAGATGATATTTTTTCATTCTATCCAAATACTGAGATGGGACACACTGTGTGATTTGTGATTTTAAACTTCTGTAATGCACCTAGAGACTTAAAGCACAGACACAATGGAAACATCAAAAAAAATTAAGTAAAAGCTGAAACTAGTACATCTGCAGAGAGAGGAAGGGGTATAAATCTTTCACTTATCCTTGTGAGACTTCTACCCCTTTCAAGCCAGTCATAAAAATCATGGTATCACAGATAGAGTCTCTTTAACATATTAATTGTTCTAACCCCAAATCAAACCATAAAACTCTTATCTGGCATACCTTAGAACCTGTTGCAAAAAAATTCCCAACATTCATTAAGATGGAAAAATAATACAAAAATGCTTAGGGGATGTTATTTGGTCCATGCTAATACCCTTATCCATCCTGCAATTGCACAAAGCACTCTCTCATTTCAGTGGGACTGTATTTGCCGTATGATTCAATTTAATCTGCTGCAAACTTTCTGTGGAAGTGTATGTAGAAATAAGATTTTTTTTTTTCAGATGCAACAAACTCTTCCAAAATACTTACCATGAAAACAGAATGATTAAAAGTAATACAAAATGCAATTCTTTTACATGGACTAAAGCCTTTATTTCCAATAAGAAAAACCAAGTAGAATTGATCTTTTCTTAAAGACAAGCTATTGTCTAATTTTAAAACTAGAACTGATGCTGACAGGCCTTCTTCTGCTTCTCTTCGAATTTAGGGAAGAATTGCCCATGGTTCAGGAAGGTTTGAGCCTCACGTTTCATTCTCATTTCTTAACACTTAAAGGCCCCAGCCAAACTTAAGAATTCTCTCAGATAAGCAGAGGAGAAAGTCCACATAATCAAAAACCATGCAGTCAAATAATGCAAAGAGCAGCTGTATGAGAAATTGATAATTTCTTTATTATGACCATTTCATTACTGTATAAGAAACTTCAGACGTAATTATAGAATAATAAAATATATTTGTAGCCTATTTTATTTCTTTACCAATATGAAAATGATTGGCTTTATGCATTCCACGTGTGAAAAACCCCACACTCTGTAAATAAACAGATTAATTAAAATTATAAATACAGCGTATTTTTAACTACAAAGAAAATTTATAGGTTCTTCATCTCTTGACTCATCAATTTAAGATTAGCTTTATTTCTAAAAGAAACATTTCATGAGGTACCAAATACTACCTAAAAATCTGTTAAGCTGGAAATCAGACTAAGTCATTTTTTCCTTTCCTGTCTCAATGCGTTAAAATGCATATTTACAAAACCTAACTAGTACATAAATCAGTATTACTGTTTCTACTTTATATTTTATGAGTTCTGTTCAAAGGACGAACTTGCTAAAAGAGCATAAAGCTTACAACAGAAATCAAATTATAAGTCATTTGTAATGCTTCTCTGAAAGCCCTGTTTGACTGATTTCTCTGGACTGAGTTAGATATGCCTATTTCATCCATGCAATTCTAAACTATGCTTTGTATTTCTGCTTTACTTATTAACTTGTTAAAAGTCTAAGCTCCAAGTATGATTTTATAGTCACAATCAGATGTTCCTTTAATACCTGCAAATTTTTTGAATGCTCCCAGTTTCATAGAGTTTTGAAAAAAAATTTGCTTGTTAAAGCCTAGATTTTTGGGAGGGCTCCTCTATTATTCAGACACTTAAAGTCAATGGGTATATTCTCCAGAAGTTTGGACAGAGAACAGCGTGGTTTCTGTTCTCAGCAGAGCTAAATCTGAACCCTGTGGAGGTGTCCAGATAAGATCCTTCTTCTTTTATTGAAACTTTACCTGAGATGTTGCTGTAAGATGGTTAGAAATATTGGTAATTTAAGTATTTAAGCCTCTCTTATCATTAGGTTATCTTACCCACATTTGCCTGTTTATTCATCCATGGCATCTTGAGCTATTTCTGGTTTTGTTTTACTTCTTTTCAGCACCTGGCTCCTAATTCTGAGTTGGAGTACTACTGAATAGATATTACCCCACAGTATGTTAGGAAAAAAAAAACAACCCACAAACAAAAAAACAGCACCAGAAGATGAAAACAAAGCAAAAAAATCCATAAAACCAAAAGATTTCCACATTTCTAGAGCTAAAAAATTCAGATGGAAGGAAAAGCAGGAACTGGAAAAAAAAATGCTTGATTTGTCAAGGCAGAAGTAACACTTACTTCAAGCTTATACAAATAGATAATTCTCATAAAAATTAACATAATGTTTCAAGCCTCTGCAGACAGAAAGATTGTTCTCATAAACAAAAAGTTGCAGGCAACGTTAGTATCTATCTATAAGCAGACCAGGTATTCTGGCGTATTCAACTCTAATCTATAAATTGCCTTCGGTATACAAATAATAAAGCAAATGCAGGCTCTCCTTCAGAATGCTTGATGACTAAGAACCATAATGAGGCAAATTTCAGATCCTCTGAGTCTTCTAATGATGTCCAAGAGCGCAAGAGGTTTTAAAGATAAACTGTTGTATCCTGAGGCATCTTGACTTAAAAGATGACTCTCTAAAGCCTGTTGAACTTAAGACTTTTTTTTTCTTCCTCCTTTCACATCTAACTTCTTTTTAAAAGAATCAGAGGGTGAACTAGGAGGTGACATGCTTGTTTGAACTTGCTCTCTCTCGAGACTTAGGGAACACAGCCTATACCGTTTCCCTCTGCATTCCTGGGGAGGAGGGGGGTTAGGGGGAGAGAGAATCTCTATCTTTAAAAAGTGAGGGGAAAAAAAGAATTTACCTCTGTTACTGCTAAGAATCTTTTCAGGAAAGCCTTTGCTCCTGTCACAGTAGGGCACACACTGACGTGAGGTGACCAAACCAACTACACGCAGCGCAGAGAGGAGTTAGCTGGAGATCGGGAATGGAAAAAGAGAAAGCAGTTAGCAGCCGGAAAAGCTGAATTACAGGAGTTACAGGAGATTACAGAGAGCAGAGATCAAATTCCAGATCCACTCCGGGGCCCGCGCTCTGCCCTCAGGTACACGCTTGTGATTTCGCCCGGCGGGCACGGACCTGGAGGGAAGCGGCTCGGGTGAACGGACGGGCTCCAGAGGGGAAAGGAAGGAGAAGAGGCACCGCCACCACCACCGCCGCCGCCGCTGCCGTCTCCTCCTCCGCCTCCTCCTCCCTGGCCTGCTCCCTTTCCCGTCCCCCCCCTCCCTTTCGGTGCGCTGCCCCGCCGCCCCCCGTACCGCAGCCCCCCGTACCGCAGCCCCGCGTCCCGCTGCGGCGCCCCCGCCCCGCCCCGCCCCGCCCCGCCCCCACAGCCCGCCAGCGACCGCGGCGCGAGCCCCGAGCCGCCCAGCCCTGCGTGCCCCCTTTGGCGCCCGCGGCGCAGCCCTCCGCGCCGGCAGTGTGGGCTGGCGGGGAGGCGGTGCCCGGCCCGCGGGGGCGGTGCCTGCTCGGTAGGGCGGGCCGAGCGGGGGAGTTTATCCCACTAGAAGGGAACAGTTTCTCCCGCTGAGACTTGACAGCGCCAGGTCAGTGTGGGCTACGGGGGACCTTCCCCCGAGGTGAGGTGGGCCGGCGCAGGCGTGAGGAGAGCTCTGGGCTGAGGGAAACGGGAGGCGGGGGGAGCTTGCGAGGGGCGCCTCTGTCGGGAGAGCGGCCAGCGAGGGCTCGGAGGGGCTGTGGGGGCGCGAGGGGAAGCGTGCGCGGTCTGGGAGCTGCGCCCCGGGATGCGATGAGGGATGAACCCCAGGCCGGCGGAGGAGGCCGTGGCGCGGGGGATGCTCGGGGTGCCGGGGAAGGAAGGTGGCTCTGCAGGAGCGACGGGGCGGGGGGCGGGGTTAGAGGGTTTTTCCTGGAGCGGAGGGGAGAAGCGGAGTGGTGGTGGGGAGTACAGGGCATGTCCCTGAGGGGAGAAGGTCTGCCGGGACCGGCCGTTGGTGCCCGTGGGGGCTGCGTGGGCGGGGAGGGGGGTTGAGGCTGCTCCTCGGCGGTCGGGGAGGAGAGGCGGGAGGGACCGAGACGACGGGCGGGACCCCCTCGGTGAGGGCTTCAGGTAAGCCGCGGGCGGGTTGCGCCCAGCAGCCTCCTACCGGGGGAGAGCGTGGGCGCTGTGTCCATGGTGCTGCTCCGGGGCAGGGGCTGGGCCGGAGGGCTGGGGAGCCGTGACTCGAGCGGGGCCGCTCCCGGCCTTCCGAGAGAGGGATGCTGAGAAGCGTACCGCGCCTCACGGGCTGCTCTCCTCCCTCCAGAACTGGAGGGGATGGAGATAGATGCACCCAGTGGCTGCGAGGGGTAGACCAAGGTATGTCCGTTCGTCCTGCGGCGGAGGAAGGAGCAGACAGGGAAGTGTTGGTGCTCACCTGGATAGGTCGCTTAATGAATGAACAGACCTTTTTGTTTTTTTTTTTTTTAAATTTCTCAACCGCAGAAAGTTGGGGAGCCTTTCTGAGCCTGCAACAGCTGAGATGCTGTGTTGAAATACGTTATGTCTTGATGGCATGCCTCAGGTTTGCAGGAGCATTTTGTAATCTTCCTGGTGTCATTTCTCTCCAGGGTATTCTACAACTGGAGAGTGCAAGTTCCTGTGGTGTTGTAACTTTGTGTCACTGTGTACACATGACACTTCAATGCTGACTTAACAGTGATGTATTTATTAATATCAGTGATGTAAGACTTATTTATTGTAGTGAACAGCTGAAGAAGTTATCTGTTTCTTCAGGATCTGTGGGGTCTGGGTTCCTTTACATCAGAAGGATCAATTATCATCATCCTTGAAAGCAGCAGGGATGTGGGCAAGCTTTGCATTTGTGACTTGCTGCCCTGTCTCTGAACACGCTTTTGCAGTGGAACATGATAATAATGTTCCATTTAAAAATGAGTACTCACTACCAAACAAAAAAAATCTTTCTGGTACCAATTAATCCATCATGTAATCAGTAATTTACCTTTTAAAAGGTTACTATGACTTGTTACTAGTTAACTAAAAATTCCCAGTTTACACCAAGTAACTAAGACTCAGCGCTCTCATTTGAAAAGAAGTTTTGTATGATGCTCTTTCATATGAACATCAGAATTTGTTGCATGAAGTCATGTGTTTGACATCATTATTCTCTTTGGCTGTCACGAAAATGCTGCAAAAATTGCTTAGGGATTTAATTAACAGGTTACAAGAAATCACTCTTACTGTGTTAAGGCGGGTGGTACAATATTAAGCATGGGCTTGTCAAGAGGAAAGTGAGTTGAAAAAATAATTGGCATGGGCGTTGAATGATAACCAATCAGAAATAAAATTTCAAGGTATTTTTACACAGGCAGCTTTTGAATTTGAATGTTCTTCAGCATCAGTTTTGTAAAGTGTCTCATGAACTGTTAGTTCAGAGATTATATGTCTGTAAACAGCCTTAAAATAGTATGTTTTTCTTAGAAATGTCTCAATGTCAAATTCCTGGATAATACAATTTATTAAATATCAGCATTCAATGAACCTTGCCTTAAAGTATAGAATATACTAATAATTTTTTTTTTCTGAGATAAACTTATATTTCATAGAATAAATTCTCACAAAATAATGAAGATGGCGAAATCCTAGAATTTAACTGAAGAATATTGAAGCTATGCCATTTTATGATACTGATAAAAAACACCCAATATCAATGCTGCTTCTAAATCTGACTCTTCTGGGAATTTTTAAAATAACCATAAGTCCCTTTCTAAGTCAATAAGATAAATTTAGGCCCAGCTTTAAGTACTGTCAGTATAATTTCTTACTCATAGCAATGGTTAATAAAATTAATTTTGCAAAAAGTTATATTGTAAAACCAAGGAGAAGTTTAAAAGTAGAACACAAACTCTGTCTCGTATGTAGCTGGATTAAATAATGAAAAGTATACCCTAATGATTTTTTTCACCGTGACTGCTGAGGCCCTCTTTGGTTTTTTATGTTGTTGTTTTGCCTTTTTGGGTTGTATTTTGTGTTTGGGTTTTCTTTTTTTTTTTACTTATGAGCTGTTCAGAATGGTGTTGAATATATTTGCTGGCCACTTTTGGTAGTTTAACTGTGAATTGCTGGTTGTGCGTATTTGATATTCAGAATTCAAGTTTCTTTCACTAGATTTTGTCATGAGAATTATTCCTATGTTCTTCTCTGATAAGCAGTAAAAGAGTTTCTAGTGCAATTACTCAAAAGGAATTAAAGTACCATTATAAATCCTAGGTTTGTTTGAAGATATGGATACAATATTTTCCCTTACTTATCGCTACTAGTTTCATTTTTTTAATCACTGATAGACTTACTGGGTTTTGCATGATATTAGATGAGGAGTGCTAATTACTCCATGCTGTGTTTCCATAATGATCTGAGTGGGCTTTTTTAACAGCAAGGATCTATTTTTTCAGATACGTCATACCCAATGTTCTTTGTGTGTCAGTTAACATTTTGTGAACTTACAAAAGAAAAAGTTAGAAAGAATCATAAGTGAGTGAACATTGTTACACTCGATTCCTACATATCTGCGCCACAGAGGTTGGAGTTTCCCATTAACAGGTCAGTTCTTAAGGATTTCATTTAACTGTTGCAGAGTACTTGGAAAAAAACCTCTCCCTCTTGCCCTCTTTTTTTGTTTTTTTTTTTCTTTTTTGTTTTTCTCTCCCCATCAAGGTGTTTCAAAGGCAGAATGAAAAATGAAAGAGCCAGAGGATTTGTCTTCAGATTTAGACTCCCAGGAATATTGATTCATACATTATATGATAAATCTCTTACATTGCTTTTGTTTGTTCCCTCCCACCCTCCTGCTTTTCTTTTTTTTAACAAAGAATATTGCATCTTTTCTCAGTTCTGCTTTATTTTTTTTTTCTAAAATGAAGGATAGTCCATCTTTGAGTTGTGCTATCTTTCCAGTTCCAGTGACGAAGTATGTAGAAAATGCAGGTGCTAAGCAAACTGTTGCCCTAGAAGTACTAGCACCTGTGGTGCATGGAGCTTGGGATACTTGCAGATCTTGCAGGTGTAAGGAGATATGAAAAGCAAAATATATGTGAGAACCATAGGAAAGACGAAGTTTCTACTTCAGCATCAGGTCTTCTACTGTAACATGGACTTCTCTTTGGCCTGTTGCTACAAAGATGTCATCCCTTCTCACACCACAAGGCAAATATACAACTAAAACTTTTGTAGGAGTTTATTCTTTTAATTAAAAAAAAAAAAAGGGCAAAGCCTTGCCTGTGCACTTCATATTTGAAAACTTTTTCAGAACTTAAGACAATTTGATCGAGTTCACGTTTTTCTCCCACTCCACCCACACCTTCCATTATATTATTTGGTGTGTTTGTCCTCTCTTAAAACACTCTATAGAATTGAACTAAACAATTACATCATACTCCAATTAAAATTCATGATACCTGATCTATACAGATATTTTTAATTACCTGTGTTGCAGTAGTACCTAGCAGCATAGTCAAGATTGGGGCCATCTTCTTAACTCACTTAGATGAAGATTGTCCCTATCCTTAATACTCTATGATCTATGATGTGAGAATGGCAATAGTTATAAATTTACAACAGAGACACAATGTAGGAGTGAGATTGATGCAAAAACTTTATTTTAAAATGTCAGTGTCTTGATTTATGCTTACATTGTAATAGATTATTACAACAGTAATAGATACTAATCTGGATAATTACAAATACAAAAACGTTAGGTATAGGTGTGATTAAAAAAAATCCCCCAATTAACAGACATACACCCCCCCCCCCGACTTCTAAGCAGCACCTTATTGTCTAAATACAGCTGGCTTTACTCTGCCGTTTCACTAGATTTTACTGAAACTAGGAAAAATTATGTCCTACTTAGAAAGGGGAAGATAAGTAAGTACTTCAAAAACCAGGTTGCAAGTTTCTGGAATTGAATAGGAGATGATGCTTTGTGGACTTGCATAAGCCACCCCCTTCCCTCATGACTAAGCAGATCACCTTCATGCCATGCAGCCTGCACATTCAGGACAAAGTCTATGAATTCAAGTCTATGAATCCCAAAGTCTACTCTGCTGGTTGATAATTAGCAATTTAAAAAACACAAAGCTGACGTAGCTTTGTTTATGTATGTTCAGGCACAAGTATTCTTGATGAATACTAAAATGAACGTGTTGGTATGGTTATGTATGTACTTGTAGGGGATACATGTGTAGGTAATGTATTAACCCTATGTTAGAGAATTACTTCCTATTTATCTCAGGAATGTTGAAAGGCTATATATAACATCTGATAACACAGTATAATAAATATTGGATAATATTCCAAGAGAGAAATACAAAGAACAATCCACAGTATCAAAAAAAGATGATGTTGGTTTTGGAAGATGCACAGAGTATAGAAAGAAAATCTCAGCTTCCTTCAGGTCAGTGGCAGTTTGGTTGTTTCAGTAGGGACAGGTTTGCAATCTATGTGCAGTGTCAGAAATTTTGTCCTAGACAGGGCTTGTTTCTCTGCCATTGCTATCAAAGTCAGCCCGTGGTCTTAGAGTACTGAAAATATAGGGTCCACCTCTGAATAAATTGCTGTTTGGTCAGTGAGAGTAACAGCTTGAAATGAAATAATCATGAATATATATTATTGCCAAAGTCCTACATATTTTTCTTTAAATTATTTGAGAAATGCCAGGGTAAGTGGAGTAGGATATTCATCTGCCTTTTTTCTGGTACTTGTGCGATTAATTTCTTAATGTATTTGAACTCTAAATGAAATACTAACATATCAATACAGACACTGCAGTTAGTATTAGTTTATTGTAGACCTCTAAATTAGACTTGAGATCTAGTTTTTGTCTTATAACAGCTTTTAAGGGAGGAAAATATACTTCGTACTGGTTTGCGGGTTACTGGAATTTCATGAGCTCCATGGGGACTCATGCCTTTCCTCTTTATCACAAATCCGATGGTGACATATCTTAGATTCTCTTTTGCCAGAAACCAATACTTTTTATAGGAGACCTTCAGTTACAATTTTTGTAACCTACCTGTATGTAGGTGTAGAATTCTAAATATGTTCTTTTCATGCAGGCGCTTTTAGCTGTCATGGAGCAGGCACGTAGCATAAGTGAGCGCGATGGAAGTTTTCTTATTGCATGTTGTGTTCTTCCGCTGAGTTTAAGCAAAGTACTTTTCAGAGAATTTCATATTTGCACAAAGTAGCCCTGCCCAGAATTATGATCTTGTCTTAAACTTTTTACACAATATGTGATTACGCTGCATTGCATAAAATAGGATTTTATGTTATAACGTTGCATTACAAGTCCATAGTACTTATGTGTTTGTTTAGATTTATTGAACAGAGATGTTGTGTAACTGCTGCAACTCCTCATGGTTCTGTAGCAGCAATTCTGAAGTTTGAGAGGCTTTGAACTTGGGTAGCTTGCTATATAGTAATAGAATGATGTATATTTTCAGCATTTATGCTAGGAGAATATTTTAATGTTGCTGTGAAATAAGTTCTCAACCACGGTGGTTTGAAACATATGTTAGAGTACCAAAAGAGTCACTCTGTTACACCAAAAAAAGGAACTATGAAAAGAAAAATGTTAATTACAGGCTTTAACACTCACACCAAGATCTTCTAGCAGGGGTGGTCAGAAAAACAGGTTTTACTACCTAGACCTGGTGCTTTGTGGTGCTATCTAATATGGGGGCTTGTGGAAAAAATGCAGCTGCTTCTATTTACTGCCTTTCATAATGTACATATTTCCTCATGATAGGTTTAGGTACTGACTTTTTATGTCTACAGTAAATAAAACTGAAGAGTTTATCCTTTCATCTTGAATATGTTTTACTTGGAGATACTGCTCACTGTTCCCTACAGTGGTATTTCAGCTAGAAAATTTTATGCTGAATCTCAGTTTTTAAGCTTAGTAGAAGCATGTTATAATGTGGTATATTGTTAAATTGAGTTTTAATCCTAATGTAAAAATATAAAGCCAAATTTTATTTTTGGTTACACCCAGAGAAATCTATACACAAGCAAGTACAGAACTATGTCAGGGTGAAAGGTTTCTTTATTTGCACAGAATTTTATCTGTATTCTCTAACCTGATTCAGGACCATACTTAACTGAATCCTGAGAAGTTTTGAAGAGGCTGAGGTTCACGTTCCCTCCAGGATGACGAAAAATTATTTTATCTGCTATTTGCTTTCTAGCCTGTAGTATGTCTGAAACAAAGTTCTTGGACTGACCTTGTGATGTAGCTATTTCTCTGATTCTGCTGCTTAACCACTGATAGTGGATGGATTTACTTAAATTGAGTCACTAAAGTTCTGTGATGTTTTGTCTATAATTCTTCTCTATCATCAGTCCTGGCTGCCGTTATTTGCTCTTTAACTGCCTATCTGAGGTGACCTATTTGTACATCAGGGCATGTTAGTGTATTTGCTTTTTAAAATTACTAGAAATATTAAGACAAGCAGGCAGTGTTTTTATTTATTTTAATTATCCTATAGTAACTGTCAACATGAAAAGGGTTTGAAAAATGACTGTACATTGCAAGACACTCGGAAAGGTATAGGTTTGGGTTTTTTTAGTTTTGCCTAGAACATGATTAAAGAATGTGGAAACAAAAGTTCTGCGAATATGCTTTCACTTTCAGAATGTCCAGCTGTTACTGAAGATGGTTTGAGATGATAAACAAGATGAAAACTTAAGCTTAATTTTGAACTAAAGGATCTCACACTAAATCAGTTCTCTGAATGAAATAAGCATTGTTTTAAAAGTTTATTTTCCTGGATTTTTAATTATTTTTTTTTCTCCATACTAGAGCTATTGCCAGAATTGCTAAATTGGCCTGGAGTGGGTTATTTAGTGAAGATCTCAGCTAAGTACAAGTTGTTACAGTTAACTACAGAGTAAGTTTCAAAATTAGCCTTACAAAAGTTTGTTATGACAGGTCCTGAATTTAAACTAGGAAATAAGCAAAGATTAAAAATTTACTTTGAAAGGTTTGGGGTTTTAACAATGTTTCAAAAGTATTTTACATTATCAAGCAATGCAAAATAATCTCCCCAAATGTTATGAACTCTCTATTGGTAGTTCCTAACTCACTGCTTGGTTTTGTGGGGTTTTTTAAAATTATTTGGATGTTTGTGTTTAAAAAATAGTATTGCAAGCAAATTCCACACTTCCTTCCCATGATTAGCTTGCCAGTTGGTCTTGGTTCTGTTTTGAAAGCTTCTTGGAGTATTAGCTGTGATGTGAGCTTGCCGTTTGTCTTGAACTGGTTAATTGTTTTTGTGATGCAGAGAAGAACATTATGGTATGATGAATAAGAGACCCAAGAGGGTTCTTTACAGTTTCCTTTGGGCACTGCCCAAAGACTTGTTCTTTGGGTCTGCCTCATGTGATCAGGCAGACTAACTTTACCCAGTTAAATTGGGTGCGGTGGTTATTATGTTCACAGTATCTTGTTTAGTTTGGGGTGGGTTTTTCTCAGTAATCCAACACCTTGTATAAAATATACACTTGAAATCATCACACTGGCTTAGGTTTTACTCAGGCTAGATAGGATAAAATGTCAGGTTATGCAAGTTACTTTCTGACATAGGTAATGCCATTTGAGGAATTATTTTCTTAGACCAGGATAATTAATTTGTTAAGAAATAGTTATTACAGCACAGTTGGCCTTGGCAGGAATTCTTGACAGTGCTTGAAGAAGTACTGGAAAACCCTTCAGTATCAAGAACCATTTTTCCTCCACCAAAGATATTTTCTTGTCGTCTTGAAAATTATTGGCAGTGAAAATCTTAATCCAAAAATAGAATAGTGAAAATACTTTCTCCTGCGACCATACCTTCATATTTTAATTTATAGAAAAAACCCACTCAGCATGCTACTGCCACAGTTCACAGTAACTGGCCCCATTGTGAAATCAGTCTGTGTCTAACAGTCTGTCATAGTTCTTGTTATTCTGTGCATTGGAATATGACATCTGTCAACCTTTTAGGAAGTCACAGCTTTGTTGAGAAAGGCTCTTTTTTTTTTTTAAGGCAAGAAAAGAGTTACATACAGGACAGCAGCCCTCTGACTTGTACATAATATGCTGTTTCATCCTTCATGATGTAATACTGAGGATGTGGAAGTCATGTGCATTTCTTTCCATTCTTTTTTGGGTCACCAGGGTGCCAATTCTGAATAAGTGAGATATCAAAAACCACTTTCTGTATACTTTATCAATGCTGTTTTTAAGATAAAAGTATTATCAACGGTGTTCTCCTTCTTCACAAACAAAAATATCCATAAAACTTATGCGGAATAGGTGGAGTAACGTGCAACGTTATGATAGGCTCTGCTTTAAAATATTGTGAAATACCTAGAATATCTTTAATCTTAATAGAGGCTACTGGTGTTCAGTATGATTACGTGAATTGCAGTGGTGCATTGAGAAAGGGATGGACGTGTAAGGCCAGTGTGAGACTTTAGAGGCCTGGCAGAGAAGAGTTGGGAAAGAGTGAAAAAGCTGTCCTTAGTGAGTATCAGGAAAGGAAAATAATCCAATAATTAAAATTGGAAGGAAGGTAGTGGGAATATTGGCTAAGAAAATGTTGTTTCTCTTTATTCAGCCCTTTTGATGTTTGCAGGTTTTAAATGTTAACAGATATCAAAAAGTAGGGAAAATCTTTAAAAATGCAGATGTTTGAGTCTCCCAAAGTTTAAAGTTTACTATTGGAACTTTCTTGATTTTTGAATTCTTCTCTCTGGTCTCTTATGAGATTTTTTCAGCTTTTCTTGGTTTAAGATATGCTGACAATGCCATAACATGGTCTTTCACTGTATTTTGGCATTCCTACTCATTGTTCTTTTTCTGCCCAAGTTTGTTCTGTTTTTTAAATCTAGCCTTATTTATTACTCCTTTGAGAACAGGAACTGTCTGATATGCTAACAACAAGTGACAGCTTTCCTGTCACTAAGGACAGGAGAACAGGCAGTGAATGCTGCTGAAGTCTGAGGTAAGTTTAGAGCAACAATAACTTGCACATACACTAAATTTGATATACTGTAGTGTGACTGCATTCTCTGACGCAGGCTGTGCAACAAATTCCTGTCTCCTCCCCCATCCACTAACAGGAAGGCACAGCACAATGTTATACACCATGTGGCAATTTTAAATTTCTGCTTAGACAGGAGGGTAACTCTTTTGTGGTCACTGATGAAACAACTGTACTATGAATCTACTTCAAACGTCAGCATGAATGGATTTAAATTAAAAAACAGTGAGAGACAATAGGACCATCTTCCCCTTTCCTCCCCAACTCTGCATTATGAAGGGAAGAATAAAGGGAGGAAAATGGAGGTGAGTAAGGTGAGAGACCCAGTGTAAGGGGGAGAACCATAGGAGAGGGAAACGGGAATTGCCCTGGAAGGAAAGCAGAAAAAAAGCTAGGAGGAAGAAAAAAATGATGCAGGTACCGTTGCCGCTTTCCCAACAATTACTCCAGGAAGGGCTAATGAATGTAGTAATTATACCTGGCAGTTACTCTGTGGGAGAAAGGAATTCTTTGGAGTTCAAAACAGTAAGAGTTTTGAGTGCTCATTTAGCTATGAATACAGAAGTTAAATAGACAGCGTAGGCTAAAGGCTGTTGTCTGATTCCAGTATGTCAAATAAACTGCTGTGTAGTTCCTCAAAGACAGCATCTTCTGAATAAGAATTCTTGAGATTAAATTGGAGGAAAAAAAATTGGAAAATTTACTGCAGAGATGAGTTTTACATTGGGAAGAGATACTGACAGAGATGTCGTAGGATTTTCCACCCTTCATCTTTTATGAGCCACTATTTATAACAGGTTCCCTTATGCCCTTTGATGCTGTACAGTCCATCTGAAGAAGTTAGGTTTATTCTGTGGCCACAGGGCATGTGGATTATTTCAGCTCATAGTAAGCTAGGGGTGATTTTGAGGTGCCAGTTATCCAGTGTGCTGTTAGCTATTCTCAGAGCAGGAGATGAGATAAATAACAAACAGCTTTGTTTGCTATAGTATTGCCATTTTCATATTGTGGACTTTTGAAGCAGCAAAATATTTCTTCTATCTTATGTGACAAAGATAGGCAAATGCCCATTAGGTGTCAGTTACAAGAATTTGATCATTTTACTTGCTTTGTCTGTCCAAGTATCAGGAGTGTAACTTGTATCTTCTGTCTCTGCAGTTTCATTTTGCACTGAAATGAAGTGAAAGTTTGGGGAAAATAGTTTGGTATATTTTATGTTAGTGCTCAGCAAAACACTGTACAAAGGAAATGCGTGTTCAGTGTATGAGAGTTCTAGGGTCCTAATCACATTCACACTGATGCTGAAGGTCTTCAGAGTTGCATGCTTCCCCTTCCTGAAAGCTAAGAGTACCTTCTACATGTATTGGTAGCTTGCAGGCAGAAAGTGGGACTGCATTTTGGAAAAAAGCTGACAGAAAATGAAATAACTCTGTGACTCTGAGGAAAACCAAACCAAGACCCCAAAGCAATCATATTCCCTAGTCTCAGAGAAGTCTGATTGAACTCAAAAGCTGGATCCATACTACTAAATTAAAAAATTGCTGTAACTTGGACACAGGGATTGTTAAATTCTTACAATTGTCCCTGGTCCAGTTTTAGCTCAGCCAACGAATAGCCATTCAAATGCTTTCCAGAAATAATTTGGGAGGTAGCATGGGCCATCCACTCAGGTCTGATGACCAAAGAGTTTGATGAGTGGGATAAGTATGGCCAGAGAGGGTATCCTGGTACTCTTTAGTTTATTAGCTGAAACAGAATTAGTTTAAATGCCTCTCAGATTTGTTATAATTTCCTTTAAGGTTTCTTCCTGCCGATGGACCAAGATGAGCTGTGCTTAATGCTCCACTCATAGATTTTTCGTTCAAAAAAATTAGTAATTTATAACTTGGAGGTCTTTGTAAGTTTGAAAGCTTATGGCAGAGAAGAAAGAAATGGAACTTGTTTGTCTGGCAAAGCAAAGGTGGTAGATGGTTGAGATTTTATGAAAAGGAAAATCTGTGTCAGTCATTATAGTCGATATTGTCTGTCCATTTGGCTGTCATATAAATAGAAGGACATAAAGCATAAAGTCCAAAATCTTTTAAAAAACCAAAAAATTCCTAAAGTTGTTTTTTCTAACCACTGGTGAAGGATCAAGTTGTTGTCAGAGGCCATGTTGCGTGGTGACAAAATTCTCTATTTATACGTCTGTACTGAGCAGATGTGAGTAAAATTCTTGTATATGACATAGTCATTGTTCTGAAAAAAATTTGAAAAATATTTTGACATCTTTACTGTTCTACTGTCTGTTCCAAGAACTATAGATAACTTACAATTTAACTCACCTTTAAAGAATACATTACAACTTGTTTGCTCTGAAAATTCCTTTTGGCTCAAGTGAAAGTACACAGTGCAAACAAAGTTATGAAATGTGTACACAAGGTGTGAGAGTAGATGGTTATACTCGTGTATAACTTTATGGTTCTGGTTCTTCAGGGTAGTCAGTGCAATCTGAGCTTTTTGTTCACCATCTCCTTGACTTGAGTGGGATTACATGGGAATATTAGGGCCAGGTCAGACTGACAGGGTTTTCCCAACTAGTGTGAAAAAAAAAAAATTGTGGATTTTTAATTTTTTAAAAAATGAAATGCAAAGCACAGAATTGTAAAATCTGAACAGCTGAACATGTATTTTAAGATTCACTGCTATAAATTTGACAACGTGGTCACTGTTTTAAACCTCATGTCCATTGTCAGAGTTGATATACGTTTTGACTGTTAAAATCCTTTCAGCTGTGTCACTATCGATTCAATCAAAGCAGCAGAAAGTACCATGTTTTGTTAAGACCTAACAAAGAATACGGCAGGAACCTACTATAGGTATTTAAACAAATGAAGCATTCAAGAAGAAATATAGAGTAAGTTATAACATTTATCAAGACAATGAGGCACTAAACCTACTAATAAAAATCAGAGACTCAAACCCCAATGTAAGATGAGAATTTTAATATCTTAACTTCAAATAACTGACTGGCAATCTCAGAACCAGCATGTAGAGAAGGAAGTTCTGTGTAACTTTGCAAGAAGTTGTCTTGAATATGGGAAACTAGAGATGGGGGGAAGCACTGCATTAAAATTATTCATATATAGGAAAAATACCCCAGGGCTCCTCGATTAATTTTGTTATTCTTAATTAAAGACTAATTCCTAAAGTAATTTTTTAAAAAGAAACCAGTGTCAGGTTTAACCCACCCCAAACTGGATTAGGTCAGCACAGCATACGTGGTTTACACAGCAGCATGACCTCAGCAGGTCTAAACTGGATCAGGAAGAGTAATCCCGAAATGCAAAGTTCTGTAAGATCATTTCCTGTTTTCTGAATCTTGAAGACATATTTTTTCACACTGTTCACCTTGGGAAAGCTTAGCTAGAACAGGAATTAAACTATTAAAAAAAAGATACCTGATGTCTTTATGTAAAATCACATTTTTCAAACTTACATGATTTTTAATGAAGCTAAGGGTAGTACAGAAGGACAAATAAACCAACTAGTGTGAATATTATCCTGACTGTTTAAAAAGTCTTATTTTGCCTTTATGCAAACTGTTCTTTGAACAGGCAACCCAATGAAGTTAGATTCCTTTGGATATGTCTTCTAGGAATTTTTCTTCCGGATTTTCTGATATTTATTAGTGGATAAGCTCAAGCTGTTGCTCTTTCAGTGGTGACACAACAATCAAGGCGCATAGTGTTAAAACTCCTCTGCTTTGTAGTCAGTTCAGGCTGAAACAACCCTACATTTTCCAGAGCATTTGGGGGGTGAGGAGGAGAAGACAAAGAAAGACACACAATTGGAGCCTTTTTACTTTAGGATTACCTTTATCAAAGGAAAACATATTTTTATAGCAGTCATTATTTGAATCAATCTGTTTAATATTAATGTTTTTATAATACAGTTCAAATTGCACTTGAGTCTAAATTTTAAAGCAGTCGGCATAACTTTGGGATGTGCTGGCTATCTTCAGGAGACACTGAAATATATGGAACTTCTTAGAATGACCTTTCAGAGGCTGTATCTTAGTTAATATTACTACAAGGAACCAGAAGCACCAGAAATCCCACAGGCAAATATGTTCCCTTTTGTTAAATGGATGATGGCTTCAAGATCAGAAGGCAGAGAAAAGCATCTAAACATTTTCAGTTTATTCCCAATTACTTTGTCAATCTTCTGACATTTCCTTTCCTTTGTATTTGAACTACCAACTGTTACTCAAAATTGTTCCAAATCATAAATTCATATAGTTTTTCAAGTGAATAAAAAAAAAAAAGCAGTTTGTGGCCTCTGGGAGAGTAAATTCCGGGGTTAATTTATAACTAAAGCAAATGTATCTATAAAAAGAAGAAAAGCTCCATAAGAAATACGTTAACAAATGACAAGAAAAAAGAGGCTTGATAAAAGATATCAGAACTTGTTTGGCACCAATGATTTTATGAGTGAGGAATTCAATTATAGGTGTGTTGGGAGTACCAAATCACAATTCTTTAAATTACTAATGGGAGACAAAGCTCTTTATCATGGTCTGAATGTGTTCACATGAAATGTTCAGTCCTGCCCTCTGTAAATAAACTTTTAGTGCTTACACTATGCATCTGCACTGAGAGTCTATGTCACCAGAGTAGTTCTGTTGAATCACTTTTCAAACCTGTCTGCTGGTACATCTATTAGAAATGATGATAGCCAACAGATCTCTTCTACTAAGTTTGCAGTATTCGACTTGCCATTTTTCATTCTATATTACTAGCATTTTTCAAGAATCTTGGTAGATTTGTTTGCAGAAAAGTTAAGTATATATGGCATCAGTGTACTCTACCACAATACACAGAAAATCAGATCAGTTTGGATTTGTTTACTCCTTTGTTAGATACATAAGTTTCATAGAAGTCTTTAACTGGTGGTGCAGATAATGACTTCGTACTTACCCAAGAGAGACAGATTAGCCTCAGATCAATTGCAAATTAACTCCTACAGTCTGCATATAATCTAAATTGGTTTTAAGGCTGTCTGCTATTTGCTTGTTAGAGTAGTAAACCCATGCCTCTTGTCACTCATTGAAAGAGGAAGGGCTGTTTCTGGAAATGCAAATTTAACTGATGGGGATGCCCCCCGTTAACAGCTGTTGCAGGAAAATTTAAAGGACTACATGCTGTTTCCATGGCCAAACTACAGCAGACACAGCACACTGCTACTATGAGAACAACTGCAGAACAGTGAAACTTGTAACGTTGGCTGAAGTTGTTTGGTGAATCATTTGAATCTTTGTATTGTTTTGTTGGATGTGTCATTGTCGTGACATTCCAATATGACCATGATGATTTTATTTTATACTGTGTTACTTTATATTACAACGTGACATCAGTACATTATATGCACAATGCCTACCCAGAGTACTAAGTCAGCAGACTACTTATATGAAAAGCTTTTTAAAAAGTAATTAATTTTATTTCATCATCAGTTTCTTTTCATCTTTTGGTATTGGTAGTTGAGCAAAAATGTGTTTACATAGCAAAGCCTTAATGCATAAAACTTTTATAACAAAGACCCAATAAGCAACATATTTAATTCTTTTTAGCCATCTCTTTATTGGCATACTGATTTTACTTTCAGTGAGAAAATTATTTTCTTCTGAACAGAAACTTATTAAAAGCTGTTGGGTTTTGCAATCTTGACCATTTGAAGATTTAATATATAAGCAGCATTGCTCAGCTCCTAATTGTTTAACTAACTGTCTCTTCATCAACATAGAGAAGGGCTGAGAAATGTTGAATACACCTGTCTCTATTAAAAAATGTTAACTATATATGAGTGTTTAAACGCTGTTATTGGTAGTTGATAATCATCCCATATCACAGAGAGAGATCTCTCCTCTACAGGATAATGTAGAGGAAGAGGTGATCTTAGCTGTTCTAAATCAGCTTTAGAGGAACCTTTCTCACTGACCACCGAGGAGCTTGAGATACAATTTGCCAACTGGCCATTTTTAATGCCTGCTGCCTTGTAGGAATATTTTGAGAACTGATTTTTCCTGCTACTTTTAGATTAGGTTCACAAGATCCCTGGAAATTTTACGCTAATATATTATGGAAATTCTGAAGTGTGTGAATTTGTGAGATGAGATCTATATTGTGAAGCAAGAAGAAAGGGAGGGAAAAAAAAAAAGAAAAAGAAGAGTGCTGCTGAGGTGGTATATATGAATGTGTTCTAGAAACAAGCCATTATCTCACAGCCAGTGCTACCCTGTTCCTCTGAATGCAATTCTCTGAACCCTCAAACCTTAATCCTCAATGACAATTAAAAAAAACAAAAGCCAAACCAATCACCAACCACCCAAAAAAAAAAAAAAACCAAAACCAAATAACCTAAACAAACCAGGGTGAAAGATTCAGGGAAGTACCTTTGTGATATTCCTGGGTTTTTTGTTAACATACCGCATGACTTTCCTCTCAACCTCTAGGAATGCACTGGAAGTCTGTCAAGACCACAATGCTGTCCGTACTGTAGAAATGTACGAAAGTTGTCTCTGTACGGAGTTGCCATTGCTCTTTTCCTTATCTGTGAAGGAAACACAGCAACTCCCACTGGGGAAATTTCATGTTAACTTGATCTTAAAATAAAAAATCAAGGGAAAGGTCATATCCTAATAAGCTGTGCAAATCTAAATTCCCAGGGAGCTTCAAAATGACATTGTATGACTAGGGTATTAACAATTTTCCAACAATGTATTCTTGGATTACATCCAACAATGTTTTTAACATCCGAGAACAAATAGTAAAATCAAGATACAACTGGCAAGATACAAGATCCAGTTGAGATCAGAGATTCGCAGTTCCTAGCCCATTGATAATCTGGGGCTTTTGTATCTGACAAACATAATGGTTTAGGCAGTTTTTCTGCTTTCATTGAGATGTACATCTTATGAGGAAGCTATTTATTTGTCCATTTATGTATTATTGTGATCTCGGTGTCAATAGATTTTTTTTTTTTTTTTTCCCCTAACCTAGGACTACAGACATTGTAGACTGTCTGAGGGGATTCGCTTGTAGAGCCTGGTTAGTATGGGATGCGTGTCTGTCTTGGTGGAGACTTTTGAATATGCTATGCTCAGATATTGACCAAGAGGTGCAGGATTCCTGTTCAAAAACACATGTCAATGTCCCACAAAAGGTAAATTAAAGTAAACTGATAGGAGTTTTACACTCAGTTTTAAATTGTTTGTCTGACTCATTAAGCATATTATGTAGGGTTTTACAAAATATTCTGTGATTCCAAAAGATGGGCCAAGTCTACACCTGAAAGCGTTTAGGAATTCTCAAAATACAGGGGAGACCACTGTCTAATGGTATTAATTTTACAAAGGATGTCATGCACATTTTACAAGTCCATCCTTTACGTTAGAAAGCTGTATGAAGCTATGAGGTGAATACTGTCTCCTTGTAACCCAATGAAAGCCAATTTCTGCTTTGCAGATAGTTTGTTGTTTAATCTACTTTGTGATATATTGATAGTAAAAATTGAAGATGAGAGATCAAAACCAGGTTCTGAATTTCCAAGCTCTCCCAGTTTTTAGGGTTATAAAGGAATTAGATTGTAACTGTCCTTATTTTCATCCTTGTCATATCCCTCTAAACCAAGTATATCACCTGAGCTGCTACAAAAGAATTTCTTATTTTGTGTGGTTTAAAACAGATGTTCACACCTTGTTAGACAAAGGACAGGAAGTACAGGGTGTGGGAAGCAGGCTGCTATTGAAGACCCCTTCTGATCTTTTGTAGAAGAGGTGGTTCAACAAGTTCCAGTTTTGCAGGCACTGTGACTTGAAGTGTCTTATCCTGTTATTCAGCTCTATATTACAGTGCCTTGCACTGGATGTAATCCAGCTGCCCCTTAAGGATTTATTTTTTGTGATAATCTCAACAGTATTTTAATATGATGCCTTTTAAATGTAAGTGAATCTTTGAAGAGATGGACCATCTGTCTTGTGATTATGCTTCAAATTCAGCATATAGAAGCATGCAAACTATTAATTTTTTGTTTAGCAATTACCAAAAAGTCTAAAGAGGAAAAAGTCGCAGTAAATTATTCTCAGTATATACCAGAGCCACATGATATTTAGTTGTTCCTAAACCTGTTTGAGGGGTTACAAAAAGTCACAGTGATAACTTTTAGTTTTTCAAACTAGCTTGCCTAGAAAATTAATCTCATTAAAAGAATAATGGGGTATGGCAATATAATTTATTGCAAAGTTGACTATTGGTATTCTGTCCAAATTAAAGATTAATAGCCGAGTTAAAACAATCCAATTATCGAGCATCCCAGAGTATGTGGGTGAAATTCCAGGGTATAATTTCTGGTGTGTATATGAAAATTATGCATATTTGGATGAAAGAGATATAGTTGTGCGTAATTGTTCAAAATAACTTTCCAGAAAGTTAATTAATTTTTTTTTCAGTATACTAACCCCATCTCAGTAAATGTTCTAGGAAAATATGCAAAATGTTAGCTATAAATATAAGTATTGAAATATGCATTTTTGTCTGGAATTGTGGTGTATACGTCATGTCATGAAACTGAAAGGTTTGCTGTTAGCTGCCTCTTAGCTTACTCACAGAAGACATTCTTAAAGTATTTTAAATATGGAAAAAATAAGATTGCAAGTGCATGACAGAGAAGGGAACTGAGATCTTTTCAATCTCTTTCTTCCTCTCTTTTTAATGCTGTTAAAATTTAACATAGCTGCTTTGTTTGTACCACTATTGTTAATGTTGCATAACCCTATAATTATTAATCTTACTGCCACAGAGTTAGAGCTTGATTATACACTCTTCTCAACTGAAGCTAGCAAATGCTGTCAAAGATAGAAATGGAATGGCAGTTCATCTTTTTAAAGAAAACAGGCAAGTTTGCATGAACCAGGATCTCTATAGGCAATTGTCAGTCTCATATACAGAGCTCCATAGGATCTGAAATTGTATGATCATAGATGATGGGAGCACACCGAGATGTTGTGGCTTAGAGCTGTTTGACACTTCATGCTCTCTGCAGCATCTATGTGCAAGATACAAAGTGTGTTCAGACTCTTTACTGATCCAACAGTGGTAGATTTTTTTTTTTTTTTAATAGCTGAAAGCAAAGAAATTTGCAACAATCACTATTTAGCATTAGTTGTTAAAATAACAGAATTCTGAAAGCACACTTTAATAACCTTTTCCTAGCAGTAAATTCTTCTTAGCTGTGGATACTCTACTTTGCTTGGTGTCCTAAAATGATGTCAATTTAACTCTTGAAAATTTCTTGTTAAAAATAGCAGCCCCAGTTTCCATCTTCCTTTTAATAGAACGATTTGCAGTTATGCAGGCACTATGCAGATCAAAACTATGCTGACACTGAGTGTCAAAGTGTGTGACAAGAATGAGACTCACTATGCATGGACACTGCGGGCTAAAGATCACTGATATTAATAACTGCAGAATAACACCAAACACCATTTTTAAAATGTTAGTTTATTGCAGAAGCAAAGCACAGTAGCAGAAGCCATTGGACTGCTAAAGGAGTGCTGTTTACTGCCAGGCATATACGTTTGCTTAAACATCAATGTAAATAAACCCTGCTTTCTGGTGAATGAGGCTGACAGGAAATGCAGGAGTGACATACAGTTCATGGTAGGAAGGAAAAAGTGAGTTGTGTGCAGTAATGGGCAAGTTAGAAAACTTTTACTTCGAAACAGAAAGGTTGACAAAAGCAGGGCCAAATCATAGACATATTGTTAGGTTATTAATAGCATAGAGGAAGAATAACCCAACAGAAAATAAGATCAAAGAAATTCTGTCCTTTCAGTTTTCATGCACATTGCAAAATCCAAACCTTGCCAAATCTCTTATTACTGATCTTATACAGGAAGTTTTTGCATCAGTGACAGAGTCAGGACTTTGTAGAATTTTGCATTAATGTATTATTATCCAGGTTATATTTAAGTTCTTTTGGAGTGCCTTAATTATTTTCAAAATGAAATTGTGTTCTTTCCCCACAAATATTTTGTCTACTTTTTCTCATCAAAGGGCAGTATTCATCTTTTTGTTCAGGTTCAAACACCACGTACACACAGAGTTTTTAATGTTATTTCTATATCCTAATGAGAAAGGTATTTTGTTGGGTTTTTTTGTTTTGTTGTGGGGTTTTTTTTCCATGAAAAGTACTTTTGGAAAAGAGTTAAATATCTCCATCAAATTCTGTGCCACTCCCAGACTTGTGTCCAATTCCCAGGAAACTTTGTGACGGGGCCTTTTCTCAGAGAACTACCGAGGGGTGGGTGACAGGCAGCTTGAATAATAACCCGGTGTAACAACTAAGCATGCAACCTTTTTTTTTGAATTATCAAATAATGTTGCCCTGATGATCTGTTACCTGAATACATGTATTGTGATATTTTCTTTTTGAGTGGTAAAACTACTTTTGTTTATTAGTATTAGATGGCAGGAATGGAAATGACATAACTAAAAATAGTTTGATTTGTCCTATGTATAGGCTGACATCCAGGACTACTTAAGAGTTTGCTAGGAAAATTGTTTGCCCATAAATTTCTAATTTTAACCCATTTTATTTAGTTTAGAACTCAATATAATGCAGTTTTGTTTGGAGGCTTCTTGATATTGTCTGTCTCTCAATAACCCTGATCCTGGGCTCTGTTTGTTTGGGTGGTTGTTGTTCTGTATTCGGTAGTTACTACAGCTTTAAATTCCAGTTTACCAGAATTTTTTCTGAAATATATCAAGTAAAAAAACTCCCAATGAAACTCCTACAATTCCTCCTTAAGAAAGAAATACAGGAACATGAAAGGAAGGAAGCTGTTGTTAACTTAACTGATGTTTTATAGTTGATACTTAAGTATTTTTTCTCAGGTTGCTATTATTTAGTCACATGCAGGCTTTAAAATATGTATTTTATGTCAAGCTCTTATGACAGTTTTCAGTGCTAAATTTATTCAGAAAGTTTCCACCTCTTTTTCTTCTGGGATAAAATACAGAATACAATGTTCTGTTATGTTGCATTTTATACTGACCACCCTGAAAAAAACAAGAATGGGGAAGATTCTCTTGATACTCTAGGCCAAGAGAAGATTCAAAAGTGGAACTGTTCAAGGTAACTTAAATTTAGAGTGCAATTTGTGATTTATTTACTGGTGTTCATTAAATACTTCTCCCAATGTTGCACCATGTTGCAATTTCAGTTACAAAAGCAAGCTTACCCTACTAATGACCCGATTCCACACTCCTCATGTAGGCAGCCTGAAGTCTCCTTGATGGAATAGTTTTAAAGCTATCTGGAAAAATTAATGTTTAGAAAGATGGTGTACATGAGATGCAAAGAACACTGATCTAAATATGTGATAATATCCTACCCTATTGAGAACAATAATTATTGGATCACATGTAAAAACATGTCAACATATTTTAGATGGGAATATTTTGGAGGGTCAAAAGTACAGTAGTCAGATGACAAGAGATTGCTCTATTGCTGAAAAGTGGCAGAGCAGGTTATATGCTGCTTAGTTTGTGCAGTTGAGAAGGTGAAGTTTTTTTGCTAATTTAAAAGATGAAAGAGATACATTTGTGCAACTGATGGTAGGTTTACAAAAGTTCATGTCTCTTTATTACTGAATTATTTTAGTGGACTACTCTTACTGTTGGCTGGTATGAGTTCTGCTGCTATCACAAAAAATCAAAGTGGGGTACCCATTTTTCTTTTGCCTGCTGTTTATCTTGTCAGAACAGTGGTAACGATTGTGATGGAGTAAAGAATAGGGTCTTCCAGCTCCACGTTGGGCATCACTGCACTTTGAAGTGGTATGCCTATCACTGGTAGTACCCTTTCTGGTTTAGAAGTGCCTGATAGAGCAGCTTCAGGAGCTGATGAAAACACACTTCATTAACACTGTGTAAATAACTATTGCACACAAACTCTGAACATATTTTTGCGCTGGATTGATTTGGGGGGCATCTAGAAGATGAGAATGCTAAATAAGTCCTCTGTGGTACTATTTGTTTACTTTTTCAAGCTTTGATGTGTTTGAATTAGCTTTGCATCACAGAGTTTAGTGGCAGTACATGCACATATACAGAGTATTACCTTATCTTGGCATATATCAGAAATCGTATATAATTATAGATAAGAAAAATTATATATAAGAAAGTGTGTTCCCTGTCATGCTGAGCTACATTCTGTGTTTAATGCACAAATAGAGCTAAGCATGTTTACGTTAATGAATGAGTTTTGCAACATGATGCTTTTTAGCTTTTAGGACTTAGTGATTGTCCAATATGTTAAAATATTTTAAGTGATACTAAATAAAAAAGTATTTCTCAATCAAATTATGAGAGCCCTACATGCATTTTACATTTTTACCATTTTAGAAGATGACAGTGTTGTGATGAAAACAGACTATCCTGATATGAGGGAAGCATGTTTATGGATAATTTTCTATGTACTTGACTGCCAGGAAAACTTTAAAAGTGGGATTTAATTCAAGGAATGAGTTTAAACCCATGTTGCATTTGTTCCTCCTCCTCTTCCTGTGGGAGTATTCAGTAATTTGCCATGGCAGGGAACTGCATTTAGGATATTAATGAGTATATTTTGCTCTATTACAATTTTATGCCTTATTAGCTCATCTCTTGGAAACAATACTTAAGTTTACTGTTTCATGAACATTAAAAAGCCCTGACATGACAGAGTCTGAAGAAAGAAAAAGTCCCAGGCTTCTTACCAACAGTATTATGCATCCATAAAAAGATCTGAATAAATTCTCTACTACTAGTAAGTGGTTTAGGAAAGCCTTATGTGGTTATTTAGGTATTAATATTTAAAAAATTATTCAGTGTTAGTATAAAACTTATTGCACCTAAGATGTCTTAGAAGAAAAAAATTATGGATACTGTGCACATAATATACAGCATTTACTATTAAGTTTATTAACATTACAAAATGAAATACAAACTTTGTATTCAGATTTGCATCACAGAATGAACATATCTATTCTAAAATTTCTTCCTAAGTGAGTACCTTAGTTGATAATTACCAACTAAAGCACTTTTAAAAATTCTAGTCCATGAGTAGTATTTTAAACTACATTAAAAGACATACTGATAATGATGTAATGAAACCAAATAAGCAATGGAGCATAAGATTGATTGTCTTGTAAATAGCTGCAGTGCTTGCACATCTTCTCCTGTGTATTTTGCCATACCACATGTTTAAATTTAGGTAATCTTGCAAAGGCTGAAGAAGCAACGGAGGAATTTTGCTAGTTTTCATGTAATGAATTGTGTGAGCACAGTATAGGTTTGCCAGAGAGCATTTCTATGATACTTTAATATCTTGGAACATTGATGTTTCCTATTTAAACATACTGTAGGCGTCTGGCTGAACATTGCCACTAGTGTTCTGTGGTGGCTTTGAGTTTACTTTATTAACTCTAGGCACAGTCTTGTCACTGTGGTTAGTGAGAAACAGTAATTTTACAGAGAAAATATGGCATTTTACGATATAGGTTATCATATATTTCTTATGGAGCTGTACTGCAACTCACAGAAGCACAAGGTTGGAAAAGACGTTTAAGATCATCAAGTCCAACCGTTCCTGTCCTGTGCTAAACCATATCCCTAACTACCTCATCTACCTTTTTTTTAAACACATCCAGGGAAGGTGACTCAACCACCTCCCTGGGCAGCCTGTTCCAGGCCCTGACAGCTCTTTCAGTAAAATTTGTTTTTCATAACATAATACATTGATTTATTTGTGTATACATGTTTCTGATAAGTAATGTAATACTATATGCTTAATGTAGCTAAATAAGGCATTCCTTAGCCAGGTATGGAACTTAAGTGCTTTAACTTTAAGCAATAATACACTATTCAAATTAAAGCATATACATAAATATTTTGCTTAACTGTGGCTTAAAGACAAGCTATAAACTTTTCTAGTTTGACTTCCAGACAAGTTTGACATCTGAAGGCACAGTCACAGGTTATGCACAAGCCTTCAGATGACACCTCTGAACATGGAATTTTCTCTTAAAATGTTTGTCATGGCATGTGCTGAATTTACACATCTGACTGAAAGTGACAAGAATTAAAAGGTTTCTTAACTACTTGGCAATTTCTGGTTTTGTTACTAACAAGGGCTTATACCATTATGCGTTATGACATCATCTTTTAAAATTAAGTAAAAATTATCTTACTGTATGTCTATATGTGGATATATGGAAAGATTTCTGGAGCACTGGCCTAGTCACCTTATTTAGCACAGCAAGGATCCAGCTTCAGAGAATCTGGTAGCAGATGGTTCTCTCATATTGAGTTGGGGGGTGGAGGGGGCACTAAACAAAAACACTGCCCAAATATGAAGTTCTTTGAATTCTATGAATTTCCCATAGTTGGTAAGACTGTGACCCGAGCAATACGAAGCCTGCCCGCTACAGACAGATACAAAAGGTATTTGAGTCTCGGAGCCACGTACAGTTCTGGGAATGGTGCCCCTCTCGCCAGTCGAGTTGTGTTGTGACTTCTAGCTGAGAAAGCTTTGGGATCCTGTGTACAGCACAGCATGGTTTGGTACATTTTAAAATCAATTACTTCCTTCAGTCTTGCGGGGCCACTTAGATGGGAAGCCTACTCCTTAGTAGCTTGGCACATGTAGTTGTCACGCTTTGCCAAAGGGGGCAAAGGTCTCTCTTAAGAAGCCAGCTTTTTCTGATTACAAAATCAAATGTGATTCATTGCCTATCTATCAGTATCCTTTTTTAAATCACAGTGATTCATAAAGAGTAACGCCTACATTTTATGTCATGAGATAGTTTTACGATATTGCCAGTGCAAGTTAGAGAAGTGCTGTTTGTTTCTCGTTTCCTCAAATCCCTCAAAACCAAAACGATCCAGATTTGAGTTCTACTAATGCAAATAGGCATACAATAAATACCGATAGATGAACTTTGCCCATTAGAATTCTGTAGACCTTTTATTCTGATTTTTATACTAGCAATCTGATAGTATCTTATTTTTCAGATTTGTATGCTTTTGGATCTTTTTTGTTTAGTGGAACAAAATAAGAGTTGTTTCTGTTTTGAAGACTAGGGTGTATTTTTAAGATACTTTTGAACAAAAAGCATTGGAAGATAAATCTTTCCTCAGGATAAATCTCAGTTTCTATAGACAGCACCCCAGGAAGCAATGATTGCAGCTGCCTGTCACTAGCAAACTGTGTGGTTTTCCTGCTCAAGTGTTTCTAAGAACAGTTTGAGGGTCCTTTCCCACAAACTTTGAATCTGCGTTAAGAGGGCAGAGTTTATCTCTGCAGCTCAGCCTTATGTCAGTCTCGTGGCAGTAGCAGAACACTTTCATTTCTATGCCGTTGGTCTTTCACCACCGGGAGCCTGACACAGTGTCACTTCAGGGTTTTCTAGTTATGTTCTCCTTGATTTTGAAATGTTGTTCCTCTTAAATCTGAGCTAGCTGTCTGCCTGCAAAGTTTTTCAGATAATTATTTCTTATTCAACCATCTTCCATTGTCCAATGTTCTCAATTTCTATTTGTGCTGTTATTTGAGCACAGCTTTGCAATCAATTTCTTTTCTATTTCGAAATAACTTTAAAGTTGCATCGATACCTATCCAGTATCAGAATGCAACAACCCTGCGTTAAATAATGAAAGTAGGATAGTAGAATTTGTAGCATATCTGAGTAGCCTGTGGCATTTTCAAGCTTGTCTCCCACTTGCATTTATATTCTCAATGGCCTTTGTCTCTGCAAGGGTTTAAATGCTGCTATTTCAAATAAGGACCCAGGCCATTTACTGTTGTGTGTGAATTCCATACAGAGTAGAAAATATATTTTATAGTGAACAGTTCTATTATTCCCTGAATGGGGGGGGAGGAAGGAGTGGGGAAGTTGTGTATTTGTAGCTACATTGTAGTAAATTTTATGGAGCATGCTTTTAGTGATCACAGCTTGTAGTTATAATTCAGTTATAGGACTAAAATATATTTCCCATTGATTTATGAGCTGCCTGCTTTAGGCCTTTTCAAGTGTTTGGATTTACACCAATTCTCAAGTTTCTTCTGATGTTTGACTGTGCATCCTTATGGAGAGGATGAATGGGCTGACTTTCTCTTTGGCTTATTGAAGGGTCTCAGTGTCACTGCTCTCTGCAGCTGGTGCATCACTTGGGTTTCTCAGCTTGGTTCTGAAGCCATCTGATCTTCAACACTCCTCTGTGGTTTGTATCATTGCAGAGATGTGACAAACCTGTATCTGGTGGCAGTGGTTTAGACATTCCTGGGAGTATCTGATTTGCTGTCACACCCTTCACATTCCACTTGGCCCCAGCTTATTGCTTTTTTTTTTTCTGGTGGGGATTTTTTCCTTTGCTATCAGAATTTTGGTCCTGTGCTGGTTCTGCAGGTTAGTACAGCAGACTGTCAAAGGAGACTTTCATAAGCTCGTACCCCTCCCACTCAGTGATTAACCCCTGAGGTCTGCTTGTTTGCAGCACCCTGCCACTGTGGTGATACATCCCTCCTCCTCTGCTTAAAGATGTAGATAAACCATTTTGATTAGAACCAATAGACTTGTTTTTAGAGGGAAAGTTTGTTCCCATCCTTTTAAAAGTATGTTGTCTGTGTTGCATATATTTGGTATCTTTCCTAATGGGCATGTTCATGTTTAGATGGCTTGAGGGTTGGATCTGAGGAACAGAGAAGAAAATGTCAGCCACTGTCTTGATCATGTGCTTGGAGTCAGGGCTGACATTAAAAGCAGTGCAGCAAATCAGCTATGAACTTACCTCTTCACAAAGTCACTGCTTATTACAGAGTTGGTTTTGACACTCCAGGTTTGTTAGGGGACACCATTTCCTTTGGGTTTACTGGTAAATTGAGGAAGAGTTTTAGTTTAGAGTTATCTAATTGAAACAAATCCATACAAGTTTTGTTCTTTATGGATAAATTCATACTTCAAAAAAAATCTATCATGTCCACTGAGGCAGCAGTACGCAGGAGGGGTGTGCTTGACTCCAAGGGGCATGCAGAAGCACTTCTGTTCCTGCCACAATGCACAGCTCTAGGGTAGGAATGCTCAAAGGCAATACAGAGTTTTCAAAACCCAAGTGAATCTACAATGCAAAAGTTTGTCAGTACTTATTCTGTCTGTTGGCCAAGCAAGCCTGGATCCTTCTCCCACAGTCACAGCGGCTTCTGATGTGTAGTTTGCTTGGAAAAAGGCAGCTTTGGGGAACTGTATTGCTGCTCAGTGCACGCCTCATCATGTAAATGAAACAATTTCTGTCCTGAGTTATACCAATGGTTTGAACATATGCACAGATATAAATAAAATCCCATCCTTTTTATCTCTGCTTCTTGCAAATTCAACAACAGAATTCTGTAGCAGTTTTAAAGCAAGTCTTTATGGGTTTGTTGCTGTTCCTTTGTTTTCCTTGCTGCAGTGTGAAGTTTACCGATTTTGTCAAACCCTGAATCAGGGGTGTCAGCCAGCGAGGCTCTTTTTATGTACTTTCTTGCTTGTTTGTTTGCTTAAGAGCATCCCTGATTGTGTCAGCAGAGTTCTTGGAAAGAGGGGTGTTTTAGTTATGTTGTGCTCCCTCTGCTGACTTTGCAGCAACAGAACACAGAGCGGTACGGGCACTACCTTAGGGAGCAGCGGTTAGATTTAGGAACCTGCAGACGATACAGTAGTTTTTTAATGTATTAAATGGACTGTGCCCAAAAGCTTTGAGTCATTCTTTGAAATACAGGAAAAATTCATCTAAAACAAAACTGCCTTTATTTTATGTGAATGATGTGTGTTTAAAGTCTGTTATAACAACAGATACTTTGAATGAAAATACATAATTTTCATGATGTATTAATGATTAATTCGAAAAAGCTAAGCCTAAAGCTTTTTTGCACTCAGAAATAATATTAAAAAACTGTGGAGTCATGCCATCTGTGTGTGTGAATAATATTCTTTACAATACTTTCACTGCCCAAGTGGAGAACTGAGACAAAAATCTCAATAGTAGCTTTTCTTGCTTCCCCCACACCCCAGAAAAGGTAAATGCAGTAAGATGAAGCAATTTTCTCTAAACAACCAGAAGGACAATGGATGGGACAAAGCGATACCATTTTTCTGAGTCTTCCTAGAACTGCCGGCCATCTCCACTTCCCAGAGACATCAGCTAATCCCTTTCTGAACACAGTGTATCACCAGACCCTATGCCTCACATTTAGGACCCGAAAACAACTCTGATGAAAACGTTGGCTTGAACTACTTGTCCATTGCCACACAGAATTTCTGTGTCAGAGGCAATGAAAGAACAGAGTTACTGAAAGGCCAACGCAATCGTTTCATCACAAGACTGTCCTTTCTCTTCTTATGGTCCTTTGGCAGCATTGTCCTCTAAAAGATCGATGAAGGGTTTTCATTCAGTTGATGTGGTTCTGTCATTAGGGTAGATGTGTCTTTACAAGGTACATAAAGCATTTTATTGTTCCTCTTAAGTAGATAAATAAATTTTAAAAATGGGGATTTGAAGCTGACCCTTCTCCATCTCTAAATTTAATTTCTTAAAAGCTAAGGATGGTTGTATGATCTTCACCAAATTACACGGGACATTATTTCATAGATGGTCTGAGCCCACTTTAATTAAATTAATAGGCAAAAGTCCCATTAACTTCTCCAGCAAGTAGCATATGACTTGACTTGGCGTATTTATACATGAGATGAAATTCAAACTATTCCATGAAGTATGTTTTAAATAAACCCAAAAAAGCCCAGTATTTGCATCATGTACATATGTGTCTGTACTTATACCTGTCCATGTAGTATAGTTATACCATTGCTCTGATATTTAGTAATGTTACAAAGCTGAGATGCTTTAACTGTCGGTGTTTTTTTCCTTCTGATTTTCTGTAACTCCTTTGAGGTTAGGATGTTCTGGTTGCTTCATTAAATACCTCTAGGGTCGTCTTTTGGTAGATTTGTCTGGAAAGAGCGTGTCTAGAATGTAGTGCAACAGGCCTTTCAGGTTAACTGAGCACAGGTAGTGTTTATGGTAAAGAGTAGCTTGTGATCCAAGATGTTTTTCATACCATGGCAATCTATTTTATGTTTTCCCAGTATAAAAAATGCACTGGATAACACTGAAGAACGGGAAATCAATTCTAATTGCAATTGCTACTGCATGGAGTACCGTAGTGCTGTGATCATTCCACAATCCCCACCAGGTTAACTACCTGTGAGCTGTAACTCTGGTTGATACATACGTGTATCGGACGAGTGCATGTGCCTTCTCGTACTTCCTTGTAGATAAGAGTTTGCTGTTGGCTCTGTGAGATTAAATGCAAGTAAAGGGAGTTGTAAGGACTAGTTTCATATCTCAGTGCTTAATGTTATCTCAACAGCATTCTCTTGTTCACTTCTGGTCTTTTTGCTGATTGAATGTGAAATCATATTCAGCTGCCTTTATGTGAACAGCATCTCTGCTCCCATCCTGTGCTGTCTCTTGCTGGCTGAGAATGACTTTTGCATATGAAAATATTTTTAGCCAATATTACCTATGTTTTTATTTCTGGATGTCACATAAGCATGTGAGAGTTTTATGAAAGAATTCTGGAGTAGTCTGTTGATTGGACTTATGCTTTGGATGATTTGGTGGGTTTGGGGGTTTTAAAAAGCCGTGTGAGGACTACAATTAATTTATAGGGTTTTTGTGAGGAAAATGTTGGCATTCATCTCATGGGAAGGAAAAAGGAAAAATACACAGCAATCAAGTAAAGTTACATGCAAAATAGAAATATTTGTAAACAATTAAACATAGGAACAGTTTTTGCTTTTTAGTTTTGAATAATGCAAGAATACAACTAGCAGATTAGAAGTTTTTTTAATGCTGTTTATAAAATGAAATGGGCTGAACGGTAAAATTAATTTTGTTTCCAGTCTAATAGAAAACTTTATTACATTGAGCAGGATATCCATAATTTGACAAAGACCTATCAGTCACAGGATAACTGACAGCTAGCTATAGAAATGATATAATATGTGTCTTGTTATCCAGATACAGAGAAAGAAGCACAAACCAGCTGTCTTGTGACTAGTTTGACCCTACATATTCTTATAACATAGAACCTATTACACTGACATCTTCAAGTTTCCAATATCAACTTTGAATTTATTGGCATCTTTGAAAAATAGCTATTGATCGGTTTATCTTTGCACCTGGTCACGTTGTGCCTTTCTGGGTGGTTTGGTTTAAAAAAAGGTGCTTAATTGAAGTCAAACATTCTAGTCCTTTAATTGTCATGAAGTATAGTAAGAAAATAATCCTTTACCGCTTTTTTGTTTTCATAGACATCATAGTGAGTAGTAGAAATATAGTCCTGGGAAAGCACAGCATTTACTTTATGCAGCAATGAGGAAAGCCAAACTTAAGTAGAAGCTGCCTGTTCTCCGTTTCTCCCCTGGAGATGCACACACACAGAAACGCCCCTCTCATCCTGCCTGGCAGTGCTGCTGCTGGACAATGTTAATCCCTCAGACATGTGCGATCCTTGACGCTGAGGCCTGAGGGGCAAAATGTTTCTCCACTGTGGTTGGGTTAAAAGCCTGGGTTCATGAGCACTCCTAGGTTCAGGCTAGACTGGGAGTGGAAAGGGAGTCTGTGTAAATTCTGCAGAGCTGCGGCTGTGTCGGTCCAGATTCACAATAAAGCCAAAGTTCACCCTTTTCAGTGGAAGGCAAACCTGTTGTGGTGCTGAGTGAGTCCAATCCATGTGAGGCATTTATACTTTAACACAAGGCTTCAGATACCCACACTTGGGTGTACGTGTACAGGTGTAGTATCATGGCTGGGTACTTTGGTGGAGAACTTAGACAAAGTTCTGAACAACATAGAGATACTTCAAAACTAAAAGTAGACCTTTTTCATAGCAGAACAATTCAGCAAAGCCTTTTTAGTTGCCTGAAGATCAGAATAGGTGATATGACTTGCCATGGGATGTTAACCTCTGGAAGGGGTGGAGTTTATAGAGCTTTTCTGAAAGGATCGTAAATGGCTGCTGATTCCAGTTTTTATTATCTCAGAGCAGAAATACGAGTAGCATAAAAGGGAATTGCTTTGTGACCTGCAGTAGCTGATAGGTACACCCACAATTCCTTGTTTTTCTCTTCAGTGTAATGTTGTTTTTATTTCCTCTATTCCCTGCATACAGAATGTGTGTGTGACGTGAACAGATGCACGGAAAACCCCAAACAAATAGGAAGGAAAAAACAGCAGGCATGAAACATAATCCCTCATCTGAAGTGATTGCTAAATGACATTAGCTTTAATATTTTTGGTTTGCTTCTTCTAGAACTTAGTAAAAATCGAAAACATCACAGTTCTAGGCTAGAAATACTTTTACAGTGGTAGAAACTGTGCTAGCATTATTGTTAGACTTTGCTGTAACAAGTGAGCAGTGCTGCAAACAGAAAATTCCTGCTAAGGCATTACTGTACCCTCTTAGCTTTGGGAGTTTGGGCCTAGCAAGCCAGGCCTCAGGCCTTTGTGCTCACCTGAGCCTAAGCTGTAGGATGCCTGTCCACTGTGAGTTTCATGCGTGCTCTGTGTTATAATCATTCAGCAGTTTCACAGAATTAATCCTGTTACATAATCGAATTCTCCAAAATGTCAGAGTCATTGGCTGTGGTGTGAAGTGAAATACAGACTAGCTTTAACTTGCCATGTTTTGCTAACTGAAGTCTTCTAAATGGGGAATAGGCAGTGCTAACACCTCCAGACTGTGAGGGTGTTTTTAGAGAGGTCTTATGGACAATGCAGGAAAGCTGCTTGATTTTTAACACCTATTTTGCATGTGATACAAAAACAGAGATCAGTGGCAAGTGATTAAATATCTCTAATCAGTGAGTGACTTAGGCTTGCACTTGCGTGTAAGCATGTACTCAAGCCTCTTCAGCTGCCCCTCTGGCACAGGGGAGGTGTCTGTGCAAGTCCCCCTGATGACATGGCTGCCTGCAGTTGTTCCCTGGGCACACAGTAACCTCATGGCTTCATCAGCCATATCGAGTCTGATGAACTTGGGCTGCAAACGGGCCCTTGCCTGCCGGAATCCTCCTCCTTCACCCTCGAGGCAGCCCTCCAGATACAGAGCTGATGTAACTATCAATGCCACTTGCTGAAAGGAATACGAGGCAATGTTTAAATTTTGGATGTCTGTTGATTTTATTTTTTTAATGATGTGTCTGGTTAATTACACAAATAGACCCTTAAGGAGAGGTCTGTTCTATTTTATTGCTTTATTTGGAAATCTGTTTCAGTAAGATGGTGTTGCTGGCCAGGGGTTTGCAATTCATGCTTACGGGAAAATCAATTGTTTGTAAGATACGATAGAATAGTGAAGAACTATGCCAACCTACGATGTGCTTTCAAAAGCTCATACTCACTAGTGGCAGTTAGAAATTCTGTTATTATCTGGTAGACAGATCTTAATTTCATTGATGACACCATGAGACTATATCCCACCCAACGGCTGAAGTCTTTGGGAATGTGGATGGCTGGCTGACCGTCAGTCAGGCGTGCCAACAATCCTCCCTTAAACACTGCTTTGAAGGACTCTCGCAGCCATGTAGTAATAAGAGGGGCAGTATGTAGGAGCTATAGGTTCCCCTTGCGCTCTACTAGAGGCAGCATGAATGTTGTGCAGCAGGGCATATGGTAGCATCTCTTTTGTTCCCATTGCAGTGAGAATTTCTTACCTGGATTTTAAAAGTAAGAAAGACGTTTTACAGCCTTTACTGTCAATGGTCAAGTGGTAGAAGAACTACAGGGTTGTGCTGTGAGTCCTAAAAGGTGGAAGACTGATGGTGACTTCCCTGAGGAAGAGATCTGTAACCGTTTGTAGCCGTGGCTACCTTAGCACTTCAGCCTAAGTGATGGGGGGACAGTCACTGTGTGACTTACCCACAGGCCTGCCAAAACAAAGGATGGTCTCGAGACTGTAGAGCTGATCTGTTCCATTATAGTCATTTTCCAACAACAGCTTGGGCAGTGTGACAGAGTCCTTCTGATTCAAAGCAGATCAAATCAAAGTTCCTGTTATCTAGAGGTTAAAGGCTGCTTACTTGACTGGGTCTAAAGTCCACACTAAACAGCCAAAGTGACCAAGTTCCATAACTTCTTTTCTATTTTTAGATTAGATTGTTCTTTTTATAAATAATGGAAAATTAAAGACAGATCCTAGATATAAAACTGTGTTTTACATATGCTGGTACTTACAGACTTTTAAAAAATATGTTTAAATCAAGGAATTTGGTTCATCTAGCTGTCTGAAGAGGTTGTGAAAACACATGGTTTATCTCAATCTAAATTCATGTTATTTGCTGAAGATTTTTGCAGATTGAGGCTTTTTATTTGTTTACTACTTTCAAGATCTGCATAAATACATAGGGAATTCGGAAAGCCATAAATTAAATATCCTTGAGCCTTGGATTTAAGACTCTGGAATTAAACTTTTGACTCTTGAATGATTAATTATTTCAACTATTTTTGGTTATTTGGAGGAAAAAAACACTATGAACTTTTTTTTTTTTTTAAATAAAAATCCTGAAGTTTTTCAGACACTTGGGAAGAATGAGGATTAGAATTTGCAAAACTGAAAAATTAATTATGGAAGACTTCTATTCATGTGCATGCTCTTGAGAGGTGCAATTAGTCAGTGTTATTTCTCAAAAAAAGGAGAATTTTTTTTTTTTCCCCCAGTTATGCTGCTTTAATTTTGCATCGTTGGGTTTTTAGGCATTTTTTAATGCCTTGTATGCTTACTTAAGCACACAAATGTTCTATAAAATATACGATAAAAATGCAATTGTATTTAATCTGGCCATTCATAATTATTTAGATGGTTATTTTTCCCATGTATATGATGATAGATGATAGATGGAGCCTCAACATTGTCCTAAAACCTACACCTGGTCGTGAGCTTGCGTCTCCACCCTTTGGGCATGAGGTAACCGGACCTCGGCGTGGGCCTGAACTCGTTACAGAGATAACTAACTTCTTTTAAAATGTCTCCTCCTTTTTCTTTTTTTTATGTTTTCAGGGATTACAATGGTTGACACAGAAATGCCATTTTGGCCCATTAATTTTGGCATAAGTCCAGTGGATCTGTCGGCAATGGATGATCATGCACATTCCTTTGACATAAAGCCTTTTACCACTGTTGACTTTTCAAGCATTTCTTCACCACACTATGAAGATATTCCTCTTGCAAGAACTGATCAGACAAACATCGATTATAAATATGATATCAAGCTCCAGGATTGCCAAAGTATGTATTTAATTATTTTTAATGTTTCCTTCATGTTCCTATTTACTTCATTCTCTGGGCAGTGTCCTACCAGCAAAAGGATTTGGAAGTATTCAGATGACCAAATGCTGGTATCCTGTGCCATCAGACACATCCACAAGATATTCTATCAGAGCAGATAGAAAAGATAGAACAAATATAGTGGACCTTTACCCTCCCTGAGCAGCAGTGGGGAGATTAGGCAAGATATCATAAAGTACCTCAACTCACACGAAACACTTTTCATTGAGCACATGAACCCCACCATATGTTTCTAAAACCTCCAATCTCCTATTCATGGATCTTGTGTCTAAATTGTCCTCTGGAGGGCTATGCACACAGTTCAGAGTAAACATCTTGGATGTTAAAAAATTCCCCAGCATACATAGCATATTAATTATTAACATGCATAGCTTTTAAATTCCTAAAACAGCCTAAGATGGAGTTAGAAATACTGGCTACACCTGAGTCACAATGTTGGTACAACCTCATCAGTTCCTAATTCAGGCTTAACCTTGGAGCTTGACAGACCAGTAGTATTTACGTACTATGAAAAATGCTGCTCCTTTGCCAGTTAGTGTTTAAAAAAAATAAATGGAATTCTCCTTTCAAGAAAGGAAGTGACCTAGGCTTAAATAGGTGCTTACTGCATTCCTGCTCGAAGTAGGAATGCAAGGTTGCTGTGCCTGAAAGGTTTTTTTTTAAAGATCATCTTAGCCTACTTGTATCTGACATCACTTTGGTTTGTAGTAATCTGCACAGGAATTCTTTCAGGGAATTCTTGCTAGGAAAACTGGTATTTGATTTTGGTATGGCAGCATAGCAGGTGCTGTACCTCTGGGTTATTTATTAAATAAGTAAGACATTAAATTAAAAGACATTTTTCCAGCTAATAATTTATTTTTCTTTTAATTAGAAATGTCCATGACACTTTAACAAGCTAGAGAGTGCAGTAGAGTTTAGGTAGGGCAAAACCTCTTTGCCTTTACCAAGATAATTTTCTGCTTTTCTTTTTTTTCCTTGTTTATATAGGAAACAAAATTTTCTAGTTTATATCACATAGCCAGTCTGGCAAAGATAAACATTCACCCTAATGTAACGCTGTGTTACTTCTGAGATGTGATCTGAGGAATAGTGTTGAATGTCACAGCTTTCTTCTCTGCCCAGTAACGATTGATTTAATGATATCATATTTGGTTGTTTGAGCTTGTTGAAAAATACAAATTACTCTCTTAATTAGAAACTTTCAAAAGAGAAAATACATCTCTAAACTGCACACAAAGTTGAACAGTGTTCCCCAGGAGAGAGCTACATTTCTTTTAACTGTCCGATGTTATCGTATCCAATATAAATATTACCCAATGATATATTATTCAATGTATAGGTCTATTAGATACATAAATATTTTTTTAGATTAAATTAGATACTCCAGTCCATCTCTCTGCAGTAGTCCTGACCACGTTAAAGTAATTCAGCTAGGTTAGGTACTGAGAAAAGCAAGGCCTTTCAACTAAGAGTGTCTGTATGTAAATTTTTAATATCCCTATCTTCAGATCACTCCACGCTACAGAGCTGGAAACTGGATCTGTAATGCACTTGCCACATCAGAATCTGCCTCTTCGAGGTTTTTAGCCCATATACTGCCAGTGAAACAGCAGCTTGCAGCTCACACCCCTTCACATCCTTTTTTCACTCTCAGTTTGTGTTCTGAAGCAGGCTGTTTACTGGGATCGCTCGCGATTACTCATTGCTGCTGCTGCTGTGTGTTTAATTAAACCTGTAGTTTATCGTTTAAATCTTCTCCATACACAGATGCAATCAAAATGGAGCCTCCTTCGCCACCTTATTTTTCAGAAAAAGTTCAGTTATACAACAGACCTCACGAGGAGTCTTCCAACTCCCTCATGGCTATAGAATGCCGCGTGTGCGGGGACAAGGCCTCTGGGTTTCATTACGGGGTGCACGCATGCGAGGGCTGCAAGGTAAGCTGTCACCAGGGTGGGTTTGTGAAGATGTGATGCTGCTGCCATCTGCATGGTACCTTGATAAAACCAGAGACCTGTGCTTTTGGAAAAAAAAGTCTTGAGTCTTGAAGTAAATTGTTCCACACGTACTTTATGGCTTAATTAGTGGGATTATTTGAAAATATCATTTCCTTTTTTTATGACATTAGTGATCTTTTAGGCTTTTCTGTGCATTTCTCCTCCTTCTGTCAGTTATGCAATTATAGTTCGTTCCAGTTGTCTTGGAGGCCACTTGCAGAGCCTGAACTCATAGAGCACAGCAACAGCAGACTCATGGCCAGCTCCAGAGCTCAATACTGAGCAAGTTAAAATTCAACCTCTCTTATTCTGATCGATTCGAGTTTCTTTACCCAATTTACACATTTCTAGGGGACTACAGGAAAGTCTAGTGGTATCATTCTCTGAATGTGGCTTTCTGCTTTAAAATTCCACCGGGTTTTTGATATGTCAATGATAGTTACTGTTCATAACTAATATAAAGGACAAAAGGATGGTGTAAAAATTGGCCATCCTCAACAATGAGGAAAAAATGCCAGAGAAAGGAGCTAATAATAATTAACTGCATTCAAAGACAAATATTACAGAGTTTAAAATTAATTTCCCAGCTTCTCTACTTTCAATTTCTTGAGGAATACAACTAGTAGGAAAGATGCAATGCAAAGCTTAAATAAAAGTTGTAGCACTGAATTAGGAACACACATAAAGTACTAAGTGTGCTGTTAATTACTTAAATTGCAGTGAATTTTATAAAGAAGAGCTGGCATGCTTTTGTTATTGTTTGCTGTGAGGAAAAACTGCTACAAGGAATAAATGATGATAAATTTGGATAAACTTTAGTAGAGTGATCTGAGAAAGCATCTTTAAAGTGTTTAAAAATTTACAGATGTGAATTTCCATAATGATTTCTGTCTTTCTAAGACTTGGTAAGACTTCTGTGCAGTAATTTCTGTGTTTGGCACCCAGGGTTTGGATTTTTCATGTGCCAATGTACTTCACAAACTTGTAATATCCAAACAATGGAAATAAGTGAGAAAATGAAACAACTTAAAACCCAGAAATAAATATTGCAAAGTTAGTTCAGCTCTGTGCAAAACCAAAGAAATAGAAGAGGTGAAAGAATATAAATTCTCTTTAAGTACTCAGGCTCAAAATAGAAAATAAATATGTGAAATAGAATAAAGAAATTCTTAGTTGGGAAGGAAAATTAAAACAAAACCAGGTAACTCATGACCTTGTTTTATTTACTTGAGATCAGTCTGGTCTTGGCAGAATTTTTGGTTCGTTGTGATGTTTTCTACATTGGTAGGGAACTTTAAATTTTGTAAATGTGATGTTCACTCTGTAACAAATTGTGTCATGAGCAGCTTCCTCTGGCATAGTGGTGTCCATGCTCAGCACATCTGCAGAGCTCTCTGCTGACGTCCCTGATGTTCTTTAAACCCCACTGATTCCCATCAGCTTCCCCAGCTATTTGAGAGTTTTACCTCTCACACTAGGTTGAAAATGCCTAATGAGATTGGAGCTGGAGCACGCTGATAAGCAGATGGTACATTGGAATCTACGTCCAGATGTGGGTCTCCTAGGAAGGAGGAGACCTGTGTGACCCAGAGTTAGGCTCTCTGAGTGTTCAGAAAGGGGGTTTGTACGTACAGAGAAGTGAGATGGCGGTTTCATGCACCCTTTGACATGTGCTCTCACGTTCACTCCAGGGCTTCTTTCGAAGAACGATCAGATTAAAGCTGATTTATGACCGGTGTGATCTGAACTGCCGCATCCATAAGAAGAGCAGGAATAAATGTCAGTACTGCAGGTTTCAGAAGTGCCTCGCCGTTGGGATGTCACATAATGGTAAGTGCACGTGGCATACTAAAAACAACTGAGAAACAGCACGAAACATCAGTATGGTTTCTGAATGTGCTGCTTTAACATGTAGAATCTGCTGTTTCTTTACAGTGGGCAGTTTAGAAATATGTATCAGAGATCGCCTCTGGGTTTGGGAGACTGTGTGTATGTTTGGAGATTGTTTTCAATATAAAAATCAGGTGGAAATCTGCATATATCGAAATCGTACATACTATTAAGTTGGGTTTACTCTCCAACTTTCTTACTCGTTACCCTGTTGGTTGTTCTTCCTGAATATATCCCTAGTGTAATTGTTGTTTTTCAGTTCGTTGTCTTATTTTCTTTTGCATACTATAGCTCAATATCCCTTTCCTCTAAGTGGAAAACTAAATTTAATTACGAGAAATGGACTAGAGAATTTACCGAAGCTTTGTGAATAGTAGCAACTTGAATGTGATGTCAGACACTTCCTGAGGACTGTTAGCATCATTAATTAGCACTTCCTCAGACTAGAACACAATCGTCTAAACAAATGGGCCTGACCCTCTACTGTTTTAAAAAAACCTGTCCTCCTCCTTCCTAGGAGACCCACATCTGGGCATAGACTCCGATGTGTGGTAAGTAGGATGTAGTGTTTCTCAGCATGCCCGTCAGCTGTCTGCCTCCCATCGTTCAGTGTGCATAGCTGTGATTCCTGTGTCCTGTGCCCCGCCTGACCTCTCTACTGCAGAGGTGGCTGTCCCCTCCCATCTGTGAACTGTTGAGTGTGTTGTAGTCTGAGATTGCAAAGGTGTTTGCAGTTGTGTATGGTTCTGTGGCTGCTGCCTTCACAGTAAGTAAGCAGATGTCATTAAGCCTGTCGTGACTCTGTTCTCCTGCACAGAATTTATAAGAAAGTCCCTCTGAACTTTTGAATTAACATATCAATTCATGTGGAAATACTTATTTGTGAGTGTTTGGACAGAAAGACACAATGAAGATTCTTTGCTGCCTTGCTTTGGCAAAGTTGAGCAAAAACAGGAATTAAATGTCATAACATAGAGACTTATGTAATTCTAAGGGTAAAGAATTGCAAGCATGACTGGGAAAATAATTTCTCTGTGGTTTTTTTAGAACTTTCATTATTTTCAATATAAAAAAATGAGTGTACCGTCCCCAGGAGGAAAGCTTAACTGTGGTTTGCAAAGTTAATACATGCACTGAATGTAAATTGGTATGGGAAATGTTTTGCTAATAGAAAATATGGTTTTCAAGTTCCTGGGATGCAGCAGTAACACTTAAAAATAAACCTGATTTTGAAATGCTACTGTGGGTATTTTTATAGTAATTCAGGAGGTTTTATTATTATTACTTTCAAGGTACATGCCAAATTCTCTCATAACCTAGCAACACGGCTTCCAATTATGTCAATGGGAACCATGTGCAGTTCTATCACGAAGGGGAAGGCCAAGACCATTCTCTTTGGCTTAGTAACATAAGGGGCCCAAGAAATGTCCTTTGAGTGAACATTTACCTGCCCTTTCTTCCTGTTCAGCCCCTGACGAGGCAGGAGCTGTGGCAGCAGCAGGGGCCACGGTTATGGCCATCAGGGGATGTGTAGAGAGGAGGGGGAAAGGGCAAAGCCATTTGTCCTAGGGCTTGGAGGAACATTTGCTCTCACCATGAGCTCACCCAACAGGGCATTAGTAGTGCTCATGTTCACATACTGCCTTCTGCATTTGCCTTTTTTGCCCAGTCTGTTTACATTACATTGCATAAAACACCACCCTCATTCCTCCATTGTTTATAAACAAACACATTTCTAAAAAAACCCTCAATTTCACGGGCCAATATAAAGGAGCATTCTGGAATGTAACACTGACACTGAGTGAGACCAAGATAAATTTTTTTGTTGCAACTACAGATTAAAGTTTGTCCATTTGAGTAATGAAATTATCTAAATTTTAAATGCCTGGAATCAGAATACAGATGATTTGTGCCTGAGGCTTCCAATCTACATTTGTCTTTGCATGATGATATTATTGTAGAATGAATAGGGCGCTTAGACAAGCAGGGAATGCACAGAGACACTTAGCAGCTACAGCCACATTTTTTCACATATAAATGCTACATACCAGTTGGCTGAAGGTTAAAAAAGACAGTAGTGTTCTCATGCTTTGAATGTTGTTTTTCTTTTCTTCTCTAGTCACAGTTCTGCTCTGTGTTTAACCCCTAATGGCCTAGATTTTATTCTGAAGTACCACTAACAGAAGCTTGGTTCTCTTACTTTAGAAATTTCATTAATCTTTTTCTCTTCTACTGCAAGTAGTATTCTATAAACCCAACTATTGTAATGGGAAAGAGAGCACATGTGGCAATGTGTCTTTATTGTCCATTCTGGGAGCAGTGAATTGCTCGATCTGAGCATATGCCTCCAGTAAACTCAGACAGGTATCTGCCCTGGCTGCATCGAGTGTTTTCTAGTGTAAAAAGCTGTGTTTAGAGTCTATCTGGGGACTCATTTATGCTCAAAAAAAAAAAAAAAAATCCCTTCTTCAGAAAAGCAGAGAAGTGCTGTGCAGGATAGCCTGTAAGCAATCGTGAGCTCTCCAAGCCATAAAATGTGGCACAAGGATAAGCATTCTAGCTTTTCCACAGAGAGGTGAAGAATGCAATGCAGCATGTCGTGCCTCACTATGTCACTACTGGGTTTGTATCACTGACATTTGGAGCGTACTGTAAATGCCAGTAAATAAATACCTGCTAAAGGAGAGGGAGAGATCACGCGCTCCAGCTGCCGGCACGTGCCCAAACTTGCACAGCCTTGTGTGACTGTGAAAGCAACTGCAATCTGAACCCCTTCCACCCATGCAGCATGAGCAGCAAGACGTGTTTCCAGATCTCTTACACCAGCTCACTGCCTTGTCACTGCCCTTCCCACCCCTATGGATCCTGCCGTGATCCACTTCCCAGCTCCCAGCAGATAAGGAAGCTGGGCCTGCTGTGAGGGTAGACAGAGGAGAGAGGAGATGGAGTAGCAAGGATGATAAGTGGTCCAGGGAAATAGAAGACAAGGTCAGGGTCACAGCAGGGAGTTGGAGAGAGAAGCAGAAAAGGGAGATGATCATGCCACTCATCCTTTAAATTTTCCTCAACCACCAGAAATGCTGTGAGCTCTTATCCACCCTGTGAAATCTACTTTTTCCACCCTAACCTCTGTAAGTATCAGCAATCCCTCCTACCTCTCTCACCCAAAGCCCCACTTTCCAAATTCCTTCTGTAAACCTCCTGGTGCCTGACCTCTTCCCAAGAGTTGTCTCAGTCCCCTGAAAATGGCAATGACTTCTCCAAAAGGAAACGACTAGGCTACTACCAAAAAACTGAATTTTGCTGTAATACTGATGAGAATTGAACGGAATCTCCTGCAGCTGAGAAACATTTACAATATATCTAAACACTTTTTAAAAAAATTGAAACTCCCCTTTTGCCTATCAAATATAGAAATGTTTGATTCACAACTCTGTCACTTTATTATTTTTGGGTCCTGATCACCTTATGTTGAGGAAGCATTATTCTCATAATTCAGGAGTTACATCAGAAATTTTCCAGTTAACGTATTTTCACGAATCAGGGACAAGGTTTAAAAGTGCATCATGAAAGATCCACTGTGTACAAGTCTGATATTACGGTGGCAGACAAGAAGATACACCCTAAGGATTTGTATAGTACAAAACCCTGTAAGCTCCTTTCCATTCTTCATGGTCAGCTCAGGTATTGAGACAGCGTGGTCCTGTCTGCTGCTATTGGCAGCGTGGTTCTGCTGGACTGACAGCCGCGTGATCTGCTGGCAGCCCTGCACCAGCGGGTTGTTACACCAGCGGCAGGTGTCAGAGATAACCCCGCTATACTGCTTTGATTAGCTAATCAGCTCGTGCATTCTTTGATAGCAAAGAACTTTGATAGTTTGGACTGATTTGACACTGATGTAATAGCTTTCTGTGCTACGAGTAAGCTGTGTTTGTTGTAGCTAACTCAATTCTGAATGCAGCATGCAAGCATTCAAGAGAAGTAATTAATGCTTTACAGTCTAGTTTACTATATGAAAACTGTACAAATGCTCAAACACATGGACAAAAAACCCCTAAATCTGATTCTGACAAGGAAGAGTACTGCAGATAGCGAAGTAATAAAGAGGATTTGGGCGTTAGAGCACTTTTCCTGCAAAGATCTCAAAGCACTTTTCAGGAAAATAAGTACTGCCATCATAAAAATAAATGATAAGCTAAAGAAGGCATCTACGCTAGAACTAGTAATTGTAAATGAAATATTAATGATCTAATGAGCTCCAATGCAATCTGCAAATTAATGGAAATAATTGAGCATTAGAAGCACTAGGGCTTATAACACGTGCTTATTTTGCAAGCACAATTTGGTTTCCTGTGTTGGGGATAGATAAGCATGACAGAAATGTGGTTCTGGAACACCTTTGGCCAATCTTCTTTTCCATTATTTAATTTTTTTAAGTTGTCATTTATTATAAATTCCACACCAGTGTTATTGTAAACTTTTACCAGAGAACCATTGACAATATGTTATTTAGCAATACCAAACTGTTAGCACAAATACTGTCATTTACTTTCTAAGAGACTCTTGGACAGGAGACAAGAGACTGCACAGGAATCGGGGTATAGGATAAGGGGCATATTTAGAGAACATTGTATACGTACTATGCTGTCATTTTATCCTCAGAACTGAAAGTAAGCCTATCTTACACTGGCAGTGTCACTGCAACAGCAGATAGGTACCATTATGTGGATAACTGTCCTAAGTTTTACAAAAGAAACTCTCCCACTCACTTTTGGAAAACTCACTTGAAAACCAGGCAGTAGTGTTCACCCATGGAAGAATTTCTAGCAAGATGTTTGTTACCAGTCTGGCTTCTGTGCTTTAAAAGAACAGTCAGTTTTTAAAATCCCTGATCTTTTCAATAACATCTCTGCATTCAGCAATTCAATTTCTGTGGTCAGTGTCATAGGTGGTATATAAACTGTGGTATTTCATTGAGAATGTTCCAGTAGATACTTGATTAAAGGCAGGAGGCTTGGGGGGGGGGGTGGGGGGGAATGCCAAAAAGAAAATAAACCCCTGCTGGTTTTAATGCCTTGGGGAAGTTTATAAAGTATATTAGAGATAAGTCAATATTAAAACATAGGAATAGGAAGCAATATAGCGTCCACCCCCCCTTTTTTTAATCCCTTGTTTGTAAAAACAACCTCGATGAAAGGGAAGTTTATGCCAGAGAGATTCCAGATTACAAACTTTCTTCTGCAAACCCCAACTCTCAAGAGCAGCCCCAGAACAGAATCATGTCTCATACTAGTGTGCTGTCAAGCTCCCTTTCCATAAGGCTTAGAATTAGTATAGAATTATAGAATTCACATCAGGCTGTTAAATTATGCATTTCTTCTGCAAACATGTTGTAAAGATATATATAATGTTATAAATGTATTCCACATATCAAAATATTTTACAAGTAGGTTTTACCATAACACAACATTTTTCTGGCCCAAAGCACCTAGTTCCAGCTATGACTGTGACATCTCTCTGAGGACATGCTCCTTAGGGTTCCTGAGTATTTCTTACTATGCATTAAGTGGTCTCCAGGCCGTAATAAATGCACTCTGTACATTTCTGAAAGTGATTGACTCTTTTATAGCTACGGGCAACCCCGAGCTCCCTTTTATAAGTCCTATGTACATGGCTAATATTTGCCTTGCTTTCCAGCTTAAAAGCGCCACAAGACTGAGAAGTCTTGCTTGACCTCACTTAGGTCTTCACTGGGAAAATTCTTCCTCATTAAAAAAAAAAGAAATTAATCATAAAACATAATGCTATGATGTCTTTGTTTGCTATCACATTTTCATGAATCACTAATTTCACCATATGGTCATCCATTCACATCACTTCTGTACAGAACATCAGTCTCTTCCAGCTGTTGTAGTGCATACAAATTAATGGGAAGTTCAGAATTTTTCTTTAAATATTTCGCTCTCAGGAATAAGGAAGGCTGGCAGAGATGTCTCCCTGAAAGCTGTTATTAGTAGCTGATTAAAAACACTTACTGCATCCCCATGAGACAGGAAAAAAATATATATGCTATGGCATATATGATCCCAATCAAATGCCAGTTGACCTTTATTCAAAATTTCCCATATAAAAAATTATAAGCAAGAGACATTTTCAGGGGAATATGTACGTTAATTTTTACCTATTGAACTAGGTTTCCTGTCATGGTGATTTTTATTCTGACAGGTTAAATCTAAGAATACCCAAGCAAATATGAAATATACAGCATGCTTCATTCAGCAACAAGTGTGCTGAAAGAGAAATGAGTACAGCTGTAAAAATAAACGGCTTTATTTCAACAGCCATGAAATAAGAGAACTGAGCAATAAACATATTATATGACAAATGTTTTTAATTGGGTTTTGGACACAATTATTTCTTCTTGAAAAAGTGTCATTTTTGTCCGTCAGCCCACTGCAGGCGCCCTCGTGATAGTGTCTGGGCATTTCCAACCTAAGTGTCCCTGGTGTAAGCGTTCTTATGCATGGTCTTAACAGCACCTTTATCCAGGGAGACACTAACTGCTGAAAAAATATTTGCACTATTTGTATTATTTCCTCCTAAGGCCAAAGTGGAAACCTTTATTTCTTCCTTCTGTTCTTTGTTTTGATGCTTTTTTGCACTGTTTTGTTTTTGTAAAATAAAATAAATTCTGTTTGCTGATGTATTATATGATAAACCAATCTTCATCTTGATGGCTCATTGGAAGTATTTTCCATGTCCATCTCTGTATGAGTAAGCAGTGTCTTGGATACTAAGCACACACAAGCAGAAAGTTTACAGCCTGCCTTATGTTGCTATCGAGCAATTTTGAGATCGTATGACTGGGCAGAACCGTCTCTTGTTCTTTCAGTACTGCATGCACACAGAGTTACCATGAAGAGCTCAGCCTTTTCTTTCTTCTTTATCCTTTGCACAGCCTCCTCTCTCATTCCTTGGTTCTTCTGGTAGCATTTTCTAGCACTTGCTACATTAAGTTCCGTGGAACAATTCAGGAATTTATTCCTGCAAGGCATGCAAGTGTTTTGTTTCTAAACAAATGAAGAACCTAAGATCCATATGGTGATTTGCCTGCAACAATTCAAGGCTGAACCCTACCCTAAGCCAACAGAATTTTAATAACTTCTTTACATTTTATTTAGCTTGGAGGTAGACTCAGAGGTTTTCATCAACTCTCTCAGGTGAGCTGACAATGGTTTTGCATTTCCAAGCAAGATAATGTAATCTTACAGTTTGGGTACACAAACAATTTCCTCTTTGAGAGTTGTTTGTTTACATTTCTTTGAAGCATTTCAGCTGTTTGCCTATATTACTGGGGAAAATCTTCTTTCTCTTACTTGCCTAAGTGAAGCTTGAGTAAAAATTTGAAGAGCTCATAATAAAAGGTGACATAAAAATCTATTAATATATGCTTTTTTAGGTGCAACTGTAGCTGTAGTAATTGCTTGTCATCTTCTTCAGCCATCAGGTTTGGGCGAATGCCACAAGCGGAGAAGGAGAAGCTCTTGGCAGAGATTTCCAGCGACATCGACCAGTTAAACCCTGAATCTGCTGATCTACGAGCACTTGCCAAGCATTTGTATGACTCATACATAAAGTCCTTCCCCCTGACCAAAGCCAAGGCGAGGGCGATCTTGACAGGAAAGACGACAGACAAATCAGTTAGTTCCCTCTGTTGTGTTTCTTTTTTCTTTCTTTGAGTAAATGATTTACACATTGACAACACATTTTTTTTTAAAAAAACCCCACAACTTTGCTGTTGGCAGTTACATATTTCAAGCTGTGTCTGAAACACAGGAAATGTTTTTAGATAGGATAAGTAAACATTATTTGAAAAAACTCCAAGTTCACCTAATAAAATACTTGAAACCAGGACAAGAATTTGAAGGTCATCTTAACCTTTTTGTATTCTCTGATCCACTCTTCCCGTTTTCCTTCTCCTTCACCAGAGGTTATCTTCCACCCTATCTGTTAAAGGTGGCTATCTAGCTGTCAGGAATTGGTTGGGATATATACATAATATAGCCCATTATCATTGCATAATATCAGCACTACCTGTACCCAAAGGAATACTGTTTTTCATTAAGAGTCAGATGATTCCCAGAACCCACACCATCGCTAGCCTTAACTATGGTGCTTGTTCTTAGGATGTTCTGATGACTTCTTGCATTTAGCTGGGTTATCTTGGACCAGATCGGTATCCTATGCTGGAAAAAAATTGGAAATTTTGAATTTTAGGAGAACATGACAGAAAATCTTTGAAAAGTAAGGAAGAGAGATGTGTATTTGTGGGTTTCTTTAGAAGTGTCACTGATAATATATAATAATCTTCTGTATCAGTGAGGAGGACAAATAAGATCTGATATTTATGGTAGGGTTGTTTTTTTTAAATACCTACTGAGGAAAATATCTGACTCTTATTTTGATATATTTTCTAGAATGATTGGCAAAAATTTCATTGTCAGGAATACAACACAGGCTATATTTTATTTTCTTTAAGAATTTCAAAGACAGGAAAGAATTTGGAGAGCTTTAAGCTTTTTTCCTTTAAAGGCAGTTAAAACGATAATTTAAATATTGTCCCTAGTTTGGTTGTACCACTCATACATAAACTTCAGATATAGTGGCCACTTAGAGTTTGAGTAACTTTTCATCCTGAAGTAGGTATGAGCTGGCATAGTGTGTTTATTCTGAAGAAAGCTGGTGTGCTAAGTCCTCTTGAGGGTCATTGCTTTTTCTATTTCCTCAGTTCCCTCTCTCTCTCAGAAGATAGGTTACTGGGGCAGAATTAATACAGCACTTGGGGTTTTGCACATGCATTCTTCATAACTGTGTGCATGCATTGGGAAACAGAATAATTATATCTGTTGTTTACTCCTCTTCAACCTAAAAATGTCACCAGGAGGACTGCTCCTTTTTTCTGCAGCTGCCCTCTGGAAGGTGACAGCTGTTTTGGCAGGGTTACCTACGGTGGTCTCATCTTCCTTTTTTCCAGATCTGTGTTTAGAAATCTAGGAAGTTTGTTTCTGAGGCCCCAAGTGCATCCACACATCCTACTTTTGTTCTGCGCAGTAGTTGTTGCAGAAATAATTGGCGCGTGGTTGGCTGCGCTCTGCGCCGGGTACTTGACAAACATCTGGGCTTCCACAACTTGGTGATGTTGCACTAATGCAGTACTCGGGCAGTAAATACCTAGTGTGGCATTAATGAGGCTCTACCTTGTTACTGAAAGCTCTAAAACTTCCTCAGATTAGAATATAGCAATTAAAAAATAGATGTAGAATTCAGCTTTTCATTGCAGCAAATTTTCAAGTCTTTTAAAAGAAAGAATGCTGAGAGTCACACTCAGGATTTAATGACTACAACTTTGAAGTTATTTGAAGCATAATGGACTTTGTGCTCCATCAAACTGTTCACCATGGACATCGTTTAAATTCATGTTATTTTTTAATTGCTATATTCTCTCCCTTAATTGAAAATTATTGGATGTGCTAAGTGAGTGAGTCAAAACTAAAATGATTAACTCATCCTCTTCTGAGATACACGGGGCTTGTTTCACTTAATGTTCCACTCACAAAGTTCATCTGAATCTTTACATTAAAAATTTCTTCAGCTATTTTGAACTTTTTCTTAATTTTCATTTTCTAATGTCAGTAGTCTGATGGCATGGTGTAGTCTTTCTAAAGGATATGTGTGTGCACAGAATAGATGACTTTTTCTTCTACTTGGTGCTCCTACCTAAGATTTTTCTAGAAAGACAAGAAAGGAATGACCTGCTAGTACTAAAACATGCATTTTAAGTCTCCTCTGCTATCTTGTCATTCCACCGTTTTGCATGTACATGCACATACATGTATACAGATATATAAAAAATGTTTCTTTCTGCTGCCAAAATAGCATTTCAGCTTGAAAAATACCTTAGCCTCCCATCTTTTCTCTGTGGGGTGTGTTTATTTTTTCAGTTTCACGCTGAAATGCCACAAGTGGTAAAAAAGCATCACACCTCATAGCCCCTTTAACTGAATCTGATGGTCTGGAGCTACATTTGCCTGCAGTTATGGTGAAAGTGACAGCAAAGTTTCACTGGCTACACTGATTTCACAAAGCCATTGAGAAAGCTGGACTCCTCTTGTGTGGGTGCTGTTGGGCTCACAGATAGAGCTCTGCTTCCCAAGCAGCTGTGTCAGTTAAAAAGACAGAAGTCTCAGCTGTCAGCACTCCGCCTGCCTAGCGATAGCGGGTCGGAGCTTTCTGTTTGACTCAGCCTGGGACCGATGACCAAACACTTTCACAATCTCCATCTGCAGGACTAGGGGAGGTGGAAGTAGGAACTGGTGATAAGCATCTGTGGGCAATATCCTCTGCAGAAGGCACAGCCAGAGTCTCCTTAAGGAAAGCAGCTATTTCCACTTTGTAAAATTCCGTAACAATTTAGCACTGAATAAGCTTCAAAGCTGGTTTAATTAAGTAATTATTTTATTTTAGGAGTTTCCAGAAGCTAGCTCTCTGGGAGAGGACTGCTGACTGCATGTAGGAAGGCCTGGGTTACTTTTGAATCTGTTCTGCAGTTTACAGTGAATAGAATGAGCACCTGTATGAATAAGGCTTTAGAACTTGCAGCCATAGGAGATCTTAAATGGAAAAACACAATTCTCTAGTCCAATTGTTGGTATATACTTACCTGTATTTTAATTAATCAAGTATGTTACCAAACCTATTAATATCGATAGATACTTTTTCAGTGCAGGAATGAACTATTTTAGTCACTTATCCTCTAAAGAAATGATTCTTCAGATACATTAAAGAAATTAAACTACTTCTGTAAATCTAGGAGCTTCTTTAACATATTCTGAAACTGATTGTTTCCAACAAAACGAAAACCTTTTCCTGGCATTATTTTTCTTAATCTGCTTTCAAAATTGATTTATTTCAGTTGAATTTGTTTCACAGTCAGACTCGTTCTTGCGTTCTGAATCGTGCTGCTGTAGTTTACATCCTGTTATTTGTGTTTTCTTTCCCATTGCCAAGTTCAGGTTAAATATATCCTAAGGAATTAACAAAAGGTTTAACTTACCAGGTAATCAATACCATAAAGTTGATACAACTTGCAGCACTTCCTAGAAGCAAAGAACATGGCAGTATGTGAAGTAATCACAACATGAATAAACTCTGTCTTTCTATAAAAAAGAAGTTGTATCATCAGAAGTTCAACCATGTTGCTGTCCACTCACTAGATTCTGTTTTATAGAAGCCAGTAAAATTCAGGTAAAAGGAGCAACAGCTTAATCTTTTGTTGATAACCATTCCAAACTTGGAATTTCGATATTACTGAACTGCTGCAAAACCAACCAAAAAAGGCAAACCCCGTGGATATTTTAAAATAGTGTTCCTTACTTTTTGTAATAATTAGGAGAGGGGAGTATCAGCCAAAGTCCTATTTTTAGAATAGAGATTCATGGAACTTGTGAGAAGTCCTTAGGAATTACTTGTCCTTTCTGTAAATCATTTTAACTTTGTGAGGATATTTGCCTTAAAAGGTTTATGAAGATTTAACCCTTTTTGGGTCAACTACCCTTGATACATTCCTCAAGGGTTTTCTGCTGAGTTACACCTCAGTAGTTACACATTTGTGGAAAGGGCTTTTGAAATTAAGTTGGCTTTTCCTTTTATTTTCAGCCATTCGTTATATATGACATGAACTCTTTAATGATGGGAGAAGATCAGATCAAGTGCAAGCATGTGTCGCCGCTGCAGGAGGAGAACAAAGAGGTAGCGATCCGCATTTTCCAGCGATGCCAGTTTCGCTCCGTGGAGGCGGTGCAGGAGATTACGGAATTTGCCAAGAACATTCCAGGTTTTGTGAATCTTGACCTGAATGATCAAGTAACTCTCCTGAAATACGGGGTCCATGAGATCATATATACTCTCCTGGCTTCACTGATGAATAAAGATGGAGTTCTTATATCTGATGGACAGGGATTCATGACACGGGAGTTTCTGAAGAGCCTGAGAAAACCTTTTTGTGACTTTATGGAGCCCAAGTTTGAGTTTGCTGTGAAGTTCAATGCACTGGAATTAGATGACAGTGACCTGGCAATATTTATAGCTGTCATTATACTAAGTGGAGGTAAGTGCTGTTTTATTTCATGTGATATTTTTTAGATTGGAATTGACAATTCCAGTTGGAACAGGAAGGTGCTCAGCTCTACGGGATGGAAGTGAGTTTATTTATGTGCACGTTTAAAATTAGTTTTCAGCTTTCTAGATGTTGTTTGCTTTTTTTCGGTTTCAGAAAGAAACTGAAAATGTAAATGACCTGATATTAATGATGAGGCTGGAAATGCCTGCTGAATCAGCAGTTCATTTAGAAAACAAAATCAGGACTATCCTTCTAAAAACAGGAAGGGTGGAATTTCACTGGCAAGAGCTTCTAGAAGTTAAATTTCTGCATGAGGATTTTTTAAACCTGCTGTTAGATTGTGTGGCTTGTTAATTGGACACAACTAGCCTTGAGCCCATAACAATTTCAAAGTATAGGTGGCATTTGTCTTAAGGATTTTATAGTGGGGGGTTTTTTATTGTTGTTGCTTTTTCGTTCAAGCATGGTTTTGTTTGCCTTTTAAAGCGGGGTGGGGGTGGAGGCAGGGGAAGAGAATGCATTTCCCAGGAAAACAACTGTCTCCCAATGCCTGAGAAAAACAAGCATTGTGTGTCTACCCCGGTCAGGTTTCCTAAACCGCTCTGTTGGTATCAGCGTTATGCTTTGAGCAGAGCGTGCGCCTGCAGCTCAGGGAGCAGACGAGGTGCATCCTAACGCTTTGCTAAAAGAGACGATGAATTTTCAGCTGTTTGAGGACAGTCAGTATGTTCCATCTGATTCTGAGGTGGTGTAGCTTTTATATTTGTGAACCAGCGACTGCTACCCAGATGTAGTTCCCTTAGAAACCTTTCCTCCGAGAATCTGGGATAGCAGGGATGGATTTCAGGCCGGGCTGAGAGCCTTATGACCAGTGCTATCAAGTTAGAGATGTCTCACAAAGAAAATTTTGCCCAACTGATTTGTGTGTATTTTGGCTTAGAACAGTACTGCAGATCTCAATGGGAGGAATGTGCTGAATGGTCTGAATTCAGATCCTCCACAGAGCAATGCAGGGTATTTTGTTATTAAATTATGTTTTAAGCAATCAAACACAACCACCACATGCTATTGTTCTGAAAGCAAACATTCCGTTGAGAGTGCATTGTTACATGCAGCTACATTTAAGTTCACATACAATTACTCCTGGCGTTGTGTTTCATTCAGTAAAAATGTCGTATCACAATATGGTTTATTAGACCAACTAAATCCACTTCAAACAAGTACAGTTCCCAGAAGACATTTTCTTGTGCAGATCTTTGAACACAACGATTCCTGAGGACTCTGAATTAATTCAGGAAGAGAAAATATGTTACTTGTATATTTTTGGTTGGCTTTGATGGAGGAAGAGAAATTATAGAAGCCTATTAGGGCACTACATAAAACATGCCAATATTTTGCATTTTCTAATATAATGAAATTTGACAGATGAGAAACAGGCCTTTCAAAATCCCCTCCTAATTGAAAAAAGGGAACTTGCAATCTGCAAAGCTAGGTCTGCTATGCTTCAGTGATGTTTGGTTTACATTAGAGGAAATAGGTATGATGTAACTGATCTTACATGTTAGATCTCGGGAGGACAGTGACACACAGGAAGAAAATTTACTGTGCTGAACCAGATTTATCAATAAGCCTTTTTTTTTTTAATAATAACTTGTAAACAGAGATCCATAAAAACTACCTCAATTTTAATAGTTCTTAATGAAGCAAATCCATATAAATATATAAAGCCATATAAATCAGTCCTTTCTGGAAGAATCTTTAGTCAGAATTCTCCCCCACCAAAAAAACCCAAAAAAAACCCTAAACAAAGCAAAACACGATAGTTATTTCTAAAATCTGAATTGATATTTTGAAAACAATTAAGCTTTGCCATCAATTAGACTTTTATCTTGGAATTTACAGTTGGGTATGATAAATATTGAGCTGTATGTATTCTGTGGGAATACAGTATCTTATATGGTATGGAACTGAAGTCCTGATGCTCAGATGCTGTAAGAGGTATGTCCTTACAGAACTGGATTTCTGTAAGAACTATATGAATATCGAACCAGGATAATTTCATTAACAACAGAATTGCAAAACCAGCTCATATTACCTCAAGGACTTTATTGCTGTAGGAATGCTGTAATGTTTAAGTTGCTTCAAGAAATCCTGTGTACAAATAGCTTAATAGAAAACCAGTTTGTGAAACTGAAAAATATCCCAGACGAATGCTCTAAGTTACTCTGTCATTGTCGAGCAAAATCACATTAGTTCTGCTGGCTCTTATGCAGCTCTGAAAAGAAGAAAAAAGGGAAAAAGAAAGATAATTCCAGCTGGAACATTACATGTAGAAAGCTTTTTATTGTGAAGTATGTGTTTGGAATTTGCCACATATCCTATAAAACAGTTGGCCTTTTGATATCGAAACGCTTGCTCTTGTGTCATATGTAAAAAGCAAAATGCCTTTATAACAGAAATAAGAAGCTGACAAATTAACTAGAATAGCAACAAACTGAAAGTACTCCCACTTCCATGGTCAATCGTTTTATCGTCTCTGAGCTGCTTGGTGCAGCCTCACTTTGTCTCAATGATTGCAAATGTTACTCTCAGCTCATTATTACAGAGCTTGTTTTTACAGTGCTGTAAGTGGCAAACAAATTCTGTTGGGAATTTAATGCTGATCAGACTCTGTGTGTGTGTGCAGCAGGATATTAATGTGCTTTTAGCACAGAAAGGCTTTATGCCATTAACAGCAATGCCAAACTCTCACTACAACATTCTTTTTCTTATGGTGATGTTGAAAAATGTGCTTCAGTAAACTGAGATTTGGAAGACATTTTTCAAGGAGATGTTCTTCCTCCCTGTTGTGTTCCTCTGTGCCACTGAGGCATATCCTCAGCCACTCGAGTCCCATGTATACCTGCAAAGAACTCAAAGCATCTTAAAAAATATCACACCTGAGCTGAAAACGAAATCTATCATAAGAAGAAGGTTTAAGGAGAACAAGCTGGATGTCTGTATTTGGACAGGAAAGATAATAGTCCAAGCCTAATTGGGATAATCCACATCTATAAACAGAGCAAATTCACTCAAGCAGGCTGTTGTCAAATAAAGACAAAACTCAAAAAGTAATTTTGTAGCATGTTTACATATCATGGATGGATTTGAACTTTGGTATGTTACCTTCTGCAGTCTTTAGGGCGAGTGGTGTTTGGGAATTGTGGCAGGGTAGACCTGTAAATACCCAGAATCTTGTCATCAACATTGTCAGACTAGTATTTGAATTCAGAAACGTTGCTACGTTCACCCTCTCTGTTTTCTGAGCCTGAGTGGTAAAGCACTGCTGCCTCTTTAAACACTACATTCAGCACTTCTGCTACAATCTGAGATCAGAAAAATTTGAAGATTTATCACTGAATTGTACAAGAAATAGTTCATATTCGACTGCTACACCAATCTTGCTGCAGCAAACCTGTTAGAACAAAGAAATGCATCCTAATCAAACCAAGAACTGCAGATAAACACTGTGGGCTTTGGACCAGAATCCTGGTGACTACAATACATGTGACAGTCTCAGAAGAAAAACCTCAAACAGCTGAGTCATATCTGCCTCAGCAAAAGTAGTAGCACAGTTGTTCAGTCAGCCATATCTTTGCCTGTTTTGTCAAATTAAGATTTTAGAATGTTTATTTAATGCAAAATGCACCTAATCAAAGCCATTTAAAACATAAAGGTTCAGGGAAAGGCATGACAAAATTGCAGATGGCAATTCCATATGTGAAGAACAGAAAAAAAAATGTCATTGTTGTTAGGAACATGAAAGAAGTATCCAAATCTGTAAGTAAATAACCAAACACAATATTTCTCCCTGAGATAGCAGAGCACACCGGTTTACACAAAGTCGTACTGTTGACACTCAAACCTAAGGGGCTTTCCCAGTCAGGGTGAACATTTTCTTACTTCAGCTTCCTGCAGAATTGTCAAACCAAACAAAACAGCACTATGACAATGAATGAAAACCCAAAGAGAAACTCCATAAAGAAAAGTAATAATAAAAAGAGCGATGTGGTACTCCATTGTCACAGTCTGAACGGATAAAAGGTAGGTCGCAAATAGCACATAAAAAAGCTGAACTCCAGTCAACAACCTTCTGTATCAGAGAGGTTTAAAAGTGGTGTCCGATTCACTTTTAGCTATTGCTCACCTTTTGCATTTCAGCTCTCTTTCCTTTGGCCTTCTGTAACCTAATTTTGTTGAGTCATAAGAATGTCCTGCAACAGCTCATTTGGTTTTGTCTTTCACTTCCCTCATCAGTTCCCTTTGCAGATTTCTCTGTGAGCTTTCAGCCAGCCATTCTCTCTTACACAGCCTTACACAGCCTTTTCAAAGGCCTCCACCCCAGTGTCACAGCTAGTTTACTCCCGTTTCTTTCTGTTCTCTATCTAAATTTTTCTCCAGACTTACTGTTAATTATTTTCTTTCTATATTTTTCAATGAGCCACAACTCTCTGGAGCTCCACACTGCACAAAATACACCTTTTTGGTTCAGTAATCCATTGAGTCTGGAGCATATACATTTGCAAGCATCTTAACAGCTCGAAATATACCATGATACCTGTATGTTACAGCTTTTGCCTCTTCTTTTTTTTTTTTTTTTTTCCTTACTGGTTTAGATAAGTTTCTTGGAACAGAAACAGCATTTTCCTCTGGAAGAAATTTTTACTGAGAAAGTATAGCAAACTGTCAACACCCAAAAAATAATGTCCATATCCTGAAGTTCTCATTCATGAAAAATCTCTCTTGCCTTCAATGGGAATTTTCCTTCCTCTTGAACCAGCTTATTTAAAAATAGCATCCGATGATCTCCTAGGCTTTTGTCGTAGTCATCTTTTCTGACTCTGGTTCCACTGGGTCATTATAAAACCATTAGACTGGGTTTTTCAAAGGACCTTTAGGTACTTAAGTCTCATTGAACTTCAGTTGGCCTCGGGCACCCAAGTTTGGGGGTCTCCTTGGCAAGTTCCAGACTCAGTACTGATCTCCTGGGTTTGCCTCCTGGACACTAAAGTTGTGCAGGGGAGCACAATGTTTGAATTGGGTTCCGCTTCTGAAAAACTCACACCCTAAAAATTCCCACCATAAAAGAAGCAGGGGGAAAATGGAGATAAATCTCAGAGGAAATCAAGGCCACAGTCTTTGTGCATTTTGATTTTTTATATCACTGTACACTGAGTCATACCCAGCTAGTTCAGAGTTCATCTGCAACACAGAAGTTAAATTTAAAGCTAACGCAACCCAAAGCCAAGATTATTAGCAGCTTTTTGCTACTGAAATTCGGGAAATTTCTGAAAGATATAAAGCAGGCAAACAGAGTTTGCAGCACATGCAATGCATATAGGTAATCTAAAAAGAAATAAGGATTATAAAAAAGTCTCTATGTATCTTTACAAATTTATTTTATAATATTGCCAAAGGAAACGAGTAAAAAGGAGCCGTTTGTTTGGAGACATTTTCCTGCTTGCAGATATTCACTTACAGACTTTCTGAACCATATTTTATGGTATTATTCACTGAATGGTGTAAAGAATTGAGAAGCACAGCTTATTAGCATGAAATACCAAATGTCAAGAGGGGCCAAATGGGTCACCTGCAGCTGAAAGCAGTCGCTTCATAAACCCACCGTCACACAAATATCAAGCTCCACATTCAAACTTTCTTTTATTCCTATTTCTGAACAACTGTCCCCAACGTTACCTCTTTGAGAGTTATTAGCCTTTCCTAATCAGTGGCCTACATGTATTCCTGGCTTGTGTATACTCATTTGTTTTCATGCCAAATTTGCCTTTTAGTTTACACTGCAGTTTTTTTTCTCAGTGAAGTAAAACCTCAATGTATTTATAAAGGGCTTTGTTTTCTCTCAGCCTTTTTTCTAGTGTGCAACACAAGCCAAGCTGACTTAAAAGAACTGACTGCACAGAAAGGTTGTGAAGATCACAGGAAATAATAGCCTATTTTGTAGATTTTTAATATAGATCAACCTCTTGTCCTTTCTGAAATAGAAATATTGCCTCAGGGAAGTAATTTAAGGCTAGCTATAGACACTCCTTCTTATTGATCAAGCTATGAAATTATTTTCATAGCTGCACAGCAAATGTTATTTAAATTATTTACTGTTTTGTTCATTCTATGTATTCTGATAATCACAATGCATTACCCAGTCTAAAGTGATTTAGCAGTAACAAGTTACTGGTGATGATTGTCACATGTGAGCATTTAATAATGTTAAGCAACTTCATTAACTTTCAGGGCTGTATAATCAAATAATTTATTACCTCAAGTTAGAAAACAAATGTTAAAATAACAATTGTAAACACTTAGGAAAGTATCTGGGCACTTATGAAATTATGAAATTATGAAAGATAATAGTGGTTAAAAGAGAAAGATTTTCTTCTTGCTGAAGAATAAGCTATGCCAAAGATAAACCTGGACTTTCACAGCTGTGGCAGTGCAAGTAGCTGCTTTGGTTGTAAACATTACTCCAGATTACTCCATATGGAGGAGAACACTCTGTTGGCATGAGCCTAGAAAAGGCATTTTCTGCACAAACCACGTCTATCAGTCCTCCACTGCCATAAGCTTCTGTAGCTAAGCTGATGAGCCGATGCTAAAAGCTATCATAAGACTTATAAATAGCAACTGGAACTTGGGTGTGGAGAACTGAACCTGTGATTGTTAAATCTCCCAGGTTAGTATGACTGCAGAGGATTAATTTATGCCTTTTTTTGTTTTGCATCCACATTTATAATGCTAGCAACTACATGCAAATACATCCAAGTCCACATGATTTTCCCCAAGGTGAATTACCTGATACAGGCTGCTTATCCTCAAACTGTATCTCACCCTTCCTTTCCATAAACACTGCCAGCTTATGTGGAAAATGCATTGTAGTACTGTATAAACCCACACCAGAGCTTGGACCGTTTTTAAGATGAGTTCTGAAACTTCCTTGAGCAGACTAGTAAAACCTTACAAATAAATACATTAGGAAATTGTCAAACAGCTCTCAGGTAGTGCTGTATGTAAATGCTTAATGTACTAAGAAACCCTTAAGAACTTAATACGCAAGATCCAGGTTTCCATAAACTTCAGAAACTTATAACCTCCCATTTTTTTTTCCTAGATCGCCCAGGTTTGTTAAATGTGAAGCCCATTGAAGATATACAAGACAATCTGTTGCAAGCTTTGGAGCTCCAGCTAAAGCTGAATCATCCAGAATCATCACAGCTGTTTGCAAAGTTGCTTCAGAAAATGACGGACCTCAGACAGATTGTAACGGAACATGTGCAGCTGTTGCAAATAATAAAGAAAACGGAGACAGATATGAGTCTTCATCCACTCCTACAAGAAATCTATAAAGACTTATATTAATGACCATAGTAGTTCTAATCCGCTGACATAATGTATGTTCTTCAGATTGCACTATTTCTTTGAGGGAAAACTTTGCATACCTAAAAAATTACTGTGAAACAGCATTTAAAAAGAGAGAGCTTAGTATAGTAGATCTATTTTATGCATATTGTTTATAAAGACACATTTACAATTTACTTTTAATATTAAAAAAATATCTATATCATTAAATTGTTGGCAGTATTTTCAGAATTAATTTTTTAAACTATCTTATTTCTTAAAATTGCTTGTCCAGTATGATTGATGCTTCACTGCAGTTGGTTAGGCATGCAGTTAAATTTTCAACTAAAAAAATAAAAATCTTTCTCCTTCAACATTTCTAGGGAAATGTTTTAAGTATTATGTTTGATTTTGTGCTCCCAAGGCAGCAACAAAATAGCACTAACATTGAATCACAGATTAGTGCAACCTCCTCTGAGATCTTAAAAGTAATGTCACATCTGACAATATTTGTGCCTACCGTAATGTCATTTTACCCTGATAGAGCTCTGTGAAGATGTCTTAGTGTACGTAAGGATTAGGCCTGTCATTTGTGGGCAAACCCAAATCCTAGATGCCATTTGAAGACTTAATGAAGTAAGGAATATGCGCTGCCTGTCACTCTCGGGGAGCAGAGTCCTTTCAATTGCTGGTGTGAGTCAAAGGCAGGTGGAGCAGCAGCCTGTCCTGTGGGGCTGCCCGGCAAGGAACGCGCCGTGGCGCTGAGTCCTCCTGCAGCTTTCAGTCACTGTTGCATCAGTAGTTGGAATAGGTGCATACAAAGCACTTGTCCTGAGACCTTCCCAAATATTTGATGAATGGACAATTGGAGTAGCATGACTCCTCCTGAATAAAAGCAAGGTTTGAATTAAAACAGAAGCCAGCAATGGAAAGCCTACTGTGTTAGTTTGGCTTGGGATATCACTGCTAGTCACTGGAAACAAGAACGCTTTGTGATATTTGCTGCTGTTAAGATTGTTAATTTTCTTATATTTGTTGCCCTATAATGTCACCAAAGATTTTCACTGGAAGCCATGTGCAGGAGAGTGAACAGGTTCACCAGAAGGTAGATTTAGATACAGTAGCTCCCTTTGGTATTCTCACTACTGATGTGATTCCCTTTGATTCACATTTAGCCCGCCTGCACCGGCTGTGAATGTGACCCCGGTGTGATCCACATGGGTGGACTGGGAGAGGGAATGTTGGGGAAAACAACACTAATTGTAACGTATCTAGAGAAGTAAGGAGCGGGCCTCAATTGAATATCCTGAGTTCCTCACTGTGTCCACACTTTATTTATGTCGCAAAAAGTGTTCCTTACACTTGTGAGCCAAGTTCAGCAGTGATACGTAAGTGTGTATGTGAGTGGGCTGGATTTTGAGGGAGTATAACTTGGCCTCACTCCCAACACAGACCTTGAAAATCTAACCTGGTGCAAATTGTGCAATAAAGAGGCTGAGGCAAATATTAAAATAAATCCTTAAGCTCATTCATGCCTTTCACACCTGAAAATGTTTCCTACTACTAATTCCAGATCACTTCTGGGCCTGTGGTCAGTAGAAAGCATATTATGCCCAGCAAGAAGTTTGGGGAACTGGATCATTCAGCCTCAAGTTTTAAAACCCACAGATGAAATAGCACTGAGATGGAGTCAGTACGAGGCTAACCTGAACTGCTTTGATCTCACTAAGTTTGCAATGAGATCATCTCAGGTAACTTAGAAGTGATTGCCCTAAAGCAAACAGAGTATTGCATGTTAATGCTCGAGATTGCATGTTTCCTGCACGTGTCAAGATTGGCACATTGTGCGAGCTGAGCATCAGATCCTGATAGGAATTGCACACACGCTATTTGTGGGTGTTACAATTCAAGAGAAAATATTCTCCCTCTCCTTGCTTTGTTTTCCACTGGCCACTTGAAACTCTGCCATCTATCACTTAGTGGGAGAACCTCTATTTAATTGCAGAGTTCATCCCCCTGTAGGAGGACATATCAAAGATTAACTGGCACCGAGAGTGACCGCAGCTCCAACGCTCAATTCCTGTAATAGTAACACACAGCACGAGCGATCGTTCTGAGCCTGCATCTCTTACACCATCAGTTTTACTTTGGCTCCACTAGAAACGAGAGATCAAAATTAGCTTTCAGTAAAGGAGAATTCTAGGGCATCGGCTCGTGTAAGTAGTATTAAAAATCATTTGAAAAGGACAGTGGAAGAGATGCACTGGCAATGAAATGAAGTTCATCACTTTGTTACGGGGAAGAACTTCTGGGTAACCAAGAAGGACATTAACTCAAAGAGCTCAATTATATTTCATTGCAAGTGGTAATATTTTTGAAAGCAGCAGTTCAGCAGTGAGGGTATTTAAGCCATTCAGTCCAATACGGACATATGCAATCCATACATTTTGAGAGTGGTGGTGCAAGGGTAGTCACAATGGTCTAAGGATAAAAGAGAAGACAGTTTTGCAGGAACAGGTGTTATCCTTTATTAGGATGAAGGAACTGACTGCTCAAAAGCTGATACTTTTCTTTGAGCTGCATAGGCTGCTCTAATAAAATATATTGTTTGCCCTACATCCTGTCTTCTCTTACATTTTGATAGCTAGTCATCATGTTTTCCTCAAGCTTCAGAAAATGTTAATTTTTTTATGTGAATTACTAATCACAGAAATGTTCTGATTCTAAGTGGTTACATCATGGTTAGGAAGTTTTGCCTAAAATACTTTTCTACAGGAATAGGTCTTAAGGGAAAAATGTTTGCTTAATGGACAATTGCTATGTACTAATTTAGAACAAATGACTGTTATGAGGATATGAAAGCATTTTTTCAAAAAATAGTATTTTCTCTTGTGAATTATATTCAGAATTTTGATCTAATTGTAAATGCTTTCTGTTTCTATGGGACTTTATTTATTAAAAACAAAAAAACTTGCTAATGGGAGTTTGTAAGTAGGTTGTAATATTTTCAGACTCTGGAGTTTTGGTTAGAAGGGACTATGCCATAAATGAACAATTTGGGTTTTGATCTTCAGTGCTACTAAAAACATTTACCAACTCAAAAATAGAAAGTCAGCTGGTATGTGCCTTCCTTTGAAGAACTTCATTTTGATTGTGTTTTACTGTCCTTCCTTAGCCATCTGCTCACTATATCGGTACATCTTCAGAGATGACGTGCTGAGTGGGATACTGCGATATTCCAACACGTTTTAAAACCTCTGGGCTGTTGTTCTGTCTTGTATTTTACACTTACCAGCTTTTTCAGTAGAAGAATGCTGGAGATAAATCAGGTCCATAGAAAGCCAGCTGGTCTACCTATGCCTATCCAGCGCCTATCTGCCTATTTCCCTCACCATGTCAAGCATCAATTAGACACCAAAATGGTTCTTCCAGAAGCTCAAAGGCCTCTATTTAACAGGGGAAAATGGCCTTCTTCAGACATAGTCCATTGGTGACCATTTCTGTAGTAAATATTGCTGAGAGTGGCCTCAAATGAAAATTTAGGTGAGAGACAAACATTTCCAGCATGACCATGACTATAGCAAAGGCTGATGAGGCCATTTTAATCACTGTTTCCATAACAGCGATGAAAAGGTGTTTGTCCTACTAATCCAATGTGGGTAACTAACTGCCTTTCAGTGCTGTATGAAAGGTGGACGCCGCGCTGTGTGTTCCTGACATAAACTTCTCCTAACAGAGACAGCCCTTCAGTAGCCTCGAGTCCCGGAGCCTGGGAATTGGACTTCCTGATGATTGTTGTCATGACTTGCGTTACAAAGCTGCAGAAGTGCCACGGGCCTGCCCTGCCCTGCCCTTTTTACCTCAGCATACACGCTCTGGGTTTCTATTCACCACTGGTACAGTTAAGCCCTGGGGGGATCAGGATTTAATGTTTGATTTGCAATTGTAAACTCTGTCTTGAAGTTGAGTATATTTTAATGGGAGTTTTTCCTTTTAAATAAGAGGTAATGTCTCTCTCTCAAACACGCATAACATCACCTTTGTAAACATGAGCAATACTAAGCTGCAGTTCAAGATTTATAGAAGGAGGAAAACAAAAATGAGGGAGGGTAGTCGTCCCAAACAAACTAGCCTCCTGGGTCACACTAGCCTCCTCAGCCACACACCTGTCAAATGCTTCAGGTTTTCATTCAAGCATTGGGGGGAAAAAAAAATTGTGTGCCTCATCTTAAATCCCTTTCCAACTCCCTTGCCTACGGTGGTTAAAATCAGCTGCCTGGGTGTGTCTCCAACAACATGAATACAGCGATATCTATACACTCATACCAGCACTACCTAGCCCTGAAAACATTGATACTTGTAGGAAAAACAATTCCTTATTTTTCATTTTGATATGTAGGACACAGATATGAAATTAGAGTGGGGAAGCAGCACATCTTAACTACTGCTTCCTGGCTTTAATCTGGAGCCCATGCCTGACCCAAAACCAAACGGAAGTAAGAGAAAGATTCCAGGACTTCAGGTGCAATATAATGTTATTATAGGTGTGTGCATACGCACATAAACAAGAACATACATGACAATCATTTAGAGTACAGTTTCTAACCAGAAACCATTACTAGTAATCTGTGGGTGGAAGAACTCCAGGCAGTAAAAAAATAACTGCTACTTCTTACCTTTCTGTTCATACATTCCCACACATGGGAGTTACCTCAAAATAAATACCACTCATTTTCCAGTATAAAAATAATATTTAGATGAAAGTATTTTTGCTTCTGATTAAGCTGCATTCCCATCTGGCCTTCTACTTCATCAGCCCTCTTCTGCTGGACCCTTACTTTGCAGACTTATCTTCAGCTGGATTTCCCCTCAGCTGGCGAGCTACTGTATGATAGAGACAGTGTTGGTCTGGAGACAGGTATGAGCAACTGTAACTCAGGATATGGAGATAGTGTAGTTTCACCATGTCTGCTCTTCCTCAGACCTGGCAAACACATACTCTGTTTCAAGGACTATGCAGAGTATCCCTGTTTGTGGTTCCCTCGTCTCTGGACCTTGGTGTTCATGTGTAAAAGCTGCACACTTGCAAAGACACCAACTCTTCTTCCCAACATGCACAGTATGTAATCGTGGAAACGTATCCTAATCATACTTATTTGTATGCAAGGCACCTAAAGTTCCTAAATGAGATTAGAGAGTGCTGCTACACTTGGCCTTATAGGCACCAGGGCTATTCCAAGTCACATGCACACCAAGACAAGGCAGTCAAAGGGAAGGAGCAGTAAGTGAATTTTATGCTGTTCTAGTCAGGACTCTCCGTACCCAGCCTGACTGCTCAGGCTGCCCCTCACAGTATTTACATCCACGCATCACAACAGCCGATTGCCTTATGGGACTTTGTGTTTGCAAGGAGTTTTAGTGCAACAGAGCCAGTAAACAGCGTCGACGCACTCCAAAAATATGAATGGCTACTTCTATTCACAGTCTCTTTCATGACACAGGTCTTTATTATTTGATCTATCATATCCTCTGCTAAATTCCTGCAAGAACATAGTGTTTACACAGAGGCCTATCTAGAACGTATAGTAGGAATTCTCCCGGCAAGCCTTACTCTGGGCAAGCCTTAGTCAAGACACTATTAGATCTTCTGGGTTCATTTCTTCAGGACTTCTTTTAAATGTAAAACTGATTTACTTCAAGAGATTTTTGCAAATGGCTAAAATCAGTTCTCAGCTCTCCAATGGGACAAGTTTCTAATGATGATCTTGCTAACTGAGTAGAACTTTCAGCTCTGCGTTAGAAAAGTTCGTGCACGGCAAAGCAGAAGAAGCTTTAGCTGCCAATGAGAATAGGCCCTCTTTTGAGACATATTTTTAAGGACTTTCTTTTTAATTATTGAGCTTCCTTATTGTGTTGGAAATGGGCAGCATTTTCATAACAGCATTGGCCAAGAGGAATATCCATTGCTCATTATATTATAAGCTGTTACCCAACAAGGCTTTTTTAGTTCAGTGGAAACAACAAGGGAAAACTGTACTCTCTAGAGGCAGGGGAGGGAAGGAGAAATACGCAGCACCATTGGTTCTCACACTGGGAAGAGCTGGCAGTGCAGGAGAAGATCTTGTCCTGCTTGCTGCAATGATGATTAAAGCATTCTGTTGTGTCAGCATATCCTCAGTTTGTTAGTGCTAACTCTCAGCTGGCCATATCCTGCCAGATTTGCAAGCGAAGCCTGCCAAGCCATCTCAACAAAAATGTAGCTTTAAATATTATAAATGATGCTGCATTTTGCTGTGGAAATGTTTCCTGAAAAGGCTGTTCCAAAACATCCTTTATTGTTGGGGGAGGGGAGCAAAAGGGGCCTGGGAGAGGGAGGAGGGAGGAAAAAGAGCTACTTTTAATAGACTTTTTTTTCTTTTGAGGCCAGAGATTCATTTCACATCATTCTGCAAGACCAAATGGGTATTTTTTTTCCCAGTGACTATAAAACATTACAGTAATAATTTTGTATGTAAGTTTTGGCAACTAAACTTGGGGTGGGAGGAAGGACAGAGGGCATCTTATTTTATAAAGGATTGCAGTGAGGGATTTTGCAATTGATCAGTTAGTAAAATCTTTTTGGTGGATGTCTGCTTGCTGGCAAAGGAGATATCTCTTCTTCCTGTTGTTACATTAAATAAAAAAAATCCAGCAGAGCAACAAAGGTGGCTCTCATAGCAAGGACAAGGTTTGGGTTCTAGACCAAGGATTTGGCTCTGGATTTGTTAGCAGGATAGTACCACAGCCAGTTCAATGAAATTTCTACAAATCAGCTGTTCTTATGAAACTTTGGTTTCTTTCTTTTTATGCGTATGACCCAGAACCAGAACCATGGGAGCTTATCTACATGCAGAGTTCTTCACATTTGTCCAGACACACAGAAATTCAAAGCTGTTCAAATTCAAAATTCCAATTTTAACCCATTTGTATGGGGAGGTCCTTTCAGAAAGAGCATTGTCTCACAAAATTCCTTTGTGGTTGAGCCTCAGACCAGAACAAATCAAAATGAACATTTCTACACATCTATTACACCTTCTCTTCCTGTAGTTTTCACATTTTTCTGTATTTTACAAGAGAGTTTTCTTGCCAAATTAATTCTGGACTGCTAAGCAGTCAAACCTGTCATAGCTGGGCTCTTATAGGCATGACACCATGCCACACAGGCTCTTTTGCATCCTGACTCTGCCCATACAGTTTGAGGTACAAATATTAGGTATTTGTAATCGATGCATTTTTACAATAAAATGTAAACAAGGGTAACAAAACCAGCTTTAAGGAAAATTTTACTTTCAAGATGCTTTGCCTTTGCAAGATCAATTTATGGAATAAAATCCCTGGAGTCTTATTATTAAGCTCACACTTACAGTCCAATGGTAAACGATACTGTAAATGACTATCAGAAACAGAGGGGGGTTAATTATTAAAATATATTAGTAAATTAATATCTCCTTTATTTTGCAGGTGTTATTGAGAAAAATTAAAATGTACAAAGATAAGGTGAAATGAAATCACTGGGAGTTTTTCAACCTTTACTTCTGGGTGAACTCTACAAGAAGTGATTGCTGCATTTACCACGGTAATGTGGAGCTCCAGAGTCTGCTTGCAACTATAATTGAAATCTGCTATAACATTGTTAAAGGCAATGGCATTACACCAAAATTAAATCACACTAAAAAATGGATTTTAAAACATGGCAGAGTTGTGACGGTGGTTATTTAGGAGTTTAGATAGTCTAAGTCCTGAAAAGGGTACTTTGGCACCCAGCAGTAAAAACCTTGTACTCATAATGTGGGTATTTTCTGTTGTAAGTTATTTTTGGATCCCCAGAACCATTACCTTAATTTGCCCTTTGTAGAAGATTGTGAGACACTTACTGCAAGATACAAGTGCTACCGTAATATATTGTCATTATTGGACATTATACAACTTAATACGTATGAGGAAGGAAACAATGGGCTGTAAAGCATCCACTTATGATGTTTATAGGTAATCATTCGTTGATGTTTGCTCTGCCCTGCACTTCCGTTTGTACACAGTAAAGCTGTATACATTAACTAATCCCAGGCCTGGAATGTCATTAACCAAGTTACGTGGAGTTTGACTGAAGGCCTTCTGAATCTGAGGAAAATCTCCCAATCTGGGGTTAAGCCAGTTCTGTTAGACACAGCGTGACCTAAGTGCTCATGGTTTGGATTCTGGCAGCTCTGATCAGGCAAGATTTGGAGTTTAGTGGAATGGACGTGGGCTGTTCTATGCCAGTTGGCTTCAAGGCTCGAGAGTTGAGCACGATCAGTTTACTAGCACAAACACACCTTCGGTCTCAGTTGGATGGTTCCTTATCTCACATGCCATTTTGCATTTCCATCCGGATCAGCTCTCCTGAGTATTGGAAAAGGCCTTCTAGCAAAGGAGAAGTGACAATACATAGGAACTCCAGGTATAACCCTCTTTAAAATACTCCTGTACTCAGTTCTCCTGTTTCTGTTCACAAAAGTGCTTCTGCCAGTGCCCAGTCCCAATGCAAATCACCTTCAAACCAGGACTACTCTTAGAATTGGCCTCCAGAGGATGAAATATAATAATGAGTTTCAGCCCCTTGACCATTACCACTCACTCTTCTGTCATGTATAAGGAGGAAATACTTCCTGTGCAAGCAGGACATAGAACGTTTGGTTTGGAGGGCAAATCTCCATTTGATTTGTGTCAGAAGCATTCTTTAATGTGCATGTTGGTTTTGGTACTGTGTGCAATGCCTCCCAGACTGCACCACAGCCCACTGCAGACAGACAGATTGCTCACAAGTGGTACAACCCACTACGTGGCTAGAGTGAGGAGTTTGGGTACTGCCTAGATATTGTGAGTACCCAGACTGAGCAGGATTCGATCACAAATGGAACACTGGGGATACCTGAGCCAAATATGCAGAAAAGACATTTGCAAAGGACAGTAAATGCAAAGTATTTTTAAAAGAAGTTACACATTAAAAAGAATGAAAACAGATTGTCAAGTGCCATTGCCGCCCACTTAGAAGCAATATTCCATGCTCAATGTCAAGCAACAGTGTGAGTCTCTGGTCAGCACTCTGCTGTCTCTGGACTAGGCTGAAGCCTTACTGATATTCAGTGGCTTCTGTACCAGCAAGAATCCCCTAACTTCCACTTGCAGGAACATTAATATTTGGTTGTGGCCATTATTCAAACAAGAGGGAGAGAGGAGACTGTTGCAGAAAGGAGTGTGTCTGCCTAGTTTTACTAGTTCGTATCTTCCATAAAGAAGTCAGAAGGAGCTGACTCTCAGTGCTAACTAGAGGATAGTTTGTGGCTGCTGCTGCACCCCAGATTCTTCCCATTGTCCCCAGTTCCTGTTCCCTGCATCCGGCCTGTGCCCTTGCTGGATGTGAGTGTCTGTCTTGCTCAGAGTTATGATAGTTTGGTTAGCAGCCAAGGGGCTGAGGATACAAATTATAATAGCATTTCCTTCCCCAGAAACCATTGTGCCAGGGGATGGGAGCTATGCAGACCCAGCTGTTCCTGCCTTCTGCATCTATCCTGAGGTCAATGGCAACCTTAAGGAGCATCTTGCCAATTCCAGAAGGCAGCAAACCTCCTCACCAACAGCTCTAGTTGTGGGATAACTTAGACCTTCCAGGCAGTTTTCCTGCTCAGCATGACTGCATGATCAAGATTTTTTAAAACCATTGCAGTGGGGCTTGGAACAAGAGGAATGCACTTCTGCAAAAGCAAATACAACTGTAATCCACAAAATGAGTTTCTAGTGTGCACTGGGACAACATGAGACAGTTCAAGAATTCCATGACTGTATGAAGAAAAGCCCTTATGAAAACCCAGGATCAGATTCTTCTTCTTGAGCCGCAGTACTGGAATCTAGTTTTCCTCAGCTCTAGCAGGTACCTCAGCCATTGCAGTCAGTTTACCTTACAGGTTTTTTCATCTACTTTGCCTAAATAAGTAGGCACTGAAAGTTGCGGTAATCATCTGGAGAGCAGCACAGGGACTTTGTGTTCAAAAAAAGGGTAGATGAAGTACTTCGGGATATGGTTTAGTTTAGGATGTGAATGGTTGGACTTGATGATCTTAAAGGCCTTTTCCAACCTTGTGATTCTGTGATTCTGTGATTCTGTGACTTGAAACCTCTGTCCCTCACATTACAGGGGAGTGCTTTAACTCGTTGGCCTTTCCTTGTCCCCTGTTTGAGCTTTCTCTGATCTGATTCATTTAGTCAAGTGAATACAAGGTCTGGTATTCAGAAGTGCTGAGCAACAAGCAGCTGGACTCAGAATACTTAAATATAGATTTAAGAGCCTAACTTTAGGCACTGGTTTTGAAACTCTTGTGCAATTCACATTGTAAGATAGTGTAGGGACAGTAGAGTGTCTAGGAGACATTACAACAAACATTCTCCTTTACATTATAAACAAGGCTTAAATAAATAGTGGATGGAGCTGTTACCCAATCTGTTGTGGTGTTTAGTGTGGTGTTTTTTTTAAAAAGACATTCCAAAGTACCCTACAGATTTTTGGAGAAATGTCTTGTGCACATTTTATTTCTTTTCAGTAAAATGACAACAACAACAAAATGAATGGGTCCCATGCTACAGATCAGACAAAGTTTCTTAACAGGGTTTTAAAGCTTGTTGTTACAGAAATGCAATTCCTGCTGCCAAGAGTAAGCTAATATATTCTTGGCATGCCTGGTGAGCCTTAAATCACAGGCAGTGGGTACATTCTGCCTGACATCCAGAGGAACAAAATTTGATTTTGATAGTGGCATGGTAAAGAATCTCTTACTCAAAATAAAGCCTATTCTACTATACTTAGCCACACAGGACCTCCTCAAGCTCAGTAGGCACTCTGCATATGTTAGGACTGCAGGGCACAATAATGTTGTCATACAATTATATCTTCTGATTTTCTTAGAAATTACCCCAGCTGCATTTCAACGCTGCTGATATAATTTGAAATGAGCTCAATGGATTAAGAATCCAACATGTTTCATTTGGCATTTTAACACATCTTTCAAATGTGGTTTCTTAAGATAAAATCTCAGACTCCAAATTGCACCTTTACCAAAGAAAACATGCTGCTCTACTCAGACCATTCTTACCTCTGGTCTTACACCACCACATATACCCAACCCAATGGAGATGGTTAGTTCTGGAGTGATTTTTCAGCAAATAGGTCAAAATTCTTTATAACAATCAGTACCAGCTAGATTCATTTCACTGATGGGGGAAGCTGGAGCATTGGGGTTGCAGGTGATTAACCTGAGATCATCCAGAAAGCCAGCTGCATACTAAGCCTCATTCTTAATCCCCCTGTTACAGTTATCTTCTGCAGTATTCCTACAAATGTTTGTTTTTCCAAAGAAAAATCCACTGGTCATTGTATAAAACAGCACCAGAAAGATTTTAATTTACAAAAAAGAAAGCTAAGCTGGGACTGTTCCTTTAAAATTTCATTTCCCTAATTGTGTGTTTGCTTGCAAGTGAGCAACTCTCCCCCTCCACACCCAATGGTTTTGTGTAATACTTTCTCACGTCTCCTAGAAGAGTAGAAGTGCCTGGGTAACGTGGAGAAGCACTACTCTAGATCACCTCAGGTCAGTATAGCTGTGAACAGTAAACCAAAATGAAACTATCCAATGATATATTCTCTAAACAGCACAGAATCAAATTACTGGGCTAGAGTGTAGCACTGGAGCTGACTTTGATAGAACAGCTTTTTCCTACCATACACTGACTCTAAAATTAAGTGTTTCTTTTCTGTTGGTGCAGACTTCTTGAAACCACACACAATGGGAAATAGCCACTGGTGTTATAATATTGAAGTAGAAAACTACAGTTTGCAAGAGGCATTAAAGGAGATGAGAAAAGATTTGGTACATTAAAATAAAAATAACAGAGAGACAGAAATCTCAGGGGTCCAGGACTACCAAGGGAAGATGAAGAAATAACAGAAGACAAGGTAAAGATTAATTGTTCAATGTCTTCTTTGCTTAAGTCTTCACAGTAAAAGGTCAATTCCTACCAGATGCTTAGAATAATTAAAATTAGCAACAAACTGGAGTATAGAGTAGGAAAAGAATAGGTTAAATATGTTCTGCAGGGTTAGATATATTCAAATTAGCAAGCTGTAAGGAAATTTACCCTGGAGTGTTTAAGGAAATAACTGAAACAATCTGAACCATTACATGATTATCTTTAAGAACTCATGGATCATGGAGAAGTGAGGCCTCAAAGGACTCAAGAAGGACAATTTTTTTTTTTTTTTCTTCTCTCCTTCTTAAAGGAAAAAGAAAGGACCAGGAGAATTACAGGTTAGTCTAGCTTCAAATACCCAATTGGTTACTGATCTGTCATGTAACTATCTATCTGAGAATATCCAGCCAATAGCAAGATAATAAGCAGTCCACATATTTTTGTCAAGAGTAAAATCATGCCACATTAATTTCCTTTTTTTGACAGAATAATTGGCCTTGTGAGTAAGGAGGAAGTAGTAGATATGCTATGACGTGACTGCACAATTGAATGCAACATTCATATAAACATGCTAGTGAAGCATTGAAAGGTGAAGCTGTTACGGGTGCAAAAATGGATGAAAAAGTATTTCTCAGTAGTTAGCTGAGGAATCATACCAGCTGGGGTGCACAAGAATGTTTCTGGGTACACTTGGCTTTGAACTTTTGCTTAATGACTCGGATAACAAAATATACAGTGTACTTAAAATGTTTCTAAATCACATCACAGAGACATTTTGGAGCATAAGATTTTAATTCAACCCAGTCTTGAGATTTTGGAAGTGTCTGGAACCAATACAGTAAAGTTCAGCAAAAAAATCTGAGGCTTTACCTGCACAAGAAAAAAAGATAAAAATCTAGTAATCCATTACAAACCATGGAGTAATTGGCAATGTAACACTGCTGCATGACATGAGTATTTGGGCAAAGCAAATCATGATCCCAATACGCAACAGTATTTTGTTGCTGTTGCTAAAAAAGGCAGGAACTACTTGGTAGCCAAAACATCTGTTTGGCTGACAACTGACTCTTGCCACCACTATCCAAGATTGTTCTGTCCTTGCCTTGAGTTTGATGGCACAGTCCTAAGATGCCTGAAAGGGAGACGGGGAAGGAGAACTGGGAAATGGGGGGGGGGGGGCGGGGAAGAAGCACCTTTATTTCTTTTCTCATGTAGGATGTGAATTTCTTTCCCCAGGAAGATCCTGTTTCTTGGTGAGGAGAGCCATCCTCCCAAGCCAGTAGTAAACCTGCCCTTAATATATTCACTATAAACTTTTCTTGATGGCCTTTCAAATATGTCAATGTCAACACTGGCTGACAATGCAAGCGTCAAATCCAGGGTATCCTTCAGAGACAGCAGCACTCTTTCACAGACATTTTGAGAACAGGCGAGTGTATTCATCTGCCTCTCCTGCTCTAATAGACTCACACTAACCAGTCTCTCATGCATAGCCTACTGTTCCCACGAATTGCTGGAGAGTGAGGACTTGATGTTCTCCAGTTCAAGAAAAAGCCTCAGGAAATTGCAAAAAGTCCTAAAAAGCCGCAGTTTGTTTTCATAACATTCTTTTCCTTTTAGAGAAGTAATAGATTTTTTTCTTTAACATTCTCTCTGATATTTCAGGAGTTAATGTACAGTAATGATCTTCAAATTGCAGAAAAAACCCTATGGCACAAAACATGGGAAAGAGAGCTTGGTGAATTATCAGGGTGTCATTTGTGTAGGAAAAAGGGGGGTGTATGTTACACCAAAGAGTTTCAGATTTTAATTTTTATTTTTGTCAGCATCTGTTGCTGAATAGATTTCTAGGTTTCATCTAGCTATTTCACTACGGACAAAGCAAAAATGTGCATGTATGCTATGGCTTGATTTGTCTGTCTAACAGCCACACATCCAAATCCCATTCTACAAAGGGAAGAGGAGTTCAGCATGGCATTAATCTCCTGCAAGACCGACGTTTCAGGCTGTGATATGGCTTGCACTCTGGAGATGCTGCTCCTTCTACAGGCTTTGGATGTGAATGTTAGATGACTAAAATAATGAGACAAAGCATAGAATATTATACACCCCACATTAATGTGACACCCTATATCATCCTTATGGTCATATACAGAAGGCTTCTCTCACATAATGTATGAAATTTTATAGAAGTCTGCTACTGTAGCTGAATAATATCATATATCCATGGAACTCAGCAAGCTAATGTCATTAGTTTACACCTTCTCTTCCTCTTCTTGCTCAGGTCTCCTCTTTTCCTTCTCACCTTTACTTTAGTGAGATTTGAAAAATAACCAGAGCACAATTATTTTGTGTCAAGCAAAGGAAACTTGAGGCATGAGAAATTTTGAGCCCATTTCAAATTGCACCATGCATGTTATTGGGTGCTCAGTACTGGCTGTTCGGGGTGACAGTTCTCCTCTTTGTTTTCAGCTGTTCCATGTACTATTAGAGGACAAGCAACAATACCTTAAAAGCTTTCTTAATATCTGTTTCTATTAGGCAATTGCATTTGCCATGGGGATAAGATGCAATCAGGGCTGGAAGCAGCAGCAACGTTTGCAAACTGGGTGGGTGAAAATTTTTAGTGTGTGCATCCAAGAACAGAAGGAGAAGGGTCTATAAGGCAGATTTTTCATTTTAAGTGTGGTCCAAGTATTCAAATGTGGGGAACTGCTCCTTCAGCAGAAAGTATAAAACGCCTTTAGCAAGTTGAATTGAGCAACAGATATCACCATATGATCAGCTGCTGCAGTGCTACTATGCTTATCCCAAGAAATGAGCTAGTTAGTACTTTCGAAAGACAGAAATGTTTATTCCATACATATGTCCATACTGTTCTCATTTGCAAAGGTTTATCGACTGAAGGAAACAGCTTGCTGTGTAAATGTCCTCACCAATGCCCTGTGATAAAAGGAGCTGCAGGTTAATTGTGTTTCATCAAAGTGTTTCCTTTATTTAGCTTAAACATGTTGGGTTTTTTCCATTTCACCGGTAAGAGTGTTTTCAGATCTGGAGCTGCCCACAAAAACCCCACCTTTGAGACAACAAACAGACTAACTGTATGTTTAACTACCTGTGTGAATGTGCAGTTCACAGATTTGCTCATAAAAGCAAGAGATTTTGCAGGAGCACAGGATACACCTGCATCTGGTTACACAAAGTTTGGTACATTTGGCCTCAAACAAACCTAATTCAGAAAAAGGGAAACTATACCCAAATACAGCAGTTCTGTTTCAGACACATCTACCACCAGCTTCTAGTTTTTTCCCTTCACTCTATCAGGAATAGTTCGAGACTCTCAGCTCCTTTCTTGGAACAGGAGAATGGATTAGAAGACCTAGTGGCCCTTTCTAGAGCTATTCTTCTATTTCTCTGTTTCAAACTGATATTCAGGTCCTCCTCCACCCCTCCACTTCATTTTCCTTAAATGGCAACATCTAACCTCAAGATCCCAAGTGTTCTTTAGTGCTTCTTCGAATTCCCATTCTTCCCAGACAAGAACAAATTCATTTTTCATTTAATCTGGAGTAAAAATGGATACTGCAAAATACATACTTGCCCCACTGGACTAGTTTAGCAGAAGCTGAAGGTTTCAGCCTACTAATCACCACAGATGTTCTTTTATTTAGATGATAGATTTAAACACGTAAGAGAAGCAAGAACATACAGCTAGAAGAAAAAAAAATTGTTATGCTGACTAGATGCTCTTGGAAACCTGTTCCTGAAGCAAATCAAAGGAATCAGTGTTTATCTATTTTTCAGCATAGCTATTTTCCCTGTTAGCAGCTGGCTGAAATATGTGTGCAATAATCTACAGCTAAAGTGAGCCTCCCAACTTACCAGCAGCTTTTGCAGTTGCTCCCAGAAAATACAATGCTGTTTCATTATTGCTCCCACATTGCCCTGAGGTCTGTGCTGGAATGTACTAAGACTGTACACCGTTGGCCAAGGTATAATAGAAAGAAGCAGGTGGAAAAATAAAATACGATTTTAATTTCCTGCCATATACTAACCTTTTACTATACCCAAAGCAAAGGAGGATTATAAATAAGATCTTACTTTTTGTTTGTCACTTGATTGATGAGCTGTTTAAGTAATTCTCACTAAATGTATTTAAAACATATTTTTCTCTGCCACAACGTGCTCTTGGATTTCTTCTCTGGGAACTTGTGTTTACAGAGCTTTGCAAAGCATAAGTGCTGTAGCTGAGTTAGCAGAATTCCTTGGCTTGCTTTTGTAGGATTGGGCATATAGACAAAATACTGGAGTGACAATCTGTAAGCAGAATACCAGCGTTTCAATTTCTGCCAAATTGATAGCAGTGGTTCACTGCCAGATGATAAAGAAATGACGAAATTATCAGCAAGAGAACTTTGTGACTTACAGACTGTACTCTGATGTCTGGTTATTGCTCCAGTAGGGGAATACAGAACTGGGTAAATGTGTAACTACAGCAGAATCAAACCAAACCACTTGGCGCTAGCTGGGAGAAGCTGGCCATCTAAAAGGAGTCGGTGATTAATTAACTGAAGAGCAAATGCTGTGCTACAGCAGAGACACAGAGTGAATGGTGTGACCTCTTTCTATGTTTTTGACTGCACTGTGCAGCTCTGTATTTAACAAAGGTCAGCCATGGTCCCGTGCCTATTCTGAATTAAGCAATGCAGAAATGGACATTAAAAAAAACAAAAACCAATCAAACAAATTAAAAAAACACACACGCACACACCCTGATGGCCATCTCCAATAGTTGATCCACTGTGTGCACACTATTGTCACCTACATGGCAACATACCTTCCTTCATCAGTTGTACAGAAAACAAGGTGAACACTCAGAGCAAAATCCTGCTTGGACCTTGTATCCACACACGAGTATTTCATCTCTGGTTAACCAACTGACAGTTAACGCAAAGTAGATAATCCCCTTATAAAATCTGGTTTGGATACTCCCCAAACATTTGTTCCAGACTACAAACATGTAAATTTTTCTCCTCGATTTGACCCTGCTTGGCAGTGCAATATCAGCCCAGTGCATATCTACTGTAAAGAATCTCAATCTGATTGCTTGCTTTGCTTTGTTTGGAAGTGCAAGGTGCAGGCAGCTTTTTGCAGGCACAACCAACCTTCTCATGTCGTGTTCATTCAGAACATGTGTTGTTTCACAGACTGCTTCCCTACGCCGAGCACACGACAGAGAATTGCTCTCCATCAAAACATGAGGGTCAGTAGCCACTAGTGAAACAGAAGCACAATTAATAAAAACAAATGTTGCTTTTATTCCCTGTTAGAAAATGTTCTGCTTCTTGAAGGATGGAGTATTGTGTGACAAATGTTCTCATTCCTCTTTTATTTTTAATCCAAATTCCCAGCTGTAACTGGCCTCAGGTCACATGCTATTTGTTCTGCCTGACCATCCTCAGATGATAGCAGAAGTCATTGTGAGTCATTTTCTCAGAAAGAGAGGCTACGCTGCACATTCTGTCTGAAAGCCAGTCAGAGGGGGAAAAATGCTCTCAAATGCAGAAACACAAGATAATTCCTTTTATCTCCTATGTGTAGAGAGAGGTAATTTGTGCACCTCTTCCCCACACATTAGCCAGCACAGATTAATGGGGCAATGGCATTGCCTGGTTGTTCATGATGAGAGAAGAGGCTGTTCTGACATCGGAGGAAGGGATAGCAGAGCCTGAGCTCGCATACAGGAGAGGCCAGATGCCAGCTGTCACTGAAAAAGAGTATATACCCAAAGGGGTATATGATAGATCTGTAAGCAGGATCACAGGGTGAAGAATTATTGCCACCCCTCTGAAATCTCAGCAATATTCAGATGAAGTGATCAGATAAGTGTTCTGACTCACACATCTGACCAGCTCTCTGCAGCTAACTGTTCTGACTTTTGACTGTTCATTTCCACTTTCTGTTGTTTCAATGAGCAGCTAGATGACACTAAACATCTCAAGTGGGCTAAGTTGCTCTCTTCCCTGGACTTGTACTCCTACCTCCTTGACTAGGAGGCCTATGAATGTTTGGTGGCTGCTCATTTAAGTCTCACTTTGTTTTATGGCTGCCTCCAAACACACAAAGTCTCTCCAGATATTGAAAAATGAGTACTATTGCATTTATGGCTATATGTCACTGTTCTGTTCATGAGGATGAGAACACTACCATTTATTTCACAAAATATTTGCTATTTTTCCTAATTTGACAAAAATATGACTCGTTTGAAACTTCTTGTCATCCATACTGCCTTTGAGCCAGCACCCTTTCCCACAACTGGCGCTCCAAGGTAGGGGAATACAAGGTTCTTCATGCTAAAGAACGTGTCTTTCAGCCCGTAGTCTGAGCCAGCATTGATAAGCACACTGTCTGTAAAAGATAAGGGAGGCATGGGGGATATTTTCAACCTAGGCCTGGAAACGGCTGCACATATACTACAGCATATATGCAGAGTTCTCTTGTTTTTCTTCTGTGTCTGGCAGCCACATCTTTGATGGAGAGATTCTAGCTAGCTAATATACTGGATTTAGTGCCCTGACTCTACCTCACAGTTACCCAGTAGCTTGGGATATTAGACAGGAAGAATTTTAATTTTATTTTCACTAGTAGTTGCATGAAATGTAATAGGTGGAATAGGCAGCCTGCATCACCTGCTGCTTCTGTCACATTCTTCCAAGGTTTCAAAAAGAATGGCTGGATTTATGGAATTCTGCTAGGGTTTTGTTTTACCCATTTATTTCCTCTTCTGTTTATACATACAAGATAAATCAAACTTCTAGAGAAGAAAGTGTTTACCTGCAAAACAGTATGATTCTCTCAATAAGATTATAAACAAGTAGCTGTTTGTGAAGCCACTCGTGGCTACAGACACTAGTGTGGAAAAGCCACTTCTAGTGGGGGGTGTTGATTTAGTATTTGTAGTTATTAATTCCTTATCTTTGCTGAGATACTCAACAACAGGGCTTACTGACTGACTGGGTCCTCTTCTAAATGAACAGGACTAAACCAAATTGGCTTTCTGTAAAGTGCTATGCAATACATACAGCTTTGGTCCATGTTTCATTACCTTTGCGCTAGTCAATAGTTTTGCTGATGTTTAGGGAAGTTCTTTTGGTTTCTGTTCAGTACAGAATATTTTTCAAGGAACGTAACTTTTCTATAAAGCAAAAATAACGCCTGCTTCATGATGCAAGGTTCAACAGTGGTAACATTAGCATATTTTCTAACATTGGGATTAAGTTCTGGAATTATTGTAATTTAACACAGTACTTGTCTGAAATATTTTTGTAAATGAACACAGCCAGTATTGCATTTACCAGCTTACCAGACCCTCAGGGGAGCCACAGACATTTGCACTAGCACCAAATTTGGATCCCTAAATTTTGTATACTAGAAGCTGCAGATAATACCATAGCTGAGCTGCTGCTGATTATAGATAATCATATATTGGCCAGATAATTTCTATAGCAATTTTAAAGCTTTCACAGGAGAAGAAATGGAATAATTTCTTGTCTGAGCAAATTATATCTATTTGTATGCAACTGTGTTAATGGTAGCTTTGCATCCAAATTAGTAACTTGGATACAGCCTGAACTATGAGGCAATGTGTGGGAATGTCAGGATGCTAACTGAGGGAATAAAAAGACAAATCTCTTCCCTTTACATTTTCCCAGCAGCTTAAATACAGAGAATGTAAATCATTCTTCTGAACAATACAGGCAAAGAAACTGCTGTATTCTGACTAGCCATACAAGGGGATTATGTTCTGCAACTGTCCATGTCGAGTAGCATACCTAGAACTTAAAATTAATCTTTTACAAGCACTTATGCAAGTCAAACCTGTTTACCAACAATATGCTGTGTCTTGTCACCACATGGGTGAATTGGGATGGCATCACCCCATAGCGTCAGTACATGAAAAGAGGAAGTGACAGGGGGCAAATGTAGAGATGTCAGATGACATCCTTCTGTAGAGACATTTGCTTTGATCACACAAAATGTGTGGGTTGGCATGTGCATAAACATTCATGGCAAAAGAATGCTCCTGGTATGCTAATTTTTTCAGTGACATAATTTACTCCAAAATATGATACAGTCTGTATTAATGCAGTATCATCCTGGATGAGCTGAAGAGTTTGCACAGGAAAATTTTAAAACATCCAGTACTGTTTTGAAAGATGATTAAGCTTCAAAAGAGATTGTGCATGAAACAGTGGCCAGGTTGTATCTTATCTGCTTATGCCAAAGTGGAAAAAAAGTCATGGCAGAATGCTTTTAGCCTTCCTTCCTGTGCTCCCTCAGGAGAATGGGGCAAAGCCGGACAGCAGGCTATGCTGGGAATGAGAGAGGTGAGCAGGGAATCATGAGCTCCTGCTACATCTAGTGTCAGAAGATTCGGAAGCCCCAGTGTGTGTCATTTAGAAAGGTCTCACTTTTGCTGAAGCCTTTAATTCAAATTCTTGGTGAATCCTGATCTCAGTAGCCAAAAAACTCTAGGGACACTCTTGGAATAATACTCAGGCTGTAGAAAACTAAAGGATAATTCTTGGCAGTGTGCTACTGTATTTTAAGAGAGCCTTTCCAATATGTGTGGTTTATTAAAGACAGTGAAACTGCTATATATTCCTCTTCCTCCAAATAGTCTACCTCCACATCTCTTTATAACAACTCCTTTATTCCCGCAATGATGAGGATGTCACATAAATCACACACATACAACAAGCAGGATTAATTATAGCTTCAGAAATATGCTTGCCCACATTCCCACCCCTCCGCAGCCCACAAAACCCTGTGGCAATTAAAAAATGTGGATTATGGGTTGCTTCCCTAGGGTCACTGGAAAGCTAAGGACAGATGCTTGGAATCCTCTTGCTGTCAGTAATGCTGCTGCTCTCCTAGTACCAAATAAATAAATAATCTAGGGCCAAGTCAGTTTTACTATATTTTGAAACCTCATGTTGATGCAACAGGACCTTGCAGTGCTGCAATAGTCCTGTGCTGGAAAAAGGCAACAAAAGTTTCACATCTCAGTACCAGACAAAGGCACATGGAGTTCATAAAGAGCAGGCATTTGGTGCAGCTCCAAAATGGGAGACATGCTTGTGGTAGATTTGCCCTAGGTGCCCTTCAGAGGCTTTCATAGTGATGGGAGTGAAGTACAATGACCAAATGTTCTATGTTAAGATGTTAGAGAGCATTCGTATGGGGAGAGATACAAGGTAGTGTGTTTGCAAATGCACCTGAAAATCATGGAACACAAGAAGCACAACTTTGGTTAAAAAAATTAAGGAATACTGAAAAAACATAAATGAAGAATATTTCCCCTTTTCCGGGATCTTAAAAGCAAATTTACCCTAGTATTTAGGGTACACCTAGTATTTAGGGTGACATTAGTCACCTTTGTCTTCTTGAGTTGTCTCTCACTCTCACTTCTCAAAACTCAGGAAGCCCCCAGTGGGGGAGTAAGAAGTATATCCTGTACTTATGTGGTAAATTGCAGGGTATCTCTGATGTTTGTCTCTCTTCTTTCCCCCTTTTTTCTCTACCCATTTCTCTTTCCTTTCTGGCAGCCGTGTGAAGAGTGAATCTACATCTCTGAGCCAGGAAGGGTAAAGGAAACCAAAGGCTGTGAGCTTAGACAATAGCTGTGACTCTCTGCCTGGGTCACATTATTACAGGAAAGAAGGGAACAAATTCTAAAATTCTTGAGAAACACCAAATTGTTGAGTTATTTTACAGGTTATCGTTCTTGCTTCATGGGAAGTTCAGTAATTCAGATCAAGGAAATACGCAGTTGAAGACTTTCTAGTCATGAAGGAAGTATTAAAACATTGCCTGAAGGCAGATGGGGAGATGGTTTGTTTAGGGTTTGCTATCAAACCCAAAGTTCTTTGTGATTCTCTCAATGTTAACAGAATGGAGGAACTTAAGGATGATCAGAATGTTTAGGTTGAGGACATGCTTAATATTATGATCAGTACTGACCTAAAGACAGAGTTAATAAAATGCTAGTAGTTTTACTGAAGAAAACAATTCTGTGTGGGCTAACAGCCCATTTTACCCCTTTCATCTCTTTTTAGGGTTGTAAATAAACACTGTAGCACTAGTTTCATGAAAAGAAGGTTCAGACCGTCTGTGTGAAAAGACACTCCCTAGAATTAATGACATTAACATTGTTTTCAGCCAGTTTTAGAAAATTCATTCTACTGCATCTGCCTTAATTTTCCACTGCAGTTGATGAAGTGAAGCTTCATCAACTTTGTTTTGTTTTATTGCCAATATGAACTGACTGATACTGGAAATTCTTGTCCCTGAAGTGGCTGCAATCAGGTAGTAAGTTACGAACCCCCTGGGCTTCCATAGAGTTACATGTCCTGATAACATCACCAAAATATTGTACAGCACAATCAGACCCAAGTGGCATTGGATCCGTCTGTTCAATGGCACTAGACAGATAGTGGAGTATCTCTGAAGAAAGCTAGTATTTTGGCAACTCCTTTTTGTTTTGGCTATACAATGATAAGATACAGCAGACTCCTGGATTTCTTATGAAGTAAGTTGATATCTGCTACCTCCTTTCTTCACTGATAGTTAGAATCTGCTAATTCTGAATGCATACTACGTCACAGACATCTAATATAGATCGAGCCCCTAATTCTTATTTTCAAATAGCAGTTAACAGCCTGAATTGAGGTATCCTGTGGTGCAAATAGACGTGAGTATACTGTAGGTAGTAAGCTACCTGTATTTGAGTTATTTATGTACATTGATGTTATTTACCTTTGCAGCAATGTGACAGAGACTAAACAGTTGAGTTTGCCTCGAAATTCCGATATATGACGAAACGCTGGTGAGATTATCTACATGGATATTCTATGCAGACATCTAAATTACAATGTTGAGCTCCAGATCCTTCCTAATCCTCACCCTCTGATTTAAAAAATGAGAGATAGAAATAACCTGAATAACATTGAGCCTTTTGGCAGCTGTCACGCCTCTGGTTATTTTGCACACCTCTGAAAAGATGGCCTGTGTCTAAGTAGCAGAGAAGCAGGGCTGGCACTGGGGCTCTGGGACCACAGTTCTCAAACCTCTCTCAGTGTGTATGACACAGTCAGAAATGGGGACCCTTGTGCTGCTGTACCCACAGCTTCAGAGCTCTCAAGGGGAGGTTATAATTCCTCTGAAACCTAATGTCACCTATTTCAGCTGTGCATTGAGAAAAGGGATTACCTCTTAAGAATGAGCTCAGACCCATGAAGTTTAGGTCTTTACACATATTTTTTCCATGATCCTGGTTATCATTTCAGCAAAGACAGTAGCTTTTGCAGAAATGCAACATTTCACATTCTTTTTTCACACCTTCCTGTGAAGCAGGAGGAAAGGTCATGCTGAAATACATGCTACCAGATTAGAAAGACCGGGGGTCTGATACAGTTAGGAATTCCTAACTGTTTTTCTGGCTTATTAGGGGATACTAGTACATAAATTTGCTGTCCATTAAAATATGTGTGTTCTTACATAGAAAGATTTTGATTAGCACAGCATAGTTTAATTTCATATCTCTGTTGTGATCCAATGCCATTTGTAATGTAAAAGCAGAAACTACAGAAGGCAGAAGTGAGGAATTAACTTTGTGTGAACAGCTGTCATGTTTGAATTGATACAGTAATTCTGCAGTGACACAAACAGATGATGGTGCTCAGACCCTCTAGAATTGATGTTACATGGACAAATACAAGTCTCCCATTTATCAGATCTCATGTAGCAGGGTTTTCTACAGTTCAGAATCTGAAATTCTCCCATTAGTGCTAGTTTGGAGCTGTAGAGGTGAATGAACAGTTAAATTCTGTCCTCAAGAGCAGTTTTACTTTAATCCACATTTTCTGGGTCTTTCCAATTTGCTGCAGCCTGCATACAGACCATGAGCATGCGTTAGAAAGCCTTTTTGAATTCCTGCTGCTTACCAATGAGACCACAATATTCCTTATGGAGTGAGGAGGTTTATGGAGATTTTAAATATGCATTATAGATACTTAATAGGATGAAGGAGTAAATTTGCATTTAGATAGATGCAATGAATACGTAATAATTTTTAATTTTTTTTGTAAAATAATTACTTTTAAAGGATTTTTAAAAGGAATTATAATAAATAATAAGTCTTAAATAACAGTACCATTCTCTATTAATATCAAAGTGGTATGTAAGTGGCTTCATTCTGTTTTGCAAATAAGGATACTGAGTAAGTGAGGTGTTATTTGCCAAGTACATGTCAGGATGAGGAACAGGACCCAGTGTTCATACTTTTAGTCTAGCATCCTGTCTGCCTGGGCCATGGTGCCTCTAAATAGCTGCTGGAAAGGTGTCAGAAATGTGGCATTTTTGTGAAAGTCTATGGGGAAAGTATATAGACCTTGCATAATAGTCAATTGCTGTGTTACTTATTCCAAGTATTCAAATCCAACCACGAGTCATTTTTAATCAGACAGTGTTGACTCAAGGGATTCATACACCCGTTGCAAGAATTGATGCAATCATGATATGTCTTGCAATGAGTTGTGTTAATAGTTTGTGGTCCCAAGACTGTCCATTAATATACCTTACTGACATAAGACTGCCACTGGATCACTGTGCCATGAATACACCCAGCACTCTCAAATCCTAAGATTTCTGCAAGGATCTATGGGTATTTATTTTGTACAATTTCCATAGCAAGGACTGATAGATGGATATGACTTTTCCATGTGTTTGAGGACAAGAAGCATATAGATTTATGTGTTTAAGAAGTTTTACTGACTACAGACGTTGCAGAAACTTTTTTTTTCCCTGCCAACCAACCTGGCAAATTTAGCTTGGGTTCTGGGACACAGAATAAGAGTCTTTCAGGTTCCTTGCATGTGTCCAAATGTATAAAGTTCTAGAGGTCAGATTTGGCCCTCCAAATCATCCTGGTATCAGCAAAGCATGCCCTCAGTGACCCACCTGTCGCTTACAATGACTTTGTATAGGTGTAATTGATTGAAACTCAGTAAACAATACCGTTTGAAGTTTCAGGAGATGAACTGTATTCAGCAGTTCACTCACTTGGAGTTTGTGTTAACTCTACAATATGAGGAGTAGTTAAAAAACACAGGTTTTAACTGGTCAGCTGATAGGAACGAAGTACAACTTTACTGAAGAAGCAGTAAAGTACCTGAGATTATGTATGGATCTCAGGGAACTTCTCAAGAATTAACTAATTTAGTCTTTTCAACAATCTGAAAGATAGATGACAGGACAGAGAATGTTCTGTTCCCTAATAAGGTAATGAACACTTTTTGCTGACTACATCAGAACTACTTTCTCTACTCACATGTTGATTCAACAAGATAAAAACAGGAGGGAAAAGTAGCTCAGCATAAACTATAATTTGGTAAACTACACTGGTGGACACAAATCGCTCTAAGAGCAAAAGAAAACTGTTCCTTTAAAAGCTGGGTCTCTCAATTTAGAGTAAGGTGATAACCTGCTCAGAAAAACTGCACGAACAGCTGAGCAGGCTTCTTTTACCAGCTGGTTACCAGGTTATCATCTGGTGATGGTAAACACTTGGTGAGAGAATTGTTTTGAACAATGTGTGAACCTATCACAGCTCAAAATTGATATTGTTTTCAAAGGGCAGCCACCCTTTCAAAAGGGTGCCACCCTTTCACTGCCCACCACTCTTCAGACTTCCAAAGGGAGTAGTACTACTTGCCAAGCAGTTCTGCTGGGAGTTTTACAGACAAGTTCATAGACAAGAAGATGACATTCCAGCTCCACTGTGAGTCTCAAAGTACTGAAAAATTCAAACCCACTAAAATCAAAGGCATGAAGCTTAAAAACTGAAAGATGCTTTCAGAAAAATAAGAAAAGGGACTCAGAGGTAAGGCAGCTTTGCAGCCTTGGCAGGTGGCTCCTGAAAGTTGTTTCTAACAGAAAGTCAAGCTGAGCCACAGTGAGATGAATGACTTGACACCAAGAGTTCAAGCGTGTGGCAGTTTATTTAGCATGCAGACGCCTTGATTTTCAAACTGCTGTCTTAATCTATACTGTTCTTGTGACTAAAAATAAACCTCCACCCACAGTAAAGAAAGTAATTTACTGGCAGTTGGGCCTGATTTAAGAATTAAAAAAGAAGGAAACATTAGTTGCGCTTCTGTAGAAAGCACTTAATCAGCAAACCAGAGTTCCTTTAAAACCTCAACATGTTGAATTCTCCTATAATTTGTTTCCTAACAATTTGTTGGGAAATAAATAATTTGTTTCCCAACAGAAGACAGAAATAGTTTTAGAACAGTTTTTACTAATGTTTACTGTGGCGTATCATGCTTATAAAAATCTTTTTAATATGTAACCATTTAACTTCTCTTGGCAAGATAAATTCATGGTGATACAGATATTTTGTGCATAACATACTAACAGCATCTGAGTCAGAACAGATTATAAAAGAAAATGGCGTTTGAAATAGACTCAGGTTTGCAATGTAGAGAGGTATATTGGGCAAAAAATTTAGGATGAACTAGAGTTGAGAGTTCAGTATGTTCTTTATGGTACAGATGGTAATGATGTGCCCTGAACTTCTGTGAGGGTATTTCTGAGGTCATCTGCTATCCCGTGGGGGAAATGAGTCAGCAACAGCGTAAGTGATTTCAACACCTTTGTTATAAATTCCATTGATTAATAATAGGAACTTTACAAAGGTTTTGCTAATTTGGAACCTGTGAGACTTTCCACTGAGTAACTTCAGATTTAAAAATTATATGTACTGCCACAAGATTTGCATTAAAGCAGTGCTAAGGACTCAAGCAGGAACAAGATTTTACTTTGCTGCTCTAAGGCTACATTTGAAAACAGTCCCTGCCCTAGAAAAGGTTAAGGCAAGGCACAAGTATCTATTATAAACTAAGTGAATGAAGAACATTAAGAATGAGAACCCTTACATTACTGAGACAGACATATATAGGTATTTATACAGCAATTCAAAAGTTACAGAAAAACAAAGGCAGCTATATCTAAAATGCTTGTATCAGTACCAATTTGAAAACTTACACCTTAGGTGAAAAGAAAGTTAAGAAGCAGTTTTCAGGAAAACGGTATTGCAGACTTCCAGGATCTGGTACAAGAGTAAGGAAAGCATGCATGGTTTAAACTGTAACATTAGAAATTCATATCTGAAGGCTAAAGATTGTTTTCAGCTATCAGTAATACAGGAAGTGAAGTTCAGATGTCGCTACCTGACTGCTGTCTGTTAAATGTAAGGAATGTCTCTCTGTGTGACTGCAGCTACCCCTGACAGCAACTTGCATCTAATGCACAAAACGCAAATATGAACTACATGTGTCTTGGAAACTGTCTGGTCACAATATTATTCTATTATCCTTCCCCAAATGATTAAGTTCTATGTATTAGCACACAATGATTCTCTGTTCACCCTGGGTGGACACTGATGTGATAAACCAGGAAGTTTTATCCCATTGTTCTAGGCAGCCTATATATTAAACTCACACAATTCTATCTAGAACAAATTGAGTATGTGTAAGTTGTTCCAGACCTTAAACACTTTAGAAACCATACATGTGAACCTTCTTAGAGGTGTATTCATCGGGGTGCTCTCTGGTTACCAGCAATTTTCCCAATCCAAGATCCAAATACATAATCCAGTGCCCTAAAGGCATTTAGTGGAATTGTGGTTATCCTACGGGACTTGGTGGGTGTAATACAATGAATGGAACATATTCAGCTATAGATGGAATTTTCCATCTGTGACAGGTTGAAGGTGTTAAACAATTCAAATATCCCACATTTTTTCTTTAATGTTTCAGGACAGAACAGAATGGAAATCACTTATGAAATACGATAAAGGTTGAAAGCCAATACAACTTAGATCAGTAAAATGTGTGTGTAATTTTTATCTGCTATGGTCTGGGAAAGGATATGAGAAATGGGGTGTTTATGTATAATTTCACTGGGACATTCATGTATATGTGTATGATTTGCATGTTTGCATGTATTGTTTTACAAATCTGAATACCAATATCTAGTTGTCATGTGAGGGTTAATCAGCTTCTTCCTGTGTGATATGAAATCCAATCATGTCATAAATTGCCCAGTAGGTTTCATAGCACACTACAGTGTGATGACAAGATTGTTTGTATTCAAATGCAGCCACCCATATTGCTGGGCCACATGCCTCTCTTCTGGTCTTCTACAAGAGCAGAAGAATTGTAGCTTGTTGTAAATTTTATCATGTGTGAAAAAAACCTTGCAGAAACACACAGAAAGGCCTCAACTTGGCTGCTAAAAAAGCTATGGTTTTCACTTTGTGGTAACTAACGTGCAGAACTGATCCTGAGGTAAAAGCACAGCAAAGACCAAGCACTCCAGTTTAGCCTTGAGTTAAACACATCAAGGTCAGCTCCAAGTGTGGGCTTGGATAATAGTATAGTTACATCATGATAAAAATAATGTGCTTAGTCTTCTCTTCCTACTTCAGAACAGGTCAAACATTTATTCCTAGGCATAAAAGCCTGCATTTTGAGCAATGAAAACAAAGCTGCCTGTAACGTAGTAGCATCTGTATTAGTTCATCCATTTCCAAGTCAAGGGCCACACAAAATGCCACGCTTTCAAGAGGTTAACAGAGGGCATTTTCAACCTACAATGCATCCTGAGATTGGAAGCACCATTGACTGACTGTGCTCCTCTGAGAAGTTCTGACCAACAAGTTCTGCCCTGTGCCAATGTCTTTAGTTTGCTCATGTTGTTAATATCTCATTAATACGTTCATACTAACACAGTGACTTCTTTCAGTGGCCTCGCTTATGATCAGGATTACTATGCTTATATTTTTCAATTCTTAGCATAATGTAGAAAATCTTCCTGGGCCACTTCCTTTTTTTTGCTTCCAAATCATATCTTGCTTACAGAGTCCTCACTACTAAATAATGCTTACATTCCACTTGATAGACTTAGTGTCTTCCCATAAAGACCACTTTTTAGCACATCTGTATTAGCGTGCAGTTTTAAAAGGCCATGCTTGACATACCCATTTTAGTGATAACTGGTCAGAATTGTCTGAGTTACAGAAGGTGTTCCTAGCTAAACTAACTGCTGGTAAACTATCTCAGAACAGCAGCATTGGGCTTTTGCTCAATGGATAGGAGTCCAGTCATTTCTAAAGGGGTGGTAATGATCCTATTTTTCTGCTGAACGTCATTTTAATGACAATAATCGGGACATAGATATGATCAATGAAGCTTGAGTCTCTGAGCCCAATGTTTACCTCTGAAACTTTGGTGTCTGTGCCAGAGATCTGTTGTGTAGCTAAGTCAGTGAAGGTGCAGAACAACAGGGCAAAGATCATACATCCTCTCCCAATTACTTCAAATATGTTAGAAATCCAAGCCTCAGTAGCCTCCAGAAATCTAACCATTCTTTCCAGTATGACTGTCCTTTACACAGCCTGACAGATGAAAAAAGGTTCCCTCCTGTTTGCACTTCCTTTTGTGAGGTATTTTATCTTTTTTTTCCTTTTTTTTTCTCCCCTCTTTTATTTTTTTTTTTTAAGCCTGGGTTTCAACCACTGCTGTGCCCACAGTTATAATCCTAGGGAATCCAGTTGCTAGCTGTTTGTACCTTACTCACTGTTTAAACAAGCCCACGTCACGTTAGAACTATGTGAAGAGAACTAGCCTACTTGATAGAGTTTGGTCTGTCTGAGAGTGGCGGAACTATCCTACTTTTCTAACATGCTTAAGCGAAAATTTGCTGTAGTTACTGCAGTTGTCACAACAGAACAGGCAAAGCCAAAATAGGTTAAAGTACTTCTGTAAGAAGTCTAATGATCTTTGAAAGCTATTTGTCATTCATTCTTTCAGAGTCTAGTCTAAGGGCCGTGTACTTAAAAAGCAGCCCTTCAGGTTTAGGATTCGCTTCATGCTAGTGACAATCCTTGTTGTCCTGTGGACCCCATAACAGATGTATAATAAACTTTTAGCCCAATGTTTGTTATAGCTGAGACACCAAAAGAAGCAGAGCCCAGCAGGTAATGGGGAAATGAAAAAAAAGAATTTAATCTACAGTGGAGTTCAAAAGGTACAGCAAGAGGTAATGAACAGAACACAGGAAGGGCAGGGACAAATGAGCCAAGGAACTATATAAAGAAGTACAGATGAGACACCAAGCCATTATAAGTTGCTCCCTTGGTTTATGATAGGTAATTGTTTGCCTTTGTGTGCTCATAAATGCATTTAAAATAAACAGAACATTTCCTAGTATAGGCCATGGCACTGTTTTTTTTCCTGGTAGAAGTTTTAAGAATACCATAGGAATATTAAGATGCTGACATGTAAAACTCAACAAAAGAGCTACAAACCTTTTCCTGTTATTAAACAAACGGAAAGTAAATATTCAAGATTGGGATATATTCCATAAGAGGATGTTCTGGGGTTTTGTTGTATTTAAAAACATATATACTTTTGGCAACAAATAGATTTGTTTGGTTTATTTCAGTTCTTAGAATGTGATGATTTAGGGATTTATCTTGATTTGCTTGTTATTTTGTCCTTTTGTCAGTTATGACACATGAACCTAGGCAGCATTTAGGATGAGCTCTGAGACACATTTCAGAAAACATCTGGATCCAGTAGGATTGTTTATGTGCTTAAACGCAGAAAGCCATGTGAAGGTACATTCCTGGATCAGGCATGGTCAAGATTAAACAGTGACACCATAATTTCCTTTTTTTTTTTAATATAATAAAAATAACCTATTCTGTTTCCTTAATATTTTAAATGAGGTAAAAGTACTGGAGACAAATTCAGTTATAGATGTTATATTCACATCTATGGGAATTATAAACCACTAGTGCCTAGTTTGCATCTGGTCCTGGAAGCTGCCTTAAAATGGTCTGGTACATAGCATTCTCTAAAATCTATTCCATCCTTACATTCAGCAAAACTGAAAATGCCTGGGAAACCAGAAGATAAACAGTGAAAGGAGTCTCCTTTCTGGGTTATTCCTAGAATGGAATTCAGTAATCTTAAATAAGACCTTCGTTTCAGCTCCTTGGAATTCCCTAGTATTTGAGTTAAATCGCTGGTGTCTGGCCTCTTATTAATGGCTGGGTATGCAAATCACAAAAACATCACAGAGGACATACTGCTACCTCTGCCATATGACAGGTAATCAAGGAAGTCAGTAAGGATGTCACCATTTGGCAAGACAAAGATGACTCTAGATTTGCTGTGGCAAATGAGCAGAGTGATGACAGAGATGCTCTTCTGCCAGCGCAGACAAATGGATGTTTGGAAATGTAGCCTGGCACTCTCCATGCCGCGACACTCGCCACTTCAGCAGAAGGTGAGCACACACTTAAAACACAGTGCAAACCTTGCTTTCACAGTTGCCATAAGGAGCAAAGCAGTGAAAAGCGTCTTCAGTAAACGAATACCAAGGCCAGCAGGCTGCCTACATACAGTTTGTTTAAAACTGTGAGCATAAAAAAGAACATGTACTGAGTTCCCATACTTACGTGCACACGAGCATAACTGTACTTTCCAACACCCACTAGGTACCCAGAAAAAGTAGGTAAATATTAGACATCAATATTTGAAGAGAAATGGAATAAGGAAAACAATTGGTTTACAATTAGTCAGTGTATCAAAAAACCTGAGCCGATGGTTTTGGAATGTGCACATGTCTGAATGAAATGAAGAACCGTGCACAGAAAAACTAGAAGCCAAATTGAAAAAAAACACCAAAAACCCACTAAAAATCTTGAAAGCTTTTCCCAAATATTTATTCCTGTAAATTACTAGAATGCAAATAAAAATTTGAAAAATACTAAGGTTTTAAATAACCAGAGAGGTAACAGCCAATATCTGAAAAGTCTGACAGCCTTAAAGCCTTTTTCTGAGAGTATACGATGTATCAAAGTGAAAGGTGTTTTCCGAGTAGGTTCAGTGCCTTATAGACAAAAAGCCAGGTGCACAACTTCGCTGAGATGAAAATCTATCCTGTACTTACATCCTTCAATGGAGCGTAGCAGTTTTATGCATTCTGCACAGGGCAGCTACCGTCACTGCATTTCAAATTGAAAATTGCTGAAATATGGACATCTAGTGGAGACAGCTAATTATTACAGCTTGCTTTCCGACAGGAAAACAAAAAGATGAAGCGCATTTTTACTGATTATCTTGCGGGAGCCCAGAGTTCTGTCCCTGCTTTTCCCTGCCTGGCCCATTGCATGAGGTGAAGGTGACAGAGTCAGAATTCGGCAAAACAGAAGCTGTGCGTCATTTAACAACTTACCTAGGTGATTGATGAAGCAGAAAAACTAATGACCCATGAAGGAACAAATGTTTCTTCAACAAAAGGTAAATACGTCTGATATGGGAGCTCAAGGGATGGGCAAAAATCAGAGACTGCAAGTGTGCTTAACTTCCCCTGAAACTGCAAGCTCAGACCTTTTTAATTCGTTTCCATGAGGACAAAGAAAGTGATGATTTGGGGGTTTTTGAAGGCTTCGATGCAGCGAAGATTAATGTGTGGATTTTCAAATGCACGTAGTTTGTACTACAGATTGAGAGCTAGCTAAAAAAAGGGACAGTGTGCCCTGCAGTATCTGCAGAGACACTGATGTGATGGGATGTCAGCTGGATCAAGCCGTTCTATATGAAGTCCTCATCACAGTGGGATTAATCTCTGAAAACGCAGAATCATTTTCCATGTCTGAAGTAAATATGCTAACTGCATACTCATTCTTAATGTGCTTTTTTCTCATGCTATTCCTTTATTGCCATCCACCTCGGGATTTCTGCTATTATGGGATTTCTTACTGGGTTGATGCTTGGCCAATATTTGTCTGACTTCTCTTTTTCTGTCTCCTGTGAAAACCATCTGAAACTAAGCAGAAACTAACCTTGATTTATTTCTTTAATAAACAAAATGAAGATACTGCATATTAATAAAAATGAAAACTATTCCCTAGTTGTTTTTTTTTTTAAAGTTTCCAAAAACAGTCCCGTATCTCTGTCAAAGTTAATGTAACCAGAATTTCCATGGGAATTTCTGTCAGTCTGGGGAAACTGGAACTGGATAATGTAAATAACTACAGCCCATCCTCCAACTACTGTTCAAATCACCTTGTGAGAAAGGAATGAGCTTTACTGAAAAGAAAGTGTCATCATATTTCTTTTGCGGAGTACAAGTAGTAGGGCACAAGAAAACTTCATAGGAACATTCTGTGGAAACCAGAGACAGAAATGAACCTAATGACAAATCGTGACTTGAATTAAATGGGGTTCTGTGCAAAGCTTTTTCTTTTTTCTGGTATGCAATCCAAAATGACCTACAGAATATTCACCACAAGAATAGGTCATTCTTTACAATTTTATGACTAACTTCCTTGAGAGCACAACACAAATAGTTTTACAGGCGGACATCTCTGGGTTTTTTTCATAAGCTTAAGGATGTAAAATATGTATTTAAACAGTCCCTGGCCTGTCTATTTCAGCTGAGATAGGACTGGGAATTAACATCCCAAGTCCCTATAAAAGCGGCCAAATATCCTGAAAACCACCACCTTGGACAAGAAAACTCCCTAGTGCTATCCTCCTGCTTACAGCAACTTAATTTTACTGTAGTAGAGTCTTCATAGCATGAAAATAAGTTAATATTAGCTGTTAAATAGTAGTTAATATAATATTCAGTGAGCTCTTACTATATAGAACATTTCATCTAAATTATTCCAGTGGACCTTTGTGATACGACTATTATTGCAGGACACAATAACCCACAGGAAGACTAGGAGTACCTGATTGCAAACACTTATGCTTAGATTGTAAGGGATATTACGGTGCACATGCTGTTAGAAAGAGTTTTAAAAGCCTGAAGGTGAGAGCATGTCTTCCTGTTATAACTGTACTTCAGTTCTACTCCTCTACCACTGACTGAGAGATCCTGTGACAACTCAGAGCAGAAGCTAGCAACTTCCCCCTGGAAAGACATATTGCTAGTTCAGAGGGACTACTGTGTGCACACCAGTGTCCCCAAATGGGTTAGTGCCACAGGAGATTCTGGGTACAGCAATGTAAACATTAGGATGTTGAGAATCAGGGAATGTATGACTGAAAACTATTCAGCAAAGGCAACTGTGTCAAAGTTTAAGGCAATATAGAACTGAAGGCTTACAACCAAGTTCTCATCATGATTTGGAAAAGAGGGTCGTATTAGTCTTTTCAGAAAGCTGACATTGGTTTGGAGCTTAGTTTAAAAAAGAGCAACAAAATAATTCAGCTGAGTATCAAGAAATAGTAAGCAATTTAGTGCTCTGCATTAGAAGCAATGAATCAGTCAGAGACAACATGAAATGGTCTGTTCTCATAACAACATTCCTAAACCGAAAGTCTGCAAAGCAGAAATGGAAATCTGAACGATTTAACAAAAGCTGCAGGCTTTCAGCCTCTGCAGGGCAGTATAGAGCATTGCGTTTTCTGCCGCACTGCAGAGAGATCAGAAAACTGCTGGAAGGATAAACCTGAAAAGTCCCCTGAAAGGGACCTTCAGCACTTTTAGTGCAGCACGTTGTCTCAAGGCAGGGTCAGCTGTATTGGAACTGTTCCTGGAAGACATTTGTCTAACCTGCTCTTAACATTTCCAGTGACAGACATAATACAACCCTCCCAGTAATGACAGCGTTGTCCTTACCTCAAGGTACAACACTGTTTTGCAATATTATCTCCTTGCTCTTTCTATTGTTTTGCAGTGGTCGTGCAGAGCAATGTATGTCCCCTTCTTTGCAATGGCCTGTTTTGCCCATTTTACTTTTTCTAGACTGATTTACTTCAGCCTCTACTCATAGGTCACCATTGTCACTCTCTTCTTGACTCTTGACAGCAGCATGACACTTCTGACTCATCCCTGACTTGTGATTCACTATAATCTTGAGGGTTTGCTTTTTGGAGCTATGGCCTAGTCATTTAGCTGCCACCTTGTCATTTGCTGTCACATCACAAACAGGGAGATCCAGATATTTATGAAAGCGTCTGTAATATTATTAATAATCTTTTTTAAAAATTGGGATGAGTCATCATAGAGCAAACTTGTCCTTCTGATAGCAAAGTTTTTGGCTGAAGTGCAATCTGGGTTTACAATCTGAAATGGTTCAAGGAATGCAAGTGTGATTCAGTTAACCGACTGAATGGCGTATGCTGCGGCTTCCCTCTCAAGGCCGTACGAAGATAATGAGCTGCGAAGCAACTGACCTAGAGCCTTTTTATATTTTGTCTGCCTCTCGCTGTAATGTCTGTCTCATAGTAATGTGTCTGCACAATGAGAAAATAAAGACGTACCTTGCATAGATGAACTCTACTTCCATTTACGTGACAAATCTAGGAGGACTTTTCAAACAGAGCGATACCGACTCCCGTGCTTTCATGTTGTTACCCAGAACAATTTAACTCCCGGTTATTTCAATCACAGAGCTTTAAGAATGAACCATAAGCTTTCGGAGCACTGCTGGGTACTTTGGTGACAGGAACACAGCATCACCCTCTGAGGTTTAGCTTCGCCACTTTGTGTGCAAATTGATATTCAACATACATAGCACTATGTGTTGTATATAAAGCAGAGCTCTGCTGGAATTAACTGTTAATACTACCAGCTTGGCATTCCCATGTTTTGTTCTACATTTCCTCATAAGAATGATGTATTTTTATGACTTTTGATCAGTGACTTCATTGATCTCTACTGAAAATCAGACGTAATTCTCTGCTGAGAAAGCCAAAACATCTCAATCATCTTTGACAGTGGTCCTTCACAATACAACCTCAAAATAAGGAAGACATTAGCATGCATTATGATGAATTTGATGAGCAGGGTTCAAACCAGTTCACTGTGACTCACAACAGAAAAGGGATTTTTCCTCCTCACTAGCTTTGCATTTTATTCAGGTGCTTTTTTTCTTTTTAAATTGCACTACCGTGTCCTCCTGAATTCAGCTCCAGCAATAAGCTGCACAATCACAACCACCTCTGTTAGCAGGTTGTGTAAGCAGCATCACATTACCACACCGCATGACAAGTCCTGACCATGTCAAGGGTTTGTTACAGAGCCAGAAACGATTGCTCCAAGATGAAAATGGTCTCTCTGCCTCACCTCCCACAGTTACAGTATTTCATCCACCCATTATCTCAAATGCCTCTCGTTATGAAGCTTGTCGTTCATTTCAGGATGAGTGTTCCACACAATTTGTAATTTTTCTGTCACTTTATCACTTTTAAATCGACAGTCGGGGATTTAAAAGGGGACATTACCGCAGCATGACGGGCGGCAGCAACTAGAAACGCAGCTCTGCGGTGCAGAGGCCCCCTGGGAGCCAAGTGCTTCCCCTTTCTCGCACGGAAGCATTCTCCGCGTCTCCCCGCGGAGGATCGGCTCATCTCCCCACATACTGTCGGGTCGCCTCCACCTGTATCTCGGGGCGAGGCGCCGCGTCCTCCCAACATCAAAGCCCCCAGCTCGCCCCAAGCCGCCTCACAAGCCCCTCAGGGCGCTGACAAAAAGCCGGGGGGAGGGCGGGGCCTCCCGGGCGCCGGCCCCTTGCGCGCGCACGCGCGCTCTCCCGCTCAGCTCGCGGGGCGGGTTTTTGTGGCGCTCTCTGCTGGCGCGCGGCCTCCTCGTGCGGCGGTGAGGGGTGCGTGAGGCGCGCGGTCGTGACGGCGATGGGTGAGCGGCCCTGCCCGCCCTCCGCATGGCGGCTCTGCCCCTCGCCCCAGGCGGGGCTGTGGGCGCCGGGGCAGGGGCTTGCGTGGGTGGCCGCCCGGGCCTGCGGCGCCGCTCTGCCGACTCCGGCCTTAGCCCTGTCCCCGGCGGCGGTCATCGTCCTCCTTCTGCGCCCGCAGCGTGTCGCAGGGGTCCGGGCGGGCGGAGCTGCGCGTTGCGAGTTTCCTGGCGGGAACAGTGCCGGCCCTGTGTAAAGGCGGCTTCTGCGCCGGGGCGCCGGCAGGGCTTGTCCCCCCTCTGCCGGTCGGCGGGGCTGTAGCGGCTGTGCGGAGCCCCCTCCGCGGCGGCTCTGCCTGGCGGGTAACCTTCCCGGTTACCTATCCCCGGCGCCTCCAGAGAGCCTCGGAAGGAAGTGCTCCCCGGTTGCCAAACCGCTGCTCCTTCCACCGTGTATTCTGTGATTCGTTAAAACAGCTTATATGTAGGCACCTGTGTGCTGTGGTTTGTGCTGCTCCGCTCATCCCTCTGCTGCGTTCTTGAAACGTTTTCAGCGCTTTATGCACTTGCCTTTCATCTGAAGTTTACGCTATAAATTCTTGGCTGGGAACTACCCCTACCCTGGTCTTCAGGGGATATTGCAATGCCCAGGAGAGGAAGATTAACAGATAACAGTAGCAAATCGCTTCTTATGCCTGTCTGGCATCATAGTTAAACTTGGGTTGTACTGTAGGATTTATTGCCGATTTCTTTTGGGAATGTAGCTGAAGCGTGTAAAAATGGGTGAACTTAAACTCCTGATCAGTAAATGTTTTGTTTCCACTATTTAGGAGGGAACATTATTATTAGGAAATGGCAGAAGCAGTTTTTCATCCCCCAAGAAGGAAAAGAAGAGTTTTTGAGTCGTATGAGTCTCCCTTTCCTGTGGACGTAGGTGGGAAGGATTTCAGAATATGCCAGGCTGAAATCATTAACAACAATGTTATTGTGAGGAACCCTGAAGACATTGAGCAGCTTTATAACAAGGTGTTGTACCCTGTTTGCATGGCATTTTTAGTGTTTCAAACGTAGGTAAAGCATAATACTTTTTAAAATCTGCCTGCATTTATGCATTCCTTCTGCTTTTGCCTCTGGTAGTTCTCCACATCTCCTGAAATCGGTACGAAACATGTATTCTGTATCAAATATGAAAAGTATTTTGTTCTTATCCCAGCAAATGAATTTTGGAATGAAGGGACGTTGTGAACTAAGAAACAGCTGTAGACACATACTTTTTTATTTCTCCTTTGAATATTTTATGCAACCTTGCAAAAGCATTTTCTTGTTTTTAAAGCTCAGGAGATTGGAATATGAATGTTTTATAGATGTTTGGAGAATTCTTGTAGCTTCAGCTAGATTTCTTCCTGAGTAAAATAAGCTACATTGAGCCTCTTATGTCTGAGTACTGTTTCCTCACCATTCCTACCCATCTCTTTTTTTCCATGTTAAGTGTTGTCACAGTATTAATATGCAGGTGTTTTCTTCTGCATCTGCTTGGAGATGCTGACTGATAAATATTTAGAATGGAAGAAAAAGACCCAACACCTTCCACCAGTTAAATCTTTTGAGTGCAGGTGTTCAAAACACTGAAATAGTTTTATTAGGAAAGAAGTTCGGTTTTGTCTGATGACATAATAAGTATTATTCCTTTTCTTCAAAGGGCTATTTTGGAAAAGGTATCCTTTCAAGAAGTCGACCAGAGTACAGCATTTCAGATCCTTCCCTGGTTACTAAGTGGCAAGGTAAATTGTGTCGGTTTGTACTTTCATAGCTATTCTAATAGTGCTCTTCACATCAGTCATTGAAATTACATGTTTATCAGTTACACACAGAAGAACAGTCCCTCTGTTTTATCAGATCAGGGATCTCACTCCCCCATGCCTTGTCTCTGATGATGGCCAGTACCAGACACCTAAGAAAAATACAACAGGAAACATATGTCGATAGCTGCTCAGTGCATTCTCCTAGCCTTTACTGGATTGTTCCTTAGGAAGCAAAGGTGTCAGTTTAGACTTTTCTTCCTGTAACTGTCCAGTTTTTCTTGGTTTTAATCTGTAGATTTTTAGTGTCCATGAAGCAAGGATATGTGAAATTTTTCATCTGCTTATGGCCGGTTACATCGGGTCTGGTCGTGGCTCTTTATAGAAAGACTGTCATCCTTTCTTCGTCCTTTCCATGACAATTAAGTCTCAATAGACATCACTAGATTTTATCATATCCTTCCATAATTGTCCTTTTATGGGCTGGGGAAAAGAGAGGATTTAGTTGCTGCTCTTGTGCAGGCTGCTACCTCCGTACCTCTTTCTTTAGTTCTGCTGCATCTTTGAATACAAGTGGGACCAAAATGGCATAGTGTAGTGAAAACGGGGCTAATTGCTGGGCTGCAGATTACCTCAATGATCAAAATCACATTAGAACATTTTTATATTGATGAAGCAATGTATGATTTTTCTTTATACAGGTGGTAACATAAACATGCCTATAATTACATCCAGAAAGTAAGTTAACTTATTCTTGGGGTTTTTATGAAACATTGTTTTGTATTTTATTTTACTGGTTTTCAATGCTGATGACTTGCTTCTTTCTTCTGTATAATTCATAAATCACACTAGAAAAAATAGAAATTGAGTAGGTGATGTTATATTCAGCGTGTTTTTCATGTAAGCTTGCAGGTGTTAATCGTTGAATAAAAGCCAAGATGGAGTGCATGCTTAGGTGTGTGGGTAATTAATTCATAATAATATCAAGCATAATAAACTTGTTTCTCAGCTGAGCAGGAGAAAGAGAAGTTTCTGGGGCAGACAGTTTAAAATAACTCTCCCATTTCCATAGTATAGTGTGGGCTGAGGCAGCTCTTGAACTTATATAATACATAAAAGGTTTACTTTTTTTATACAGAATCATAGAATCTGGCAAATTGGAAGAGAGACCCATAAGGGTCATCAAGTCTCAACTCCTGGCATAGTCTCCATTAACGTTTCTAGGTAGTACATTTAGCAAAACAGAATGTTGGATCACATATTTATTTTGTTCCACTTAAGTAGTATGTGAACTAAGAGTGTGCAAGTTAGTTGTTCTGCTTTAATCCTATAACTCTAAAAAATGTATTTAAATTTAAAAGTTACGCTCCTCTAGTCCTCAACTTTAGATGAACCAAACAGCTTGTCTTACAAACTACTAGTACAGTTCCTACATCTAGCAGAAACACCTGCAGCACTGAATTACATAGCTTTACCTTGAGACTTCAAGGGGACTTAGATTTTGTGTTGACAGATAACATTGGCATTTGATTGTCTCTTTGTAGTTCTTTATCACTTGGTCTGTAGTTGCTGTGTGAGGATTTTGTTTTGGGAAATAAAGAATATTGTATTAGAGTTGTTCAAGTTTGAGTAAGGATAGCAGCAATCAGCCTTAACTTTCACAGAATTAGTATCTCCAACTGTGTATTGATATTATGTTCTGAGGAGAAATAATTGAAGGATCACTAAAAAATCTGTTGTAATTGAAAAAAATATTTACAGGTTTCAGCTACTAACCAGATTATTGTTATTTCTCAGGGATGTGTGGGTTTTGGTTAAGAGGGAAGGTTGCTTCTGCTTAAGACCTCTTTGCTGGGTTTTTTGCTATGCCATTGCTGTTTCAAAGATTGAAGAGTTTTTAAAGCTGCTGTTCTCTGTAGTTAGCTGTGTGATAGATGAAATGTGTGAGAGCTCTATATGCAAAATCTTGTTCTATATTTTAATCATGCAAGCTCTGACACAGAGATGTTTTGGCAGGGAATTCAGGCTTAAGGCTTCAGTGGGAGAAGAAAGCTTTTATCTGGTGAAGTCCTTGCTTCTTGACACTGTATAGCAGTACTCTTTGCACAACATTCAGTAATGTGTTTGTTGTCAGGGAAAAATAAAGGGCAAATCAACACCAAAAAATGTAGCAGAATCTCGATGTTCAGTAGTGTTGTCAGCAGCTTCCTGCAGACTGGGCTGCTGCTGTATTTGTATTGTCGTATTTGTATGCATGTTGTATTTTGCACAGCAGTTACTTGGGGGGGTGGGCGGGTGTGGTCAGATTTGTTTTGTGAATGGCACTGAATCTTTTTTTTGAGATGCTTTATTAAATAAAGGATGTATCCCAGAACTTCTCATTTACTTTACTTGTTTACTAGGTACCAGTATCGTGTCCAGTGGGCTAAAAGTATTTTGCGTGAGCAAGGATTTGATGAGCGCTCGGTTGCCAAAATTCTTGAAAATTACACTAAGCCTCTTGAGCTGCCTCTTTTGGAAGAAAACAGAGCTGAAAAGAACAGTAATAGCTGCAACAGAACAGGCCCAAGTACAGAAAATACAGAACTTCCCAATCAGTCTTCTACAAATACTGGAAATGTAGCAGCCCGAAGCCCTGAGAATCAGAAAGAAGGCCACAAGAAGGCCTGTTTGGAAGGAGATCCAGCATTTGATCCTGTGGCTGTAAGTCGCTCTAAGGAACAGGAAGAAGGTGACTTGAAAGAAGTAGCTGAAGTGTCTTGCCAGAAGCATGGTTTTCTTGTGCACTGTGGCTGTAAGGAGAGCACTGAGCAAAGATCTTGTGAGACGGTCAAGTCAAGAGAGTGTGCTCCAGAATATGTATTGGTGCAAGAGGAAGAAGGGAGCTTATGTCCTGAAGATGACTCTGCTCATGCACAAGAAAATGTAAGGATAAAGAGTATCCTTATCTTCTAGAAAAATTCTGTTTTCACTGCTATTTTTAAAACTCAGTATTTTTTACAGTTTAAAGTTTAATAATACAGTGTGGGGTTTTTTCTTGTAGGTTGTCAAGAAGGAAAAACTAGTATGCAGAAGAAATCCATTTAGGATTTTTGAATATTTACAACTCAGCTTAGAAGAGGTATTTTTCAAATACAGTACAAGTTGGTTCACTTTTACTGTAAAAAGTAAACATTAATCTATTTTACAGTGTAATTGAATAACTGTTTCTGAAGTACAGGTTCCTCCTGTGTCTCCTAAATATTTGTATTATCCTAGTCATTGAGAGTACTTTTAATAACCTTCAATAATTATATGGTTTAAAAAAATGCAGGGTCCAATCCCATTTGCTTTATATGAATAATCTCACTGACAAAGAGACCAGGGATAGAATTTAAGTATAGAAATACCAGGAATATGACATATATTAAAATCCTTCTGTTGTGCTGCTCTAAATCTATTCCTGTGTGTTGGTGTTAACACAGTGCTTGTGGGAGTCTATAGCACATGCATAGATTACTTTTTGTAGGGCTGTGTGTTGAAATACAAAGGTCACAAAGACAAATCTCAAGGGAAACTTTCAGGCAACTTGTTTGTCTTTACAACATTAGGATTCTTGTATAAAATTAATTTGGCCCAGTGTTCTTGCATGGAACAAACTATGGGAAGAGTCTGTCAGTTAAATGATTCTGTTTCTTTTTTCAGGCTTTTTTCTTGGTGTATGCTCTGGGATGTTTAAGTATTTATTATGGTGAGGTAAGAGATTGGTTTGATTTTGGATTACTGGGGATACGATTAGTTTGGATATGTTTCGGTCTGAAATTTTTACTGACTCTGGCAGTATTTTATAGGTAATTCTGAAGGAGGAAATACCAAACAGAGTAATTAGGAATCTTTTCTTACAAGTATTGATATATTTTTATGAAAGCTAGTGTGAAAGTTTTAGATTTACCACGGCAAATGTAGCTAAGCACAGTGTTTCTGTAGGCAGAGGTTTTTGTTGTAACTTAGGAAACATGGGGAAAGTGAGTGAAGAACAATGTGGTGAATACTTTCCTGAAACAGGAAAATGCCATAGTTTATTGCCTGAAGTTCATGCTCTTTACGTTGGACTTGATATTTGGCTGTTATGCTTTACTAAACACACTATTCTCTATCTCCTGTAATATTATTATAGTCACACTAATGCCTTTGGTTGCAATTTTTAGGAGCCCCTGACTATTCTGAAGCTGTGGGAAGTTTTCAACGAGGTGAAGCCCAACTTTAAGACCACTTACATGGCGTATCACTACTTCCGCAGTAAGGGCTGGGTGCCCAAAGTCGGACTGAAGTATGGGACTGATCTCTGTGAGTAGCTTCCTTACATGAATGATACAAAAATAATTCAATTTTTTATTCTCATTTAATGGAAGATGGACTTACTGCTAAGACTGTTGCTCTGTATGTTTTTGGTGAGGGAGGGAGAGGTGTAGGGAGGAGGGGGAAGAGACTTGTTTATTAATGGTTTGGGTTTTAATCCTGCAGGAATAATCAGTAATGTCCATAAATCCTTTGCTGAATAGTTCAGAAACTACCTTCAGCTCATGTTTAAAGTACAGTAATGTACTTTACAACATGTTACAGGAAAATGTGTGTAAAGGGAGATACTTTTTAGTGCACGCATACAAACCTGCAGGTGTTTTATTGCTGCTGAAGCAGTTTTATAATTTGGGGGGTTGTGTCTTTGAGGGTGTTAAGGTTGTGCTGAGCTTTTAGACCAGTGTGTAGGTTTGCCTGAATTCAGCATCACTCTTCTTAGTACCCTGGGCTGTGGATGGGGTTTTACTATTGATCACCTGATCTATATATGAAATTGGTATTAGTTTCTTCACTGCTCATTTGTGCTCTGGTCTTAATTTGTTGTTTAGTTTATCACTGCCTTTGGATTTGTGCCAGGCAGAGGAAGTGGGTTAGTTAAGGTGAGCAGGAGCTCTGCCTGTACTCCTGAGCTCCTCTATCTACTTGTTTTTGGCAGTGCCTTCTTAGATTTTATATTACTACAGTTGCTTACAGTGGAAAACTTGCAAGTTGTGGTTGTCACTGGAATGAAGTGCTGCTTGTTTTCTTCCTGATAAGGTCTGTGCTAGGCAGATGTGTAAGAGAACCTATGCTATTTAAAGACAGTCCTCTCTTACAAGCTCATGACAAAGGGGAAAGAGTAAAAATAACCATTTAGCTCAGTTACAGCTGCAATGAGTCTTGTCTGCTCTTCAAAAAGAGAAGGAAGGTTTAGTGCACCTGGTGGGCAGTGTGTAAGAACTTGTGCCCTTTGCCTCTCCTAAACTGTGTGGCAAATGCTTGCCTGGAACAGAAACTCAATGGCTTATTGTGATCCTTTATTTGCACTCCAGTCACTCAACTTCTGTTGCAAATACAGTGTTAAAAGCATGAGTCTGTTGCAGAAAAATTCCATCCTAAACTTTTTCCCCCAGCAATTGCTAATTGTCCTTTGGCTCTTCTACTTTAACCTTCACCTGCCACTGCCCTGTGTCACCCTGATGGCTTTTTTGTCTTGTCCCTCACTTTCCACTTGCTGGGACAACTTAATTATGAGCAGAATTCCAAAGTGTTGGGAGTTTTGCCTTGTATAACTAAACCCCTACAGAACATCTGAAAATACCTGTGGTCCCAGGTACTAAACCCAGATGGGAACTCTGTGACGATCTAAGGTGTTTCTCTTTCATTTCAGTGCTGTATCGGAAAGGGCCGCCCTTCTATCATGCAAGGTTTGAAGCTTGTGTTTCTGTCTAACTTCTCATTTTCACATTAGTAAATTTTTCTCTCACAAATTCAGCATCTTCACTGGTTAAGCACATATTCTTCACACAAAATACTTTGCCAGATGCATTCACATTGGGAATGCAAAAGTCCTTTTAGCAGAGGTACCAAATAACACAATTTAATTGAATTCACGTAGCAGTAAAAGTTACTTAAAAAAGAAACTGAAAAGTTTCAGTGAGTATATTTAGCACTCATATGATGAATGCACTCAGGAAAGTAATGTGATTTAGTAATATCAACTTTTAAATATAAATGGCATGGATAATTTAATTTGGGAGAGAAAACTTCTAAGGGATGATTATCATCTTTATTCATTAGCTAGTCAAGTTAAACGCCTAAATAATAATATTATGATTATAAATGTCAGATTGGCATTCATAAGTCAGTAGAAGGGTGAGGAGAGAAAGTGCCAATAAGCATATTCCCAACATAATTTTTTCCTCCTCTCTGCCCAGTAGCAAAACTTTGTTTCACAACTTGCTTACTGCATGATGGCAAACTGTTGAACATGAATTTTAGGCTGTAATTCTTAGGTTTTGTTATCCTAATGGTTCTTTTCTTTCCATGAATTGCTTGGTTTTCCAGTTACTCTGTCCTTGCTGAATTAGTTGATGACAATTTTGAAGGTTCTCTTCGCAGACCACTCAGCTGGAAGTCCTTGTCTGGGTTGAACAGAACAACTGTTAATGCTTCTAAGGTAAGATGCTAGTTTTAAAATAGCTTTAAAAATATAAATGTACAGCCAAAGAAGGGGGTGTTGGAGTAGGACTGGAAAGAGATTGCTTCTATTTCTAGTCTGCTGAAGAACATGTTGAGTTGCCAGCAGGTAAACAAGAGTTTCCTTTGTCAATATCTGGATGAATTCTGGAAAGAATTTTATGAAAAGAAATTTGTGAAACTTCTGTTGCCTGTAGGAACACTAAAAGTTGTGTGAGGAGCAGAAGACACACATGTCCCTCGGGTCTATCCTGCTTGATGCTTCCGTCTTTAAATCCCTCTCCATCTATCATTTTAAACCAGTGAAACTGGAAGATTCCAAAAGGTTTTCTCTGTGATAAAGCTTCAGACATAGTGCTTCCATACTCACAGCCATGCTGCTCAGGTGTTGTGATATAATTCTAATTTATCTTACAGGAATATTATGCTTTGATAAAATGAGATAAACAGCTGTCCCAACTTGCTTTGCAAAAGACCTCTTGTAGGAAACTTGGTATCTGCATTGCTAATTAATCTAAAACTTGTATAGAAAGAAATCAGTTGAAATTCATGTATTTGTGTTTTCTGTTTACCAACAGGAACTTATGTTATGCTATTTGATTAGACCATCTGACATGACTGAAAAAGAGATGTCAACACCAGAATGTATGAGAAGAATTAAGGTGCAAGTGAGTAATTACTTCTCTGCCTCTGTAGCTTTGCTGAGGGGCAGCTGGGCAGCTCCCTGCAAGACCCTTGAACTGCTGCTTGCTCTTTTGCATGCTTTGGGTTTTGCATGCGTGGCCACAGTAAAATAAACTAGATTCCCCTGTGCCCCAAGGCATGAGGAGTGCATCACAGGCTGCTTACAGACTTAGGATCTTCTAAATTTTAATGTTGCTGCTACAGTAAACATTTACATGGGGAAACAGGGATACCTATGGAGACTGTAAGGTTATATTTAAAAATGGAGAAAAATCCGCAATAGACCAGGAATAGATGTACTTATCTACTAGAATGTCTCAGTGACCCCATAATATACACTGATTTGCTGATGGCTTCGTCCCCACCCCTCTCTGCCTGTAGCTTTCCCCCCAGCCCTTCCTTAATAGTCGCTGTTTTTATTTCAGGAACTGATTGTATCTCGTTGGGTTTCTTCCCGTGAGCGCAGTGAGCAAGATGAGCTTTAACTGACTCTAGGAAGAAACTATGTCATCTTGTTTTTTACCTGATCTTCTCATGATGAGCTGTTGCCTCAGAACAGTTTCTATCAACATACTGAGTTGATATGTATAAATGCTATTTAAAATGAAGTGTGTCCTGTTTACTGGTGAGAATGTTGTATTGCAAAACATAACTGAATTATAATAATGCATATTGGGGGGAATAAAGTTGTGTCCCAACTCAAAGTACTTGTTTCCCTAAACTTAGAAATGTGTATCTTTGGTGGCTAGGCCACAGTGACTAATAAAGGTAGGTTTAATGTCCTGGCAGATCCAGGCATTAGTGCTGAATTGGCACCACAGCCTGCAGAGCAACTGAAGTCCAAAACCCCAATGTCGGCCTGAAAGCCGAAGCAGGGAGGGATCAAACAGTTTTCTAGGAATACCTCGCAGATCCCGAAATGAGGACTTAAAACTTGATGGTCCTCAAGTTTGCTCCTGGTTTTTAACTAGTTAAAACCCAGCAGTAATGATAGTGAGCCAGATAACCTCTTGGGATACCTCTAGTACCGTTCTTTTTCAACCAAAACCTGGTTTTGTAGCTGTGATGAAGTTGCACAAACTTACATTTGGGAAGGGACTTGGTTGTTGCTATATTGAGTATTGTAACTGGTTGCTGTTAGGTGCCTAGACCCTAGGAATTCAGCAGTAACAACTAAAAGTGCTTCTTTTCACAAACACTGCTCAAAATTGAGGAACTTTTCCTAGAATGTGCAAGGATTTAAATTAATTCTGGGGTCTAAGCAACTAACAGCAATGTTAGGTTTCATCAGTGGGTTTTTTCCCTCTTTTAACCAGCAGTACAACAGTCTGTACATTGATTTCATGGTACGCTTGTAGCTCTGTCCTGGGCTGTCCTGTGTGGTAGAACAGACTGGGAAAGAGTGCTGCATTTTGGATGAGGTGTAGGACAGTGCTGAGCAGTTCTGCCTTGATATACTAAGTGCCTGCTATTTTCTCACTTTTTTGTGAGATTTAATCATCTAGATTGCAGGTTCCTAAACATGATGTTTATTATTGCTAAGCCACATCTGGAAAACAAACCAACCAACCCAGCAGGTATTCAGCTGCCTTTCACGTTGAGCCAGGTGGTTTAAGTACCAGCTATATTGAGTTTTAAGCATTGCTGCTTTAGATTCAGGGATTTGAATTCTATCTGAGTGCTTGGACAACAGGTTCCTTGCTTCACTGAGCTATTAAGGTTTTATTTTTTCCCTCTGTGTTGTAAGAGATTTGCTGCAGCAGTAAGGATACTTTATAGTTGGTGACAATGACACTGCTTTGGATTTTCTTTCTGCTGTTTTCATTCACTGTAACAAGGGGTTGCCGCCTAGTTGCAGGAAACTTTCCAGGAGCTGGTAAAAATTCTGTCAGTTCTGATCCCACTAAACACAAATCCTTGTTTGCTTAGGCAGTTTAGGTTGCAAAGCCAGGTCACAAATGCAGGAAACCACATAGGGTGGCAGATCTTCTACTTTTTGCTTTCATTTAATAGGCCTTCTAGGAAGAGGTAAAATGAATATATTAATTGCGTAATAGCTTTTTCAAGCCAAATAAGTATGTGGTGTTGTATGTGGCAAGGTGGTTGGTTCATTTCAGGAGCAGGGACTGTACTTCATGTTTCAGTGCTGTATCAAGTAACTTACATGAGATACCATAGCACTGATACTTGCCATTCTCTTTTACCAACTGAACTGCAGTACTCAAATGAAGTATGGATTCTGATTTGCACAGAAACTGTACTGTAATTTCTTTGTGCAAGCCAAATCCTGGCTGAAGAATCCTGGCTTGCAGCAGGAGTGGGTGGATAGGTCTCAAACAGCAGCCAAGTTGCATGTTTCAAGCTCATCGTCTTTATTGTGTTGGGTTTTTGTTAATAAGCTTTTAATATGCTGTAACTGAAGAACCTGGAGGGAGGCAAGCATGGCAAGTGTGGTGTCTGCAGCTAGGGTACTGGGGCAGGCTTGATGCAGCCTGTGTGTGCAAAAGTATAAGCTAAGCAGATGAAAGCCAAGTTGTTTATGATTACTCTCCATCTTTGAGAAAAGGAGACTTGCATCTTGACTAAAACCAACTTTGCAGAAAGTAGTAGAAGGAAAAAAAGCTGAAATAATTTTCTTGAAATAAATGTAGTGAAATTGCACAAAACTATCGCTGGCACAGTTTTGACCTCTGCATACACTCCTGTGTAATGTGTGATAGGGAAAAGTGCTGGGTTGGGGTATTTTATTAAAATTATTTTTGTTAAGTTCTAAAGTTTCACTTCTGAAATAAATCCTGAGTCTGTTGCTTATTGCAGATGCTAAGAGACACAGACACTACATTATTATAATACTCAGCACCTGTCTTTCCACTCATCAGTAAACACACAAGACAGGAAAAAAACCTTTTTGGTCTGCTGCAGCTTAAGTTGCCACATCTTATTTGTTAAAACCCTTAATTACACAGCAGTTAACGATGTCTGGGATCAAGTGTCCTGGCAGAACAGAGCGCATATGAGTGCAAATAGGAAAACCTTTTCCCATCTGAACAGCTCCCTCAGAAATTTTCTGTAGTGTACACATTGTATTTCATAAAATGCACAGGTTCAGTTTCTCGATCATGCCAAGATGTGCAGCTTAACGTGTAAAGCTAATTGTGCTTTTAAATTAAGTAGATCATGCATCTTAAACCCTGAGATTTGGAGTCCTTAAGACTTCCTGTTGCATGTTGTGTTGTAATAGAAAGATTTGTCACTTTCAGCACTGCTTTTCTTGACCGGGAAGGGGTACAATGTAGAAATCCTTAGCTGTTAGTTCCTGATGCAGAGTCATGTATTTGGAAGCTTTCTTTGTCTGTGGGATCACAAATTCCTCCGTAAATTCAAGTTTACTCATTTGCTGTTTTCCTTGTGCAGTCAGGACACTGTTAATGAATGCCAGTGCATATGTGTAGCAGTTGTGGTCATGTTCTTCATACCTAGTAAAAATATCTCATTAGTAAGAGTTAGCACTAATCCACTGGAAACCATGAATGAAGGAATATTTTACTGAGTGAAATAGGGCAGGACATGGTCCCCAAGAACTACTGCCACCTTCCTTAATGCTGGTGCTTAAATATATTCTGCTCAATGATATTTGTACTTCCCAGCCAGGGATACTAGAAACTAAGCAGAAAAAAAAAAACCAACCAAAAAACCAAAGAGGGTTGCAGACTTTACAATAATGAGTTCTTAATTTTTATTCTTACTTGGATTTTACCTTGTCAACCTTTGCTGCTTGCCCACTAACGATTTATTCCATTCCCTCAGCACATGGTGCTGCCTTTTCCACTGGTCCTGTAGAACTGCGTTTAATACAGACCTGCTCAGACTCCTGTCTGCCATCTGCCTAATACTCAAGCATCTTCTGTACTTGCTGCATCCTGCATCATTTTTCCCTTGTTCTTCCTGGCCTTGTCTCTCACATCAGTGGTCCCATTTCATAACCAAGCAAATTCCTACAGTGTATTTTACCAGAACAATTAAGGAAAAAAGATTGAATAACTTCAAGAGTGGCCATCATCAGTGTGCAGTATGAGACATCTGAAAATTGCACTGAAAAAATAATGTTGGGTTACCCAGCTCAGGGCTGAGTGCTGCAGCATGCTGGGATAACCTGTGTCTATACAAGTGTTTCACTGAATCACTTCAGTGCATGTAACTTCATTTTTCCATTTATAATGCAAAAAATTCTGTAATAGGCTTCTAATTACTGCCTGTGTCTACCAGTTAGCATCTCATTTTGGGAAGCATGTCTTTATATCCTGACAGGCAAACCCAGTATCTCTTGGTAGCTTAAGATACTGTTGGTCATGGCTGTGGTCACTGTTCTTTGCTGCTGCTGCTATGGGCCATCCTTCCAGTAAATGAAAAGCAGTTGAGAAAATGAGAATCAGGCTTGGCCTGAACCCAAAAGTTACAGGATTAGTTTCTCCTGTTCCTGTCCACTGAAAAAATAAACAGAGGAGTTAACTTTTTAAAAGCTTTTACATTTTCAGTTTAGTGGTTGCTGATCTGAGTGTGGAAAAAGTAGGTCACCTTGTCAGAGGGTGGCAGAGGAAAACCAAAGAAAAGCTTGTGGAAGAGATTTACACATCTGTCCACCTTCTACCAATGCTTTTTTGACATCAAGATAATTTTAGTAATAATGTTAAAGCACGAGGAACTGTAAAAGTATCAGAGACACCAATGCTGTTGGCTTTCAAGTTCTGTAAAACTTCTATTTTAGGTCAAATTCTTTTACTAGGGAGATAACACATCATCTCTTAATCTTTATAGTCAAGCACATTCAGAATTGCTAAAACCTGGTTTTGATTGGTGGGTGGGCTTTTTTCTTTTTGACAAGATGATGTCTACACTCACAAACTTACTTCACAGAACTGTGATGAGGCAGGCTGTTAGTTAAGCCTACCATTAGTGATGAGCAGTTCAGGGATGGGTGTTTCCTTGGAGAGTAGGCTGCTTCGTCATCAGCAGGCGTGGTGATGTGGCAGGACATGTTTTAGCTGTTGGGCACTAACTTCGAGGAAAGCTGCGAAGAACTGAGCAATCCCACTGGAACATACTGGTTTAATTCAAAGTATGTGGAAGTCTTTCTGTGTTTAACCATGCAGAGCGACGTTAGAACCAGCTGGAAGAGCTGGCAATGAATTTGACTGGGCTTCCTGTTTCTGATTGCTAGCAACAAAAAAGTGACCTGGATGTAGGACCTGGGTAAGAATCCCATTGGGGTGGTCAGCCTGTGAACACAAATACTCCTAAAGCTGTTGAAGTGTAGAAGGAATAATTATGGAATTGCACCTGGGCTTCTGTACTCAGCAGCATGCCCTTAAAGGTAATGTTCACTGAACCAGCATTTTTCATGCAAAATTCTTTTGTTGCCAATGAAAACTTCCCTAAACTGATCTCTTAGAGCTTTTGCATTCCAGCAGTTGAGCTTATTACTTACAACTTAAAAACACTCTTCTGCATATCAAGTCCACCAAGTTTCAAGACAGCCCGACAGCATTATTTGGACTGGTTTGTTAGCAGTGTGTGCTGTAAAGGGACAAGGCTCTGAAGAACCCACACACCTCACAGAATCCACAATGGAATAGCCCAAGTTCTCATCCCAGACTAAAAGCTCTTCCTGCATCCAGGTTTTGAGCTACGTACCTGTGAGGAAGCCAGGCCTCTCCCACAGAAAACTCTTCTAGGAGCTGATCCCACTGCTGAAGAAGCCCAAACATGTCTGGCTGCACTAGTGGGATACTAAGGCACTGTTCCCAGCCTGTTTCAGCTCTCTGAACGCCCTCTTCATTGTAGTTATATACCACACCTGAAAATAAAGAGCAACAGACTGTCAGGGGGCGCTGCAGAATCAGATCCATCTCTTTAAGTGATGAAAGCTCCCAGCAGTTTTCCATACTGCCGTTCTCTCTTGGGCTAGCTATACCTTACCTTCCTCTCCCTGGCCTTCTGTGGCTATGGAGTAGAAACTGTAGTGCTTGCTTGCATTGGAAAACCTGTTCTCGTTTTTATGACGTTATTTTAGATGGCTTTTGATAAGGAAAGCAGCTTAAGGACAGCCAGGCTTCTCACATTACACTGCTCTTTTATATTAAGAGATTTTTGCAGGGGCAGCCTACTAGAGAGACGCTGATATGATTTTTAACAGGGGGACTTTTAAATTTTATTTTAGTATTTTTAGAATTAGCCCAAACTGCTGTTTTACTCAAACAGAAGTAGGCTGCCAGGCTTTCCCTCTCCGCGGCCGGGAACAGAAGCCACGTCTCCCCGCTGAGGAGGGGACGCTTTCTCCTTGAGGCTGTGCGCTCGCTGCTGCGAGGCGAGATAAAGCCCGGGGCCGCGGATGGGTGCGGGCTTTGCGCGGCACTCGCGTCAGCAACAGCTCGGGGCCGCGGCCCGCAGGAAAGCGTCGGGTCTGGGGCTGCTGCAGCCCCGGGTTTAAGCGGTGCCGGGTGCTGCCGCGCCGGCCGCCGTGGCTCCGACGTCACCCTCCGGCTGGTGCTGGGCCGGGCGGGCAGGGCCAGGCAGGCACGGGGTGCGGGTAAAGGCGTGGGAGACGGGCAGCGGGCTGCAGGGCAGCTACGGCGCGCTCGTTACCATTACTGGTGGTGATTCCAACGTGGAGATCGGATTTCCCGTCGTATCCCCTGCAAGAAAAGCATGTGGCGGGCTCCCGACCGGTCCCTCCGCGAGCGGGGGACGCGGCTCGGGGGCAAAGCGGCTGCCGGCCGGGAGCTGGCGCTTCCCCTGTCCCGTCCCGGAGGGCAGCTCGCTACCTCTCTCCCGGCACGGGGCCGGGGGGGCGGCGCGGGAGAACTCGTGGGCCCGAGGTGGGCGCTGCCTCACGCCCGGGATCCCCGCGCCGGGCCCTACCCGAGGAAGCTGCCGGCGGTGGGCCGGAGGAGGAAGGCGCGGGGCTGGCGGTGGCCGTGCCGGAAGGGGCTGGGGAGGCGGACGGGAGCGGCGGACAGCCCGGCGTCGCGCAGGGGGCAGCCGCAGGCGGGACAGCGCGGCGGCGCCCGGCGGCAGAAGATGTCGGCGCCGCAGTGGCGCACCCGCAGGATGGCGGCCTCCGCCATGGGCGCGCTCCGCTCCGCCCAGCCGCCCGCCTCTCCGTGGTGCAGCCGAGCCGCGCCGCTCCCTGGCCCGTCTCGCCGGCCTCTGCGTGGCGGCGCGTCGGTGAATTCTGTCCGTGCGGGCCGCCGGCGGGGGGCGGGACTGTGGGCTGGCCGCGCTCCGCCTTTCCTCCCCGCGGCGGAGCGCAACCCGGTGCGCTGTGCGGGGGGCCGGCTGGGTGGGCCGGAGCGGAGCGAGGATGAGCACGAAGCAGGTGACCTGCAGGTGAGCGCCGCGGCCCGGGGCTCTGCCTTCCTCCGCCCGCAGCTCAGCCTCCCTCGGCCCGGCCTGCGCCCCTCGGGATGGCCCTGGCCCCGTGCAGCCGCTCGGGGCCTGCTCTCGGCGAGGCCAAGGTCGTGGAGGCCTCTCCCGCCCGGGCCTCCGTACCGCCCCTGGGCCCACCGGACCCTGGGCCCGACCCGGCCTGGCCACGGCCTCGGCCTCGGCCCCGGCCTCCGGCGCATGGCGCCTTTTCCTCCGCCGGGGGAAGCGCGGGGTCAGCAGCGTCGGGCGCTGCCCGGGGATGTCTCCCAGATGCAGCCCAGTGCCAGGCGCGGCCTGGGGCGGGGAGCGGCCCCGGGGGGTGTGTGGGTGCCAGGGATCCCTCGGGCACAGCCTCTGTCGTGAGGAAGGAGCGCGGTCAGGCGGGGGCGGGCATACTTTTCCGGGGCTGCTCTGGGAAGTCGCCTCCCCGGCCCTTGCCCTCCCCTGACAGAAGCACTTCTCCCCCAGGTACTACATGCAGGGAGTGTGCCGGGAGGGAAGTAAGTGTCTGTTCTCCCACGATTTATCTACAAGCAAATCCTCTACCATCTGCAAGTACTACCAGAAGGGACAGTGTGCCTACGGAGCTCGGTGCAGGTAAAGACCTGACGTGTTTTGGAGTAGTGAGTTCAGAAGAACTGGGTGTGATGATCCTGTGTGGTCAGCTTTAAACCCCAGGGCGTCAAGGGTCAGAAAAAGATGAGATGATAAAGGTAATGTAGTAACATATGACGGCAAAGGGTACATTAAACATGAGCTTTTTCTGTAGTACCAAGGCCAGTATTATAGTGTCACTCTGCCTTGGCTTCAGCAATTATTTTATTCCATAGAAATTAAACTTCAGGTTTCATGTATGCTTTTCACCAGGTTCTTAATATAGTAAGACCCATTAATTGCAAAAACCGGAGCCTGCAGCTTCATGTGAAATAGCATTTGGTGGCGTGGTTTGCTTTCCACGCTGCTGAGGCAGCAGGCAGCGTTTTGGCAGTGCTTCCCTCCGCTCTCCTGTTATAGCTCCTTCGTGCTGATTCGACACACAACTTTGAGGATGCTCAGGTCTGTCTCGGAGCAAAGTGTTTCTCTCAGGCTCCCCTAGGTTTGGTGGGAAAGCTGAACAGTACCACAACTTTTCCAAAAGTCTTCTGGTTAAAACTCCTTGAGGAATGCTCTAGTAAATCCTGTGTGTTAGCTAATGCTGTTACATCTCATCAAGGATGTGCTGCAGGGCAGCCCATGGCTCCTTCGTGGAAGAAATCTGGTCAGGGTTGAGAAGCCCTGACAAGAACAGGGGATCTTCTGGTGTGGCTGTGATTGCAGTGACTTAGTCACGTTTCCTTCCCTTTGTTTAATTCATGGTACTGAACGTGGCTCAGATCGAACACTAGTGATTCCTGCAGCTCCAGATTTAGCTGCTCTTGTTGAATTAGTAACATCTGATGTTGCTGATGGCTGTGTTATTCACAGGGACCACGTGTTACTCTCTGGCTGGACTGTAACGATGGCTGCCAAGCTGGTTTACTCCAGCTGTTTTGCTGGAGCTTGGGGCACTCCACACATAAGTTATCCTTGCGCAGGGCATCTGTGGGTGCATGCAGGCCCTACATATGGGACCAGAAACAGGGAGAATATTTTTGTTCCCATCAAAATAGTCCAGCATTTGGGTATGTCAGTGGCTTTCCTGGACCAGTACTGATCACTTCTGCTCGGCTGCTGGTGTGCATTTGCACTGCCTTACTGGATGCTTCCCATCCTTTCCTATCCCGTGTGCAAGCGCTGCATCGTTGTGGTGTGGGAGCACAGAGTCTGCCTCTGGCTCCCTGAGGGGGAAGCTGAGATCATGAAACATCGCTCTGTCCTGCGCAGTGTTTTGATGTGGCTTCTCTCAGAAATGCTAGCAGACCTGTTCGTGTGAAGGCATGAGGAAGATCTAATTTAATAGCCACGTGAATTGCAGTCTTTCAGCGGTGCTGGGCGCGCTTTACAGGTGTGCTCGCAGACGCATCCTGTTGTTCAGACTGAGAAACCCTCTAGTCAGGCTTTGAAAGGCACCGAGCAGCTCAGTTAACTTCGCAGAACAGTCCTTTAAACAAAATAAAATAACATAGCTGCTCAGTTTTGTTTTGTTCAAGTGTCCATCAGCACATTGTCCTGTGCCAAGTTCAACCTTTCTTGTTCTGTATTTTTCCTTTTGTAGATATGACCACACCAGGCTCCCTGCATCAGGGGCGGCATCAGGGGCGGCAGCAGCCCCTGCACCGCCTCCCCTCTCCTCCTCGGCGCTGCACAACCCTCGGCACCCTCCCAAGCACAGCACAGCGCCGGTAATCCGGAGCAAGCTGCACGAGACGGGCAAACGGGAGAAGAAGACGCTAGTGCTCAGGGACAGAAGTGAGTGGGAGTGGTGCGGTGCTCGTCCTTGATGTGGGGCAGGAGTTGGGTAGTATTCTTCCTTTTCCCTTTTGGAGTTTCCTAGGTGACTGGAGAGGTGCAGTCAGACTTCTTGAATTTGTGGAGAGCCATCCGTGCCTGACAGGCAGGGGAGAGGAGCTGAGCCCTGCTGCTGCCTGCACCCTGTTCCCACCTGCTCTTGCTGTTGCCCTCGAGCAAAGTGGGAGGATTGGTTTTATCCCAGTTGTAAACAAAACAGCTGAAGAGACCTTGAAATTGGAGTTTTCAGGGCGCAATTTGAAAAACTAAGTGTGATTTGTCAGCTAAAGGAGCTCAGAGATGAGATTTCATTGAGAAGAAAATTTATTTTTTAGACAAAAGCCCAGCAATCATTGGAAAGAAAATGTAAAGAGCATATACAGAGCTTCTTGGGTGGGTTTTGTGTAGTGTCCTGTTTGGCTCATATCATGTTCTTGTTTCCTCAGATCTGTGTGGCTCGAATGAGGAAAAGCAGAAACCCAGTGCTGCAAGTGACGGGGTGTGTTGCAGCGACCAAAACTATAATCTGGAAACGAAGCCCCATTCATATTTGGAAGCTATTTGCAGTGGACTGGAAGATCCAGTGGCTGGAAGCTCCAGTGCTGAAGGAGAGCAGCTCTGTCCTTATGCCGCAGCGGGAGCGTGCCACTTTGGAGACCGCTGCCCTTACCTCCATGGAGACGTGTGTGAGATATGTGGATTGCAAGTTCTCCACCCTTTTGACCAAGAGCAGAGGAAGGCTCACGAGATGGTAACCTGAACGTGAAATCCATGCGCCATTTGTTTTGCTCAGTGCAAGATCTGCTTTGTTTGCCCTGAAATCCAAAGATGTGTTGTGTAGGAGAGCCTCTTGTTCCAAAGAGCTTTTGTTTTATCGTTTCTCTAGCTGTAAAATGATTCTCAGAGTGGCTGTTCAGGCATCTGAGCCTTAATTGGTAATGGTGATACAGATACCCTTGTACAGCAAATTCTTTCTTCCCATTTCATCCTTACCCCAAACTTGCCTGCAGCCTTCTCCCAGAACATCCTGAAATTGCCAGGAAAATGTCTTCCGTAGCTCATTTGACATCTCAGTGGTGTGTTGTGTATGGTGGCAGCTGGTGTGTTACAGAGATGGCCCAGCCCCTCTGCTGAGGCACCTCTTGGGGTGTCTCCTCCTGGTTGTAGCTGACTTCAGGGCAGGGCTCAGTAAGGACAGATGGAACGGATTATGAAGGTTTTGGAGCTGAACTTGGGGGAGAGTCGCTGGAGGGACCAGCTGAGGAACCACTTGGGTTAAGATTGCCTTAGGGGGCTGCTTTTTTCTCTGCCTGGCTGCCAGGTTTATATCAGGGCTGGTCAGGAACAGGAGTTCTCAAGGTTGAGGAGAAGGACTGGCACCGTCAGTTCTTCCTGAATCTTAAGTCTTTTTGGAGTCTGGAGTAGAACCCAAGGGGTGAAAGCCCTCAGGTTTTGTGTAGTTGGCATACATGTGCAAAAAACATGCTGGTGTAGTTTTCCCTTCTCCTGGGAGGGAGCTTGGTGATGCCTGGCAAGGTGTCCTGTTGCCGCTGCTGTCAGGTACTTGGCTCCAGAAGCAGAGGGGGGTGTTGGATGAGAAGGTGCACTAGTCAAAATGCTGCTACCAGTGTGGAATATTATAAAGTCTTTTATTTTACCTGTCAAGTCCTGAGAACTTTGAAAAGTGAGAGGTAAAACTACACAAGTATGAGCACCAGCTCACCTCGCAATGGCAAGGGAGTGGGAACTGGTTATTGGTTGTCACTGCTGGGATACTGTGATAAGTGCTGCAGGGAAGCTGGCGGTGAGACTGACTCCTCAGCTCGGGGGGAACTTTGTATCCTGTGAATGAGCGTGGCCTTAATGATTGGCCTGACTGTGGCACCCGTTGTGAACTGATGGGTGCTGGGGGCATTTGCAGCACCTCCCTGTGCGGGTATCGCACATCTCTGGTCCGTGACGGGTCTGCAGAGGGGTAAATGGGGAGTGTTTGGGCAGCTGCACTGAAGGGCTGCAATACCTGATGGAATTTAATGGATGACAACGATGGGTAGGAGTGATGCCCTTCATCAGCATACCTTGTTTTTCCTGTCATAGGTCCCTGTGTAATGGGACCCTTGTGCTTTACAAGAACAGGCTGATGCATGGGCTGTGATAACTAATGGCATCTCTCCTGTGACAGATGTGCATGGCGACGTTTGAGCATGACATGGAGAAGGCCTTTGCCTTTCAGGCCAGTCAGGACAAGGTGTGTGGTATCTGCATGGAAGTGGTGTATGAGAAACCATCGGCCTCCGAGAGGAGGTTTGGGATCCTCTCCAACTGCAATCACACGTACTGCTTGTCTTGCATCCGGCAGTGGAGATGTATCAAGCAGTTCGAGAATCCGATTATAAAGTAAGTTGATGTTAACTAAGATCTTCTCTGTGGCCTGTATTGGTGAGATGGGCTCTCTGGCGTGCTTTGACTTGGTGTAGGCATAAAACTGTAGATATTAACATAGCCATTAATAGGATCTGAGCTCAGAAAATCCTGATCCAAGTGCTGGCAGATTCCAGGGACATGAGAAGGACCTTAAAGACCTTTGGGAGCAGCTTACCTACCTGCTGTGGCCCTGAGGGAAGGAGCTCAGCCTTTTTGTGCTTTGCCCCCTCTCACTACAGAGTGCGCACATGAGCTGTGGAAGAGTGGGGACCTTGTTCCCCTGTGCCCTTTACACACAGTCACCTGAAACTCCTCTCTGTGTGCTTCATTACTGGATTTTTCTCTACATTACCGCTGACTTGGGCTAAATGTCCCACTAGCCACACCTTTGTCTGTATCTGAGCAGGTGCCTTCACCTTCTAGCAGTGTAAGGGATGTGTTCCAAACACACCTCTCCTCACATCAGAGAATTTAAGACATCTGATTAGGGCAGTTTCCTTGTTTGAGCATCTCTTTGAAAACGCTCAAGTGACAAGTGTGCTGAGGAAAGGGTGGGAAATATTTTCAGTCTCCTGCCAAAATGGACTTTTCTGCACAACTTCCACTGTGAATTGTATTGAAGCTCATGGATGTAACCTGTATCGGAGTCGAGCTGCTTTTGGACAGGCACTGAGATGTTTCTGCCTACAGTAGGGACCAGGGGCTGTTGATTTTTTCAGGAACACCACTCAGGAATCTGTTTTGAGGGTAGATTAAACCTAATACAGATTCTTCAAACGTGTTTTTTACATTTCTCCATCCCAGGGAGCATACACATCCCTGCAGAGCTCATCTAAATGAGGGGTATGGCTTAGTCCTAAGGGCACTGACTGCCAGAAGAGAAGGTGTTTTATGGGACTTAGGGAGCGGTGGTAAAGCCTTTCCTAGGCTTGTTCAAGTGCCTAAAGTTCCACCTCTCAAAGCCAGTAGGTGAGCAATGCCTCCCTGCTGGTAGAAGTCAGAGCACATTTCAAAAGCTGAGAGTCAACCTTTGTTTTCAGCGGGTTCGGCTTCCTTCTGAGGGGGAGCTGCACCACTCACAGAGTACTCAGGGTTTACACCTTCGTGTTGAGATCAACAAATGCCATTTCCTCCTGCGTGTCGAGAAAACACCCGCTGCTTCTGTTCAGCACTGGAAACAAACGCAGGGCAGCGCAAGCCCTGGCTGCGCCGAGCAGGCTCTTTCAGCAGAAGCTAATAACCAGTGTGTGCTGTACTGCTGGCGCGTGGGGAGTTGTCTGCTGCTTCCCTGGGACAAACTGTCTCCCCCCACCTTGGCCCAGCCGTGTCTGGCAAACGTATCAGGGGCACTGCGCTCGGAAAGTAACGTCTCCGCTGTTTCCTCTCCATCCCTTGAGGTCCTGCCCGGAGTGCCGTGTGATATCCGAGTTTGTCATCCCGAGCACCTATTGGGTGGAAGATCAGGAGAAGAAGAACGAGCTGATTGAAGCATTCAAGCAGGGAGTGGGGTAAGTTCAGTAACCACACTCACTGTTTACATTGTCCTTACGACAGATAACACCACGACTTAGTCAATCAAATGCCGGTATTTTTAAACATTACGTAATTAGAAACCGTTCTGCAGCCAGCTCCTCATCTCTGTCAGCACTTGTATTTAACTTTGTGACTGCTACGAAAGGGTCTGGCATGTAATTATAGATCAGAAATTGTTCAAACTCACTGTGCTCTGCAGTGTTGAAGCTATTTCAGTTCACTTGCCAAAACTGGCTTCATGCACGTTTTCTGTTGATCCCTTGAACACGATTGCCTGGGAGGTTGTCAGTTACTGGAAAAAAAATACAATAGTTCTTGAATTACGGGCTAAAAATTCACTGGGCTTTTGTAACATCTCCTGGAAATGGAAAACAGGACGTGACTGCGTTCCTTTCGCTGTCCAGTGAGGACTGTGCCGTTGGCAGAACAGTCACATCCACTGCGTACCTCCTCGCTCGCCCTATTTAAGGTAGGCAGGCAGAGATGTGCTGACCCAGGGGAGTGATGGCTTCTGCTGAAGGTTGTGCAGCTTTGTGTGATGCACTCTAACTTTTAAATGTGCCCTTCGGAGGGCAGGAAGAATCAAGCCTGTGCATAGCTGTTGCTTTTTCAGCTGCTCGGGGAGCTGTAAGTCTCTGAAGTCCTGTTACGACACAGCAGAAGACTTGCTGAAAGCAGGATGCCTCCATTAAATGTTTAACCAGCATCTTACAGTCAGGCCATGTTTGAGTCAAATCAATCACTTCAAACAGGTCCTTCAGCTATGGTTTGTTCTCAGAACCCTGTTGCTGGTTTGGGTGTTCATTTTGGTTCGTACGGACTTCGAGGTGAGGGTAGCACAACGCTAATAAAGCGGAGCCTAAGCTAAAGGCAGGGGCCATGCCAGCACAACTCCATTCTGATCTGTACACCAGCACAGGAGGAAAAAGGCCTGACCCAGACCCCGGAAGCTACAGATCACTTGAGCTGCAAACCAGGACAGATGAATTCACTGCTAGCAACCGCCTGGTTTAGGGGTGTTGGTAGCTGGGAAGGAGTGGTTACGATTGAGCTTTCTTCTCGGTTGCATTGCAATCTGATGGGCTTGTAGCTATTTCTTAGGAACCAGTTTCATCAGTGTTTGCATATGAATTGCATTTTCTCTGTAGTTTCCTTTTCAGCTGTGTTCTGCTGCAGCCCAACCCAGCAGCGCTGCCCCACGCTGCTGTGCTGCTGCTGGGAGGAACACCCTTAGAGAAACGTGCTGCGCAGCTACAACAGCGGCATTCAACAGCAACGCTGGTGGAAACTTAAATTAACAAAGTTCTACCCCAGAATTTCCACAGGAGCTGATGAGAGGGTGGCTCATAAAAATGTAGTGGTAGAAAAAACGGGAGGAGTGTTGTGAGAAAAATAGCAATGGGTTTGTTCCTGTGTAGGGTCAATGATGAGGAGGGTCACTTTCCAGTCTTTAACTGTTTTACTTGGGATGCTGTTCCTTTTCTGTAGTTCTTTGTTCACTAATAAGCTTTCCCATCCATTTTGACTCCTATCAGGTAGGGAGTGGGAGACTGAAACTCTTGCTGTATGAACAGAGCAATACTCTGCATCGCTGGCAAAGGATGAGAGAAGCAGCAACAGAGAATCAACTGTTTCTGCTTCCTTAGTAGCTGAAGGCAATAACTCTCTCTTCTAATTGCACCAGGAAAAAACCCTGCAAGTACTTTGAGCAAGGGAAAGGAACCTGCCCGTTTGGAGGGAAGTGTCTTTACCTTCATGCTTACCCAGATGGGACGCGAGCTGAACCTGAAAAGCCACGGAAGCAGCTCAGCTCTGAGGGGACTGTGCGGGTAAGGGGATGCTCTTGTCCAGTTAATTAGTTTTAATTGTAAAGTGCACTACTTAGATCTGTTTCATGCCATGTGTGATCTTGTCAAACTGAGGTGAGCACCCCTCAGTTTTCCTCAAGGCACAGGTTTAATAGGGAAAGGAGAAGGGCCCTTCCACTTAATAGCAAAAATGTATGTTTGCTTAATTTTTTCAACCAGTCCTTCTCCCAGCAACCCTTTCCCCAGAGGAATTCTGCCCTTAAAGCAGCTCCCACCTGTGGCATTAAACCCTCACCTCACGTGCCTGTGTACAGGAGTAAGACCAGGTAAAAAGGTGAAAGCCTTCTCCAAACCTACTGAGGGCTGGTCTAGGCCAGGCTCCTCCCGTAATGTAGGTGCAGGGCTGCAGTCCTGGCTCCCTTGACCTCACAGGATTTAACATGGAAGAGAGCGATTGGCACCTGGAATTTAACAGCAGATGGTGCTGAGAGTGTTACAAGTCCTAGATTTACTGGCATCTCAACTCTTTTTTTAAATGAAGAGCTACGCCTGATGAGGGAAATAGGGTGACAGGCTGTGGTGAGTACTGGTTCGTGCTCAGTCTGCCTTTCTTCTATTCCAGTTCTTCAATTCTGTTCGTCTGTGGGACTTTATCGAAGACAGAGAAAGCAGGACTGTGACCAGTGCAGAAGACCAAGTCACAGAACTTGGAGACCTTTTCATGCAGCTTTCTGTGGCTGAGGAGGATTCCGCTACTTCTCAATAAAGAGACTTCAAGGTGCTTTTGTCTGCAGCAATTCAGCTATTTATTTAGCGCTGCTTTGACTCTCCCCAGCAGAGTTAGAATCCGTGTGCCCTGTGGTTTCCTTGTGCAGTCCTGGTAACGTTTTTTCAGATAGTTTTTGTACAGCAACAACAATACCAAAACATATTGGAAAAGTTACATTGATTGCATGGAAAAATCCCTTAATCCCTAAAGGGTTTTCTCCCTTTTTGGCCTGACATGTTCTGTCTTGTGAGCCGAGCGGTAGTGAAAATACAGCTCCTCTCTTACCATTTAAAGCTGGTTACAACTATTGCTAAATCTATTTTGGGTGCTGGCTTGTTGGGGTTTTTTGCTGTTTTTTCTGCTTTCACTAAATTAACTACGTTTTAAAACCCCACCAGGAGTTAATACTCAGTGTAGTGTTTTCTTCCTTAAAAAAGGAGATTTAAGAACTAATGCTTTATACCTCATAGTAGTGCCTGGTTCTCAGCAACTGCATGAGTGACGTTCCTGCCCTTGTTTTAAAATGCCCAAGGTGTGAGGTGGCAGGAGGCAGCTCATGGAGGGAGCCCTGTCCTAATGCAGATACAACTGGGCTGATGCAGACACTGAGGCAGAGCAACACCAGGGTTGCTGCATACTGCTAAATTAAACTTACAGCACAAACTGGATTTTGGAAACTGTATATTTGAGCCAGTTGGTACTTTCAGTGGTCACTCTAACAGTTATCGTTACATTTTTGTTCAGTTTAATTAGTTTGAATGCAGTTAACTAGAAGGGAAACCTTACTTCAGTTAAATGAAGTAGCCAAAAATCAAGTGACGTAACTAGAGATGTTCTGATCTCAAATCAGTGATCCTGTAGTTTGCAACTGTACAACAGAAATAATTTCAGTTACAAAAGAAGCAATTGGGTTTAATTGCTGTTTTTCTTAACTAGACAGTGGCTGACAGCTCCTGTACCGCTGGCAGCAGTGAGGGATCGCTCCTTGCTGCAGCTGCACTGCAGCCTTAGAACAGCCCTTGCCGCAGGCTCCCCTCCTGCCTGCGCCTGGCAGAGTCCCTCCCTAACCACGCAGGCAGCAGTTCAGAGGTTTTGCAATCAGATTGTGCAGTTAATTCTGCCAAGGCTTTTGTATTAACTTTGCTGTTGAACTAAGAATTCAGCCCGGACACAACGGACATGGCTACTGAGTAACAGCATCCAGAGGCTCAGTTACAAGCAGCACTCATGCATGCGCCAATGGAACCGATGGCTGGAGGGTAAGACTACGTCCCCTTCAAAGGCTGCTCATCTGTAAAGACTCCAGCATTTCAGAACACTCAACAGTTGAGACAACAGGAATTATTTGGATTGTGAAGCAAAGTATATTTGGAGACACTTGTGCAAAGCCCTTACGTCAGCAGGGCAAACAGGGCGCTGCTGCTTTGATGGTTAAAAACAGGGCTCTGGGTCATGGGTGTAAAGCCAACAGCAGGAGCTTGGCCTGGGATTGAAACATTTGTAAATGGCTCCAAATTAGCAACTTCAGCTGCTGGTTGGCACTTCCGGGTCAGAGCTGAAGCAGGAAAGGTTCTGGATGGAAATACTGCATTTCTGTGAAGGTTCCAACAGAATGGGGAGAACTCCTCCTCCACTGGTGCTGGCCAACACCTCCCTCAGATCAACAGGCATGTTTTGCTCTCTGTTCTGACCCAGAAAATGCAACTTTTGCACACTTATTTCCCCAATTTAATGCTTACTGCAAAGCCAGGCCTTAGTCTGTCAGGATCCATAGCCTTGGATCAAGGATCCAAGCTTCAAGGACCCTTGTCAGCGTTGTCTAAACTGGGGCTGTGATGATCTTACACTGGAGTCCTACTAGAGTAATTCTTTGCTGCTAATTACGAAGGTGAAGGGAAACAAAGCATCACTAACACAGATGTAGCACTCCAAGGTGAATGTTACAGAAGGCTTGCCCAGGCATGTGTTCTACCCCAAAACACTTAAAGCAGCCCTTAGTCTCCCTGCTCAAGCTTGTTTCTAGCTGGTCTTAACATTTTGTTTTCTGTTTTCCAGAAAGCAAGCTTTTCAGTAAAAAAATATAGCCAAAAAAAGGCACTGGAGAGGATGTTCCTTACCTTAAACAAGATGTTCCTGATTTACATTGGCCCAGGAAGGCATAAACCAGGTGACACTAGTCTGAAATTGAAAAGATCACTTATTTTTCAAAGCTACAGAGGGACATCAACAGAAGTTTTCACTTAAGAGCAGACCTCCTAAATTCTTCACCTAGCAGCTTTCATCTAATTTGACATTGTGTGCTGGTCTAGAGGAGCCTAGTGATCCAAAATAATTTTGCAGGAGACAATGTCTGTTCCAAACCCAGAAGTTGGTTAATGGTTTCTTTCTGGAAATCAGAGCTAAAGTAAAAGCAGCTTGCAATTTAATTTTTTTCCTTAAGTTTATTCTAATGAAGGCAAAAGGAGAGAGAAGTGACCTTTAGAGATGGCTGCAGTTAAAGTACCAAGCATGTTATTAAAAATCAGGCAGAATTACATGGAACAGTTTCCTTCAACCTTCAATTTGCCTTTTTTTTAGCAAGCCAAGTTTATGTGCAATACCCACCTCAGGATTAATATCCCACTCTTATGTCTGAGGAGAAACACTCTGGGTCTTACTGTGGAAGTATTAATCTGACTTACCTACTTCAGGCTCCTCCCTTCCCACCGAGGGCTTTGCAGGAGGCCTCCTTGCTGCAAGTAACAAGCTGAAATGGCTGTTTGGACATTACAGGCAGTTGAGTTGCATGTGGCTGTCAGAAGTCACAGCAAAGCATTCTGCATACCAGGTTTCAGGCTGCTGTTTAGTAAGGTGGTACCAGTGGTTACAGACCCCTAGTCTCTCACCGGGCAACATGCTCGCACTGATCTGAGTGTGCAGAGAAAGACACCAACACCCCAGCTTCCCTTTGCAGGGCAGTAACTTGGCTTCCCTGCTTTCCCCTATGACTGTGTTTAAAAGAACACTATATAAAAATAATTTCTTAGATTAAACTACCCAGGTTTTGTCCTCTGTAGCAATTCAGCCAAAGCAAAACGTTCACTTCTTCCTAAGTTAACAGCAGGTTCACAGGAGATAAAATGCGGAGCAGAAGTGGAGCAGTTCGGTAGCTTGACAGGACATCTGTGTAGGTGTCTCGCTAAGTAGATGCTGCAGCTGAATAAAAACATCATGAAGAATGTGATGGGAAGGCCTGGGTTGCCACAGCAAGTGTGTTTTTACTTTAACTGCTCTTATCTACCCCAGCAATGGTTTTGAAATGATTCAGAACATCATTTCCTGAATATTTCAAATCTAAGATGTACATGTCAGAACTGGATTACTACATTAAATGACGACATTGAATCTTAAACCTAAAATTTAATTTATTTTATTAAAATAAGATAATCAGAGGAACCTTGGCTTACAATAAATGCATTTTCTCAGGAGCAATAAAAACAAAACCCAAATCAGCAAGAAAAACTGTATATGCTCAGTTTCCTCTTGATAGTGCATCTCTTGGACGACAGCTTCAGATGGGATGAAGACTATGCTCATTCTGCAGAAGTATAGGATAATGTTAATTAGCCTCTCTCAGCCACAAAAGCCCATCTTTCTGCCCTTTCCACCTTGCTGGGCTGCAAGAAACAAGTCAATAGTACCAAAGTAAGCTGCTTAAGTTACTGAAGATGACAATAGCAAGACTGGCTAGCTTCCTTCTCTGAGCAGTACGATTCAGAAAATATTCCATTCTTTTGCAAGAGTTTTTCTTCTATGTGCAAAACTATTGCAAACCTATTTTGTGTTGAATTAGCATTGTAACTTAGTTCATTGGCTTGATGAAAGCTCTCGGGCAGGAGCTGATTTCCAGAAGGTTGGTTTTTTTTCCCTCTTCCCTTAGTCTTGGTGGCAGATGCCTGTTTCAGGGAAAACCCCCTCCCCCCAGGCTTGAAGTGGCATATGGCACGGGGCAATCAGGAGCACCATAACGCACCGTCTTTCCTCTAACGCTGAGGCAAGCCATCCTTGCGTGAGAAACAGCAGTTTATCAACAGATCCCAATCAATCCAGAAACTGCCAAAGAAACATCCACTGCTTCTGTATAGGGGAAGAATAAGGCTCAAGTGCATCTATTAAAAAAATAGTAATAGATCTCTTGATTTATAGTCTGTTAACTATCCCAGTAAAAGAAACCGTAGAAAAAGGCAATGTGGAGCTGTGTCCCTGCAGGATAAGGACTGCAGAAATCCTTAGCAGCTTGTTCTTAAAACTGGGATGCAGATAATCCTGCTGGCACTGATCCTGTACACTGAGGCATTAAAAGCACAATTTCGGTTACTTCTGTTCCTTTCCCATCGCTGGAGACGAGGGAGGGGGAGCAGGATCCTAAAACACAGGTAGTCTCGTGGATGTTAATGTGCATGAGTTTATGTCCTCTGTGTGGGCGGCGCGATGCAGAGACGGTTCAGAAGCACTCCGGTTGATTTTGGGTAGAGAGTGTTGCAACAGCTCAATGGATGACAGTATCTGAGGGAAACACATCAAATTAAAGAGGTGTCTTGAACAAGCAGTTCTTTCTGTTTAAGCCTTAAACCTTTTTTAAGAGCTTTAAACACATCTTTAAGAGCAACAATATACTGAAAACACCACTCTGGGAATATTGAGGTTTGAGTGTTCAAACTGCTGTACAGTTCCCTTGCTTATGAGGGTCTCACTGAGGATGGGAGGGCGCTTTCCGTTAGTTCACAAATGCTCCGATCAATTAACAAACACCCTCAGAATTCTCTGGCAGTAACAGGGAAGGATTTGCATCTTCTGCGGGTTTTGTAAATGGGACCACATCTAGAAAGAACTTTTGGAACAACAAAAGTTATACTTGATTCTAACAGCAAGAAGTTGTTTTTCCAAAGTTCTGTTGATGCTTAATGCCAGCTGTTTAATAAGAAAGTACCTTCATCATCTGCATAGCGACAGGAAGAGGCAAAGTGGCCTTTGTCAACATACCAAAAATTGCTACATGGATGTACATCCCCCATGGATTGAGTCTGTTTGCTTGTTCCCAATTGTGAGGAAGGAAAGGAGGAATGGTCTCTCATCTCCCTCAAACCTACACTAAAATGAAATGTAACTACAAAGATAGATGTGATTTCTGTTAGGGTGTTAGGGTTGGGTTTTTGGCTTATGCCTAAAACGGGGCCGCTGTTGAAGCGAACTGCTGTAGTGCCAAGTCCAACACTGCTTCAGTCTGTCTGCGTAACGACCTTTACAGGAACTGTGTACGACCGTTATTACAGGCTGCCTGGGGGAACTGAGGTATGGAAAATGCACACACTGATAAAGACAAAAATAGGAAGCAGGCTTCAGTCTCTATAAACCAAAACTCCTACCCATGTAGAATGTTTTGTGTGCTAATGGCTATTTATAAAATACTCTGAAGCTTACAGGCAGAAAACATACTTACTTGTGGAAACAGAGGTCGTTCTTCCCTAACTTTCTTCAAACAATCTGCTACGAGCCTCTTCATTGCTTTGGGGCAGTTCTTGTACAATTTGCTGAGGTCTGGAGAAGCATACCCTCGGCCCACCATGAAAATAATCTGGAAAAGAACAAGCAAGTAGCAGAAGACCAAGGTTGTAGGAGCTGTTTCACTGGTTGATAGCTTTAGTGTCCCTGGGTGAATAAACAGGAGTACCAAAGGCACACACACCAGCAGAGCCCTCTAGATGTGTTCTCATTAGTTAACAGAGACAAAGGATGTCCTGCTGCTGTGTAATGGTGGGTGTGATTACATCAGTGTGATGCTCTGCTTGTAATGCTCTGCAATTGAAGGAACAGAAGAGGACATGCAACATGACATGGCATCATGAGCCTCTATTTGAGCAGTTAGAAGCAGCCAGCCAGCCTGGCACAACAGCGTCATCCCTCAGCACAACTGTATCAGCAGGTATTGCTGGAAAACGTCCTGCAAAAGGAGACACACTGCTAGCAAGCTGTGAGAGATCATCACAACTAAGGCAGCAAAAAAGGAAATGGGGTTTGGTTTGTTTCAAGACAAACAATGAAAGACATAATTAGTGCTGGGAAATACGTTTTCTGGTTTAGTCCAAGCTAAAACAGTCATTGTTTAGATTTTCATCAGCCTTCCAGTAACCTTAGCAGCTGATTGCATAGTACGGGTAAGACTATTATCTGGTGAAGTGGTAGGTTTGGCTGGCTGAGGGTTTTATTGGGGGGAGGAGGGGTACACAGAACTAACTGTGCTATTGGTTCTTTTCCAGCTCATCTCCTCTTAATTAAGGTGGGAGTCAATATAACATTGCTAAAATAACGTCCTAGCGTTGTTCTCCAGGAAATAATCCATCCCTTCCCACTACACTTCCCTGAAGGTCGTGTCGCATGTTTTCTAACAGTAACCATGTAATATTAATACTATGAATTAAAATTCATTCCAATGTCCCAGTTTGTAGACACCCTTAAAAGTAAGAAACGACTTCCTTAACAGAACTGGCCTCTTCTACTGTGCAACATACCCGGGGCTAAAATCCAATAGCTTGTCCCCATACAAACGCTTTTCTCATTGTAAGATCTTCATTTTTAAAAAGCCAAAACAAACCCAACAAAACCCAGAAACCACAACTGAGGAGCAGCAAAACAGAGATTACAAAGATCTAACAGTCTGAAGTTCATGCCCTACAGAAAGAGCGAGCTCTACAGCTCTACACTCCCTAAACCAGAAGAAACAATGTATAGAGGACAGTGGAGGTTTCTGTCCTTAATGTGCTGCTTTAGAATTGCTGATACCCGACTGGTAAGAATACAGCTCGCTAATGACTAAATCACACATTCAACACCAAAAGGCTTGAGAAGAGCCACTTTTTTTCCTCCACTTAGTAACAAGCCCAGAATCTAATCTTGCTGATAGAAAAGCAGCACACTCAACTTCAAAAGGGAAGTTTCACATCACTGCAATTAAATAAACCAAGATTTTATTGACGTAGCAAAAGCTTTACCCTATGAATAAATTAACAGGGCGCTTAAAATGTTTACAACAAGAATTTTTTTCCTTTGAGTAGCTGCACTGTCAATATTTTAGTAAACATTTGATTGAACAGTTGAACTGCTAAAACAAATAGTACTGCAAGCAACATTTTGATTCTTGCTTTGCATTTGACTTTACCTTACGTTTCCTGAGGGCAACAAAGCGTGCGATGCCCAGAAATAAAATGCAGTCTTCACAGAGTGTTTCTTACCTGATCTCGGTTGTTTATGTGGGAGTATGGCAACTCTCCTGTCATTAGTTCATATAATACTATTCCATAGGAGTAGACATCTGACTGAAAACTAAACGGGTTACTGTCCTGCATCCGTATCACTTCTGGTGCCTGGCAAAGGAGGAAAACAGAAACAACTCAGGAGCAAGATTAATAGAAATCTGAAATGGAAAGGACAAGAGAATGGGAAAATATCTGGAAAACTGAGAGTGAGTTCAACCAAAAATTAGTGAACAAGAAATACCTCAAAACCTTTGAAGAGTTTTACTTAACGCTCTTGAAAAGTTCAGTCAGTGTTACTCCACATCTTTTTAAAGAAATCAATACAATTGAGAGCAAGCAAAAAAGAAAAAGGTCCTTAATTCAAGAAGCACTTTATCATTAGAAAAGTGATAGCTGTTCTGAATTGCAACACTGACTTCTGTTAGGTTCTACATAAAACCCAGTCCCAGTCTCTCCCTGTCAGCTTCAATACTGGCTTCACCCCTTGTACAGCTGATACCAAACCTTTACCTGACCCGTGAAAGCCACTATGGAACTGCACATACTGAAGACAGGGGGAGAAGCGCAGGGGCACACTCACATCTTTGCAAAGCACAGCAAAATTATAAAGCTAAAGAACTTCATAGGAACAAAGTTGAACTGTTTCATAAAACAAGATATAAACCATCAGAATATCTTCCTGTTGACTAAGACTTACCCCCTAAAGAAGTCCCTCAGAATTACCAAGGGAAGTTTAGTTTAAAGTACAACAAAAAACCCAGCCAGAGATTGTATCAACTTTCAAGGAAACACAATCAACCTCTGCTTCTACACAATGACAGCTCAGCAAAGATGGTCTATAAATGATTAAATGACAAGGAACTGCAAACAGCAAGAGCGCAAGGCTTTTTCCAAGCTGTTTCACATACACAGGCATGCCTTTAGGTGAACTCATTTTAAACCCTTCTAGGGAAAGCTGTGCAAAGCTTTGGCTTTTCACCTTTTGGGGCTTTTGGGGTTTTTTAAAAGAAAAATCAGTTTTTGCTTTTGTGACTTTGTTTCAGGTAATTTGTGTCTTTTATAGGTCACAAACAAATTGGGATGCTTGGCCACTTCCTGACTTTGCTCAAACCACAAATAATTCAATAATAATAATATAATAATAACAAAGAATAATAACAAATAATATTTTTTAAAAAGTAAAACTTGTTTCAAGCATCACCTGCAGCTCATTCAGTGCTAAGTATTGAAAGATTTAAATATGCAATAATTCAGCATACACTTCCCTGAAGCACACACCACAAATGTTGCTGTGTACCCTATCCTGAGAGCTACAAAATACTGCTGATTGGGCTGTGTGCTGAATAGAACTAAACTGCACAGTATTAACAAAAATGGGTCAAGTGAAACATCAATGAAGTATTTTATTTGAGTGCTAAATAAGATAATGTTGTATAATTGTAACCATGCTTTTTAACCTGGTAACAGACACTGTTCCACTTCTTCCATTTACTTTAGAAAGTCCCCAATTATTTATTTGAAAAGTCACCAATTATTTTCTCTGGGTGATTTCTGGAAGAACTGCAAACTGTTTTTTAAGATCTGGCAGAAGTTAAACATAAAGGCAGCTGGTGTTGGGACTGTCCTCTCAGACAATGGCTAGGCAGTACCCCTTCTGAAAAAAACCACACACTTTCCAGTAGAACTTGAGAGCTTCCATACCTGAGCTGACCTCCACCTGCTACAGGGGTCTGAGCTGCCTCAAAACCCACCGCAGGTCTCTGGGCCCAACAGCAAAGTCTCAGTACCCGCTGAACACCACAGCACAGTGCCAAGGGTGAACCGCGCTCCTTCCCCACCTGTCCCAGGAGCATTCCCTATCCTTCCGTCAGTCCCCTGCCAAGGCTGCCAAACGGGCCACCCACGAGCGCGTGTGAGAGGGGACAGTGCCAAGTCTGAGCAGGGGGAAGAGGTGGCGATGCAGAACAGAGAAAAAGCCAGGCTCTCACTGATCCCACAAAGCCAGCATTAACAGATTAAAGCCTGCTCACCCATTTGGGGAAAGGAGGGATGATGGCAGGAGGACGACTCTTTGCTGCCCCAGAGCGACTCCCTGCACTTCACTGACAGCCCTGTCTCTGCCCTCAATACTTGAACTCCAAAACTCAGACAGAGAATCCTTAGGCGAATGAACGGTGCCCACTTTGGACAATTAAGCGCTCCAGCACTTTGCTCTTCAATTTTAAGTTCTCCTACAACTGGAATCAAGGTCTGTGCAGTACTCACAGCATGTGTTGACTCGTTTAGATCTCAAGCTTTAGAATGATGCTCAGCTGACAGAACATACACTGACAGAATGCAAGACAGGTGCTGAAGAACAGCGAAACATTTTGCTCACCATCCACAAGATCGAGCCAGTGGGCTGCTCCACCTGCTGAGATCCGCTCCACCTGGATTTTACAGTTGCCAGACCGAAGTCTCCTATTTTCACTGTGAGGCCTTCATGAAGAAATATATCTGAACATTTGTTAAAGAACCTCTGTAGAAAAGTTTAAGCCACTCTGAATTTTCTGATGTGATTAGAAAGGCTGTCACAAACACAACTAACTGTCCAAGAATACTGCTGATTATTTTTTTAAACCTGCTGGAAGTTGTACCTTAAACAGAGGCAAAGTCATTTTATGGCACCCGGAGTTACAGAGTCAAGATTTAAGACTAAACACAACCAGATGTTTCAGCATTAATTGTGTATTTATGGTGAATTCAGACAGAAATCAACTGTGCTTATAAACACTGACAACTCAGGTACCTACATACTGGTGTCAAGAGACACAAGAAAAAACAATTACAAGGAGAAACAAACACCAAGATAAAATCTCTTCAGATAATGCTCTCTGGCAGATGTCCTGAGATTTAACTAGGACTTAACTATTTAAAGTGGAAATACACACATCTGCACTATTTGTCGTCTATCTACTTAATAGACCTGTCAAATTAATAGCTAGTGCTTTCTTTGCTGGGGTTATTTTAAGAAAAAAGAAATTGTAAAATGATGTCAAGAATATTTTAAGTTACAAATGTCACAGATTCCTAGTTCTCATTTCCATGTCAGCAGAAGAGTTAATTTATTTCACAAAAATAGTCAATCATCATCCGGAATCATGAACTCCTGAACTCCTATACATAGAAATCATTATTTTTCTAGCTTAACTGCAAACGGGAATCCCCTTACATTACAGAACTCAGGTGCATTTCTTACAATGACTTTTACAAAACATTCTGTTCATGTCTTACGAAAGGAAGCTATAATCTATGCTGCTAGCTCAATAGATGCTCTTCTCAGCAATTTCAAGGGCAAAAGACATCACAACATTTTTATTCCATAGGAATCACTGAATTTATTTTTTTGAAAGAAATAAAAGTTGTGTAAGGATGTCTTTTCTTGAGTTGAAAGCAGATTTTTGGCTTCATTTCTGCCAGTCACGTGAAGATGTTTTTAGATTTATTACAAATATATGGGAAACAGTAACAAAACCCACATGTGCACACATACACAGCATGCACTGCATACTTCTCTGGTAAAGAGTGCAGCCCCTCTCCAACACAGCATTTGGCTAACACAGAATTGCAGAAGCATCATTTAAGTAAAATAGGAGACTTCTGGAGCACAACTGTTGCACATGTTTTTTTCACCTTTATCCCAACTATTTGGTAAGTAAGCTCATGCCTGGCCTTGCTAAAAAGTAACTTTTTTCTCATCATTAGCAATTACTCATTAGTCCTTATATACATTTGAAAAGGCTATTTCACCCCCCAAAAAAGCTCTGTGTTAACAAGAAATCACTCACCCTTTAAAGGAAATACGATTACATTAGGAAAGGATACTATTGGATTTCATGTCTCTGTGGATGATATTCTTTGCATGTAAATAGCTGTGAAAGAAAGAGCAGAAAGGTGCTGATGTGAGTAAACTGAGCCTTTCCATTTGCTGGCAGACACTGTGACTGTTTATTACACACAACCATTTCACAGAGGTCTCGCTTTAGTCAACTTGTACAGGATGCATCTACTTTGGGAGAGACGTAGCAAGCACTAGCTGAGGGCTACTGCCTGATGCATGACTGAAAGTGGAGACAATGCAGTAACTAAATCTCAGGAAGAGTGGCATCACTGTTAGGGAACTGCCCTAGAAAGCTGGGTGCTGTCCTTTTATGCTGTGCTAAGGTTTGCCTTTTAAAAACTGCTTTACTTTGCTGCCACAGCACATAGGTGTCTCTAGTTTACTGGGTGTCTGACTGGAAAGCCAGGTCCTGACTACAGAATGGCTGAGATCTGATATCATCAGCCAGCATTGGCATCTTCTATAGCAAGAACAAGTAGTGAGGTGGTGGTTGTATCACCTCAGACATCTGTGGGCAAGTCCTGTAGCTGTAGAATAGCAACAGCCATCCCCTCATCTTGCAGAGGTACCCTGAGTATAAAGGGGTGTTTGCCAGAGGCTGCAGTGTTACAGCAACACATGGATGGGGAAAAAAATGTTAATTCTGTGCTTAGAACAGGATCTCAGGTAGTGCACTACAGCAAGACCTCAAGCTACAAAAGAAGGCAAAATCCAGCAATGCAGACTGTTGAATGGCTTGTGTGTGTAGTGCTCCAACACTCACAGGGAGGAAAAATCCACTGAACAAACCTAAGAAAGGTATATGACAGTGCTGAGTTACAGCTGCCCAAAGCCTTTACTGGGGATACCACTCTGACCCATTACTACAGGTAGAGAAGGGAAACACCATTCCAAGAACAAAGACAGCCAGCAGGGTTTATCCTACTCACTCCATTCCCTGTGCGGTCTGCCGAGCAATATCAATGAGCTGGAACATTTGGAACTTGGTCTCTTGAACATGTAGGTGTTTATACAGGCTGCTTCCTTCACACCACTGGGTAACAATGGCCAGATTATCTTTAGTCATGTAGCCCATGAAGAGCAAAATATTAACATGCCGAGTCTTCCTAATAGAAAGTAACAGAAAGAGAAATTAGTGTCTTTATGAAAAATGTTCTAGAATTCTTTTAAAAATGCATTCCTGGCTGAAGGAACGTATTTCAGCTACTGAGTCCAAAACCAGGAGTTTCCTCCAACAGTTTTCCTGTGCATAAAATTTGCTTTTAAAAATAACAAAAACATGTCACAGTTGCCAATTTCTCATTTTTAAATATCAGCTGATTTTCTCCTTTTTAGTTAAAATACTTCCTTCTACTTCCAAGAAGTTTTTTTTAAAATCAACCTTTAAGAAAAAGATGTCATGAAAACAAAAGGGTTTTGGAATTAATAACTGATGTTCACATTTGCAAGTGGCATTCAAAAAGTTACTGGAATAACAGAAATCACCCTGAAGAGGGTGAAGAAGTGACAACTTGAGACAGACTAACTGAATCCCAACAGGAAACTGAAGGGTCGTTATGAACCGTGAAGGAATTAACAGATGAGAAGATAGTCCTTGTATTTTCCAACTGGTTCAGTTTCAGGATTAACATTAAAGATAGTTACTTGGACACTACAAAAACAGTACTTGAAAGCAGAAAGCAGATCTGAGCATGCTTCTGAAATAAAAGTAATTATGCTGCTAGTTTAGAAGGTTCAGTTTGAGTCTGGTGATGAGAATTATGGCAGAATCCATTAATCCCCACCTTCTGCTGCATGCCAAATGTGACCTGAACAATTCTGCATGTATTATTTATCTGAAAAGACAACTTTCAGAAATGTGACAAACCACTGAAATACTCTGAATTCTGACTGCTGTTTCACAAATGATTTCTGATCCTTGTCCACAACAATATCCAGAAATATTACACTCTTTTTTTATTCTTCTTTACTGGAGACCTGGGTTTTCTGTCGACCAGATGTGTAACACTGGGTGAGACAGCTTAAAGGAGGGGTAGTAGTAAACACAGTTCCCTGGAATAACAGGATTTAGCAGTGAAACTACCAACTCACCTTAATACAGCCACTTCATTTCTGAAAGCCTGGAACTGTTCTGGGGTTGGATCTACAACCTTTAGTATCTTCACTGCTACATCCCCTGAAAATACATTTACCATAAAAGTTATTAAAAATGCAGGTTTTTTTCTCTCCAAAATAACATTAATATACACTAAAATACCTAATTTGTGCACAGTACAGCTCTACTAATTTGTATACAGGCCAAGATCTTCCTGCAGGCATATAAGCTTACATAATATCGAGTATTCATTTACCTGAATTTCAGTCTAATAGGAAAAGTCCTTAACTGTTTGTGTGCTTCCCATCTATTTTCTAATAGCTAAGGCTGGCTAGAACTACACATGTGCTTTTTGCCTGATATGAAGCTACTAGAATCTCAAATAGTTGTTGAAAAGAAGGGCATTCTAGAGTAAGTACACCATGCCTGAAATAACATGCTGGCAGTCACCTCAGAGTCTCTTGGCTTCCAAACAGTATCCAAAGCTTCATCACTTGCCCTTGTCTATCCAGTTTAAATGCACATACACCACACCCCTTTGTATTTTTACATAATTAAGTTTAGATATTAAATGTTTTACATATATAGAAACTATATGTATACACATGCATGCTTTTAAAATGTTAACTTTATTTTAAAAACAAACTTTCTAGGTGTAAATAGCGTTAAATTTTAGAAATTGGAGAGAGATCTACCCAGGAATCATGGAAAAACCATGAATGATGTAACTGATGCTTGTATTTCAATAACAAGTCTGGGGACTATGGAAAGCAGGATATTTTACATTACAAAACTTTACTTAAAAGTTTCTTAAAAGAAAAGTTTACTTAAAAGCCGTTGGTTCTAACAAAAGTAAAAGCACTACCAGCAAGAGCCACCAATCCCTCAGTGCAAGGCACAAGCATCACATTAGCTATGGATAGACGGCATTTTAGCATTCAAGAGGGGGGAAAGCTTCCCTTGACACTGTCACAGGAAGATCAAAGCAGTTTAGGGAAACTGAAACTTTGGTCTTGGCCCACTTGCCATAAATATCTGAGAAGCACTACACTCCAACACAGACTAATCCCAGAGTTTAAAGGCTGCTGCCACTTGGCATTACAGGATCATCACCTACATTAAAACCCTGAAGCAAGAGTTTTCTCTGCTATCACAATCACTAATTTTCTTCTTGATACGGTCTCTTTTCCAAGGTGTGTGTGGAGAATGTTAGCACATCTCTAGAATATAATGATCAACTGAATACATTAGGAAAACTGACTGCTCAAAAAAACCCAATAAAAAGGCCAGCAAGGCATGAGAAGGATATGCACATGGTCACTTCAGAGTTTCAGAGTACCCGCAGTAACCTGCAGTAGTTACCAGCAGTTACCACTGTAGTTACCAGCTGCTTAATTTGCTCTGTAATTTGAAGTCACAAACATGCACAAATACTGAACACTGTATTATACATGTGTAGCTTCAGTCTTTAACTTCAGTAAATGCAACAGAATTCCTATTTCCCCCTCTAGCCCCTTCGCAAAGAGAACCATCTCGCATTCGCAGTATGCACAGTGCTCTCCAACTTACAGATCTCTCATTACAGACCAGAAGAGAAGATAACTGGTAGAAAGATGACACTTCCATGAGACTACCAAAATCACAGCCTTTGTAGTAACCAGTTTGTACTCTGCTGAGGTACAATGCGAGACCAACAGATGCTCTACTGTTACCTGAAGTTCACTGCTATGAGCTGAGCCAAATCAGCATCCGCTGATTACAGGCCAAAAGTTTTCAGATTCCCTTCCAATCTATCATGATCCTTGCTCCAAGGATGAAGAGATGTCTTTAACCATATACTGTTCTTACTGAATCAGGTGCAACTTTTTTTAGGCTTGATGGCATTTCCCAAGCAGTTTTCTTTACAGAAACAAATACACAAGAGCACTCGTTTTGTTTAGCAGCAATCTGAAGGTAAGTCCGCTTCCGCGACCCCCCCCAACCACCAGAACCCTAGAACTGATTACCAGGGCCAAAGGGAAATGTGTTTATGATAGGTAGTCTTCCAACCCATTTAAACTGCCTTGGTTCTCTTTCCGCCTTTTAAATTTAGAAGCATGCTACAGGACACTACGGGATCCAAAGGGGGTCTGTAACAGAAGTGGTGCAAACAGGAAAATTAGTACTTAACCATCAGAACAATCTGGAAAAATAGGAAGTGCACGATACCTGTTTGGCCAGATGTGCACTCCTTGGAGCAAGAATGTCCTTGACACTGTTTTTATTTTGGAAGGCTAAGCTTATTGGAAACCTAATACAGTTTGCATATAGCTGCACACAACCCTCCACAGGTGCCCACTAAAGGGGCCCTGCAAACAGTTCTTCATAGATGGACGTTAGGAAACCCAACACTTTTAACTTAATCTGGAATTTCTACTTAAGTTTGCAGCAGTCTGCCATTTCGATTAGTTTCCTTTAGCTTCACTAAGACATTTTGTTGCTACATTTGTACTATCAGAAGAGGCTACTACAATCTCTGCAGTTTCACTGATTGGTGCAGTGAACTCAGAGTTTCTTCAGTTCTAAGCAGAAATCACTTGCAAGAAATATAAACCTTTAAACCTTTTAAGACTACATCGCAAATGAAGAGTACAAAGAAAAAAATAGTAATTTAACTTTGACTTTTGTAAGAAATCTAGAAAACTATCAACAGTTGCCAGAAACAAGATACTGAATCTTACAGGATATGGAGTTAGGAGACAGCTCTACAGCCACCTCGCACCCACAGCTCGGGGCTCTTTCTAAATAGGAAGCTCCATGCACCTCCTGTTCAACACACCTAAGTTCTGGATGTGCAAGAGCTGTTAATATTTATTTTAATAAAACATCTGCAAGGAATTCTCATTTGTTCCCTTTTTCAGTGCAATCAAACTATTTTTCATCAGGATTTCTGTGTTCCCTTTCAATTATATAATGAAAGTCAGTTTAGCCCTTCACAAATAGTACTTTTAGCAGCATTAGCCCTTCCAGTGATGTTGACAATACTTTAGGTTCAAGACATGTAAGTATTTATTCTCTAAAAATAGAGGGGTGAAGATGCTTCCAGATGTTTATTGTCAGCCTATTTTATGACAACAATGTTCTTTAAATTAGGGCCTGGAGGGGTTTGTGTGTGTTTCTTTTTAACTCACAAGCCCTGAACTTGGAAACTAATTGTGTAGTTCTGTGATGTGCCTCTTTTCTTAGTATCCCAGCTAACCTTATATCATAAATTGTCACAACAACCACTTTTTCCTTAGAGAAACTCCACAGTAAAAACAACTTAGGCTATTTCCTTTCCCTGCTACCTTGAATACAAGGCTCTTAATTAAACCACAGAGGTATTAAAAAAGAAGGTAAATACAATTTAACATCAGGCCATGAAATTTCCCAGATAATTCTGCTAATTCAGTCCTGCTAATGGAAAGTGAAAGGTTTTGTGCAAACCAGCTGTTGTTGAATGTGGTAATGAAGAAAATGCTGGCTCCAATACAATGAACTTGTAGATAGCAGCTGCGAGGTTCAGATTTTGCACTTCAGTTCTTCACCAGCTGGCCCAACATGGGTCTCTCCCATGGGGTGCAGACCTTCAGAACTGGACTGCTCCAGCCTGGTCCCCCATGGGATCACAAGTGCCCCCCAGAAAACATGCTCCGGAATGGGCCTCTCTCTCCATGGGCTGCCAATCCTGCCAGGAGCTTGCTCCAGCATGAGCTTCCCACTGGGTCAGAGAGTCCTTTAGGTGTCTCCACCTGCTCCAGTGGGGGGTCCTCCACAGGCTGCAGGGAATCTCTGCTCCCTATCAACTTCATCCATGGGCTGCAGGGTGACAGCCTGCCTCACCATGGTCTCCTCCAAGGGCCGCAGGGGAATCTCTGCTTTGGTGCCTGGAGCACCTCCTGCCCCTCCTTCTGCACTGACCTTGGGGTCTGCAAAGTTTCTCACATCTTCTCACTCCCTCCTCTGGCAGCAAAAAGCTGCTGCTTGTGTTTTGAGGTGGTTTTTCTTCCTTCTTGAATATGTTATCACAGAGGCACTACCACTGTCACTGATGGGCTTGGCCTTGGTCAACAGTGGGTCCACCCTTGAGACGGCTGGTACTGGCTCTGTCAGGCCTGGGGGAACCTTCTAGGGGCTTCTCACAGAAGTCACCCCTGCAGCACCCCCTCCCCCAACTAGCAAAACCTTGCCATGCAAACCCAAAACACACCATTAAAACAACTTTATCTTATTCTTGATTGCTGTTCTACCATAATCAACATTTGAGAAGATGGTAACACTTGTCAAGAACTTACCATGCCATTTGCCTTTGTAAACTGTTCCAAAAGAACCTGACCCTATTCTGGTAGAAAGCATGACTTCACTTGCTTCTATTTCCCAGTAATAACTGGAATCTCTCTGTCCACGAGGCCTCTGTAACAAAAATTGACATGGCTTTTACTCTCAAGTATTTAATCAAGTATCTTATATACACACACACCAAGAATTAAATAACTTCCTTCATACAAGTTTAAGATGCACTGAAAGCTTGATGGTTTTGTCTTGCAGTTTGGACTTTTGCTTTCCTCCTCAGTTTGCAAGAGGTGGCAGGTTGTTTTGGATGGCTTGAACTGCTTAAGCAGCTCTCACTAAGTTCTGTCCTAGAAACTTAAACCCTGATCTTACATCAAAGAGGAACAAACATTTTATAATCAACTGTTTAAAAACATCTGAAATACTTAAAAAACTGACTTGTTCACAATCACAATGCTAAAATTCAGAAACTCATGAACATATTTAAAAGGAATAAACCATAAAGATGAAAGCAGAATTCTCAAATGTCTAAATGATTAACAACTGAGTCCCACTAATGAGTTCTACTTTCACATCTTATAAACCTTCAAAAAATTTGAGATGTTATTCATTATTATTCTAACTTTTCTTGTGTCTCCCCTGCCCCCATGTTTAAATCAAGACTTTGAAGGCAAAGTTCAAATAGTGATAATATGGCTAACTTTAAACATATTTAAAAAGAATAAATAAGATGCAGCCCCAAAGGTTTAGAAAGGTAATCCTTGAATCTGTACTGAAAAATAATGGCACAGTACTCTGAAATTTATTTTCAAACAATTTTCAATAAGGCAAAGCAACAGTCCTATCTTTCCCAAGTTAGTTAAAAGGATGATCTATCCAAGTCCCTTCTAACCCCTAACATTCTGTGATTCTGTGAGTACTGCTGTTATATAGAATCATAGAATCATTTCAGTTGGAAAAGACCTTTAAGATCAAGTCCAACCACTAACCTCGCACTGCGAACTCCTCCACTAAACCATGTCCCTAAGCGCCACATCTACAGGTCCTGTAAAATGCCTCCAGGGATGGTGACTCAACCACCTCCCCGTGCACACACACAGGGGAGCAATCCCAGATTACCATCAGCTTTTATTGCCTTTCGAGTACAGAATTTATCTCCACACAGCACCACTCCCAGCCTGAACACAGGTAAAACAAAAAATATTACCATACTTACAATTTTGTTTTTTTCTTGTGTGTTAGATCCAGGGGCTCTCTCTCTTTGGGCTGGGACTGGGGTTTTGGGCTGAGACCAGCCAGTTGGGCTCATATTATTAGGACTTCCAGACAGAGCAGAGGGTGAGGCTTAAATACAAGAATAGAAGAAAAACTATTTATGAAACAGAAAAAAAAACCCACAAATTAGTATTACAAATTATTCTATTTTGTAAACCATACCTGATTCACTATGGCTTCGAATTGCATCCTGTAACAGAGAAGATAGATAATAATGTTAATAAATATATGAGGGAGCATATAAAGGAACAAGCAGGAATAGTGTTGAAATAGTTCCTGACAGTTCTGGTCAAGTGCAATACTACACTGACCAACACCCTCCAAAAGATGACAGCATAGTTATTCTCCAGTTATAATAATCCTATAGGCTAAAATCATGCAATTTGTGAACTCTTACAAAACATTAAGAATATTCACATCATATTAAAAGGTATTACTACCAAAAAAAGAAAGGAGAAGAAAAAAAAAAAAAAAAAAAAGGACACAGAACAAGAAGAAACACCAGAAATACTGTCTGCATTCCCACCACTGGACTTTTGTACATGCTGGTATGCCAGATCTGAACATAGTTCCTGTGATGGTCCTGTATCTCTAGGGGGCAAGTTCTCAAAAAAAGTTTGGGGTTACAAGTAGGAAAGCTTTTAAGAGCCCAGAAAATATTCCATGTCAATATACATTTTGAAATATCTCTACTGTACTATTTCAACCCAAAAAATGGCTGTATCTACTGCCCTAATAGAAAACCATCTAGTTTTCAAAACATTTTCCCACAGATTCAAGTTTGATGCTTGAAAAGCATTTCATACACAGTTCACTAGTTGGTACAGTGCGACAGCTCTCACCCCATGCCACAGGCACTTTACAACACAATTCTACAGCCATGCACAAGATAAACTAAGCTCTGACAAACATGACTTTACAACTTTTCTCACCTGCTACGTATTATCCCAAAGTACATACAGGAAAGGTAAAATATCCAGGTACTGTATAAGTACAAAGCAAGAACATGCACTACAGAAATGTTAAATACTGTCCAGGTTAATAGAAGTAAATTCAAACTTTCTAACTAATTAGTAGAAAAACAAATGTAAGATTTCACAGGAGGACAGAACAAGGCTACATTCCACTATACAGTTTTCAAATTCTCTCAGGTAACTCTCAGTGAAGACTTGTTTGTGAAATACATCATTTCAGCTAGCTAGTTGCATTCTCCCAGGCTTGACTCTCTATCCTGTATTCATGCAGAGAACCTACACTCTGTCCCTGAGTGGATTAAAATCTGCATAAATGACCAATGAAGAACTCTTGCAAGTTACTGCTTTGTCCATTCTGAGGACAGGAAAAATCTTTCAGAACCTGATTTAATAACAAGTGATGGCTTTTGTACATCAGCCTAAGAATGTAACTGCTGTCAAGTAAACCAGCAAAGGATAACGAAATAATTAAAAACTGTTCTCTTACATTTATGTATGTAATTCTCATTTAAGAGAAAAGCATTTCTCAACTTCTATCCAGTTGTATTTTCTTTTTTGCTTATGAACCCTACAGTGAGTGAACTAAAAATCAGCGTTTCTTTAGACTTGTCCTTTCAACACAAATACCATGCACAGTGCTGCAGTCTACCACTTTTACTGTGTGAAGTAAAAGTAGCAAGGAAAAAAAGCCATACAATAGATGTATTTGAGAAGGTTTTGCTTTTAAAACTGTGTGACTAAATGTATCTCTAATCCAAGCCTATTCAAATTCAATTCATTTCATAGCAGTATGGATTCATCCAGCTAAACAAACAAACAAAGCACTTTATCAATTTGCCTCTTCCAATTAGTGTCCTCCATACTTAAGTATAAACATGCCATAAAGATTTGCATCAAATCAACTCCAGATTAAACATTTCATGTGGACACTGCCATAGCTTACAAGTTATAGCAATCCTGTTAATCACAAGAAAACAAAAGGCACCAAGAAAATACCTACTCTTCCCCTCAAACAAAATCGTCTGCACCAGGAACTGGGAGAAGCATTCAGGCTGTTATTCTAGGCCAACACAGTAAGAGATAAAAGAAAAGAACAGAGGAAGTATAAAAAAAATTTAAAAAAAAAAGTTAGGGTAAATGAAAAAAAAGTAACCTAGTTTGTTTGATATATGGTAATTAAGTACAGTAAAACTTTAAAGCAAGTATTCCTGTTCAAACCCAAAAGTTCAGTGCAGTGCACTCTTCAGTTCCAAAGGACCAGAAAACTTCTCTAGCACATTTCAGAGAGTCTTCACTTTCCACAGAAGACTGTAAACTAACAGCTGAAGATGCAAGTAAACTCAGCAGTCAAAGGCTTTTGCTTGGCCTACAGTTCTTAAGTGATTCCAGAGCAAAAACCCAACAGTTAGCTCTCTGAAGTCCTGCAGTTCAGCACTTTCTTTCTGCAGGCTTTCCTGCACACCACTCCCTTATGTTGTTAAGGGTATTGCAAAACAAAATAAACAAAAATACACTTTTGGCCTGTCTTCAGAGAGTTGTTTCTACTTCTGCCAGCTTAAGGTAGGCAAAAAACCTCCCGAAAACAAAACAAAAAAACTCCCCCCCCCCAAAATCTCCCTCAAAAAAAAGCAAACCCACACCCAAAAGTGCCCACAACAATAACAAAAAAAAAAAGGAAAAGGTGCATGAGAGCAAATAACAGCAGAAATAGAAATGGCTTTAACAGAAAAGCCCAGAACTGCTGTAAATTCCATACAGGTGTAACACAAAACATATTGCCAATAAGCTTGGACTTCAGCATTCCAACTTGGAGAACTACATGCAGACCTACAGGACCTGTAGTTGGATGTAAAATAAGTACCAGCCCCACAACAAATCCAGATTTTTAAGTTTGAAATAGCATCTTTAGTATTTCTTCATCAAAACAGAGTTTATTTTCTTTTCAGATCTGTGAAAACTTCATTGCTAAGCTCCCCTCATCTTTACAGACACCAAAAACCTACCTAGATTTCAGCAGAATCGATACAGGCTGCAAGAATGACCTGTAAACTTTCTATGCAAATATGTCACCTGTACTCTTCATCTCTCAGCAAACTAAGGCAAACAGTAAGGAAATGACAGAAAGCACAGAAGAAAAACCAACCAGTGACTATGAGTTGACCAGTCACAATTTTAGTTTAACTTTGTACTATTCCCTCCCTACCAAAATTACCTCAATTATCCGGCTGTCTACAGGCATTGTAGTGCTAACCATATGGACATTTGGTGTGGATGTAGATCGTTGTCTTTGGGAAAGAGAGCCCTCAGAGGAAGGATTTGATGTGTTGAATGTGAAGGCATGAGGTGTAGAATACCTGTGCTGGGAACTGAGAAGGAAAGAGAGAGAGAAAGTGAAAGTTGTGGTTATTTTATCCCCTCTAGCAATTGAAAAAATACTTTCAGTGTAACCTGTCCAAAAGGAATATGCACAGAATTCCAAGCAGAGAAGAGATTGGAATTTACACACTAACTAAACTATCTGGTCACCTGAATGGATCATTCCCAGCTTAACTTAGGAAATTAATTAAAGCATTGAAGATCTTGGCAGATCACATACTTAGCTAAGTGTGTTTAACATAAGTCTCTTTCTGCCACAGTTCAGCTCAACCCACATTTAATGTACTGATAAAATTCCGGCTGTGCTGGATTAATTCAGGTCTGTGAAAGTTAAACAAACTGTTCATCTCCAGCCTGTTAAATGCATAACCAAAGAGCCACTTTTACTGCTAAGCACAGAATTTGTAAAGCTTTGCAAGGCTGTTCAATGGTTCACACAAAACAGCCAGCAAAGAAGTTGTGAAACCCAATACCAGTTAAAAGGAGACCAACACTAAAATCCAGTTCAACAAAGAGTTATAAATCACAGCTAAGGTCACTCAAACTTTATTTATCCCAAATCACACAAGTATCCTAACTGAAAACAGCCAGTCTTCAGAAAAAGCTTAAAAAACTATTGCATTAATGAGTCATTGTCCAACAACACGATCACCTCCTGAGACAGATCCCACTAAATTAAATAAATAAATGACTAAATAGAACCAGCTACGTCTCCTGTGCCTCATTCCTGAATAGGCCAAGATTTTTTTCAAAGGAATGCAGAAAAAACAAAAGGTGGCCTTGCCCTCTTTAGCCTTTTTTCAATGAAAAGAATACAAGCAGAAGCACAAATTAGGATCAGAAGACAGCCCCCTTGAAAAGGAAAGCCATTTTTATTCTAGTATTTAAAACTACAGGAATGTTCTCTTTAGGTTTCACAATATTCCTTAACAGGAGCACCTTTCCAGTTTCCACTGTTATCTCTTTAAACTCTGTCATCATAACATTAGAATGTTACTTTAGTTTAAGTTATGCAAAACACATCACAAGCTCTCACATGTATACTACCTAAATAAGATTAATTCAGAAAAATACAAAATGGAGCCTTGAATTTTCTTACGCAGGAAAACTGAGGTCTCCAGAAAACCTCTAATACCCTTCCTTAAAATCTCAAGACTAAAAATTAAAAATATAAAAATACAAAATGCCAAATTGATGTTTTTGCTTGAATCTAAGAGCGAGTAAGGACTCTACATATTATCTTTGATGAAGTGGTGTTGCCTTCTTGCACGTGTATCACAACCTTCTATAAGATCATTCTATTTTTGAGGAGTTGGGGGTGTTCTGGGTTGGGGTTTTTTTTTTGCTTTTAAACAACTGTATTTCCCAAAACAGAAATGACAGGAAATACTAGCTTACCTAACAGGTATCCGGGAGACAGACTCCCGCATCCGTCTCATTGTCAAGGGAGGTAGTGCAGGGACACCACTGTCACTGATATTTGAATTTGGGAACAATCTGAAATATCAACAAAAACAATTACAATTTCAACTGCTACACTACCTCCTGTACAATGCTCTTTAATGCTGAAAATTTCAAGGGCTGTTTCTTTCCAGTATAATTAACTTCATGAATACATTCCTATCTTTACATAGTATTTTTCTTCTGTGTATGGCACAGAAGCTATGCCTTCAGACCACCAAGGAAAACTTCCACATGCTCTTTCTAAACTTAACATACAAATCCCTTTATACCAGGCTTGATGAAAACAATTACTCTTCCCAACAATCCAAACTTATCTCTATAATAAGAGAGTAAAAAAACCCCAATGCTTGTCTGTCACACTATTGCTCTGAAAAAGGAACAGTCCTTACAAGAGTTGCCTGATATTGCTCCAGTCGACACACATGGTTGGAACTTTAGTGCTGCAGTGTTCGTGGAATTTATAACCACATGTCTGACACCGAAACCCATTTAGCAGGAACTTCTGGCAGATGTCACAGAAAGCAAGCTTTAGAAATGTCTTCCGAGCCTAGAGAACACATTAAACGATTAATCCAAGCTACTACATTCTCTTTGTTAGCCAAGATGAACATCTTCAGAGCCTGACATAAAAAAATACCACGTTAAAACATTATCAATGTCCCCAAATTGTTACTGAACTTAAAACCATTTGTGTATGTATTTCCATTTTGGTTGGAAACCTGAAAGCTTACATGCATTTAGAGCTTTGTTTACCTGATTATTATAAAGGAGGAAAAAAAAAAACAAACCAGAAAAAGTGTTCCCTCACATTTAAAAGCACCATTTTGTGCTTGTGAAGGTGACAGAGGTGGATGGGCCAAGAATTGGGGGTTTGGGTTGTTTCTAGTTTCACCAAGGAAGTGAAGGAGGATCAGCTCCTAAGAGCCACCTCAGTATTTTTTTTTTATTAATCAAAATGCTTGCTGTATGTCTATGAGTAATCAATATCCCTTGTATAAGAAATAAATTATAAATAAATAAAACAGTTTAAGGAAATTCTACTTTCTTAAACGGCATCAATAATTTTTTAAAGCTTCTGAAATACATAAGAAGATTAAAATGAACCAAAGGGTTTCCTCCTATGGAGCACGGTGCAAAGGAAGGCTCAAAGTTTGAGCTTCTCCGAAATTCAGAGAAAAACATTAATTTTCTGGTGATCAACTGCAGACAATTTTATTTGCAATTTTCTAAAAATGTAAGTAGAAGCAAAGCTACTTTCAGTTTTTGTAAATCAATTCTAGCCTTTCTAATGGATGTAAGTGATAATTGTTTAGTTTTGCCACTTGGCACTGTATAGCTCTGGGACAAAACAAGAGAAAGGCTAGAATACAGCCACAGAGTTCCTTTGCAGGGAGAAAAGAATAATGCATGAGAAAACTGTTAGAGTTTAAAAATACCTCCTTGTAAAAAACCCAACAGACAAACAAAAAACCCAAAACCCAACCACCCCACCCTCTACTTGCTCTATACTGAGCAAATAATCAGTTTTTGAGAAGGAACTACAAATCTAAAGTCTTTCATCTCCCCTGAAAAGTGCTCTCTCAAATTACAAACCAGCATCAGCTCACATAACACCACGACCTTGCACAATTAACAGCACCCCTGTACATTCAGTACAATTAGCAACTGTCCAATAAAACTGCCTAATTATCTGGGGTTTTTTGACTGATGAGCCAGAGACTGAAAATGCAAGTTACCTACCAGTTCTGGACTTTAAAGACACAATGTCTTAATATGGAAGTTACAGAAACATGCATTTATATAAAAGTAGAACATGCATAATGTGAGCTTTTAAAGTCTCTGACACCTGGGAGTCACTGAATGTAAATAGAATTCTGGCATCTCATTGCAAATTGATATTTAGCCAATGTAATTTGTGGGGAGCAAGGGTGAAGAAATCAAGTAATCACTTTCTGAAATGCCTCTGTGTTTATAAAGCCAAAAGTTACCTAATGCCTGAAACATTCTTTGACTGAATGTGATGTTCAAGTGGTACAATTTACATCAAAATACAGAAGGGGAAAAGCTTACAAAATTGTGTGTAGTTAGTGGAACATGATCAAGAAAGTCCACTTGTAGTTCCTCTCCAATCAAGGAGGCAGCATCTGTATTCCAATCCAAACGCACTTTTTTTCTGAAAGAAAGAGAAAACAGGAACAAAAAAATTACTTAGGAGATAAGAAGCCTGGCCTAATCAATGATCTATGTTGTGTCAGTTTCCTTGAGTAAACTGAAAACAAATACAAAAAAGTGTGGCTAACTTCTTACAGTGAGCTATATTTCAGTGTCTTTCATGTAAAAAATTAGAAGCAGGCTTGAAAACATGGTGATTCACCTCTTTTCCTTGATTTTTTTAAAGTGTAAGTCATTGAGATATAAAAATTATTTGAAGTAAGAAACCCAGAAGCTGTAATGGAGTCATACAAATATCCTTATAAACAAAACATAAAAAAATTATGAATGGCAGACTTAGTGACATGAAAACTGTATTATGTGCTTCAGCACTAAAGTTACTGGTGACCCCAGAATGGACTCAGTTACAGAGAGATGTAAACCCACGAATGACTGCCTCATGATTGAGGCTGAACAGAGCATTAAGCTCAAGCCTTACGAGGTGTGAAGTTAAACGTATTAACTCCATGAGATACCTTCACTCCCTCAGCTTGAAAAAGAATCATTTGGTATTTAATAGCAGCATCCCCGGTCCTACAAAAAATAAGGAATATCTGAAGTGAGATTTAAATCCAAACATTGAAAAGTTGCAGAGGAACATAGAGCCTTAAAACCAAGCACAAGGAGGAGATGTTCATTTAAGTTGACTAAGAATCACTAGCACTCAGATTTACCAACTTCAAATGCAGAGGAGAAATGCACCTCAAATATGAAGGCATATCACATCTTCTCATCTAGAGTATGACAAAAACCTCTGTAAGAGGCTACAAGGACTTGAGTGTACACACCTCAAATTAGAGCTTTTTTAATATTGAGCTTTAAAACTAAACTGAAATTTTTAATACCCAGGAAGGTGAAGGAGTTGCCCTAGAGGAAGGTGAAGAAAGTGACATGAAAGTGTTCACAAGCAAATCGTGCTTTTCAAAGAAAGGGAAGAGAGAGCTAGTGCTGCTATTTTAAACCCCAGATTTTTATATTCTCTGGTTCAAAGTTTCACATATAACATTCCAAACTCTTACCCTTTTGGTTCATTAAGAAGTCGAAACACTGCACAGCATTCTGGCTGCAGACCTCTTACTTTAAGTGCCTTCATAAGACAATCATGTAAGGTCATCCCATTTCGCACATTTACCTGTGACCAAAGGGGAAAAAAAAAAAATCATGTCAGTGACTGCAGAATTTCTTTTGGAATTTTGAAAGGTGGGGGGGAGGTGTAATTCTTTTCCTCCTTTTATTCTAATAGGACTGCACAGCTGTTCACTTCTGAAGTCAATAAATAAATAAAAATTGTTTGTATGATATAACAACAGACTGCCACTCCCCACATGTTCAGCCAACGTGTCAGGCAGACACATTGTCTGCCACATACATAACTACTGTGTACTTATGCAAAGGAAGGTTTGAAGCCATTTTACAACTTTTTGATTTTTTACAGTTCTTCTGCAAAACAGGATTTTATACAGCATTCATACCAGTAGGTAGCTTGTAAAAGTATCAGAAATGCAGTGAAATGGAGTTACGTACTGAAAAAGGCTTCATGTAGATTTCAGGGAGCTTTGTGTAAGGCTATGATTAGCACTGAGTGCTTCACTTTGGCTTTAGCTACTATACCTCACTGTGGGCACCCAAGTGAAGAAACTGGTGACAGAAACAACTATGTCATTTTATTTTGTACAGGCATCACTGTTTAGGTCGGCCAACAACTGTCCTCTAACGTTAAACAGGTAAGCAAGGTATCTTCCTCACATATAATGGAAAAATACAGCACTGAGGTAGAGAAATACAGGTTCTCAAAACACAGACACTCTGCTTTCCAAGTATGTCCTCTAGAATTAACAAACTGATGACAACACAGTTAATCATAGTAAGACCTTTGTGAAGGCTGGCATTTCTCTGGCCAGACTCATAGCCTTAGCAGTGGGAACAGTAGAGCATTTCTCACACGAAGGTAATGTGGACTTACCACCGTGCGCTGCTTGTTGGGCAAGAAAACACGAATAGTATTACTAGTTTTGGAAGTATCTGATATTTTGCCATCATCAGATGCTCGGCGCTGGTAACCAAACTGCTGGACAATCGTAGGCGAAACACAGTTTGGGCCATCAAAGACAGAATCCTTGAGTCCAAAACCATTACTGATAGTCTTCCAAGCGCCCTGAATGTGCTCCATTGATGCGGCCTAAGAAAGGAAAACAGAGAGAGTCAGGGAAAATTACAATATCCTTCGCTATAAAGTAGTATCTTTCTTCCTGAGACAACAGACCTCACAGCCACTTTTGAAAGCATCTGAAAACTGCACTGCCTTCCCCCTCGTGACACAATCAACCTACACATACATGGTACAGTTCACCCACATCTGCAAGATTAGCCTGAGCCTTGAAAGCATTTGACTTTCTGCACATAAACAGATCATCAGTAATGTCTGCCCAATTCCTCTCACTGCATCTCTGGTTTCACAGGAGCAGTTTACCATGGTGTTAATTGAGATAATCAATGTCTGAGGGGTCTTCAGAAACACGGCTAGATGCTAGCTGCAGGCCAGAAGTGCAGTCCTGTAAGCCAGACATGGCATGCAAGCACTAGCACAGACTGCCCTGTTACAGCAAAGAGGTCCAACAGGAATTATAATAAAAAGCATTCACTGAATAAATTCTATTTTTATCAGTAATTTTAGGGCTTTGGTTTGTGGGATTTTTGCTTGGTGGGTTTTTTTTGTTTTGCTTGTTTTCTGTGGGGGTGGGGTGGTGAGATTTTTTATTTTGTTTTTTAAAGAGTAGCAAGTTTAATACCATTAGTATGCAACAAAATACACAGCATTTTATTAGTACTGCAATTTACATAGCACAAAACAGCAAAAGGAAACTTCTAAAGCCACACTCTCACTGTGCTCAGTTACATTTCAGCATAAACCTCTCCCAGTGCAGGCACATAAACAACCCCCAGCATACTTCCAAATCAGCTATATAGTACTATTTTTGCATGTTCAGGGACAAAGATAAAGGTATCGGTGTATTTCTTTCCCCAGCTATCACAACTTCATTGCAGCTTGAACTCCAAACTATAGTCCAAACATCATACTCAAAACTAAGCAGAAAGTCTGAAATAGTTTTCAACAGTGAAATATACTCCTTGCTGAATTTCCAAGTAGCCAGGTTTAGTACCAAGCTTTTGAAAAGCAAATTAAAAAAGAACAGTGAAAATAAGCACGAGAATTTATTTCCTTCTGTATATATCTGAGAAACTAATGTTCAGAATGACACAGTGCAAGCATGTATTTTTTGCCATGTTAGAAGATTGTTTCCAAATTTATCTTCAGTGGTTGTGTCCACCACCTTTATTCCTGACCACCTCTACAAAAGGTGAGGAAATCTGTATTAAAGCTGCAAAGCCAATAAGCAAATCAGTTAGGAAATTCCAAAACTGAGGCTGGCAGATGTTACACCCATATACAAGAAGGGTCGGAAGGAGGATCCGGGGAACTACAGGTCTGTCAGACTGACCTCAGTCCCAGGGAAGATCATGGAGAGGGTCATCTTGAGAGCTACCATGCAGCACATGCATGATGGCCAGGGGATCAGGCCCAGTCAACATGGGTTTACAAAAGGTAGATCCTGTCAAACTAACCTGATCACCTTCTATGACAAGGTGACCCGCTTAATGGACGAGGGGAAGGCTGTGGATGTGTCTACCTGGACTTTGGTAAAGCCTTTGACACAGTTTCTCACAGCATTCTGACTGAGAAACTGGCTGCCACTGGCCTGGACAGGTGGACCCTCAGCTGGGTTAAAAACTGGTTGGATGGCCGAGCCCAGAGGGAAATGGAACGAAATCCAGCTGGAGGCCGGTCACGAGTGGCGTCCCCCAGGGCTCAGTCCTGGGTCCAGTCTTGTTCAACATCTTTATCAATGATCTCGATGAAGGGATTGAATGCTCCCTCACTAAGTTTGCAGATGACACTAAAGTAGGAGGGAGTGTTGATCTGCCTGAGGGTAGGGAGGCTCTTCAGAGGGATCTGAACAGACTGGACCTATGGGCTGAGACCAATGGGATGAAGTTTAACAAGGCCAAGTGAAGAGTGCTGCACATGGGACATAATAACCCCCTGCAGCGCTACAGGCTTGGGGGAGACTGGCTGGAGAGCTGTCAGGCAGAGAAGGACCTGGGGGTGTTGGGTGACTGCAGACGAGTCAGCAGTGTGCTCAGGCAGCCAAGAAGGCCAATGGCATCCTGGCTTGTATCAAAAACAGTGTGGCCAGTAGGTCTAGGGAGGTGATTGTGCCCCTGTACTCGGCACTGGTGAGGCCACACCTCGAGTGCTGTGTCCAGTTCTGGGCTCCTCACCACAAGAAGGACATGGAGGTCCTGGAGCGAGTCCAGAGAAGGGCAACCAGGCTGGGGAAGGGGCTGGAGGGCAAATCCTATGAGGAGCGGCTGAGGGAGATGGGGCCATTTAGCCTGGAGAAGAGGAGGCTGAGGGGAGACCTTATCACCACCTACAACTACCTGAAGGGAGGTTACAGAGAGATTGGTGATGGTCTCTTCAGCCAGGTGACAGGTGATAGGACAAGGGGAAATGCACCAAGCTGTGCCAGGGCAGGGTTAGATGAGATGTTAGAAAAAAAATTTTACTCAAAGAGTTGTTGGGACCTGGAACAGGCTGCCTAGGGATGTGGTTGAGTCACCTTCCCTGGATGTGTTTAAAAAAGGGTAGATGAGGTACTTAGGGATATGGTTTAGCTTAGGATGGGAGTGGTTGGACTTGATGATCTTAAAGGTCTTTTCCAACCTTGTGATTCTGTGAAAATAAAGGTCTTCTAAGTAATCCTAAATCCATCCCCTTATGGCACAGGGAAGACTTCCACTAAAAGACCTACATAATTCCCCTGAAACCTCGAAGAACTTAATTCAGTATGTAACACCAAACGCTCCTTTACTGACCATCAGTATCTATTAAAGTCTCATCCCATGTGTGATCCTGTACCCATTAGTTGCAAATTATGTGAACTCTCCAATTCATTTTCTTGTGCCCTTTTGTGTAGCACCCATGCCAAAATAACCCAAAACAAACAAAAAAGGCTCTTCTTATCCACACTCACATGCTTATGTCAGTAAAAATACGATGTTTGTTACAACTGAAGAGCTGAAGTAATGGAAATCAAGGGAAAAAAGATCTCCACTACAGTTAAGTGTCCATTTTGGGATGCCCAGAAGGATAAACTTTCAATTTCAGAGTGTTTTCACTCACAGCATAACTCCAAAAAGCCTCAGCTAAATTTTAAGTATTTAGCACAGCTACAGACCTAATCCCAGATCTGACCAGTAGCTAGAAAGGAAACATGGAATGATCAACTTGAAGCAAAAGGTTTGGTTTATATGACACACCCAGCATCACACACAGCCTCTGCAGCAGCAGGACTGCGGGCCTTACACTCTGCTACAAAGGGATCATCTGTTCAGTTCATGAACATTTCTTTCACTGACAATACATAGTGACAACATACATACCCTCTCCCTCCCTCCTACCAATTACTGTGATTGTCACATCGTTGCCATTAGTTACACGGGTCCAGCTGCTCAAAGGTTCAAAATACCTAAATATTGTTAAGATTTAAAACTCAATACCAAATCAAATTCTAATAGGATTTAGATACTTTGATTATTTTTTTTTTTAATCTACAGCACCTAAACGACAAGTCTTACATTCAACATCAAACCAGAACAAGGAATGGGAAGACACAGAGACATCTGGAACAAAGGAAAGAGGAGGGGAAATAAAACTCAAGGAATAAACGGAGTTCAGCATGCACAAACAATCACAACAATCGCACAATTCACATGCACTGCCCCACTGTCAGGAATCACAAGTGTGGAAAAGAAGTAGAGTTCCAACAACCATATTACACACATGGGCAGCTAAAAGAGCAACCAGTTAGACAGTAATAATAAAACCAGGGAGGAGTTAGATAAGAGAGGTAAACCCAGACAGCTTGTTCTCTTCCTCCTCATAACTTGACTACTCTGAGGAACCTGACTTTATTTTACTCCTCTAGGTAATACATGAAACAAAACAAGAAGGGGAGCTCAGATGGAGTTCTCTAAGTTGTTACAAGGAATAGTGGAGTAACCTTCAAAACCTCCTTGTTGCTATTGCTGATGTTGACAACGCTGACAACATTACAGCCTCTACATTTGACATTTTAACATGCTGACAACATTTCCTGAAAAATTCAAGAGGAAGCAGGAAGTGACAGAAAATTCAAGCTGGCACCTTGACAAAAGCCAAGTTTTATACCAAAAAGGTGACATGGCTAGAGCAGGAAAGTATCTCACCTGAAGAGGAAAGGCCTATGGCACGCTGTAGAAACGCCTGCTAGAGAAGATCACAACACATTCTGAGGTTGTTTTATGCATAGTCAGAAAAAAAATAAAGACAGTAATTGCTGTACGATACAAATAGTTGTATCTTTGATTATGCATTTTCATCTCTCTCCTAGGATCTTTACCACAAAAAGTGCTGGATATTCTCAGGACTATGTATGTTTGGCATAATCCTCTCTTCCAGCAATGGCCCTGCTCTCGTCACCAAGCTTCACCAGTGCATTTTTGCCACCTTTTTGGCCACAGCTGATGAATATGTCCCTGGCAGGTTGGGGTTGCTCATAGACGTTCGAAGTTCTTTTTCTAGAAAATGAAAGTACCTGCTCACCTCGGCAGACAAATTTAAAACATACCATCCTTAGCTCTCCTTCCTGCCTAGACTGAAAGCTATGGGTTCTACTCACACATTTCAAGGAGCCACCACTGGAAGATGAGAGCTTGGCTCAGACCTGGCCTGGAGTGGAGAAAGACCTGCAAGCGGCCTGAGGGTGGAGGGCTACGGGAGAAGAAAGGAAACTAAAAAATATTCAGTTTCCTGGGAAGAGACACAGGGAATCTGTGAGGAAAAGTTGCTAAACTTGCTCTTGGTATTCATGGTACAAGTGCATGCAGTTGGTGAGGTGGGGCTTGTTTCTTAACAGCATTAATCAATTGTCCTAGGTGTGGGATTATAATGGAAGAACAGACACTCATAAAAACTGCTTTTTAAGAAGTAAGCTAGGAATGATTTACACTTTTGCCCTGCCCTCTAAAAGAAAGCTAGCTTAAGAAGAATTGAATATACACAAAAACATCCACTTGGAACACAAACAGCTCGCTGAATACATAGATAAGAGGTAAGAGATAATTAGCATGGTAACTACTTGACCAACTTCGAACTGACCAAAAAAAGTGTACTCACTACATAATATTGCACATGGAAACGCAATTTCTAGTTGGTCCAATGAACACAGAAGCAAGCATAACTGCAGAAGACAACAGACACACTATTTCACAGAATACGGTTTGGGTTGGGAGGGACCTCAAAGCCCCTCAAGTGCCACTCCTGCCATGGGCAGGGATACCCTCCAACAGCCCAGAGTGCCCAAAACCCTGTCCAACCTGGCCTTGAACCCTGCCAGGGATCCAGGGGCAGCCACAGCTTCTCTGGGCACCCTGTGCCAGGGCCTCCCACCCTCACAGGGAAGGATTTCTTCCCAATATCCAATTTAAATTTGACCAGAAAATATCAAAATAATATTAAAAAAATCTCATACTCTTCCTCCATCTCCCACAGGTATACTGCACACTATCACAGAATCGTAGGGGTTGGAAGGGACCTCGAGAGATCATCGGGTCCGACGCCCCTGCCAAAGCAGCTCCCCAGCTCATATTGCTCAGATAGGCGTCCAGACGAGTCTTGAATATCTCCAGAGAAGGAGACTCCACCACCTCCCTGGGACTGCACTTCTAACTGGTACTTTTTGCATAGACTACAAATTTTGATAGTCAGTCATTTGACCAAGCATTAACATCATATGCACAACATTGCTATGAATGTGCACACCTGACAGTATCACATTCCTAGACATCATTCACTCACATCCAATCTGATCGTATCATTTGTTCATATCCAGAAGATACCTTTAGTTACTTAAACGTGACTAGCAAAAAGTGTTTAGTCTGAGCTATTAAAAAATCCCATTTATCTCCATAAGGAATGCTGAAACGGGTAATGACAAAGCCTGCAAGTTTGCAGGATACAAAGCTAAACTCACAGTACAGCTTTTTAGGTGCCTTGCCCTTTCCTTTATTTCTGAAACAAACACTGTAAGCTTTTAAAGAAAATATAAATACAGTTTCCCCTCCCAACATATACAAGCTGCTATTTCTACCCATGTGACCAATTAATAGTCACACTCGTGTTTCGCTAAATACATATACAAAGGCAAAACACCACAGAACAAAACCCAGAATCCATTTCATCTGGGGAAATAATAGATACTTGTTTGGTGTGGGTTTCTATTGTCATATATAGCAGTATTTTCTAAAGTAGCTTCTCACAGCAGCAGGAGACAAATATGGACCTATTCTTGTATCAACAAATAAAGCTGTGATCAATGTAAACATAAATGCAGGGTATGAGTTAGGATCTGTGTAACAACCCAAGCAGATTTCTCATACATCTACAAGACAGGGGTTTCTCCTTCGAATTTCCTTCAATTTAAGAGATCAATGCAAAAAAGAAAAAACCCTCCCCCCTTACAGAACTAAGAAAAAAAAAATCAGAAGGAAATGTTATTGTTCAGGAGAACAAATAAACACAGAGACCACCAAACAAAAAACAATCCTGAAAGATTTAATTTCTGCTTCAGTTCTTCGATCTTGGAAGCATCTTTTCTCATTTATTTCTCTATTTCTCTGAGCCATTCATTTCTAGTTACTACATCAGGCATTATGCTGCTAATGTAACTTTAAAGTATTCAAGAAAAAATAACACTGGCTTACCAACAGTTGAGCTCTACATTAAAGGAGGGAACAAAGAATATAACTCTCAGTCTGACACACATTCAGATTGATTAATCCTCTGCAAGATTCTGTATTTAAGAGTAACTTTCAGAGTTGAACTTTGGTTAGTAGGCATAAATGAAGTCATGCTGCTTGGCTGTACTTTGGGCTCTAGGTATTTGTCACAAAAAATATCTGCACCCTTGGGTGCTCTGTACCTGGTCTCCCCTGTTGATTAGAAAGGAGGCTACCTTCCCTAACCAACTTTTAGGAAGATCTGTTTGGGCTGTCCTTTCTGCATAGCTCATTCCTGTGCCAGTCATCCATTTCTTTCCACATGAAAATTCTATCAAGTTCAAATGCAGAGTTCTTTAAGTTTCCCTACAAAACCCGAATTCCTTCATTACAGAAACAGAAGCACTAACATTCCACTTCTATCTAAGAGAGCACATAGGGACACAGAATTCAAATCTTCCTTCTCCCAAAGCAAAGAAGCAATCTCAGGTAAAAAGAAAAATGCAGCAAGAACTCTATCAGAACCTTTTCAAATTTCAGTGAAGTACTGCTGACGAACTTGCATAGATACACCAAAAAAAAAAGGCTATGAAAGGAAAAGGCAAGCAAGGAAAGCACACCAATTTTGCATACACATTTTGTATGAGCTTTGCTAACAAAGCACCAGATGTCATGGAGTGAAATCTCCTAAAAACCTTTCTTTTTTTTTTTTAGTATAAGAATTTATGATTTTTATCTCATAATCAACTGATAAATACTGATAGTCACTCAACATTTTAAATATGTTCTCTTAACATTATGACTATTAAAGCTAAAGCAGTGTTTAAGACATCTTCATTTTTTAATTTGGTACATTCAAATGTATTACTAGAAATAAGCATACTTGTGCTTCCTTATATCTGATTGTATCAGAATTGCTTTGCATGACACTCTTGTCATGCTTAGACTTCTTGTTTCTTCATCATGTTAAATTCCTCACAGCAGAATCCTCCAAAGAAAGACACGGAAAGACAGACCTCTAAATCGGCCCTTGCGCTGCAGAAGCATGGCTACGAGTTCACACGTGTATTGTCATTACACAGGCAAGGCATTTCAGACAAGCACTTTCTCCCAAAGGCTGTCTATCAACTGTACATACATTCTCAGACATGTGCCTATTTGCATTCTGAACTTGCTCATTCTTGAATTGTTTCAAGTATGGATGAAAGCCCCAAACTGTGTTTACAGTTGCCTGGAACTCATCCACTTTACAGCAAGGATAAAAAAGTTACTCAAAAGTCAGCAATCCACTAAATGGCCTTCCCACTCAAGTTTTCAAGGATTAAACAAAAGTGACTGGGAATCTCAGCACAAAGAATCGCTGGCTCTGTCCTCCCTCTGTTGTGAGCAGTAAATGAAGTAGCACTGAGGGCACCACTGCTGAGAACACACCAGTCTTCAAACCAAGCTCAGCTTTGCTGAAAGGGAACGCAGCCCGAGATTAGGTTATTCAAGTAACTGCTGGGAGCTGCTGGTTATGCAGGCTAACCGTACAGTTCAGGAATACCATGGTTGCTGTTAAAATACCACTGCAAAGTACCAGACAATCTAGATTATCTATACTGTTGGAAGAGAATGCAGTGACCCACTAATTCAAGAGTACTGTGTATTCACTTGAGACAGCTTTAAACTGATAGATGCAGTTTACTACATGCGGGCTGCGTGCCAGGACCAGCAGTGCCCAGGGAGGTCAGTTCTGCGATTCAAAAGCCTGAGCACAGAGACAAGGCAGGCACTGGGTCAGGGAATAGGGAAAATTGCACCCAAGGCAGGTTTGGAAGGAGCCTGGAGATATTCTGCTGTGAGAAGACAGAACTGATGATTCTTGCTTATAGTTGAACATATGTTTCTGCACTATGAACCAAATCCAACATGATACTACTTGAGTATTTTAGTTACAAACTGACTGGACAGCTCTAACAACTTAATGTTTCTTACACACCAGTATCTGTAAAGAACCCTGTGTAAAATGGCAAACAAAAACTACATCTACTTAGAAATTACAGGTTGTATGCAAGCAGAATTATTTAGACTATGTCAAAGATTTACTGTCTTGTGTGCCTCCAAAAATAAATTACACTCCATTTTAACACTATCTTAACATTATTTTACTAAATACATCCATGACATTAAAGTTCTGGTATGGGCAGAGGTTTATTTATTGAACAAAATGCCTTAATAGACTTCGTTTCAGAGGTACAATCTCAAAAAGGAAAACCCAACCAACTAGTGGTAAAATAATGTCACAAACACAATTTACATTCGGTCTGGATTATTCACAACAATCTGTCGTTGTGTGGAAAGGCAAAGACAATTTGGAGAAGACAAGCAAATATAAAGACCTGAAGTTCTAAATTGAGGAAGGGCTTTTCCCTCACAAAGTAAATATCCATGCAGACTGACTAGAGAGGTGAAGTTAAACATTCATTTCTGGTAAAGCAAACACCAAAACAGCTGTGGGCATCACATCTATTTTGTGAAATTTCTCAAAAAATAAAAGCAAATTTTAGAAACAGCGAAGGAATAGAAACAGAGAGCTCAGTCGGGGCAACTTTCCCTTCCCCCAGGAAAGGCCCAGGAATCCTGGAAGGGGAAGGAAGTAGGAAGAGAAAACTAGAGAAACTTAGTTATACCTTGAGTTTTCTTTTAAGTGAATGAAGTCCTATGACAAAAGGATGAAGTACATCATCTGTGGAAGGTAACACAAAATCAAAAGATATTTACAGAAGTTACAGAATTATATATACTTACAGAAGATATGACAAACTTAAACACACGCACAACATAGCAAATTAGTAACAAATTACTTTGTGTATTACACCAATAGTAGAGTTGACTTATACCTCAACTGCTAAGAGTTTCCAGGGCCTCAAGCCTTTTGTTATTTATGCAGCATTTCATTGTAATGTGGCACATTGTGTGCAGCCAGACTGCATGACAACCAAATGCTACCCCAACTCAACGTAATCTCCTTCTTACTCAAGAACATCACACATATCTCTTACAACTCAAAATTCACTACAGTAAAATTTAACTAGGAGTTGAATTTCTTCTCAGACTTATACACAGACACACCTTGCTGGTTCATAAATGGTTTATAAATCTAAAACAAAAAATAAGAGAAAGCACTAAGTAGCTAAGCCTCTGAAGGCTATCTGTGTATCTTGCAGATAAGCATCAACTGTAAGAGCACGAATTCCTAGAGAAACTTATAAAGTCTTCATGAAAAGATTGGAAGCTAGGAATAGTTAAAGAAGTGTAAGTCAAATGCAAAAAAATATTGACCAGATAGTAAATGGTAAAATGCTTTCTTACTAAAAGTTCCCATCCTAATTAGCAATTCCTAAACCAATCCACATTGAGATGATTAGAGAAGACAAAGATGCAACACAGTCACAGCGTCATTGAGGCTGGAAGGGACCTCTTGAGATAATTTAGTTCAAACCCCTGTTCAAGCAGGGTCAGATAAAACAGGCTGCCCAGGACCACCTCGGTTGGAGTTTGAGCATCTCGCATATACCCATTCCACAGCCTCCCTGTGCAACATCTTCCAGTGTTTGACCACCCACACAGTTTAAAAAAAAAAAAACCACAAGTTTTCTTGTGTTCAGATGGAGATTCCTGTGTTTTAACTTGTGCTCATCGTTCCTTGTGCTGTCACTGGGCACTGGCACGATGTCTGTTGTCCTCCTCTTCGTTTCCTCCCATCAGCATGTTTATATACATTGGTAAGATCCCCCCAAGCTTTCTCTTCTGACTGAAGAGTCACAGCTTCATCAAGTTTTTTTTTTTTTATATGAAATATAAGAAAGCACACACAAAATAATTCAGGAAGAGATCTTATATTGCTAGCTCACTTTTGATTAGAAGTATCCTCTCTCCTGGATACAACAGGGAAGGACGAAAAAAAAAGAAGAAAAAAAAAAGAAAAAAAAAATGACATTTCCCCCCAAAAAACCAAAGGTGGAAAGATTTTACCCAAGACAGCAAACTCACAAAGACCAACAAGAAACGACAAGACTGGTTTGGTATCTCCACCCTGAGCCACTTAGTAAGTAAAACTAAAACCTACTTACAGTCTGAACCATACATTTACCCTGCTTACCTCTCTAAAGCAAACATTTAGGGATGTAACATACAAAAAACTGTGAATATGGTTTCCATCATGGAAAAAGATAAGTAGGAAGACCGGAGTGAAGGAAGGAAGAAGGAAGGAATGCTGTCTTTTGCACACCAGAGCAAAAGCTGAGATCTTTAGTTCTAGCAGAAGACAACCAGTCAGCAATAATGACATATTTAAGAAATATCTACACTAAATCAAGGTGGAGGTGTTTGTTTATTTTTATCAGATTACACTGCTGAGGAATAAGGTGTAGAAAGTCATATAAACACAGTAAGTATGAGAAGCAGAAAAGAACAGGGATGATCAAAACCACTGTAAGAACCATAAAAATAAACAGAGGACCAGAGAAAGGTATCTTCATAGCACCTGATATAGGCATGGGGTGTTAAGGAGGAAGTGTTGGGATTTTGTTAAAAGTAGCTAGGTTGATCAAAGTGATAAAAACAAAGATACAGTTATGATTCTCATATTGCTTGAAGGTGAAGAGATTTCTAAAGACCAGTTGCTGAGGAAAAGAGTTGAAAAAAATCTAGGACAAACTTTGAGAAAATTAATCCAGTCAGTATGATGGATAATGTCAGATGAGGACAGAAAATTGATGGTGACAGATAGAGGTTTTATAGACTGAAAACCTAAAGCGTTTTTATTGTAAAATCACCCAGAATGAAAAGAAATCACATACAAAAATCGAGAAGACATAACAGAAAACAAGCGTGATAGGTTAAAAAAGAGGCAAATACAATATTTCTGGCTGCAACCAAATAACTGTAAGGCAGTAAAAATCATTTATCTTTCTTGGTTGTTAAGAGATACATGAAAAGCAAAAATCCCTAAGAACATTTGCTAACAGAACTGGCAACAAGGAGGGTTTAAGAAGCAAGGGACTTGACAAAAATACCAGCTGTTACTGCAGATGTGAGACTCAATTAAACCTGAGAACTGGAATTGTTCACCTAAGACAATGGCAAAGCCAAGGGAGAAGAAAGCGCCTCTGGCCTGGAGGAAGTTTGCCTGCTTGCAGGATTTCCACCTGAGACCCTCCACAGCGCAAGGAGGAGCAAGGGAAGTGGGTGTGCTGCACGGGGAACGCAGAGCTCACACAAGCTGATCACTGGTCACACTTCAGTGTCAAACCACCACTTTGGAAAGATTAAGAGTACTGCTATGAATACAGGGCTAATTGCACAAATACAGCAAGAGTCTGGAAGAGAGTTTTAAAACGAGAGGCTTGTGTTTCAGTGTTGTCAAGTCACTTCTGAACAAGATGCTGACAGGCTTACAATATTGTCCCAGTGTATTTTCTATTTAAGATTTGGTAACCACAAGACATTTCAGCACTACTATTCAGACAGTCATACTTCCACATATGTGACATCCTATACGGGACACTTCAACTCAGCCCTCTGTTATGACGCTCTTGCCATTTCCTCGTTTTCACTACAATCAGTTTGACAGGTGCAGCCCTGTGACTGGCAGCACTGAAAATCTATTCCCAGAAAAAAAAAAACCAAACTAAATTCATTTTCTATTGTGTAAAGGACTAATCAGCTTAAAATGTAATCAAAACCAGCTAGGCTTTTTAGAAGTTACGACACAAAAAAAGCCCTCCTCTTAGACTTATTCTTGGACTGTAGTGTTAATTCCTCATCTTTAAAAATCACATTGCCTAGTTAAAGTCTCCTCCTGAGAAACTCAGAAAGACAAAACACTCAATATACAAAGGAAAACCAAAATTATAAAAATCCCTCCGTCAGGCATAAAATATGCAAACAAAAGTGAAAGAATATCTTAGTCACAGCAACAGGATTACTTGTGGTGACTGAGCAAAAAATATTTTCAAATGTAAGACAGGTCGAGTCTCTATCTGCCTGATGTTACTGAAAATTTTCTTCAGAGCATACAGCACTTCTGTAAAACAAAGTAATTCCAGGTACTGTCCTGTAATTTAACATCACAAGGGCAGATCTTACTGGAATAGGTAAAAATAGCATTGGCGAACATGCCAAAGGAGTCTTTCCACTATATGGCCAGTGCTTAGATTGCAACATCAGCTGGCTCTCTTTTTATAACCTCTTGATTGCCAGTGAGCAAGTTACACAGTCAACTTAAAAGCTTTGAGAAATCTAAGAGTAAGCTCTGGAACTTGCTTTCAGCTGAAATCAATCCACTGTATCACTCTGACATGAACACTTTGTTTCAGCATGCTACTATTGCCTGTGTAAGCTTTATACTTGCTTCTAGAGCATTTAAGACAGATAAGTGATGTAACTCAGAATACAGTTTTATTTTTTGGTAAATGTCAGCATAAAATTGGAGGCTTGCATGCTTTGCTGTTTCTCTTGGCCATAAGACATTTTGGAAACTCCTTAACTTACTATGTTCTCTCACAGGCACACACGTGCCACCCTCCAATGAACCCGTTTTGGCCCATTTCTGCAATCGCACTCCCTCAACTCCAACCACCCTGAAAGAACCACTCCCTATTACCTGAACCCCAGACGGGCTTTCTTCCATGTTTCCATAAAAAAAAGAAGAGATAATCATCACAATATGAGCATTTAAAACTCCTAGACCAGAGATGAAACTGAGACAGAAATGTTTTTTCATTAGAAGAAATTAGTGCTCCTCAGCCTGCAGATTGACAGATGACTGAAATTGCGTAGCTTTCTAATTAGGTGCAAGGGAAACCAGTATCCTCCCATCCTCTGCACCACAAACAGGTTTCTGCCTGCTCATGCCTACAGACCAGTATTGATTGGACGCAGCTTTCAAACTTATTGGAGACAGAGATACGGAGGAAAAAGAAAGCTATAAAAAAGCAGGACGTTGCTTAGCTTGCACAGTTACTATTACACTTTCCTCTCTCGGTCTAAGAAAAACTGAATGATTGTCAACATTTAACTCTACTTAAGTTTGAAAAGTGCTGCCATAAGCAAAAATCTGTTTCTTATTTGCACACAGTGGCCCCAGTACCCTGTGTCTATATGAAGAAATACACACGGGTGTCATGCAAATTCAAACGCAGAGATTAGATAAATTTGTTGTGCTTAATCCATGAGTTTTTACAATGCACGTTTTACAAAAACACTGCTAAAATTACAACAAAGATGTGTCCAAATAAAGAAATGATAAAGGAAAAGAAAGGTATTTTAATGGGCTTATGAAATAGATTAGATATGAAGGAATTCAAATTCTGTCAGAAAATACCAAAATAAGGGAAATTTTTACCCAACATTAACCTTGGATTACCAATTGGTAAATTCTGAACTTCTGTAACTCTAAAATAAGGTTTTATAGAATTTAAAGTTGGAGTCACATCCTATCCCATAAATGCGGCCAACCTTTACTGAAGAACAATGTTTCTAAAACATAAAATACCCCAAATCAAGTTCTTACTAATTATCAAATACACCTTTTCAACTGTAAACTAGAGAAGTAATTATGGGCTCTTTCACCTAAAATCTACCTTGCTTTTACAAGAAATTGATAAAAATATTTTGGTTTCTACAATAGTCATTTGGGAATAATGTAACTAGTGTATTTTTTGTAGCAGTAGAGTAGGATTATTTTTTTTAAATCTTGACAGTATTTTCAAACATTTTTTCTTCCCAGGAACATCATTAAAGCTTCTGGTCTGATGCCCCTCCCCACATTTGCTCTATTATCATGCAGGTCCATCACTCTGTGTTCCTACATTTCTGTAACAACGCCATGCAAACAAGCGGGAGCAAATGCATCTCCACCTGTTGGCTATTGTTCCTTCAGTTCACCAAGAAACTTACATAAAAGTCTTACAGGCAGTTTCATCTCCACAAGGAAAATGACAGAATAAAGTAAAAAAGATGATAATTTATTTGCTTGTCCAACAAGCAGTTAGTGGGGGGCACACACTTCATCTCTTCCACAGATACAAAGAAAGTAGAGAGAGCAGTGCCTTTTGTGGTATGGTATGAGACCAAAAAAACCACTCTAGGAAATACTGAAAGCATGACCAGACTTTGAGCAAACACTGTTAAATGTTTGAGAATGGAACAAGAAAGTGAAATATACAAAAACTAGCTCAAATTACTGACAGAGGTGACAGGGACATATACCGGAAGCAAATGGCTAGCAAAATAAAAGACATTACAGAAAAATAAAAAGGAAGATTAGTCTTATATTAAAGTTTCTCAATATATACCTAAATGTTAGCCACACAAAAGTACAAAGGCACTGAAGGCATCTTTCTTCTATTTTCGCTGTACCCCACATCTCCCTCTTGTTAGTCTCTCTACCTAGCTGTTCCCAAACCACTCCTTTTCAAACCTACCTTGTTCTATTATGTAACAGAAGACTAGAATGGGGGCTCTGAGCCATTTCTTAAAAGTCTAAACCTTTGAGCCAGCTTCAATTAATATAGTTAACCCCATGCCACACCCAGCTGCAAGTTAGTGAAGCAACCCCCTTAGCTTGTGAACTAAAAATATACAAGACGTCTCAACTGTTCCTAACCGATACTTCAATTGCAAGGTGATAGTAATTAACAGCCTTTTGTCAGCTGTTTGTCAGAAACGAAGTATTTTAGGGTCAGACCAGTAACAAGCATGCAAGGTACTCAAGTCTGAGATGCGGCAACGCAATGCAGTAGGAAGAGCAAGCAGCACTACCGTAATCACCTCGGCATCTGTAGGGCGCCACAACACAGCAAGTGAAACGATTCCACAGAGCAATGAAACCAACAACAACAACATCATAAAAAGGGGCTTGTATCAGAAGAGCTGGAGATACAGGTCCCGTTTGCAGATTTTCAGATAGTGCAAGGAAAACAAGGCAAGAGTCACTTGCACACTCACCACACGCACGGGTGATTTGCAAGGCAACTCTAGAACTCCTTTGCCTGAAGTTAAAACCTTTAACTGTGCTCCTTTGTTCATGCAAGCACGCAGGATGTGTCTGGGACATGCAGGAGGAACAGCAGAACACAGACACACCACACCTGCCACTGCAAACAAATCCTATGGCCTGCATTTGCCATCACATTGTCCTGTACAAGTCCAGAGGTTTTGTGCATTAAAGTCTCAGCTCTAAGCTCTCGTCATTCCCCATAAGCATGCAAAAACCTCTACAGAAATACATAATTCAATCACATTGACTGTGTCACTTAAAACCCTGGAAAAAAATATATTAATTTATGTAAACTTTATTATCAGTGATAACTCCCAGCTCTGGAGTCAACAAAAAACCTCATTTACAAATGACTCAAGAACGGTGCTTTGTTTACCCTCATCTACTGTATGGATTGCAGCATTTCAGTACACAAGATGACCATATTCTATTAAACTGCAAAAAGGTCAGCACACACGGCTGCAATGAAATCAACTTTGTGTGAAACAGATGACATTTATAGTACAAACACAATATTCAAGCCACTAAGGGAATAAACGTGCACCAGCTGCTTTTCAAAGCAAAACTGTTGTTTACAAAAAATAGCATACGTAGCAAGAGCAAACAGAGCACTGAGAACTATTCACAGAACTGTGTCCAAAACAGACTTTCTTTTTAGAAAAAACATGGACATCATTAAATAAGTACCTGGATTGCCCTACAGAATACCATACAGCATAAGCACTTCAGGCTGTCTCAAAACTGATGAGCTAATGTGTGCTCACTGCTAAAATACCTTGTGAATTTGACATAAAGCTAAATTTTTTACCTGATTTCCTAGCTTTACATCAGCATCTCTTTCAGTTTAATTCTAGAGCTAACAAAATGTTTCCACAACCTTATTCAATATACAATGGATGTATTTCATACCAGAAAATACTGAAGGGTTTTGCATAAGCCATTACACAAAATCAAAACTGTTACAATGCAGATGTAAATGAGCACACTTGTTTACAAATTATACTTCTGTGAAACTTACTGAAACCGTGTTTAGGTTAGCATGCTTGAAATTTTAGTTAAATCATACATTTTAATCCTGCATTGACTGTTTTGACTATTGTTACTTCCACAAAGAAAAATAATTTTGACCAATGCAATTTGACGTTTTTATGAGAATTAAACGCTCACCTCTACGTCTCTTCAAACGGTTACAGAGCTCTTAGATTTATGTATTTTTAAGTGAGAAGATGGATGGAACTTCTTTACAAAACAATCACCCTTTTCTATTATTCATTTGTTTCAAGCTGAATTTGCATGGAAGTTTTGGAAATTCAACCAAAACACATTACCCTTGTTTCCTAGGCAACTGGCCTGGCTGTGTGTGATCATGCCACCCAGCTGTCCCTCTGCGTCTCCTCCAGAAACTCTTGGAAAGACTAGATTATTTCAACTCAGCAGCTAGGTAGAGACATGGAGAATACAAAACTCCCACAGGCTATGGAAATAGGAAGCCAAAGTAGGGAAGAATCCTTCGGTCTCCTGGCCTCTTCATCAGCCTGGGCACCGCAGCACACAACAAAACCAAACCAAGGAAAAAACCTCCCTCTAGCCTAGCTGGCAGGCCAAGGAGGCAGACAAGGAACACCAAAGGAGAGAGAGGAGGAGGAGGGAAAAAGAATCTAGAAGGTGTTTTAGTCAGGCAGTATCAAAGATGGGGAAGCAAGAGGTGCTGGGGTATTACAAAAGCATGGCAAAGGGAATGACTGAAGGTGTCAGGGAAGAGAAAGACAGTATGTTCACAGCAGAGATCGCCAGAGACACACGGACAAATCCATATTGAACAGACTTTGGCTATTTTATTTGCTCTCCTAACTGTATTCGGAATATAAGGGTAATTTAAACATTCTGCATCTGTAATGAAAAAATGAATTTATGAGCACAGCTCCCACACTTGAAACTGAATGGATTGTAGACTTATTTATACATTCAAACTAACAGCTTTTGGTTTCCATCTCCTACAGAAGTTTTAAAACCAACAGCTCTCATCATCTCAATATCATTTGTTTTCAAAGACAGAAAACAAGGAAAACTTGTTTTTTCCTCAACTCCTGGTTTACCAACAGTGAAGGAGCCAAATAAACAAACTGGTGGGGGAAGGAGAGTATATGTCCCAGAAGAAACTAGTGCTGATTTAGCACACCAAGAAGTGCTGAACAACGATTTCCATGGGTCATGTTTGTGGTTTATAAAACATGAGTTATTTTAATAAGCTGTAGTAAGTTAAGGCCCTGAGACAGAAGTAACTTCATATGTAATTTAAACAGACTTTGCTGTTGGTTAAACAATAAAAAAGTGAAAATTTTATGTATGCAAAGGCATTCAACTAGAAATAGTTTTCTACCTTCTTTAGGAAAGAAAAGATATTTTCTGTGCTACTTCCAGATTTTCTTTCAAAGCAGGTTAGTCAGCAGTGTTGCACAATAAGTTGTCCAGTCCTGAAGATATTAAGTATGGCAACAAACCGAATGAAAAACACATTCCAGATTTGTGAAAGCACCATTGCTCCATCCCAAGTAAGCTAGTTCATATCTGATTTAATAATCTAAAATTAAACTGCTTACCAATCATCCATTTCATGATCATACGTACAGATCCATACCTTCTTATGATTAATTGTAGCCTTGGGGCTTAGCTACAAAAAATACTCATTAAGACTAACTAAATTAAAGCCACTTCCATTTTGAACGGGTGTACACAGAATAGACCAGCTGAATTGCCTGAAATTAACTCTCACATTCACCAACTTAATCTTTTCTTCGGCACCAATGCTGCAGGCACGTCCTAAAGGATAAACATGTCCACTCAAATGATCTCATAGTTTTTGCAGTGATCCTTTATGCAATATTTGGAGCTGAGCTTTTCGGCAACTTTAAAATAAAAAGCAGTTTTAAAGCCTTTTGCACAAACCCATTGTCCGCTTTGTTTTTTAAAGAATCCTAGTTTTACTCCATTATGGACCCTTCTTGCTTTGCATACCTACAGCAACCTACAATTGCACCTGGAACGCACGCTGTGCTGGAGCAATTCCCCTACAACTGGTTTTAAGGTCTCCTTGCCCCACGCAAGGTCAATCTATCTGTGGTTGTCACTTAAAGGCGAAGAAGGAAAAAAAAAAAAATCTGCACTAATTATGTAGCCTGACGTAGGCAAGATGAACAATGGACAAGAGACGTGCTGCTGTTAGCACAGGCAGGTTATTTGCACGTACATTTAGCCTGTAGATAAAAAGAGCCCAGAAACAGCACGATCTTTGAAGCCCTGGCTCTGGAGGAACACCGTTTATACATAGCAAAGTTGTGTCCCTTTAAAATAAACTGAGAAACTAGAGAATCTTACTCCAGTTTTCAAACGCCTTTGTTTAAAACTGAATCTAAGTCGAAACAAAATCAAGCGGGCAGCCTGATCGAAGAAGGCCAAAGCTGACCGCCCTCTGTTACGCCAATACAACTTAACCGTATTTTCCATGCCCGGTTCAGAGGAGCAGAAGGTGAGGGAGTCCCGCGGCAAGCACAGCAGGGACAAAGCTGCCAGCAGCGAAGCGGAGACCCGAGAAGGCCGGGCAGGCGGAGCCACCGCTGGGCATCCTCCCTCCCCCGACCAGGGCACCATTCCAGGTGCCTGCTCCTGGATGCCCGTTGCTCATCCCGCCCGCCGGCCGCCCCAGCGCCGGGACACACCCGCCTCGGCCGCGCATCTCCCCCGGGGGGCGGCTCCGGTCTCGGGGCACCGCGCTGGCGCTGACAGCCGGCGGCCACGACACACCTCCCCTCCCACCTGACCCGCCGCCGCGACGGGTCTCAGATACCCCTTACACCCCCCTACCCAACACCCCCCTGCTTCCCCCGGGCTTTTTGGCACCTTCCCCGCTCCCCGGGCCGGGCCGGGCCGCCGCGCAAGCTCTCCTCTCGGGGCGGTAGCCCCCGCCCGGGCCCCGCGGCGGACAGGGCGGCCCCGCGGCAAAGAACGCTGGCCCCGGCTGCGGGGGGCAGGCGGCGCGCACTAGACGATCCGACCTCAAAGGGCTTCGCAATGAGCCGCGACCCGCAGGTACGGAGACGGCCGATCTCCCTTCCTCGCTCCCCCGATCCCTGTCAAGGGGCGAGCGGCCGCCCTCCCCCGCGCTCGTTTCCTTCGCGGCCGGGTCGATGTGCCCGGGGCTGAGCCGCCGCTGGGAGCTGCCGGCGCCGCTCCAAACGCCAGCACCGGAGATCCGAAGAGAAAAGCGAGAAGAGGGAGCCCTCCCCGCCTCGTTCCCTGCCTTGTCCTCTGCCCCTCACCAGCCCGACGCCGTTCCTACCTATGTCACTCCCTCCCGGCGGCTCCCTATGGGCTCTTGTCCCACTCGGCGCCGTTCGTTTCGTTCCTCATCTAAAATGGCGGCCTCACACTCAGCAAGACATTTATCCTCCGCCCATCGACCTCTCGGTGCTCGGCTCCTTCCCTTTCGCCTGTCTCTCCTTTTTCCCGTCCTCTTCCTCCCCGCCTCTCGGCCTGACCGCCGAGCGCCCGCTCCTCCCCGCGCTCCCGCCCCCTCTGCGTGCCGCCATTTGGGAGCGGCTGAGCTGCTGCGGCCTGCCCCCGCCCGGCTGCGGCAGCTTCTTTTCTTTCTCCCCCACTTTCTCAGGAACCGATCTGGACCTGGGGGATGAACTCTGCCACCGCGCCGGGGGAGCTGGAGCGGGCCTTGCTTAGAACGGGCCTCGCTGGGACGACCGAGCGGCCTCGCCTCAGTCAGTCAGTCAGTCCTCCAGAGGCACCCGCAGCGTTGCTGCCAGCTTGGCGTTACAGTCACCTCCCTGCACTCGGCTAAATCTCTTGCTTGGTTGACAGTGAACTAAGCGGGACGCACCTGCAGCAAGCTGGCTCCCAGACATGTGCGCAGCGGCGAGGCCCTGCGGGCAGGGTCGCCCCCTTCCCAGGCCGCCACCTGCCTCGGCCGCGCTTCTAGAGTGGAGCCAGTAAGTCTTACCTGTGCAAAAACAAAGCCTATTTCTAAAGGGAGCAGGCCAAAAATTCCCGAGGGGCGGTACGTGCTGAGAGGGGTGGGGTGTGAACTGCTGGAAAAGGTAGCTGGGGAGAAATTCAAAATAAAAATACCTTACAACCTCTTCTCCTGGAGAAGACAAGGAACAGCTGTCAGACAGCGATGCCCTGTGTGCAACAGCACAGCCTCCCTGGCAAAGCAAAGGGCTCTGCTGTCTGTTGAGGTAGTGCCACTGCACCACACTAACCTATTTTAGGTCAGGCTTTGAAATGTACAGCACTGCACATTAAATGGTAAGCAAGTAATTTATCATCCCAAAACAAGACTTCTAAGGTTAGCTACTGCACAGTAAAACGCTTCTCCCAGAACTGTTCTTAAAGAGCATACATGTTTGCATTTACAGTCATGTAAGTTACAGTAATTGTTAATTAAAGAAGCATTTCTCTAAAAAGAGCCTCCAGCAAAATTCTCTCAGCCTTATTTAGGATTTCTCTACAGAAGATGGTTTATTTTTATACCAATGCTTGAGTTCAGCTAAAGTCACATTAACCTCATGAAGGCATAGCAAGGGCAAGAAAAAAGCAGCACTGTTAGGCTTGCCGCTCCTAAACACAAAATAAGAAAAAAGTACACACAAAGTCTTTAGCTACTGGTGCCTCCAGGAAGAGGTGTGGTTGCCAAGTAATAGGAGATTGAAATGGGCATGACAACCAGGAGCTCTAGAATGCTGAAACAGAAATTTCCACGTCTCTAGAATACTGTAGTCAATTCCTGTATTTCTAGGTCACCCACTTACTCCATAGTAATATTGCCTTCAGTTTAGAGGCTATTACTAAAAGAAAGATTTAGCTAGACTTTTGTAATACTCTAAAAGACAAACCATGTGGAGATTTCAACCTTCCTTTTTCTCTTTCCATTGCCATGGGCTCAGACGTACCAAAAATGTAAAAAGCCCACAGAAAACCAAATCCAGACCAAGAAGGTATCGACCAAGGACAACGTTTATGAATGTGAATCATTCTTTTCAAGGGAAAAGCTACTGTCTAAGAATGTGTATATCCATCACTGGACTCCTTCAGTTTAAATGTGACGGTTTATCTGACTTTAAGAGGAGTCATATCCATATATCTGTGCGAGTTGGCCTGGAGAAACAGGGTGCACAATAGATGTTCACATGGCTTAAGACTAAGTATGTCCATGTAACACTGTAGACAGTAATGCAGATTTTGCAAATATGCAAAAGGAGCTTGAAAAAAATTGTAATGTAGAATATGGATAAGAACGTGCCATAAGAAGCTTAAAAAGGGAATGAAAAGAAAGGTAATCACCTCAAGATGAGGTGGTTTTGACAGAAGACCATCCATAAAGTCTTAAATGAGTAGAAGGATCAAGGATTGTAGTCATGGAACAAAGAAACAGCTATGGAGGAAAGGGAGACAAATTTCAGATAGTTAAACAGTGTAGCACATGCAAAGAACTACAGTAATTGCAGGGAAACAGAAAAGCAAACTAGGAAATCAATCAAAGAAACTCAAACATTGCAGCATGAAAAGTAGAAGGGAAACAAAAACTGACCAAACTTTCAAAAATAAAGTTATTAGCATTCTTCCTAAGGTTGATCTGCCTTATGTTTGTGTTTAGTGGCGGGGTCTGCAGTGTTTAACCCACGAGTGCCCATGGGTTATTAGACTTTGATTTGTCCAGGCATATAATCAAATATTTCATGTTCACCATCTGAAGTGTTTTCTATAAAATGCAGCCTGAGGAGTGATTAGAAAGAGAATGAGTGCCACTAGGGTTTACAAGGGGCTGGTGACAGCAACTATTATCTTGAGATACTAGCCAAATCTGTCTAGCTGTGGTAGACTTGGGAACTCCCTTTCATCTGGTGGGCATATCAGGTACAGCCATCTCAGCTTCACAGACTTCAGTTTCCTCACAGTTAAAGATAGGATCGATGATGCTGAGTGACCATCTTTGAGAAGACTTCCTGACTGCTGAAAAGAAGCATGTAAAAGTTAAACCTAGGATTTGTTGTGGTTCAGTTTGCTATGTGCAATATTCACGTAGTCACAGTCAACTGTGATTACTTGAGGGGTTTCAAAGGGTATAAATTGTTCTAAGTGGCATCACATAACCTTAATTGTATCTTTACTACATAAAATACCTCTAAACCTCAGAAGAATGAGTGACAAGAGTTGGGAGAGTAATGCTAGCTGGGAAAAAGAAGAGATGTATATATACACTTTATTATGGAATTGTGGGTATCAAACCTTACTTCCCCAGCGGAAGATTGCTGCAGACAAACTTTGCCACTTTAACCATCCAGGGTTATTCAGTCTGAGCCACATTCAAAGCGTTGTACTTCTGCATGTTATTTTGATATATGCTGTAAATTATTCTCTTATTCCCCAATAAGAATATTTTTTTTAAATAAGAGGATATTGCTTAGGAAAAGTTTAAGTCAAGTTAGATACAAAAGAAGTTCAGTGTACAAAGGCCATGAAGAAAGTGGCCTTGAACAAATCAAGCAATAGCAACTTAAAAGGGAAGTACTCCAAATAAGGAGTATCTTATTTGTGTGATGGTACCTAAACCATGTAAGTTTTATAGTTCAGCTGAAAGACTTCATTATTTCCCCGTGTCACTGAGGTGATCACAGAGGAGGGGTTGGAATGTAATTTACAGTTTGTTTGGGTTTTTTCATGCACTGAAGAATCTAAATTGCACCCATTACAACAGGATATCTTACATATGAAGCAGTTAAAGCAGTGAAGTTGATTTTCTGGAATGGGAGCCATAGCACAGTCTGTTCACATTAATTATTTTTGTTGATTTATCCTGGAAAAACTCTTTAACCTTTTATTTTACCCATATCCAACTAAGCGTGGTTGCTATTGGTCTGTCTACAGTACATACACTCTGTTCAGCTTCTCTTCAGCCAAATAGTGAGGCTAAATCATGGGAGGTTTTCTTTTCCTGACTAGAACACCACCTGACTTCCCATGGGCACCAATGAAAACAAAAACAAACAATAAAAAACCAGAACCAAAACCCAAACCACCGAAAGCTTGTCTTTATCATCAGTCATAGATTAGGCATATAGTGACTTCATTACTTTCCTGGAAAGGCTGGATTTTAGAAGCAGGTCATTTGAGCAATTCTGCACCCAGACACCCCCAAGGAAGTCACTTAGTCTATGAGCTTGGGTCACAAGGCTTGTGTAACTGCAGGTTCTAACTCCCAAGGATTTCCTTCAGCAAACCTTTGCCTTGGTGTGACGTCATGTACTTTGTGACACAGAATGGACTGCCTTATTCTAACCTGATATACACTGCTGCTATTTCATGCTTCAGTAACTATTTTTAAATTCACTTCAGTTTATTTACTTCCAGGGTCAAGCTGATTTCAGTGCTTTAAGACAGTTACCAAGAGATGTCATGCAAAGTTTCTTTTGTCATGTTTTACATGTACAAACTGGGAGACACACTGTGCCGTAGTTACCTTGCAAACCAGTTTGCCTTAGCTGTTGACCACTTCATTCTATATATACATTTAACTTAATGTCTTTATTTTCCCCTCCCTTTCTTCTTTTTTACTGCTTTAACACTTTAAACATGTTTATCTAAAAAAACCCACATGCAATGCCTTGTAATGTCGAGGACTATAATCCTCTACAGATTTGTTTATTCTTCCAAAATACATTCTCTTTCTAATACAATAATCCTCCTACTAGGTATTCATGTCCTTGTATAAACTTAACAATAAAAATATTTGATGAAAATGTAAATTGCAGTAGATTTTCAGTACAAGTTTGCGTGGGAATGCCTCAGAGTAAAATTGAAACAGATATTCATTAAGCCTTACAGTAATAAATACGTTATTTTGAGAGAGAAACTCTATAAACAATAAGCAATAATCTCTTGAAAAAAGACATTATGAGTCTTTCATCACTGATAATCTTATATGAAACATTCCTAAAATTTTCAACAAACTCTCTGCCAGTTTTTAGTCCCCCATATGCTCCCTGTAATTTATGGTATTATAGATATCCAGTGTCTCTGGGCTTGTTATATGCAGTGCAGCAGGGAATTTCTGCTTCTCCGATTTCAGTGCAATGCAGTTTGCTTCTAGGAAAATTCAGAGGCACTGCACTACCCCATCCAGTTCTCTCAGACTCTTCTCCAGCTGGGAGGCGTTCGGTTGCTTTCCTGAATTTTAGATAATCATTTGCAGTATTTATTAGCAAGGTTTCTTTTTCTTCTAGTGTAAAAAGAAGTTGTGACACGTAAGAATGCTGGTCATAACTTTGACACTCGAGATGTAAAGCACAGGTCCTGCTTACAGACAGTTGTTCCTGCTGCATGACTCAGCCTATGGCCATCGACTCATTTGCTGTTAGGACTTTAGCTACCCGTTTGTTTGCAAAAGTTGACTGCAAAATACCAAAAAACCCCAAAATTTAAAAATACATCACTAAAGCCATGTGGTTTCCAAGTGATCTCTGTTAAATTGCACCTGACAGGCATAGTTACATTTTATGAGGTAACCGTAGATGTGGATTTTCCCTGTAGTTGGAAATGTATTGAAGGGATAGCAGTTAGATTCCTTATAGAAGGGTCGAGAATTTGGGCAGCATTCCTTTTGAAGCTTCAGAGAGGAGCACAAGACAAACATACTAAGTCAGCTGATATACCACCATATACTGAGAATATCAAAGCATGAAAAAACATTTTACAATAATGTATAAATTTAATGGGGAGATGCTGAACTGATGAGTGCCACCTGCACAATGAATAAATACTCAGTCTGAATAAGGACTGTTGGAGTTCAAACGGCGGTGGGGAAATCTAGGCTTTAATTTGTTGCTATTTGAGTAGTCATTCCTTCTTCATAGACAATAAATACTGCACTTTGATTTATATGTGTTCTGTTTTTGAAACCTAACCAAACTGGTTTATTTGGTTTATTTTGACTTTCTGAAAAAGGCTAACCACAATAAAATCTATTCAGAGCTGGGTACTGCAGTTTAAAAATAACAAAGCATAAATAACTTTCCTGACAAGCATTTTTAGAATGTAGCCTGAACATAATTGCTCAGCTGCAGAAGACTTTTTTACTATACCTGATACCGAGCTACACAAAGAGTCTGATCAACTGGTTTGGCATGTCCTCAAGCTATACGTTACAAATCCTGTGCATGGACAGTTTCTAGAGTGTGGTAACTGAACTGCATTCAATACTGAGGTTCTCTAGAAGTTATTCATTATACTAATGTACTTTAGGATGACAGCAAAATTTTAGTTTTCTATGAAGAATCACGAGTATTGAATCGGTAGCGACAGGGTAAAATAGATATTCACACAAGATACATACATATACGGTCAGAAACACATCTTCAAAACACATGGAGGGATGATAGACAAGAAAAAAATTATAAATGTCCCTCTATCTTTTCATAAATCCCATTTGTTGTGCTTCTTCATTAAAAAGCTACACTTATTTGTAGTTTTGATGAGGAACCTATTCTTGTTGTGTGTTTGTACGGTGCACAGAAACATTCACACTCCTTTTGACACCACGCTCTGCTTTTATCAGAGGTAGATTGTGAGAGACAAGGGAATCAAAAGCTGTCTAGCCAGCGTTTCTGTCCAAGCTGCACTCCAGCGCTGCTGTTCCCAGATAAAGCCAGACTAATTAGAATATAGGTGTAAGGTCATAAATAGCCGGCATCATTCAAACGCTCAATGCATCTAGCAAGACAAGAAATTAAAAGCCTATTTTGGCCACACACATACATTCAAGTACTAAGAGAAACAGAACTCTCATTTGCTGGATTCTGTTTTGAAAAGTTGTGTAAAGTATGAAAAAAAAGAGTATTTGGCTTTCAGCACAGGCCTATTTATCCATTGTCTTTCAAGTTCATCTCAAACATTCAGATAAACAAAGATAGATGATCAAAGGCATACATTACCTTTGGCAATATACCCATGCTTTAGTTAGCCTTTGATACTTCAATATACCTTTTCAATACGTGCTTTAGCTAGTCTTTGATACCTAAGTGTCATATATAGCAAATTGTGCTTAGAAAGGTATGACAAAAGTTACGTTGTAAGCACATATGAAACAGCATACTAATGAAAAATATGACAGCAGTGAAAGATTTCTATTATTAAGCTGATTAAGCTTGATAGTTGTAGAAGTTCAAGTTCCTAACAAGCCTGTCTATAGCATGTTGATATGTAGTGTTTCAGAGCTAGACTAAGGTGCAGCGGTGGTCCATTAGTGTTTTCACATCTCTGTTACAGGTATCAGCATTACTCTTGTCAGCAGCAGAACACATCGGTAGATTTCCCCATGTGAAGCTCTGTAGGATGATACACCAATGTAGGTATGCTATTTAAAACAAAATAAATTGTATAAGTATATGGCTAATTTAGTCTGTGATTATAAAGGTGGGATGTTCTTGTCAGAAGTTTCATGTGACTTGCTAAGGCTTTTTTGTTGGTACAAAGTACTTTCTCTGAGACTGGACAGCAATAATCAGATTGATTCTATACATTAGGATATGCTTTTCCTCCAATGGAAAAGTCAATTTCATCATGTTTAAAGCTTCTGATACAAGATGATGTTCATTTTGGACTTACTTTTGTAAGAATTTTTTTTTTAACTACTTTTTGCAAGATAATAAAAATCCAAAACAATGCTATAAGCAAAACAACTAAATTACCTGAACAGTAATTAGAGAAGACATCAGGTAAAAGGAATGCAAACATACAAGTCTATTGCTATACCTCACTGCAAAGCTCTAGTATGCTGTGTTAGTAGATTTGTTCAATCTTTCAGCAATTGCAGAGAAATGAGTATCAACATGTCTGGTTGTACCTGAGTATTTTTGATACTTGCAAGATGTGTATCTAATACTCAGATGTATTCAGATTAAATTATTGAGACATTCAACCCGAAGTAAGTTTGAAGTTTAGCAGACAGAAGCTTTGTATTAGCAACAAATTATCTAAGTCTTTGTTCTTCATTTCAGCTCAGCAAAATAGTGACATAAGAATTTACACAAGTGCTAAAACATTATTGCTGAGACATCAGTTCATTTGATAGCAAGGCTGAATAAAACACACCACAAAGCCTTTTTTGGTATTAAAGCTCTGGGTTGGTTTTGTTGGGTGGGTTTGTTTTTTTTTTTATAAATTAATTGCAGCTCACATCTTTGAGTGGAATTAACCTAATTCTGTGCTCACACACCAGCTTTTGGTGTGTGTGGGAAGTATTATTTTTCCATAATATATATAAAGTTGACAAAGGGAAAGTAACAGCAAATTCTTGTTGCCAGTGTCTAATACATATTTATTTATAATTCAAACTTGGGGTTTCACAACTTCAACACACCACCATTTTAATCCTTTCATATATGCCATGCTATCACCTTCATTCCAAACAGAGTATTGCTTGCAGTGTCACAGGGTCAGTGGTGCTTTATGATGGTTCTGTAATTGCAGTTAATCTTTCCTGAGGCTGGTAGGGTGAAACTCAAAAGCATTACTTCTATCTGAGGAGGATCAGTTGCTGAAACATCTCCCCAGGACATTCTTGACAGTATTAAAAGAATTGTATCTCTCTTTTGAAAATAAACTGAGGTGGATTTGTCCTCTTCTGAAGTTCATGTGGTGAATAAGAACCAAGTGTGACCAAAGATCTCTTATGTTGCTGCATGCAGTCTTCACATGCTTTGAGCCAGCACTCTCTGGGGTAAATTAATTGACGTTTTGTAGCTTTCAGAATCACAGACTTCAAAATTAGCTATTTTGGTAAAACATTCAGTACAAAGCAACAAAATTATTTCCCTAAGTGATGGATTTTGATTTATCAGGTTTTCAAGTAGGGTCATGCTCTTAGCTGACAAGAATGCAAGAAAAATTATTTGCAATTCCCCTCACCCTGGCTTCATTTAACATTTTACAACATATAGTCAACTATGATTATTCTTACCCTACATATTAGTGATTATAGACAGAGTTTCGTTCAAGATGAACACATTTTTATAAGCAGGTTTCCAGAATATTTGGAATATAGGACACCCTATATTTCATTCATAACAATTATATAAATTAATATTTTACATCTGCTTTTTTATTATCTAGGAGAGTTCAGGATATTTCCATTAAAATCAAAGGTCTAAGATCAGATTTTTCATGTGATCATGGAGAAGGATATTACTGAGATTATTTAGGTTTACAACTTTATGCATAATCACCACACTTCACCCTTTAAACTTCTACAGTTGTGCTTTCCTACCCATCCTCATATTGCTCAGAGGGACGCAGGAAGGCAAGATTTAATGTAGAATTTTGAGATGGGGATTAAAAAAAAAAGCCAATAACACAACAAAAGAAAAAAATCCAAAAGCAAACCAAACACAACCTTAGAACACGTAAGGATTTAAAAAATAAATTAATCACTACCTGTCAGCATCAGAAGACAAGATTTATTAAATCTGTTAAATTGACTGTAAGAAAAAAAATCATCTCTTCCAAGGCAGGCCATTATTTTCAAATGCACAGATACATAACGATATGTGCCAAGCCTTAGTTCTGTTATATTTTAATTTCAACACAACTTAGAGCAGTCTACAGTATTTAAATATTCTCAATGCAAAGGTTTAGCATCATGGACTACTGTAAGCATAACAGTTTGCTCCTGCAATATTCAAAGTGATGAGGTGCTATTACAATATATCCCAACTCCTCTGGTGTCTGGAAGAGAGCAGTGACTGTCACCACAGTAAACACTAAGTTAAAGACTCTGAGTTACTGCATGCATGCGTTAGCCAATATTTTACATTTTAAATGTCGGATTTAAATCTCACATTTAAGTGCTTAAAAGATAAACCAGACCTATATAAGAAGAATTTCCATTCTGTAGCAATCCTAGGAAGTCTTTGAATGTGGGTAAGAAACAGGGTCTGTTCTCATATTTGATACAATATAGTTCATAAACAATAGATTTATTTAATACAGGCCATGTAATTCACTGGAGTATTTAACTTAAGTGTGTGGAAAATCCTAGTTTCTCTTAGGGATAGGAAATAGACTCAAGTGATTAAAAGTTTTCTGGTTACTTTTCCTGGTAGCTTTTTGTTGCTTGTTTTTGTAGGAAGTTAAGAATTCTCTGAGGAAAGCTCCAAGATGTTTGTGTGGCTTTGTGAGTAATGGAAAGAATTTACAGCTAAATGCACTACTGCTGCATAGTGATATGGGACAATAAATAATAAAGTAGTCAAGAAGTAAGGATCACTAAGACTCCCTTTCTATAAAACAGCTTATCCTAGAGGAAAGTAGACCTGCTGTAGGACAACTGCATTTGAGATGATGGAAGCCTACCTTGGCATTTGGCAAAAGGCCAGCATATTCCAATTACTTTGCAGTTTGAGTTCTTGGTAAGAAAGTGCTACTTGGAAGGAGCTAGTACTGTGGAATTTGATAATCCTTAGTAAGTTTAATTGTTCTGCTGGGCTAGAAATCTAAGCAGTCTTTCAAAAAAGAAAACAACAACTAACAAACAAAACAAACCCAAAACCCCACACAACCAAAAAGGCAAGACCCTACTGAAGATAAAAGTTTTATAGAAGAAGACTTGACAAGGATATAAAATGCTGGGTAGCCAAAGTTGAGCAGTATTATAAATAATCAGTTGCACAGGTTTTTAAAAATAACAGTTGTTTTCACATTGAATACTGCATCCTCATTTAAGCAAAAGAGGATAACAGTGTTGAGAAAGCTTATAGAAGGAGAGACTGTAGTCTCTTTGATAACTTAATGCAGTAGAAAACTTTCAAAGCAATAAGCCTTATAAATGCTATTCTTACCACAACTGTTTACTGCAAGGCATAACACCCTTGGTCTTCATTAGCATTTTGGAATAAGCGAACATCATAATGAATGTCAGGATGTTATACTGAAGAACCTGTTGATATGCCTATACAGTTGCTTTCAGTTACATTAGCATCCATCTTCAAACAGTCCAAGCAGCTTTATTTTTAAGCTTAACCTGAACTTGTTATTCTGATTTGCCATTGATATTACAAGAATAAACAAAGAGCAAAAAGGCTGTTACCAGGCAGCCTTAATCACTGTCTGCCTTCATACACTTCTTTCTTCCCCCGCCTTCACTGCTGCCACCAGTTCCAAAGTTGTTGCATCACCTGCACTGCATTAAATGTATGCCACCCAGCATGCTTTCCCACTGAGAATGCCAACTGCATTTATCTATTTGTAATTAAGAGGTAGCAGAGGGCTTTTCCATTCATAGAAGTGATAAAATTAGACTAAAACAGTTTTGCAAGCTATTCTGACTAAAATTAGACACTATCCAAGAGGTTCAACTGAATCAGTGTACATTTCAGTGGAGAGCTTTTCATTTTTTGTTGTAATTTCCTGACATAAGCTTTCACTTCCAGCATAAGCACTAACCCTCAATATCACAGATGATGTGCTCAGAAAAAGTTACAGGTCTAAGAACATGGGCAAGCAGTTCATGATTTTTGTCTAGGATGAAAGCTTCACACTGCATTAGAGCATCTGGGCATCACATGAAGAAAAAGTGTGGATTTGGTTCTCCATACCTCAGGTTTCTCCTCTGGAAAGAAAAAGTAGGAGCGCTGCTGTGCTTTAGGGCTTAGGTTCCATTTCACAACACATGTCACAGTCTAGTTCTATACTGCTGCAAAGGGACAGTCTCTTTCCTCCCCCCCAGCCCCAGCTGCACATTTCTGCCACTTCTCTCAAACCAGACCTAGCAGTCGTGACACTGCACCATGAGTCAGGTTTTTTGTGTTTTCATGACTAATCTCAAATCCCAGCACTTCTTGCTCAATACAAAGGAAAGGACAAGTGATGGATGAGGTGTGCAGAGACTAAAGTCTCCCCATTTGGCAGCGGCCTACTGATGCAGTTATTTGGTTCTAACTACTCGGGCTGCAGTTTCATGAAACTCTTATCTCAGACACAGTATCTTTTTGCCTGTGTGAAGTATATCTCAGAGGTTAGACCTTCTTACTCATCTGTTTATCACACTGACATAAGCATTATTATTGTATACTATCAGAGCTAAATTTGCTAAATTACTCTTTTTCCCCCTATTGTTCATAAATGCTATATGTTGCCGTTAATTCCTCTAACACTATAGGTATTGGCTGGTTTGAAAAAAGCCAGTATGACTTCTTCAAAAAGTTATAAAAACAAACAGTAAGAGCAAATAGGAAGGCAAGAAAATTTATGTTTATCAGCCAACTTTCAAGATAGTTGAGAGTCAAAGATATACAGTGAAAAAGCACAGCATTAGATGATGAAGTAGTAGATTAAATCTCATGCAAATTAATGCAAAGGAACAGTCTAGGAAGAGGCAGCCTGCATCATATATAAACAGTCACGAGTTCTGGTTTAGTTCTTGTCAACCAGATAGTGAGATATGGGGTTTACTCTGAACTGCTCCCTGAAGATGCCAGCTCAGTGCTCAGTAGTGGTTAAGACAAGAAACAATGCTAGGAATTTAGGATGAGAGCTGAGAACAAAACAGAGGAGAGTGCTTACTGCATTGTATAAATCAAGGATGTACCCACATCTGTTTCTGTGCCAGAATGTTTAATAAAATTAAAACTCGAACAGAAAAGGGCAGCAGGGATTTTGAGATACATAAAATGTCTTCTACACAATAAGCAACTAAGTAGATTTGGACTCTGGCTGCAGAAATAAAAGGATGACAGAGTAATAGACAGTTATAAGACAAGTGCCTCTCATGCTTATATAGTAATTTCACAGGGACAAAAGAGAATTGGGCAAACTCAGAAAGTACACTCTGGTATTTTTGACAAATGACTTGTTGCACCTAGTAGTGGTCTTTCCTCCTGCTGTTTATCTTTCTTAGCTTTGGAGGGAAAGGTCCTTTCACACCTTTTTTTTTTTTTTTAAATGAAGTCAGTAGATTAAAGATGCTTTTCTAGAGGTTCAACCTAAACTCTAAACTACTTGCACGCATTTCACCCTTTTAGCTCTTACTTCAAAATGAAAGCAGAGATTGATTTGCCTAAGGGTACATGGTGAATTAATGAGGGAGAACGGGAACAAAATTGAGGACTAATTCGTTGTTTCAGTATCCAACTCATATAATAAGAATTACAGGGGCAAGTTGTATAACAATAATCCTCACTTCTTGGCAACAGTTATCCTGCAGTTTTATTATGCTGCCAAACACTTCCAGCTACATGAGATATGCTAGAGTTGAACAACAGTGACATATTCTTACACATCAAAATTCTGGTTTTGTATCACCTCAGTACAGACCAGAAATACAGCAGAACACATACCCTATTGACAAGGGACAACCACACAGTTCTACAACTACTCACAAAGCAGGTGCCTTCCATTTGTGTAATGGCACTACCATGTTTAGAGACATCTGTGAACTGAATTACTGATTACAATTTACATGTGCCTGAAATATTAAAACACGGATCTTAGTGTTTTACTACATATAGCAAGTACAGGAATCACACCAAAAGGTATTTCAAACATATATATTAATTTCTACTTTTACAAAATGCAGCCAATATGACAAAAATATTATCAGTTTGTCACTTTTAAGTGACAGCAGCTTAGTTAAGTAACTCCAAGGCCTTTTCATTCCTTTCTTGTTTCTGATCTGTGCTGATCTGATTTTGCTACTGAATGGCTACTCGATTACTTTCCTTTTAGTCCAATTACTGAAATACCAGATGGGCAGATCTTCTGTCTCCAAAATGTGCCTAAAGTACAGTGTTCTGACTAATCCAAGTCTGACCAAGAAAAATAAGTAATTGATCTATTGATATATATTACTTCAAATTTAAAACATGCACATCTCAATCTGAAAAGGATTTAGGACACGAGATTAGATCCAGATCTGTTCTTTGCAAGATCCATAATTGCTGGAATCTTTAATCTGCTAATCCAGGACTGCCTTGGGTTTTTAGAAAAAATACAGCTCAGATTTAGTGATGCTCTCATTCCTTCAGAAAATGCTCACAAAGTTCTGGAGGGTGCATGTTTTGCCCTGCTTGACCTTTGTTTAATTAAGTACAATAAATACACAGTTGTTTCTCCAACACCCAGAAACGGAGGGGAAAAAATAGCGACGTGGCATAAAAATACTTGGAAAAGTTTTTACAGTGAAGCATAAACACCATCCAGTTTAATTTGCAGGATTAAAAAGTTGTTCCCTATTTACAAACATTTTGCAGATAACTTGAAAATCTTTGACAGGAGTATCACAAAGAAACATCTGGGCTGTCAAGTTCTGGACTAAAGATACATAGCGTATATAAAAAGCTGGTGGTCTCAGAGGGTTTATTTATACATAGCACTTTTCTTGGCAACACAGAACAGTGAAGTGTGCAGCATATTTTAAAAGAGCAAGTTCAAAGCACACAGAACTGTCATCTGAGACTGCTCACAAAAAAACACCCCAACATGGAGCGAAGGAGAAGAGAACTAGCACTTGCCATGCAGGTATTCTGGAAAGTATAGCAGACTCCACCTAACACAGTAAACAGACAGTTTACGGAAAAGCCAAGCTCGAAAGAGAAGTAAAATGAGGAACTCTACAGTCAACATATACAGAAACTTACTAACTAAATAAACGTTCAGTGTTAAAATTTATCATCCTGATTCTAGGAACCAAGCGATATGACCACAGGCTACAAAAATAGCCACAGGAGGAGTCACATGGAGTGATGTAATGTGAATGTGGAATAAATCGCTTGCTTTTTTTAAACTGAAAAATTTATATTTAGAGAAACTCTAGAAAAAACAGAAACCAACAAAAAGGTTAACTCTAGCACCCTGAATCAGGCCAAGGGCAGTATTCATCCATATGCCTTTGCTACTTAGCATTAGTCTCCCACGATAGAAAAATCTTATGCTAACCTTGGCATAACAGTGCCAAGCACTGCATAGAGGTAATGGATAAGACCATTCTTTCTGGAAAAGTTGCTCTGTATGAAGTTTATCATCATGTCGCCACTTAATTCCTTCTGTTCAAGGACAGCACTGGGTATGGGAGTGTTAGGCAACCCCATTATGAGGTTCTGTCCTCCTAAAGGAGGTTTGTGGCACCTGAAATATGAAGAAGTTTTGGTCTGTTACTTTTCTACCAAACATCATTGTGAATAAAGGTACCCAGGAAATCCGAGATGCAGAGGGCCGTGGATTGTGTTGCAGTTTTGCCAGTCTGCTCTCCCACTCCTATAGTAATGTCCTGCAGGAAAAGGTTTTCCAAAATCTGAACAATTTAGAAGAGATCTTATTAAAAATGTAATCCTAAAACATTTCTAAGGCAGCCAGAAAGAGAAAAATACAACAGCTTTCAACATTTCCATTGGAATATTTTGGAAAACGCTCACCACAGTGCTGAGCTGTGAATGGTTAAAGAAAATTAATAGCTGTATGCAGTGTGCTAATACACTAATGCAAACAAGGAGCGTCATTCCATATGCCCTGGTGCATGAGATCATTGGCCAAGTGGCTGCATATTTCAAGCCACATGAGAGGAGCATTGCTCCTTCCAGCAAGGAATATGGCCAGAAAAGAAAGAGTTTTAGAATCCTCTATAAGAATAAAGAAGACAAAAAAGCAGCCCTGCTGTGAGCTGTACGTGACTTACCAGGTCTACCTTTTAGAACTGGTTTTGAACTTGTTAGCCCATTAATAGATTCTGTGTTATCTTCTCTTTCTACCACATCACACCACCATTGAGGAGTTCAGCAACAGACTCATTTGGCTTTGGAGTCTGTCATAGCTCCTGGTTGTTGAAGTTACTCTTATTAGCCAGCTCCATTAATTCCAGGGTTTTTTTTCCTTCCAGAGTACTTGAATATTCAGGTGTGATGCTTTATGCCATTTAATTCTCTTGATAGAGCTAGGTGTTAGTAAAGAAATAATGTGGCTTTAAGATAAAATGCACAATAATATATATACACACAACAATATTGTAGCAAATTTTAGATTATAATGAGCAACAACTACAAAGGCATTGGATTTAAAGCAGTGAAGGGCTCCAACTGTGGCTTTACCAGAAACTACTTAGTCAAGTCACTTAGGTGAGTAATTGAAATACGCTTGAGCAGATGTTAAATGTTTGCTGGCTCTGAGACTAAGCTAAACATGAGAGAGATTTTCAAGAATGCCATAATTACTTCGTTAGTGAAAGTGCATCAGTTGGGAAAAATTGTGAAGTAGCAAGGCAGTAACAGAGTACATCCATTGTTAGCCACAGCTGTAGCTTCAAAATCTGAGATTACACCAAAGGAAAAGAAATAGCCTGTTTAAGGATTAGTTCTGTCCTTTGAGGGGGTTTCTTTGTTTCTACTTCCTCATCTACCCCCAAAGATAAGGGGATGGAGTATGTCATATTACCACCATTCTCAAGTTTACTTGACCTTAGATTGAAGAGCTCTTTCACACCCCCACATTCACTTCTCTCTAACAGGGGGTAAGTTCTGCTCCTTGTCATAGCCTTACTGTTGCTGCCGCTTCTAGCAGTACAGAAAGGAAGCACGCAGCTTTTCAGGAGAGTTCTGCCCTGTGGAGGGCTGAAATCCACAATGAGGATGGAACTTCTCCTATCCTCACAAGGCTGATACCAGTCCTCACATGATTCAAGGGATTCACCGGACGTGACACTGAATGACAAAGACTGAGGTGAAACAGTCAGCTCTGCTGTGTGTTTTGCACGTCATTTACTTGGACTATGTCTAAAGGGCTCCAACTGAGCCACCTCCAGAGCAGCTATAACATGACCCACCTGAGTACCCATACATACTGCCCTTCTGCAGGCTGCTAACCCACTGCATATTCACCAGAATGTTCCACCAATGCCCAAAGCAGTACCAAGAGGTTCAAATCCTCTGGAAGGTGGATCACACTGCAAAGGCAATCACAGAGGTCATCTCTGCAAGGCAGAGGAGACAGTCTCCAATCTTAAGTCTTGCTCTTTGTTCTTACCTTCCACTTCCATGCCTCAGTGAGGAAGGATGAAGCAAAGGTAAGCTAGACATCACAACCCTCCTGGCTGTTACTATAATGAGGACTCAGTTCTAATATTTTGGAACATATTTGGAAACTCTTTTGGTCAGTAAGGGTCCATAGCTTCCTGATACCTCAGTTTTCTGTCCTTGAAATGGAAATAGGCATGCTTCCCTTCTTTCACCACTTTCAACTGTTTGAGGCACCAACATAGGTTATACAAGGGGCATACTCATTCATAAGCTAGAATTCCTGCTCACATTGGATGTAGCTAGAATATCAACAAGGAAAGTATCTCTGATGTCCATGCCCAGTAAACTTCACACCTGTAAGAGAAAGCCCCACCTGCAAATAACATTCTGCTCTTTCAACTGAGGCATTTGTCTCCCTTCTTTCCTATGGGACATGTGGAACAGAGAGGGAAAATGACTCTTAGTAACCAGGAGAGAAACTCATCATAGAAGGGCATGCTTTCCAAAAGCATATACGCACATACTCTTTTCCAAAAGGAAAAACTGCTTCTGATCCAAGTTGGGTTTGGGGGTTTTTTTGTTCTTACCATTCATAGAATTTGTACATTTATTACAGACATTTGTAAAATCTCCTATGTCTACCTAGGAAGAGTTTCACTGGCATACTTGCAGCATAAACAGTCTGCTTTTGCTGTCTAAAACATAATCAAAATTAAGAGTTACTTCTCAGTGTAGTGAGATGACTTTATAGTACTGTGAACGTTGCACTTTTCTGGCTAGCAGCTGTTTTCCCTATGGCCTGGAAGAGAAGGAAGAAAATTAACACTCAGCTCGTGTTGCAGTAGTTGCAGAGATCCTCAAATTCCCCTCTGACATTATTTTATAGAGGTTACTTGGTCCAAAACTGTCTGTGTCTGAGAGGTAACAAGTGCAAAAGCAATCATGAATCAGCAAGTTCCCTAAAGGTGAGGACCACTGTTTCCAAGCTGTCCTGTGACATGCAGTTTTCTCTTTGACTCACCTAATCTTTAATAGGAGGGGCAACTAAACCTCTGTTGAGATAGAACATGCCAGCAGCTCTGGAGAACAGCTTACAGGTTTTTTTAAATGTACTAAGTCTACCAGTGGGAAGTTTAAAATAGTTATGTGGCAACAACCTGAATTCTCTGGCCACAAACAAGTTTTTGTTTGCATTAAGCTCTGATGTCCTGAAGCCAGTCGCATAACTCTGTTTAATTCTGCAAAGGGAAATTCTTCCACATATCATTAGAGGTATGGCTCATCCATGATACAATCTTGGTCTGGCTTGAGGAACAGACTAGAGTCCCTGGCCAATTCCTTTGAACTTTGACAGCAGAGTGTTGTTAATTCTCATGATTCTACCAAGAGTACAGTGATTCTGCCCTGTGATCCAGCCAGTCATTTGGAAATCCAGCAACTCCAGCTCTCACATAATATTCATCCCAGTCTGTGGAAATCTCCTTTGATTATCTGCTATTCACATCTCCTGGGGTAGAGCATCTAGGTCATCACTTCAAGGCAGAGAGGCCTTTCTTTCTCTCATGCAGTACTCAATATGATTTTTCTCAGCTGAGGTTAAGTGGGAAGCAGAATCATACATGCAGTCCTCGTAGGGAGAGAGGAGACTCAGGCCAGCCCTCATCCCTGCTCCCTGCTGCTCCTGCAAACATGCCTCATTTCAACTTTCTCTCCCTCTCAGCGTGGAGGTGAACCAAAGAACACTCAGGTTTCACTGGAGGACTCCAGCCTAGAAGCTCTCTCAAGCCAGTGGTAAAAGTAGATGCACACTGCAACCCACAAGGAACAGGAACATAAATAAGGGCACCATGTATGTAAGGACATGAAAAACATGATTAAATGAAAGCTGGCTGCTTTCATCAGGTGGATCACTAACTGATGTAAGCAGATAGGTGGTGGAACAGAATGTGGGGTGTTACTGGAAGCCTTAGTTATCAGGAAGTTTCAAGAGTTCCTGTTCCCCAAAGGCAAATCGCATTCTGTACCTTTGGGAGAACTGTCAACATTACAGACCCCAGTTCAGAGTACTTTGATAACCAAATAAAGAGAGATACACACACAGCCCATATGCTGTTCTTGGGCTTGTTGTTGCTGTTGTGGAAGTTTTCTTCCTTGGGATATTTTGGGATGCAGCATGTGATTTTTTTAAGGTTAATTCTGGAACACTGGTACCAAATTGATAGCTGAAGATACTTTCTAGTTATTGAAAACTGAGAGCATATGCATAGGTAGTATAAAGAGTGCTAGCTGTAGGTTAAGTAATTGAGATACAGAAAGTGTCATGAAGTCAGAGACTTAGAATTCAGTCATTAAGGTATAGGAAAACAATTCAGGAAACAATATACATGTTGGATTTGATTTTTTCCATGTTTTGTTTTTGACCATGAGGGGAGAAAGAGAAAAACTAATCATGATCCATTTGTTTTCCCACCACAAAGTATACTGAAAAGGGAGGAATCTGGTTTTTGGAATTTTCAGGGGCTAGGGGAGGGAGAGTTAATTGAAAACCCTTGAAAAATAAGGATTGCTGTGGTGCTGGATACAAAAGTAGGATGCTTCTGCTTTAAAGAAAGTTCTCTCCTCCTTAAGCTTACTGAATAATTCCACTACATAAACCTATTCACAGAGTGAGCTGCAAGTTCTATATATATGTGTATAAGCCTTCAGGTTTTGGGTTTTGTTTTTTAACTACTTGTATCTAAAGGGCAGAATCCAGGCTTATTTACAAGGAATGATTGCACATCTATTTCCTAGCTTGAGTCCTGTAACAGTGCAACAGTTCCTTCTGGATTAGAAGTTACTTAATCGTGGACTAGAATTGTTTTTGGAAGAGCCTCATAAGAAGTTCTAGAGAGTAAAGCCAAGACCATTTTTAAAGCCTGTCAATAAAACAGAACAAACATTATAGGTAAAGTCTTTTGTCTACATGCTAGGTCCTCAGATTCTGCCATAACCAAGGTAGATACCCAAACCCAGCTCTGGGGGCTAGTTTTCATCATCTTTCAGTCTCTCCTGATGGAACTGGTTTACTTTGTATAAATATACATGAATAGGAGCAAAATCCTGGAACTTATTCTGTTCCAAGCAGTTGGCCTACATTATTTGATAATTTGGAATGAAGGGATGTCTCATCTAAACCAGAAACTTTGTCTCGGAACATTGAAACCTTTCTTGACAAAATCTTCACCAAAATAAGTTCATTTCCATGCAAAACTTTTGGCTTTGAATCTCTTTTTCCAACGAAAAAGCATTTTGTTGAAAGATTCTTGATGAGTTCTCTTTCTGAACAGATAGATTTTTGAGTAATCACCATGTAGGACAAGGAAATACTTGAAGATCACGAGCTTCATCAGTGTCATCCAACAGATGCATTTTTGCATAAGCAATTAACTTGAAAGAAATACACATAAACATTCTTTACTGGTTTGCAGTTATTTTCAAGTGTATAGCGAGTAATCTAACACTGCATCTGAAAGCAGCTGCAGTTTACAGATGAGTAATCTTTGCATATGAATAGATTTTGATCTGTGTATGACTAATTTCTACTTATTCTGAAACAGATTAAGCATCTTTTGCTTCCTGTTCAAAAGCAATTACAATTTACGTGGACAATTGCACTCTTTTTTTCCCTTGGAAGAAATACTGTATTTGTTGGTATTGAACACTACAGTCAGACCAGAAGCTCTATCTCATTCTTAACTTGTTCAGTTGCTTTTGATTTCACCCAACAAATTCCACTGGAGCAGAATCTTAAGGCTCATCAAGTGATAATTTATGGGACTCTAAGCAGTTAAATTACATGACCACAAGAGAATCTGAATGTTTCGAATTATCTTTGTGCTTACTTCAAACCAGATACATAGTAAGTCTTTTTTTTAATTCAAGTACTTACAATATATACTACATTGCAAGAGAAAATGTGATTGCAGTATATCCATGCCAGTTTTAGTATAGGTAGAACAAGTGAAAATAGCAGTGCAGGTAAGTTATTATCGATGTCAGCCTAGAAATCAACTGCAATATATACAGTAGCTCCCAGGGAACAGGTAAGTATTTATGCTTATGATGACTCCAGTCAGGTTTATTGGCCTTTAGGCACATAATGATGTTAAAGAAACACCTACCAGTCCTCTAGCACAACCTGCGCTGAGCATGTTGGTACACTAGTGGAAGACTGACATTAATATTACAGGTCTTACCACTGCAGTATAGAAGAGGGACCACCAAAGCTCTGTTAACATGACCTGTATGTTTTTTAAAAAGGCCAGATAGGAAACAAAAAACAGCACAACATGCATGGAAGAGCTGCTGATAACAGCATTAAGATTTCTGCAACTGTGTTGAAAAGAGCTGTGAAAAAATCACTTTAATCCACTGACAGTTGGAGACAATTAATGAGATCATATCCTTTTATCATCTCAGAATTTAATGCGCTGTTGAAACTAAGAGAACAAAAACCTGTATTTTGATGATGAAATGTCTTTATTGACTATGCATCGATTTACACTTGGAGATACAGGACACAGAAAGGTGGGACTTGGTTTTCATAACCCAAGGGCCAGAGTGCAGTAGCATAAGTGACATTTTTCATATAAATTGACAGTTAATAATATAGGGCATGGTGGGTGTGGAAAACAGGGAGAGAGGCAAACACTGGATAAGAGGTATTAGCGTGAAGGCAGCACTGGTACTTCAAACACAAACCAAACTCTGTACAAAGAACGGTCATCCCACTGACTCTGGTTCATCTTCAGTGTCTTTGTTCATAGGGGAACACTTCAGTCAGTAATCTCTTTCCCTTACACTACTCCTGATGAGAGTATGAGCACCCATTATGTACTGTGGCATCCATTTATACCTCAGCGGTATACCAACCGAGTTTAGGAATCTGGACAGTTACATAAATAATATTACACAAGTTTCTGATTAAGACCTAAATGCGTAAAACTTGGCTCTGGTTTCTGTAACAGTCCTTCATTAGCTCACACTCAAGAATTTCAGTAATTCTTTGGTGAAAGAGTAAGTTTTCCACAAGCCCTTATTAGCAAATAGACTTTGAATAGGAGTAGCATACGCGAGTCAGAAATGCAGAGATTCAGCAGCTCTTTAACCAATATTAATTGCTTGCCTACTCCTGAAGGAAATTAGGGTGTCACAGCATTCTTTCAGCTTTGTGTCTGTAAGAATTGTATCAAAAAAAGAATCAGAAAAAGGTAGGCAAAGCATTTATTTCAGGTTCTGAGACTCCTCAAAAGCTTTAAGGACTGCGAGCTTTTGGCAATACGTGAAGGAATCCAAATGCAAAGGCTGTGAAAGAAACCAGATTCAGAAAGGTGCTGGAAAGCACTTTGTGGGAGGCACTCACGCACACAATCCCAGAGAGCAATTAAATGCAGGAAGCTGGCAGGGAGACCGAGGTGGGTGGGTTAGGTGGAATTGAATCAGGTTTTGGTTTGTTTTTCACAGCACTGTGCTAAGCTAGTTCTTACAGCTTCAGTCTGGCAGAGGGATGTGTCATTAATCAGCAAGACAGGATAGTATAAACTTGATTTTGAAATTGAGGGCTACCTATCTGGAAAAAGATAGCTATTATCATCCCCCACTTTTGTAGCCAGAGGAAACAGTTCCCTTACATTGCAGCCACTTTCGACAATAGATGCTCGAGTCACATCAGGATTAGTTGCTCTCTTACATCCCTTGGCTACTATTTCCTTCAGTACAGTACAGGGTCACAGCAATGTGACAAACAACATAGGAGTAGGACATATTTAACTATCCTAAGGTGATCTCAGAGATCTGTGTATTTGAATCTGCTCAGAGAAAAGATTTTACTGATAGAGAAGTGATATTGAAGCAATTTCCCTTGCACTCACTCACATACACACAACTAGAGTAATCTGGGTTCTAGACAGATTTGAACTCCTCTTAAAAATTTGATTCTTGTATAAATCAAAAAACAATAATACCAACAGAGTAATGTATTGTTAATTTGAGCATCCTTACTAGTCTTTCAGATACAGGTTCTTTCAATTACATTAGGAGAAAGGAATTATTATCAAATCTGGGTTTGGGGCAGGTTTTTTGGTTGGGTTTTTTTTTATTTATATACATAGGATCATCAACTTCTGTAATGAAATGTACCAGTATTTTCTCAGTAATAAAGTTGCTACAAAAATTCACCTCCTCAACATGCACCTACACTCCCAAAGCATCACCTACTACTTACAGTGCAGGGGCAGAAGCTTTGATGGGGAAGAGTCAATCTGCGTAGAGGAAGATAAAATAGCCAGTTAGGCTACACATCCACTAGTTTGTAAACTAACTGCAGGGATTGTGTAAATTCTCAAGTGTTGCCACATCAGCTTTGAGATCTGCTTACTTACAAAATATTTCTAAACAGTACTTCTTTACTATATGACATGAATACACATAAACAGGACACAAAGTTGACATAAGGGTCTCATGTACCTTGTGGAAACAAAGCTGTCTCCAGTCTCTGTAAAATTAGTGAAAAGCATTTCAATACTGTAACAACATACTATCAATTTAATCATACATTAAATGCTTAGCTCTCAGAATAGTAGCTATATATTTTTGTATTTAGCAAACAACATAGTATATACTGTTCAAAGTAAAACCATATCTACAGTTTGAAACCCTTGCTCATGACAAAACAGGATTTATGAATGTATAGGCAACTTTAATATACTATCTGAAGACAACCAGAGCCACTTCTGCATCTTGAAAATGTTGTCTTTGATTAAATAGCGATTACAATCTTCCCTCAGATAAAAAGAAAATAATATATGTGTATATATATTTATGTATATCATTTCAAAATCAAAGCCTTTTACTTACTGCATCTTCTGCATGTCATCTGATGGCATTGGGAACAGATCCCAACATCCCAGAATGCAGCTTGGCAGGTATTAGCCTCCTGCTTATAATGGGCTCTCTAATTGCAATGCATTTTTTTCTCTTTTGAACTAGCTAACTAACCTGTAATTTTTCTTGGTATCTGCCCAAAGGTAAATGAAGTATCTGATACACCAAAGGAATTCCTCATCTGCTACAGGTGACTTCAAATTGGGAGTTGCCATCACTAAATAAGAATGAATCTACATGTAACCAGGTTTCAATAACATCCCCAGGCAAGACAGATCGCTCATGCTTCCATTTTTATACTGTTTATTGTTTCTTATAAGAAGAGTGAAGCCCATATGCAAGTCTCCTCCCCTGAGCTCCAACACAAGGTTGAAGCTGAGATTCTGATCATTGAGCAAGTATTGACTTGATTTAGTAAGGCAAGAAGAACCTCAACAAGCAATTGCAATTCCTGCTGATACCCACTGGCTTCAGGTGCTTAGCAATTCAGCAGATCAGCAATAAGCAGGCTTAAGCTTGACCCACCTTTCCCTCCCCATTTTGTAAAATCAGGGTTATTCTTGTTATCTCGCATTTGGCACTTTGCACTTAGGCAAATGCATTGCAATAGATTATCTTCCACTGTTCACAATATGAAAAGATTTGGCTATTAATATGTCTGTTAAAAGTCAATGCATATGTACAAGTGGGGAGGAGACTGCAGGTTTAAATGCAAATTTGCATGCATTTCCTATAGCAGGAAAAAAAAAAGAAGGGTTTGAACTAACATACTGCCTCTTCTTCCCTTTCCCTCGTTTTGAGAAACACTGACTTTGTCCTGCCTTCTGTTCTTTCAGCTGTTCCTATAGCCTCTTCTTCTTCCTGCCAGCATGCTGAGTAGCAGATAAAAGACATACTGTCCTTACCAGGTGTCTCTCTTCTCCAGATTAAGACAGTTGCTGGGCATCTTACTTGTCTGTTGGGATAAAAGTTTGCCTTCTCACTTAGAGGGTAAATGTCTAGTTTCTCCAAGAGTGGAACCACTGTGACCAGTATAGTGTTTTTTCTCCAGCTGTTTCCTCTGTTGAATATCAATGTTCTGCAGTGCAGCAACTCCAAGGCCTTCTCCTTGCATAGAGGGAAGGCAAAGAGCTTCCTGTCTTATTTTATCATTATCATGCCCATTCTTTCATTGTGGACTCTGCCTTGTTCCACGTGTGGGAAAGTAGACAAGAATCCTGAGAACAGTATAGGGCAAAGATAAACCAGGCTTCTCACTCAGCATATGTGAGCTTTGGCTAGAAAGAGTCAATTCTCTTGTGGGGAGATTAAATGTTTCCCTAAAGTGTTACCCTCCTGGTCTCTAGGCAAGATAACATGGCACTAGAAATACAGCCTTCTCCCAGAAAATGATTTCCCTTTATTTGTAGCCAGTTATTAGATAGGCTCCCTGCATGCTATGGTGTAGCATTGTTCTGCTTCTGGACAATCCTTTTTTGTACTACTAGCAAGTCTCCACTAACCACTTCAGGTATATAACCATGCAGATTCACATGAAAACTAACACACTGCATGTAAGCCAAATGCAAAATCCTGTAGCGAAGGAACTCTTCAGAAATCACACACACCCTCTAGACAGTGTGGACTGAACGCTGCAAAACACACTAAGACAGTGTCTGCCAATATCCTTGCCTTTCTCTGAAGCACAAAGTCATTTCAGCACACAGGGAAACTTAATGAAGTTTTTCTTTTATATTTCTGTGAAGTCATTCACCTTCCCAACTATGATTCTCATCAAGAGATCAATGCCTTTTTACTTATCTCATAGAATACCGGGTTGGAAGGGACCTCAAGGATCACCTGGTCCAACCTTTCTTGGCAAATGCTCCACCTAGACAAAAGCATAGTCTAGACAAGATGGCCCAGCACCTTGTCCAGCCGAATATTAAAAGTGTCCAGCCTTGGGGAAGCCATTGCTTCCCTGGGGAGATCATTCCAAGGGCCAGTTGTTCTCACTGTGAAAAATTTACCTCTAGAGTCCAGTCAGAATCTCCCCAGGAGTAACTTGCACCCATTACCCCTCCACTTTTCCATGTGACTCCTTGTCAAAAGGGAATCTCCATCTGCTTTGTGGCCACCCTTTAAGTACTGGAACACAGTGATGATTTCTCCTCTAAGCTTTCTTTTCCCAAGGCTGAACAAACCCAGGTCTCTCAGCCTTTCCTCATACAGCAGCCTTCCCAGTCCTTGGATCATCCTGGTGGCCTTTCTCGGGAACCTCTCCAGCCTGTCCATGTCTTTTGGACGGGGGGACCAAAACTGAATGCAGAACTCCAGGTGTTCACTCTGTTTGCTCATATTGAGCTTCTTGTCCATCAGAGGACCCCCAGGTCCCTCTCCATAGAGCTTCTTTCCAGCCAGGTGGATCCCAGTCTGTGCTACACTCCTGGATTATGTTTTCCCAGCTGCAAGACCTTACATTGATCCTTGTTGAACTTCATAAGGTTCTTGTTAGCCCACTCTTCCAGCCTGTCTAGGTATTCCAGGAGGGTGTCTCTCTCTTCCGGAGATAGCCTTTACTTTAGCCAGCAGCATTTCTTTCTCTGCTGAAGTTTCAAGCTTCTGTATCCAAAACTCTTTCATGTCATTTAGGTCTCATATCTACAAGGTTTGTTTCCAATCCACTACAGATTTTGTAACAAAAAAAGACTGAATAATTTTCCATATGAAAGTTGGGGAAAGATACTCAGTTTTAGCCATCTGGTTTAGGTACCAGGGAATCAGTAAACAGATTAAATTCTAGTTTCCTAGTAAAAACAATAACATTATTCCCGTGTTTGTGAGAAGTAAAGTAACTCAAGTAAAAGTGAGAAAAAATTAAACTGGTGGTTGGGAAGACTTAATTTCAGTTCATCTTAAGAAAATACTGTCCTCATAATAAATCCGTGGGGTTAGTTTTGAGTGATTTTTCTCCATTTCAGTTCACACTTGGACAATAAATGGTACAGCACACGTGAACAGTGGGAAGTGGGCTGTGGTTCAGTACCAGTCTGCGACACAACATGCCAGGCCTGGAAGAGCTTTCAATGCTAGTTGATATGTTTTGACCCTCTGCTTAGAAACAGCTTAAGTCCTGCATTGTCCACCTGCAGGTTCCCCATTTTGAGAAAGAGAAAAGGACATTGTAAAGCTTACAGATATTATAAAGCAGAATCATCTGTTTCAGATAGTTTGTTGGCAGTGATCTCTATGAGGTGATTCCTGACGTGTGTGGCCCTGCTTTAATCGCCGTGTGGATACCGTGGGAAGGTTTAAAAGATTGTAGGTGTGTGTGCAAACATTTTACAAAAGCAAAACCAACCTACAGGTGGAGGTAAAAATACCTCTACATAAAATTCAACTAGTTTAAAACACTAGTTAAGTCCCAGTGTCAGAGGGTGTGACTTTGTCATCATTTATCAAAAATATTTATTCACTTTTTTCCTTTAATACAGTTACTTTACACTAATCACTATTTCAATAATGACATACTGCAAAAGGTGGAGATTTGGGTCTTGGCTTCTGCAGTGTTGTATGGCTTTTAGATTTTTTCTCCAGACTTCTGTGTACACAGTTCTATTTGTATGCAAACAGTATTTGTGCAGGTGTCTACCTGGTGTTTGGGGCATGCAAAACTAGGGCCTGCCAAAGCTTTTATTTGTTTCTTGTTTCTTTTCCTAGCCAGACAATCATTTCACATACCAGAGTGTCTGGGCACCAGAGGGATGTGTTCTTCCATTTCAATAAAAGTCCACATTCTTTATGGAACTATTTATGCTTTCTTCTTGTACAGCAAATGAGTATGAGTACAGGATAGAGCAGAATTCTGGAATCCTTCTCCTCCAAAGTAAGAAGGTTTCTGACTTAACACACATGCACACACGCAGACACTTCACTGCTACCTGATACATTCTGGGGTATCAAAAGCTGATTCTTACCAAATTTGGGGCAGGGGAAAAGAGTGATCCCTGGTTGGAAATATTCAAAGGAGGGAACAAGCTAAGGATCCTCAGATGTGGGGTTCTCTAAGCAGGGACAACTTCTGGAATCAAAATAAGCAAGTATTAGATTTGAGTATCAAACTGAATCTCCCTGTATTCAGTTGATTGTAAAAGGAACAGGTACTCAACTAAACTTCTCGTGCAGTACGATTAAAAATGAGTTAAGACCAAACAGATCTTCTGTGGGAGAACTGTGTAAATATAACATGATTCTGTGCAAGGATCAGTTCAGTGGCAAAGGGAACAGAGTTAATTTTCTTGAAAATGCTAGTCCATCCATTGGCTTTGCATGCAGCTACTGCTCTTATTTAAAGGTATGGCACTACCACCCTCATTTGGCTTGCCCAAGAGGAGCGATACAGTGTCTTTGTGCTTAGGAGGAAAAGTTCAATCAATATTCTCATGTTCCACTCCTAGAGAGAGGTACTGGAAGGAGCACAGAGCACTCCAGCACACAGCACGATCCATACTATGGGAACATGCAAAAACCAGAAAGAAGATAGCATTTAGGCTTCTAAAATTAAGTAGATAGCAACCACATCAATTAGAACAACAGAATCCAGAATAAGTCAGCATCCAGGGACCGCTGACCTAATCGTGGTATGCAGAGCAGGTAGCCAACAGTATTGATCTAACATACTATGAATGCCCAGAATACTCATCCCAATCTTTTTGCTTCAGATTGTGAAGCGTGGGATATCTGCCAATGAAATGAAATGCTTTGAAGCTTAGAGGGGAACAGCACGGCAACCTAACATTCTGGGGCAAAAAGCCTTGTTACATTTCCATTTTGTTATTCTTTCTCCTACAGCTGGAATAATGGCAATCTAGTAATGATTTGGATTCCACTGAATTGCAGTTGGGAATGTAATTTAACAGTACTATTAACTTGTAAACTCCTTCAAAGCAGATGACAAACAATATGTGCTTCATTATCAAACGCAAGCATGTATCGCTGCCAAGGAAAAGGCCACCGGGCAAAGGGGTTCTGATGGCTATCGTTTGGCAGAGTTCTATGTTTGTAAAAAAACTGCACTTCCAGGCATTTGGGTGTGGGGCTTTTTATGGAACAATCTTGATTAGCTTGCTTTCCTAAGGAGAGGAAGCTTATGTAATGGTTCGGTCTATCTCTTGCTCCAAATTTCAAACATATTTGGTACGTGAGCCAAGGTTTCAAAAATAATTAAATTTCTAACGTTTCTTGGAAGTCAGCAGCTGAAGTCAGAGAAAGGAACCATATTCATGCCCCATCTGAAGGGAAGAAAGAACTCAGAAACCAGCCATCGTGCACTGTACTGTTTACTGTAGCAAGCTGGCCAGCCACCACTTACCGAAAGCTGCATCAGCCACACTCTGTGAGATTCTGCCCTATGGAGGTGACACTGAAACGAGAAACACAGCTAAGCCATCCTTATTTATATAGTGGGGAGCACAACTGAAGCTGCTTCAGTTCTGCTGCTCACAATCTGGTTTTCTCTGTGCTATGTACTCTCATTCAAAACACAATAAGCATCATCGTCTTGTTCTTAAAGCAGCATGGAACAATGCTCAGCAAATTGTACCATAGCTGAGGCACCAATTAGTTAAAATACTGGGTGGGAGTATACACAGCATTTTGGTCCTTGGCTAGAGGACAAATGAGAGGGCAAGGGTGGGTAATAAGTTTTGATCTGTCTCTCATAAGATCATTTTGATTTACCAAGGGTGCCACAGAATGAGAATCTGAATGCAGTTGCTGAAGTGGCAGTACTTTGGCTCAGATTTTTCTGAGGAATAAAAGCAATTCATTGATATAACCATGCAGGAGACTTTGTCCAAAATCATGAAATGTTTAACTTTCTTCCTTATAGCAAAGCCCTATCTGTGTCATTCCTTTTTCATTTGTTGTACTTAGCCTGGATTCCTTAGATAACTTTGCTGGAGATTTGAGTTTTATTGTAGATACGGAAAACTGCCTGGAAGTTTTGCTCCTTGATTGTTCTGGCTGCTTTCCAGCCTCAATAATACTCAAGACGCAACACATTCAACTTGCTCCAGCAACCACTCTTTATAATAAAGCAAAGCATAAAGGACACCATGCAAAATTAACTCTGCTGCTACCTTAGTTAATGGCTTCAGACACCAGTAAAAGAGAGTTGTGACCCAGATCTTTGGAGAGCTGGTTTTAACTCCACTGTATTGGTTATGTGAGCCTAAAATACAGCCACAGGTAAAGGTGGCAGGGTCACTGTAGAAGTCAATAAACACCGCTCAATGCTGCAGATCGTGAGTTACTAATGTTTCTATGACCGTCCAATACCCAAAGAATGTGTAGTATGATGCAGTCTGTGCACACATGTGAATTGTTCTCACTGCCAGGCTGGCTAGCACCAGCTGCTGACAGTAGGGAAAATGCCTGTGGAGACACCTGGCTTATATTAGACAGTGCTGTTAACAAAACCCTAGCTGACATCCGCGAAACTTTTATGGCTACATGCAACCTAGAGAAAAAGTGCAGAGTAACAGATGGACTCACATGAAGCATATAAAGGCAGTAAGCTAAATTTTAAACCTTTCTGAAAAAACTACACATAATAATATTCACTGTTAATCCCAGTGGTATAGATGACTATGACATCTTGTCATTTCCAAGCATAAAATCCTGGTTTCTGTTGCTTATTAGTTTGCCAGCAGAGTATTTGGACTGTGAATGTTCATGCTGGGTCTCTGCCCTAAGGTGATTCTTTTGTGTTTGAGTGTGTCCCCATCCATCCCGTCTGTGTCATTCCCCCCATATGTATAAAATAGCAACAATCAATTGCTCAAGAAGGAAAACTAGTAAACTTTGTTAAGCATTTTCCAACCATTCCTTTGAAGCTGTACTGTGCCCAACCTTTCAAGCAAGCGCTTCAAATTTGGTGCATTAGTTGCTTTGGTTAAGGATGTGTCTATTGACATCTTGTAGACTGATAGAGTTCCCTTTGCTGGACATCCATTGGGTTTATTTACAGGCTGAATCACTTGTTCATTAACAGTCCCTAGCAAACATAATTAACAGTATGGGCTTCTACATGGCCTGCAAGGGGCCAAGACTGCACCCATTATCTTTTCTTGTGGTGGAGAGACAATTTAAACACTGAAGCCCTGAAAGTTCAAACATCTGTGTGAAACCTCTCAAGAAACCTTTTCACATTCCCCAAAGCATCCCCCTGATCACTGTTTGTGCTTTCAGAGGCATTCAGTAAAGGCAGAACACAATCCAGACTTCGTGTGAGACTTTTAACACTTCGTGTGAGACTTTTAACACATTTACTCTTTACTTAGAAGGTACATAAGAAAGAAGATAAGATGAAGAAAGTAGATAAATGATGTTTCTTCACTGTGTTGAAACAGATCTGGGACTGCGCTAAGCATCTTCCAGGTTTCTACAAATCTTTGTTGCTATTCTTGACCTTCATTAAGAACTTTCTCCTCCTACTCCTCCTAAACATCATTTTATTTTGATATCATGCTAGATCTTTCTGGTATGAAAACCTGCTTGCCTCTTCCTCTACATTACTCATAGCTTCCTGTGAGTGTCAGGGAATCTGGTTGGGTTCCCTCACCACTCATGGAAACTGTGTGTCCTTGAGCAACTTGGTTAGCTTCTGCCTCACTTTTGGAAAAGAGGAATTGCTATGTCACATCCCCTACCTTTTGTCTTGACCTCTGTTTCAGTTGTAAGGAAAGGTAGGGTGGGGTTTCATACCACATGTGTAACAACTTGCTTTTACTGAGTGGTCTGAAGAAGGGTTTCACAAGAGTGTGGACACATGGAGGGAGGGAACCTGGTCACACACAAGGCTGAGGGAGTTAAGAGAAGTTGTGATTCTGAGGCAACTGAAGAATTTAAAAGTCAGGCAGGGACTGCAGACCTTCCTGTGTGCTGAATGTCCTGGCTGACATGAGCTTTGATAAAGGAGGATATTATTGCTTTTCTTGCAACTTCTGACCTGCTGCCAGATATTGTCCAACTATGGACAGTCTTCAGAAAGCTTGTGATTACTTTTTTCTGTCAGAAGATAATGAACAACTGTTATTTCTTTGAAATGAATTCCTAATAAATAGCTGAAAATTATTAAACCTCAGACTATCTAGGAAGAAAACTGAAGCCCAGTCTTCGGGCAGTGAGTTTGACAGTTTTGTCTTGTACTGAGAAATTCAGCCTGTTCCCTCATCTTTATTAAAGAGAGGTTTCAAAGGATTTGTTCTGTAACTAAAACAATTGTTGGGTGAGGTATCAGAGGAGCCCAGCGGGGCTGTACAGCAAGGAGATGAACGTCTGCTGTACGGGTACGCTGCCCAGCTGAGCAAGGCTTGGATCCTGCTAAGTCCCCCGGCCTTCTCCGAACCACCGAGTCCTCGCACAAACCCTGCCTTGAGCTACACCACATCAGGCTCACCCACTTGGTGAGCTGCACGGGGTAATGAGCAGTGTTTAGTTCCTTTGTACTCTCAGGATCTCTCACTGTAAGGTGCTCTTAATCAGATACTAAGTTGCAAACGTGGTGTGCTGCAAAACTGTAAAGGAATTTGCCATGTTCATATACAAAAGTAACAGGCATTTTGCATATTTATTTTTAGGTGTTTTTTGTTTGAGGCACACAGCCTGAGACTTGGTGGAACAGCTTTAAATGCCCATCTTGGTTCCATTAGTTTTCCCTCTGCTGTAAATTAAAATATATACATCCAAATTTCTTCTACAAAAGTTGATGAGGGAATGAAAAAAGTAAATTAGGGGTACAGGTTTTAGAATATTTGGACTGGTATTCTTAAATTGTTTTATGTTATTGTAACATTTCCTTTTAGCTATACTATTAAAAAACCCCTAACCCTTACCTGCCTAAATGCAACATGTGAAGTATTTTCAAGGTCACACAGTTGGGACAACAGAAGTTTAGTCTCAGCATATTAGAAGGAGCCCCAGCAAAACCACCCAGGGATCTTGAAACATCTACTTATCATGGCAGGAGATCACTTCCAGGTTTCTTTAGAAAGCACAGTGCAAGCTGCTGTGCTGAAGATTGAGAACCAAAGCAAACCTAAAAATTGCATAACACACAGGGCCAAGGAAGTAAGGTATTGAGTCCTATTGCTTCATCCACTGCAATAGGCTCCGTTGCAGCAGTGCATTAAGAAACCGAGGTACGAGGCAAGACGAGACATTGCAGTATCTCAGCAACATGGAACAGGGCTGGTTCAGGCACAGGGAGCTGGACTTTCAGTTTAGAGTGAAGGAGCAGAACTTCACAGCTCTTACAAATGCTCCATAGTCCCATGACTAAGCTGTGGCATACTTGGAAAATGCAATCCGTAATACATACAATCTCAATCATCATTTGGAAACCTCTGACCTATATGCAAACTTCCAAGGAGCCACCACTGCAGATAGCCTATCACTGCAGTTATGGGTAGCCATGGAGCTCCAGTATTGTGTATATGTAATACATTGTTATGCAAACACACATCTACTTTTAAACCCCAGTTTCACAGTCATCGTGGTTTAAATTTCAAAGCATCAAAAGAAGGCAGAAATAAAGTCTGCTGCAAATAGACCTAGATTAAATCTAGGAAGAATTTTTACAAACAACACAAACACAGGCAGTTTGAACCCTAAAATGGAACAGTTCTGGTCAGGAAAGGCCAGCCACAACAAATCTTGCACTTAAAAATGCAACTTTGTACTTGGTAAAAGTTTATTCTTCTGCTGGTTTAATATTTAAATAGGAAAAGACAGTTTCAAAGATTAGGAGACTTTTCCTCAGCAAATGAGGAAATTTTCACCAAATTCCTTACCTGACATTCATAAAAGGCCCTTTAGAAATAGCACTTGGGCTTTTCCAGCTGATCTCCGACTAATTAATTTAACCTTGTGAAGCAGGTCCAGCAAGTATTTAATCCTGACCCTTTAGCCTGGATTCACAGAATCACTAATGTTCCCTATGTCACTGTACAATTAAACGCGCTGCGATAGCTGTGAAAAACATATTCCTCCCCCCAAATCCCCTCTGGGACTCACCAGATCCAGAAACCTCTTCCCACACCCAGCTAGCCTGCGGGCACCATCAGCAGCAGTTTTGATCCGAAGGAGAAATCCAGCGACTGAGACGGCCCCTGGCTGGGAGGATGTGTGCAAACAGAAACCAAGTGCACCTGGGGTTAACAGTTCTTGGGGGAGCAAAGGCAAGGAGCTGAGACAGTCAGAATGATTCGCCTTTCCAAAAGGCTCTAAGGCATTCTTTGTGTTAGCCGAAATACCTGGACCCACAGGCTGAACTCTCCAGCGTCACATGGGTGACAGAGCTAAAAAAGGCAAACGCATCGGCTTAATCCAAACTCCCCCAGTATGTTACTGGTTTCCCCTGGGTCTGCTTACGTGCCTCTTCCAAACTTCTCTGCAGTTTTCCTGGGATTTTAATATCCCACTCTCTTTGATTTGGTACTTTTTCTCTCTTTTATTTTTAGATTCAGTATTTCACAGTGGTCTGTAGAGTCTGCTTGACGCCAGCAAATGTAACTGGATCCCAAATCCCTGCAAGCCAGGAATTGCAGCCATGATCAGCACGCTGCCGAGAGCGCAAACCTTGGCACTGGTCAAAACCAAATAGTCTGAATCCTCTATTTATCTTACAGCAGGGCTTGGGAAAGGAGGCAGGAAGAGTTCATCAAAATGTAAGGAATAGCTGGGAAAGGTTAGGGGTAAGTAAATAGAAATCAAGGATGCAAATAGATCTGTTCTACAACAGATTTGTGTGACCAGACTTCCAAAAGCACGAACAGGGATTTACAAAAAAACCCGGAGATATTTCATTCTTTAGTAACCTAGTAACAGGACAGGCATGCACAGAGCAGAATGCCTTTAAAAAGGCTTGTGTCAGCAAGGTTGACTTTAGTGGAATAAATAGGAATAGGCTGCTTGGCAGCAGGTCACTGCTGACAATAATCTTGCAGGTCAGATTTTCCAAGTTACGATGGCTCGTTTGATACACATGTAACTGCAACTTCCAATGCTGTTTAGGTTTAATTTGGGCCACCATCTTCCACCCAGCCTTTGGTGAGTAGGTGCCAAGGTGCCTTACTGTCCTATAGTATGCAACTGGAATAAATCTGGTCTCTGATACTAAGGATCTGAATTACCTTGCTTCAACTTACTTTTTAAATTTTCTATCACTTCTGGCCCTTTCTTCCCGTAGCAGAGAACAAAATGAAGGTTTTACAGCTTATCTGATTAAGAAATTGCTCCTCCTAACTCTTCTAGTATCTGTAACTAGTGTCTACAACAGAGTGTGACTGCTTCACGGAAGAAAAAACAAGTGTATGGAGGCAGTTATTTCCCAAAGGTGATGGGATGAGTCAGCAGCAGAGCTCAGATTAGAAAACCGTTCAGACTGCCCATCCCATATGCAGCTCACTAAACCACTGCTCCTCCTGCGGCCTCCAGGGAATAAAGTTCATTTCACTAGGTGGTAAATGCTCAACTTCTGCCCTTGCACTTCACCTCGTTATTTATCTAAGTTTTGGCAGGCTTAATTGTCTGTTGCCAAGATAGAGTGCAAATCAAGACAAACAGAAAAAGCATTGGTCTGCCATGGATCAAAGGACACTGCAACAGCAGAACTCCACTGGGGGAAAACAAGAACACTGGCCTGCTGATACACTGAATATACAGATTGCATGGAACACTGAAATTGCTTGAAAATCAATTTTTACAAGGTACCTTCTCTGTCTCTTCATCAGTAATAAATGCAGAGTGACAGAACTGTAAAGCAGAGATCTTGAACAGAGCAACTAACATTATCTGTCAGTTTTCTCCTTTGCATAAAGAAGGTTCCATTATTATAACTTTTTATTCCTGGCATACTTAACACTGGTTTGGGCAAGTTACATAACCTTAGCAAGTCTCCTGGGCATAGATGGTATTCAGAATTCATATCTGTTCAACTAATTTGAAACTCGGCCAGCCAGTTGGAAGTAGTTCTGCCAGCCGTAAGTGATGCCACTTTACGTTGCACAGGATGTGTTCTGCCTTCACTGCTCTGCTGTGGCATGAACTGGGAAGAGACTGTGAAAACATGTCCTGTGTCATCTCCTGCTGGATTCTCATGTAATTTTTCAGTTACCCTCTGTATCACAGTTCCTCTTGGTTCTCCTTGATCCTCCTGGTTCATCGTTAGCCCTTCATTCTCATTGACCCAATTAGCAAACACTTAAACACCAGAAAACTGATATTGTTTATGCCTGACATTGAATGTCACACTTTAGGAGCTGCTGTTTCTGCAGTGATGCTTCAGCGTCACGTCATGTCAAGCACCACTAAAGTGGAAAACTTGCTAGTCTCCCATATTGATGCAACTTTTCCATAAATTTGGTCTTCTCATCAAGAGTTTTCCTTAAAGGACCCAAAGCTTTAGCTTTCTCTTCCTCCTGCTGGCTAGCAGCCTGATGTATGTACTTGAAAGCGCTTTACATTGTGGCTTAATGATGAGTCAGAGTTTCTTGCAATTTACCCATTGGCAATTTACCTTTCTTTTTCTTTCAACAGTAGTGTTGATTTGTTAAGGGAGTTTATGATCTGTTTGGGGTTTTTTTTCTGTTTTCTAACTTTCAGGATGTACACAGATGGTGGCAGACAGTGCGGTCAGAGAGCTCAGACGCATTAAGACTGTCTCAGACAGCTCTATGCTTGGAGAAGGCCCTCAAGGCAGATAGTCCAGTGAATGCTGCAGGTGCACTGGTCTCCGGGGAACTGGAAAAGCTATGCACTGCCTACCACCAGGGAGCCTTCTGAGGTCAGTCCAACCCAAGATACCATTAGCATTAAAAGCAGGTGTGACCCCCAGGATAGTGAATGTGTGACTGGGCTCTGTTACTGGGGCTTTTTCCTGCTTGGGAAGGATCCTCCATGAGGCAGCATGGATAGCTGCAATACAAACCCTTACCTTGAGACCCAAAGCACAATTTTGGGGTATATATTACATCCTATTTAATCAGTTAGCTCGCCAAAAGTGATATAAACGTGGTATGTGTTTGAATACAGCTTTGCATGTACATGGCAGTGCTTTTTCTATGATGGAGGGTACAGAAGTGTTCTGGGCAGGAAATGCAGACAGATATTCTAGGAAGCATACATACATGCTAGCCTAAGGCAGTTATAAAAAGAAAATGGGGTGCTGCTTAGATGACTTAACAGTAGGGACTGAGTTACCACTACCAGTCGTGATTCATCGACTTGTTGCCTTTCTGTCACCAAGAAATAGAGAGGAGCAAGTCCATGAGAGCAGGACACACAAGGAGCCTTAAGCTCTTAGCATGTAAATATTTGTACAGCAGACAGTGGGTCCTGTGCAGTAGAGTAAACATTAATTCTTCTGTTTTATTCTCAAATGCAAGTGTATTTTATTCAAACCCTAATCTATGTGCTGTGTAGCCACCACTAATAAACAATTCCTGTTCAGCTAATCTCTAGAGAAAGATTGCTTCCTACGTACCCTGACATGTTTCTTGCAGGCATGTTGCTCATTGACTTACCCTTTCTTTTTTTTGGACATGGTAAAACCTGTTAATCTAGGAATCTGCATTGTGGAGAGAGATTTAAAAAAACAGTCATACAGAGATAATTGTGGAAGGCATAGATAATTTAAGTTCAAATCCAAAGGTTTTTATTCAGCCCTGTAGCTTTAAAGAGAGCAACCTTAATTAAGTTTTTGAGAAGGAATAAGAGTATACGTGCAGTTTAACTTGCATTATCTAAATTTGGAGTGTAGGGAAAGAAGTGAACTCTCATTTTTTATTTGAGTTAGTTTCTGGAAGATCTTGTCTCTCTCTTTGGAGTACAGAATGTGCCAGGATTAGCAGAGCCAAACCATTCTACATTAATTCCTTCAATGTGAGGATCGTGCTTTCAACTGAGAAGGATGTGATCTCCTCTCTCTGGTTTCACTGGGAGTGAAAAATTACACATCTGTCAAATGTTAACCAGATTCAGGTCTCTAAACTAGAGTTACAGAGTTTTCATTGACACATTTTAAAATCACAGTTCCAAATCGTAGCTGACTATGCCTGTTACATTTGCCATCAGCCAGAAAGCTTAAATACCTACTTTTATAAGTATTTCCTTCACATATGGAAATAAGTACAACTCTCATTTCTTACTTATCATCATATGAACTTATCAGTAGATTGAACAGTCACTTAAAATTTTTACTTTTTACTTCCTTTGACCTGACTGTTCATGTGCAAGGAAACTCTCTGAATGAACTTTAACAAGATCAGTGATGAAAAACCATTATCCATGCAAAGAATATTTTGAAAGAGGTCCATTTCCTAGCACTACCATTCTGGTATTGATTTGGACTTGCTTCTTGAGTGTTGTTATAGTAATTTTATGTGGTTTCTTCATCACTATTTTTGGATATGATTTATGGTTGCTTGTCCAGCCCAGAGGAGGCAAGTGCTTTCAAAACTGCAGGTACACAGACCTGGGCAGGGCAGGCAAGCAGATGCTTGGATGTTTGTAGCAAATAAGAATCCTGGTTACAGTTAAACACATCACTACTAAAATAAGCAAACATGTTATTCCAAATAAATAAATTTTTAGACTATAGAATTTATTACTGTACTTAAAGATTTGTCCCCAGAATCAAAGTAGGGTACTCTATCCAGTCTCCTTTTACATCACTTTGATCTCCTGATAGACTTAACTGAATTCTCGCCTTATGCCTTCATTCTTGTGGGTTAATACTCAACAAAATTAAAACCAAAATAACATTAACAGAATCCCAGATTTCTTAGAGGAATTTCTGCACCTGGCCACTTTGATATTCTAAGATGATATATTAGTTAACATTTTGTTTACCTTTCTTGCACAAGCTCTCAATGCCCTTGAAATCTCCATGTGATATATTTTGCTTTACAGATGGAGACATTGAAAACCAGGAACCAAATCTGAGCAGGGGAGTGAATTCCCATATGACTATTACAGCATTTAGAAGTATCAGCAGCCTCTCTCTTTCTTAGAAGAAAACAGTCACCATATTACTAAATAGCAAACTAGGGATTTTGTACATCTGGGAAAGGGCTGAGTCTAAAAATGATATGCTAAGATAATGCAGAAGTTATATCATTGTGGAGAAAACAAACTGTCATTTTGTTGACCTCATAAAACTGATAAACAGAATAATTCTGACGATTCTGATAATTCTGGGTGAGCTCAGGTGTCGTGAGTTTATGTATGAATGCAGCAGGAAGCACTAAATTGTTTGGCTTCATAACCTCCTGTAAGAGCAGTTCAGCATCTCAAGAGAAGTAAAACCAGGGAGAGAATGCCAGAGTCCTCCGAGTCAACAAGGGAGTTACAATAAGGACTCAAGGGAGACAGTGCTGGGTTTTAATCTTAGACCTCCACCATCATGTAACCACGGATGAATTCTCACTGATACCATTAATAACATAATCAAATGATGTTTGATCATTGGGTGTTGTATTATCAACACTGCATGGAGCAGCAGTAAAGATACACAGATATTAGGATTTTGTGTTTGCTGATTATGTGTGGTAGATGTAAAATATTGCCATTATAGGGCCTTTTAAGTAAGCAGAAGTTTCATTAGTGCCAATGTTGCATGAAGAGTGGGATAGATATTTAGACCAGGCCAGGATTTTGACTGAAATTGTTGGAACAAGGTCTTTAGACTTTCATGGCTGTTCCTGCTTGCTTATCCCATGCAATAGACATACTTTGGAAAAGAAACCATAAAGCATATTTCCCTTCATGATACAGGTCAAGAGCCAGGATGAGAACAAAGACACTCCTTGGTGCTGATAATGACTGTGGTGGTTGAAACTGGATCCTTGATGTTCAGTGCCTGGTTTTATGTGGTGGGGTGGGAGGAGTCCCCGGGCTCCACCTTCTCCTGTTATCAGCTGGGAGTGAGTGCTTGAGTTTCTCTCCTAGTGGAGGCTGACTCCTGATGGGGCTCTCTCTAATTTGTACAGAGGGCAAAAATGCTTCTTCAGGAGCTTACTTTGTCAGGGAGCTTGGATTCAGTGTCCTAATTTTAGGAAGAAGGAAAACCAACAATAAAAAGTCAAAAAAAGAGCTTTTTGGTTATAGATACATATCCAAACATGCACACACACACACACACACATAGCCTACATAATTTGCAAACCAAATAGCACTTGCCAAGGTGTCAGTGAAACTCGGCAGATAGAAGTTCTGTTAATCAATCTAGTTTCTGTCTCTAGAAAGTGAGATTATGGAGAGTCTAGTCCAAAGTAAAATAGCAGTTAACTTTCCTATCTAATTATTTAACTACTTAGTGACAATAAGAACTTTTATTTTTGGCAACTTGTTTGCATAGTGAGACAATCAGGGCCACCACCAATGTCTCAGGGCAGTGCTTCTTGCCCAGATTCAAAGCCAGTAGATTTGACACAAAGCCACAGACCCCATTATCTTTTTAGTGTGACTTTAACAATGTTCTGTGTCTTGCCTAGTACTTTTCTTAAAGACAGTAGGTGGGATGACAAGCCTTTCAGTGTTGAAAAATTGTGTGGGGAGGGTAGGTTGTACAGCCACCGCATGAGTAGTAGACAGACAATAAAAGGAACATTCTGCAGCTTTCGAGTTCAGATGAGCAGCAGCCTGAACTCTCTCTGGTCAGCCCTTGCTATTTACCATATAAAAAGAAGAAGATCCTGGAAAATAATGTAAGAAATGAGCTTTCTCTAAGCTCCAAGATCAGAGCAGAAAACCAACTCATGATATGAAAAGGCTCTGATCATTTTTAAAGTTTAGATGATTTCATGCTAATGACAGTGTGGTATTTCTAACGATGACTGTAACTGTAAAACATGTCTTCTGCTCTGACTGTGACAGTTTAAGTCTCTGTGCAGGCCATCAGTTAAGTCATCTCAAGCCATTCCTGAAGTTGCTCAGATAGATGAAGGGTACCCAGGCAACAGCCACACGTGTGTTCAGCCATGCCTGTTACTTTCTAGTAAGAAAAGTACCCCTGAGCTAATAGTTTCCATCAAGGGGAGGGTTAAATGAGTTTCACTTACACAGCTTCGCTTGCTGTCTATGAAGCATGAGTCAGGAGGAACCCTGCTTGACTTCAGCCTCTCTGGGGAACAGGCAGACTTGGCAGTTCAAGGAAAAACTTGTTTATAAAATGAACAAAAGACAGACAGATTGAAGCAGTCCTCTGCAATGTCACTTTTAAGATTAGAAATGCACTTTAGCTCAGCCTGTCACCTGCTCTCCAGTCTGTTTACTGTACACATTACTAAGTGCAGTTGTTATTGCTTGCTCTCTTTCTCAGATCTGGGTGTACCTTTTCAACAGACCTTATGGCAAATGCCTAATGTAAACCTAGCTTGCTCCTCTGAAGGTCTGTCGGCTCTCTATCTATTGTTCAGCAGAGCATTGGTTATCTGACACTGCATACCAGGGAGGTTAAGTGAATGTCAGCTCCTTTAAAGGCACAGGTACCTGGAGCATTGAAGACTGAGTCTGCCCTTCATGTGTGGTTACATGAGGTCTTTTTCAAAGTCATTACCCATGACTCATTATATTGCATAAACGGTTTTGGCTATTTCAGGCTGGGTCTAAATTCCAAATGACACCTACCCCTAAGGCTTTTTATATAAAAGTCACCAGGCTCTTGCATATATGGTAAAACACGCTGATCCGCTTTGCAGATTTTTTCTGCTCTTCAGCCAGTCTGTGTAACGAGGCCAAAGGCATGCTGCTGACTCAGCCCAGCATCTCTTACAATTTGTAGGAGTTCTGTGTCTTCAGCCAAGTATCCAGAGGAGACACTGTGTAATTTATTGCTGAAAGAGGCACTGTGAAGTACTGAGGGCAACTACCAAGCCAGAAGTGAAATTTTAACTTTGGTTCTGCATTAAATCAGAAAGCTCTTTAACTTGGAGGTGTTCCTGAATCTCTGAATCTTCCATGTTTCATATCCTGTATACTTTATGGTGTGTGTGCAAAGAGCAAATAACAGTGACAGTGGAGGTTTGCCTCGCAAAGGAAAATGCAGAGCCAGAGCCAAATTAGCATGAGAGCAACGTGACCTTTACAAATTCACCAGTTTTTGCAGGCTTGGTCTTTTTGGTTTAAGGGGCATTCATAATTCTCCCCTACCATCTTCACACTGCTGTAGTGATACTAAGATGTGAGAGCTTTTGCACCATCTTGAGGAAGGAGCTGTTTGGTTTATATATCTGGATTCTCTTTTGTGCAGATAAGTCAGGAGTGCTGACTGTGCGAAATCTGATCCCCCATTCTTCCTGGCCCATTTGCACCCACCCCAGTGAAGCTAGGAGAATCACAGAATGCTTTGGGTTGGAATCTCCCAAGAGAATGTCTCCCAAAGCAGTCTTGACCAGTAAGGGCAAAATGAGAGTCACAGAGAGCTGATTCTCCTCAGCCCAAACAGACTTTTGAAAAGACAGCTGAGGTTGATGAGGTTTTTTGTAACCAGAGGACAACATTTTTATCACAACATCCAAGTGGCTTTCCTTCCAACTCCCACTTTTGAGTAACACACAGCTGAAAACTCATTTCACTTGATCTTTCAAACACAAAAACTGGCCTTTTTTTTTCTAGAACTAAGTGTGGAGAGCTTTGACCCAAGATGAATGTATTTATTAAAGCTAGAAACAACAGAAGCAAGGGTGTTAAACTGACTACCAACACTGCCCGAGGCTACTGCCCGACTTTTGCTGAAGTTATGTATAAAACTTCAACTTAAAGTATAATGTACTGTATTTATTAGAAGTACTTCTGGTGTACAGTCCTTCCCAAAATCAAGAGTTAGATATCTGTGGTGGTTTAGCCCTGGCTGGAGGCCGGATACCCCTTTGTAGTTGGACAGGGGAGAAAATATATATTGAGAGGCTTAGGAGTCAGTGTAAGGACAGGGAGAGATCATCCTGTCGTCAATGACATGGGCAAAACGGACTCAACACAGAGTGAAGGAAAGAAAACGATCTCATTTATTACACTATACTATACTACACACAGAGTGAAACCTGAGTCAGATAATGAGAAGCACAACCAGATCTTAAAACACCTTCCACCCACTGCTCACTTCTTAGCAGACCTTAGTCAGGATTTTTGTGCCCTTCTTCCCTCCCATTGTGGCACAGGGGGGGCAGGGACTGGGGAAATGGGGTTCTCAGTCACTTCTTCATGAGCTGTTTTGCTTTTCCAGATCTTAAAACACCTCTACCTCCTCCCCCACTCCCTGCTTAGCAGACTTCACTCTAGTCATGATCTCACTCCCTTCTTCCCCCCATGGTGGCAGGGGTGGGGCAGGGACTGGGAGAGGGGGGCTTTGGTCAGTTCCTTGCAAATTGGTTTCCTTCTCGGCCGGGGGGGTGGGGCATTCATTCCACACCCTCCCCCTGCTGCACCGGGGGGTCCCACCCAGGGGAGACAGTCCTCCACGAACTTCTCCAACGCGAGTCCCTTCCCACAGGGCTTCAGCTCTTCTTCAGCTGCCCCGCTGTGGGTCACTGCTATGGCGGGCAGTAATAAATCACAATGTCTCTCAGTCCCAGTCCTCCACGGGGTCACCAGCCTCCCCCAGCAAACCTGTTCCGGTGCAAATCTCTCTCTCGCTCATCTCTGTGTCCCTGTTTCTCTTCATGGGCTGCAAGTGCTGGCAGGGGCTTGCTCCAATGTGGGTCACAGCATCTTCTCTATGTCTCCACCTGCGCAATCCAGTGTGGGGCCTCTCCACAGGCTACAGGTGGGGTCTCACCTTTTCCATGGGCTGCAGGGGGGCACCCACTCCACCATGGGTTTCTCCAGGGGCTGCAGGGGCATCTTTCTCTCTGGCACTGGGGGCACCTCCTTCCCCCACCCTCTCCAACCTTGGTGTCTGCACAGCTCGTTACATCTTCTCACTCCCTTTTGCAGTGGCAAAATGCAGCTGCCTGCATTTTTTTTTCTCCTATATGTGATTGACAGAGGCGCTGTGACCACCACTGATTGGCTTGGCCCTGGTCAGCAGCAACTTTGGCCTTGAATTGGCCAATGGTTACAGTCTGGAGCCTGCAGAGAATTCCAGCAGCTCCTCACACCAGCCATTTTCTGCAGCACCCGTTCTCTCCCAGCACCCAGCTACACAAAACTGCGACAGTATCCTAATCACTTTCATTTATTCACAGCCTTTGAGCCCTTTGCTCCCCTTGCCAGTGGAGGCTCAGTAGCTGGCTAAGAAGTGTCCTGGCATGTAAGCAGCCAAGGCCAGAAACTGAGGCAGCTTCAGCCCTGATAGTCACCTTTGAAGTCTTTCCCAGAAGACAGGTGATCCTGTTCAGAGGGAGATGCTGAAAAGCTTCGAGGGAGCGGTTTGAAATACAGATCTGCAGAGCATTGTCCCTATATCATTAAACTCTACTGAAGATTTGGTGCTGTGAATGTAGAGACAATGTGGCTCAACCGCTGTTTCATCCTAGGGCCGCAGTCAAGTGCATTTACCTGTGGGCTTCCTTCTGAACTGAAGGGAAACCACAGCACACGTTCAACATTGAGAGATGCACATGAACTGCACCCACTTTGTTTTAATGCTGCTCTAGTAGTTCTTACATCTTCAGGACCATATAGGTACGAGATCTGTACCTTTGGTGTCGTCCTATAAGACACGTCTGTGGAAGCCTGCAACACAGCCAACTATTATTTCATGCGTTTTCATGAAGGGAAAAAATGAAACAACAGTAACGATAATCTGGGGACAACCACAGAGGCCCCAGAGCTACCAAGTGCAGACTTGAACCAGTCTGCACCAGTTGGTTAAGGAACTGGATTCATTTCCTGGTATGGTACATAGAGGCAGCATCTCCCCCAGCTGGAAGCAGTCTGGCACAGTGTGTCAATGCTTCCACGCTACCAGCAGAGCCATTCCTCTCTTCCTGCCCAGAATGTGGAGCAGCACAGTACACAGTGCTGTTCTGGGCAGGAAGCCGGCTCAGGGAGGTTTTGTGTTGCTCAGTTTTACAGTCCCCTGTGAAACTGGTGTCTCGGGATCAGTCTTTTTGTTGTTGTTGATTGGTGATTTGTGTCCATCACACATGCTGTGTGAGTGTTCAGAGAGCCAGAAAGGTCAGTAATAGGCTCCCTGAAAGAACAGAGTCCCTGAAGTTGTAGCGTCCCTTCTCCAAATAGAGTCAGCTGTCCCCCTTATTTCTAATGGCTATGTAGAACGTCATAAACAGTCACCAAGCGTAGGACAGTGCTGCACAGAGTGAGACAAAATTAAACTGACTTATAAAGCTGTACTTGTTCAGCCTTAGAATTTCAGTGGAAATATTTTTTTGGCTAAGGACCTTACATCTGGTTTTGAAAGAGCTTCCAGTTCCCTGCCTGTCAAGCCTGACCCATGGCCAAACTCTGAGCCCTAAATATGCAGCTTCTTAAGTTTTTAAGTCAAAGAATCCATCTATGTATGCCTTACTCTGACAAAGCAGCACAGTGACAAACATTGGGAACACTGCTTTCCCGAAGTTCTGCAAGGAAGATTACAGAGGAGATTGCTTATGGCAAGGCCAGCACACTAACAAAACATGGCTGCTGAGCCCATCATGTGTACCTCCAGTTACCCCCACTGCTGGGCAGCAGCCAGCGCATTTCCTAACCACCACCAAGTGACTCTGGGCATATGACAGCAGTTCTGTTGAGCACACTTTCCCTAATGACACAGGACAAGTGATGTGAGCCTACAGACACAGTGTATGGGACTTTACAGTGCTGCACAGTTGGGTGTGACTCACAGGGTATCCCAAGAAAGAGGAAGGAGTCTCTCTGAAAGAGGCTGTGGGGCATATATACTCCATGGCAGTAATACGGGGAGTTACCCACACTCTCTTCAGCTTCCAGCTTCCTTCTTACTTTGCCTGTTGGCTGTAATAAAACAATCAGATGTCTTTAACAGACAAATGATGCATTTGGGGACACCAGCCTACTTCCATTTAGGGGGTAACAGCTTTGTGTTATTTGTTGTTTAATAAAAGGTTTGAAGCCTATGCATGGTAAAGTGCTCAGCAGCAAGCGGGTACTTTCAATACTCAGAGTTAGCATTAGAAATTGGAAATAGTAACTGAAAACGGCTTTCCAATCACAAGGATCCAATATGGATAAACTTGAGGTATTTTTAGAAAGTCATTGCTGAGGCAGAGAAACATACATCTGTAAGAGCAGATGACTTCAATGAGGCTGAGCAGCTAATAATAGATTGCCTTCTACTAACTGCAAAGCTATAATAAAACTAAAATACAAATGCTCCTACTTTCTTGTCCAATGAAGGATCTAGGATGCTGTACTGATATGTCAGTACCACTCAATATACTCAAATTTCCTCCAAGATTATTTTTATGGAGATATATATATCTATATCTTTGAGTCCCTGGGGAACAGACTCTGGAAGTTTCTCTCTCTTGGGAAGTCTGAACAAGGCTTTAATTTCTGGTGAAGACAGTCTGGGATCTTGCATCATATTCTCCTTGTTGCCATATGTCTTTATTGCTATCAGTAGCAATTTGAAAATATTAGTTGAAGTGTCCACAGCTTGCACAGGGAATGCTGCATTCCACATACAAACTCACAGGAGGCTGACCAGACTTTGATCCCTTTATGCTGTCTGCAGTGCAAGCTGATGAACCCAGCCCCAGCACACCAGATACTGGGATGCAGCAGAGGCTGATGATCAAATGAATGGGGACTATATGCTATCTTGAGCATATCTTGTATCCTTTTGGAGATCGTATTCCTTGTCTGACTTAAAACATTTAATTCTGCTTGGACATTTATTCCAGTGGCACAGTTTCAGCCTTGAGCTTGACAAGAGGACCAGTGAGGATAAAGACTGCCCTCTCTCCTCATGACTCAAAGCCAATAGCAACTTCCCATGTATTCTTACATTGAACTTTCAGAGCTGTTGAAGATTAAAATAGTTCATGATACAATGTTAGAATTAATTGTGTGATTGCTTAAAATTAGGCTGACTTGAAACCTGAGTGGCTTTGCTTGGCATGAGTGATTTTGCTTGGCATGAGCGACTGGAGTGTAGCAGCTTTGGACCACAAGCTGTAACTGAACGTTAGTTGAACCTTTGCAAAAAGGAAAAGTACTGGGAGACTTGCACAACAAGATAAACTGGACCAAGCCTATAATTCAAGGGAAAGACCTTCAAAGAACGACAGAAACCGTTCCATCTCAAGTCAACAGAAGACAGACAAGATGCAAGTGCAGATAAGATGGGAGGATGATGAGACTGCAGGAGAAGATTAAATTCAAAAGATGTTACTCCAATCATCATCAAGGAAAAGCAGTTATTAAATGAATTGATTAGACAAAAAGTCTGTGCCTGTCATGTGGACAGATGCATGAACACCTTGTATAGTAATTATGTCACCTTAAAAGGCACAAGAAAACAACCAAGGGAGTCTTTCTTTGGAGATACCCAGCTTGAGCTGCAATAAACTGATTCTGTGGCAGAACAAAGGGTCCAAACTCTTCTTTAGAGTCAGAGGCTAAGACTGGACCCAGCCACACCTGACTCCTTTCTGAGGAAGAATTTAGAAAGCAAGGGTGTCCAGTCTGAACCTCTCCGATCCTTTTTGATTGTCAAGAGCTCCTAAACAAAACCCTGACGTTCTTGTATTAATCCAAGTTTTCTGGGTCACTTTTAGACTACAGGCTGGCCTGAAAAGAGTTAACAATAACTTTCTTGCTGCCCTACAGCAATTTCTCCTGCAAGTTATCTGTAGGAAGCTAGCAAGAAATACCAAGGTACAGGAGCATGGGGGCATCTGAAAACTTCTTCTACAGCTAGTAGAGAAGCAGTGGACAAGTACCTCTTCTGATGGTTCTATGAAAAGGTATTAATGGTTGTGGCACTGTTGGATGAGGGAAAGAGGTTAAGAGCTTGAAGATCTGAAGCCACTCTTTCAGATTGCGTTACTCAAATCCGGTAGCACAAAGGTCCATTAACACTTAAGTCTTTCTCAGAACATTTTTTTAAAAGTCAAACTAATACTGGAGTCTCAGTCCTGTTTTCTCTGGTAGTTTGGGGGTGCTGGAGCTGGCATGTTGTGGCCCTAGAAGAAGAAATTCCAGCTACAAGAATATGAAGAACATGTGGAAGTGTCTGCAGCCAAGCACTAGCAATCCAACAGCCTCAAACTGTATCTGGGCTTGTGCAGCTCGTTAGTGAGCACTGCTGCACACGTAGACAGAGGACTCTGTATTTGAAGATGTTTTTAGGGCCTGCATGAGTGTATCACCCATGAGGCACTGCCATGGTACAACTGGCTGAGCTGTTTGGAAGGACACAGATGCTGTTCAAAAACTTTGCATAGTTGTGCTCACTGAGCTGTGGAGTCCACGATCCAGTCTATGTTTGTAACCAACTGGGAGATGAGGCCTGGAAGGCAAGCACAAAGGTTTACACCTTCAGACCCATACCTCGGCCACTGTGAAGAAGTGCAAAAGAAAGTCACTATGAAGAATGGAGCTGCATCTCTCACTTGGCTTCTCAGCTCCAGGGAGTCAGGCCTGATAGAGCAGCTGGCTGCCAAACAGCCTGGCAAAATGAATTCCTGGTCAAACCAAAAGTACTACCAGTAAGCAGTTAATGTCTAATTCTAAATCAGAGCTTCACTTCTTGGAAGTCATGTGTGAACTGTCCCCTTAACAAAAGGTTACAGTGCGCCTGCGTGTGATGTAATTGTTCTGGCACTAATAACCTGCTGTGAACTAAGGCTGCTGGGATTATTTCATTCACAGTAACCCAGCTACTGAAATAATCTATAGCATTGTCCAAATTAGGGCACAGAACTAGGAAGAAATTCCTTGTACCTTCTCCTGTAACAGAGAAAACCACTTGTTATCAATTGCTCAGTGACCTGTCATCTGAAATTCATTCTTTATTGAATCCTGTCTGACTCAGTGGGGAAGCCTGAAGGACAACCAAGGACTGGTTGTATGAACAAGGCTATCACCATTGTCACTGGTCAGCTGATAATAGATTTGTTTGTTCATGAATATCACCCAGTTGAAAATACAAAATTTGACCCATTCAGGGTTTTATTTTATTTGCTTTTTTAGGCTGTCCTCTTTAATATTCCTGTGGACACACATGTCTTCAGATGGCGACGGGTGAAACAAGGTCACGAATATGCAGAGTACAACCAAGCTGCAGTGCCTTGGCTTTGAATTGCACAAGGAGTGGTAAGTGTTTGACTGCAAAATTGTGACGTCCTTTTGTAAGGGGACCCTCCATGAAGTACACACTGAGGGGAATCATTCTAATACCTACACCTCTGCAGTTTTGTCCGTTTACATCTTCTGTCATTTGGTCTGTTCCAGTGAGTCACGCAGCATTATCGTATTTAGACTTACAATGCACTTGAAAAGCCAGCAATCATGAGCACTTGGTATTTATAGAATGGAGAAGTGATAACTAGTACTTTCAATGTAACAATTTAAGCTTGCTGAAACTTTTCCAGCCAGGACGGTTTTCCATCAGAAAATGTTGATTCAGTGGAAACTTATTGGGCTATTTCTGGTCGATCTTTAATCTTAGAATCTCTCTTTATGCTGATGTTGAAATATATCCTGCTTAATTGATACCACGGATGAGTCCTTGCTCGTTTTCTCCTTCAGCTCAGACCCAGTAAAGCTGAAGGTAAATTAGTGTAGATCTTTGACACTCCGGTGGCGTGCTGGTAAACTGGTGGGCACAACTTACTTTTAACAGCAGTTACAAGTACTGAAGCTCTTTATTTACTCAAGAAGTAACTAACAGATATGAATGCATGGTTGTCACTGCTACATCCCTTCTCAGCCCAGGTTATTCTCTTCCATTTACTGTCAGCTGACATGCACCACAGTGTATAAATTGGATGATTGCCACTTCTGTCACTAGAGTATCCTGCTGCCAAGTGGCTCCTGTGCATCCTGGGAATACCACTGTCTATGCTTTTGCTTCCAGGACAACGTCCCTCTGTGCTTTGCATTGCTGAGTGACTCCTAAACATGGTGAATGCTTCTGCCTGACATCTTGTGAATCTGAGCAAGGTCAGGTCACTCTTGTCTTCGGACTTCACAAGCGTCTGTGTCCGTTTAATGTTGGTGTCAAAACATCCCTTAGTTTTAAAACTATCCATCTTGCTTCAGACTGTCCTGTGCCCTTCTGCTGCACTGCTAGTCGATTTTGCCTCTTTATAATCACATTGCCTTGGATACAATAGCTGCCTCCTGCACAGCTTTCCTGGGCCTCATTAACTCGTGCTGAAGTCTCATATTTCAGATGCCAGTTTAAGGCTTTGGTCATAATCTTCAAAGTAATTAATGGATCATGCCTTAGCTACATTAAAGGCTGAATTTTGATCTGTGAACCATCATGACAGCTGCTTTTCCTTGGGGCAATGTAGATTACAAAGCCTAGGAGGAAGTATGTGAAAGGGAGGAACAAGGCAATCTTAACTGAGAGAAGCAAGTGATGGAAAAAACGTTCAGAAGATACTCTATAGATCCAGACCTTTCAGAACCGAATCACTGTGAACATTGATTTCCCTCTGGATTCTAGCAAAGAAAGCAGCAACACCTCAGGACCAGCAATAAACAAACTGAAGAATTATTTTCTAGATCTACCAGAAAGTCTTCTTCAAATTGTGCTTTAAATGCAAAGTTCTCAAATAGCCAAGAGAGCTAGAACATCTTTTCTCCCTTGTCTTCAGTTGTGTGGCTGCACTCACAGAATGCCAGTTCTGAGGTGGTTTGTAAGAAGCAGAATCAACAACAAAAATTAATGCAAAGTGTTCACAGAAACAATCAAATACAGATGAGTAGTTACTTCAGGAGGGACTTTCTGTGAAGCTGATGATGAATATAGCACATGGTTTACTTCTGAAGTTAAACCAGACTTTTTTTCATTCCTATTCTAAGCTAAATTAGTGTATTTCAAGCTTAGTGTTTATCCAAACACAAAAGTCCCACTGGTTAATCTCCCATGGAGGTTTCAACCAATTCATTTCAACTGGCATAAACACTCCTGTAGAGTCTGAGTTTAGTTTATGTCAATTTGGAATCTGTTTATGGCAACCCAAAATAAGCTATTCTTAAACTTGACTACAAATGTCAGCCAACTTCTTGCACCGATTTTGACGAAACTGATTTAAAATAGAATCTTAACGTAAACTAGTGTGACTTTCCTGGAAACTGGGAACTTCTTTGGTAAACTGGGACCTCCAGTGTAGTGCATGGCACGTCTTCCCTCTTGTGGCTGCCGTGGAGATTCACAGCCCTGCAATGCCTTGGGCTGTCCTTAGACATCACCCGGCAGCAGGGGCAGGGAGCTGGCAGTTATTTTGGTCATCAAAAATCTATAGTCACAGCTTGAATACAAGAGAATAACAACATACTTGATGTTGTTAATTTGAAAAACTGAATTTATATTTAGCTTGGAATAAAGTAAATGTTTCCATTAGTTACTACACTCAATATACTATACCATTAGTGTGGTATCCTAGTATAGTATATTGCTATTAGTATGCAACTAATGCTAGTATGGCTTTTGCTCTGGGAGGGTACAAGAAAAGGAGAGTTGGCAAGGATGGATAACCAGGAATTGGGGGTGGCTTGCTCAAGGTAGAGACAAGGAGAGAAGCTCTGGAGTACAGCCAAGAGGAATAAGGCTTGCAGAGTTGAGAGATGGTCCAGAAACTACCTTTGTAAATGGAGTTCACCTCCTCATCCTCTGGTGGTAGCTGTGGCTGAACAGCTGGGTGCGAAGGAGACAGTGAGGCAGTGCAGCGCTGTGGCATGGGATGCTGGCAGCGGGCCATGCCGGCCTTCCTACCCCACGCTCCCCCCTCAGGTACAGAGGGTGGAAGCACAGAGCAGTGTGGCTGGCGAGTGGGGAGAGCTGTGCTTCTCACACGTAAGGAATACCTGCCCAAGGCTTCAATGGAAGCACAGCTAAATTATATACAATAGATCCCTGCCTTTATTTGGTCCTTGCCTGATTGATTTCCTGGCATAACTGAGCAAACATTAGGTGATTTTCAACATGCTTAGGGGACGTCTGAAGTAGCCATAAGGTTCTCAGTCCTTCATAGAATCATAGGGTATACTAAGTTAGAAAGGACCCATAAGGATCATCAAGTCCCAACTCATTCCCAGATTAATGTAATCCTTGTGATTATTTTATTGACACTATTGCAAGGTCTTCTCATTTGAAATTTTGCCTAAAAAGGTTTGGTGCCAAATGAGTCCTCTGCTCTCCTGCACTGCCCCGCCAGGCTAAAGGTGTCTCTGACATTCAGGCACATTGTATGCATTGTGCTGGCACCTCTCAATTTCTTCTCATTAGAAATCCAACAATCCTATGTTGTTAGCATCCACCTCTTCTGTGACAGCACCAGGACTGAGGAATGTAATAAAGTCTATCTGGAGGCATGGAGGTTCAGGACATGGGAAGAGAACAAGCACCACGTTAACTCCAGTGCAGAGGGAGGAAGTCCTCCTGTGTCCCTAACTCTGGGGTTAATGCCTCAGGTCATCTAAAAAATGGCATTTGAGAAAAACATCAATGGTGGTGGCACAGGAAGCAGTTCTCCAGGAGAGGACGGGACTGACCTATAACATGCCCTGCCTTGATCCGCCAGTGCTACACACTAGGTACTCATCTGCCTTGTCTGTCCTACATGTAGTAGGGCAGCTTGTGGCAGAGGAAGAAGCTGTATGAGGAGGGGGACACCTGGAGTAGCCGGGAGCTCCTGTGCCAAACCAGAGGCATCCCGTGCCCATGAGCCACTATGGGACAACATGGGCATTGGCAGGAGGGTCTATAATATGAGCTGTGCTATAAATCATCAGTTATCTGTAGTTTATTCCTATGCTGCTAAAATCTGATGTAGATTAGAAGTAAACACTCAGTGAAGAGTAGCCTGGATATTCTTCAGTTGCTTGGTTCTCAAAATGCTGACCAACTCTGGTCAATATTAAGGCCTTGAAGGTCATTGATGCTCTTTAGAAACATCACCAGACCAGGCTGAACAGTGCACTGCACAGGTCAGGAGTAGAGCAGAGTCATCTTCCAGCAGTCATGAGAATTCACTGCACCCATCGAGCTGAGCATTGCATGGGTTAATGCCCAGTAATCCACATGGAATAAAGTCCTTCTGTTTTGCAGCAGTGTTGCTGGGATAATCAGAGTTCTGAAATCATTATTGCTCAAGACTTTTTCCAAGTATATTTTCAGTTATGTTGCCACCAAATTCTGGATTTTCTGGTTTTTGGGGGATCTATAAACAACTCCAGTTTAACAAAGCTGCGCCCACTGCCAGGGAGCGGCAAGTGCCAGCTGCTCCCCAGAGGGATGGGCACCAGAAGCAAAGCACACTAACACAGCCAAGGTCCAGCCCCACGGTAGTCAACCCAGGCCAGCAGGTCAGACCCAGAGAGAGTAGCTAGGTTCAGCCATGAGTCCAGATCATCCCACAGAGTCAGAGTGATGAGACAGGTCAGGCCACAGGCCAGGGCCAGGATGAGGACTCGTGAGAGTATAGTCAGTGATCACTAGGCAGGTCCATGGTCAAAATACATATCCAAGGCCAAGGTAGGAAGCCAGTCCAGAGGTTGGTATCAATGGGGTCCATGGCCAGACTGAGCAGTACTCCTACAGCAGAACTTGGGCCAGGAACGAAGGCCCAGGCCTATACTTCAGCAGAGCTCCTGGGCCCGTGAGTGAGACTGTGGGGTGGAAGCACCAGGGAAAGCTGGTCAAAGCCAGAAAGACCTATTAGTGTCCTCAGGGTCCCCAAGACCCAGTGTGAAGAGTGTGACTTCTGGAAATGCCCTCAAACAAAATGCATAGAGAAGAATTAAGAATTCACATGGAGAAGGTAACTGGCTGGGACCCCAAGGAGTCTGGAAAGATAAAGTGTGTGTTGGCAAAACCTTCCATAGCACATTTTGAAGAATCATGGTCACAAGAGAGAGTTCATGCTTGCTAAATATGTCAGGAGTCAGTTTGGCTGCAATCTGCTCAGGTTTCTGAAAACACTGAGCAGAACCAGTATTTCCTTGGTCACCCAGTGGTGACTCATTGTAGGATGCAGCCCTGAGAGGAGGAGAGAGGGACACTGAATTCAAAGAGATCTTGAGTTCCCTTTGTCACAGTTACTCCCATTGCTTATTAAAGTGAAACATAGGGTGGGAAAGGACTTTAAGAGAACAACTAGGCAAAGGATGAAACATGTCTTCCATACTGAAGCCAAATTAGGTCTTTGATGGTCCACAGTAACAAATTCTTACTGTTGTTGGGTAACAAGATGGAAAAAATCAAGTGGTTCTTTAGCTTTATGCTGGGGTTGTACATCTGGCTTCATAGTTTAGGCTCCTCCTCTCTGATCTTGGTTATTCCTCTGTGTTCAGAAAGAGCAAAATGATGAGTGTCAGCCAAGGAAGGGTAACGGTGGCAGAAGTTCTCCTTGGGGAACAGCAGTGGTACAAGGTAATCATTCCTGGACATCGTGAACACTGCACAAAACTTTTTCAAATTCATCTTTTGTAGATGTATTAGTTCAGCCACTGACAGACATTTTGGACATCCTGCTCACATGGTTTGCATTAAAGCATTATGAAATCCCAAATTCTGGTGCCAGATGGTTTTGGATTACTTGTATAAAGGGTTTAATTTGGGTGCATGGAAAATGTAAAATATTCTGGTAATAGCTTTAGCAGGACTCCAGAGTCTGCATGTGCTTTATGTGCTATCTGCCTTCTGCACATTATATTCCGAGTCGTGATAAAACTTGGAAACACGAATTCAAATTTCCTGACTTCCCAGAGCAGAGTTTGCTCTGTAAAATGCTTACAGGGACTTCCTAAAGACCCACCGTGCTGAGAAACCACACGGTGAATAAAAATAGCCCTCTCTTTCCGAATACAGGGCTCCTAAGAATGCACTGAGCCTGGGCCTGAATGCGAGGCTAGGAAAGAGAGAATGGGTAAAGGTCAAGCATCCAGCTGTTGTTCGTGCCAGTAAGGGTTTTGCTTGCTTTACTGGGTGAGCTGAATGAGGTTTTTAGCTACTATTAACAGGGATCACATTTTTTCAGACGATCTTTTCTTGGTGCAACAGATGAGCAGCAGGAATATAAATACAGAGTTAACTTGAAATTAGATCTGTTGGAATTCACACATCCTGTTCTACATGGCATGAACAGGGTGAAATGGCCCTCGCACTTTCTGAATTTCATCCTGCATGGCCCCCCGTCACATCACGTACCCTGGGGCTTCTGCCTTGTCATTATTCAAATATAGAATTCCCTGATCCAGGCGCACTCCAAACACAACTGCAAAATGTTGACCTGGTTAAACCAGTAGCTTTCTAGGATACAGTAATGAAAATAAGCTGGATTGTAGGAGAAGACTTTATAAAGTTATTTAACTGGATGGGATTTTAGTTAGTTTAAACTTACTCTGAGAAACCAATGACTGGTTAGAGACAGTCGCCTTCTCAGTATCCTCTTTTCTAGTTTTTCAGAAATAAATTGGTTATTTGCAGCAGTAGCACAGAAGTAGGGGCATGACACATGGGCAGTGATCTTGTTCTCAGAGACAGGGAGGGAGGTAGGCTGGTTTGTACAGAGATTCCCCTGGCTCTGCAGTTTTCATTTCCCCAGTTTCCACAAGGATTGTTTTCCTGACTTTCGGTGTAAAGTCCAGACAGAGAGGCATCAAATAGCGAAACAAAACAGGAGCTCCAGGTTTGATTTTGACAAGTTTAGTATTGCCAGAGAGTCCGTGTGTTCCAGTTGTATTGCAATAAGCAGACAGAAAATCACTGCCTTGCTTTACATTTGATGAGTCTCCAGCTATTCTAGAATAATTTCATGGGAGTAATTTTTCTATCAAGTTATTCTCAAAAAAGAAAGTGAAACAAAGCAAAGTGTAAAGAGTCTCAAAGCCTGTGAGCTCCACATGAGATCTGCACTGAACAGTGGACAATTACAAGATTATAGGGGATTTGGGACTCTGTGAATGCTAATCTCTATTGCAGAGTCCCAGGTGAGTTTCCTCAGCTGTGTCACCTTCCCAAGGCAACTGAAAGTAGCTGCTGATGTCAGCTAAGACCATACTGAGACCTAGAATTTTTTAGAGAGGTGGAGGTGAGGAGGAGTAAGAATAATATCAACAAGTACGTCAGGCAGTAACAAGGTACCACGATCTTGCTGAGGTCAGCATCACACCCAAGACTCAGAAAGGCTGACTGTGATGGATTAAGTCATAACCTTAGAGCTGAGTATGTGCTGACTGTTTGCACAACTCCTCTCTAAGCTGCGGGGTGGGGTACATTTCAGAGAGCAGTTTTTCAAATCAGAGAGTGAGTAGACTTAGATGTAACGGTAGGATGGGGAAGTGTATGAAGCAGATAAAAGGCCTAACATTGCCTGTGGATGCAGGCAATGCATCGCAGAGTTTTTTAGGATCTGTATTAGTTGTTAGTGCACTTACACAGCCTCTGTTTCAGCCACATGATTAGCATGGAGACACCTGTGTGCACGGTTTGTTACACTCATTAAACTCTTGTTGTTTAGCCTATGCTGTACCAATGATACACTTTTAAAAACTGGAGACACAGAAATTTCCCAGTCTTCCTCACTTTTTCACCTCTCCCAGTGGCTTCCTGATCTATCTCGAGGAGTCCAAAAAGGGACAGAGTGCCATATTATGTGCATGGCAGAGTTTTCCCCTGGAAGACGCTATGCTGGGTTACTTGTAACTCTACCAAATTTTAATAATTTTTATACATTTTTCAAGATGAATGTCTACCCCACCTGGTTAGACACACAATTTGCACTGGGGCAACGGACTAAAACTCAGTTAATTTCCAAGGGTGATCCTTGCCTTAGAAGTTTGGGTGACCTCTTTCCTGGTAACTCCAGTGCTCCCAGCTTTAAGGTTAACATTTGCCTACAGAGAAGTTTAATGCTTGTGACCTGTCTGGTATCCCACAGGTGATCTGTGGCACAAGTGTGGATAGACTTCAGTTACCCAGGACAATGGTCAGTTCTCTGAGCCCTGAAACAGTCCTTTCCCTTTCCTGCAGCCTCCTGTCCTGTTGTGCATCTCCCAGCTTTCCCAGCAAGGTAGACAATCTGTTAGTATGCAACCCCAATTTGTTACAAGGAGGCTGGGAAAAAATAGCATTAATTCTGTCCCCAAGGTTGTATAAACGAACTTGACTCTTGCATGTGCCAATTTTGGACTGCCCAGCCTGGAATATTTGCATGTATTCTAGTAACTGGGCTTGTTTTCTGTATGAATTTTATCTAGAAATTTACTCCCATGCATCATCAACACTCCTCAGTTACTGTTCACAGCAATCTCAGTGCTCAGAGATGCAGGCCTGAAGAATCAAGTTATACTCATTAATACTAATGAACTGGCCAAAAGGCACTTTCCTGTCCTAGAAAAGGGATTTAATGGAAAAGCCCCCACTCAGACCTTCCCTTTAGAGATGTACAAGAGGGAGAGATTTCTATGTCCACCAGAGAGGCATGATGAGCTGTTTGATTAACATGCCTCCCTGTTCTTCCTTCAAAATGAAAACCTGTCTGGACTTGCTGGCATCGTCATCACCTTTAGGGAGCACAGATGCTCAGCTCCATGCAGGAACAGTCTGGCCAGCAGACATGGTCCTGCTAAGGGATTTCAGGCATCAGGACCATCTACCACACAGCTCGCAGATGTACAAAGAGTAAATTACAGTCAGGAGTACAAAGGAGGTCCTGCATTTCAGGTCTCTGTTTCAAATGAAATGCATGGAACTTTTAATTACTCGTGTAGGCTGGCAGAAGTTTCATGACCACAAACCTGTTCATCAAGTTGACTAATTAACGTATTTCTTTCTGAACGTTCCAGTGTCAGTGTTAGTCACTGCGTGAATGTTTGTAACAATAGAAGGATCAGGCAACACCCAAGGTCATTCCCAACTGCAAATATGAAAATACATTCTGGGTGTACTTTCCATTTGCTGCGGCTTTTATCACTTTTCCCACTTTGAGAGCTGCTTCCAGGAAAATTATCATGACCAGATAATGTGTTTCATCCCAGTAGACACTGAAGAGAAAAACACAGTAGTTTTTGAAAAATAGTCTCATTTCTTCAAGGCAGAAATAAGTTAATTCTATCTGTTCTCCAGTTTTCAGGGGTATTTTTCTCTAGTGTCGCATACAACCTCCTTTTTCTTGTCTTTTGCTGAGTATCAGTATTGTTTTCAGGCTCACATGGCTAAAACATCCTTCTAGATGACTCCTTTTATTAGTATGACCAACCCTGGGGATGGGTGTTTATGATATAATTCTGTCTGGACTTTCAGGTGCCTGAATTTTAAAGGAAGAATTTTTTTTTAAAGACGACTTTTGTATGAAGTGTACCTGCTAAAGCTGGTGACTATACCAATAATCTGAAGCTAAGATGAGTTCTTGCCTGTTTAATTACTATAATATGATATCAAGTAGGATGCCAGGGAGGAAGAGCAAATGATACCATTAGATATAATTTGCCAAGTCAAATCACTTCAAAGTCAAATCACTTTGATGCTTCAATCACTAAGGAAGTTGACTGGGAATCCCCTTTTGGGGTATAAATAGCACTTTATTGCACCCATCTGTATATGACACTGAAAAAGAAACTTTCCTGACAGGTGATGTTTTCCTGCATTTTACTGGTCTTGTAAACTCCTCCTAAAAGAACTAGAATCAAAATCCTTGTCACATCTAATTAACAGAGCTTTTAAGCAGATCCTGTTTTCTGCCCAAAAGACTACACCTCAACAGTGATCCTATTTATCTTCTTCCATTCATGAGACATTATAAATTTGTGCTCAAGTCCTGAAGAACTGGGCGGGGGGGAAATGCCTTGAAAGTGTGAAGTCTCATTGCTCGTGCAGGGGGTAAGGGATTCAAACAGCATTTCTACATGTTCCAAAAGACTTGAATTCATTATCACTCCTCCATCAATCTTAACACTAAGATCTTAAAAAAAATCACAATTATACATTAAAAAGTCATCTAGTATTTAACTCATACTTGAGGCAGGCTTGTTCCTGCTCTCTTCCAAATGGGTATCCCTTTTTATCGGGCACTACTTTCATCCCCTCGCTATGACTAAGCTCTCATTGAGCAGTAGGCTGGGCAGTGACTCTTCACTTCTGGTCCTTATAATGCAGCTTGGTCAAGCTAAAGAACATGCTAGAACTAATATCTTTCATTTTAATTGTTTGTTTCAGCCAAGGAGTGTTTTTCCATTCTGAGCCATGGAAGCCACTTTTCTGAAGTGAAGGGCAAGAGTTTGTCCTGTTGCAGCACCGACAAAGCAAGACGGGAGTTTAATTCAGATCACAACCCTCCTGCAGTGCCTGGGACAAGAATCTTTGGTAGTACACATAATTCTCAAGTCATATGAAAAGTGTAAGTGGGTTTTCAGCCACTCCAGAGAGACCACATGGGAAGGAAAAACAAAATGTCACTGCACACAATATTACTAGCTAGACATAACCACCTTCTCTCCAGGCCCAGTACCTCAGTTTCCACCGGATACAGGTTTAAGGAGTTCAGTGCTAGGTGTGTCTAGATTTATTTGCTACACACTAGTACATCTCCAGCAGCCCCCCTGCACCTATATTCCCACACGCACCTAACTGGGACTCCAAACATTTTGAGTAGCAGAAATGAATGTATTTAGTGTGAGAAGGAAAGTCTTTTAAGAATAAAGTGCACTGGCAAACATATTTTGGAAGGTCAAAAGTTAAATAGAAGCCCCTTTCTGTATTAAACCAGAGACGAGTTTACATACAAGTATAAAGGTGAACTGTATGTTCCAGAGAGAGCTATTTCTAGGTTCCCTAAGACTAACAATCCACAAGATTTTATGACTATTCAATTTTAAAAGCTGGGAAAAAAGGAAGAGAATTATTTATACAGCACAGATGACACCTATTGCGAACTATGAACTACGATGCATATAGCAGAGCATATGTGCACGAGCAAATCCTTTTCTGAAACTCAAGTCTTAGGTTGCTGTCCACTGAGCTAAATCCTGCACATTAAGGAGAGGCCTAATAAATGAAGATGGTTCCTTCCTAAGTTAAAGCCTCACTTAGAACAGTGAAATGCACTCACAGGAAACAAAGCCAGCTTGGAGCTCAGTGCCGAAGTACTGCTGAGCACATCCTGAGCTGAACCTTCAGGAGTAGCTTCCACCCGGCCAGGCTTACGTCAGCATCACGCTCTGACCTGAGGGATGCAGGACCACATGCCCATGCTCTGACAGCCAGCACAACCTAGGACCTCTGTCTGGTTTTGCATTTCCGGGACCAAAATCCTCAAAACTACTTGAGAATATCCCAACAGGAGCAGAGCAGAACCTGCTGTATGCACTGAGAAGAAAAAGATGCTTCATGGGTGTAGGGTGATGTCACTGAACTGAAAGTCTGCATCGAAGGTGATGTGTTTTTCTGTTTGGGTGGAGCAATTAGATCTGTAAACTTAACTTTGTTACGAACAGCTGTAAGGTTCTATTATTATACAGTTATGAGGAGAGTATTGCTTCGCTTCTATCTAATTTGTATGGAATTGACATGAAAAGAGGGGAAGTCAGGGTGACTTACAGGAGCTTTAACCTGTAAGTCTTTCCCGTTACAATTCCAACCCCCGTACGCTTGCACTGCTGGTGAACCTCAGGATCTGGGCTTTTCCTAACCTTTAACGTCACCTCGCCTGGATTAGTGCTCTTTTGGTATCATTAAGGCAACTCTGTTAACTCAGCCCTGCAGAACACCTACCATGCACTTCTTTATCACAACTTTAATTCTGATATGTCTGCTCTGAAGCGTTGTTCTACCTTCAAGCCAAGCACCTTTTTATGACCTTTTACTCATCTCAGCCTGCAGTTTCTCATGCAGTTAAAGTGAGGCATGCCTATTTTTAGCATATCCAAATATTCTAGGAACTACAGAAGTGTTTGCCATCTCTGTTGGTAGAGCCTGACTGTTTTCATTTGTTAGTTGGTTAAAATTACCATGGAATTCGAGCTATCTTTTTTGTTGTTGACAATGTTTACATTTTTTAGATAATTTCTGCCCTGGCTGTGAGTTATTTACACAGCTCCTTCCCAACAAGCGTACCCCCTTGCCCTGGCTTTGCACAGCATTAAGTGAATATCTTTTTCTAATCACCTTTTGCTTACCAGAAGAGTATTTGTGAGAATTCTGTCTGTACTTCTACTTCATATTTAATAAAGCTGAAAGGATGCCCTCATTTTTATATCCACATTTCCATAAGAGGTGGGATAACTTCACTTAGCTCACTTTCATGTATGCTCTGCATTATTTCAGGTAAAATACCACACTGGAAAAAACCCCAAACAATAAAGCAGATAATTTGCTATAATATTAAAGACAAACTTTTTTCCCATTAGATGTCTATCTTTCTATGTAGAATTTATGTCTGAAAGGAATGCTTCTATAATATTTTCCATTAAATTATCACGCTGCTAAATCATTCTTGGCAAAGATTGTGATAAGGTGAAACAACTCAATTGCTTGCATGACAGATTATTCCAGTAATAACGTGGTGGAGGGAAAGTTCTACTCATTATTTCAGTAATGAGATGTTGGGGGGGGAAGGTTTCAATCCCTTTCGGTTTGGCAGGCTGCAAACTGGACACCAAATGGGATATATTTAATAAATAAACACTGAAAAGTCTCTGATCCACCTACAGCCAAGTCCTTACTCAGCCTCCCCTTACTGAAATCATTTGGAGCCCTGTCAAGTGCAGATAAAGAGCTCAGCTCATTTTTGCATCCAAGCTGAGTATTGCTGCATCCAAACTAGGTTGAGAACACGATACTGGGGGGAGGTGGGAATGTGAAAGGACAAAGCAGCTTTGCTTTTGTACTTCTGTTCCAGGCTCTCGCTGTCTTGCAGTCCAGTCTGAACACTATTTTCCCTACTTACAGTTGCCTCTTGAAAACTCAAAAAACTGTTCTAGCACCAGGATATCTCCAGGCTGTCACTTTCCTAAGAATCTCTCTTCCCCTGAGTTAACCAGACTGGCTGGGCAGGGATGCCCCCTAAAGCAGGTACATCTCTGGTGCCCAGTTACAGCTGCCTGACAGCAAACGTATGCTGACACAAGATGGGTTAATTATGAATCTCCAATGCAGAATTCTTAATCCATTCCTCGCAGTTCAGTATGATTGCCCAGCAAAGACAGGTTTTAGGGATTGGATCTAATACTCCTCTGGAGTCAGAGAACAGGAGGCACCCTCTTGAAGTCAGCAGAATTGCACAAGCACTCAGCTGACACACCATGGAGGATTTAGGCTCTAACAGGTCCATCATATTAAATTAATAATTAATATTTTTAGTTGTATTTGGGATAAAACTCTTATCTTCTACTCACTGCCTCATCAGCAGAACTTAAATGTTGGAATCACTTGTGTAAATCAACCAGAAGCAGCAAGAAAAGCACTGAAAGCAAGTGAGCAAGCAGCCCGGGCTGAAGATTGACTGCAGCAGATGCCTGAGGATCAGACAGCTGAGAATATACTTCAGTGCATTCCCTCATACAGTCAAGGGAACCTCCTGACCTTGGCTTTACATTGTAACGCTTTAACCTTGGGGCACCGCGCAAAAATAGAAGCAGCAGCATTACAAAATCTGACCCTTTAGCTGAATATCCCATTTTAGAGGGATACCAGAACTTCTTCACAACTGTGCACACGTAAACATCTACTGTTACCATCATGGCTCAGTGCCTAAGTTACTTCACACGGCGGGTTGAATAGGTTATTCTTCAGTCTTCTTTCTGTGTGTGGTCTTACAGCCAGCCCTCAGCGAGCGCTGCTCCGCTGCACAGGGAATAGTTCTTCTGAGCGTCATGCAAACCATCAAACATTGGCCGTGTTCTTAACAGCACGGCCAGCTTAGCAGACGTAATAGTTGGCTGAATGGTACACTGCTGGTGTGATAGAAGGAAATGATAGCTTCAAGGTGGAAATAACACAAGATGTTAAAATATAATGAGCAGCTGGGAGCCAACATGTTACTCCATAGGTTGTTTTAAAGTAAGAGAACAGCAAAAAGCCCCTGCCCACCCCGGGCTCCAGCTCTGAGTTCTGCTGGGCACGGCCATGTCTGTGCCTAGCCCTGGGCCTCCTTGACCTGAGCTGGGTCATCCTGCCAGGGTCTGGGCTCTGCCTTGCCATCAGAGAGTTGCTTCCCCTGGGCTTGCCCTGCCTGAGCTGGGCCCTGCCACCTTGCTGGCACAGTTGGGTCCTGCCTCCTTGCTCTCTGGAGAGCAGATGGACCCCGTGGATCATGCCAAGTAAATCTGCATTGCTGCATAGGTTTATACATCACTAAAGGGTATTTAGAGAGCATATCATAGTTTTTCAGACATACTTAAGATCTTCATTCTCTTCAGAGATGCAGGAGATTGATTGTGTGGCTGGACCCTTAGTTAGCAAATGAAGTCCTCTAAATCTGGGTATCTGTGCAACAGTCATGAGCTGACTAATCGTTCTTGTATTATTATGTACATTAAATAATTATTTGAAATCTCATCACCTAATTATGATAAATGAAAAATGAATCAAGCATCTGGAATCAGTGTGACTGCTTCTCTCCAACCAGAATAATTTTACCCCAGAAGACTGTATGTAGCTAATTTAGAATAGGCACACTCCCCAAAGAAAAGGATTTATGAGCCTGTGAAGTAATTCAGCCATGAAGCTTGAGTATGAAATATGAATATTTTATAAAAGCAGCAGACAGACCTTTCCTGTTACCTGTTGCATCATCCAGGGGATCATGCCTTCCATGTTTCAGGGGTCTCCACTGAAGGTCTCTTAATTGTCCTTTACAGGGACAAGCATTAACCAGTCAGCCCTTCCTTTCTCAGTACACCAACTGATTTCACTGGTGTTTTATCCAGCCTCTTTTTCTGAACCATTGACCATGACTTTTAAAACAAATAAATATATAGAGCTGACCAAAGCGTCACCGTGCAGTTGAGTGCATATGGCGTGCCGTCAGGGGAAGGAACAGGCGACAGCGACCAGTTTTTCTGAAACTGCTGCTGACGAGTTGTTTCCAACTAAATCATACTCCAAAAGCAGCTTCTCTTTTGCATACTTAGAATCCATGGTGATTCGTTTAGGTCTCCTTGGTTTTGAAAAGACCCACATAAAAAAATGATGATTTACTTTAACACTAGTAATTGGTGGCTGAGAACCGACAACTGCCCAGCAACTCCAACAGTGTTCTGCCCACATGTCCAACTACTCAGAGGAAAAGAGTACAAGAGCATTGGTTGCAGAATGTGGTTTGTTGTTTTATTTGGTCTTAAAGTGATCTGGCTCTTCACACAACACTTCTAAGAACTGTCCACATTAGGAAAGATGTATTGCTGAAACAATAAATTACCCTTGGCTATTAGTGTAGCTGAGCTCCTTTGAGTGCAGGCAGTCAGAAAGTGTCCTTGAGGCTTGGAATCTTGGGGTCAGAGCTAACACAAGGGAGAAGCCTGGAACTGACAGAAAATGGTCTTTTCTTTGCACCTAAGAGACTGAAAGACTTTGTACTTCTGCCTTGCTTTCTGTCCGCCTTGTTTCCTACAGGAAGTGCTCACTGAGCCAGGAACAGATGTCATGCCTCTCGCTTTTGTCCTTTAACTGCAAGACTATCCTTTGCCTACCTATCAAAGAGAAACCTGTAAAACAAAAAAATCTCAAACTTTACTAAGATACCACAAGCCAAACTAATTATTGAGCTAAGTACAGAAACCAAATGCTGTTAGAAGACTCTCTTCTTATCTGCTGGGGGAAAATGTCATCCACTGTAATGAAACTAAAAATACCCTGTACTGTAAGAACAGTGGAACTGTATTTGAGGCAGTACACTTAGATGATTAATTGATTTGTTACCAACAGCAACACTTCTTGTGTAATGCACTGTCACTTGCAGTTGCAACCTATTTCCATTTCAGCTGAGGGAGAGTCCAGGGTGTGATTTGAAGTTCCTTCAAATAAACCAAACAGTTTTGATTTGTTCAGGGGAATTTACTGGCTGCATCAGTCACAAAAGCTTTCAAGGCCAGCAAGTCTCCGGATTGCCACCAGATTAGGTTTGGAGTTTCCCAGCCTCATGGACGGTACCAGAAGTACAACCATCAAAACACAAGAAAAAGAAAACTTGTATTACAGTTGTTTTGCCAGGCAGTTTGAAATTCCTGAGTCCCACCACAAGGACTCATACGGAAGGTTCTAGTACTTTCAAAAAAGGAAGTATTTGATGAAAAATTTCTGAATATATAATTTTCTCTCAGCACTCTCAGTGTCATGGACCTGTTGTTTGTTTGGGGTTTTAATGCAGTGTAGGCACACTTGTGGTTTAGAAACTCTGAGCACTATTTTTCTTCTCTTTATCTCCTGAAAAGAGTCGTGATTAAAAGTACAAGTATTGTGAATAGGATTGTAATGTATCCAAGGCAACCAAATGTCATTAAAATGACACTGAACTATGACAGTAGAAATGAAAAAAGTAATTAATGGGAAGAAACATTATTATGAATTCAAAGCTTGTCAGCAAAGTTGATGTTTTCACGTTACAGTAAACCAAAAACCAGCATGAGAGGTGACAGAAGTTTGGGTAAAGCACCGTAGGGCAAGATGCAAAGATAGGCCTGAAAGGCACGTTGCCTTTTCACACCACCTTGATGCTGATGCAATCCAGCCTGAGTGGATTTAATTCAGTCCTGTGGAAAACATGGCATTATTACAAACCACGCAACACAGACATGCAAGCACGGCACCCAAAATACACATAAAACAAGTCAAGCCCATCTTAAATGAATTGCGCTTAACAACCCGGAGAAAAAGGTGTGTTGTTACTCATATTCTAATAAAAGAAACCGAGCTATAGTGCTGTAACATTTGGTTTACAGCGTGAGCAAAGGTCAGGCCAAACCGAGTCCTGGGACCCGCTGGGGGTTTCTCACTCTTGTGACCGACACGGGAAAGATGTTTCAACGGGAAGGGGAAGCGGCAGCATTTTAAACAAAACAATGATGGCCAAATGAGCAGAGTAATTGTGATACTGCCGGCATAGCATCCTTGCCAGGCATTCACAGTGAAGCGGGCTCGGTGCAATACTTGGTCCCTGATTCATTTACAGAGTTCCTAGGCAAAGGCCAGAGGGCTTATGTAAAAACCTCAGCTGAGCCCTGGCCGGCAGTGCCGCTTCTGAGGTCTGTGTAAGATTCAGAGTAGACTTTGTCCAGAAATTCAAAGAACTCGCTCCTCGTGCATGTGCAAGCACCACAAGCCTCGTTAGCCGGTGTCCTTGCAGGCACTGATGAGGCTGCAGAGTCCGCTGAAACCGGGTGGTGCCTCCGTGACCGACCCCGCGTCCACCATTTCCTCACGCCGCGGGCAGGACGCCGCCAGGCCGCCCCGTCAAGATGGCGGCCGGCGGCCGCCGGCCCCCGGCCCGCTCGCTGAGACGAGCCAGGCCACCCGCCCGCCGGGAAGGAGGCAGGGGAAGCCCCGGCGTGGCGGAGCAAGAAGGCTGCTCGGGGACGGGGGGTGGCGGCCAGTCCGGCGCTGGGCTGGCCGGGCGGTGCGGAGACACGCGGGTTACCGGAGGCAAACCCCGAGCCAGCGGTGTGCGGGCTGCCCGGCTCGGCGCGGGGAGCAAAGGCGGGACGGGGGAGCGAGAGGAGGCCTTGTGCCCTCGCACTAACATGGAAGCAGCTGCGCGGGAGCGGGCAGAGCAGTGAAGAGGCAGTTCCCGCCGGCCGGCCGGCAGCGGGGCGCGCCAGTCCCTGCGGTGCTGCCAGGGGCCAAGCCGCTTGTCTCAAGGTGGCAGCTCCGCAGCAGAAACCGTCCCGCGTCTTATCCACCGCGAGGCTTTAATCCCGATCGCGGGGCGGGGGAGATAGCAGCCGGGACACGCCGTTTCACGGCGCTGTCCGTCCCCTGCTGCAGCATCGGGCCAGCCTGGCGCTCCCTCTTACTGAGGCGTCACGGGGTGGGGGGAGGCGCGGGCAGGAAGCCGGAGCTGCCGGGGCGGTGAGTCACGGCGCGAAGGGCAGGGAGGTGCCCCAGGACACGACAGGCGGCCGCCGCTCCATCCTGCGGCGCGCTACGATCACCCGCCCGCTCCGGCGCGGTGGGCGGGCTCCTCCCACCTTTCGGCGGCGATGGTTGGGTGGTCCCGTATACAGCTCCCATTGGCTACCCAGAAAAGAGGTTCGCACCCATTGGCTGAGGGGTGGACTCCAGTGAGCCGTGCGCAGAGTAGTAGGGAGGGGCGGGGTGATCTGGGGGGAGAGCGCGTGGGGCCGTGTGCAAACCGCGTGTGGCGCAGCCAGAAGGGACCCGGGAGCAGGCGGGCAGGGCCGGAGCGAGCGGGGCCTACTGTCGTCCGGGCGGACTTCTGCCGCAGGGGGGTCGAGAGGCCGCAGGTAATGGCCGGGTTGGCCTCGGTCGCGAGGGCCGGGGCTAAGGGTGGACAGTGAAAGCAGAGCGTGGAGGGATGATGGCGCTGGCGCACTCCGGCCTAGTGCGCGGGAAAGTGGCGCCGACCGGTCCCCTCGGGCTCGGGCGCGATTCCCTGGTCCCGGTGTTGGCGGGAGGGCGGCGGGAGGCGGATGGGGAGCGCTGAGGGGAGAGTGAGGCGCAGCAGGCCCTGCGAGGGCGGGCGGTGGCGACGGGTGAGTCAGGCTCTGGCGGGTTCCGGGAGGCGCTGAGGGAGCTTGCGCTGCTCTGGGGGAAGGGGGGCTGGGGCGTGGGGGGGGGTTAGCCTGGGCCGGTCAGAGGTTAGCCCAGTTCCCTGGGGCAGCTCGGGCGCTACCCGGGAGCGGTTTCCTGCCGTGCCCGCGGGCCGGTGGCGGCGCTTGGCCTGTTGGCCTGGGTGCGGCGGCGGCGACGTGTCCTGCCGCCTAGGCCTGTAGCGCGGGGGCGGAGGGTGGTGTGGTAGTCGGGGGTTAACGCTTCACGGGGCCGGTCTGGCGTCGTGGGGAGGGGGGAAACCGCCCGGGCCGGCCCGCAGGCGCGGGTTGGGGTGTGTGAGTAACTTCCCTGTGGGTGAGCGGCTGCAGCAGTTTCTGGGAGGAGAAGCTCTTGTCAGACGGGGGCAGGGCGAAAGGTGGCTGAAATAAAATTGTTTGTTCTTGTTTTCTTTTTACTTATTTTTCTTAAATCTCCGCTAAGCTCCGGTGTGCCGTGGCGGAGCGGTGGCGGCAGGGCCCGGGTCTGGCGCACCACGTGGCTCCCCACGTGTGAGGCGCTGCTGGAGACCGGAGGGTCGAGGTGTTGCAGCTATTTCTCTCCGACCACAGGCACGGGTGGTGGCCTGCTCCGAATCCAAATATGACCTATAAATGGATAGGAAAAACAGCCTGTGACATCTACAGACCATGGACTAGTGGAGGAGCCTTTTATTTAAGTTCCTGTCAGACATAGCTCTCGAATAACTCCTGTTAATCATTTAGTATCCGGAATTCTCATAAGGCGTTCTTAAACTTAATAGTGGGCTATGTTTTCATTTCAGCGCTTAATAAGATCCCCATTGCCACGCAGTGTTAAGGTAGCCTGTTTTCTTCTTCAATGCAAGCTTGCTTAGAGAAGCAATTCTGTATCTGTCCTCAAATGTGTTCACCGAGGCAGTGCAACAACCTTGCCAGTTACAGGCTTAACCTATCTTTTTTTTTTTAACTTCTATTAAAAGCCTGGACTGAATTTTAAGTTAAAGCTTGTGGATTGCTGATGTTGTTAACACTTAAAATGTGCTGATAGCAATAAAAATAGGAGTGGAAGATGATAGAATGTGAATATTTGGTAGATAATCTTTAGTTTCTCCCTTTCTATATTAACTAGGATGAATAGATGGAAAGTGCTTACAGATTCACTGTTTATATGAACTTTTGCTCTACTGATCTGTATCAACAAAGCTATCCAAGAACTACTAATCAAAGTCATCATGTTGTTTTGACCTGACTTCTGGTCCCTCAGTAGGGATCCAAGTTCTTAAGTTTTAGTTAATGTTCAGAATTCTTGGGTCAGATTGACAGTAGTAGGTATCAAGGGGACCGGAATGGACTTTACACTTTTACAGGTTTTCTTGAAGTTTCAAGCTGCTATTTCTCTGAATGGGGGTGGTGTTACCTGGTGGTCAAAATACCTAATCTTGTATATGTTTCTGATAGGGAGAAAAGCCAGAGATGGAAACATCACTAACTCTCTGTAGCATATTTTCAGGTTACAGATGTGGACATCCAGTCAGCTGAACACTGAGTAGCTTTGGTGACTTTGGAGTTGTGTGTCTTGTGTTCAAGAATTCAAAAAATGTGCTTTTTGAGAAATAAGAACCCCATATGGTTAGCATTTCACTTCAGATTAGTAATACCTTCTGTTTTGAAACTAAATGCTAGCACTTGTGTTGCCAGTCCTTTCTGACTTACCATGTCTTTATCTTACAGGAGAGCGAAGCTGTGCTTATTACATAGGGGTTTTTCCATGTTCAGGCTGGCTGTGGGCTGGCTTGTCAGGTACAGGTGCAGTATTGTAGGTTGGTTGCCAACAGCCTTGAAAGGAACTGCTCATTTCCCAACATTGGCCTCTGATACAGCTGACTTGCCAAAGCGCTCTTAAGTACGCTGGCTTCAGCGGCGGCTTTTATCTAGTATGTCCTTTGACTGAAAGGGTGAAGTCCTAGTAATATGGAATGGATGTGATACTTGTAGATCAGAAGAAGCACCTGGTGAGTATAATGAGGATAATTGCCCCTGTTCTATTGGGCTGGTGAATTCTAAGGAACTGCTGGTATCTGGAAGAACAGTGAGTATTCTTAAAGGTGAAGTTCAGCTTGCTTTCTGCTATGAGCAGCCCAAGTTACTTCTCTTTGTTTTAACAAACTCTGTTGTCAGAGCGCGGCCTGGCTAAAAAGGCTGTAAAATAAGGAGCATTACAAAGGAGCTCAGTGGTAGTTCTTGCTGTCTAAATGGGCTCCTAACCCAGACTTTTGGGTATTACTGACACTTGTGCCTGGATGCTAATAGCACCCTCTCTTGTTTCAAAAGCTTTGAATTTGTATTAACTGTAAAGACATCATCTTCCTCTCCAAATTTTCATAAAAAACTTCAGAGTTTCTCGTACCAGTAGAAGAGTCACAAAGAAATTTTGCCACTTTTAATTTTGATGCTAAAGTTGCACTTGCAGTCTTCACGTCTAATCTTCACATCTAATGGAGGAGACTGCTGTGCTGGCACCTCATTTGGATCTTGGAGCTGTTGTCAGACCATAATCTTCAGCAGTAGGGTGATGATACAGAACAAAGTTCAAAATTAATTCTTAATATTTTGCTGAACAGCTTCAAGGTGATTGATTTTAGCTTCAGATACAATTAGGGAGCTTGGTAAGAGAGGTTCAGGTAAATTCCTTTAGTAGAAAGGTAAGTTTTGAGGCAACTAGACTTCTGATTCTTTGTAAGTTTTGGAATCTCATCTGAGGCAGTGGCTCACTATGTCTTTCAGAATGACCTGGCTCAAATGTTAGAAGAAGCTGTAGTTCTAATTTATTTTCCATCCCTGTTTTTCCTGTCCCAGTGAGGTAAGAAGCTAGCTCTGGGATGTGAAGGGGTGAGGGTGAGCAGGCTGCTTTGTTTAACATACTTTAACTGCAGAAAGCACTGATAGATGTGACTGAGTGAAAAACTTTCCAAGGAGACTTAAACAAGTTATTGCCTTAGTTAAAGTGGCCTTGAGAGATAGAAGGAACTCCTGTGAACTTGACTGTGGTGACAAAATGGAGGGGTACTGACAGCAGAGCTTGAACTTCAGGGGTTTACTGCACCTTTTTTCCTTCAGTTTCTTTGGAAGTAACTGAAAAACGTAATGGTGTCCAAACTGCTTGGAGGTTATCCATTTAAGGACTTGTCTTCTGAACCAGCCTTTTCTGGGTATTACTCCTTAAAGATGGTGGCTTGCTTTATCTGAAATTAAATCCTTCTATCAGTTTTTAAAACCATTTACACCAGTGGGGAATTTTGTCCTGTGTGAGGCTTCTTGGAATGTGGGGCAAGTAAAACTAGTGTCAGCTGCATCCCCCTCTATCTGGTGAACTTGCACTCAGTTTCAGATCCTTTATAAGAAGAATGCAGAAGTTAAACATTAAAATACTGGTGAAGAGAAATTCCAGACAAGTTGTTTGAAAACTTTCATATGCTTAAGGTATCTAAAGATGGAGCAGTGTGCTCTGTAACTATTCTATGGCAGCTGTAACCCTCAAAATACCTCCAAGTTGAGGGGAAAAAAGGCCTTTGAAGATAAAGGTTCTTAAATTATTTTCTCAAGTAGTCTTGAAGGACAGTTTAGCGGAGACCATTGTCTGACCAGATTGTTTTTTTACTCAGCTGTTGTAGTCTTACTTTGTCACTTTGCTGCATATAAGAGGAAAAGAAACTAGAGGTTTTCCTCTTGAAGGAGTGGTTAAAATGGAAGCAACTTTGAATCAGATGTTAAACTTCTTTTCAGATTCCTTTAGGGCAGTGAGTAGTGATCACTTTTCTGTTATACAGATTGTGACATTGACTGGCAGATTAATTTCAGTATAAAAACTTCAGTGTTGTGTATGTAAAGCAGATATAGCCCAGCTATTCTTTCACTATATGTTAACTTAGCGGGTTGTATTGAGTTCTTTTCTGCCAGCAATATTCAATCCTGTCACTTCATGCTGTAGTCTCAAATTCTTGGTTTGGAATGGAAATCTGGTAGTTAGTATCTGTAAAACATGTATTGTAAGTCTGTTAACAGCTGTTGGTTTTACTCTTTTTAACAGGGCTAATGTTGCTCTTCTATAATGTTTTAACAAAGAATTTTTTACAAGTTGCAGGTTGAGTGAAGTATGTCTTGGTGTATGACTCAGAGACCCTATCTTGAAATCAAAGGCAGCAACAGCTATTGTGCCTGAGCCCAGCTCCTGCAGTTGGCTTTGCTTGTGTTTTTCCTGCTGTGCAGTGTCAACATAGTTGCTATGAAAACAGGCATCAACAATAGCACACTGAGTGCCAGCTGCTGCCACCATAGTAGACTGTTCTTCACCCTTGGGTGTCCTAATAAGATAATTTGAAATCTTGAACGCTGAGATGAAGTAGAGAAGATTTTTTTTTTTTTTTGTGTAGAAATCCCAGTATCTCTCAACTCCTAAGGCAACCAGCTGTTGCAACCCTAATACCTGTTTAAGATCTTCTATTCTTTCACTGCAGAACTTAATTTTAAGAGCAAATACTATGGTCTGGTCCAGCTCAACGGTAGTTCTGGGATTACAGAAGTTAGTGTATTAAAGTTTCTCTCTTGTACTCTGAATTCTCAGGCTTCTACTGTGGTTGGAAGGATAGATGGTCACTTCTGTGCTTAAGATGGGGAGGAACTGTTTAGAGGGAGGGGTGGCTAAGAAGTCATTATCAATTTTTTTCAACAGAGATGTTTAGATACAAGCTCTCCATTTAAGAGCTAAATGTCAGGATGCTAATTCTGGTTACTACTTGAGGTCATGTGGTATTCTTGCTGCCTCTGTAGTGGCTTTCTGCAAGACACAACTCGGGAATGTTCCTAGTAACCTGCATTCTGTAACATAAACGGTGGGAGTACAGGAAGATTATCTTGATGGGTGATGGTGTGAACTGACCAAGTAGACCAGATAATGACTAATGACTCTTAAGACTGATGTGTTGTGAGAAAGCATGTGAAGCATTTAAACTTGAAAATGTTGTCAAACAATGCTTGATGTGTGTGAACTAGTACTTTAAACTTGTCTTCAGGCACACTTAAACTTTTAAATCTGAGTATTTTTTTAAACTTCCTTGTTCCTGAATTTCTTGTTCTAGAGGTCTTGTGTAACTCTTGCAGCTGTGGGGAGTTAAAGTACTGTGACCACAGTCTGTTGAACCTACCCCATTGCAACCACTGCTTCAGTGGCTTTCAGGTTGGCTTTGCAGCTCAGTGAAACACATACCTCAGTTCCCCAATATGGACAAGAAGTGGTTTGTGTTGTCTCTGACAGGCATGCCTATCTGATGTTTCCCTAGCATTCTGAGGATGTTTTCCAAGTTAGCCTTGTAGATATCTGGCAAGTGTCTGTTGTCTTTTAAGGAAGCCAGATGTCTTACATGTTTTCTTTCACATAAAACTGGGAGTGAAGTATGTATACTGAGCTACAGATTAATAGATTGAGGTTGTAATTCTTGTTTCTCAAACTTTTAACTACTATTTAGGTCATAAGAGAACTTAAGTCTTTAAATGTTCAGCAGATATGCTCTTCACATCTTTAGATTTAATACTTCATTCTTGGAATTAGCTTCCAGAATGAAGCTTGATGAGTCAATAAATGCAGAAGCTGCCAGCCTGGCACTTCAAGAGAGTGTAACTACTACTTGGTAGAAATACTTTGTAGAGATAAGTAGCTGGCTTTGAGTGTAACTCCAAGGAAGAAGGTAAGTTACTGAGAGATCAACAGTCGGCCTGGTAAGGCAGTAGTTAAAGGGGTCTGCTACTTCTTTTTTTCCCTGACTCCTAAGAATTTTGTAATTTTTTGAAGTGAAGATGGGCTAGAAACAGATCAGAGGACATGCCTAGTACACTGCCGCTTTGGCTGTTCAAAACTGTCTTTCCAAGCAAAGCAGAAACAGCCAGAAGTCTTCCTTGGTTTCTCATTGCCTTTGCCAGGAGGGTGGGAGACCTCTAAACCTTCTATTTTAATGTAGCATGTGGTTGGAGGAGGAGAAGGTATTGTTCTAAAAAGGTGTTTCTTCCTCTGGCAGGTAATCTGCAGCCATGAGCAGCAACGAATGTTTCAAGTGTGGACGTACTGGCCACTGGGCTCGGGAGTGCCCTACTGGGATTGGCCGTGGTCGTGGGATGAGAAGCCGTGGCAGAGGTGATTGACTACTGTGGTTCTCAGTATTTGTACAGTAAGATCTTTGGCTGTTCTGAAGAGCGTGTGAAACTGGCTTGGTTAGTCTGAAGAAGTTGGGACACAATTTGGCAGTAATTCTGCTGTTCTTTCCTCTGCATAAGAATTTTGCCAAGGGCCTCAGAGTGAAGTTAACGTGTCAGTTCATCTGGCAGTGGCCTTAATTAAATCTTAAGAATATTTTTAACTTAATACTTATTGTCTTTCTTATGTTGCCCATTTCAAGCAGGCTTCCAGTTCATGTCTTCATCTCTCCCGGACATCTGTTACCGCTGTGGTGAGTCTGGCCATCTTGCCAAGGACTGTGATCTTCAGGAGGATGGTAAGTATCACTAAATATTCTAGCTCTTCAGTCACACAGACGAAGTCTGTGGTTGAAGAGAAGGATGCAGTACACAGATGATAATTCAGTGGAAGCGAGCTGTACATGTCCCTCAAGTAGAGGCATGCTACATCTCACTCTACCAAGGTTTTATAGTCTTGTTTGGTATGCTTTTCTTATTGTGGAAGCCTGCTATAACTGCGGTAGAGGTGGCCACATTGCGAAGGACTGCAAGGAGCCGAAGAGGGAGAGAGAGCAGTGCTGCTACAACTGTGGCAAACCTGGCCACCTGGCTCGTGACTGTGACCATGCAGATGAGCAGAAGTGCTATTCTTGTGGGGAGTTTGGGCACATTCAAAAAGACTGCACCAAAGTGAAATGCTATAGGTAAGAACTGATGAGAGGCAACTGCAAAATGTACCCAGAGTGTGTTCTATATTAAATTTTGATTCGGAAATGAAGCCTAAACAGTGACCAATTAAGCTTAAACAATGTAGCTTGTTTCTTTAAACAGTTAAGACTTAAATGCCTGTTAGCAGACTCAAGCAATACATTCAGTGATGTGCATCTCTAGATGGCCAGAGCAGTGCAGATGTGGAGTCATGTAAACCTGTGTGGGAGAGGGCTGTAGGCAGAAGGTAACAGGAAGCACTTGCTTAAACTCAAGCTGGTTACCCTGTGTCTTGTGCTGGAACTAACAGGCTCTAGCTGTACAAATCAGCTGACTAGCACCACCAGCTCCAGCTGGTATATACTGGGGACATCTTGGTTATAGGAACCGCCCGTAAAAGTGGATGTTAAATCAGTTTGGAATGTGGGTTTCAGAATGCTGTCTGGTGTTCAGATGTGAGCCTGTACAAGAAACAGTGCGTACCTGAGTGCAGTGTTCACCCCTGCCAAGGTTCCCTTCCAAGGAGGGAGGGAGAAGGCATTGCATTTGAGTTGAAACTTAGTTATTCTTGAAACTCTTAAATATTCTCAAAACAAGGCTAAACTGCAGACAAGCATTGGTGCAGGCAAGACCTGACAAACAGTAAAAAAAACTGCAAGGCCAACCACAACAAACTCAACTGTATTTGATGTCTGGTGGCTTTGGCATATACTGCTGCTAATGTCAGGTGATCGATTGGGGAACAGTTCTGGCTCTAAAGACAAACTTACACATCAGAATTCTGGAACACAGAAACAGAAGTTTTGAATGTGGAACCTGTGTTGTGTGAAATTTAAGTAGATAGTGTACTTGGCAGATCTGGGTTGCTTTTCTGAGTACCTGTTTGGGATGGGTTTGATTAAATTGCTTGTCTCTTCCAGGTGTGGTGAAACTGGCCATGTAGCCATCAACTGCAGCAAGACCAGTGAAGTCAACTGCTACCGCTGCGGCGAGTCAGGGCACCTTGCACGGGAATGCACAATTGAAGCTACAGCCTAATTATTTTCCTTTGTCGCCCCTCCTTTTTCTGATTGATGGTTGTATTATTTTTCTCTGAATCCTCTTCACTGGCCAAAGGTTGGCAGATAGAGGCTACTCCCAGGCCAGTGAGCTTTACTTGCCGTGTAAAAGGAGGAAAGGGGTGGAAAAATCAACTTTCTGCATTTAACTACAAAAAATGTTTATGTTTAGTTTGGTAGAGGTGTTATGTATAATGCTTTGTTAAAGAACCCCCTTTCCGTGCCACTGGTGAATAGGGATTGATGAGTGGGAAGAGTTGAGTCAGACCAGCGAACCCTCTCTGGGTTACATGGAAGCGATCCTATGCAGGAGGAAAGAAATTCTGGAAGTGTCTGTACTTCCTCGTAACTTTAATTTTATTACAATGGCCTTGGATTGTCTGACCTCAGTAGCTGTTAACACCAAGTAACATCTGTATCAGGCCCTACCTAGAGCATATAGCTGTGTGGGAGTAAATAAACAAGATGCACATGCCTGTTAATGGCCATGAGAGAGAGAGAGAAATCAGGAATAAACTTAAAGTAACATAATTCAGTCAACGAATGTTCACGTTGGAGAAGCAGAACGTAATGGGAAGCTTTTGAGTAAATACTTCAAAGTAAATCTGGAACCCAGACATCAGTGCTCATAGCATATACAATTTGGAGCTATTCAGGAGTTGCAAATAAATGCATTTTCACAGAAATCAAGATGTTATTTTTGTATACTATATCACTTAGGCAACTGAGTTTCATTTGCTTGTAATCAGTTTTTAAAGTAAGATGGTAAAAGCAATTGAAGTCCTAGAACATAGAAAAATGTAATTTTAAACTATCAATAAAGCTGGAGGAGGAAGGGGAGTTTGGCTAAAGTTCCTTTTGTTTATTTTTGGTTTTCATGTACACAGTGCAAAATAACATATTAAAAAGGGGAATGTGGAGGTGTAAAACACTTAGTTTGGACTTTTCTTTTGTACTGTCTTATGTTAAGTTTCCATTTGGCAGAGCAAGCTGTAAATATTACAACCCCCTGGTCCTTCCTCCCAGACCGCTGCCTAGCTGCATGTGTTCATGTGAGTGGATTGTGCTCTCAGGAGCAGGTTTGCACCATCTGTGCCAACACAGATTCTCTTTGAAAATTGCTGGAGAGGGCATAGGTGTGCTTGATGCTGTGACAGACTCCAAAATCGGGGTAGTTTGGTGTGTTAGCAGTTCCTCAGCTTCCACAGGTGCTGTTTGCACCAAGAACTATTGCTTAAAGAATCTGGTGCTCCAGGCACTTCCTGTACCTTGTTCTGTGTGGATTGACTTGGGCAGTAAACCATGACAAAGTTCTGCTCTGTGTCAGCTCCCTTGAATCTCTGCTACTTGAGCACATCCACTCTAAAAACACAGGGGGAGCTTGATCAGTGCCTTGCTGGTGGGTCAAGGGCCATTTAATTTAAGAGCAGCTGCAGCTGGAGGGCCTCTGGAGCTCCAGCAGATGCAGGGAATCTGTCCAGTTACCAGTTGAGGGTGGTGTATAGGAGTCACTTTGTATTTTCACACAAAAAGTTTTCCTCCCAAGTCCAGAGTGGTTTTCATAGGTGTATATGCTACACCAATGGGGAAAAAAACCTGCCTGTGATGTTGGGTTGACAGGGTGTGGATCTCTTCAGGGAGAGAAGTAACAGGCTGGCAGTTGTTGCTGTGGGGTTGTGCAGCGGCACCACTGGAAGCTGTGGCCTTCCAGGAACAGCCTCAACCTGTGGCTGGCCACAGACTACAGCAGAGCAGTTAAGAACTCAGCGGATCATCTAGATGATGAGTTTTACCTGGGAGTGTTGAAAACTAAAGGCAGGGGTATTACCTGATCATTTTTGGGCTGTTTAAGGAAATCCAATACTTAAAATACATGTATCCAAGAGAAGTGTGACAGTCATAGCTGTGGTGTCACATCAGGTGAATTCTGATCAGCTTGATGACTTGCAGTGGGCTGCCCTAGAAGTCCTAGACCTCAACAATTTAATAAGCAGTTGAGCAGTTGGAAACAAAGACTGAGTGCAAATGAGGTGGCGGGAGCTCAGAGACGTCCAGCAGCCTAGCCTGTGTGGGTTCTGGAAAGGTGGGGTTGGTGCTGCAGCAGCAGAGAAGTTGCTTTAATTGCAGAAGTAAAAGGGGATGCCTGTACTGCTTTGCTTAAGGAGAAAAAGATGGGAAGTGTTTGCTTCTGCCTGGTTGGTGTGGCAGTTGTAGAGTGTACACCCAGCAGGAGGTGGTGGTAGCTGCTGTTGGAGCTGCCTGTGTTCTCTGTCAGGATGCCTTTTGTCCAGCCTGAAGAACAAAGCCTTTCAGCTCCTGGGGAGCCAAGGAGCAGGCAAGAGTTACATGTGTTTAAGTGGGGTGTGTGCTTGGGTCATCTTGTTTAGGTTTTTTAATAGCTACTATTGGAGCATGAATGTACTGCTGAGTCCAATGTGGTTGCCAAACGCCTGGTAAAATGACAATGAGTTGGCTGGCTGGGATAGTACAGCTCACCTACACCACAGCATATTGTTCAGCCTTGTGGTGGCCTGGCACAAATTGGCTGTGTCTTTACATACAGTTAATTGAGTTAAACTGTAACAAAGCTTGAAGCTCTGATTACAGTGACCTGGGAGACTTTGGGCCTTAACCTGTTGCTGAGAAAATGCTGGGCTGAGCACCTGCCCTGCTCACTGTGCTCAGCTTTGCCCTTCCTCTGGAGCTTGGCAAGGATGGAGCTCGGCTGCCAAGTTGCTGCAGCTCCTGCTGCTTTGTGCTCTGTTGTGGGACTGGTGCCTTCGTGTCACGGAATGGCTGACGTGGGGCTGGGGAGCAGCCTTACCCTCAGAGGCAAATCCCTCTGCTGAGGAGTCTCTTCCCGGTTGCCTTTCTCCACAGAGCAGCTCAGGAAGCCTGGTGCTGCTCTTCCGAGGGTCCGTTGTTGTGAGGCTCACAACACGACGGAGCCGATGGATTTCTGAGGATGTGGGGCCTGGGAAGATGAGGCTGCTCCCGCCTGTGACGGCTTTCGGGCCTGGCGTGTGCCCTCTGTCGGGGGCACAGAGGGCCGTGTACTGCAGGGGAGTTTCTGGAGCCAGGGCTCCGTGAGGCGGGCTGGCTGCTGCAGGCAAGGGGAGGTTGAATTCGCTGAGACCCACGGAAACGCGGTGCTGCCGCTCGGTGCCAGCCCGAGGCTGGGCCGGTCGCTCCGTGGCCGAGGAGGGGCCTGTGCAGGGCGGGAGGCGCGGGCCCGGCCCCGCCCGGCCGCCGTAGCTCGCAAGTCCGGCGGCGCGCGAAGGGGCTGTGGCGCGGCCCCGCGCGGCAGCGGCGCCTCCAGAGGCCGGCGGCAGCTCCGCGCATGCGCGGCCAGGCGCTGGGTGCCGCGCTCAGCCAGGCGGGTGGCGCGCGCGCAGCTGGGGCGGGTTCCGGTTCCGGGCCACGGCGCGTCTTCTTCCGGGGCCTGTCCCGGCGGCCTGCGGGGAGGGAGCGCGGCTCGGCCGGCGCCATGGTGAGTGGCGGCCCCGGCCCACGGCCCGCGCTCCCCACTGGTCGTGTACCCGGCGGCGGGGGCTCTGTGGGGAGCGCGGCCGCTCGCTCGCTGGCTCCTGCGCCGGGCATCCCGCTGGCGGCTGTGGCCGTGAGGATGAGGAGAGAGGCGGGGGCCTGGCGGCGGCTCCCTCCTCCCCTCCCTCCCTCCCTCCCTCCCTCCCGGCCCAGCGAGTAACCATGTCTGTTTTCTCTCTCCCAGGCTCGCAACGCGGAGAAGGCCATGTAAGTACAGGCGCTCCGGGCCCTGGGCAGCGTCCTTCCCGCCCGGCGCTGCTCCCGGAAGGCTTCTGACCGGCTGTTGGGGCCCGTGCCTGGTGGTGCGGGGCCTGCGCGGCCAGCCAGAGCCGGAGGGATGCTGCAGCAGGGGCCGGGTGGGAACGTGGTGAAACGCGTTCTTCTGGCTCCTTACGGTTCTAGGCAGCCCCCGGGTTTGGAGCGGAGGTGCCAGGCTCCATAGGGATCTGTCAACGCTGGGGCTTAAGTACAGTTCTTGCCTGGGAGTCGCTGGGGCTAAACCTAGGGGCTTCGGCACATTTATTTTGGTATTGATTTTCCTGAGTGCCTTTCAGAAACGTTGCAAACTGCATATTTAGAGCTACCAGTTTAGAGGCTCTTCAACATATTTGTCTCATAGGATCATAGAATGTGTGAGGATGGAAGGGACCTTTAGAGGTAATCCAGGCCAGCTCCCCTGCAGTGAGCAGGGACGTCTTCACTAGATCCAGTCACTCAGAGCCCCATCAAGCCTGACTTTGAATGTCTCCAGGGATGGGGCCTCCACCACCTCTCTAGGCAACCTGTTCCAGTGATCTACTACCCTCATATTGAAGAACTTTTTCCTAACATTCAACCTAAATTTCCCCTTTACAAGTTTAAAACTATTACCCCTTGTCCTACTGCTCCATGCCCTCAGGAACGGTTCTTCCCCAGCTTTCCTGCAGGCACTTCTCAGGTATTGGAAGGTGCTGTAAGGTCCCCCTGGAGCCTTCTCTTCTCCAAGCTGAACAAGCCCAATACTCTCAGCCTGTCTTTATAGGAAAGGTGTTCCAGCCCTTTGATCATTTTTGTGGCCTCCTCTGGACCTGCTCTGACAGATCTATGTCCTTCTTGCATTGAGATCACAGCAGGACAGGTCTGTGTCCTTCTTGTCTTTCTCTGTCCAAAGCTGGACGCAGTACTCCAGGTGAGGTCTCACCAGAGCAGAGGGACAGAATCACTTCTCTATTTGTTCATTTCTCTAAAACACTTTCTGAGCTTGTGTCAGTAACTGAGAGAGGCTGCAGAGACTGCAGCTGTCCAACACCTTGTGAGGTGGTGATCCCCTCCTGTGCAGGGACATTGGTTGGGTGGTGGGACTTTTCATTCCTTTAATTCCCCCAGCAGCAGGTGGAGCCTAGATAATTAGCTTAGATGCAGGGTATAGGTATGCTGTTAAAAGGTGTTAAATAATTTGGTTTGTGCTTTGTGGTGTAACTACTGTGTGATTAGTAAATAAAACTGCATTAAGAAGCTGTAGGCTCTGCTCAGTTGTGAGGCACTCGGGGTATTTCAGTAAGCTTAAGAAACTCAGTTGTGAACTGCTGCTTCCCTTGCAGAGGCTTTTTTTCCCCCTTGAGTTTTTTGTTTGCTTTTTGATGTATTCCCTGCTAAGATACATAAACTTTATGTTTCAGTTTATAGCTTGTTGACATCCTTTTGCTGCTGGTACCTAACGTGCTGGCATGAGCTAAGCAGAAGAAATCACTAGCTGCTTACCAGGATTTACACGTATCTAAAGAGCTAACCCCTGAGGAAGAAGTTGCTAGCTAGATGAGTTAGTGAATATGTTGAAGCCTTTGTTTTCTACAGACTGTAATTAAGCTAGTAATAAACATTCAGGGCAAAACAGGTTCCTGTTGGAATGTAGATATGTAGATCTGTTCCCTGTCTTCTCTTTAGGACGGCCTTGGCGAGGTTTCGTCAGGCTCAGCTCGAGGAAGGGAAAGTAAAGGTATGATATAAAAACCTGGAGCTTTGTTAGCTGGGGTCAGGGGTGGACTGGAAGCCACGCACAGCCCTGCCTGGCAGCCCTCAGAAGGGCGTGTGCCAGCTGCAGGTGTCCTGTAGGAGCATGGTGAGAGAAAAAGTTTCTCTTACAAGAGAAAATAATCTCAGGAAAAAAAAAAAATCACAGTGTTTAGGTAGTGGCAGCTGAGAACATCAGGCCTAAACTTATTAGCTACTTGGAAATCAGCAGAGTTTAGATATGTGCCAATATCCCAGCATATTGATGTTGTAATTCAGCTGTCTTGAATGGAACATTATTTGTATTGGGGGGGGATTGTGGGGTGATTTGAAGAACAACAGGTGACAGAATAAGGTGGCCTTACATTGTTATATTCTGTGGTCATTGAATTGGGCAGGGCTGTAAATCATCGTTTTTCACTTAATAAGTGGGAGCAGAAGGCACTGGAGCTTGGTAGCATAGTTGGGGGTTAATCAAGCAATGAAGTTTGTGTGAAATGCTTTGCATGTATTGCTGCTTCACTAACACTTTGGTGTGTGGCTCTGCCAAACAGGAGCGGAGGCCTTTCCTTGCCTCAGAGTGTAACGAGTTGCCTAAGGCTGAGAAATGGCGGCGGCAGGTAATGACATCATACAGGTTCTTCCCATCCGTAGAACTCGAGCGCTTCCTGTTTAGACAGCCTGCTTACAGCTTTTGTTCAGACTTACTCAATATAACAGTTAAATCCCAGAATAATTTAGATTGGAAGATCATACAGCTCACAGCTCTGTTCAGAGTAGGTCCTGCCAAATCAAGTTGCCCTGGGCCACACCCAACTGAGTTTGAGTATCATCAGGGACTTGGATTCCACAACTTTTTGGGGTCCCTGTTCCAGTGTTTGACCTTCTTAATGCTATGTTTGCCCTTAAATTTAGTCAGGATTTTCCCCCTTCTGACTTGTTTATTGCTACTTGTCCCATTGTCATCACCTCCATCAGCCTGGATCTGTCTTCTCTGTGTGCTCCAGGCAATAGCTTATTCGCTTCTTGTCTCGAAAGGCAGATGAAACCCTGTTCTCCCTCAGCCTTTCTCTGTGCCTCGCGTGCTCCTGCCTTCACCTCACCTCAGAATGTTTCCTTGTTTTTTAAAGCTTCTGAGGTACTGTATTTGTGTCTGAATAAAACCTGTTTTGATGTTTGATAGGCTCAGGTTCTAGAGGGTTTTTTAACTACTTTTTTGAGAAATTCACTTCTGTATTCTTATTTAACCAGATCATTGGGGAAATTTCCAAGAAAGTGGCACAGATTCAAAATGGTAAGATTTTTCTGGTTATGTTTTATTTCTTTGAATCTCCACTCCTCAGCACTTACCGTAAAAATCCCATTTCATCTGAACTGTGCAGTTTCCGTCACACATGTTCTGAAATTGCTCTGGTGCTTCTAGGAAGCTGCTTAACACATTGCTTTTCCCCCCTCCTAACAGCTGGATTAGGTGAATTCAGAATTCGGGACCTGAACGATGAAATAAACAAACTTCTGAGGGAGAAGGGACACTGGGAATTCAGAATAAAGGAGCTGGGAGGTCCTGATTATGCTGTAAGTGAAGAATATTTCGTTACTCTGTGGTTGTTCCACTTACAAGTGACTAATGAGAAAAAAATCTGTGTAACAGTGAACCATGTATTACTTGGCCAGTGTCTATTAGAGAGAAACTTCTATCAGCCCTTAAAAAAGTTAGGTTGTCTTAAAAATAAATACTTGTTTCCATGATGAGCAAATCAGGCTTTGTCATCTGGCACACTGCTTCAAGGGGTTAGGAGTTTGCAGCAGTGGTCTGATGGTACCCATCATGGGTGTTGTTTTTCCATACTGTGTCAGTCTGTGGAAGGGTTCTCACTCAGCTCACCTGGTTACTGCTGAAAATGAAGTAATGGGACTGGCTCTCCCTCACCAAAACATTATTGTCAGATTTAGTACTGCTCCTTTAGCTGGTGCCTGGGTATACTACTGCAGACAGTGAGACAGGTTTGGATATTTTGTGGAGGTGAACCAGGTATGAGCCCTCTGTGGTTTGCATCAGCATTTTAACTGTGATCTTGTAGTTATAAATAGAGAATGTGTATAAAAACGAGCTCTGAGGGTGTTTTGCTTGTGAGGCTGCTTAAAACTGGTATGGTGTATCTCCTTTCTCAAGCCTCTAATCTGCCCAGGCATACAGGGGATGCAAGATGTAAGAGGAATAACACTGAAAACAATGAACTCTGCTAATTTTTCAGCGGATTGGACCAAAAATGCTAGATCATGAAGGGAAAGAAGTTCCAGGAAACAGAGGTTACAAATATTTTGGAGCTGCAAAGGATTTGCCAGGAGTTAGAGAACTTTTTGAAAAGGAACGTAAGTAAATAGCAACTGTTCCCACGTGTGAATCTGCAGCCTTGAGTAAAATGCCCACTAGCCTGTGGGGAGCGCTGCTAACAGCACGTCCTGGCCTGTGCCTCAGACCAGCTACCTGAAAGGCTGCATGCAAGTCATGACTAAATGCTGTTTGTTTGGGAAAATGCCACCTTTAGCTCTTTGCAATTTAAAGAAATGTAGAAAAGAGTGAACTCCCCACAGAAATCTGAGTTTAAAGAATTGATGTCCTATGGAAACCTTCCAGCTGAACAGGTTAACTTACAGCTAAGGTCTAATTAGTGCTCTGAGTTCAGGGGCAGGGGGAAAAAGGAAGTTGCTTTGCCTATAATTTTAGAAGGAGGAATCAGCTTTCATAATAGGAAAAACTAGATGTAAGTGGATAAATTTGTATGTATTGCTTTATCATAGAATGAGTGGGAATTCCTTGGACCTGAAGGTGAGGGAGGCCCACTGAATCAGCTCTGTCTTATTTATCACCTGCAATGAAAAACTATGGGAAGTAGTGTGTGATCTGGGGGAGCTTGGGACAGTGTTTTAGTTCCTTTCATTTCTGGCCTTGCTCAATACTGGGGGAAAGACAACCTTGTGTGTGACAGTGTGTAGGATTGCCACAGGGTGGGAATGGGGCAATGTGAACCATCAGGTCATAGAATCATAGAATAGTCTGGGTTGGAAGGGACCCCAAGGATCACAGAGTTCCAGCCCCGCCTGCCACATGCAGGGCCACCAACCTCCAGGCCTGGAGCTACACTAGGTTGCCCAGGGCCCCATCCAACCTGGCCTTGAACACCTCCAGGGACAGGGCATCCACCACCTCTCTGGGTAGCCTGTTCCAGCACCTCACCACTCTCTGTAAAGAAGTTTCCCCTAATATCTAATCTAAACCTTCCCTCCTTTAGCTTCACTCCATCCCCTTTGTCCTGCCAGTCTCTGCCCTTGTAACAAGCTGATTCCCCTCCTGTTTCTCTGCTCCCTTCAGGGACTGGAAGGCTGCAATGAGGTCCCCCCACAGCCTTCTCTAGGCTGAACCAACCCAGCACCCTCAGCCTCTCTTTGTAGGGCAGGTGCTCCAGCTCTGTAATCATCTTTGTGGCTCCTCTGAACCTTCTCCAAAGGAGGGCCACAAAGATGATCAGAGGGCTGGAGCATGAATTCAAACAGTTTTGAGCAGACAGAGCAAAATCCGTATTTTATGTATAAAGAAAATAAAGTATCAGTATATTCCTGATCCTGGCAGTGGTTCAGATCACCTATTGGTAGTTGTACCTGCTGTGAGATCGGTAGGAACCAGGAACGTGCAGCAAGCCGTTGGGATGGACCTGGATGAACGAGTCGTGTGTTCTTTCAGCCCTCCCACCACCTCGGAAGACTCGAGCTGAGCTTATGAAATCCATTGATGCAGAATACTATGGCTACAGGGATGAAGATGATGGTATTCTGGAGCCGCTGGAACAAGAACATGAGAAGAAAGGTACGTGAGATTCAAGCCCTGCATGAGCCAGCCCCAGAAGGGTGGTGGTGAACTCTGAAGGTCAGATCTTTTTTCTCTGCAGGTGTTGTCTTGTGCTTACCTGTCAGATTTCATTTGCCGTGTAGATATCCACCTCACTGTTGTGTAAGGCATTGCAGGGCTGGGGAGTGCTTTAGAGTATCCTTTCATCTTTACTGCTGTTGATGGTTTCATATTGTCAGCAGGTGATGTGCAAAATCTTGTTACTTTTCATGCTCCAGAACATGAGAGTAGGTTACAGCTGGGAGACCTGTGGAACCCGAGCAGCTATCTCCCTCCCCACCATACCATCTGTTCCCTGTCTCGCCTCATTATTTATTCAGAAACATCATGGTTTAGTTTTTCTGGAGACTAGAGGGGTCCTTCTGGAAACCCCAAAGCCAAGGTGGCCTATGTCAATTTATCCACATGTCATCTGTCTTGCAATTCCAGCATGTTTGTGACAGTGTTTTCCTCTGAAACCCGTGTGTTCTCAACAGACAGTAGCTACCTGTGCATCTGCTCCTGTAGTTCCCTCGCTTTGTTTCTATTGACTTGCCTGATAAAGACATCAGGATTGAGTCAAATTCCCAAAACTCTCTAAAGAGTTTAGAGAGAACTCTCTGTGTTCTTCTGGCATTCGTGGAGCTTTAAGCAGGAGGCCACTTGCCTCCTTTACGAGCTTAGTTCTCTCACTGCTCCTGGTGCAGAGCCTTGGCTGACCCTGGCAGTTTGTTGCTGTTTGCCCATGTGTCTTTTCTTCTGGTCTCTTCTGAAGCTTCAGCTACAAGCAGTCCCTCAGCGCTCTGTAGGAAAAGGTCCTGGCATCAAACCCTTGCAGGCTCTTCTGCAGAACACAGCAGGCAGACCAGGCTGATCTTGCTTGAATGCTGCTGCTTTGTGTATACAGTTACACCTTTGGGATTGGAGAGAAAAGCATTCCTCAGACCCGCAGGAAGCGACTTGTGGAAATGATCGCAAGGTGTTGAGCTTCTAACTGTTACCAGTACTTAGTATGTCTTGGTGTGACCATCCACTTATTTATCCCTTCTCCACGTGTGAGATCTTCACAGTATCACACGTCAGACGTCATGCCTTTGGGTTGTAGATGGGGAGGAAGAGTGGGATGGAGAAAATACTTCACTGAAAGGTCACCCCCAGCATAGCCTAGAGCTACTAGGGTGTACTGTTAACTTACAGTTAATGTGCTATTAATGCACAAAAGCTAAGATTCTCTTAAAACCCCAGACAACAAGTGGTTGTGGTTTTTACCTTATCAGAAGTTACATTTTTGTGAAACAAAGTATTATAAAAACTTTTATTTTGGGGTACTTTTCCTGTTCCCAAACTACACAGAGGCAGCCGTGTACCATGGGTTAGTTACATCTTGCTTTCTCAGGGAGAATGTTTGAATGCTTAATGTTTCAGAGCTAGGGGAAGGACTGCTGACATGTGGTGTGGAGGGCATTTCATGCTGCCTGGTTGGATTAATCATGCACTTCCCTAGGATTTTTATACACTGGCGGTGTCACTGATTGAGCTTCTTACAACTTGTTCCAGCACTCTTACTTAGCACCTGCTAGCAGCAAGTTAAAGAGTTGGAATCCTGCTACCAACCAAGAGAAATACACTATGAGATGAAAAGAGAAAGACTCACGTGGGTGGTCACTATAAGGAGTGTAATTGTGTTTAATTAACTTCATGGTGATCAACGTTCCTGTATCTGTTGACATGCTACAGAGCTGTAAGAGCCACTTAGCCTGGTCATGTGAGCCCATTCCTCAGGTCGGAAAGTAGGTTGATAATTACCCAGGACATTTGAAGTCTGAAACACGCACAGATGAGGGCACTGGCAGGTACCACACTAACACTGGGTTTTGCTCAGACCACGTGGGTATGTTTTATTAGATACTGCATCAAGGTTCCACAGTAAGTGTGTGCTACCACAGGGAGGATTTAGTAAGAAGTTTCAGCCTGTTGGGAAAGCTTTGGAAATGGGGCTGTGCCACTTTAACTCCCTCTCAGATACACTTGCTGTTTTCCTTTGCTAACCAGTTATAGCAGAAGCAGTAGAAAAATGGAAAATGGAGAGAGAAGCGCGACTTGCGAGAGGGGAGGAGGAAGAGGAGGAGGAAGTCAATATCTATGCTGTCAACGATGACGAGGTATGTGGTGGTTAAGGTGATCTAACATTTCATGTGCTGATCTAACATTTCATTTCATCTAACATTTCCATGTTGCTGAGGACCTGTCTGCTGCTGCATTCTGCCCCTCTCTGGTGGTTCCTTCAGTTTTGTTTTACACAAACTATCCTGATTCATAAGCCCAGCTCTCAGGTGTGCACATGAGGCAGTACAGAGCTGTACATGAAGTGGTACATAGATTTTTAAAGCACTTGCTTCTAGGATAGCTGGCTCCTCTCTTGTTCATAGCTTTGCTGTGGAACCAGAGAGATATAGAAGAGGAGGGAGCATAGCTCTATATCCATGTCTGTGTCACAGCAGATGAAAACCCATATGAAAAATTAAAGCAATAATTCTGAAAATGTGGAGGAGTAGGATGTGAATGTCATGCTTGTCGTATTCCTGTTGTTTGGTCCTGTTCACCTACTTCTTGTCCTTGTAGCATTGATAGTACTCTTTCTGACTGCTCTTAGCAAAGCAAGAAAAAAAGGTGGTTTTGACCCCTTCAGAAAATAAGATGTGGCTTATTTTTTTTTCCAGTCTGATGAGGAAGGTGGCAGGGAAAAAGAAGGTGAAGAAGGCCAACAGAAATTCATTGCACATGTTCCAGTGCCATCTCAGCAAGAGGTAAGGGCATAAGGAAACTGAGTTGCAGAGATGCACTCTGGCTGTTGCAACATAGGCTTCTGAACTTGTGACAGATCATCAGTAAAAGTGCCCTTGATTTGTTACTTCTGTGGCTCTGCAGCTGTTTAATCCCCTTGCAAATGCTGTGGAACTGGCCAGAATTATGGTACCATTGCTGTAACCCTTTTCATCTGAGAATTTCCAAGCCTTCATAAGTATTGCATAAATTGAAGAGTGTTGTGGAGTTATGATCAAGATAACCCTGATGAGCTGCTATATTTTTACTGTACTTTTATGCTGCTGTTTAACTGGGGCATTTTTCATTTAATGGGATGGTTTCTGAACTGCAGGCTTTGCTCTCACAGGTTTTCTGAAATGATGTTTGTGTCATGTCTTTGAATCGGCTGTCAAACTGCTCTGGGGTGGATGTTGCCTTACCATTGGCAGGTTGCTTGAAATAGAGCTTGGGCAAGAAAGTCTGTGTCTTTTGGTAGGGATGTGGCAGTTTGTCCCCTGATGTCATCTTATCAAACAATGTACTCTGCTGTGCAGTCATCGTGCTGCACATGTGATGGCTTGTCAAAACTGCAGGAGAGAAGGATTAAAAGTCATGCTGTCTGGCTGATGTTGTTCTCTTAATGAAGAGAGCATAACTGAGTGTCAAAACTTGCTTTCTAACACATAACCACCGATTCCCATAGAAATCTCTTCTAATTCAATGTAGCCAGTGTAATATTTTCTCTTTTTTAGTGGCAAACGACCCCATACCTTATGTCTATGGGATCACACCTTCCAAATTCTGAATTACAAAATGCTGTGGTTCAGAACATACATTTTTGAGAGATACTGTGTGTGATTTGAACAAATACAAAGTCATCACTAAGAATAAAACAAGCCTTGCTGTTAGATCACAAAAGTACACGCTTGTTAAAGCATCCTGTGTTGCTGGGACTTCCTGACAGAGTTTAGCAACAGTTAAGAACCTCTTACCTAATGTGGAAGGCTCGCTCACTAAACTTCAGGGGTACAGACTAGTGTGGTGTAACTCTGCCTGCTCTCCATTTGTTAGTGCTTGATGGAAGGCACTTGTTTGAAACCAAATTCTGTCAAGTGTACTGAGAGTAAAATAAGATTGCAGCTCATGTCCTGATTAAAAAGGGTGGGAGCGTAGATCTGAAATGGAGGTGTTGATTTTACTGCTGCTTCTGGATTCCTTGAGTTTCAGCTGATATTAAAAAGATACTCCTGACTTTCTTAATTCAGCTTTTTATACTAGTACATGCCTCTAACTTTCACTGTTTCCTGCGTTTTGATTCCTCCTGTCTCAATAGCTCAGTGCACCAGGTTTTGGCAGCTCAAGCTGAATGCCATCCTGTTTTTCTGTTTGCAGATTGAGGAAGCCCTTGTACGTAGAAAGAAGATGGAACTTCTTCAGAAGTATGCCAGCGAAACCCTCATGGCACAGAGCGAAGAAGCAAAAACACTTCTAGGACTGTAACATTGCTCCAAAATGTTCTATAACCCACCTGAAAGCAGCAGGTTCATACGTTCTGGTAGCGACCACTTTTAGCTCTAAGAGTTGCTTTGGTTGTTCAGGGCAGCCAGAGGAAGCTGCAGGGTGATCTGTAGGAGGAAAACATCATTTTGGTTTATCTGCTGAGGTGACTCACACGTCAGTGCTGACAAAGAGCAAACCTGGGTTAACTTGTCTCTGCATCTTCAGCAGCTGTGTTCACCCCATCACTTTGTAAAAGGGTCTCTGATAGACCTGCAAACCCAGGGACTCCTTAGACCCTGAAGGGAAGCTGGCTGACCCCCACCATTCTCCTGCTGTATCCTGGCTGTAAGTGTGCGCATCGTCCTCGTGTTGATCTTTGCTGACCTGAGTGCAGGAGCCCCTTAGTCTGTGATGCTGGGGTGGTTTACCAGAGTGACCTGGAGCTTGTTTTGAGGCACCTCGGTGGCAGATCTCGGGAGTGGCCTGGGAGTTGATCTGGTTCTTTATGTGACTCATGCAGCATGTTGAAAAACTGTAACCCGTTCTGTGCTTTGTAACCATGCCTGGGTGAGCTGCTGGAGATTTCAGCAGCTATTGTAAATACTTCCAACTTTGCTATGCCCTGTTCAAAGATTTTTAGTAAAACTTACTACAACCCCATGTCTTGTTTCATTCTAGCTCAAAGAATTGTGTTGTTTCACTGGTCGTAGCCAAAGAATGGGACCATAAACAGCTGTGTGTAGGGAGTCGAAGCTGGGCATCCCCTGCTGCTCTTGGCTTGTGAATCCTGTGAGAAGAGGCTGGACTACAGCAGAAGCTGTTTAGAGTCTTACAGGTGACTAACATTGTTATACGGGTCTGAACAAATGAAACCTTAAATCAGACATCTGCATGCACGGAGTAGAAGTGCTGTTCAAGGAATTTAACATTTCACAACCAAGTAACCTGTCGGGCTGTTCAGAGTTTCTAGATGCTCTAAGTATCCAGCTCTGTCAATTGTAAATAATCCACTCCAGAACACTCACATCTCCAAATTGTGGAGGCACACTTTGTCTTCCTTGATGGAAATGGTTAAACAAAAAAAGCCTGGGGAAAGTGGGAAGCAGAGCTGTGAAATTCAATCTTAATACATCAAAAACTCAATAGCATGCAGACAACTAAAGTAAAAACACATTCTTCCTGTCAGCAGCGTGGCTTTTCTGCTTTGTAATTGAGCAGCAAACAAGTATGTTTATTGACCCACAGTGTTTGTGTGCTCTGCGGTGCAAGCACCTGTCTAAAGGTGTGTATAGTTTTTGCTGTTGCTCCTTCAGTATTTTCTGTTCTTGGGTTTGGAGAGGGTGCTGTGCTTTTATCTGTGTGCTGCTTGCATTGGTGTCAAAGACAACACTGTTCCCTGACACCCCTGGCCATCAAGAATTTAAGTAGGCTCCTTTCATGTTGGTAGTGTAGCAGTACTGCATCAGACCAGCGTGCTTCACCTGGCAGGCTTAAAGGCCTTGCCAGGCACTACCTGAGTTGCAGGAGATTAATAAATTGCCAGGCAGTCTAAGTCTGTATCACACTTCAGGAGGATTGATCACCATACCATGGCATGACTGGGGCAGGGGGGATACGACACCACCAAACCCCTTAGAAGAGCCAAATGGGCTTGCCTAAAAGGTGTTTGGAGCTAAAGCTCTGCTGTCACCAGCCCCATGCCAACCATGTGCCTGCTGGATGGTACATCTTTTGTTTGTTCAGTACAACTATTCTTCTCTAGGGGAACAGTGCTTGGAAGAAGAATGCCAGTCTTGCTGTAGATTTGCTGAACTGTATGCTGGAGGGGACCCTGCTAGATTTAGGGGGGGAACCCAACTAGTTTGTATACTGTCTGTGAGCCTGGTAATGCTGAGGTTAATCCCTACTGTCATTATATGACTCTGTAACATAGAAGACAGAAAACAGAAGGTTAAAGACAGATCAAAAGCAGTGATAATTATAGAAGGCATAACCCCCCCCCCCAAATGCTAAAACCCGGAAAGAATTGGAAAATTGAGACAGGATAGTAATTGCATTTGTGTTCAAAGGAGTAGCTACCAGCCCTGAGCAAGACCAATACAGTGAGGTCAATAGAGAAGTCCTCAGGGCAGTGCTGAGCTCTGCTGGCCAGCACAGAAAGGGAATAGATGTACAAAGCCACAGTACAGAGCTGTGTGATGCGGGCTGGCTGCTGCTTAAACCCACTGTGCTCAGCACCCACTCTTGCTCTGAGGGCTAAGTGTTGTTGAGCTGAATGCTCTTTTTGGCTGTGCCTGAGCCAACAAATTGCCAAGTGATTGTTTGCCAGCAGCAGCCGGTAGCAGAGTGACTTGTTCTGCTTGCTGCACAGGCTGTTAAACTGTGGGGGAGCCGGGAGGCTCCCCTAGCCAAAGCTGGGGGACTGGTGGTGTAGCTTGTCCTGGAGAACAACAGGATGTATAGGCTCTGCCTCAACTCATCATGTGAGTGTGCAGCTTCAATGTGTGTGTGTTGTCAGGCTGATAGCTGCTGCAGTCTGTGTAACACCTCAGCCTTGAACTTGTCTGGGCTATAAAATAAACATCACTGGGTAGATGCTGAAGTGTAGCTTGTTCTCTGCTGTGTGTGATCCTGGTTTGAGCACGAGGGGATAACCTCCCTAACAGTTTTGTTCTGTGCATCAGTTTTGGCTTGCTTTTGAGTTTCAGGAATGTGTTTGATTCTGTTTGATTTAGTGCCACATAAGCAGCACAGAATGCAGGCCCCTTCCCTAACCGGGGTCTCAGTGAGTGCTATGCAATCACTGGAGCATCAGCTTCTCCCAAGGCGCAGGGAGGGTGGTGAGGAGCATTTGTTGGGAGTTCTAGGAAATAAGTGGATTTACTTAATCTGCATGAGCAGATGAGCAAGATAACTGGGGATGTCTTTGCAGAGTATCCATGAACTAATGATATGTGTGTTGGTTTCCTCACTCCCGAGTCTGGTTGCTGGGAATTGCCTTTGCAGTGTGGATCCCACATCTAAGCTACCCAGTGTTTGTGTGTATACACGATGTGCTTTTCTCTAAAAAGGCTTGATCCCTGAAGAACTGGGAAGAATGTCGGGTTTGCTATTAAAGACAAAGTTGTGGTTTCCTTGCTAGAAACGTTGTGCCCCTCCCTTTTCCTTTGCTGCTACCATGGTGCCACTTCCTGCTCAGTTTGAGATATTCAGAGCTGAGCTTGCTGGGTGGCTCTTGGGCTTGCTGCCCATCCCCAGCCCTCTCCCTCCCACAGTAGGGCTCAGAGCTGACCTTGGCTGCTCCCCAAACGTTTGCTGGGTGCCACGGTGTAAAATTTGGCACAAAGGCTGGGTGTGCCCGTGTCGGTGGAAGGTGCTCTACGTTTCGTGCCTCCAGGCTCTTTGCTGCGCGGCTGATGTTGGCTTTGCGGGGGCGGCGATGTTTGTTTCTGCCCTTATCGCCCATGACTTGGCGTCTGACGTCGCTTGATGACCTAATAGCTGAGCACAGCGGCCGGGCAGGCGGGGCCGGGGCCTCCCCGTGGCACGTCAGGGGCGGGGCGGCGGTTTGAAGCCGCGGCAGCGGCGCGGAGGGCCGCTCGCTTGCCGGGGAAGGCCGGTCGCTCGGCGCTGCCGCCGCTCCCCCCGCTCCTCCTCGCCCCGCGGCCGTTATGCGGCGGGCGCTACCGCCGCTCCGCGCTGTCCTCGGGGGCGGCGCCGCGGGACGGCCGCCCCGGCTCCCGGCGCTCAGCGGGCTCTGCGGCAGGACGGCCGGCACCCCGGCGGCTGAGGGCGGCAGCAAGGTAAGCGAGGGGCCCGCGGGGCGGGCAGCCCCCCGGCCTGCCGCTGTGTCCCGGAGCGGACGGGGCGGCAGATGCTGGCGGCTTCCAGACGCGCGGAGCGAAAGCGAAACGGCCGCGGCTGCTCACCCGGCCTCGGCGGGGCGCGGCCTCCCGGCGCCCGAGGGTGTGGCGGGGCGCGGCCGGGCCCCCGCGGGCTCGGAGGGGCTTCTGCCCGCATGAATGGCAGCTCCGGCTCCCGGTGTCCCGCCCGGAGCGCCCGCCTCTCCGAGCCCTGGCAGGTGTCCCCGCCGACGCCGGCCCTTGCTTTGTGTCAGGCGGAGGAACCAGGACAAGCCGTCAGGGGCTTTGTCCCGGCTTCTTTGTTGTGGCCACGCTCCACATCGCTCCTCACTACCCATGTGTTCGGAGTCGCTGGAGGTTCCGTGATTCCGCCGTTGGGTGCCCGCTCGGTTCCCTTAGAGAGCTGCTTTCCTCTGCGTACTCGGCAAAAGACTTCGTGGTTCTGCTACGGCATCGTTCACCGTGAAATTCACATCTGTGATCTGTGTTCTTTACAGACAGCAGAACAAACGCGGAGAACCGCGTTACTACAGAACTGCAGGACCTGTTCAGTAGTTTTGCATACCAGCTTGCAAAGCCCGAGATGGCTACTGCTTGTTTACCAGCAAGCCTGACAGTCCTTTGTGTGGCAGTTGGGTCCTTATGATGTAGCAGATGTAGCCAGTGAAACAGGCCGGTGGCTTGGACAGGGCTTCCGGGGGGGTTGTTTTTAAATCGAGGGCTGATGATTATACAGGGGAGAGAGGGGAAGGCCTTAGGGGAGAACCTGCCTATAAAACTGAATAAAACCCATCTGCCTCGTTAAAACCTGTGATACTGCAACATGTTTGAAGCGTTAACTTTATTAAATTGGGTTCTGTTGGGGAATGTTCCTACCTTGTGGTTTTTCAAATGTTGTTTTTGTGTCACTGTTTTGGGAAAGGCAGCAGTGAGACCCAGCACGGTGAGCTACATCATCCTACATAGCAGTGGCAATGTCTCTCTCTGCTGTACCCAACTGCAGGAAAATTTATCGGGTGAATAATTGATGAGGAACAAAGTGATGCTTTTATAGGCAAAAGGCCCTTCTCCCTCCCTGGGCAGAGCAGCGTGCTGGGCTGCTGTCAGTATGTGCCCTGGGACAGATCGAATAACAAAAGCTGTCCCACCTTTGCTGGCTGGAGTAATTTCTGCTCTGTTCCCCCCATTGCATTCAGTCTTGATGTTTAATCTCCCACTTCTTTGTCTTTGAATGACAGAAGAGGGGAGGATAAAACTCAAAAGAGTCCTGGATGCCGTTTTAGACTTGAGGAAAAAAATGTTTAGATTATAGACCCTTTTTGGTCCATCCTTTTCCAACCTGATTCAGTAACTGTTTCATTGGTCGACTGTCCCCTCTCTATCTCCATTCTGTAGGCTGATTGCACAGCTTATCTCTTGTCCCCATTGGTCTCGCTCTTCTCTGGGCTCATGAAGTCCAGCTCTTTGCTTTTCCAAAGGCAGGCAATTTAGTAACTCAAACAGCATCTTTGTTGAATGTGGTGTTAGCTTTACAATGGACTAATGGTTTATAAAATGAACCAACTGAAGCAATGTGTAAGGAGCCTCCAGATGTCTGGCTGTAGTTGAACCTGTTGTGGAACAGGTACAAGTGACAGCAGGAACAGTTTTAGTATCTAAACGTCTTGTAAAGGAGGAGCCAAGCATGATACTTTCAAGACATACCTGCTGTTGAAAAACTTACTTTTTGTTATTTTATTAGTAGTTTAGTATTCTGTGTGTTGAAATTACCTGTGAAATAGACTGGGGTTCAATCCTTCAAAAGCCTGAGTCACTGGCACAGCAGCCTGTATTTTGTACCTCTCTTTATCAGTTTAACTTCATTTGTCCCAATCTTCTGAAACCTTCTGGATAAGGCAAGATAGAACTCATAGGCTGCATGCAGAAGGAAAAGGGAGTTGTAGTGATCCTCTTCTCTCCGCAGCTATTTTAGCTTATGAATGTGCCTACAAGGCACATTAGAATGCACAGAGTTAAAGATCCATTCCTCCTCCGTGGAAGCTTCTGTTTTCATTGCATTTAACAATTGTAACCTTTATCAAATGGGTGTAAGTAAGGGCATAACTAACATACTCTTTCAATTCCTTCTTACAGCTCAACATACTGCCATCCTTTGGTTTTCTTTTTGACATTGATGGTGTACTGGTTCGAGGAAAGACTCCAATTCCTGCTGCAAAAACAGCCTTTCAAAAGCTAGTTAATTCTCAGGGACATTTCGTGGTGCCTGTAGTATTTGTCACCAATGCAGGGAACTGCCTTCGCCAGAAAAAAGCTGATCAGTTGTCTCATCTACTGGGAGTTCCTGTGAGTAGCTTAAATCTTATTTATTTAGTTATTTACTTAGGGTGAATGTGTCAAATATATTACCTTCCATTAAATGCTGCTCAGTTAATCAGTTTTGTTTTTCCCTTAAGCCCTCTGAAATGCTTTGCTGGAGGTATTATAGAAGTAAAATATACTGTCCAAAGCTAATGGTATTTCCATTGGTAAAGGGACTGATTGGTAAAACTGATGGTAATAGTATTTCTCTGCAGCATTATTATCCTGGGAATAAATCTTGCCCTCTCCTTCTGAAAAAAAAAGTGTGTGTGTGCCAGTGATCACTCTGCTCTAACAAGCTGCATGTCCTGTGATACTGTGCAAAGCACAAGGGAGCTTCCTGCCTCTCTTTGATACAAGCAGTAAAACTTTATTGCCCCCTGATCTGTGGGTGCTGCAGGCAGTTAAACTTCTCCGTTGTTGGAGACTGTGTTTGAGCATTATGAAGATAAAGCCATAAAGTCAATTCTGTGGTGCTTCTTGTTTCACTAAGGGCTGTATCAGTAAAATCCTGTGTCTCGTGGGTAAAAAGGCATCTTGGTTATTTTGGGGGTTGGTTGGGTTTTTTTAGATCTGTCCAGGTGCTAAATACTGATTGATAGCAGTGTCCTTCCGGGATAATGGTTCTACTGGTTTTATGCCTGTGGAAGGAATGGGGCTCTGTGAAACTGTTGTGGTACAGTTAAATCAATGCTGCAGTCTAGCAAAGGGGCTGTTAATTGGAACAAGGGCAGTTCTGATTCTTCTTCCCTGTTTGTTTTGTAAATTAATTTGGTGACTCTGTAAAACTAGGAGAGAAAACCTTGTGTTCACATTGAATAGAGTAACTCTGGAAGCTGAAAGGATGTGTATGGCAGTTTCACCAATGTGTTTCTTTTCTGGTGTGTTATTAATAAATTCTCTGTGAAACAGGGAAATGATATGGTAGGGGTTTATATGTGTGATCATTTTGTAATCCATAGAACTCGTCACACCTGTGAATTAAATCTAAGTATAGATAACTCACCTGACAAACAACAGACTCATTTTGGTTCTAAATCCCAAACAGGTTTCACAGGATCAAGTGATGATGTCGCACAGTCCTCTGCGGATGTTCAAGCGTTATCACGAAAAATGTGTTCTTGTATCTGGACAAGGACCACTTCTTGACATTGCTCAAGAGTATCTTTTAAAAAAAAACAAACCCAAATGACTGTCTGTTTAAGTGTTTTCGTTATTCAAGTTCAGGGGATCCTGTGGATCAAGGGGAGACCAAATATTTCCACACTACAAATCCAGCAATAAGCAATGGTAGTTCTTGCCATGATGTCAAGTTTATGTTTTGAAAGTGGTTGCTGTGTTGATAAATGCTACATGGGGAAGGAAAAAAAGAGAAAAATGTCTTTTTTTGCTTTACTTGTATGTAGATGAGAGTTTAGCACAAAGGGTTTGTGGTTTAGCACAAAGGATAAGAGTGTGACATTCTATCTGGTATTAATCACATCTGACTTTGAGCTCAGTGACTCGAAATCTGCTTGTACCCATGTGGCCAGGCCAGGTCATGCTGGGTTTGCAGCCATTTCTAGACTAGAATTATACTGGAAAATATTTTGCAGCTTCTGTACTAACTACCAAAAAGATCTGCAATTACATTGATACATAACAACAGTGGTATGAAAGCCTCAAACTGTAATTTAAGTTTGACTGCAACTTTTGCATAATCTTTGCTCTTCCTTCCAGTATCTTTCTTCTGCACTTCTTCCTCTACTGGGATTTTAATTAAAGTTAGTGTAAATAATACATTGTAAAAAAATGTGTATACTCTGAAGTATAAGCTTTATTTCAAATGTGAAGATGAGAAAAAGTTACTCCATGAACATTCCAATTAACTGTTAAAGTATGTTAGAGGGGGCCAAGAGAAAAGTGTATCATGAGACTGAATGCCAGATAAAAAGAACGTGTTACTGTCAGATAGCATTTTCATAGGGGATAATGTTTTTCTTTGAAACAACTTTACAAATGGCCAGTGGTATCAGTTCAAATACAATTAGTTTGTATAACTAAAATATTTAAATAGTTCTTATTTTCATTTGCACTGTAAGAAGTTGTCTTAGTGTTAAGAGTATCATGGCAACTGCTTTTTACATAAATGAGCAGGTTTAGTTTGATTACCTCTTGCTAACTAAGCTTAAATTAATGATGTGTATGTCAACATTTAAGAGCAGTACTCTGCAAATCAGGAGGTTATATTTTCCCTTTTTCTCCTCTTCTATTTTTGGATGTATTTGTGTGTTTATCTTGATTAGCTGGGGACCATAATTAAACCTGAGTGGTCACTCTGCCATTTCACAAGAGATTGAGCTTTGCAGCTCTGGTGGCCTAGGGAAAGTGCTGTTTGTGCAGACAGGAGTTTGCCCTCAACTAGCTCGTGTTTCTTTCCTGTGATAATTACACAAGATGTTGTCTGGCTGCCGGATAAACTTCTTTTTGTGCTTATGTAAAGATGATCTTGGAGCACTGCGAGTATGGAGTGGCTTCTTGCTTTTCATCTCGTATTTTGAGCAATAGTTATGTATCACTTCTGTCCCAAGATTTCAGAGACACAGATCTGTGATTCAGACTGCACAGGTCTGTTTCTGAATAATAGGCCAATCATCTTTTTCTCTCACAAAAGAAAGAGTCAGTCTTTGATATATTGCTTTCGTTCCTAAGTAAGTTGCTTTGCCAGATAAACTGCATGTGTTTAAAATTATTAAAATGGAATTTTAGAAGAGTTTAAAAATCTTTAATATAAGCAATTCTGTATCCTTAACTGGTATTTACCAGCCTTGGTTTTTGTCAACCTATTACCATTGAAACACTGCGGGAGAAACACCCTTTGCTGGATGCCGTGGACCATGAGAGAAGACCTAACATTCTGGTGAGTGGGTGGTTTTGGTTTAAAATTCTTTGCTTGTTAGATGACATTCGGTAATAGTGGTCAGAATTCAAACCACTGAGCTGGTGCTGCTGTTCCTATGTTGTCTTTTTTTCTATGTTTTATTTTGTTGTATGTACTTATGTTGTATGATTTTTTTTTGTCTGTACTTTTCTGCTTTATTTATGTTGTTACAGCATTTTCAAAACCAACTGTATGGATTTTTTTCTGTCAGTGGTAATTCTTTACAAAGTAAAAGATTGTTAACTGTTGTGGGAAAACTGCTTGGATGTAGTACAGATACCTAATTCACAATCTGGCTTGGAAAGCTTGTTGGCTTCCTGGGATGTGTGGAAGCTAAAATAAGCTTTTTCCTTCAGGATTAGTATTGTTTCTAGTCTGGGAGGTTACTTTCTAAATCAATGCTTTGCAGATAACTCACTTTTCTCCGGAGGACTCCCTGTCTTCTTTATACTGTTATTTGAATATTAGTAGTATGTGCAGTATGATTTCAACTGAATTGTGCAGACTTTCAAAAATAAGCAAATGGACACACAGTAAATACCTGTGTATATTGTACGTATTCAGGGCCAGTCTGTTGAGTGGGTTTTTCCCATGTGATGTCAAGAAATTCTTTGTGGCTGATAGAATCCGTAACTGGGTGATGCACCTTTTGCCTTGCTTCTCATCCATGTGTCTACAGAAGTTCAAGAAACGCTTAATGGCTTTGGCACTGCAGGGAGCAAATAAGGAAGTGCAAACTTTACTTGTTTAGCAAACACAGTACATGTTCTAGAATGTGTTTTTTCTTTCTTAGCAGTGTTAAAGAACTGTATGTCAACAACTGTTTTTCTAATGTCTTTTTAATACCAGAGGCCTCTGTTACTCCTGTGGAAAAATAAACATCCATACTTCCATGCACAAGTAAATTAACTGACTGCAGCTTTGTAGCTTGCCAGAGGAGGTTAAACAGATGTAGGAGGCCAGTGAATGTAGAACGTGTTAACCTGTCTGCTGTCTGTCTGCCACAAGATTTCACTTCAGAGCTGAAGTACAAGTTTCACAGTAAACTGCCATCAGATACATACCAAAATAGAGAGTGCCTTTCCTGTCAGTGTTGCAGAAGGCTACTGTGGGACCTATATTTGAATTTAGTCTGTTAAAAATAGTAGTAGATGTTTAATCTTGTAGAAAACTTTCACTTTTTTCTTATTGCAGTACCCCTCTGCTGTGGAGCTTCCCAAGATTGAGGGTCAGTTATCTTTATTTAACTTGCAACTATCCATTAATAGCTAAAATATTTGAATTGTACTTTATAATCAGCATTTATTTTTAGATTGCTGGGCACTTCAGAAAGTTGACTGTGAGGATTCTAAAATTCCCTGATTAATGGCATCTGTCATTAATTTGGAATACATCACATCTGATAAAGCTGTTTTGGTTTTTTCATGTGTTCAGTTTTCAGCTGTGTATTTTTGAAGTTTTAGAAGGTAGGTGAGGTCTGCTTTCCTTTTGTCTTCCTTTAACAGGCTGTTGTTTTCTGCCTTTCAAAAAGGAAGAACGAGTTGACACATGTTCAGAAATAATCAGCCTTGTTCTTAGGGTAGTCAGGACAGTCACTTCAGAGTTGCAGTATGAGGAACATCTTGTTTTGGCACACTCGATTTACTCTCGTCTCATCTGAAGTACAGAAGAGTGGAAACTGAACTGTAGGATTTTAAAAAATCCACCATAGATTATTGCAGGAGACCAGAGAAATGGCTTAAAACAACATTCAAATTTTGTTTTAAGATGAACAAAGTAAGACTGGTGATGGATTATTTAAATACTGGGTGTAAATATAGACTTCACAAAGTATGGAAGACTTAGAAATACAACTTAGAAGTTAATATTTTGTGGTGCTATGGAGAAAGCCAATAAAAAAGAATACTTAAACCTGTAGATTCTGCATTGGGGTCTTGTCACTTCTCAGATTTTCTGTGAACAAATGGGTATGCAATATATTAAAACACCATGTTAGAGTCAATGTGGCTGTTTCATCAGGTCACGGTTAAATCAAATTACCTGTTCAGCCTCTTTAGACCAAGTGTTCACCTCAGAGATTTGGTGCTTTTAACTAATTCCATGACTCTCTTTTACAATTCTTGTCCTTGTAGCTGTTGTTTTGTTTGGGGAGCCGGTCAGATGGGAAACCAACCTCCAGCTGATCATCGATGTTTTGCTGACAAGTGGCTACCCTGGAAACCCGTATCACCACGAGAGTTACCCTCACATTCCTGTACTTGCTTGTAATATGGACCTGATGTGGGTAGCTGAAGCACAGTCTCCCAGGTATGTGCAATTTAATGCCTGTGTATATCACAATATGTTTGGGGTTCCCTTATTCAGTAAAATTCAGTACTTTTATACTATAGCTGCACATGTTGCTACAGCTGCACAGTAGCTCTCAGCATTGAATCAAACATCTCTAAAGCAATGGACATTGAGCAGTGCTGCCTTACTGCTGTCTATGTTACTGCATTCAGGAACTCAGTTACTCAGGATAAAACCTGCTTTTAAGCACTAAAGCTTTTTGTTTCACCCTCCCAGAAGTCATTTTTGCCTGAGGGCTTCAGAGTCTCTGTTCACAAGGGAAAAAGAAAGAAAACATTATTAAGGCCATTGTTTCATTTCATTATGTCCTTTGGTATTTCTCTTTCCACCCTGCAGTTTCTGGTAGGGGAAAGAATTGATCCTGCTAGTTGAGAGCAGTGAGTGGCTTTGAGCTGAGGACAATACATCAAGCACTTTAAGGAACATAATAAAAAACAAGTAGAACACACAGAACAAGTTGGCATGGTCTCTGATAGGGGGTTTGTTTGACTTTGAAGAACTACCTACTATTGGAAACAATAGCTTTGCTTCCCCTCCCTTTGCCCCAGTCTAAAACTTGAATGTTCTCTGAAGCAGTGTGACTGGATTGCTGGCTTCATCTTGAATCAAAGATCTTGTCAGATACCCTTACTTGGGTGCAAAGACCATCTCTAATTAGTACATTGGCAAAATGCATGTGTGTGATGTTTCAGGCTAGAGTAAGGCAACCAACATGTCTGCAGTGAGTAAGATGTGTAGTTTCAGAAGTGTCCTTTGGGAAAGAGCCAGGGTGAAGTTAGTTTTTTCCTTTGATAGTACAAGTGTGTGTCTGTCGGTGCTGTTACCTTCACTATTGCCTGTAATCCATGGCGAAGGTGTTTCACACTGTTGCTGCTAATTGCTGGAAACAAATATGTGTTTATTGGGATTTCATAATATGGAGCAACAAACAGGGTAGGGAGAGGGCATGAAGGGTCACTTCAGAATTCAGAAAAGCTAATTCCATACCGCATGACAAAGTGCTACAGCTGCTTCTGCCTTTGTCGTTTTTTTCCTCAAAATCCTATTTTGATTTCTGGGCCACTACAGGTTCAATTGCTTTATTAGTGCACCTCGTAGCCCAGGTGGCCAAGAAGGCTAATGACATCTTGGCATATATCAGAAATTGTGTGGCCAGCAGGTCCAGGGAAGTGATTGTGCCCCTGTATGTGGCATTGGTGAGGCCACACCTCAAATACTGTGTTCAGTTTTGGGCCCCTCACTATAAGAAGGACATCAAGATCCTGGAGTGTGTCCAGAGAAGGGCAACCAAGCTGGTGAAGGGGCTGGAGAGCAAAGCTTATGAGGAGCGGCTGAGGGAGCTGGGGCTGTTTATCCTGGAGAAGAGGAGGCTGAGGGGAGACCTTATCACCACCTACTGCTACCTGAAGGGAGGTTGTAGAGAGATGGGTGTTGGTCTCTTCACCCAAGGACAGGTGATAGGACAAGGGGAATGGCATGAAGCTGTGCCAGGGCAGGGTCAGATTGGACATTAGAAAAAAAATTCTTCACTGAAATGGTTATTGGGCACTGGAACAGGCTGCCCAGGGAGGGGGTTGAGTCACTGACCCTGGATGTGTTTAAAAGACGGGTAGATGAGGTTCAGGACAGGTATGGTTGGACTCGATAATCTCAAAGGTCTTTTCCAACATAGTGATTCTGTGATATCTCTGTTGGCTTCTGATATACATTATGTTGGTATTTTTTCTTTCATCGTCCTTTGCATCCACATTTTTGAGAAACCCATGACTACTTTTGTTTCCATGTTACAGGTAGAGTTTTGGTATACTCTTGTACTTGAGAGATCAATTTTCCTTCTGTCTGATTCTAACTTTCCCTTTCTGATTCTCCTCGTTAATTTACCCGACTCTGTACATCACTGGCTAGGCATTATTTCAAGAAACATCACTTTTGTGACTAGGGTCTCTACTTAAATGCAAGTAACATGAACAGAAACCATTGCTAGGTTTTAACAACAGAAAAGTCTGTTGTGCTGTCCCAGTAATGTGTTTTTATTATGGTGTTTATTGTTCCACCCTTAATTTCCAGCTGTGGAAATTTTGCATGCAACCTGAGGAAAATTTGATAGTTCCAGGAGAAAGTTTATTCCTAGAAGATTATGAAATAAAAAATCCTTGGGTTTGGGTTTTTTTATTGTTGTTCAGTTGGTTTTAAATCTGTACTTAATGTAATCGAATTTGTCTTTACATCTGTGTAGGTTTGGGCACGGAACATTCATGGTTTGTTTGGAAAACATTTACAAGAAGATCACTGGCAAAGATCTGAAATACGAGGCCTTAATGGGCAAACCCAGTAAAGTGACCTACCAGTATGCAGAATACCTCATCAGGGCTCAGGCTGCAGAAAGGCAGTGGAAGCAACCCATCCAGACCCTTTATGCTGTCGGGTAAGGTAGCGTGAGTAACGAGTACAGCAGGAAACGAACTCGTGATGTAAGTCCCAGCAAAGACAAATGCACAACTCTTAATAGTTTTTCTCAGGCCATTGGGACCACCTGATGTTCTTGGTGCTAAAGGTTTTGAGCCTCACAGTTTCTATTCTTGAAAATTAATAATACCTTACTCTTTCTATGCATAATTTCTGTAGAAGCACAAAAAGTGTTTTATATGCAGCTAGAATTTCTCCTGATTTTATATATATGTATTTTATTTCTGCAATAGACTGTAAATCTTAACAAGAAGGATTTGCATGGGTGTTTGTTTTATTTGATTTATTGGTCTGAGGCCAGCAAGCTTTGGGTAAATAACAGTTGTTAGAATGTAGAGCAAGAATTTGTTTGTGAGGTCATTACGCTTGGTCATATGCTACTCTGTGTGTTGTCACAGCATAGAATCCTTTTCATAGAAAGATAAAGCTGTATTGTTTTAAAGACTGTTCCAGAATCTCCAAGATATTTGGAAATAAAATAAGCTCATTCATGGACTGCTAATACCTATCCTTGATTTCCCCTCCCCTGCTCTGGGAGAGTTATTCACTTTGATCATACGCCATGCTTCATGAAAACGGGGTAATAAAATAGCCATGGGATTAGATTTCTGTCTGCATACTTCCACATAAAGTTATGTAAAGTGGAAAATACTCTGTTAAATCAAAACCCTGAAAATGTCTTTTATACATTGAAATTTGATAACTAAGATGGCACTGCGGACTAAATTTTCTTCTTCTATTTCCAGAGATAACCTCATGACTGACATCTATGGTGCTAACCTTTACAACCGCTATCTTGAAGAGAACTCCAGAAAAGGTTCCAAATCGCGGATTCAGGCCAAAGCTGCTGGTGGCAGAGGATCTGCTGCTGTCTCTCAGGATGATGAAATAGATAACAGTTGGGAGAATGAGCTGGCATCTGCAGCTGCTGCACATTGTAGGTCTGTTCTTGTTTGTACTGGGGTTTACAACCCTCACACAGAGGTACCCTTGGATACCAGGGAGAGCATAACTGACACGGTGTTCCATGGCCACAGAGATTTTAGATTTGATCCCGGTTTAGTAGAACCGGATCATATTGTACCAGATGTTGATGCTGCTGTAGACCTGGTCTTCCAGCTGGAGAACTTTGCACCCAGCTGAGATGACTTGATTTCTTATGGACTGCTCAGTGCTATGCTTTTCTTCCCAAAAAACAAACTGTGCTTTAAAATCATGCCACAAACTGCTGCTTTCTAAAATTTTTAACCTTCAAATTAATACAATCTTACATTAAATATACTTAGTAGTAGTATCTGGAGGTATATTAATATACTTAATATAAGTATATTAAATATCAGTAATGCTTTTAAAAGTACTTTGAAATGTGTAATTTTTTGCTTTTACTGTGCTTCTATTTTTATGTTAGGTATTTTAATAGCTATTTTTTGTAGTAGCCTATGCACGTTCCCACATGACATGACAGTACCTTCTTTTGCCAGCTGGAAAATCTAGCTTCTAGGCATTGGGGATCTCGAGGACATCGGATTGTGGCCTTTGGGTCATTCGCACAATTACAGACAGAGCACAACATCTGTGACTGCTTGGTATTCTGCAAGTCATGCTAAATGCTCTTTCCAGTTCAAGTGAAGTTCAAGTCTGTTCTGCTACTTGGTACTTGCTCACATATAACCATGCAGCCTTTCTTTTTGTCTCTCTTCCCACGAGTCTGGAGCTGCTATGGCTTCTCTCTCCTCTGACATGTAAAGCCTTAATAGCAATGCCCATGGAGGATGGAGAAAGCTGGCTGTTAACACCGTTTCTGGAACTCCCAACTAAGCTGAACACATTTGTAAGGAAAACAGCTGATACTGGGTGTCCTGTGTGGCATAATGTCTGGCCTTTATGACTTTGCCTTTTTACCTGCACTTTTTTTAGGAATTAAGAATCTTGGAAAGCTTTAGCAATTATGTTTTGGGCATTTCTGTCAGTTGGACTTTTCCACTGAATGAGTGACTACTGTTTGGGCAAAAAGTGCCTAGTAATTTACTTGAAGCTTCATACCACTGTGGTAATTAACCCACTTTTAGTGTAATATAGTCCATGTTGTGTCAGCGTTATATGTTGTTTGGCTCATGGATTTCACAGCTGTTTGTTTAAAATAAAGTAATTTATTTTATGTTATTTTTGTAAAATACTTTTAAACATTTTCATCTAGGAGATGTCTCTGGCAATATTTTTGTGTTTATTTGTTAAAGTATAGGGTGTACTTGTGAGATAATCTTGGAAAATGTAAACCAGTTAAGTGTGTTTGAAAACAAAGTCAGCTTACAAATATCACTTAATATCACCTTGGGGCCTCGTGAGGTTTTTATGGTTGGGGTTTTGTTTGTGGGTTGGGTTTTGTTTTTCAAATCACAGCTTGTACATACAAAACTCTGGGGGGTCTCCAGTTTTCCCAAGGCCTTGCAGAACTAGCAGAACGCTACCTTAAAAGCATTGATGGACAGATGGTGGCATAAAGTGAAATGATTTCCTGGCCAGCTTCTTCACTGCTTATTATCCTGAAATCAAAATCTGAAAACTCATATCACAAAGAGAACGTTGCTGCTCTCAAGCCAGGTGGTTTTTTTGCTGTGTTTTCTCCATTTTCAAACCACTGTAACCCCGCTCTCTACCGTCAGGATTGTAGATTCATTTACTCACCCGTAATGTTTCATAACTAGCTGTCAACACTTCTTGCTGGATCCAGTTTAAGGACACTGTTCTAAGCAGTGTATTGCCTCTTTCTTCCCTGGGCAAGTATTACAGCAGCATGTTCTCACCTTTAATCAGTACAATAAACAGATACATGCCTGTTTCTTTAGCACTTTTCCGTAATACACCAGTTATTTGCAAAGTATGCCAAATCTTTCTAAGTGAAGGTTGCAGTTTTGTAAAACATCAGGGTGACTGAAGTTGCAGTGTTTCAGTACTGAAGCATGTTGCAGAGATCTTCAACTGTTACCACAAGTGGTTTCAGGCTGTCAGTGAAAGCAAGGAATAAAAAGTGAAAGTTGGTGATGAACAGAAAATGCTCAATTTGTTTCTTCTTTTTTTTTTTTCTACCAGAATATGCATGAACACTTGAAAAGGTTTGTGAAGGAACTGTGTACATCCTTTTTAGACTTCATCCCTCATGGAAACATTAATTTATAGCACATGTGTAGAAAAAAAAAGTGCTGTTTGGGCTCTAATGGGGCTGCTCCTGTTGGTTAAGTGAAAGAGAGGCTTTTATTCTGTATCTTGGTCCATTTAGGCTATGTCTGCATTGCAGGGGTGTGTGAATGTTGCTTGATGAGTCTGCTTGAGCTCTCATTAATGTGATTCTTTGTATGAATGTGTGATTTTGTCCCACTAGTGGATGAGGATGCCACTAGATTTGGAGCTGTATTGGCACAAACCAAAAATTAGGCAGTTGCTGCTGCAGATGGTGGAGAGAAAGATGATTAATATTGATGTTACTATAACACAAGAGAAATGTTAGTATAATAGACACTTGTCCTATACCAGTGAGCTAGGCAAATACTTTCTTGATGTATCATGAAAAATAAATGTTTAAGGAAGGATATGAAGGAGTGTAGTGAGTTACTGTTGATATTTACCTGGAGCTCCTGCAAAAGGTGAAGGACTTCACAGCATAGATGCTCTCACAACTTCACTGCCGCACCGAGCTGGGGATGTTGGAATTAAAGATTGTATATTCCCTAATTCGTACTGCAGTTCTAGAGCCTGAAAGAGCAAACTGCTTCCTCAGTGATGTGTTCCATGTTACGTGCACCGAGTGCTTAAACTGCACTTGGAATTTTGAAATGTTGCTGGTGTTAGGGGTAGAGCAAACTCCTTGACAGACGTCTTTCCTCTTTGCAAAATTAGTGGAAAATCACATGTATTCCTTCCTTGGGGAGTCCCAGTTCAGTTTCCACTGTTACTTAAATTCCTGGTAAAAACACTTGTGCTGAATTCATACTGAATTCCAGCAAAAGACTTGTCATCTTTATCTTTTCATTAATGTCACTCATCCAAAAGCGCACATTGTTCTTTATATTATGATTTAATGTCTTGCAAGTGAAGATGCTACATCAACAGACTTACAACTCTTGAAATTTCGTGCCTCCTGTTTGCTCAGAAAGTGCTACAGATGAGAACTTTTTTGAAAAGTGTGATAAAATATTGCATCAGAGTCACCACTGTAATTTCTAAAATTTCCTGCTACAGTACTTTAAAATGGAATTAGGGGATTGTTAGTAACAAGCTATGATGAGAAAATCCTTAGAAGAAATCTGATCTCTAGTACTGGAAAGGTGCTTTTCTTTCCAGAGTTCTTGAGAAAAACTGAGTTCAGTAAAATGTTCTAATTATTCAGCTAAGAGTGAGATGTTATATTAGGTAAGAAAAAGACCAAGACCTTGTCTTAACTTTTGTTTTCCTTCCTTTGAATGTCCTCTTACCTGGATTTTCACTTCCTGTTTTATTACCTTTTCAGATTTGACTTTTCTCTCTTTGAAATTGTCAGTGTTTCCCCCACATTATGTTCAGTTTATTTCAATCATAACATAGGTAAGGTATTGGATTTTAGAACGCTGCTTTCAAGTTTAAAACATAATATAAGTGAACAGGATGTGCAAAAATAGATCACTGAAACCACTTTAAAAATACTTCTGCAGATCTTGCTGAATTTTATTCTAAGTAGACCTTGCCCTTTGTGTAATAGTGGTTTTGCTCATGAAACCTTTTGTTCTATTAAAAAACCCCCTCAAAATAGCTGTTCAGAAATACATAGAAATATAGATTGCTATGTGCTTAGTTTTGCTAATACAAAATAGAAAATATTTTAAACTCCAGTTATGTGTTGTCTTCAGTATCACCTATTTTTCTTTAAAAGCATTTTTCAATTGAAGTTAGAGGAGTGTGGGAGGCTTCTATTCTAAGAAAAACAGATTTACAGCTATATTTGTAGTAGATCTTATATTTGTGAAATCTGTGTAACATTGATGCTACTGGGCTGGCTTTGCTTCTCCTCTTCTCCAGGGGTAGGTTTTGGAGGGGCTGGTTTGCTGTTTGAGTCAATTAATCTGGTTTTGGGGCAGAAGAGAGTGATGCGCTTAAAGTAGAAGGTAATTCTCATTAATCTGCAAATTAGCGTCTAGTTCTCTGGGAAGATACCAGTGGCTTGCCTCCTAAAAACTTAAAGAATGTAGTTGTCCACACCCATCTCCCATGAGCGTGAGCAGATACTCAGTTTTGGCTTTCTCACAAATAAACTGTTCTTCAAAGCGGCACATGGCTTTCACTAACCTCATCAGCACAAGCACAAGCCATAAGGGTTTCACAAAGGTAAGTAGTTCAGTGAAGCCCTGGTGCAATCCCTGTCCAGGTGGGAGCTCGATCTCCTCCGGGAGCTATCCCTGCCCCTGCCGTCCCTTCAGTAACTCTGCAGGCACCAGAGTGGAGGCTCCCTGGTCTGAAACGCACACGTACGCGGCGTCTCTTACTGAATTTACGTGGGAAGCGAAGGGATAGATGCCACCCCCCGATGGAGACGCCCGCGATTTCCCTCTGGGATTCCTCGGGTGCAGCTGAGGGCTGGCGGGTTCCCTCAGCCCCGCGCACTCGCGACGGGGGGCGCTCTCCGCCATCTTGGCTTTACCTCAGCCCTGCCGACCGCCTCGCCGCTCCCGGCTGAGGAGCGGTGCTGGGCGGGGGAAGGAAAGGTGACGCTCTCCTGTCTTTTTGTTCTTTTCTTATTTTTCTTCACCATCGCAGAAATAGTAAAATGCAAACCCATTACCCCCATGCGCTTCGCCAAGGCTCAGGGTATTTCGTGTTCTCCAGCTCTGCAGACAGAACTCCAGCTTGGTAAGTGTTATTGTGGGCTTGGCAGACCCTTAAAAAGCCAAAATGCTTTAAAAATAGCAGGTGAGGGTGTTCATTCATAACTTTAGCTTCCTCCTTCCGTGCCCTTTCTTGCTTTCAAACATGCACTTTTTCCTGCCAGCAACTGGGAAATTGTGCTCTAGGAGTTTGAGAGGAGCTCAGAGTTTGGTCCTCTTGAAACCTCTCCCAGCTGCTTAGAAAGATATCTTTACTTCCCTGTTTGGCTGTAAATGGCTTTAAAATAATTAGAAATATGCAGTTTTAGTAAGACCTATGTTTTATGTTTAGGGTTTGCTTTATAAAATGATAACTTATTGGGTTCTCTTCAGCAAGAAAGCAACTGTGGCAATGGAAGTGATAAAGTACTTGGATTTTGTTCCCTCAGTGGATGGATGGCCTGGCATGGACATAGGTGTTGTACCATGGCTGTGCTTTCTCAGCTCTGGATTTTCAGAATTTTTCAGCTCTTTTCCACCTTTTCCTTCTTTAGAAAAAATTATTGTGCATGATGGAAGGAAGGGAGGAATATAAACAGATTCCCAGAAACATTGTGCTAAACCTTTACTTTTCCACTGTAAGTTATTTTTGTTCCTGACAGTCAGGTTTGAATCTCGGTTGAGTCAATTTTTTGAAGTGGAACTCCAAGCACAGTATGTGTGTGGTGGCACCAAGACATCCACCCTTGCAATGATTGAATATAGTTTTGCATGAAGTGCAAATACATTTGAAATTAATGTACATGTTACTTTAGCTTAAATTACACTAATTGCGCAGGCAGCCAAAAGTATTTTAACCAGCCCAGACCTTTGGTTGCCTTGGCTTTCCACATACCCTGTCTTTTGCATGCTGGTTAAGAGCAAGAATGCCTTGTTCTTATGTCAAGCGCAGTGTAGTTAGTTTGTTTGTGTCCCCTGTCCCCCCAGGGATTAAAGTAAGATAGAAAAGGTGTCGTGAGTAACACAATACATAGGAGGCAGTTGATGAAAAGAGGTAGAAATCTCTCTCCTTCAGTGTCGTAGGCAAGAAGCCAGGATTACAGGAGTTTTTCAACAGTGTACTTGTATATTTGTAACTGGAACAGAAATGGGTGCTAACAGTCTTTACTGTATGGTATCACTGCATATCTTGCACATTCTGTACTGAAATCTCTTGTCTATATAAGGATGAATTCTTGAGTGATGAAATACATCCTGTTTTCGGTGTTCACTGGAACAGCCTGCATGTGGAAAGTTTCAGAAAAGAGCGATTTTGTGGTCACTGCTGTGCATACAATAGATCAGTACATGCTCAGAATGGCACAGATGGTTATAACGTTGTGTAAAGACAGGAGGAGTTGACCTTGTGTAATTAAGACCACCTGAGACTCAGCTGGTCTTAATTAAAAGGTCTCCTTGCATTGAGTGCTTCTGAGCCTGAGATCATGCTAAACATGCCTTGCACACAGGTATGCCTTTAACACCCAGCTGGGTTTAGTGCAGATGTATCTATACATCTTTCTGAAGCAGCAGCAGTGCCTGTTGTATAGGTAAGAACATGGAATGGATTTTCAATTGGATTTGGGTCTCGTGTCGTGTTTTATGGAAGTGTATCTGTAAACATGCTTCCTGGTAGCTTAACAGCTAAGGTCCTGACCATAGGCAGGGAGAAAAAACATCCAGTGAATTTAGAATATTTAAAAAAAAAGGGGGTTTTTTTGGTCAGTTTGCCTCACTGACAAGAGAAGAAAAATGGTTTGGATGTGTGTAGATCTCCTGTATCCAAACTATTCCACATGCCTAGAGATTCAAGGAAGGGTTCCTAGCAATGCGACTAAGAAGTCCCTTTAAGCTGTTTTTCACATGCACTTATTATAAGCCAACTAAACAGTTGTCACAATTGTTTTCCAAAATTAAAGTTATGGTAAGAGACTTGTTAACAGTACATATTTTAATTTGCTACACACAAATGAACAGGCAGCAGAGATCAGAGCAGAGTTTTGGGGTAATTTCCCCCATGCCCCCCTCAACCTTTTATGACTGGTTTAGATGGTTCATATTTTTAAAGGTGCACAAGGGTGTCCTGGGTTGATTCTGGCCCCCTAACTTGGTCCCTTGTCAGTCAGGGTTGTGTGCTCTGCTTCTCATAAAGTGCTTTGGAAGGTGACCTGGGAAGCAGCTGTGAAACTAGTTAGTTCGATCAACACAGGTGTGGCCTTTCTGCTCGGAAAATGCTGTGAGCCCTTATTGGTGGGGAGACAGGCAGGTTCGAGGTCTGTATGGGGTCACCTGTGACTAGCTCATCACTGACATCTGCTGTGAGAGCACTGATGTGTGATTAAGGCCAGGTGTTTTACAGGCTTTAGAGAGAACTCATTGTTATATTCCTGGACTGTATTATAATAGTACTATTACCTATATAAATGAAACCCAGCTTTCTATCTGCTGTTGCATTTTGTCTCATATCACAGCCTTGGATTTCACAACTTGCTTTTCCTTTTTTATTTTTGGCTAAGTTTTTTTCCCCACACACAGATTTAGAAACTATTTTGTAGATGTGCAGAACACATATAAAGTACATAAAAAAATAAAGGTTAATACCTAGAGGATTAAGCATGGTGACACTTGCATTATTTATCTCTTATACCGATTCTCTACAGCACTGTGCACACCAGTGACATTTATAGTGACATCCAGAATGTTTCAGTAGTAAAGAGTAAGAGGATTATGTAATGTATTCAGCCATGCACAGCACTCTAAGGAACCAGCTTTAGAGCAACACCATTTAATTGAGAACTGCTGATTGCTGCTTCGGTATCTGAGGCTTTTACTGAAGTAGTAGACTGAATACAGGATCAAGTAACTCAGTATTTGGCTCCTGTTGATCAGAAGGGCGGGTTTAAAAACATGTTCAACTCATCTACTGATGGTAGAATTGAAGAGCCAAGCAAAAAGAAAGGTTTGTTGCTTTGTTTAATTTACAGCAATTAAATTAAATTAAATCCAGGATCTAAATGTTCCCTTGGGAAGGTACAATCGAACTACATTGTTTACACTTAATTGTAAGCACTGGAAAAAAAAAAGTTACTTGCATTTTTCCAACACTGGGGATGTCACTTTCATTCATCTTCTATTGTGAATTGTGATGTTGGAGAGCTTACCAGTTTGAAACAATTTAATATGCATGTATTGATGTAAGCGATGGGCAGTTGCAGGGATAAGAGGAAGAGAATTAAGTAATGTTTTTTTAATAAAGAGTGCATTAGATTGTGTCTTGTGTAAAAGCAGAGTACCATACAGCACTGGAGAACAGATATATAATTTCTTAAAATCTTGATTTTTGTTTCTGATAACAAGCCATATCAAGGTACATGCATAAAATAACAAAAAGAAGTATTGCTTGCCAAATGTTTACTTTAATTAAACCTTTTTAATGATACACAGTACAATGTATCCACTACTTTGCTAAAATTCACAACAAAAACAGGTTTCATATGTTTAAAAATATTTTTCATAATAAATCCATAAATAGATGAAGGTAAAGTATAAAAAATTCCTGTAGTATGCAAGCTTGCTCCCTTGTCTCCTCAAATTCCAAATGATCTAGTCAATATTGTGATAAGAAAGTTTAAAAGCAAAGTAGTTACAGATGATTAGAAATGTACAGCCTGCATCTCTTGAAGAAATCTTGAAAAACAGCAACAGATTTGTCTTAGAAAATGCAGAATAATTTTAACACTGTTATCATCCAAGCCCCTCAAATAATTCTGGAATGCAGTGAATGAATTCAATGTGAATTAGAGATTTTTTTCTCCCCAACAGTGTCTGAGCCAGACTCGGTTCAATTCTGTCTAGTCTATGGAGCTGTGGGATCTCTATGTCAGCTATCAGTGAGGGAGGCACAAAAGAGGGAAAAGCTGGGTGACAGCACTGAGCACAATCAAAAATCTTACCACTTCTCCTTACAGGCTTACCAAATAGGAATCTTAAACACGTTACAAATAACTAAATTCACCTTCTGCTCAGTGTATCTCTGTGAACTACGTCTGGCAAGCAGGACAGTGTCTGATCTCATCCTTTGGCTTCCCTGATCTTGAAATGGTATGTGTACATAGCACCGTTCCAATGCTTAACTCTACCTGGTGAATACCTTATATTACACCACCAAACTGTATCAGCAAAGTTATTCTCATCAGTATCTTCACTCTTCAGAAAACGTATATAGCTTTTTGCCAAGTATCAAACTACTTTCCACGCTTATAGGGGGAAAAATACTACTTCAGTACTTCACAGTATTGAAATAGGGAATGAACATGAAAAATACATACTAATCAGATGCTCTACCTTTCACACCATTTTCTTTTTTTCTGATCTATTTCCCTTTAGTGCACAAGCAATTCCATACAAGTTTTGTGCTTTTTTGCAGTGGTAACTAGATGCTTTTGTAGACATTGGTAGGCATCTGTCTGCAGCTTTCATGTCTCAGAAACCTCAGCTGTTAACTCACTTTTCAAAAGTACCTTCAAACTGTGAAGACAAGTTTGCATGCTGTGTTCAAAGGACAATCTTTCATATACAAAAACTTTCATCTTTCTTTTCACATACAGGTGTTTAGATGCCCAGAATCGCTCCCTCACGTCTTCATATGAATCTATTTAGCTCAGAATTTATTGCAGAAAAGCAGGGTGTTGATCGTGTGTTCTAGCTGATCCTGAAAGACACTGGCTTTTGGAAGTATACAGATTGTCAGTCAGGTGCCTTAAAAATCCAGTTTCTAAGGAAATACTCTCTTGTATTTAATGTCTTCCTCTGCTATTATCTGGAGAAGATCATCCTTGTGCTGTAAGGGTTTATGTATTGACTGAACAATTAGAAATCATTACTACCTTGCCACAGTTTCAGTCATATGTAAGGTACTTTCTCTAAACTAGAATTTACAGAAGCCTGGATCCTTGATCATCCTTCAAGATGCCTGAGTGAGTTTATGGGGGAATTAAGGTTTAAACCCCTAGAGTAGTCAATGATAAGGTTTATGTTCTTATGAAAGCTTAAAATAGGTGACTACTGTTCTTAGTGTCCTATTCTAGGCTTTAAAAGAGCTAAGTGTCGATTTTTTTAATGTTATGTTTATGACTTAATGAAAATAGTTCACTGGTAATAATTTGGCTGTAATAGCCAATTTTGCATGGGCAAGGTAAGCCCCAGAAGTGGCTAAAGCAAAAAGGTGATGTACCTCCCTAATACCATACCCTGAGCTACCCTACCTACTCGGATGAATGATCACAAAGCTGGACTCCCTTCATCTCAGGCTAACAGTCTGTTTCATACACATATTGTGGATATTAAGTAACTGTCACAGAAGCAGGAGATTGGTAGGGAGGCTTGGGCAAAAACCTGCTGGTTATAGTCTATGTGGTGACCCTTCAGTGCTTTGCAGTAGGGTGATTAATCCTCTTTTCTGTTAAGTTTGAGGCTGAAAGTAGAAATCACTGTTAGCATTTCAGTTCAATAATCAAATTGGAAGTAACTCAAATGAAGTCTAAAAATATTTTGCAAAAGAAACACAGAAAAGGAAATCCTTTAATGATGAAGGAACCATCAGTGTATTTTTATCAGTGTACAATCTTGGATGTTTTGAAGGTTTTCAACTGGTGTCCTGGGGGAGACGTACTTTGTACCTCATAATGGAAAGAACAGGTTCTAAATACAGCTTTAAGCCATTTTAACAGCTCTCCAAATGTTAAACCATACATAACAGCTCTCTGAATGTTACCATACACTTAACTAGTTTAGCAGCCCGCTCTAGTTCAGTATTAGACAGCGGTAAAATTTCTGCTGTACAAAAACTGAACAGGAAAATATGTAACTATGTGTTATGTATTGTTTGACCTTTGGGAAGGAAAGTATGTTCTTTGAACTGAATAAGGATTGATTAAGCCTAATGCATTTAATTGTACCAAACAGGAAAATTCCCCTGTCTGTTACTCAGGCTTCACTTTCTCATTCTTGTGAAGTTACTCTTTTCCACTGGCTGCTGACTCATATGGAAAAACAAAGCAATTGTTGACATGTTCTGTCTTCAGTGATGCCTAAAGTTACAAATGAAATAGAGGTAACTGCTTTTATCAGAATTCAAGTAATACAAAGCTGTGTTTAAAAAAAGACACAGTAAAAAAAATTACCACCTTTTTGTGCCCCAAAGAATTCTTTTTAAAATGTACTTTAAAACTTTTCAGTCAGATTAAAAAAATGCTAAAATCAGGATAGGAGAGTATGCTGGCTATTTTCATCTAACCTCTGGCAGCAATTCTATGGACAGCAAACATACATTTGGGTTGGTTTGTTTGTTTTGATTTTGTAACCCTGCTCTTTTCCATGTAAACTAAAATTAAATGATAAAAAAGATGCAGAGGGCTAAACTGGGGCTGGAAATCAGAACATCTGGTTGTGCAATAGTTTGGGTGTTGGGTTTTTTCCTAAAGTACACAGTGGGGATTGTAACTAAATGCTTCCATCTGAGATTTTTTCCTGTTTCCAACAGGTTCAACTGAAGGCAGTTCAATAGAGTTCGATCTAATGTTACCTGGCTGGTAAAAACTAAGATGCCCAGGAGGCTGGTTCTCTAACTGAAATCTCAGTGGGATGATCAACGCCAAATGATATTACAGAGACAGTATTACATACATCTGTTAATTTTTTCTTATAGTTTGGGAAAGAATTTTCAAATCTGAGAAGAGCCAAATTAGAAAGGACTCTTCTCTGTGACTCTGAAGTCCCTGTACCTCATACAACTGTAATAAAATGTTACTGTTAATGTACATGGATTAACAATGAGGCATCATTTATTGCCAAATTTATAAATGTAGAATGCCTTTTAGTTGATTAAAACAATCTCTTATCTTTCAAGAAGGGATAATTAAGTGGTTAAATAGCCTAAACTTTGGGATTAATTTCCTTTCAGTTCCACCCAGAACTACACCTGTCCTTGTCCTTAATTGTACCACAGGGGTGGGAATACAAGGTACGTGGTCATCATCAGCTCCTGGGGCAAAAGGAGTCACCTAAGAACTACCTCTCACGAAAAGTACATATTTATTCCAGTTTCCTTGGATTTCCCATTTCCTGGGTGTACACTCTGCCTGTAACCTGGTTTCTGTCTGTAAAGTCTCCACAGAGAATGACTGATGGGTTTAACTGAGCATACTCCATACTTGGAAGATACCATAAGCATCTCACTTCACTTTCTTTCAGCTCACTGTTTACACACAATAATGCAGTAGGGTAAAATTTAACGGTCTGCTAATACAGAAGTTTTGGAATCAGGATAAACAATTTCTATTAATAATATATAAAAATTTATCTTGATTTAAAAAGACTATCATTGTAACATCAAGAAAAGCAATCCTCTGAAGAGAAACGAATAATGTTATTTACCTCCCAGTTCCCTCAGGTTGGAATGTGAAGGTAAAAAACATTCAAATGGTCAGCTGGCTAGGACTGAGATTCAAAAGAGCTGAAAATCTTAGTGGGACAATATATAGTGGGGGAAACCAAGGAAGGACTTCAAGGGTGTTACTCTGTGAGTGTACACAGTGTAGTGTACTACTGCAGTAACGTATGTATATTGCACATGACTGTCAGCTCTATTCTTCAAATAAATAGGATCTTGTTTAAGGACAAAGAAAAAAACTGAGCAAGAGCTCTACTCTTCATGAAGTTCCTAGAACGTGCAGGTTTCTGGGCTGACATTTCTTTGGTATTTATATTTACATAGGTTTAAATATTTCTACAAGTTCCATCCACGATGATGGCCTAGATGAGTAAGTGGAGATAAAATTAGCTTAAAACAAAATCAATACAAAGGATAACAATGCCCACGCTCCTGGGAACCACATTCTGCTGATGATTTCATTTCAGTATTTGCTTCTGCATTCCATGCCTCAGCATTACAAGGCAGGGATCAATGTTCCCTTCTGTGTTTTTGTAATATTTTGCACACTTTGGGTACTGCCAAAAATAAATGATAAATGCTAATGCAAATATGCAGTCAGCCAAGGAGGTCTGCTTAAAAGCAATTACTGCACCATAGTCTTGTTAATGTTAAACTGTCAGTAAACAGGTTTCTTGGCAAATGTTTATGCTGTGAACTCTGATTGTGCCCTACTGAATTATTCACTTGATGTACATCAGTACACATTTGTAACCTAAGATTTGACACTGAGGTTTTTACCCATAAATCTCAGGTTTATTGCTACTCACTCTCTTCATCCATATATCCTTTTGGTTTCAATAGGATCAGTGGAATTACACAACAGGACTGTCTTCCTATTACTTAAGTACATAGCTAAGTCTCTGAATTACAGATTTAATGAAAATCTTCACAATGAAAGTGAAAGGCTGTAAATTAAGTTTACTGTTTAATTTATTTCTGGTCAAGAAGCTATCAGTCTAGTGAGTATTGTGCTGTTACTAATAGACAAAGAAAGAGTTTGATAACTGAAACAGCCTTTTACTACTGACAGCCCAAGCACTGTCATTTGTTATCTGCTACTAACTTGAAAAAATAAAGCAGGTCTTTAGTCTCTTTGTTCCCTTTTGCTCAGTAAGGTAGGGCATGCAAACTTGTATTACACTTGTTACAACACAGAAATGCCAAGAGTTAGAAGACAAAGCTGAGTTAAAGCCATAATCTTACTTTTCTACAGCACAATGAAATCTAATCCAAATTGGTGCCTTCATTTGAAAATGCAGCGAACAAGCCATTGGTGCTGTGTTTCGTGTTTTATGACTGAAACAGGCTAACCTGCAGACAGAGCCTCGACCTTCAAAACTAGCTTAAGAGATATATGGGGAAATTGTGAGGGAGAGTATAGTGCTTGGTCTATTCTACTTGTTTACTAAATAGACCTCAAAACTAAGGAAGTGGATTGATAATTCCTCATATCTCCATCTACTGTTAAAAACACAATCATTCACTGCACTGGAAGCAGGATTTGTGTTCATTTTGCATCCTGCTCCAGTTTTAAACTGAGTTGCAATGTAAACTACTGATTTCAATCAGAGTAGTAGCAATACTGTTCTTAAATGTGTCTGAATTTTTATTAGCATGGTTCAAATAATTTGGCACTAATCCTGCAAATAGTGGGAGGCTGAGCTTATCTGAGGGTCCATGTTCAAACATGCAGAACTGCAGGACTGACCTACAGATGTAAACTATACGTCATGACATCAAGTCAGATGCTTGCTAGTATTCTGTATCTTAAGGACCATCTCACCAGAAGGAAAAACAGTCATCAGGACTAAGCTTTAGCTTGGACCATCTTTATAGTTTCTCCTGAGAGTAGAATACAGGGTTTGCTAGTCACTAACAATGAAGTTTGGGCAATTCTCTTTTCCAGTGTCTAGTGTCTAGCTACTACTGGACACGTACTGCTGGTTATCTCTGGATGTAGGAGAGCTGGGAATGTCTTGGAAAACTATCCAAAAATACTATTGAGATCTGAAGCTCAACCTGTCTTTCCATATAAAATATTAGAATCGTGAAAACTATACTAATGGAAAAATTTAAGGCCCTTTCTCTCTTATAACTATAAAAACTTGAAAGCTAACACCTTGGATTAGAAGCAGACAGGCTACAAAGCATACATAAATCCTCAATTATCTACCTCATAGCTTAAAAAACCCAAAAAGACCACAGAATGGTTTAATGTTTTCTGTAGGAAGATGAATAGTATTGAAATGAGGATCCATTAGCCCTTTCTTAAATCTTCCTGATTTTCATGATAATGGATATGTTGAATGGCTAAAAACTGGTGTAGCACTAGTAGCAAGCCAATCCACCTCCTTTTTGATTAAGATTTTCAGAAGGGACAGATGACTTTAAGCGTGTGCCTTCTGAAAATGAGCTTCTTCAAATATCAAGACTGCAGAAATCACTTGTCACCTCTGAACATCTTTGCTTTTAAGTGCAGAGTTAAAAATAATCCTGCATCTGCTCCCTTTGAAAATTCAGTTTTGTAAGGTGCTTCAAAGCGTGAATCCAGAGAGGACTGCTGCCATCAGTACTTCAGCTGCATCTGCAACATATAATATGGAGCTGAATCTGAAAGACAACTCTATGTAGTTGAATTATGAAACCTACTTTACTTAGCAATGTGGACTTTTGTTCAGCAGTGGAAGATTTTTCCTGCTGAGTGTTTTCAAGAAATGAAAAGCAATTTTTAACTTGTGATAGGGCAAGGGAAGCAGTCAAGCAGGAATCACTCCAGATGATGGTTTCTTACTAGCAAGAGGTGCAATAAATGCAGTTTTCAGCTATTCTGAGGTCATCTTTCACAGTGTATACCCAGATTGTATTTAAAGAGATGTTTTAAAAAGTCCCAACAAAACAAAAACCCAAACCCAAAATTCACTTATGTCACTTAAGCAATAAACACTGGTAACATAACATCAAATGTATGTCCAGAATTAACCCTGCATATGACCACTGGGCACAAGGCAAGAGATCCTGGCTACCAGTCAGTTCAGGGTTTCTCCAGTTCTTGTTTCCAGTGCTGCAAGTCTTGAGTTATGGAATGAAATCAAAAGACCTGAGGGAAAAACCTCAATGATGCCCACTTGGAAAAGGGAGCTATCACTGTGCAACAAAAACCAAATTAAATGCATCTACCCTCTCTACTCAAGGCTTTATTTAAAATAACTACACTGGTCCAATCCTGCTTGACATGATATTGCTCAGGCTGATTTTGCTTTTTGTTAAAATAACTTCAAAAAATATTATGAAACCTGAGAGAAGGCTTTCCCACCTGGGCCTGTTCCAATACTAACTAGCAATCCACACGTCCCAAGACAGCCGACTGCTATTTGGTCCTGTAGTCAAAATATTGGGTATTCCAACTTTTAAAATACCTTTACCAAAGACACTGTCACTTTCTGGTCATTGGTGGAGTGCTGAGGATTTAACGAGACACTGTCAAGACTGCCTGTTTCCAAAGTGACGTCCTTTGCCAAGCCCCGTGCTAAATGCTGCAGAACTTTGGGTGCACACCAGTCTCTTCCCCAACCGTCTGCCTCCCCACCCCACATCACAAGTTCAGAGTCGTTACCTCCACTTTTGTAACTTGTCTGTAGGTTACAGAAAAGAAAATGGTGGGGACAAATGTTGAGTAAGTTTTTTAGAGGGCTTGACTTTTAGGACTACCTCTCAAGAGTCCCTTTTAAAAAATAAGACACTGAAGCAAACAGGATTGTGTCTAACTTCTACAAAATTGCTGGTTTCACAGGAGGAGAGAATATGGCTACCGTGCTACTCAGCATTAGGGTGAAGCACCATCTAAATTCCAGTAAAGTTAGGGATATCACCTAGCTCATATCAGCAACCACAACCCCAGCCTTCTACAACGTCTTTGCTGTCCAGCTTGATGCTGTCAGTATTCTTCTCATTGAACATAGGGCCTCCATGCCTCATCATAAGCTCTGTAGCCATCTTCACAAAAGCCTCCTCCACATTGCTGGAGTCTTTTGCAGAGGTCTCTATGGCACAAATGATATTATCATAGTGTTCAGCCAGACTCTGAGCTTCTTCCAGCTGAACCTCTCGAAGGTCACTTAGGTCAGACTTGTTTCCTGGAAGAAAAAAAATTAACAGAGGAATTTATGATGACTATTTATGTCAGAGGAAGTAAGTAGCAGGGAGTGCTCAGGCTGACCAGAGAAGCTGCAGAATTTCCAGCTTGGAGATTTTCAAAATTTAACTGAAGCAGCCCTGACCAACCTGACATTAGCTTCACTCTGAGCAGGAGACTGGACTAGGTAACTCCTAAGGCTTTCCAACCTCCATCTCTGTGTGACTCATAGAGAATAGAGTCAGAAACTGAATAGTGGTGGCTGTAGACTGTAACAGAAGAGAAATAGGCTAGAAATGAAAGCTAGAACTATTTTATGGAGAAAAAAACCCATACAAAAAACCCAACCCAAATGTCCCAGCAGTCTGCCAGTTCCTACGGAAACACAGAATAGTACTGAGGATGTGTTACCGGGTCTACAGGCCCCAAGAGTTACATTTGAGTCAGAAACGCCGGGGATGGAAAGTAGAACCTTTAACAGAGAACTGACAAACCCTGATTGTCTCCAAATCCTTCTGAAATCCCTTGTCTGCTGAAGTATCTGAGTGTCCAGTTTCCCCAAACCCATCAGCATGATATGATGCATCTTCTTTGGGCCCTGGAAAACTTATGGTCCGTATCGTGAGAACAGGTCCACAGCAGTGGTGCATCAGAACCTGGAAATCCTGGGTACCTAGTTCTCCATTAAGTGAGATGCAAAGGATTCAAAGCTGCCTTCTGATACAAAGCTGGCTACCTCTTAACAGAAGTTAATCAAAGCAAAATATTTCTGTTTTAATGAATCAACACTTTATAATTAAAAAAAAATAAAGTTTCCAAATGGATCTGTTATGTAAATCTTAACTTCAACCAAAATTTTTAACCATCTTAAACAAGTATTGCAACTAATTATATCATACAGTAAACTGTAGCACTTGGTATTAGCATTTTTAACTCACCAATCAGTAACTGTACTATGTTGGAACCAGCATACTTTCTCACATCCTCGATCCAGCGAGGAATGGATAGGAAAGAACCTCTCTTGCTGATGTCATAGGCAAGGATTGCTCCATTGGCGCTGCGGTAGTAACTCTGTGTGATGGTTCGGAATCTCTCCTGCCCAGCTGTGTCCCAGATCTGCAGCTAAATAAAACAAAGCTTACAGTGAGATGCTGGGTAGCAAGCTTTCCTGAATCAAAATATAGGATTTAACAGCCTTGTTACAAATGTCCTTTATACATAATACATTATGGCAGCATGTTTTTCTAGACCTTTGTTTATAATTTAAAGAGAATAATATACACTAGAGAACCTTTTCACATTTGGCTGAAAAAGTTTATATCCACACCAAATGAGACAGTCTGGGTCCCTGCAGGTGAATTCTGCTGCCTCCTTCTTGGCCAACTGTGAAATGATCCCTTTTTTGTGTCCAACCCTTTGTCACCTCTAACAAGTTAACAAAACAAGGTGTTACCCCACAGCCTAGCCACTCCAGTTCATCATCTGGTGTGTCACTGAAACTACCAGTGCGCTTTTGCTAGCATATTGTCTGAGGTACTGACACGGTTCTGTTAGTTCTGCTACAGGGGCAGTAACAACTGCAGTAGGATGTGGCAGTATCAGCTGCAAGCACCAATGCTGTTTTATAAGGAAATATGTAGCAATTAATATACATAGAATGCATGAAACACACAAACAACTGTACAAAAAAAAGCCAGCAATTCTAGGTTTCAGTAGAGTCAGTCAAAGACCTATCAGGCTAGTCACCTGAACTGTTCTCAAAATCCAGCATACAGCACAAGGCCCAAGACTGGCTTGCTCAGTCACTCTGCAGGTAAATCACTTTTTTTTAGGTGGTAGAGCAGACATTACACCTGGTCAGGAAGAAGAAATGCTCAACTTACATATTTTAGCCCAAATCCAGCAGCGTAAGAACTATGAGTTTAGTATCAGGGTTTGAGTTCCCAGTACTAGATGTTCCAGGGAAGAAGCCAAATAACTCACAGTGGTCAAACACAATATCCTGCTCATAGGGAAAAATTATTTTAAATCCTCCTGTTTTATAGGTTGTCCAACATCCTGGAACATGATGGTTTATATTCAAGGAGCTTTTAACTAAAGAAACTATGGATCTTCTCATTCTCCAAACAAATCTCTAATCCTTTTTGCATCTTTCAAAGCTTTTGGCTTCAATATATAGTAGCAATGAAACCATTTTTCTGTCCTTCTGTTGCACCTTAACTCCTGTATCCCCAAATGGTAAATGAGAAATCTCTGCTTGTCTTTTTGTGCCATTACCTATATTCTGTGTCTCCTCTTAACTGAGGGAGCCAAAAGCAAATACTCCTGGAGTTTTAAATCTTTATATATTGTGGACTTGTTATATTCCCCTTTCTCTGAACCTCATTCATTTAAAGATCTGACAACACAGCGCACCAGTGATGTTCTATACCAAATAATCTGGAATAATTTCTCCATATATTTCTTTTGCATGTGAGTATTTTGTTTGTATCTTCTGACTCTGCTGCATGCCTGAGCAGAAGCATTCACTTCAGAAAAGGCTGTATTGATCAGATCACTTTCCTGTGCTAATCAAGCATTTAGATCCCAAATGATACATGTACAGCTTAAAAAGAATCAATCCAATGAAAAACTACTTCTCAGTCCTAGTAAGAGTTTTCTCAGAGAGGTGGAAGGATTGTAATGGACTCAGAAAACCACAAAGCAATGATTACTGATGGAACAGATAACGATCCAGAGCAGTCAACAGACAGTTACTAGAGATAAGGAAGTTCGTGTCAGGTTTACGTATACTGTTCTCTGTACTCAAGTCTCCTACTAGACCTCTGTGTCTGCTATGCAGCTATAAATCTCAGTATGTGATTAGGTCAAGTGCAAAACAAGACTAATGATGATTACCCAACTGTTGGGAGGGGTCTGAGAGATTCTGTACATACAAAAAAATTTATAAACTTTTAAAGTTAAAAACATAGTTAGTTTAGCCTACAGTATTCACATAGCATAAAAAAAAAAAAAGTGATTTACCTGCAGAGTGACTGAGCAAGCCAGTCTTGGGCCTTGTGCTGTATGCTGCATTTTGAAAACCTCTGTATAACTATATACCATAGAATCACAGATTCATTGAGGTTGTGACAGATTTTGGGAGGTGACAAAGTCAACTGCCTGGTCACAGTAGCATCAAAACGTAACTCTTTGAGGAAGATTTGCTCTATGATTTTCCAGGGACCGAAATGAGTATGACAAACCTGTGGTTCTCAGGATTTCTAGCTCTTTCTGAGAGCTATTTGCCTTTACCTGGTCCTTCCCAATTGCTACAGAATTTCAATAGTGATAGAATGACGTGAGAATGTCACCAGCAAGACCTCACATCACCCCTACATGTGTTCTACTCAAGCATTTATGTCTGCGTTCACAGGGTTGAATGGGCAAAGTTGCTGAAGCCTTGAGTGTTCTGCTGGGACCTGCACAGACCACAGGCTGGACCTTTTTAGGAGCTCAAACTGCAGCCTTCATCCCAGCCCACATCCTCCAGGTAGGCTCTGTGCTCTCCTACTTGTCACTCCTCTGTTGTGTAAAGACTCCAAATCTTCAGTTTGTTGTGGTTTTGCTAACACTACAGTATGTATTAGACCCATAAGCAGATACTTTCTGTACAAACATACATACCAACTGACACACCTGTTTGTCACTGTTCCCATTGCTTCTGCTGGCAGAAGGAGCCAGGTCACCGCTCACTCTGTTTCAGGGAAAGTCAGTCAAATACAGGCACAGTTTAACGACTTGCTTAGGCCAAACTGAGACCATACTGTCATCAAAGACTTGCCATCCCAGCTGGACTATCCGCACTCTCTCCCTGCACTGAAACTAGCACCTGTAATCTGATTCACCATACAGCTTAGTTCACTGATGTAACTGAAAAGTAAGGGGTTTCCTTTTATTTGAAGGATTAACATGAACTATGCAGCTACATAGTAGTGGAAGCATGTAGACTGTGTAGGGATAGAAGGTACAACGATCCTTTAAAGAAATGCCAAACTTGTCTTGAGCCAGTCACGGCAGGAATAACTGTCTTATTTTAAATCATTAAGAACACACACTGCAGAGTATGCAAGTATTTTGAACCAGATTACCTAATCTAAAGGAAGATGGATTCCTCTAGGCAAAATACAGCGAATTTGTTTGACAGCACCTTTAGAAAACTCTAAGAACAATATTTCTATATAGCATGAACCAGTCTGATACATGATTAAAAAATAATATAAGTCATTACAAAAATTCCAGTTCTGATCCTGGTAAACACTGTTTTCTCCAGTAAGTGTACAGAGATGCATTTCAGACAATTCTACTGAAAAAGAAACATGACAACAATAGCAGTTACATCTACAACCTAAAGCCACCATTTTCTAGTAAAAAGTTTACATAGTCTCTCTGTTAAACTATATTTACAAGTATGTAGCTTTTGACAAGAAACAACAATTGGAAATTCTTTGGAAAAAATAAGTTGTACTATTTCTCACATAAAAGCCCCTCAATATAAGGTACATGATAAAATCAAAATACCAAATTAATTATACTAGCCACAGGTTACCAAAGATATATGATCATATATTCTTTTTGCATTGTATAAATGTATCACATATGCAATATATGACACAAAGTTCTTAATTATTTCATTGATTCAGCTTTGTAAATAATGTGATGGAAGCCATGCTTGTCATCTGGGAACCTTTTTAAACAATTCCTGGTTTTGTAATTACTTTGACAACAGTTTTTGTGTAAGAAAGACAGAAGTTTGGTGGAGAATTGTGTTAAATTCACCTGAGGATACTCAGAAAATACACATATGAAATAAGAGATTGGTAGCAGGCCTTTGGGGGACCATCTTTAGTAACAAATGAGGACAGGATAAAGAACAGCATAAATACCCACTGTTCAGAAGGAATATGACAGACTAACTTAAGTGAACAAAGACAAGGAGCCACCTTTCTTGTGCTGTTTCACTGTTGGATGCCTGTTTGCTTACAAAAGCTGGTTATTTTTCATCTGCTTTTAGCTTTGAATTTTTTGGACAGCAGAGCCCTCAGCACTGGTTGTACTGAATAGCAAAGTGCTAAACCAACTATTAACTCCTGTAAGATTTTTTCGTGACTCCATATAATCAGCATAGAATTGGAGCTTTTTGTAAGTACATTAGACATAATTTTTAATATCTCTTCATAGTTTCTTTTTCCTGTTGGGAAGGAATACAGGTCATTCACACTCACAAGGATGCAGGCTGGGGTCTGACTGGCTAGGGAGCCAGTCTGTGCTGAAAAGGCCCTGATCATTCAGGGATGTCTGATTAGGTTTGAAGAAAGCAGTTTCAAAAAATGCAGAAATACAGTGTTGAAAATGGCAAGAAACAGATTGACCAAAGAGCATAGTAAACCAGTATTATCAAATGGTTTGATGTACATTGTGCTTGCATCAATAAGCATATTGTTTATCAAAGGTTAATGCTTAACAAGTGGCCTCAAGACATGTTAAATAATTTCTCCCTCCCTTACTTCCTACATAAATTATTATAAGAATTGGGAAAGTACTTAAAGTATCACAGGAATTCAGGTTTACTTTTGCTTGTGAAGCAGCAGTTGTAACAACAAAGTGCATCCTATAGTTGATACCTTCCTTTACAATCACAGAAACATCACTTCTGTGCTATTAATTCTTCAAAACACAGCAACTTCTGTAAAAATCTCCCGATAGTGAAATGATGGATGCAAAGACCATGCTATATGATTCTTAACCGTTTGTGGCTAAATAACGTCATCTCAAATGGCAAACAGTAATATACATTTCTGTACAGAGGCAAATCGCTACACTTGCTCCTAAAATGATTTACTGAAACAATCTTGCAACTTTATCTACACAGGTTTTGCCAAGGGCAATAAAACAGCACCTGCACAGCAATCTATTTCAATTTAACATTCATACACAGAACAGTTAGACTAAACTGCTCCATTCAATAGTTTCCCCACAAATTTTTCAGAGAATGAGGAATTCTCATTGCTGGGAATGCAGCATTCATGTTTGCTCTAGCATTATGAGGCTCTGTCTGTGACAGAGAAGAGAGCTACACGTTCCTCGGGATATCAAAGGATCTTGCTTCCATGTAATAACCAGTAGCGTGGTTTGTATTTGTTTAGCAGTGTTATTACATTCAACAGGCGGGAGACAGGGCAGTTAGAAGTCGTAACTACTCGCAATTTGGCCAGATAATGACACATTACATTTCGGGCCATTCTGAAAGGAATATAGTTAGAGCCTTGAGGCCTGTATAAAAGCTAAGAATCTTGAGAACGTATGGGCTGAAAAAGCTTGCAAATTGAAAAGTGCAATAATACATAAAGAAGTATTTATTATAAAAGGCATGTGTTTGCTTTCAAATGTTCTTCTCTCCTGCTGCTTACTGATGTAGCAAAGAAGAAAAATATTCAGTAAATGTAAATCACTATAAAATGACAGTATGAAGTAGACATCAAAAAAACCAAGTTAATTTCTCAGTTCACAGGAGCAACATCATCAAAAGAAAAGGAATTTGGTTATTACTAATCACGATTCACGGACTTAGGAATCTCCTTGCCTACCATTATGTAAAAAATCTTAGTTCCACTGTTTTATAATTTTTTTTTTACAGTGACATAACAGTTATGAAACACTTTTTGTTCTGTTTGCCACATTCTTTCTGTCACTCAAAGAGCAAGTAATTATTTTATCAATAGCACTTCAATCACTATACATTAAATCAACAACCACAACTTTTGGGAACTAGAGTCTATACTCTAGGATTTGGGCAGCTAAGAAAGATGTATTTTATAGAGAATAGCATGCCACAATTCCAACCTGCTAAACAGCATACATTATAGCATTATTTTTTTAATGTTTGTGATAAAAATCAAGGTGGTCACCACAGGTAGCTTTGACTCTGAAGTTCCATTAGAACCCAGTGTGCTAGACCTGCTAAATCCCTGCCTGGCCCCACACCACATTCCCTGCCTTTTAGCTCCAACTTCTCTAAGAGCCCATGGCTCACAACAGCCTGCTCCAGAGTCAACTGCCTTGTATATCATCACTGGACAGTATTTCAAATTGAAACAATCTCTTAAAGAAAGAGCAAGAAGAGAAACAGAAGACTGCATGACACAGACAAGCTTACCACTTCTAGAGAGGAAGAACATGTGAATCTTTGCAAGTCAGGGTTAGTACACACTAGGGAAGCTTATGATATGGGTGCTTTACTGGTCTTATTTCTAAAGAGAAATCTTCAGTTCAGGATTGTCCCTGAATAGGGCCTTGCTCAAGTACTAACATCTTTCTATATGTAGTTTAGTCAGCTTTAGGAGCTGATGTAGCAGTAGTGTATGAAGTGGTGTTTCAGACACTTGAAAGAATACAGCTTTAAGATACAAGGAAAGCCTTGGTTTAAAAAACCCCCCAAAAACTATAAAACCAAACCAACTTATTTGCAGAACCTTAACCTTTAGTATCCCAATATGCTGCTTTTCCCTTATCCAACAAAAAAGCAGGAAGTGAGACTTAAAATGCTTGGGCTCCAAATGTTACAGAAACATTATGTAACTGTAATGACAACATTTGAAGTTTTAAACAGAAAGGGACACTAGCACAATTAACCTTAAGATGTTTGTTTCAATTTCAAAGTAAGTGTCTGATTCATGCTCACTCACTTGAGTTGTAATGCTCAGCCTGACTAAAAGTGAAGCTTAGGCCACTGGGAATGCAGAGCAAGTACTGTTCAGAAGCTCCTTGAAACACTTTTTGTACACATTGTTGTTCTGAATTAACTTCTAAAGATGAACTTTTAAAAAAAATTAATGGGAATGTTACTATTCCTGCCCCATTCACTAAAAAGAAAACAAGCCTCTGAATTCCTTATGAAGATATTGTCTTGATTAGCATAAACCCATAAAGAAATCAGAGCAGCACACTCACCTGTCATGCTTTTGTAAGGTCAAACTTGCCCTGAACATCTCTTAATTTGAGGCATCCCAATCAACAATTTCTCTGAAACTCTTTTAAAACACTGTATGTCTCAGAGGACTGAGACAAAAGTAACGAGAAACCCAGCACATCTCTCACAGAGCACATGTACAGGCATGTTTACCAAAGGCTCTGTTCAGATGGCTAAAGTGCATTATCTTATTTATTTTCTGTAAAATACTTAGAAATAATTCACAAGTTTTGTTACAGACTGACTACTAACAGAGGAGCACTGAGGTGTAAGTGCTGACAACATGAAAAGCACACCTAGGCAGTTTGGGTTATTTCCTGGGCTGGTGCTCCCCTCCTCCTGGAGTCTGTGGCTGGCACCACGAACAGACACATTTGTCACTTTGGATGTGCCTGGCATTTAAATAGAGCCAGGTTTCAATCTAAAAGCAGAAACCCCACTTCTGACTGCTCACTTACTAGAAAGCACAGAAGAGATACTAATAATAGCACAACAGAAAAGTTCGAGCTTCCTTTTCAGCTGCTAACCCCAGCGATGCATTGATAGGAGAAGGTATAATGAACCAAGTACCTTGGCTAGGTGTGGAACTTCTGAATCCCCCTCCTTAAAACAGGAGCATTTATTTCTTCCCTTTTCTGCAGCTCTCTGCTTAATATTCCGCTCACCACAGTTATTTGTAAGAAAAAGACAATAGAGGACTTTGACCCCTACTTTGCTAAACACAGACCAAAATTCAAATGCAATTACCATATTTCTGTGTCACCTTTAATCTCAAAAACCTTACAGTTCCATGACCTTTCCCAAGCAGTGCCTGCATCAAGTTCTTCATCCCACTGCTCTAAGTAAGGATAGGTGTATGGCTCCATTCTGGAGGGAGGGGTGGCAAAGTAATTTATCCCAGCACCCCCTTACAAACCACAGGTGCTTTAAGCCTTTTTCCTTACCATTCGAGGCCCAGTCTGTTGTAGGGAATTTGTGCCACTGGGAGTCTGAGGATATTTTGGTGGGGTAAATGTCTCTTTCTAACCCTCATGACTAGCTGGTTTTCCCCAACATAAGAAAAGCAGAAGTCAAGTTTAGGGCTGGTTTATTCTGACTTGAGAACTATAAAAGTTGCACTTTCCAAGACACCCTATAAATAGTGTCATAAGATAGCTTTTAAGCATGCCTAACTCCCTCAGCTTCTCCCAATCTGCCCATTCCACATCCCTTTCTGGAAACGTGACAGTCCAGCTGAGGCACTTCTGCCTTGTAAATAAACCACCGTCAGAAGCCTGCCTGAAATGCGGGGTGTTGCAGCCTGAGCGCGTCCCGAAGTGCGGGTGTGCAGCGGGGCATGTATTAGCGTTGGTATGGTGCTAACACGGAACCGGCCCGGCCGCACAGCGGATCCCGCCGCAGCAAAACAAGCGAAGATAGGCGCTCCGTGCTTCCTCGACCGTGGGAGCTCCTCGGGAAGGCGGTACCGGCGCGGCGCAGCCCTTCCTCCGAGAACAGCAGCAGCGCACGGACAAGTCAGCAGCGGGACGGGGCAGAGGCAACGGGAGCTGCCCCAGGGCGGGGCACCCCGGACGGGCGGCACCGCTCGCCGCTAGCCACCGGCTCGCCACCGCCGCCTTCTCCAGCAGTCGGGCCAGGCGGCCCCGCCGGCATCTCGGCGGCTGTGTCGGCCCGGAGCTCCGCAGCACCGGGGGCGGGCCGGGAGGTGAGCCATAGCTCCCCACCCGCTCCGCCAGCCCCAGAACCGGAGCGGCAGAGTACCGGGCCGCTCCCTCTGCCCCGGGCTGCCGCTCCGCTCACCTTCACCCGCTTGCCCTGGATCTCTAGGCTCTTCATGGTGAAGTCCACGCCGATGGTGCTGCCCTGGCGCTCGGCGAAGGCCCCGGTTTTGAAGCGCTGTACGAGGCAGGTCTTGCCCACGCTGGCGTCCCCGATGAGCACCAGCTTGAAGAGGAAGTCATAGCTCTCCTCCGAGTCGGGGCCCGCTGCCCCCAGCGCCGCCGGGCCGGGCATGGCGCTGCCGCCCTCCTGCCTTCCGCCCGCAGCCGAGGGGAGCCGGGCTCTGCGCAGCGCCCGCCGCCCCCCGTCGCGCCGGGCCTAGCGCTGAGCCCGCCTCCCGCCCGCCCGCCCCCTCCCTCTCTCCGCCCCGGCCGTGGCTGCCGCCTCCCGGGCCAGCGTACCAGCGCGCAGCCGGAGCGGCGGCGGGGCTGGCAGCGGGGCTGGATGCAGGCTGGGCTACCGTCTGGGGCATCGCTTGCCTCGTCGGTGGCCCAGGTCGGGCGAGGCTGGGGGCGCACCCGGCTCCCTGGGGCCACCCGCCGGATCCCAGGACCGCCGTAGGCCGAGGGGCTGCTGGCAGGTTCCCCGGCGGGCCGGTGCTGGCAGGGCCTGCTCGGGTTGCAGTCCAACGCAAGACATCGTGTGTGGACAAACAAATGCGTTGGTCAGCTGATGGTTAGTGACACTGATGGGCCTTTAATCACTGCCAGTGCCCCAGCCCTGCCCGGAGGACCTGAGCGTGTTTGTCCATGGTCTTGCTGAAGTGATGTATTTTTGTGATTTATTCCTTCTGATATATTTTACAGTTACTGACATATAGAAATAAACAGGTGCAATTACATGAAGTCATCCAGGAAGTGCAGCTGATTTGCCTTGTTGGCTTTTCATTTTCAGGCCTGAGCTGGGGTGTGGTTTGTTTCCAGAGTTACAGTCCAAGGCTCACGGCTATGTTTTTTTCATCCTTGCAAGGTGCTGCGGAGCTCAGACACGTCTTTGAAACTGTTAACATCATGCTATGTGTCTTAAATATGCATGTGGGATTATATATTGCATCACAAACTGGTTATGTGTATTGAGTCGGTAAGTGCATCAGTGCAATCTGGAATTGTGTTAACTGCTACCTTAGAGAAACTGCTTTTTTATAGGTACTCTTCTTTAGATTATGTGGTGAGTCAAGATGTGAATAAAAAACCAGTTTTGCTATTAAAACTTTGACACAGCATGTTTTCTTAGTCTGTTCTTTGTAACAAAGATTTGCTGAATTCCATCTTCGGAGTTTTGAATGACAGAACTGTGAAATGAAACTGTTTAATGGCAGAGACTGAGAGTTTAACTTTTCGGAAAATAGCTCTGTAGGAGAACAACCAGCTTTATGACTGAGCCAGCATAGATCATCCAGGCCAGCTTGTCTTGAATTGCTCCAAATCAATGTGTTTTGGGATGGCTTAAAGCTTATTCCTTTTCACATCTCCATAGATGTTTTTGGCAATCCATGGTAAACCTCCAGCAAGAGTGGAGGTACAAGTACTCTATCAGACTGGAAAAAACCTTTCTCTACCTGGCAGCCTGCAACTCTGAGTTAAGCAGGCTGCTGAATTCTAGGGTATTGATCAACCGGGACACAAAAAGTGTTAAGGAGGAAATAAGACACCATGCATATGCTTTCATGTTAATTAGCACTATTTATGTTTTCAGATCTGAGCAAAGCACTTCAGGGAGTTTAGATTATTTAGGAAGTAACATTGCTAGAGATCTCAGTCTTTAGTATTTAGAATTAATTGTAAGACCTCATTTTGGTGGAAAAATAAAGATACTACTTCTGTGAAGATCCCTATAAATCCGGTGTTTCATTGTGCTTGCTGTAGATCATTAGACTTTTTTTCTACTGTGGTTGCTGCTTGTCATCACAAGCCTTTAACTGCTTCAAAGAAAGAATTCCCCAAACCCCATGAATTGTCACATTCCATTGTCAGGCTTATGTGAGGGATCTCTCATTCGTTCTTTCCAGTTGTGAAAGCTGTAAATAGTGGTTTGAATGTTAAAATGCTTGTCTGTCTTTGATTAACCCCTAGACTCCATCAGGGTTAACAGCTGTTTCATACAAAGAGTAGGAAAAACAAAATGGGTGTGAGTTAATTCCAAGTTGTATCTGACAGTCATTCATCAGAGAAGAGAGTAGCCTCTCTACTAGCACTACTCTAAGTAGTTACTGGAAAACAGGTCCAAAACATGGTAGAAGACCCCTATACGGGCCTTGGTCATGGTTTCCTTTTCACTTGTCTAACTCAGTTCTACAAGAGAAGTTAAATTCCAACTCTAACAAAGGGGCTGAGCTCCAAAGCCTTTGCTGCAGGTGCAAGGTTGCTTGCAATTTCCACATGTGATAGTGGAACTTGGGTGGTGAGACTGCACTGTATTTCAGAGCAGCTGCTTGAGATTTGTTGTTACAAAGCAAATGGATTAAATTTTGATGTTCTAAATAGACATATACAGTGATCCCATACGAAACACTGAAAACACAAGTTGTCCTACAATATGTTACCCAGTCTTCTGCAACTCTAGTTGAAGGAGCAGAGAGCATTAAAAGTACATTTTCTAACTGTGTAAAGACTGAATAAGTTTATAGATTACTGTAATTCTATGCAGTAGCCAGCATTCATTCTTAATAGCTTCCAGTGTGGATATAGAACAATTGCCAAAATGGTTCATGAAAACCAAGATGATTTGACTTACAGCTTGGTTGGTACATTGTTTATACTGTGTTCCAAAAAAAATTTCAGCAAAGTTCAACATTTCCTCCTAGTATTTATAATGCAGCCATATTATTTGATGTGTCAACACTCCTTGTGTGGTACAGATTTTCTTGGTTATATTTTGGTTAAGAGAATGTTTAAGCCTCTGTAGTTCTTGATGGCTTTATAGCCTGCTAATTTTACAACCAAGTCAGCTTGAACAAAATGATTTCTCCAAGACAATAAAAGCAGTAATATATTGTACTTTCTTTTTTAAAAGAGGCCTTTGCTAAATATTTAAATGTTTACTTTTATAATAAATATAATATAAACACAATAAAACCGACTTATTTGTTGTGGGATATTTTTTTAAGTCTTAAAAATCCTGTTCCCATATTCACCATTACTTGATGTGGTCCCATATATTTGATGCAGACATCCTTGATTATGCATATTAAATAATGCATATTTTGTGACTCGAGTTTATGAGAGCAAACTGCTCTTCTTCCCATCTTCCAATATTTTTTTATATTGTTTGAAATTAAATGCTTTTAACAAATTTACCTATGTTTGTAATCATGTGGGCTCTGGCTTTGTACTTCCAGACAGCATGAGGTGATCTTGAAGATGTCTTGGATTTCAATTTACCACAGGTAAGGCTATCTGTTTGGGTCTGCTGGGCAATGCAGCCTGCAGTATTAAGGACTGTGTTATTTTAGAAAAAAATGATTGTTCTGAATTTTAACCAGAAGAATTTTTTAATAATATACTGTTTAGTAATTCAGTCTAAAATGCTGATTTAAGCATATTTGTGTCCAGAACTTTTTCTTTAAAGTTTAGCAGTGTCTGATGTTTGCCAGTTAAAATGTTAGTAGGTTTATTTTTCATCTGTTGATGTTCTAAAGTCTCTGAGCAGAAAGAGAGTTAGGAAAGTTACCTTAGTGTTTAATGTTTACAGGAGAGACAAAATTTTGTCCTTTCTGTGGATGGGGAACTCATTTTGCAGAGGGCCAAGACAAATTAATGGGTATTTTGAGGACAGTCTGTAGTCAACAGATATTCCTGCTGTACACAACAGCCTCTCTTTTCCATACCCATATGTCTGTATTCTGGGTAAAAGTAATTGGGGAGCAGCACATAGTTAGAGGTGATTTTTAAGGTAGTGGTAAGAATCATGATTAATTGGGAAGCCCCCAGGTTTACAATGGGTTTTTCCTGGAGAGCCTTACATCCTTGTTTTTTCCACAGTCAGCCATTTATCCCTCAAAGCTGCAGTGGTCACAGCACTTGAAATACTCCTGGAGTTTGGAAAAATGATGCCACTTAAACCTTGTATCTCTTTGTGGCCAATTCTAGCAGAAATTTTGCTTTTGCCCTGGTGGCCTCTTACTGTACTAGCGCAAGTGGCAGTGGAACTGTAAAGTTGTAAGGAAGTTGTTGACCAACAAATGGATGAATCTGGGGTCCAAAACTTGTCCAAACCTGGATTTTTATGGATTACTTCTCTTTGTGAGCTTGCAGAGCCTTGCTCTGGTAAAAATCTTGGTCTCCTTCATGGGTGATGAAGGAGAAGCAATGAAATAGCTTCTATTTGGCAAAGTGTATGATTTTTCATGTGTGATGTATTAGTTACCCAACACAAGTGTTATTTGTTATCAGCCAAGTTTCAGAACGAGCTAGTAATGAAAAAAAAAATCATCAGTGAAGTTTTCCAGCTTATGCATTTTGAGCATTAGGAGCCATAAGCTCTTTCCAGCTCCTTTTAGATGACTCAGTTGTGGATACTGGCTTCATTGTTCTTTGAAATATTCAATTCATATACATAGCTTAATCATCATGGGATGAATGCAAAGCAGATTCTCCTCTGTTTAGTTTCTAAGGCTTTTATCAATCTTAGTCACCCATCCGTTTTCCTTGTCTGCATTCTATAGAGAATTAAAGCCTGTCATTGAGTGGGTTTTATCTGGAAGAGTGTAAGAGGAGTCAAGCCACTTCAGAAACCATGCCAATTAATACAACGTATTTCTTAAAACACAGCTGTTAATCACAGTTCAAAGACCAAAGAGTTGCTGATGAAACTAAAAATTTTGGTTCCTTGCAGTCAGGTTTATTTGGCAAATCATCACAGTCCTGTCCCCTAGTTTCGGGTATATGTGTGATTCCTTGAGTGGCTTGTTGACCTGAGTCAACTTGCCACTGTAGATTGTAAATTCACCTTCAGGAATGTAGAGTAAGGGGAATGAGCAAAATAACTTTGAACAGTGTGTATGCTCGTTAGTATTCCTCTCCTGTATTTCAAGTGCGGCCAGAATCCCATGGAGCAGCAGTATGCACATGCATGGAGGATTTACCAGTCGGCATCTGACTGCACATTCATGAAATACTGCTTAAAGTACTAAAGACTTGAGTAAATACCGCTTAAAGTACTAAAGACTTGAGTAAAGAACCACATGGAAATCTGTGCAGTTGGCTGACTTTCTAGTCTTCTGAGTGAGATTAATGTAGTACCTGTAAATTATCAGACGTTTTACAATCTGTGTTTTCAGAGCCTCCACATGTGTGTATGAATCCCCTGATACTTGTCACAATAGTTGGATTTCTTGATGGTAACCGTTCCTTTCCCTGGTACAGATTGCTGAGGGAGTTGAGGGTATTCTAATATATAGAGCCTTTAAAAATTATGATGCTGCACATCAGTTAGGTAAAGGAATTCATAGTGCCCAAGTCTTTTCAGAGCTGATGCACTTAATTTAGGAATCAGTTTTATGTGGTGTAAATTTTCCTCCTTATGTGATTTTTTTTTCCATTTGCAATTGATAACTCAATCTCATTGCTTCCTCTTTTCACCTTAGTGATGTTTTAACATTGATGTAATAGTATGAAAAAAAGATTATAAAACACTCAACAGTATCAGCCTAGATACCTTTACCTTGGTAAGGCCATGCAAGATATCTGTATGTGTTTTTTTAGGTATATATATGCCTGTGATACAGATATGTCTCTCTGTGTGTATATATCTATATACACTTGTACATATGCATATTCATGCTTATATCCTTGAATATGTATATGAACACATTTTCTTCCTGAAAAACACCATAAAATTAAAAAATACTGTAAATCTACCAAAAGGTAGCAAGCCTGTCACTGATACTGTAAAATTACCTGTGATAAAAACAGTGATTCCAGTGAGTTAAGCCACAGCTCATTCCTGCATATGTAGCCCTATAGCTGATGCTCATCCCATGTCAGTACATCTGTTCTGAGAGTTCCTTATCTGTTGAGGTTTCTGTTCAATAAAGAAGTTTGCTTTATCATTTCTCTACAACTGTGTATCTGGTTTCCAAGACATTTTATCTTCCTCTGCTTACAGTTTTTAAAAGGCTTATTTTTTTCTCAATATGAACTCATGTTTACTGTGTTCATTTGAAACACGCTGATACCTTCTGAATTGTGTAAACAGGTTAAGTAACGGCTCTGAAAACTTCCTCTCTTTTCCAACATATTTTCTTTCACTATGTGCTATAATTGCTGCTGCTGCTTCTAAGCAAAATCCGCAATGTCCTTATGTGAGATTAAAAAACCGAAATGTCCCATTTTCTTCTCTTAGTAACATAAGAATTACTTCAGCTCTAAAGAGTTTGTGTAGAGATTTTCCAGGTTACGTCTTGCTTATCATAGCTTTCTTATTTCCTGAGAACATTTGCTTTGGCCTTATGACTTGAGTAAATCTTGAATACATCCTGTAAATAATTTTTTTTCTCTGTCTAGAAGATGGAACTGAAATGCAGCCAGCAAAACTTCAGTTCAAGTGCACATTCCAGTTTTCCCAAATATAGATCAGAGTTTTGATGTAACATGTTGGAAAAATACAACCAAAATTATCTTTCTGCTGAATTCTAGTACTTTTTTCTGTAGTCTCAATTACGTGATGTCATGTAATAGAAACAACCTACAAGCAACGCATTTCAAATATCATAATAGCATGTGATTTACCTTTTGCCTGTTACATCTTTATTAAAAAGGTGGACTGAAAGATGTGACTTTCGAGTGTGCTGAGCAGTTGGCAGTTAATGAAATCCTGTCATAACAAGAACACTTTGCATTTACAATGTTCTTCACAATTCCAAGCATAAGTTTTTAAAATTGCAGGTAGTGGATCCTTTTTGATAAAATTTTATTGCATCATGTGTATGGTAGTTGTCACAATGTCATGATGCTGTCAGTACTCCCCAAACCTTCCTGCGGTGTATTGCCTTGTGAATTTTCAGCTTTGAATTTCTCTGGAAATTGTATCTTCCTCAAGCAAAATTGTGATGTGTCTATGGCATAGTAATTTAGATGTTGGATTAATAAGATTTGGTTAAAAAACCTACGGATTCTAAGCATGATCTGTAGAAATGGTATTAAGAAATATATCACCATTGACTCGGTGCGTGTTCAGCCTAATTGCAAAAAAATTGTTTTTCTCTCCTGACTTCTAGCCCCATTTTTTTGTTATTTGAGCCAGCTGGATTTATTAGTACTTTTGCCCCATCACCAGCAACAAACAAAGCTGGGCTGAGTTCAACCTGCAGTAATATTTGTGCCAACTGCTGTGTTTTGAACTGCACAGGTGCAGCGGGGATTGGAACATATGAAATAACTTTGCCAATATGGACTGCAGTCCAGATCTTTGCCTTAATTATTCTGCCTCTGGAGAATTTAGGCAAATAAGGAGTGAAAAGATCCTGCATGCATAAAAGGAGAAAATCTGGTAAGAAAATGATTTTTCTTCGTTTTTTTCCCCTTATGGGTAGAATAGTATTTTTTGTTTTCATTTCATGGACAGCAAATTCAATGTAATTTTTGAATCACTGAGCAGTAATTATAAGACTAAAGAGCAATTTTATCTGACTCGATTGAGATTGATAGCAATGTGAACTCATTAACAGTCAGATACACCATCTATCTGTAGAAATTATTTGGAAGAGACGTATATATGCAATTCAGATCTACCTGTCATTGACATGAAAAAGCTATCTCTGTAGTTTTGGAATATATCGTGAGTCTGCTTGAGGTCTTGGCATTACTGGCATGTTCTTTACAGAAGGCTAACATCAGATAGTAATACTGGATGATAGAGATTTTAATTTCTGAAGTGAAATTCCCACTCAGGTCAGTGAGTGTGTACCAAGAATGTGAAAGATCAAAATGGTTAGTTAGCTAGAAGTGTATTATACAAGCCTCTGCATTTCATTTTCATCTAAACATTTTGAATTTCAACATGAACAGGTTTTTTAGTATCTTATCAAAATTCCTCCTCACCATCAGAGTGGCCTAATTTAATTCCCTTAAGTGATGGCAAGGCTTCTTGTTTGCTTTGTTCATATGCTAACAAGGGTCTTAAAACAATTGTTTGCAAGATGTGTGCAGCTAGGCAGAGGATTGTTTTATACCTGATTGTACCTGGAAAAGGGCAGGACTGAAGGACAGCTGTGTACCTGTCAAAAGAAGCATGCAGTCCATGAGAACACAGGCCAGAAACCTGGCTTCAGACCTCCATCAGTATATCTTTTGCTTTCTCTGACTGACGAGAGCTCATCACTGAAGCAAATGCCTTTCCAACTGTAATAGCTGTGTTCTGCTGATTTAAACAGCATGCTCCTTTTGCTCAAATGCTCTCAGTTTCTGTATTTCCTGATACTTAGTTCTATTCTTCTCAAAGGTTTTGATCTGAAAAGAGTCAAAGGAGTGGATTTGTATGTTTGAAGTTGATGTAGTCAAAATACATGGTTAAATTGGACCCTAGAATTTAGTGAATCCTTTTGTATCTTTCCATAGGATACATTATTGATTCTGAATTTGACTACTACACTTCAGAGGTATTTCAGTATGGTATTATAAATTCTGTATACCAAATTTAGACAGACCAAATCCCCACCTGGTACCTGATGGTCTCTGATGCAGGGCAGTGTCTTGTGCTTCTGACTGTTTACCTGTGGTATCTCTGTATTGAGAAATAGAAGTTTGAGTACTTTATTTGCTTAGGCTATATTATAAAGAAATTCTTAGTGAAATTAAGATAACAAAAAGACAAGTAATAATTAAGGTTAACGTGCCCTCAATTACATTCATCATCATGATAGATACTGCTGATACGAGAGTCTGGTTCTTCTGTCAACACTCTCATGAATTTGCAGTTCTTAGTGTCACTTGTGACAGAGATTGTTTTCAATGCAGATGTGGCAATTCAGTCTTTGTGGCTGTACTGCTACCTTTGCAGGTTCAGATTTGTACATGGTACATGCACTTGGAAAGGCAGATACCACACCGGTCACTTAAATTTAATGAGACTGGCAAGCTATCAGCTCTTGTGTAAAGTATATAAAAGAACATAAACCTTGCTCCTTTGCTGAATTAATGAAGCTTTTGTTTATTGTTTTATAGCAATTTATTTATTAGGTACTTGAGCTTCACATTACTTCTACAGAAGTAGACTACCTCAAATGTGCTTTAAAAAATTTTTAGTCAAATTTTAATTTCCATTGAAGTTCATAACGACTTTACAAGAACAGAAGATAGAAAACCTACGTCATGTTTTAATATAAAGATTGAGTTGTGGGCGGAAAACTTAAGGCAGTTCTAAAAATGATTAATCACACCAAATAAAGTAAATGGAAATTGTATTGCCCAGTGTCCAAAAGTATATTAACTTTAGGTTTCTGTCAATAGAAACCAATTTACATCTTGTGACATCTGACATTCTGTGTCACAAGGCCTGTGTTAAGACTAGAAAGAGGTAACAGTGATTGGTAGCTTGTTTGGACAGTCGCTTTATTGCATCCCATTCCTGAGGCCTTGGTATGAAAGGGTGGCCCAGTTCCAAGGAACTTTTTGCACTAGCAGTTTGCAGCAGCCACTAGGTGACGATGTTGATCCAGTTTCAGAGCTGTCTGCCTGGCAAAGCTGTTAGTAAAGTTAGTTACCACTTCAGGAGCTTTGACTGTTCTGTTATCCACAATTTGTGTTCTTTTATGGACTGTAGCTTTCCTTCAGGTTGTAATTATTGCTAATTTACTTTCAGTGTTCCAATAATTCAGCTTTTGGTAAGTGTATCTGAAAATTATTAGTTTTTGCAGTTGCCGGGCAAACTCAGGGAAGTCAAACATTACACTTTCTTCCAAGTGCTCTGCTGTCTTGAAGGCAACCCTTTATGATGTGGCAAGTGCTACCTTCTTTTGCTACTTGGTACTGCTGCTGATAGGAATGGGTTGCAAAGGTAGATTTTATACGTGTCAGGTTCCATAGTCTTTCTTCCTGGTCATAAGAGGCAAGATATGAATCCTATCCAAGCCAAAAATTATTAATATCAGAGGCAACAACCTTCTGACCCCTAAAGAGGAAAGAAGAAAAAATTATTTGAGGAGGAAAAGGGAGCCTGTAGTCCATCCCTGCTGACACTTTCTTCCCTGTAGATCAAAGCCATTTAAGAAAGGGCTTTCTGTGATTCCTTCCCCCACCCTGCCCGCGCACTGGACTAAGATGAATTCTCTGGATTTCCTTAGCAGTATTTCTTAATACTCTTCAGAAGGAAGAGGTCTCAATCCACTTTTCCTGGAGAATGTACTCGTATAAAACAGTGCCATTCAGCTTCAATAACTATAGAACTGGATGCTTTGTGGTCAAACAAGAAAGTCATAAGTAAAGCTAAATGAAATCTGAACGAACTTCTGTCAGGTATCTCATGTTTATTTTGCCTAAAATGAACTTGCCATGTCAGTCAGTAGTTGTGTGCCTGTTGAAATGACATCAGTGCTGCTGCCCAACAGGCAATCGTTTGGATAAACTGCGAATATGCCGCTGGGGAAGGCATTCTGAGAGGGTGGGTCAGGGAGCAAATTGACCCTGGGAAGGAATTCAGTATAAATAGCAGCCATGTGGCCATTATGCAACTAAAGCAATTTGTTGTCACACACCCATTATTGAGTGTAATCTAAATGTAATTGGAGTCAATGTAATAGCAAAATATTTACATGGGTTCTAGCAACAGGCTCTAAGTACTTTTGCAGTTTTTTTGTGTGTAGTACTTGGAAGAGAAAAAGCATTAAGATAAACAGCATTACTAAGATAAAGTTAGCATTACTAAGTATTACCATAAACTTAGCGCTAGTGAAGGAATCATTAGATGGGAAGTGCTAATTTTTCCGTGTAGTCATTTCACCTTTTGGCAGGCAAAGGTAAAATTGTGTAATTGAGGTATAAATCATAACATGTAAGTGTCTGGGTCTTTGAGTTCAAGAAAAACAGCAGCTTTGTGAAGCCTCAAAATCTATTTTAATAATTCCTGAAACAGTACATTTACACATAAAACCAATATAAGAATATAGGTATATTGGGTAATTTGTTTACCTTAATAAATATAAGTGTGGTAGCTCTACATGTATTTTGAAGATTCGTTCACTATTTAGTTCTGACAGTCTGTGTTTATTAGTTAATAATAAAATAAATTCACTGTTCACTTGCATCCTTTTATGCATAGCTGCTTGGCAAAATGGTAAATACAAGCTCATAAACTGTGCAATGTACTTTATTACTAAGAACAAAGCTGTAGTTAGTCTTTAGTATGAATTTAGTGTGAACTAATTTTATGTAGGTTGCCAAACAAGCCTGAGAGTCAGCAAGGTTTGCAATCAAAATCCTCTCAGGTTAGATACGAATGTGAGGCCATGGAAAGACATTACTGCAAATTCAGAACTACTTCAAACAATTGCTGATGTTTAAGAGAAGACCCTCAGAACAGTAAAATGCTGTGTATCCATCTCATGGAGCTACCCAGAGCTCGGGGGGAGGACTGACTGGTACTCAAAGCATGTGAGTTAGTCTAGGGTGAAAGAAAAAATTGTTTTTGGACTGCTTTCTCCTTGCTTTGGGGGGAAAAAAGGTGTTGAGTAAACTTAGATTTCATTCATTTAACCTTCATCTGCAGCATGTGGGATTTGAAATGTCTATTCTCAAAAATATCAACATCCTTGGGATACAGCAGGGAAAATGAATGTAATTTAGTGAATTCACAGCAGATGAAATGTATTTTTTACTGTAAATATGTAATTTTACTATAAATAAGCATCACTTCTAAACTAACTTACACCACAAACATGGACTTGCTCTTTTTCTCCTTGCTGCTTGCAGTCTTGAAAATTAGCAAAAATAATTCTGAAGTACTGGTGTGCCTCTGGTAAAGAACAGTGTGTTTGTAGCTAACTTCCACAGACCCATCCAGAGCATCCAGCATTAGTGATGTACACCCAAACTGTTGTGTCCCAGTGGCTGTGTGATTACTGTTACAGGTTGACTCCACTAATGCACAGAGGCACTTGTATCAGATGGAGCGCTTATGACTCTCAGCCTACTCTGAGCTGAGACATGGTAATTTTTAGGGAATGAGCTTTTTTGTGTTTTATATAGCTCCAAAGCTGATAATTAGCACATTCATAATAATAATTACTGCCCTTCATTGTGGCTCTTGAGCACAATAGAGAATGACATTGCATGATGTGTGTGTAAGTGTTGTGTGAAGGTTATAGACAGCAATCCAAATGAAACCTAGAAACATGTCAGAGTAATTCCATCAGGCTTTGAGGATCACCTCAGTCAGAGGTGCAAGTGCACTTGAACACTGCAGTTCTTCAACAAAAAGATAGAGAACACATGTACTCACAGCCTAGCTGTGAAATGTTTGTCCAGTGGTAGACTGGAAGGGTTGTGTCTTCCTTTGCTTCGTCTTGATGACCTGTCAGTGCCATAAGGCAGGGGGATGGTTCTGGGTTTTGTGATGGAGTAAAATAGTCATAGTATTTTATATGAAAAAGCAATCATTTATTGTTCATTTATTACCTCATAAAGATACTAATCAGCAGTAGATACAATTATATATATCTCTTAGTCATGATCAGAAGACTTTTAGCATATTACAGAACCGATCTATGTGCCAAGAGAACAACCCTTTTTGCTTCAATGTTAAGAAAATATTGAGCATATAAAGAAAAAAGGTAATTAGCCTACTATTCAGTTTAATAAATGAAGCCTGCAAATATTTCCCACATTAATTACAGTTTACACAAACCTCCTCTGTGTATTATGGTGAACCATTTAAAAATAATTTTTTGTTCTTGCTTAGTGATTCTGTATATAATTACTTGTCTTGATAAACATTGAACAAAACCTCATGATTTTTAGTTGCAGTTAATCCCAGCAGTTATACCTATGTGATCAAAGGATGTGAAAACAGATGTACTTGCTGACTTGCAGGCGTGATACAGTACCACTTTCTGGGATCTTTACAAACTCCTTTGGGAACACTGGATGTTTTATTTAGATAGCTGACATATTTTCCTGTCTTGGCACATTGTTAGCAAGTGCAGCATTACTTGTGCAATTTGATCAGTGTGTGGCTTAAGCATGACATAGTGGCCTTACCAGATAACATTTGAAAGTTGCTCTGGAGCCTTTAGTTAGCAGTTCCAGCTTTCACCTTCTCAGAGGGCTTTGTTTTGGTTTGTTTGATAAAAGCCAAATGGTTCAGAAGTGATACATATAATGCTTTTTTTAGTCAAAAGTGAAATCCTGCTGTGGAAGAGATTCCCTCTTCTCTCCTCCTATGAGGTCAGAAAACATGTTCTCTCAAATACTTTTTTCCCCCTGTATTCTGTGCAGCTTATTTAATGCGTTGGTTGGTATAAGCAGAAGTGTTTGCTTATTGCTCTTTATTTTTTTCATGTTTGTACAATTAAAGCTATACAGTAAAGCACTTTCCTATTTTATCTACACTAGCAAACTTTCAAGATGACTGTGTTCCAATGCTCAGTTACAACTTTATCCACTTCACCTGTACATTGTAGACATTAGGGAAAAGTTCTTCACCCAAAGTGTTATTGGGCACTGGAACAGGCTGCCCAGGGAAGGGGTTGGGTCACAGACCCTGGATGTATTTAAAAGATGGGTAGACGAGGTGCTCTGTGATATGGTTTAGTAGAGGACAGGTATGGTTGGCCTCAGTCTCAAAGGTCTTTTCCAACTTAGTGATTCTGCGATTTTGTGATTTTGGATAGTGGGCTGTCATATTGAATATTGTTTTCGTGTAGGTCATAGTCTATATCAATTCAAATTCATTGGGTTGCATGGCCTGTTGTTTATGGCAGGATTGAAAATGCGTATCAGCTTTATAGGCACGAAAGAGAGTGATAAGCTTTTAGTCTTAATGATTTATTTCATTTTGGGGAAACAAGAAATATAATTTTAAAAACTCCATGAGAGATTGCAGAGTATTTCTTCTACACTGTTCTGTATTAATACAAAATGTTGGTTGCCTTTTCAAAATTGGAAAAGCTCTGTGCAGAGAAAATATTCGTAAATTATCTTAAGTGTGTACACCACTATGTTTCTACATGTCTCTTTGAAATTCCTTCCTGCAGAGGTTATTTATATAGAATAGCATTTGATAAAGCCAGAGAAATTCTATATAGCCATAGTGAATTTGCTGGCAAGAAAATCCTGAACCTGAGGAGGAGATGGCTGTATCTGTTTGCACACAGGAATGGTCCTACCAAGCCTACTGGGACACAAACTCACACAGCTTCTGAGTAGGAACAGAATCGCTGAAATAGTGAAATTGGTTTTCATCTCCACATATTAAAAAGTGTGGGGTTTGGGGATGTAAATCTTCTTGCTATAAAAGCTCAGAATTCAGTGAAAATTGCTAAGTTAAATGATTTTTTAAAGATTTAGAAACTGATTTTCATATGAGTAGGAACAGAATAAGCTTGCCCATCAGTACATCACCAGGCTTATTTTTGAAATAGCTGGTCTATCTGAGGACCCGGACTTTGAGCCCTTGGGTTCCTTGGTAGCATGTTCAGCATTAAAACTGGTGTTGCTGGTGCATGTGCTTTTGTTGGTAGAATAGTTGGATGTTTCTGTCCAAGCTAGTGGTAGTGAACAGCTCATTGTATCTTGTGGGTTTTGGTGTGCTTCCCCAACAGTGAGCCCCTAGATTCAAGTTGGGTTAGGTTTATCTGGCAGACCAGCTTTTTTGAGAATTTCAGAGCCCATGCTACCAAAATAAGTGCAATTATTACTCCAGCAATTAAAATGAGGTCTCGCCAAAAGAACTCGAGACACTTGATTGGGAGAAGCCTCTTACAAATCCCCAGCTCATTCCCAGTCAGCTGACTCAAGGGCTTCATCCTCATGGGAGCTGGGGTTGCACATCTGATGTCTGCAAGCGAGGGTGCAGAGAAGTCTTCTAACCAGAGTTTTAGATACAAAATATGACAGTCACAGTTCCAAGGATTGTCAAATATTTTCACTTCCTCCAGGCTGCGCAGGCTGTCCAGGGCACCGGGAGGAACCGAGGTCAGGCTGTTGTTCTGTAGATAAAGCCTCTTGGTGTTCACGGGCAAGGCAGGCACTTCTGTCAGCTTCCTGGAACTGCAGTCTATATGCCAATCCATCATTTCTCCCAGTGACTTACAGTTGCAGGGGGGAGGACAGACTTCAGTTTGGGTCATCTGGAACAGCAGTAATATGGAAAATCCCACAACAGTGATGAGTTCTGTCTTGTTCATGCTTCAGCTACCCAGAGAATAAGAAGAATAATCTGATAAGTACCATCATTAGCATGTTTCTAAATTCAGAACTAGAACATAGCTATTTCTTTCTCAGGGTTACTCATGAGGTTTAGGTTTTTGGCAGAAAATCTTTTGTTTTCTGTATTTCCCCCAGAGACATTCTTCCTGAAATTAAGTAGCATAAGTGGAAGTGAGCACAGTGCTTCCATTTTGTCTGTAGTTCATCGCTTTTCTTTCACCACTGTACAAATCATATTATTGTTTGAAGTCCTGGAACAGATTCTCACCAGGAGACGATGGTAGAAACTAGGTTAGTTTTAGGCAAAGATTTTGGTTCAGCTTCTATGTCTTCAAAGGTCTAGTGTTAAAATTGTGTGTTTTCACAATTGGGTGTTTGAAAAGTCAGTTTTCAAAATTCAGCTCAAGAGACTAAATAATTGCAAATATCTAAAAATCTCCGGACAGTATGAAGATTCTAACCAGGAAGTACATATTTTTATGTGGCAACAAGTTCTTTTTTGCTCTCTTGTAGCTTCATGCATCTCTAAGAACATATAGTTTGAGATTTGGATGAATGGAGAATTGGAAATTTTGCATATCTGTTACTGCTTGTCTTTTAGGGATTAAATAGCCATGCTTTGGGCTAGCAGGTAATTATCCCTTTTGCTATGTCAGTCTCACTTCTGTAGAGTGGTTCTCACTAGACTTCCATCTTAGTCCCTTCTATTTGGCAGTTTAAAACCTCTAAAGCTATTCCCTTCCTGTATTTCCTACTACCTCTCTGCACTTAAAAAGGCATAGCTAGCCTTGGGACGTGATTGCAATTTGAAATACAAACTCCCTTGCGCAGGTTGGGGAATTTCCAATCTTGAAACCGTCTTTCTTTATTGTTTTAATACGTGCTATAATTAAAACATTTTCTTACTATTCTTTTTTGTTTTGGTTTTTTTTTAATTTCAATTCCTTTGCAGTAAGTTAGTAGTGAAGGAAAAATATCAGACTGTATATTGACTTGTATACTACTTGGAAAATTTGGATTTTTATACACTATATAGGGTTAAAGAAAATTCCTTTTAACTAAAGATGGTGAAATCAGTTCTGTAACTTTGTTTGCTCACATTAGAAGCACTTCGAGTATGATTTTAAATTGGTCTGGACAAAGCCTGAGAAATAGCAAGCAGGTAGAAGAGACCTATTAACAACAACAAATACAGAGCCTTACATACTAAGATGAGAAGGAGCTTAATTTATACTAATGTAGAATGAAATTTGGAAAAAAGAATCTTCAAGATAGTATTTTCAAGTGTAGAGATATTTTAGAAACAAAAGAAAAGAGTTTTCCTCTTAAAAACTTAATCTATGACTACTTTTTTCTCTAGGAAGTTTCATTTAATAAAAAAACTGTAGGAAAAATGACCAATTTTGTGTTAAATTAATTAGCTTGAGTTAATTAAATTAATTAATTAACTTGCAAGGTTTGTGTAACTAGCTTTTCAAAATAAAGTTAGACAGCTTTAGATTCCTGATCTGAATACTACATTGCTATATTTTAAATTGGATTGATGCTACATAAAATTATAAACTTCATCACAGAGGAGCTGAAATATTAATCTTAACAATCTGCTATGTCTTTGTTCCCAGGTAGCTAGTCTGAATATCTCTGGTCTGAATCTAGATATTCATCTGTTATTTTTCAATAATTTTTTTTTTTTCAAAGTAGACATCTTAAAAAGACAGACTATATTATATGACTAAAAAAATAAGTAATATCTACAGAAAAGACAGTCTTTTCTGATTGAATATATAAACAGCAAGAAATTCCAAATCCAATAGAAATAAGGACTGTGGCAAAAATGCAGGATGGAAGAGTTGGTGAGAGGCCTGACTGGCACTTACCCTTATTTACCCTCTTGATTCCTTTCCCTCTGCTTGGTCAAGTGTTGGAGTAGATGTGGCAACTGGAGCTGACTTTATGAAGAGTCAGGAAATGTGTTAAAGAAGATTACTTTTTCTGTGCATAATAGGAAACATTCCCATTGGAAGATGCCGGATATGGTTGACAGGCATCATGGCATATAGTGCTTGGGGCGTTTTTGTCTTTTCTGCAGACAAGAAGAAATGCTTTTGAGTTGTTTTAATGCTGATATATTTTTCTCATGAAACCTGACAATGTCTTGAAAAACTAAAATGACTCATCTGAAATATAGTGGGGGTTTTTTTGCAGCTGTGATAATCTACAGGTATAAAAATTAGCTTGAGCTTCAGGGGCTGCTGCGCAACCCCAAGCAAGATTCAAGGGAGCTAAAGCTAGCCCAGGAAATAGAGTTCTTGTGTTTTAGTCAAAGCCAGGTGTGCTTGATATTTGCCTTTCCACTGACCTAGTAAAATTTGTAAAAGCACACCATAGCATCAAAATAACTTATGTTAGTCAGGTGAGATTATTAAGGGATAAAGAAATACTAATACTGTTATATGAAACTGTGGTAAAAATTCACCCAAAATACAGTATTTAATCCTGGTCACCCATGTTTAAAACAGATCATGCCAGGTGCAAGGATGGTTTCTGTGGTGATCAGGGATTTGGAGAACCTGTCTTATGTGAAGAGACTGAGAGTGACCTGTACTCACGGAGTGGAGCAATGCAGAAATACCGGAGCCAGAAACTTGGGCAGGCAGGTGCCCCTGCCATATGAAAGAGTGTACGTGTGTGTGGATCAATTCCTGGTTTTGTTCTTGTGATACTTTGTGCAATATAATTTCTTTCTAATGTCCCAGTTTGGTTTGGAGTTTAGAAGTTAATTCCAGAACAGTCAGGGAAGGTGCACTGGGCAAGGCTCACTGTCATGATTAGCATCAGTCCCCTTTGTCAGCCCAGCCTAGAGGACAGAGACAGCCTTGGGCATGTGTATACCCTTTTGTTACAGTCACTGGAGCTGTGTATAGCTCAAAAGAGGATTACAGTCCTGCAAATTTCTTCATACTCAAGTTGCTGAGGAACATCAACTGCTGAATAATAGCAGCATGACATCCTAGAACATAACATCATCTGTGTGTATTTGTCTGGAAAGCCAGTAATTCAGGATGATGCAAGTTTATAATACACATGTATCACAGAATCATAGAATCTCAGAATGTTTTGGGTTGGAAGAGCCCTCAAAGACCCCCTCCCCTCTCAGTGCCACCTCCTACCATGGGTGGGGACACTCTCTGCTAGCCCAGGCTGCAAAAAGCCCCATCCAACCTGGCCTTGAACCTTGTCAGGGATCCAGGGACAGCTAGAGCTGTGCTAGGGCCTTACTACCCTCCCCAGTAAGAATTTCTTCCCAATACCTCATCTCAGTCTCCCCTCCTTCAGCCCAAGGCTATTCCCCCTTGTCCTGTCACTTCCTGCCCTTGTATCTATTCATCTAAGTAAAGAATTCCATATTTGTGTAAAATAAAAAAAAAAAAAAAGGATTTTGTTTTCACTTTTTTGGAATGTTTAATTTTGGAATAGAATTGGAATAATTCCTTTGTTTTAGCTACCAAACACAAACATTCTAGAATTAAGATAGTACTTGATATTTGGAAACCCAGTGCCTTGAGGATCTGATGTTTAATTCAAGCCAGTTCTTGTGTAGTGTGCTGTTTTGGGGACAGGCTTTCAGCTGTGCTCTACATTTGGAAATGAAACCCAGGTGAGTTTTGGATGTTGCAGATGTTGCAGATGTGCTGCAGAGCCTTGCCTCTGAGCTGTTGTTTCTTGATAACATGCTGTTGTTGGGCAGAAAGGCAATTTCTGACAGTTAAAATTATTCTGATAGCAATTATTATTATTTATTTTTTCATTGTATTTAAAATACTTTTCTTCATAAAGTCTAATCAATTCCCAGTAGCCTGGAGTTTGTTAGGATCTTCCTTAAGGAAATAATTTATATCTCTGTTCTTTAGTACGTTAGAAGGTAATTCAGACAGTGCTGGGGGGAGAAGGCAAAAATCCTTCAGACCCCATTTGAATTTTGATCTCTTTTATAAGATGTGGGAAGTGATTCCTCCCTTGCTGAAATGAACAGTCCATCTCTCTGTCATGCTGGACCTGTGAGTGGACTACTAATCATGGGAAGATCCTTCTATTTTTGTTTTTGTTTTCAAAAGTACATCACTAGCCCATAGATTTCATAAATGTCTGTCTTCCCTCATGCCTGTTTTCTGTATCACACAATCTGTGCCATATGTCTTCAGGAATGCTGCCACACAGAGTAAAATTTTTTATATGGTGAAATCAAATGCTGCATCTTTTTGCACTGAAACAGATGCAGAATATTTGGAATCCTCTGGAATCCATACTCAAATTCTCTGCTATGGGTAATTCTCACAAAAGGAGTCCTTTGTTCTGCTGGCTGCTGTATCACACGTGGCTGGAGAAGTAGCTGGACAGGATGAGTCCCTGGAACTGTTACTGGTGATGAGAACCACGGGCCAGGTTCCTCAGCTCTGTGTGGCAGTCAGTGTATGCAGGGAGTATCTGGCAGAAGCGAAGCTTAAAATAGAAGACATTTGCATTTATGATTTTATGGCTATAGCTTTTTGTAGGCCAAATGAGGATTCTTCACTTAAGAGGATTTATTAAGAGCCAATTTGGAAAAAACTGCTATAATCTGCTATAATCTTGTTAGAGTCTGAAAATATATTTTCTGAGAGTGAATGTGCACTTCTGCGAATGAGAGAGGCTCCGGCCGTCTTCTCAGTAGACAGCTACTTCTGAAGGTGCTTGTTTCCCAAACAAAGTCTCTCTTGCTACCTCACCTCCCGAAAGCACACTTCTCTGGAGTAGCATTCTTTTGAAGCCCTGACTTTTCCAGGCAGTTAGGTGGTGCTGGTTCTGATTGCTTATATAGGGAGAAAAAAGAGTCAAAGGGAGAATTACTATTTTCCTTGCAGTTAGGAACAAAAGCTGCAAGTTAAAGCTAAATGCAGAGATCAAATGCATGGCCTGCTAAGAGGAAATTCAGGCAGTATAAGAAATAATGACATTATTTCTTATAGATGGTTTTAAGGAGTTACAGACATTTGTTGCTGTCAATGACCTATTCTTGACCTAGAAAGACAGAAGTCTTTCTCAAGCACTATTTCCACACTATTTCCATTTCCGATGCTGAAAAATCTTGCTGCGTCACATTGTCAGTAGACAGCAAAAGTCCCATTCGTCTGAGTTCTGTCACCTTGGTTAAATCTGTTTTTTCACATTTTCAGATAGGTTGGTGAGAACAGAATAACTAAAGCAAGTATTTCTTTATAACTGGATGTGAGTCACTGGTAATTAATGAATTATAAAAATAAGTGAATAGGCAATAAGAAGGGGAAAAAAAAAAGATTAATTGTGAAATTACACATTAAGGAATATTGCCTGCAGAAATGAAGAAAAGCTGTGATTTCTCTCACATCAAGAGTTATTGGCGCCCCAAGGCCAAAATATTCCTATTATCTACTGCACCCTAGAGAACTAGCCTGGTAAAGCCTTTTTAGTATTTAAACATAGACAGACTTGGAATTATATCCTGTCCATATTCTGCTTTTATTGTATTGTTTCTGGCTGCACATTTATTGAGGTATTACCTGATTTAATTTTGCCTCTATCAAATCAAATATCCTATTTCCTCAGAAGTTTATTACACAGGCAGATATACTCCTGTATTTTAGGAAATTCTTCTCCTAAATAGTACTCCACCCATTTTATCAAATAATTCTTTCTTCTCTCGCCCATTCTTGTTATCTCCCTTGCTGTTTACCACTCAAATAGTTGCTATGCAATCATCAGCTATTGCTTATCGTCCCACTAGGTGTCATCCAAGTAGTATTTTTGTCGAGCATACACTGTCCGAATCAACCTTTAGATATAATTATCAATTCAAAATAATTGTCTGATAGACTGAAATATTATATTCTTTTAATATATTACCTTTTCTGTAGCATCCAAGATAAAAATGTAACAGATGTACAAAATGTGGGTATTATGTGATCTGTCTAAATCAGATAGCTAATGCCATGATTGTGTTTTATGGAACTCGGGGTCTTGTGCTGGTTAATGAAAATAAATATTCATAGGTGATTTGGATTCAAACTGTCCTCAGGAAAATACTAATAGCATTTATGCTAAATTGTAGCAATGATAGAGTGCACGTGGGGAAGCTTTTAGAGAAAACATCATTAGAAGACCACCTCAAGGCAGTATTTCCTACCTCAAGACAGTGCCTAGGCAGCTCCCTGCACTCGTGGTTCAGTGCATCAGCTCTGCCCAAGCACCAGGGAACTCAGTTGTCCTGACAGCAACCAGTGCAGGCCCAAGGTGCATGAGCTGAATGCGGTGTTGGCACCTTGATGGGAAATGCTGGGCTTGGTAAAATGGAGTCAGCGGGTCGCTCTCTGCCTTGATTGCTTTGCTCAACTACGTATTTTGCTCTTTATACACAGTCACTGTTACTCAAAATACAACGCCATGTTTTAGTCAACACAAAGATGCATTTATGTGAAGGTTTTGTTTAGGATCTGGACTGAGCTTTCAGAGCAAATCCCATGATCTTCTCTACTTTCCATGCAAGCCTTTTCGATGACACTAAACTGCAATATTCACTCTAGAAACCTGTCTGATTTATATCAGCTGGGAATAAAGGTTCAATACTTGGTACCAGACTAAAGATAGTCCAAATCAGCACCTCCTCTCCTGGTATGTATGATTGGGTTTGGTGGACTCAGTTCTAGGTTGTTTCATTGCCTTGGCTCTGTGGGCCATTCTGTTTGGTGACGCAGACATTGCCAGTGTGGCAGCTGTCCATAAATGAACCTTGTTCAAATGCCCTGGTAACTATGAAGTCAAGCCTGATGAGGATATTTAAGTGTCTTTACCAGGTTAATGCATAATAGCTGTATTAGGATTGTAAAATGCATGAGATTAAGCAGCACTCTGGCATTTTCTTTGTTTAAGGAGTTTGTTAACAAACAAAATCAGTCTTCAGCCCCGTTAGCTAAAGTCCTGCTATTTTCTGCAGGAAGAGTCGGAAATGTCAAAGGCAGGGCATTGAACTTTACCGTCACACTGAACAGTTGTTCTTGGAAAGATCAATTAGAAATTAATTAGTGTCTGATGTAAAAGACCGTATTGGAAAAGCCCAAGTGATGAGTTTACCACGGTAATTCATAGTAGAATTTAACTCACGATGGTTAGTTTTTATATTGCCTTTTATAAAGCTATGATTTCACAGTTTTTGAAACAAAAGAGTCAACTCTGGATATGTTTTCAACAATGAATACAGTTTTCCAGATGCAAGCAGCTACAGTCATGTTACTCCTTCCATACTAACACTATATTTGCACATCGTTGGTGTTGCTAAAAATCCAGATATGCCCAGTCATGTTCTTTGGCCACAGTGAACTGCTGAAGATTTTCCCCAGACTTCTGATCACACAGAAAGTCACTGCAGACAAATCTAATACAGTTCTGCTGAATTTCTCCTGCAGAGCAGATGGATTGTCAGGAAAACACACCCCAGCTAACCCATTTACCCCAGTTAGAAGAAGTCAAAACTGCAGTTTTCTTGTGGTTGAGAAGACAGTCAGGAACAATGGTCTCAAAATCTCTGTTACCACACAGTAGTTGCTTCAGTATGTGAGATAATGTTATTGGGATCCCAGTTTTCCAATTCCTGCATTGCATCCCCAAAGCCAGGATATTTTAAAGCAATATATGTTGAGGGTTTTTAAAGTTTATTAATGGACTTGGTGTTTTGAGCCATTAAAGTTCATATTTTCCAAGTTCTGCTCATAGTCATTAAGGCTAGATACTGCTAATGAAAAGGGAGATTCACCTCTAATCACGTGCCTCCAAGTGTTAGGTTCTCAAGGAAATCTGTGTAGTGTGACCTATGATAAAGTCACAAAAGCTGAAAATGCTTCTCTGCTAATCCTATTACTTCCTATCACTGAATCCTAATAGATGAACGGTTTGGAGAGGCAGTTTTATCAAGCTGGCAGATGAATTAATCATACGGTCATATATATATCGGGGAATAAATAAGCAGTGTTCCTCTGAGGAGGATTGTAAATTCATTAAAAGACTCTCTAAGTTTCTCCTCACATAATCTAATTCTTTCTTTGCCCTCATTTGCTCCCTCTAGCTCGAACATTGTTGACAGCTGTACTTCAGTGAAACTTCCTACATTTAATGGAGCTGGTTGGGGGATATTTATAATTTATTACCACATTGGTCTTGATGGTGGTTTGATATTGTCCTGCAATGGCACTCCTGCTGTCATTGTCTCCATGCTGACAGGCCCAGAACACACACAGTATCTCAGCCTCCAATAGGAAAAACCAGCCTGGAATAGAGGAAGGCTCTCTGTCCTCTTTAGTCATCAGCTCGCCCCGAGTGTGCATCTGAAACCCATCGGCATTTGCCTCAGACCTCGGCAGGAGCTTTCTGCAGGTCTGGCTTTTTTTTTTTTTAAATGACAAGTGCTCACATGGAGTGTTTTTGAATGTTAGGTACTTTCAGATAAAAGGACAAAGAAAGAAAAATCCACGAGATTCCCCTTCCCATTAACTCTTTGTCACTGGCTCCCTTCAGAAGTGTTTTATACCTTTTTCTGTTTTAAGGGGAACTTTATGATCTAAATGCATTTGTGAGATCACAGTGAGATTCTGCTTCTGTGCTTTGCTTTTTGCCTTTCCTCATTGTCAACACTCTTTGGGATGTTTCCATTTGTTTCCTAGTGAACGCAATTATTTTTCTTTTATGCTCTTCTCCAAACTCCAGCATTTCTGATAAATGTCTGTGAATAAGAAACAATTCACAGACCTCTTTGCAGAATATATGGCAAGTTAAATGTCTACGTGCTACTTCCAATTCAATTACTGCTAGACTGCTGAACAGAGCTGTATTACAAATCAGAGCTTTTACTCTGTTTGCATGTCTGGCATTTGAGAAAAAGCATATCAAAATTCTGTTAATTCTTTCTTAATCTTTCTCTGAAAGTCAATAGGATGAAAGTGTGTTTCACTTCTGTGAATGAAGCTATGCCTGAAGGGTTTAACTAAGTAGATAGGGCAGAGACAGATCCTCACCTGTGGGACTTGCAGGTGCTATTTGAGATTACAGATATATATTCCATATGAAAGAAAAGGTGGGGAGAAGGTTATCCCAGCCCTCTACAGCCAGGAGGATGATTATTAAAACAAACGGAAAAAGAAACAATAAAAAGAGCTACTCCATCTAGAAGTAACTGAGGTTTGGTTAGAGGAAGTAATAATCCCCATGAGAACTCTGCACTTCCTTGAGCTTACTGTCATGTGCTGACCTTTGGCTGGAAGAGGGATTTCTGGAAGGGAAACTTAAACTGTTTCTAGGGCTTGGACCTGGGGCTTGAGTGCCAGACTTTGCTGAATCACCTCTGTATGTATATAGTCAGTAAACAGGAATGTTATTTTTAGGGAATGGGTGAAAAAAATGATGTGTTTTCTGTGGGTTGAGAAAATATGGAATCCATTAATTTCCAGAGTTCCAACATTACATTTTTTTCCTGTTGTGTCAAGCAAGGCCATCAAATGCTTGTATTTGAAAATACTCGTTCAAGAAGCTTCTTATTTTGACTGAGATTAATAGTGGAATAAAAGAATATAGAGAGCAGTCAGCAATTTTACTCAGGGCAAAGTTCCCAGCGGATGTAAATTGAACATCTGAGGAAAGAAGCACAGACGCTAATTCTCAATTCAGTGAAGACCGAGATTTTCTCAGCCTTCGGGATATTGGAGATAACTAATAGCACAGATGTCACCTTATTTTTAGGCTTTTATTGTTTATAAAGAAGTCTGGAAACTGAAATTCAGTGCCTGTCTTGTTTGTTCATGTAAGGTAGTGTCTTAAAGAAGGTGAACATATCTGTGACTCTGAGCAAATGTTCTTGAGATTCGTCTTTGAAAGGTTTTAAAGGTATTACTGGGGTGCTGGTATGATGTGAGTTTTCCTGTGTACAGAGCTGCCAACAGCATTTTTCATTTACATGAAAAATCCCAAGGAGAGAACACTTAAATAAAATGGCGCTGCTTCATACTGTATAAAAATCCCAGCAACATCATTGCAGAACCACTGCACAAAATCAGACGAGTGTGTAAAACTGCTGGCATATGATCCAGCTGTGGCAAACTCTTATGTGGTCATCTTTGGCAGTGTGGAAAAGGAGGCCCCACACATGGCTAATGTCACATTCTTCACAACTTTGAAAGAGTTCATCACATTCCAAAAGCCAAAGAATCACTTAAACTCCATTTAGAGCCTTAAATGTATTGCAAGTATGTTGATAGTGAACATAATTTTCTTCAGAAAACTGGAGTGGACACGTAATATGCAGGTCTTGTTTGCACTTGAATCTGCTCAGAAGCAGATACTCCTGACAAATTCCCTGTGTCAACACATGCTGCATTAGGTGTCTGTTTATGTTAAGCCAAAAACATTCAGCAAAGCTGAACAAGAAAGAGGCATCTTACACCAAACTAACAGCCACATGCAGGAGCAGTTGTATTTTATGAATCAGTGCACGTTATCTTTACTTAATAGGGAAGAAAATGAAAGTTGAACAGCTTATATATATATATATATATATATGGTTTTCTCTAAAAGCCTTTCTCTCTGGCTACCCCAGGTCTTTCAGCACTTTGCTGCTACTAGAAATAGATGTATGCTCTTCACCACTTCGTTTTTCTCTTTCATCTTGCCATCTGTTCCACCTAGTACAACTCTGTTATGCAGACATAAGCAGTATGCAAATGTATCCTGCTGGAGTTGTCCTCTTGGAGGAGGAAACAGAGTTTGGTCTGATTAATAACCTGGCTTGGTGTCTATGTAGTTCCGTTCATTTTGTGAGCGTGTGTATAGTAGTTGCCCAGGAAGTGCAGCCGTGGTTTAGAGCCCTGTTAAAGCTCACTGCTAGAAGTATATTCTAAAGCATGTCTAACTTAGAGTCAAGAAAGATGCATTAAACCTATTGCTGTATACGAACCTCAGTATTTCACAGTTTGAGATTTGGTATTTGGTATGTGGTAGTTTTCCTCAAAAGCTTCTGCTTGGGCAGAGTGAAAGCCAAAAAATCCATCTGCTGTTGTTTTCACATTAGAGTTAAGTAGACAAAACCTCCATGCCATCAAAGGAGCTTTTTCTAATGCAATTTAAACAGTGTGAACTATATTTGTGTTTGAGAACTTTTTGAATAGAAGCCAAGGATTGACCCCATCTTTGAAATCTGCCTATTTTTGCCCAATTTAGCAAACCTAAACTGAGGCAGTTCATCTTGCAAAGTAAGGGAAAGGCAGGGACCAAAAGATATGGAAGGATGTGGAAGGATGGCAAGTCACTGGATCTGCTGGAATCTGTGCTCTAAATATATTTAATAAAAGTTGGCAATTGCTGACAAAGTTGCTCAGTGAGGCAACTTTGAAGAAGATGTGGGAGCTAATCTTCAGAGTAGCTACTAATGATTATATTAATGGTAATAATGCCAAAGCTTATAATGTGCTTTCAGCAAAAAAAAAGCAAAAATAAAGGCCCTTCTCTGCAGTCCCTTTTCTCTCTCTAAAGCCTGTGTGCAGTTTCTCTCCTTGTGTGGAAAGGGTTGCTTGGCTTAACCAATACTGCAGCCTGAATGCTGTGGAAGCTGTAATGCCATGAAGTGGGTATGCCCCAACTGCTTCTTATAGGAAGATAAAATCTTAGAGGATGATTGAGGTTGTCTCTTAAGTGATGTTACTGGCATTAACTAACCACAAGTCCAGGTACCACCACTATAGAAGTAGGAGTACATTTTGCACTGCACTTTTGCAATAGGTATAAATCTTTTGGCTTTTGATATTTTAGCCAGCAGAATGTCTCAGACTGCTGAAATAAGGGCACAGAATATGAGCCGGAATAATATCATCTGTCTGAAAAGCAAACAAAATAAATTCTCCTCCACACCTTGACTTTGGCAATACCTCTGACAAAGACCCAATGTGAGTATATTTCCCATCTCTTCAGTCAAAAATCGGTGACAAGGGCTCAATCCCTGTTACAGGTTTAAATCAATGGTGTCAGTGTTGCAAGTCTCAAACAAATTCCTTTCAACTCTTTTAAAATCTTGATCTATTATTGTTTTCAGGCAAGAGATGTTTTTTCTTTATACATAAAGAGCTAGGTAAATAGGAAATAAGGATAAAAAATTTTCCAGCTACTGGAGTAAAACTGGAGAAAGTGAAAAAAAAACATTGCTTGTTGTTCAGACTGGAAGAGGATAATATCAAACCAGTAACACAATATCATTGTAGCATAGGCAGTATGTAAAGGAGAAACACTCTGCTTGTTCAGGTCTTGCTAGCAGGTAAAATGTAAGTATGTAACTACTAGTGTAGTATAAAAGCTCTCAGGGATTTTTTGACTGATCTTTAGTTCTACATTATGTTTTTCATTCAAAACCAGATTGAGTGGAAAAAAAATACAGCCTCTTCTCCCTACACCTTCCTCCCCACCATCACGAGCTTCATTAGTGACTAAAGATTTTTATTATCTTAACTGCTTCTTGAAGTCTGTCTGACTGAATTTATTACTTTTGAATTTTACTTTTTGCTTAGGGTATTTAAGAAGCATATTCCCAAAAAACACCTTCGGAAACAAGTGTTGCTACTTTCAAAGCCATTTTCAGTACAAAGGAAAGGGGAGTGTTGAAGCTCTTCTGCTACTGTTGGAGTTCTAGCTTATCATTCATTCAGCATAGGATGCTTGCATTGACCTTAACAGACTGACATCCCTCTCAAAAAATAATTCCAAACACTTTTTTCATAATGAAATCCTTGCTTTCATTTCACCATATCTAAAATGAGAAATTACAGCCCTAATTTTCAGGAACTGCTGACTGACCACTCTTTGAAATCAAGGCCTTCTTGAGCTCTCTCTGGCTAAGTACATAATACAAAGTACTATAGAATACTGATTGTGTTTCCTTTGGTTAGAAAGACAAACTAAAGATATTAGCTATTTTATTAAGCCAGTGAAAATTTCTTAAAGTTGATTCTAAATTACAGCTTGTCTGAATTTTTTTTTACAATACATTGTAGCACATAAGAAAATGTACAACTTTCTTGGGTCATAAGTACTGAGTTTTTACATTTATTAAATGAGATTCTTACAGGGAGAAAATTACTGTGATTTGCAAAAGGAAAATACTAAAAAAAAGCTTGTTTTTTTGATGATGGTGGCATTTATCGTGTTTCTATATGTAGTTCATTCTATCTAAATAAATTGCATTTCTGTGTGGCTAGCTTAACACTGAAGCAGTCCATGTAAGCCATAGGTAAGAGGAAACATAAACCAGACTGGCATTGAGTGGCTGACAGGTGAAAATATTTTAAATATTTGAAACAATGGAATGGGAATTTTAAGTATCTGAAGCAAGAATCAGCAAAAGAATTGAAAAATGTTTGGGAGAAAAACAATCTTTTTGCAGAAAAGATGCTTGAGGTCTACAGTCATTTTTAGAGCATTGAAGAGCCATTGTGTAGTCTGCAGAATGTGATGGACACTCTTGCACAACATGGTGTTGGTAGATACTAAGCTTTATCTTACATTTTGAATTCTTTCTTTTTGGTATCTTATTAGAATGCTTATTGCAAATAAAACATCCTTCAGAACTGAGGAAAGCCAGTAAATATCATTCCCAGTGTTCGATAGGTCAAATGCACGCAGGCTCTTTCTGAACTAGCATGGCTGGATTTTCTAAAAGTAAATGTGATGCTAATGAAGGAGCTGACTACACAAAGCCCATAAAGTACAGACCTCTGCAAAACAGCTTTTCCATTCTTCCTCTTCTACTTTCCCAGCTCTGCCCTGAAAGAGCTCCCGGACTGTAGGATGAAAGGGTAACACTCTTCCTTACCCGACTGTACCCAGCCTGCCTGGTACAATGGACACAAGGAAACACCAGTGGGTAGCACTGGGCTTTGCGATGGGGAGCATCTCATTTCAAATGAAGCTTTTTCGATGCTAGTAGTTTGCATTGTTCTCATATAAAGTTTTATTTTAAACTGCTGTAATTAAAGCAATGCAAAAGGCTGTGTTAATAGTTTTTCTTGTTCTGGGGACAAGAAGGGAAATCTGAATGCAGATTACTTATTTCAGATTTGAGTTCTTCGATCTGATTTAGGTAACTCCTATACTTTATTCAAAAAGCTGATTTAAACTGGTTTAACACAGGAGGTATGCATAAAGTTGAAGTGGATACCCCACTGGTCAGGGCTTCATCTAGGATATGGGAGAACTGGGTTTAATTCCGTGCTCTGCATAACATGCAATTATTCATGCAAAGTGGAGCAGCTCCAACAGGAAAGATTAAGAGTGAACCCCACAGGTCAGTGGTGCATCAGTTAGAGAATTTGTGATGATACAGGAGACCGAAGTTAAGTCCCTACTCAATTATATTCAATCTTTCCCCTCCTGTGTGAGTACCATATCTCTAGACTGTTGGTTGTACTGCAGAACTCTTCACACAATTTATAGCAACAAAATAACAGTTTAATGAAGTCTACTTTTTCTGACTGAAGTATTTCACTGGAAAATTCCTGGTCCGTTCTTCTTGCTAAGTCTGTCCCTCTTCCAACTGAAGGGAATAATACATCATCTCCTTTTCCCTCTGCCACCCTGAGGACTTCACTCTCTGAAAGGAAGAGCTGTACGTAGGTGTCCTGACAGATTCACCAGTGTGAATGTGGTATTCTTTTCATCTTAATACGTGTGCTATGTAGTACCCATAGCGTGGGCAGTTTCTGTTTCTCCTCTCAAATTACTATGCAGCATTACTGTTAAATAGCTGCCCATTTTACCTTCATCATAAGTAAGTAATCCTTACTGTTACTCTTCCCATCCCACAGACCCACTGCCGGGCTGAACTGTTGGGGAACCCTCGGCACTGCTGCTGGCAAGGGGCGCAGCCTGGCCATGCTCTCATGCTCTGCTTGTCCCGTTGTGCTTCTCTTCTGCTTGCTTACAATCTATCAACTTGTTTAAAGGTCACTCTGCTGGAATCGTTCTTTGCCACAGCATACAGTGCATTGATTTTCCACATTTCTGAGACTCCCTATGCCTGCTGTGAGCTCACAATTTCCATAGTGATGTGCTTTGCAATCGTTACCGTGTGCAGGACTAATTTCACATTCTAGGTAGGGCACACTCTCTTGCCAGACTGGATTTTTTATAGTGTTGGGTTTGTTGAAATGGCTACATTATTTTCTCCTCTGCTGTCTGGTAACTGCTTTTTTTTCCTTCTTTTATTCTGTTAGAACGTTCTGAGCAGAAATAAAATTTTCCCCTCCCTATTATTCAAAACAGATTTTTTTTTCAAACTGCATACAAATGATATCCTTTTCACCCAAGCTGAGACATCTCTTATGGTGTCCTAACTTCCTGCTGCCCCTGAAGTCAGATGCCCCCAAAGCCCCTGCCACAAGTACACACGTGTAGACTCACCACCTCACTGCGCTTTTGAGGTAGACTAGTCAGATCGGGGGGAACTGATGGTCTTGCCCATTTTCCCCTGAGATATTTAGAGGCATAAATAAGCAATCCAGCACCTCAGCCTAAAGAAGTCATAGAGGATTACTGTGGCCTAAAACACTCTCTGCAGGAGCCCCCCCCGGATGCCATATTAGCACTGTACACACCTCTAATGTAGGTAGGAGTCTTCCCTGTGTCCAGCAGTGCTCAGAGGAGGCCAAATCAGAAGTATCCAAATGCTCTGGACAAGTAGCGTAAAGAATCATTTTAACAAGGCTTTTTAGGCTGTGAATGGCTTTAGTTCACCCAGTACCTCTCACTAGTATTCTTAATACTCCAAGGCAATTGGCATAATGTGACTGACCTGATGGCAGAGTTCCGCCAACTTTGAATGTGTGTATGGGTGCCACCAGTTTACCACAAAAAGGCAGGTGCTTGCTGTCTTTCCCTTGCAGTGACTTTTCAAGTGCAAGTGTCTTTGCTGTTAGGCAGAAATAGTATTTGATAAGCATATGGTATGAAAAGAAATGTTCTCTTGTTCTTGCGTATCTGAAGTTTCCTTCAGTCAGAGAAATAAATTAATATGGACTGGTAAAACACAATTAGACAGGGAGATTTCACTCACAAGGAGCCAAATTCCCATGTAACTTATTGTAATGATGGGTTGATTCATAATGAATACCGTATAGCATATATAGCACAAAGATAAATGAGCGTTATTACAACCAAGCAGGTAATGTAAAGCACTGACACAGGTAGGTGCCCTTGGTCAGGCAATATAGAAGCTGTTTATTGGGAAATAGCCCTTATCTACCTTCTGCCAGGCAGAGAACTATCTATTGTCCCACTGCAAAAGCTAAGGTCAAAGGAAATGGTGATTACTGGAGGACCTGGATCTGAGGAAGGGTACAGTCAAGTGAATGACTAAGTGCTGTAGATGTAGCTGACTAGGAGTTTATCACTACACTGGCTTCAATGCTTAAACAGAACAAATATGAACATGCAATGTTCAAATTGTTTGAATAGCAAAATTACCTTGTGTTTAATTATGGGGAAGGGTGTAAACACAGCATACCAATTGCTAAGGGTGTTTCCTTAATTGTTCTTAGCCATTTATTACAGTGGAAAATTACACTTGAATCTGAATGGCTTGTCTGTTATGGTTGATTTTTCTTCATGTAATTGTGTATAATATTCCCAAAGATCTTTTTTTGGGTCTGTTTCGGGCTCTCACACTGAGACATGGTTGGAGTAGGGCCATTAAATGACTTGTCAGCATTTCTGTGTCCATATCTGCTATAATTTGTATGGAAATTTCAATGTGGTATTGGCTGGACAAGGTGTGATAGGGAAGAAAGAAAGAATGTGACTTACATTTGCTGTCTGCTCGTGTGACAATTTATGAGCCAGTCAAAGGCTGAATTACAGTTCCACTATCCTTCAAAGATCTCCAGCTGTTTATTTTCAGCAGAAGTTATGACCAGGTCTCTGTAATGTTATCATTCAACAGCAGATGCAGCTTTAAGACTATTTACAGAGTCCGGGAATGTAGTGAATCTGGAGTCTGTAACAAGGAGTTTCCAAAGATTTCATACAAATTGCTGGAGTTAGTTCTTTGCAATGTTAGGAGCAGCAGTGTATGGGCCTGTTTGCTGATTTTTGTTATTAAGCCTGTTTCTGCTTACAAGGCAATGTCCAATACCTTGTAAGATTTGAAGTGGCTTTAAAAAGTCTGACTGCATTTTTGTCCTAAGCTTCCTTTTCCTTAAAAAATATGTGCAGAGTAATAAGCTTGGGGCTGCGATTTTCTTGCATGAGCAAAAGAATAAAGAAAACTAAGGTTTTTATATTGCCAAATCTTTTAGTTTTAAAGGCCTCTAAGTTCTAAAACAGGCTAGGATGCCTCATGACATTGCTTTTTTTGTGTGAACATACACAGGATTTGTCAAGGGTGAGTTTTCTGGTAAGTGAGGGCTGGGTTTTCCATGTTGGGGTAGTCAAGGGCTATTCAGCTGTCAATTTGTTTTCTTTACACATATTTCTGTAATACTCTTGTTGCTCATAATGTTACTAATGAAAAACACAAACTGTAGGGACCTTTGTGTTTATATGTAAGAGACTGTGAGAATCACTGAGTAGGCTGGAGAGGATCTCTGGAAATTGCCTAGTCCAACTGCTGTGTTCAAAGCAGGGTCAGCTGGAGCGGGTTGCTTCCGTGTCCAGTTGTGCTTTGAATAATACCACACTTCATGTGGTAAGTGGGGAGCTCACACCGGTCAGTGTGCAGGGCAGGGCACACGAAGCTCTGCCAGCTCAACAGGTGAGTTTTATTGGAAGGGTCACTAATGTCTGGGAAGGAGTTGAGCAATGGTGTCTACCCAGTGGAGGGTCAGGACCCCAACACCTACTGGAGTGGATGTGGGAACCTAGATGGATCAAACACAGAAGAATGCAGCTGTCTAAGGCACAGGCTGCAGGGAATGCCTATGCTTGGGGACCCGGGCAAAACTCCCATGGATGGATATGGCTGCAGGGAATGCCATAGCCTCTTGCTGGTAACAGGGGGAGCTATGATAAGGGCTGTGTGTGATGTGAGAAGATACGTCATCTCAGCTGAGCAGCACAGCTGCAAGATAAGGTGGAAAAGCTCAAAGATGAAATAGGAAGACTTAGAAGCATTAGGGAGGCTGAAATGGAGATAGATCAGTGGAGCCAGGCTCTGCCCTCCCTGCAGTGGAAATGGGAACACCTGCTAGGTAGTATCCAGGATCAAAGGGACCTTGTATACTGCCCCAGGAAGGTGGAAGGCAGAAGCCTAAATGAACAGGGTGAGTGGAGGCAGGTTCATGGCAAGAGCAGAAGGCGAGCGCCTTCCTTGCCTGCCTCGCCTCCCCAGGTTCTGCTGAGAAACAGGTAAGAGGCCCTGCTGGAAAATGGCCAGCCTGATAATGAGGAGGCTGATAGGAAAACTATACCTGAGGTCTTACCCCAGGCAGATAGCCCTTCTAGCCATATAACAAGCAAGCCATATAATAAGCAAGACTTAGAGTTGTTGGAGACTTGCTTCTAAAGGGAACAGAGGGCCCAATATGCCGGGTTGGCCCTTGTCATAGGGAGGTCTGTAGTCTTCCTGGAGCTCAAATCAGGGATATTACTGAGAAACTGCCCAGCCTGGTGCAGTCATCAGGCTATTACCCACTGCTCATCTCCCAGGCAGGGGGAGAGGAAGCTGCATCCCATAGCCTGAAGGGAATTAAAAGAGACTTCAAGGTCTTGGGATGGTTGGCGAAAGACTCTGGGGAGCAAGTTATTTTCTCTTCCCTCCTTCCGTTTCTGGGAGATGATGGAATAGAAGGATCCAGTCAGTAAATACATGGCTCAGAGAATGGTGCTACAGGCAGGGCTTTGGGTTCTTTGGTCATGACTGGTTTTATAAGACAACAGACCTGACAGTATGTAGGAAGGGCTTATTGTCCAGGGGGAGTAGGGTTCTAGGAAGATAACTAGCTGGCCTCATCCACAGGGCTTTAAACTAGATTCAAAGGGGGGTGGGGTTGTTGCTCGGTTCCCACCAGTGGGGCAGTGTTCAGGTTATAATGAGAACCAGAAGATCTCACACCTCCCAAAGTCAAAAACAGTGTGCCCGGCTTGCTCCCTGAAATGCCTGCACACCAATGTATGCAGTATGGGGAATAAACAGGAGGAGTTGGAAATCCTCTGCTCATCACAGTGCTGCAGTATGCCTCCATGCTTCTCTCTGACAATGGCCTGTTGAATATTTAATTATTTAGAATTAAACAGGTTCATCAAGTAGTTGATCTTGTAACCTTGGCTGATTTCAATAGCACAAACAAGCATGCTCTTTAGTTATTCCTCATATACTTTATCAGTCAGCAATTTATATTTAAATTTTATTTATTTATACTGACGTATATTGTCCTTAATGAATTTTCACAACCTTTTTCCAACACTAATCCAATTTGTGGTAAAATACCTTCAGAAACATTCCTCAGAAAAGGAACAAGCAGGTTTTTATCCTAGCCTATTATGAAATCCTTCATATCCTGGACTTTCAAAGTAACAGTGACATTAATATAGTGCTGTACTTATATGCAGTATTAAAGTAGCTTGGGCTTTTCAGTTGCCTTTCAGGTGTTCTCATTCCACCTTGTTGACATGGTCTTACTTCCACATTTGCTGACATCCTTGTTCCTACAGGAGATAAAATAAAGCCAAGGAAACTTCACCCTCTCTACGTATTCTAGAGAGCTTTTACTTGTACAATTCGTGTCAGAAAAATCTCCTATTCCATAGTCTTGGCATTTTATTTCAGAGTCTCAACCATGTTGGTTTTTCTTCTCTTACTGTACTTTTTAATTGCCTGTGATCACTGTCATGCTCTCACTCTCAAGAGTTCAGGAATGACTTGTACTATCAATGAAATAATAGTATAAGTTCTGGTCAGTCTACCATGACTTGCAAAGATATAGCTGCAAAAAAGAAAACAGCTTATAGCTGTATTGTCTTTCTTGAGGATTTCTTGTGGCTGTTGGGATGGAGGACTGTGCCCTGCCTATAAGCTACATGTCCTGCAGTGTAAGTTCAAACTTAAGTTCTTGAAAGTGACTCACTGGTGTTAAAGTAAATTTTTCAGATATGTCAACGTAATATGAAAACTTTGTTTATCTTTCTTAGATTTCCTTCCCAAATTCTATCTTCCTGAAGACACTTCCTTCACAGAGCTGAACATCTTCACTCAGATCTGATTAGTTTAGAGTGTTCACTAACAGTTGCTGGAAAACTGCAGTTTCTTCCTCCTATGTCAGTAACTCTTAAGCGTTCCCTGAACAGAAAATAATCTTCTATGTAATTATTTCTTACTTCTCATGTCCTGAAGTATTTCTGTATTTTAGGATTGGAAATGCTTCCCGTCTCTTTTCTGTCTCTAGTCAATACATTGTTGTTCAGTTCAATGGCTCCTGAAATCTGATTTTGTGACTCGAATTATTGGTTCTGTCAGTTTTATTTATATGTAGCTCCAGCCAGGTATGTAAAAGCAGCTCCAGCTGCATTTGCCCTCTTGGTAGGGTCTCCCCAGTGTTAATGACGTTCTTTGTAGGATTAGTTTAACCCAAGCTGTAATACAGCTTGAGTTACAAAATGGATGCACAGGATCAGAGAATCATTTTGCGTCCCTTGCTAGAAGACTAGAAGTAGAACAGCAGAGTCTGAGCCAAGACCTCCTGCATGGCATATCCATTCCCACCTTGAAGCTGGAGAGGGCACGTCTTCTTATTTTTGGCATATTATCGGTAAGTGCGGTAAATGTTAAGTTGGTTACTGCAATCTGCATTGAAAAGGAATGTCCTTTATTGGTGGAGTTGGTAATTTCTCTGCACCGTTATGTAAAGGTGACCTAGAAATGGTTTCCATGGCAGTAGGATGTGCTACATGCTATTGATGGCAGGGCTCAGAGGAGGCCCCACAAGGCTGTTAGGTTTAAAATGAGAGCACATTCGAGAGCGACTTTACAATGACTCTCAAAACCCAGTGACATTTTTGGGTGACTATCAATCCTTTGGTAGATGAGTCAGCGGTGTGTCTCAGCCCTGGGCATGACAGATGTTTGTTCATAAGCAATTAGCAGTTGTCCTGACTTCTCCTGTAGTCCCCAGAGCTGATCTCTGTGGGTAAGAGCTGCAGTGCTTGACAAGAAAGCAGGCAGGGCTGCTGCATGTGCTGTACGAGCACTGTGAATGTGTAGTGAATTTTAATTCCAAGATTAGTTTAAAAACAAAAAAAGACCCTCCCATGAGTATTGTATCTTCTTTATTTAAAACAAAAATTAAAAATTATGTAAATGGTATGTTTAAGTTCAGTTGTCTTACTCTGCATGTATTTTCTCTTTTTTTTTCCTGTATTTTAGCAATGTTCAGAGGCAGAACATCACAAAATACCAGACCTTGCTTTTATTAGAGAACTTTTTTTTCCTCACTTGTAGTTGTGGAAAAAAAAGAAATCAATGAGAAGTAATCAGAAAAACCAGAACTATCAAACAATAAAACCTGCTTCAAGTACAGAAATTACCCCTAACTCTAATAGTGCACTCAGCTCTTATGACCTTTTTGCTTTGCAGTGAGGATGTTGGTGAAACCTCTTGAATACTGATAATTTTTCAATGTCATCCTACAGTCCTTGTTTACTCCTTGACAAAGATAAGTTATTTCATAGTTCTTTAGGGCAGAATCATAAAACAGTCATTTATAGTGTAATTCATGTTGTGCTCACAAAGTGCTCTTCATTGAAACACCACAGGGAAGAGAGTGACTCCATGGGGTTTTGAAGCCTCCCCACTCTCACCTAGGTAAAGCTGCCAGGAATGTACCAGGTTCATGTCAGCTCACAAGCAGCTGGTGTGGAAGCAGATTCACAGAATTGTAGGGGTTGGAAGAGACCTCAAGAGATCATTGAGTCCAACCCCCCAAGTTGTTAAAGCAGTTAAACTTCCACTATCAAAACTTTGCATTGAAGTCTAACCTAAGTAAGGGCTATTTCCTTCACAGATTTGAATGGCAGAGGTACAAAGCCTGCATTCTCTGCAGCATGTGTTAGCATCATGCTGAATTAATTCTGTTTTATTTCCTGGGCTCTTATTTAATGTAAAAGCCCCAGCTATCTGTATTTTGTGCTCCAAGTTTTGGCAAACATGTAGATGTTTAAGGAGACCTTTGTCTGCTGCTTCTGACACTCTGGTATCCTTTTGTGGATTTCATTAGACAAAAATGTAGTTCTGTTGACAGGAGGAAAGCTGATCATGAATTTGATTTGATGCCAAACTGGCAACTTGTTCTTAAATGCCAGTTAGGATTTCTGGAATTTCCTCTGAGTCTTCTCATTCTTTTATTCTACTGCTGACATAGTCTGGATATGGACAGAGGATTAAGCGTAGGAGCAGACAGGTCTTCAGCCAGAGTGTCTGACAGGGTTACAATTCAGAAAAATATAAGCATTATGGGAAATGATGGCACTGAAGATGTGAGTCTCTGTTAGGAAGGTTACCCCTAGTGCAGACACCCGTCCCAAGTGACGTGAGCTGCATTAAACAAAGAGATTTGCTAAGAAGGAGCACTTCTGAGAACCTGAGTATGTCAGTCCAGGTGTGGTCTCCAATACCTTCAGCCTGAAGGACAAATATTAATTTGAAAAAATGAAGGTGAGCTGTTTTGGCATGCTGAGGTGAGGCCAGACAAGGGCCTCTCCAAAGAAATGCATATTCAGTCAGACCATTTGCCTGCAAAAGCCACAATTTAGGGCCACCAAACTACTGTAACATGTGGTACCATGGGAAGTGTGCAAGGGTGTTTCTACTGGTGAAGATGTTACAGAAGAACCAGAAAAGTAGAATAGAAACCAAACAGGACTCTGGAAGTCCTGGCCTCTTCAAAGTACAGTGTACTTCAGGAAATAAGGGTGATTCCAGTTTCAGTTGAATTCCACACCAAGAAACACAATCTTTTGTATTATGCAGAATTACACATAAAATTACTAAGCAAATAAGACAGTGTATATATTAAAGATTCAGTGTCTTAAACTCCATGAAATTATAAGTCTAAGAGAACCCCTTTGGCTGGTAATGCACTGTGTCACACATGCTGTGAATGGTTATTGTCATCCTCTCAGACAAAGCAATTCCATTTTATGCAGCACTGTTTGAAAGCGCGCCCTTCTTTACAGCAAGATGGAAACAAAGAATGAAATCTAAACAGCCTTTCATCATTCAGATGCACCATGTAGTAGATTAATGGATGGTATCATGAAAGGGAGATTTCATTCCAACAAATTCAGCAAATTTCAACACACTGGTACAAAGGATTTTTTTCTTCCAAAACAAATGCCACCGACTGCAGCTCTGTCTGGAGATGGCCATGCTGCTTTGGTGCAAAGGTTTTGTGAATTGGTGTAACATCGGGGATGAGTGGCCACTGCCAGATTATGCAGAGAGAGCTTCAATAAAAATAAATTGGACAATTATTGGCCTTTAATTTACTAAAAATTTATACCCCATATAAAGCAAAAATTCATGTGAGGAAAAACCTATTCTTGAAAAAATATACCCTGTGCCTTCAGGTTATCTCTGCGAGATATATGCCGAGTGGTAAGTGAGGAGGGCATTAGGAGGAGAAAGTAGTTTAAGTCACATTGGAAAGCTTGATTTGTGGAAGCACAGTAGACATCAGTGGGGGAGATGTTCCACCTTCCTTCTTAGGGCCAATTTTCAGTTTTAACAGAAAATCAAAGAACTGAGAAGGTGACTGCTAAGGGAGCAAGCTTGATCACAGTTTGTGGAGATCTGATGTTGAACCACTAAGGAACTGCAAACACATGGTAAGAGCAAAGTCTGCGAGAGCTGAGCTGCCAGGTCTAGGGGATGTGAACAGGAGAAAGGGCACATGCCTTGGGACCTGTAGGAGTGAGGGTTAGGAGTTCTAGAACACTCCGGGCCGCTTATTCGAGGAAAGACTGGACACCAGTCAAGGTACGAAATTTGGGAGCCTGTAGGAGTAATTGCTCTGCAATTAGCAATGAAGGAGGAAAAGGTGATGAAGAGTAACATTTTTGCTGGGATGAATTACATTAGGGAGTTCCCAGCAGATACAGCTGGGGGGAAACAAACTGTCCTTTCTGTTATTCTGTAATTCTGAAGGGAATTATTCTCAAGACGAAATAAATCTACTAGAATGAGGAATGAGCATACTGGGGAGGGAGTAAAATCTCAAGCATGATCTCAGTCCTGAGTTCAACCAGAGTGCTTGAGAGTCAGCATAATTTGGTTGGTTTGGTCCATTTGCTTTCTGACCAAAAATCAAAGTAGTCCTTCTGCAGACAGGACCTAAGTAACCATGAGGCAGGGCTCTGATCTCACCTGGTAACACGGCACATGTACTCCTCCAAACTGGTGTTCCCACTGAACAAAGAAATGTTGGGAAGGCATACTACTTTTGTCTACCTAAACAAAATTTGGGATGGGTGCTTGCACTCATGTTTGTAGCATATGCACTCTCTCCATGACGTTTTTCTTTACTGAGAATTCAACATGCAAGCAAATGGCCATTTATTACCATTTGGTAAACTTAGAACAAAACAAGGTGTTTGCAGAGATTGGAGACACTGGATTGGTGCTTGTACTTTTTAAATGGAAGGCTTTTGAATGTGCTGTGATGATTCTGTTATAGGCATTTCTTAAAGAAATAAAGATGTTGCACCATTTGAAGCTAACTTAGAAAGGTAGGATTTATCTGCTTCTTATATCAGTTAAATGCTTTTTAGATATTCACAAAAGTTTCCTTTTATCTCAACTGCATTTTCCTTCACACTGGTTTAGGTTTCCAGTGACATTTGCTAGTTTCCAGTTAGAGTTCAACTGGTGCTTGGATAAGCTGTGCCATACTCACTTGGGTTATATTGCTCCTCCCTGACTTTGGCATTAAGACGTCAGTATACTTAATAGTTTAGATTTCTAGATATATCTAAGACAGTGAAGTAGAAATGCAGGGCTGAAGAAGATACTAAAGGTATACAATTAGCATAGTAATCTTAAGGTATAGATAAGTACATATAATACAAATGCACATTATCTATAGAGTGCATATGGTAATATTAATTTGAATGATAGAAGTCCTGGAGTGCATGAAGGAATCCATAATCAGGTATATACCTGCATTGTAATCCTATTCCTGAAGTGTCTGCTCTGATAACTGTACTCACAGATCATGCCTAATTGATTTATGGCATTTTCTCTCTTTATATGTCTACAGTATTCCTGGGAGAGTCTGAGTTGCACAAACAAGAAGTTGATATTTGTTCTTTTCCTTTTTTTTTTTTTAGAAAATTAATCCAAGCAGGGAACTAACTTCTGCTCATTTTAATCTGTTGCATATTTATTGTATATTTTTGTAGTATTTAATATTAGCATATAATTTAGTATATACCAAATAATAGTATATTATGCTAGTATTATATTTAGTATTGGTATAGTTTTCTTTCTTATGAATATTGGACTAGGTATATATGTCCTGTCCTCTACAAACCTGAACAGGTAAACCACCATTGATCAGAGTTTGTTCCATTGTTTGCAAAACACCTTTTTTTTTCTCCTCTAAAATGAAATGAAAATATCCATCACAAGCTTTTGTTACCAACATGGCTCTAAATGCTAAGTGCTGTGTCACAATTTTGGATGGGGCTGTGTGTAAGTTCTACAATGTGTTATGAATGGAGAGGAATGGAAATCTTTTATTCCCAAGATTGCATTGTGACATGGACTTTATTCTTGTATGAAAACAACTTTTATGAGAAAAATTGATATGTGCACAATTCTGAATTGAATGATTGAATGGTCTTATTTCTGCAGTTGACACAACCGAAGGAAAGGAAGCCATCCAGAGGGATCTTGACAGGCTTGAAAGGTGGGACTAATGAGGTTCAACACAGCAAAGTGTCAGGTGTTGCACTTGGGCCGGAAGAATCCCAGACATAGATACAGACTGGGAGAAGAGCTTCTTGAGAGTAGCCCTGCTGAGAAGGACTTGGGGATTCTGGTGGATGAGAAACTTAATGTGAGCCAGCAGTGTGCTCTTGCAGCGCAGAAGGCCAATGGTATCCTGAGCTCCATCAGCAGAGCGGTGGCCAGCAGGGACAGGGAGGGAATTGTCTCTCTCTGCTCTGCCCTCAGGAGGCCCCAGCTGGAGTCCTGTGTGCAGATATAGGGCCAGCAATACAAGAAAGATGTGGAACTGTTGGAGAGGGGTCAGAGGAGGCCACAAAGATGATCAGAGGGCTGGAGCACCTCCTCTACGAAGAGAGGCTGAGGGAGCTGGGCTTGTTCAGCCAGAGAAGGCTGTGGGGGGACCTCACTGCAGCCTTCTAGTACCTGAAGGGAGCAGAGAAACAGGAGTGGAATCAATTTTTAAAAAGGGTAGATAATGGCAGGACAAAGGGGATGGATTGAAGCTAAAGGAGAGAAGGTTTAGATATTAGCGGGAAGTTCTTTACAGAGAGTGGTGAGGGGCTGGAACAGGCTGCCCAGAGAGGGGGTGGATGCCCCATCCCTGGGGGTGTTCAAGGCCAGGTTGGATGGGGCCCTGGGCAACCTTGTCTACATCCAGGCCTGGAGGTTGGTGGCCCTGCATGTGGCAGGGGGGTTGGAACTCTATGATCCTTGGGGTCCCTTCCAACCCAGACTATTCTACGGTTCTATGATTTCATTGCTGGCATTATCTCAGGCAAATCATTTCACATTCTTAAAAGATCTACAGTGCATCTTTTCAATAACATAAATCCAGCTGAATCATTTAAGAACTTGGCTTCTGTAGTTTCTGTGTTTGATAGTTGAATGAAACAGCAAAGGCATCTTGGAAGCCACGTTTTTTTTTAGTTTTGCCCCCAGGAATTATTTTATTGCTGATTAAAATGTTACAGGGCACCACAGTTAAGCCCAGCATTTTACATTAATTTGTCTGCAGGTGGGGCCTAGCTTTGTGTCTGTGCAATAGCACTGAGGGAAGGTAAATGAGAACAAAGTTGGGAACTGCATGTGTCATTTGCTTTGTACCTTTTTCAAGCAGTTAGATACAACTTTTATGTGAAATCTAAGACTACAGCTGGCAAAGGCTGTTGCCCGTTTCTAAGGCATCTCTGTAATTGCAAATATAAAACTCAGCAGAGCAATAAGAAATCTAACTTCAGAGTTAAATAAGGGGAATAACTGAATCACAGACACACAAAAACATTTTATACATGAGCCCTTAAAAGTTGCACTACCAGCGTACACTCGCGTGTATGTTTATAACACAGTCCTGTCACTGTTGTTAGGGAGGCGGTTCACGCCCCAGAGGTAACAGAGGCTGCCTGTGCTTTTGAGTTGAGTGATCACAAACACTAGAAATGGTGCCCAGCCGACGTGTACCCAGGGCTGCAAATCGACGTAAGGCAGGTGGGTGTGTTTGGAATAGGTTTTGTTTGATTAACCAGTAGAGTCACAGGGCCGCAACATGAGGGTGGTTAGGCTTCCATCAGAGATAGGCATTGCTGTGTAACCCTCACGTCATCTCAACACTCATTCACGTCAGGAGGGCTTTGACATGAGACGAGGACCTGGCACTCTTCCCAGCAGCAGCACACTTGAATTTCATGGCTGAATTATTGTATTACTCTTCTCTGTTACTGAGCTTTGCTGAATTGGACAAATCTCAGTAATTCATGATGTGTTTGGATGAACAAGGGCTGTTGTTCGGCTGGTTGTGCAGGTTGTAGGTGGCACTGCTGCTCAGCATGAGATGACCAGTGGATTAGACAAGGACTGGCGACTCTGTGCCTTCTCCAGAGGCTGGCTTTGTAAGAGTTCACAGGCTGTCAGCTCGTGGTAAAGAGTATCTAGGACTTCAAATAGGTGGGCTTTTCCTTTTAAAAGAAAATTGCAAATATTATAATTTGAACAAAGAAAGTTGCAGTTTAAGAATTGTAAGAGAAGCTCTTTTCTTCATAGGTGCCATTTTAATTAATTATGTCTAAATTTGGAGATCAAATAATGAATTCCTGTCCCTACAGAAATCAGAGTGGAACTGGATTCAAGGACTGCTTTCTCTACTGGTTCTCTCGCTTCATTTGCTGCCCAATGAGTTCCCATACACTTGTGTGAACAAAGACTATTTTATGTCACAATAAAAGGCTGCCAATCCAGCCATCCCCTTAGTCTTGTCACAGAGGAAGAAGATGTTTGATTACAAAGACTTAGGAAAGCTGCTTAAGTCATATCAAGTGCACAGCCACAAAATGAAAAGCAGAGAAGGCGAGCTGTTTATGGCAATGGTGATGAGCATGGACAGAGAGCTGCATAAGGTTACTTCACTTGATGTCATTTTAGGAAGCTGAACTGTGCTGCAGTTGCAGAGGGTGGTACTTTGTTTCAGCAGTGCTCCCACACAGATTAAGTATTAGTACCTTCCAGATACTTGCATGCTGTGGATATTAAGTCTGCTCTTCTCCTGTGCTCACCAGCAGTACCTGACTTATGGCTTAAGTACAGTTTCTCTCTGTGTTGGTGTCACAGAACCAGCAAAGGCCTGTCTTTGCCTTCTTTTTTCTGCTTCCTCTGCAGCCATACAGGAACAGCACAGCTTAGCTCTGGGCTGCCTGCGTCCTGAATTGCTGGACAGTAGTAACAGCAAGGCTTTGAAACCACAAAACCCAGAATGGTTTGTATGTTATTCTCCCTAAATCACTGTTATTAGTATTCTCCGAAACTAACCCCCTAGGCTTGCATCTAGTTTTTTATAATCTTGTCTTTGACTGCCTATTAAAAGCACCTCCAAGCCATGTTCTTAGGTTTGGTACAGGATGTTCATTTCTTGAAGTAAGTACAAATGCTCTGCTAATAGGAACAAAGTAATCAAATCTAAACCTCCAGGCTGTGATCCCTGTATGGCTCCTACAGTGGCAGCTCTGGCACACCAGTCCATTGTCAAGGGAGAGGAGTTTGCAAGTTTAATTTTCATAAGAGGGACCTGAAAGGCTATTATTAGAGGAGTGCAGGTTCGATCCGGTTTCTTTACAGAAATATTCTGGTTCGTGTATCTTGTTTGTGTTTTAGGAGAGAAATACAACACACAGTGGGATAGCAAACCTGATAAATAGGTGCCTGGCATACTTCATCCTGTTTTCCACTTTCTTATATCAATCAAACCCTACAGACATTAGTGAGATACTGAATTGTTCCTCTGAGGCCAAATTCTAATTAAAATTTAGCCAAAAAAAGCCCTCTATGCGTTCCTGTTTCTGATGTGTCACAGACTAGAAAGCATTACTTTCCCTAGGTAAGATTCTTGCATAGTACTTCTTTCTCCCTAACCTGTCCCACAGTATTTGAAATACTTTTTTCCTCCTGATCTTTTTGTTCATTGTCTAGTGCTTTTCCCAAAAGGACACTTGCCATGCTTCTTGGTCTTTATACAGGATTTATTTTCTTACCAGGTTGGGGGTCACGGCAGGATTCCAAAGTGCTCAGTAAGATTTTCCCCAGGGCTCGCTTAGATATGTTCTTTAAAAAACAGAATAACATTATGGCACACATATGATTCTATGATTCTATGATTCTATGATATGTCCTTCACCAGTTTAAATATATGCAACAATATCTATGTGCAGTGTGTTTGGATTTGAAAATGAAAAAAAGGACACAATCCTTGTAACACAAGACCTGACATTTACTTTATTTTCATGCATTTTATCATAGATACTGCTCAAATAATATCAGTTTGTGGAGGTTTTCAATTCCTTAATATGGCTCTAGAAAGAGAAATTGCAGTTATTCAGTGGAAAACACAGAATTTTCCAGAGTGTGTGTCTAAACAAATCTCGATGGTAAGGGGTGTAAGCAGGGCATGCACAACGAAAGCTTATTCTGTCCAGCTAGGCCTGTGTTGGAAGGCGAAGGGACAGATTTTGTGGTGCCATCTCAGAAAGAGACTTCTCAGCCCCAGCTGTTCCTGGGAATCATTTGGAACCATTTTTGGTACAAATTAGAAGAGATTTTGTGCGTCATGTGGCAGGAGCACAGTTAGTTGTGTATTGAGATGTAATAAACTTCAGCAAAAAAAAAAAGCTGTAAAAGCTACTTGGGATTTGGATGGTCTTTTTCAGTGGTAATTTTGTATTAGAAATCTGTTGGGATGTTACATAATGTGTCTGGAAATATAAACTCTGTTAATTTGCTGTCGAGGCACTAATGCATGCATTCTGGAAGACGGTCTTGCAATCAGTTTAATTAGCACTCAGAGCGGCTGTATCTGCAGGGACAGGTCGTTCTTGTTAAAACTTCAAGAAGTGAAAATAGGCAGAAGTTATTTTGGAAGAAAGACAATGTACCTGCCAGCAGCTCACTGGCCTTGCTTGCTGATGCTGGTTATCTCCCTTCTGCTTCTCAGGTCCAGTGGGGACTGGGGCATAGTGGAAAACAGTTGTGGTGTGCTGGGATTAAATCTGACCTCTCCAACACAGTGTGAGGTTTTAATAGTCCCAACAGAGCTCACTTTTGCCTTTCTACAGTCATTGCTTTGTAGTAGATTCTGTCACAAAAGAGGTGGTTGGGATGTGTAAAACGTGAAGGTGAATATGTTGGGGCAGTGACACCTAAGCCCAGGGTTTCTGATGAATAAGCTTTCTTTGGTCTGAAGTATAGCCCTTCAGGGAGTTTGGGGATCCATGTAAACTCTGCAGTGAATACTGTAAATTACCTTACTCATTGACAGCATCGTTGCCTGTATGGGTGCTGTGGGAGTTGGCAGCATGCGGTGGCGTGATTCCAGCAATGATTAGCATTAAGTGCTGTCATCACTGAGATATGGCACACTGTGTGATGGATTGGCTCCTAAGCAGACGTGATTTGCAATAATACAACTGACCAGTGAATGACATGTTGAAGTCTTGACACAGAAGGTTATTATGCTTGTTGCCAGTTGTAGTCTTTACTAGTTTAATCCTTCACTGGATTGTTATTGATGCATGTGTCAGACTTGCAATCTGAAAGTAGAATTTCCATGTCAAGATCTAAGATAAGTTACCAAATTATGAGATATTGTACTTGTTCCCCAGAGTCATCAGTGGAACATGAGCATACTTCAGAGTAAAGCGATCCTCTGAGGAAGCATTTTCTTCTCACACAGATTAGGCAGAGCTTTACTGAAAATCTAGGAGAAACCTCAGTCATTATCAAAGAAATTAGCTCCTAGCAGTCCAGTGCAGCTCCTGATGTACTCCGTGTTCTGCAGGTTATCCCATTTGCCCATGTGTTGGCCAGCCCCTACCACTACCATTCCCAAGCAGGAGATTTAAAGTTACTTTCTAAAGGACTGAACTGACATACTGGCCATGTATTTCTGGGATGTTATTGCATCATCTCTTATAAGATCATGTTTGGATTATTCATTGGGTAAGAAACTTCTTACCAACAAATACCTTATTGATATCTAGGAGTTTTATCCCTGTAATACCGACTCAGTGTCACATTTGGATGCAGTTAAACAAAGATCTTTTCCTAGAAGGAAACTAATTTTCTAGACCTTCTGCTTACTAGCCTTTTTGTTTTCCTTGTTTCCTCTAAGTTTTTGTTTAGAGGATAATGAGATCTTGGAGAACTAGATCCAAGGAGATCTCTGGGCTTCTTTCAGAAAGTCAGCTGTAGGCATCTAGAAGTTTTCTACAGTCACTGGGCAGTTCCAGGGCAAACACAGGTACAAATGTGTCCTGGTATAAAGGACTGTGCACTTAATAGAAGGTATGAATATCCTTTTTAGTTGGGAAAGCACACTATCAAACCAGTTTTAAGTCTCCAGACTGCTTTCTTGCCATACCAGGTCTCGAAGTTGTTGAAGAAGCTGTAAAACATCCATCAGCTTTTCTTCCACCAGTGACAGCCTAACTCTCTCAGTCTCCAACATCTGCAGCTCCATCTTCAACAATTCGGTCTCCTCCACCTTTTGCTGCAGTTCACCTAGCAATGGGCCTTTCATCTGGACAACGACACAGGAAATTAAAAGCACTGCAGCTTTTCAGTTTCTTGCCTGCTAATTGCAAGCTAAGTTTTCCCCCTTATCTGGTAAACGTCAGTTCACTCCAGAAGATTATCTTGAAAGGAAGTAGGTTTCTAACAGACTGCACAGAGTGAAGAATCAATAGCTGCTAGGAAATGCGTGCTTTGCTCTGGCACATAGTGGCAGTTCATTCAACACTGGAAGCAAGCAGATCATTCAGAAATTGTAAAGACCAGCATGACTATTGCGATTTTCTAATCTTTTGCATTCCTGACATCCTCTATAAAGCATAACTAATTTGTGTGCCCTCACCTACAATCAGATATTTGCTTTACAATTCCTACATATCAATCACCTGTACATTCAGTGAAACCAGAAGGCAATTAGCTGATTTCTGTAAAGTATTGTGGGTAAAAAAAGGTGTGTCCTAAGGGAAAAAAAATCTTGTTCTGCAAAACACTGGCACGCGTGCTTGATGACACACTGGTTTGCAGCTAAGCACAGAGAAGTCCTGATTCAACAAGACTTTTGAATGCTACAGAAATCCTGGGCAGGAGGGGTCTGTACAGACCTGGGCCTTAGAAGCTGAGCTGACCTGTCAGTTGTCTCAGGCCTCCCTGGGAAAAAATGGTCAGGATTTGAAATGTTACTTTTGTTCCAATGCAAAATCTAAGTGACATATTTTGAACTACAAAGCTGCCACACCATTTCCAAAGTCAGTATCTTTGCTTGTCATAGACCCAGGCTGCTGCATATAATTGTTAGAGAGTCTGAAAGGCAAGTGTTCCTTGGAAAATATGTCACTTAAATATTAATTTTGAACCTTTGAGAGCACTGAGAGATTTCTAATTTATTAAAAAAGTATCCTCATTTCTCAGTCATTACAGTGCCCAACATTCTGACATGTTGCCATTTTCACAAGTTGTTGTTGCAAACACAATCTAACTAAGTTTAATAATATTACACTGAGAAACGAAATCATGTGAGGTAAATGCCAAATGTGCTGGCTCTCTTAATCCCTTTTTGTTGTTATCTTTTATCTTTATTAAGTTTTAGAAATAATTAAGGAGAGAGTTGAATTCAAAAAGCTGAAGGCCTTAATATACACACTATGTTTTTGATGGAAATTTGCATCGTAATGAATTTTAATAAATGGGAAGAAACTTCAGTTCCCTAAAACACTAGTGTCATCAGAGTGAAAAAAGAAAACAATTCCTGATCCACACCGATTGTTCTAGAAGGTCATTTTAGTTTCTGGCACTGCTAATAGTCTGTATTAGTTGGCACTTACTGCCCCATCAGCTGGAAATCAGCCTGTTCCATTAGCACTCTGTGAGCTTTGCCCTGCGAGGTGCTCCAGCTCCTCTGAGCTATACACCAGCTACAGAAGTTTGGATCACTTAACCTGGTCCATCTGCCAGACAATGACTTCAGCATCCCTGTCTGCTGCTGATGAATACACTAACATTTTCCTGTGTGGAGACCCAGCTTTGTTACCACCAATGTGGCAGCAGTCCGACTGAGACATAACAAATACTCTGGAGGCTGTGGGAGGTCTTCAATGAATTAAACATGTGGTTTCCTTTATTATATTGCAGATTGCCTCTGCATTGTAAATACCATCTGGCACAGATATGTACTGAACACATGAAGTAGTTACATTCCCCTGTACAGCTGAAACAGTCTCATAGCAAATAACAGAGATAAAAAGGTTGTTATTTTTAAGTGTAAAAGAGACTTTCCAAATATGCAATTAGACAGATGCTCATGGAAATTCATTGCCCATCTGTCCCCGTCCTGCACCCTGTCAGGCCCCTGCACCCCTAAAATTACTTATCTGCTGCCTTTAGCTGCTGCTTTAGTCGTGCTGGCAGAGCCGCTGCAGTTGGAAAGCTGCACAGGGGCTGCTCTGTCCTCTGCTGGGTGTTACAGAAAGGCTGCAGGCTGCACAGTGGGTCTCACACACAAAGAGGAAGAGGAGAAGTACAAAGTTCGCTCTTTAGTATGCCTGCCACTTGAGTTCTCCATAGTAGGCTGGTGCCATGGCCAGCTGCTTGGTCTGTACAGACAGCAGAGGCAATATGCTTAGCTGAGTGCCACTAGTGATACTCGGGCATAGTGCTTGGTGCTGCTGCTGCCTCTTCCTCCTGCTCCTACAAAGCCCTTTTTGTTTGTATTTCCTATGCTATATGCAGTAACCCACTTTCCACGGCAGCTGTACCTTAAGTCACCTCAGCATGTATCAGGATGCTAGTTTCCTGACACCTTTGTTTCATTTATATGTATGGCCTGCAGGTTTTTTGCGTCTTGTGCTTGAAGACAAGGTCAGTGTACTGAAACATTCTCCCAGATTGTTATGCCTAGCTTGGTGACATCTAGCACCCATTCTCACCTTCACATTTGCAGTAAGGTAATGACAATAGTTAAACAGAACCTATTTCGAAAACTTAGGTACTGAGGAGGGAGGGTCAGTAATTAAGTCACAGGGCTCAGAGGAGTGGGCTTTGGTTTTAGCTCTGTTAAAGTCCATCAGCAGAGCTTGATTTTGGATCTGTGCCTTGCTTCTGAAATGGAAATACTACCTTGACAAAATACCAGCTTTGAGAACCAGTCAGCTGCTGCTATCCAACCCTCTTTTAAAAGGGGTTAATGCCATGGGGAAAATCTGAGCTCTGGAGGAGTGTGCACGCATCTAAGGCAATGAATAAATAATATGCAAAAATCCCTTAAGGAATGTGAAAGAAAATAATTCTATTCTATTTTCTACAGAAGTTAAGGAAGCTCTCATATTAGAACCAGTTTTACACTCAGTGAACCCAAGAAATAATTTTCAGAACGGGGAGAAAACAGTCACAGAACAGCAGAATGAAGCCGTGAGCTGTGCTGTGCAAGCTGTCTTTTAAATCATTGCATCCTCAAAGGACTGGAGGATGGCAAATGTAGCACCAGTTTTTAAGAGAGGCTGCAGAGATGATGTGAGGACCAGCAAATCACCTCAAGACTACTGGTAATCCTTAGGGTCTCACAAGGAGCTGGGTTGAGCTGACCTGTTTGGCATACTCATAAATGATTTTAAAAAAAGGTCGATATCAAAGCAGCTGATTTTTCCCTCAGTACAGTTTTGGGGGCACAAACAAAACTAAAGCTGCCTGTGAAGAATTACAGCCAGAGTTCATGATATTGAATAGGTATAGGCAATAAAAGATCAGATGAAATTCAGTGTCAATAATGCAAGGTAAGGCATGTAGGAGAGGTACACAATGCCGTAAGTATGCAGTGATGATGACAGCCACTCAAGAGGGACATCTAGAAGAGCTGTAATCTCCTGAACATAGCTCAGCCCCCCAGCAGAGATCAAAAGGATAAATGCTAAGAGCCGTTAGGAAAGGAACTAGGGGCAAAACAGAAACTATGATTAAGGCATGAAGGGTTTGCATTTGAATGCTAAGCACATCTTCAGTTCTTATAATTCAGAAAGGGTAATAGAGCTTGAAAAGTACACAGAAGAATAAAATAGAAAAACAGAAGTAAGTAATGGTTTCTATACCAGGAGAGCTGACGCAGGCTAGGAATGGTGATAACTGAGGCAGTATTTCTAGTGCTGAAAGTCTGTAAAGTTACAGGAAAAGACCATTTGGTGATTCCCAGCAGAGAAACAAGGTGACAGTGGATGATCAGGCAGGAGATTTAAAGCCAGCAAAACCAAATCCTCAAGACCTGTTTTGTTCCAGCAAGCATGTACGAGTCCTTGCCCTGAGATACCAAGAGCATTGTTAACTTTAAAGAAAAAGAAGGTAAATTTTTGGTAAATAGCTCCAAACTGGCCATTAAACACGATACTCCATGTGGCACCCAGTTCAAGAGGTGTTTGTCCCTAGTGTATTGGGAGCCAGGCGGGTAACACCAAGAAGAAAATCCTCTGTACTGTTTCTCATTGCTTTTTTCTAAGTGACTGCTGCTTGCCATCAGGAGTGGGATGTTAGGATGAACTTTGGATTTCACCCTCTATGGCAGGGCATAAACTAATTGTCTTTTTAATTAAGCTCACAGTTTGTATGTGAGCTTTTATAGAAAATCATTGGCATTTCTTTGCAACACTACACTTCGCAGCCTGTCACTTTATTTTTAGACTTCACTCATGTTTTCTCCACCTATTATTCCCAGGTCCTGACACCTTCATCACCCTGACTTCTGTAGAATCTATTTTTAAATGTTCAGTTGTTGGAAAGCAGAACTTTCTAGACATGACAAATTTCAGAACTCTTTTATCCCCTGGTTTTACAGTCTGAGGCTGAAGGAATTATTAATCTCTAGTTGAGGGAGTTGCTTTTCACTTGCCTGTGGAGTTTGTTACTTGCTAGTTTTATCTAATTTTCAGCATGGAGCAGGTCCAAACGGAGTATATGCAGCAATGGATAAGGTAGTTTTGTCAGGTCATTAGGGAGTGTTCTTGGTGGTTTATTCATTAAGCCAATATATTTATTTGCAAGTTAGATGAGAGCATTTCTGCATTGATTGCAGAACAGCCACCTTTTTGAAAGTAATTACTTGTCTGTTTTGTAGCATCAAAACCCTCCCAAACCTATAAATGCACACAAGATATAAATTCTAGCTAAATAAAAAGTAAGAGGGTTTGAGAATAAATTTCTATCAGGCTCAAAATGATTCATCCTACTGATTTTAAATTCATGTCCCAGTGAGTTGGCACTGTCTTACCTCCCTGCTTGCCTTTAAATCAAGAGCAACAGATTCAATTTTTGTGCTGGAATTTTGTATTAATCTATTGATAATGGCACAGTTCTGAACAAGGTGCACAGAACTAATATCCATCAGCAGAGATTAAAAAGAAAGCAATATGATACTGAGAAGAAGATGAGTTCCTCTGCATGGAAAAAAAGGGAGAAGAAAACTGGCACTACATACAGGAGGGCAGTTCCTATAGGTAAAGGAATAAGTGGAGGTTTTTTATTCAGGCTGATGTTAAGCAGTATAGAAGGAAGCTTTGTGTTGCTCTAATGAGTATTACAGGGAAAAATTGTCATGGAATACTGCAGACTATGTAAGACACAAGTATGTTTTTATTCTGTTTTTAAATATTTTTCCTCACAAGTAAACTAATCAGAAGGGCCAATATTAGGACACCGTGTCATGCCACCTTGAAAGCTCACAGAGCTGTAGCACAATACCCAGCTCTACGTCCATGGGCTGAAGCCAAGTGTCATCCCATGGACAAAATTAGTAACCAATTCCCTAGCAAAAATACTGCCCAGTGAGCTGTAAATGTCTGTACTCTAAAGGAAAGGTAATGCTTCTAATTTATTTATTAATGCTTCTATTTATTTACAATTTTCATTATCATTTATTGTCTTGCCAGAAACATTTGCAGCTAAGAAAAAAGATAGCTGCAAATTTAGTCCAGGGGGCAAATGATATGAAATAAAATATCAAAGGATGGCAGCATGTAAAGAGTTCACTATTTCACTCTTAGTTTACATGGTTTACAGGCTAATACAGTCCTTCCAGAACTACTGAAATCTTTATGCCCCTTTTATAGAAGGGATATAAAATACTGAACGAGCACTAGCTGAACTTTAAGACAAAGCAGACCAGAGCAATGCATGTTGGGTTTTGTTTCACAGAAAGATTGCTAGCATTTAAATCTATGCCCATTAATGGCCGAAGTCTGCATCACAAGGGACTGCTGCCTGACTGGGGCTGGCTACATCTCATCCTGCAAAGAAATGGAAAGTCAGGTAGGAACCGGCCTGGAAATGCAGGTGTTACAGGAGAGCACGAGAGGTTTGAGCTGTTGGACTAACAACACAGTGAGAAACGTCAGCAACAGAGTGCAGAATAGCCAAAATAAAATATAAATGCATGGTTATAAAGGCAGTTACTTAAAGATACATAAATAACTCTTTCACACTCTGCTTGGCACCTGTTACCTCTTCCATATTTGTTTCCAGTTTTTTCACTTCATGCCCTTTAAGCTGAAGCTGTTCAGTGAGCTGTGTGATCCTCTCTGTGAGCTCTGCAGGGGCTGTTTCACAGCCACCAGTATTGTTGGCCTCCAAGTAAGACATTAGCTTTTTCCACATTTTTTCATCACACCTGTATAGGCATTAAAAAAAAAAAAAATTAGTGAAGCCTCACAATGAAGGTCGATGTTTGTGACAGCCAGTTTTTCTGCAGAACTCTCAGCAGCACAGACTGCAAATCGGCATCCTCGCTGGCACTGATTAGGACTAGGTGGGCATACACAGCATGCTGTTTCCCATGTGCCAGGAGAAAGGGCATACAGATTTTGCTGTACAGTGTTACTGCTTCTTAGTGAAGCCATGGTGCCTTTAGGTCATGAAATAATCTTTGCAAAGGGCTCAAATAGCATTAATCTCAGCAACCTACCCACTGCCACAGCAAGGGAACTTGGCCAGTATTTTCTTCACTTGGTCCACCTGGGATTGCTGGTCTGCCCACTTCTCCTCCTCTTCATCAGAGGCAGCCTGGCCCTCCACGGAGCGGAACAGCTGATCCTCTGCTCGGGAAACCAAGAACCACTTAGTAACTAAACACCAACCCCAATGTGCTGCAGCTCTGGCACTTTAGACTCCCAAGACTGAGAAAGAAAGAGATTTAAAAAAACCCAGTGAAACACAATGTGGGGTTTTTCAGCGCTTGTGGAAAGGGGCTTTAAAGCTGAGGTGAGGGTGCAAAGCAGTGATTGTTATTTTAGGAGCCTTGACAGCATTCTCATGCAGGTAACTTGTCACTATTTCACTTGAATTTTTTTCTTCCCTGTCAGTAGCTGTAGTGTAAGGATAAGGTAACTGTGAAGGGCCAGAGTGGTGTTGGGGTGCAGCTACTGTTCACATACACACTTGCATATATACTTTTCAAAAGGATTGAGAAACCATTTCATAGTGTAAGACTTTTTTGCACAGTCATTGTACCAGCTGACTGCATATTCAGAGTGCAGGAGTTTGATACAGATACTCTCTAATGCATCCCTTGCTGTGTTTTGTAGGGACAGTGATTTTAATGTATAAATGTAATTTTAGACCCATAGTTATCTAATGTTTAGATCTAATCTTTTTTACCTAAGCCTAATGCCTCCTCACATGCCAAATAAATTATAAATTAACTGTCTACAATGCATGTAACTGTGCATGCAATATTAAAGTAATGTTTTGATATTTTAAAGCTGTATTTTATAAAAGCTATTGCACTTAACTCCTTTTTATCACAAGAAAATATTTACTGGGACTTAGAGGATTGCCTGCAACTTAGAGGGAGTCCTTTGAAACAGTATGCAAAGCACTGCTCAGGTCTTTGTTTGGAACATTTATTTTGAGTTGTCGAGAGGTTAAGCCAATGGCTTTAAACTTTATAATCGTTTACCTTAATTGCTGTCAGTTAATTAAACATGTTTAATGAATTTGAACAGAGCAAACAATTCAAACGCTGTAATTCTTCAGATACCAAACCACATTTGACCTCAGGTAGCATCACAAGTGCTGTGCATGTTTAGCTCATTCATCACAGGGAAGGGGGATTGAAGGGGGATGTGGGGTGTGTGAGTGGCCCGCAGAGACTCTCAGGTAAGTGATCTGTCTCGTTCCAAGGACACAAGCACCTGCCGTTCGAGTGAAGGTACCATTTCAGTTGTGGCCACCAGAAGGACTTGTATGCAGTCTCCAGCCCTTCAGAGGGCAGTCGTGTTACACCTCTGCAGAAGCCCTTCGCTGCCAGCCTGCAGTGTGATTAATTCCCTCTCGGACCTATTTTCAGCAACAAAAGACAAATGCCGTGTGTGGGTTTTGTTTTGTTTCCTTTTTCTTTTCGTTCACACTTGGCATATGTTCATTAATGCAGTTTAAATTCCAGTAGCCTCATTCAGTGTGCCTCATTATAGGTTATCATGTTTGATAATTTATTGCCTGAACAGGAACAAAGCGTAGTTGCAAGCAATATTGCTCCTTATTTAGAGAATGAATGTCTGCGTCTTCATGGCAATCCTTGCACTGTACAAACTAATTTATTACCAGACCTTTCTTTCTGTGAGGCTGTGTGCTTCCAGAACGACAAGAAAAAAAAAACCATAAAAAGAAAAGAAAAAAAAAGTCAAAAAAGACTGTTTTCAATCTGTGATGCATTAGTAGTGAACAATTTCTATCATAATTTATTTTCTTGCCATAGGAGCTCAGAGGGAACTATCAGAGTTTACAACTGTTGTGGCAGCCATGAGAACTGATCGCCCAACATGGATTCCTCGAAGAGCTTCAAACTGGTATGTTTAATCCAGTAAATTAATTGCACATCTGGCAGAGCAGACACTCAGATCAGGTTTTTTAAAAATGGAGGAAAAAGCATGTGCATCTCCAGCTGTCGTTATGCTAAGATATCCAAGACACAATGCCTTCCTCTCCCCCGTGGGAATGTCCTCTGTTCTGATTGAATGTGTATGCAAAAAAAGACTGTCTTTCACATCCCCCTTGTAGGCTATGATTAGCAGGACTGGAAAATAGAGAAGAAAAGCAAAATTTCTTACTCATCTGTCTTTAACAGCCAGTATTTTATTAAAGTTCTATATTCTGTCAGCAGAATCACAGAGTCCTTTACTGCGATATCACACTATTACTGTGATTTTTGGGTGTTAATTTGTAAACTAGCTAATAGAGAATAACTTACTCAATTTCTATTGATGCAAGTGCTCTTCTGCTCTAAGAAATTAATATTTATTAAAGTGTATATAAAAATTATAATTCTGCATCTAGATTTCTCTATCTGGAACACCTAGGCTGTTCACACATTTTTTTTATTTGCTCATCTTTATGAGTTATTTTTCTGCCTAACTATTTTTATTTGATGGAACACTTTTTAGCATTTTTAAGGCTGAAAACCCATCATTTGGCTGAAAACCCACGATTTATTTGTGTGAAAAGCTTTTGCTAAAAAGCTGTTTGTACTTGAAGTGTGGGTAGTATAGGTTAGACATGGGAACTATCTTTGAGCGTCTGATTTGATAACAAATATCTGTAAAAGCAGGTTTGTTTTGTAAGTCTAACCATGTGCAGACCATGCTACAGTGTTAATTGTATTTCAGTGTCATTCATTAATTTTAGCATTCCCAAGCAGCTGCTTGACAGGTCTGTGTAATAGAACCTAAAATGTCATTTTTCTGTTGGTACGTGCAGATTCCCAGTCTGCAGCACAAGATACCTTATTAGTGGCTGTTAATTTCAGATGAGTGTTTCTGTCTCCTTTGCACTGTTATGTATTAAGATGAATCACTGAAGGGAAGTCAAACAACTCACCGAACTTTGCATTTGCTGTCTCCTTGGCACATAAACCTGTCATAACTATGTCTCATCACTGTAGCAGCTGACTGGTGACATCCCCCCAGTTGCCATCTCCTTGTAGCTGTCTGCTCTACGAAAGCCTACTTGAGGTTCCAGTCATGGCAAACCCAGTGATTTTAGAAGACTTTCAAAGAGAGCTTCATGCCGTCCCATGAGAAATCGCAAGTGTGCAGTGTTGTGGTGGTAGTTAGTACTATGCGTGCTAAACAGGTTGGACCTTTTTGGAGTTACTGAAGCAGCCAGTGTTTCCAGAGAGTGTGACTGTACAGAATATTAACTGCAGATGATTTCCTTGGAAATGATTTTAGCTGAAGTTCTGAGTTTTAATTACAAAGAAATGAAAACTTCATACTTTTTAAGCCAGGAAAAAAAGGCTTTTGGTGAGATGAATCATATGGAAAAAAGCAGTTTTAAATCTTACCTCTGAATGACTTGTTTGGTTTTTTATTAAGCATAAAATTATGTGGGGATTGGAAAGTAGAAAGTTGGGATATTACCTCTTATTTAGGTCTAAGATTTCAGTGTTCATTAGGACTTGTTTGTGGCTTAGGTGGTTTAATATCTACATTAGTTTTTCTGTTAAGGATCTTAAAAATCAGAGAGGAAATAAATTATTTGGGTACTGGGTTTGATACCGTTCTCAGAAATCCCAGCTCCGCCAGTGGGAGATCGTCGGTCTTGTTGCATGACAGACAGGCAGCATCTTCCATCTGGCAGGGCCGCTCCCTCTTTCTGCTCAGGGATGCTGCTTGAGGGAACTGGAAATCTCACAATATCCGACCTGGAAAATAAGGGCAAAGTAAAGTGGGCTTGTAGGAAATCTGAAAAAACGAGGTGACTGTGCACAGCATAGCACACGAATGGCTTTGGTTGAGCTAAATTGTTCAGACTTGCTGTAGAAGAACAGGGGTATCTACCTGCAGTGCCTGTGAAATTGAACCCTAGAGGACTCTGCTCAGTTGCTTCACTATGAATCAAAGGCAGTCAGATTGCAGCTGTCCCTTAGGTAGTAAGATGCAAACATTGCTTATAGTTTTTAGTTCAGGTCAAAGACATCTAGAAACTATATATGAAAACAGTCTACTCCATATACTCTCACTTCTCCACTGACCATGATACGACAGTGCATGCTTCACTTCTACTACGGGCAGCATGAGACCACAGCTCGGGTAGCAAGTCTTGCACCTGGTCACTTGGACTGCTACTCTGGCTTAGAAAAGTCAGGCAGTTTTGGTCTAAGTCCTCTGAGTACTGGAGATGAAGCAGTGTCAGAGAATGAGAAGTCAGAAAAGAATGATACATAAACAGCAACACATCTGAAACCCAGTGAGTTAGCAGCATCTCTGCAATGGGCTTCTGAAACCCTGCCTCTGGTTTGAAATAGTGTCTTTTTCTGAGTGAATGTAGAGGGTATCACATCTATGTGTTGTAAAGGAGGAGACTTTCAAGGGATGGTACACAGGCCATTAATGTAAATGGTGAATATGAGTTCTTAAACATTCAAAATATAATTTGTTGGAAAAAAAGTAATGTTAATTCAGTGAAGGACAGGATTTCTGTGACTGAGGAACTTATAGTTGCCAGCATTGGAGGTATACCTTCAAGGACATTCAGGGTAGCACATGTTAGAAGAAAAATACAGAATATATTTACATGTAGTTGAATTGAAAATGTTTTTACCCAGGCATGTAAGACGGTACAAGTCGTCTTTGTAGTAAAATGGAAACTTTTACTGTACACAAAACAATCTAACAAATCTAACTACACACACTTCTAGTCTAACAATCTAGCAAGTTTTGGAAAGAATAGGAATGGAATGTGAAAATTACAGTCATGATGGAACTCCTGCTCTCTTTATTGGAGTATATCTGGTTTGGTTCAGTTTGGTTTTCCTACCTGCTGTTTCATAAGGATGTACTGAAAGTATCACTATTTTAGAGGAAATACAGTGGCTATATGCAATATAGGTAGTTGACAAAGGAAATTAATTCAGACACTCCTATTTATATGCAAAATAGTGAACAGAGTCTGTGAAACTGAAAAGCAGCATGTAAGACTGAATTTATTTTAGAAGTTTTGCCTATTTACTGTGTAACAATTCCACAAAATGCTACTGAAATCAGAGCGATGAAGATTTTAAGAAATTAGGCTCTTATAATGTAATAAAAACCTCATGGTTACATTGGGTAAATGGAAATTCAGCATATCAGTCCCCACATATAAGGTTTATATCAGATGTTCTCCAAGGTAGGAGTAAGCTAGCTCTTGGGCGTGTAGCTAAATGAACACCAAGACCTGTCCATTGCAAGCTTGTGTACATTGTGTAATGTAATACATTTCCTACAGAGTACACCTGCATGGCTTCCTTCTTACAGCATGTAGAAAACAGTTTACTGTCAGTGGCTGCATCAGGATGTTTTCCTACTTAGGCCATAAAAGAACACAGTTGCACTTTTCCAAGTACAAGCTGTCATGTAGTTCACAGGGAATCTCTATGCAGAAGAAATCAAACCAAATTCAGGAGTTGCATTAAAGTAAATTAAGTTCCCTCCAAATTCTTCCTAAGATTAGTTTTGGTTGGGTGAGTATTGAATATTCCTTGTACTTAACACATTAAATATTCATCAACAAAAAGCGAGTTAAAACTTAGTAAATTGGTCCTGCTGAAACAAACTGTATAACATGATCTTGTATAACATGATCATGTACAAATCTTAAATACTGCCTGCCTGTAAATTCAACTACTGCTAGAAACAGGACTTGAGATGTACTAATAGAAAAGCTGATGCCCAGTTAGATAAGTATCGCAAAGAGTTTTTGTTTAAACTAACACAACTGCTATCAGTTCCTGAAGAATGCCACCAATCTTAGTTCCCTTCTTGCTTGTGAATTTAACAGCAGCAGCAGCAAAAGTCGGTATTTCAAGATATCTATAGGGACAGAAGCTGAAGTAACCCATGCTTAGGAACCAGCACCATTTTTACCTCCTTGAGTAGAGCTGACTGGACAAAAACTAAGGACATATTTCATTTGAAATTTATGGTATTATTTAGCTTAGCAACAATTAGATTTCCTGTAAAGTCACGGGAAATAACAGTCTCCAGAGTGGAGCCTGGCTAGACATTTAGCTTCATTAGTTCTGGAAAAAATAATTATGAAGTACAGTTAAGCTTGGACATTCTAAACAGGAGCTTCTGGAAGCATCACAGAGGCTCAGTGTTTTAGACAATTGCTGTGGAGTACAGTAGTACTTCTTTTCACGAGAATGTGACATTTGTTTTTTTCTGAAATGTGCTAATTTCCTCCATTTTAAGACACAAATAGTTTTGGGTCTAGTGCTTAGTAAGAGTCGTTTACAATTGCTTGTAGCTGGTATTGTTTAGGTTGTTCTTGTAGTTTTGAGCTGCAGTATAATTTTGATCTGTTTCAGAGATTTCTAGAGTTCATGTAATGCAGAGATGTTGACATTTCAGTGACTATTCGTCATCGTGTCAAAGTTGCTTAAGACTTGAACCCATAAGAGACTGAGAACATTCAAGTATCATGCACGTCTTTTCTAGTGAATGTGGATAAATGCTGTGATGTTAATGGGAGACCTGATGGTGATATTAACTTCCTATGTCTGGCAGCCTAGTTTTGCTTTAGCTTGCAGACCAAGGAACATTAAGAAGTTTGGTGGAAAAAACCCAATCCTTCCCATAAAATTCAGGAATTAAAGTAGCAGACTCAGTCCATTTAGATGAGATTCAAGACAGACCTAAATAATAGCTTTCACTTCTCTATAGCTCTTGTAAGGGAACTTGTAATTTGTTGATGACATACAAACTCACTGTTCTACAGTAATTTTCTTAAGAACTTCATCATCTCTCTCTTAATGCAGAGAAATATGTGGAGTCATACTGACAGCACCTATTGTTAGGTCTTTCAGCTGAATGTGTTGCTTAAAGACAGCTGCGTCTGTCTTCTCTGGAGATGTTCATCTTGGAAACTAGAAAGAAATGGAAGTTTTGAGCAAGGGTTTTCAGCCCCAGGTGCTCCAGAATTTAAATCTTAGTTCTGACACAGGCTTTACCATTTGCATCAAATCACATTGTGCTTTAATTTCTCTAGCAGAAGAAATATAGGAAAGTTAGCGTACCTTACACCTAAGTAAAAAGGCAGCACAGGTTAGAGTACAGCCTTGTTTTCTAGAGCCATGCATGGAAATTATTTCAAGGTGTTTAGGGATGAGCCAGATTTTAAATGTGCCTGAAGAAACATGTGGCTAGAGAAGCTGAAATTTCAGAGCTTGGGGCGGTGGGGAGGGGGGGCGGGTGGAGAGTGGAGCAAGCAACAGCATCAGTAGATATGGGAGCTAAAGGAAAAAAAAATATCCAAGAGATTTTATATTTGATCAGCTAATCTATAATGTCAAGGTTCCATTGGAAATCACAAAACTGGAAATTGGTTGTTTTGGTATGTCTTGTCAGGAATCCAATATAATGAGATGCTGAGCACTGGTTTGTCCCCACTAATGACCAGGGAAGGTGATGAGAATGAACAGGCCCAACAGCTAAGTGTCAGAGGCAAAGGGTGGGGGTTGTCCTGCCAAAGGAGGGATGTATAAACACAACGGGCTTCATTCTTGTCCTCCAAGAACAGTTTAGGGCAATGATCTGCCAGGTTTGGTGCCAGAGATCAGGAGGCAGAGCTAGAGATCTCTCTGGGTACAACACAGAAATTGAAGGGGGCAGGGGGCTCATACTGCACAAGGGCAGACTTCCCATTCCTTGAACCTGTAACTAGAAACTAAGCATGAGATGGATTGAAGAAGGTTCTTATCAGACATGGCGTACAGCACTAGCAAAATAGCATTAAGGACACTAATAAATCTCTATTATCTATTGGAAGAAAGGGGCTGGTTCCTCCTTTTAATTTTGACATCGATACAGGATCCTATGTTCACTTTGAAGGGTATTGTAGATTTCTGACTGGACTTTCTTTGTTTCTTAGACTTTAAAACAAATGCAACCAAACAGTACAGGAGGTTTGATTTCTTAGGGCTGCTTCATGCTCCTTAGTTCACTGCTGTAAACTATGCAGCATTTCATCATCTTTCTCAAGTGAGGTGATAGAGGCATGAATGGAGTCATGGTGCTGCTCTTTGGTAGGAGAACAATGAAGCACCATGATCTCCTGATTTCTCATCATGTGTTTTAACCATGAGATCATTTGTTATTTTTTTTTTTTTAATCTAGGAGATTTTTATTTTCGTTAATACAAAATCTGCACTTTTAATTTGCAAGTGGCAGAGGTTTCAGGATTTAAAGAGGAGCATAATGGAAGAGGCCAACCAGCATGCTTTCACTGTCACAGAAAACGCTAAAAGGAGGAATCTTCACTCATTCTTAAACATAGATTTAATTCTTTTCTCATTAGTATGCATACAGCATCTAATGGGTCTTCATAAATGAGAAGAAGAGTGAATAAACAGCACATTTGTTTAGGGCAAAGATCAGAGGGGAAAGTAGTGCTGAAGATGCCTGGGAAGTGTTTGTGTATGGTGCGGTGCGGCGAGGCTTCCATGGAGACAGGCAAACAGTCCACATTCATTTTAAAGTCTTTGTACTGAGGATAATGGGCAGCTCGGGAGAAGGAAAATTGAAGAGGGGAGAGTTTGCAGAGTACTGGACCTCAAAGTAATGTCCATGACTAATTGGCTTTTAATTGGCTCTCCTGTTATTGTTATGGAAACTTCTAACTGCAGCAGAACCCACCTGCTTCTGGCACTCAAGTAACTTAAATAATTCCCAACTAATCATAAAATACCACTGAGGAACGATTTAGCCTTTATAGAGACACATTCAGAGCAGATCAAACAGCTGTGTGAGTATGTTTGTTGCCCTAAGTACAGGTATACAAGCTAAGCTATACTTTAGTTAAAAATAAAGTGCACGACTTGTGTTTTTAAACTAAAATGAGGTTTGATTTTTGTACTGTTTTTCAAAGATGTCAGAGTTGAGGGAACTTGGAATAGTTTCAGTTTTGGCTTATTCCTTACAGGGAATTACACAGTTTAGAAGCTTTGCATATTATTTTTTTTAATTCTGACTTTTCATTTAACATTCAGATCAAATACATTTTCTTACTGGAGGAAAGTGGCTGTGTAGGTTTTCTGAATACGTCTGGCTGTGGTTGGTGCTGTAAGCTGTGAACCCCTTTCCACCAGAAGTTGTCTGAATGGGCTATGATCAATTGATTTTAAATTCCTTAATCTTGAGTTTTAAATGGTTTGATCTGTAAAGTATTAAATATAAAATTTTAAAAGTATGACTTTTTAGCAGCTATAATATAGATAACTAAATAGCCTGGATTTCTACTGAAATAAGGAGATGTTTACAGCTAAAGAGCTTCTATAATGTTGATTAGGGTTCTAGGAGGTTTCCTGTTATTGGCTGATGTTTTAAAGTTTCTTGCCAAAATCACCATCCTCTGCAAGAAAATAATGTTGCTGATGGCAATATACTTTCTTGCAGAATCTTCCATTGTATATAAACAGGCAAATCTTGCAACAGTACTGTCACATGGAGCAGAGGGCAGCTGTTACACCTTGCTGTCATGCAGCACTCTTTCTCTGATGGTTTCAAACATTTTTGAGACAACACAAACCTTGGTGCAGGATAGAAATTTTTCCTTTTGCACTTTTGGTGCTTTTCCTGTCAAGGACACTAGCACAGGGGGTTGAGTGTCTCCAATGAGTTGGAAAGAAAAACTCACTCTTCCTCATCATCTCTGTCCTTTAACACCTTGGTCCCGTTCTGCATCTTCTTATACCTGATCCTCAGAGCTTGTATGGTCTGAGTTGTGGAAGTGCTTATGCAGCTATGAACTGCATTTAGGAAATGCAGTGTGTTTAGAATTATATCATCCCTCTCTGATTTCTGGAGAGCAGCTTGGATCAGTGCATAGCTCTAAGAGTTGCGTCTTTCAGGGGATAGCAAAATGCGGGCTGAGATGGGAGTGAGTGGGTGGAGGGACCTTTTGATCAGGTTTTACTGCTGACAGAAGCATGCAATTGAATTACACCCCAAATAGGTACAGCAGTTAAAGTGGCAATGAGAATCACAGCAACAGCAGACTTGAACATGGAGATGGGATGGGGGTAGAGATAAAGTGACAGAAGATGAAATAAGGAGAAAAAAGTGCTTAAAGGCCAAACACACTCCCTGATGAAATCCAAGTTCTTTAAGTCTTGATGTTGCTCTCCTATCAGTACTTGTTTGGGAAAACCATACACAAAGTAGTTTCTTCTCCTGGTCCCACTGCAGCTCCACATGGAGGATAATTTACTGTGCTGTCCGTTGCTCATTTAACTTGTAGCAGAAATCTATGTGGAGAATGCAGAGAATCTGACCCCCTTGGTGGAAAACACAGATGTCATCATGATGCTACCTGATACAAGTTCTCATGTTTTGAGTGTATTTGGTTTTTTTTAAGGTTCTCAACTTACAAGATGTCAGGAGGTTGCCTTAACCCCTGGAGCACAGACACTACAATATAGCTTTTATTTGTAAAATCTCGGTCTGCTTTTTCTGTGTGACCTTTGCCTCATTCAAGGCAGGGGATGAATGATTTCTGTGGATAAACAACTTTAGAGAGAAGGAAACTTCTGCCAGGAGGTGCCTTTCTCACCTACTGTAGAAGTTACAAGTATCAAGTCAGCTGAGACAGAAGGGATAATGTCCTTGTTAAATCAACTAAATGCTCCTTTGAGGACGTAGATTCTACTTCTCTCTGCCAGAGACACTGCATAATTTTAGGCTGCTTACTTTAGGCTTTCTACACATAATTACTGTGTTACATGTGTACAGATAATAATTGGGTCCTGATTCATGCTTTTGCATGGAGTAGGAGACTGTGGAGCATGAGAACTGATCCTGAAGCATGGGATGACAGAATTTAGGATTTCTGTAGTTTGCTCTGAAACGCCAGATACTGTGCACACTCGAACAAATCAGAGTGGGCACTTAAGATTAGCAGAAGATTTTGATAATAATCTTTCTAGTCTGGTATATTACACTGTGATGAAGAGCATAGTAAAACCTAGTCATTCATTTTCAGTGTAACAGGTAAGGCCACGTGTATGGTTAAGATAAATACCAGTGCATTAAGTGTGACCCACCTAAGTATGAATAGTTGCTCTTACACAGGGATACACGCACTCATACATGCATAAGTTTATTACAAACAAATTAACAAAGGAGCTGGATTAAAACTGCATGGGCACGTTTCATTCTGTGACTTGCAGAATGCATTCCTTTCAGCTCTGAAGTCCAGCTCAAGATCTCTGAATCTCACTGTTTGGTGTTTCCCTTAACCTTTTCTGACCTTGAAATGTTAGTTTACCATCAGTAATAAACTATTAGTCCTTTGGGCTGCTTTGTGGAAGATAACATTTGTTAATTAAGCTAAAAAGATGAGGTAATAATAGTGTTTTAATAAATCCTGTACCTAGCAAGGCACTGTATTACATGGCAGTAGTTCTTGAGTATATCCTGCTGAGTATATCAGACTGCTTTTTGCTCTGTGTGGGGTATTTCAGGGTTAATAATCATTGCACTGTCCAGGAGAAACATACATCACTTTGGAATTATGTCATTCAGATATCCCTGCCCCTTAATGAATTGTTTTGTGACAAAATAAAGGAGATGATTCCCAGATGTTTCACTGGAATAAAGAACTCTATTGCCACACCCTGCTAGCTAGAAATTCTGGTATTTGCACTGAAAGTCTAGAGTTTGGATGCACATACTGCAGAGACTAAATACAGCTAGAAAAATTTATGTATTTCTTCCTTGAACTTGATTGAACTATTAGCACAAAAGCTATTTGCTGAAGCTTGCACAAAATTTCTTGGAAGTCTGAGTTAAAAATCTGGATTCAACTTTCCTCCTAGTTATGGAAATGGCAGTTGTAGATCCATTACTCCTATCTATTACAGAGCTCTGCTCCTGAGCTTCCCTTTCTTCCTTACTGGAACAATTATTTTAGTATAACTGAAGCTTGTGTTAAACTGAATGAGGCTGAAGCTCACATGCAAACAAGTTCTTGCTCAGGATTTCCAGCCCTCTTTGCTTCTAGTTAGGCAGGCAATCCCACTGGCAAAACCTCTCTCTAGGCATTTTTTTGCAATGTCCTTTTAGCCCAGCCCATAAGGAATAGCAACAGAGGCATGTGAAAACACCTCTGTCCCCAGCTACTTATCCGTGCGTTGTGTGTATGTGCTTTCCTAAATCTCTTTGTCCTTCCTGATCTCCAAACTTTGATGTTTAGACTTCTCTCTCTCCTGGTATCCTGACTTGTCTTTTACAGAAAGATGCTTGAAAGCCTGCGACAAAATGCTAATAATTAAAATACCATGAAATTCTAAAATACTGATAGCTACAGCCAAGACACTGGATATAAGGCAGATAAAGAAGAATAGCAGAGCTGTGGTTCTGTAGATAATTTCCTTCTGCCATTGCTTGTATAACAAACAACCCCCCTCATGTGTTCCTTCATGTAGATGTGTGCTATTTAATCCCAAGGAATCCTTCTGTTATCTCCTGTGTGCTAGTGTGTGTCAGTAAAGATCAAATACCCAGTGATTCTTGTAATGTCTTCTAGATAAGGTATTCTTCCTAAACAGTATCAGGAGATCCTACTGAATTCAACTCTTGGAGCTTAGAACGTCTGACAAAACACTGTTTTTCAGTTGCCTGCTTGTAAGCAAAACTGCAGATATCATCAAACATGGTGTAAACTCTGAAAGTCCCTATTTGTTGGCACGTAAATTCCTTCAGGACTTAACTTCATAGATGTAGGGTCATGGATTTGCAGTGACAGGACAGGAAGATGGCTCACTTAGCAGCACTGGGCCTTAAGCTGGCTGCAAGTTCTTTCTGACCAGCACGTACTAAGCACTGGGGGAAATGCTACAGGAGGGGCTCTGACCATCTGTTTGCAAGTCAGATCAGATATTTCTTAAACTCTTAAAAGATAACTGCTTGAAGGCCTGCTTAGTCGTTCAGTCCCTGCAAGTCCCCAAGTGCTCCACATAGGAGAGCTGTCCTGTGGTTACTGCTCTGAGCACAAAGGGAATGTGTGGTTACTGTGGGACCTGAGGCCAAGTGTCAGTGCCAGCAACCGTCTGCTGTGAACGTGCGAAGTCACAACTTCCACCTTCCTCAGATCCTGTATCAGGAAACAAGAACAACAATTACCTCATACCTTGTGTTTTCTGTTTCACCGATGTTTGTAAAAACATCCGTAGCTCTTTGAAGAGAGCTACTTCTGTATGAGATACTGTATAATTTTGCAAGCTTCTTCATATTTAAGCTCTGTGCCTGCTATTCTGATGCTTTTTTGAAATAATTTCAAGTTTCCTGAAAATAGTCTGTGCCTTGCGTTCTCGAAGCCTTTATCGTTCTGGCAGGTGACTTGCAAAAAATAATACTGCCTTTACAGTAATCCATTTAATTACTTTCCTTCCCAAATGTTCATACCTTATTTGCAGTTAGTAGACATGAGAAAAGATTGGCTAGTGTTCCTGCATATTCATTAGGCTCCTAGGTATATCTTGACAGCAAATCCAGCAGCTTTTATTGAGTCTTTTCATGGTTATGTAGGTGAATAAAAACATTCTTTGGGGGTAGAAAAGCCAATGACAGAACTGTACCATAACATGCTGTAGCTGCTCCCTGCATGTCAGAACCAATTTCTGGCGCTGTGTGTTTATTGCTCTGCCTCATCTCCTTTGTCCATGGGTGGGCCTTTGCTTCTCTCAGCAGTACCCCTGACACCTTTATCTGATGAACCTCAGTCCAAGCTGGTTTGCATTGTACTATCACCAAATTGGCTTAAACTTCATCTAAGTTTAAACTTTAATAATATCTTTCCTATTACAGCAGAATACTTAAGCAGGTGCATCATTTTAATGAAATATGTAGTCTCATTGACATAAAACCAGTTTAATTAAGTTTTAGTTTCATTATATCAATTGCAATCCTTATATAAATGAAGTTACACAACTCCACAAACTTTTTACTTTCAGCATTACCATTTTCAAATAATTACCTTGATCCAAGTTCAGGTTATGTTTTCATTTAACAGCTTCCCTGAATCCATTGCTTTATAAGCTGTTGCTTTATAAGCCATTTTTCAGTTCCTGTAATAGGATTATACTGTATTCATTTCCAGGATGCTCAATAACATAATATTGAGACTCGTAAAGGGCTTAGGCAATTTTTAGTACTCCCCTGGGAAAAGCACCTTCTTCTATCCAGTAGAATCACCTGGAGTTTGCAGGGTGGCCATATACAGCATCACTGAACACCAAAGATTTGTAGAAAGTCAATAGAAATTAACACAAATATTTCCTGGAGGAAAAAAGGTGTGACTAATCTGTTTGTCTCACTTTCTGAAAAAACTAGGTGCCATAGATACAGGACTTTGGTTAATTTATAAGCATATATAAAAACTCCAGATGTTACAGCTGACTTCAGAAAACAAAATATGGTATTTCAGGGTTCTATAAGCTAAAACAGTCAAGTAACCAGACTATGGAGTGACTGGGAACTATGGGAATAGGCATATATTAAAAGACATTTAAGCGTGGCTTGAGCACACAGGAAGCCAGCAAAGACAGACTAAAAATGTAATTATGGTCATAGTAGTAGCTGAATCCCTGGCAGTGGGCAGTGCTGCTTGTTACTAATGGATTATTTGCCAGATCTTGATGTTTTATTATTTCTTGAGATGTTATTGCACTACTAAGGCCAGCTTGTGGCTGTTTTTATACTACAGGACTGTTGATATAGGATGTAAGTGATATAACTTCCATAAGTGTATATTGTGTCAGTGTTAAGAGCATCATGACCTAACCTGTTTGAAAACTGTAGGTATACTGGGATAATGGTTTTTATTAGGAAGAGTAAAATGTAGGGTTGTCATTTATCCTGTACTAATAAAGTACAGCTGGAATCATGTTCCAAATTCGCATGGATGTAGACCATTCAGAGCTGCCCAAGGTGAAGTTCCCTGTTAATCAGGACAATGGTACAACAAAATCCTGACAGGAGCCCTTGGGAAGGACTGTAATTTAAGAGATATTAGGACTTCATTTTTTCAGAACAAAGGAGCAGGAAGATTTTATTAGTAATACAATGTCTCTCATTCCACCCCTGAACCTCTCTACCCTGTATTTTTTTCAACTATGTTAGTTAAAAATGTAGTTCAGTTAAGAACAAGCAGAAAACTTGATTGAGCAAGTAGTTACTGCCCTGGAAATTGCAAATAGATTATTTAACAAGGGTGTGAAAAATTGAAACAAAACCACCTTCTGTCCTTCAACAATGCCTGCGGCTCAGTTCCTCTTTGAAATGCTGAGCCATCCAGCAAAACTGCAGTACTTGGGGACAAAATTCAATGCAGATTCTGTGGAGCCTAGCAGGCTATCAGGAACCAGAAACAAGCGCTGAATTAATACATGAAGTACACTTTCTTCATTTATTTTGGATTTTCCAGCTCCACAGTCTAGAAACATGGATGTCTAAAACAAACCAAAGCTACATTAAAGGTAACTTAAGTGATGTAGGAAAAAAAAGCAACCCACCACTTCTGAGAGTGATTCTGTTTCAGTTGCTGTATATTTAAGGTATTACAGAACTTACTAGTGTAAGGTACATTATGTAGGTAAGATCCTTAATTGTACACTGCTCAGTGCTACTGTGGCTTACTCCCTGAATAATGGCTGGTCATATGTGGACATCACAGTCCCTAGTGCAGCCCTATGGTTCCTCCCAAGTCAGAGAGTTAATAAATGAGCTGAAGGAGAGTGGCAGATGGAAGTTGTTACTTAGGAAGGTTGGGTAACCGGGTTTCATGTTTTCCTAATCAACATTACTCTGAATTATTCTACCAAAGGACAGACAGCTCTGCTGCATCTGAGCTGGGTGCAGATTGTTTGGGCCTCACAGTTACTGCTGAGGCAACGGTGCTATTCATATCACGTGCAGAAGCCCCACAGTGTAAAGACGATTCTTTTGGACAGTCTTACAGGTATTTAGGAACAGATACTTCCTTTTGTTTTCATAGAGTTTCCTCAATAGATTTCCACAGGAAGAGACGGAAATCTGTATGAAAAACAGGAAGCAGTTCTCATAAGTTGTCTGTAACATAGCACTAGGAGGAAGTCTTAAAATAAATCCAGTTGTTTGAAGCAGTAGATGATTCCAGTTGTATTCTCTTACTGTAAAAACAATGATTAAATTTAACATCATAGGGCTATAGTAGGACTCAAAACCTCAGGTATTTATAAAAATGTATTTAGCCTTTAATTTTAGGTCACAGTAGATGACTAATATTTAAACTTCTGGAACCAGGTTTTTGTACCATATTTTCTATTTCAACTTTATTGCCCTGGGCAACTCTTGGAAAACTTCTCATCTGCCTCAGCCTTGGATGAGATCCCAGACTTTCTAATGCTGATCCATTAATTCTTGCATCTAGTATCAGACTTAATCTCTTCCCTTGGCTTTCTGACATTTCAAATCCCAAGATTTATGTATTAGAAGAAGGAAGACAGCTTAGGGTAAAATTTGGCATGCAGAAATACTTGTTAATGAAAAAATTCTAGGAATTTCACATTGAAGTTCCCTTCTGATCCATCTTCAAACTCCCATAAATTTCTACCTGTTGCGGAGAAACTGCTCTAATTTCTCCTGTGAGCACTGGAAAGGGGTGGTAAGTTTGTAACTCTCCACCTTCAAAGCAAGTATAGTCACACTAAGAAAATGTCCAGTTGACTGCTGGCTGCACCAAGGAAGCTTATTAATTGATGTGGGCTTGGGGAGGTGGAGGCAGCCCATTAGAAAATAGGGGTATAGCATGTGGGATGACAATTTCTGAGGAAGATACTCTTAAATTTGTAAATCCTTAAGAAAAAATTTGAGCCTAATTTTACCGGCACTTTCTATATTTAATGAAGCCAAACATCTGGAAGAAAATGGATTTGACCTTCACAGTATGTTCATATTTGTGAACATTAGGGATGATACATTCTGTGCTCATTTCTAACACAGAAATAGATAAAAACGAAAGCAGAATATGTTCTTGAGTTTTACTGCAAGGTTTTGAGAAATTAGCAACATTATGTTTCAGGACATATATGAAAGAATGCAAAATCCTCACAATCCCAGAGCAGCTAAACCAAATCCCCTTTTATTCATACTACTTGGCTGGCAATGCAGCTGTTTTAATTTCAAAGCTATACAAGCTACAAACCAGAATTTCATGGAAATGTTTCAGGCAAGGCATAGTCTACTTCTTAGAGTTTCCATTAGAACAAGCACAGAAGGCTTTGTAGGTCTGAAATAGTCCCATTGAAATCAGAGCAGAAACAGTGTTTCAGAGTTTCTTTTGGCTTACTCCCATGATAAAGCCTGATGGGTTTTGTTTGTTGCTTGAGTCAAAACTCTTGACCAAGCCAGTTGTAGGTCTTTGTAGTGAATATAGATTTAAAAAAAAAAAAAATTTCTATAGATATTTTAAGCAACTAAATGTGAAGAAAAATCGATATCATCTGTGCAAACTGCAACACTGTTGAATCATTAAACCTGAAATTTATGAGTAAAGGCCCCTTCTTCATCCAAACCACCAGTTACGGTTCTTAAATGATCTGGATTGTACTTACTGCTCGCCACGATCTTTCATTACATGATTATTTGCTCTCTGTAGTGTGTGCCATGTTGTTCGGTAACCGAGAGAGACTAATAATCCTCTGAGTAAATTTTTATATGCTGCAGTGTTTAGGCTGGTAACAAGAGCTAAGGTAGAATTTAACATGCTCTGCCTGCATTTTTGATTGTAAATTCCTTGAAACAGGGCATGAGTACATTAAACATCATATATCTGGAGGGTCCTTAAAAAAAAAGATGCTGGCAGTAAACTAAGACAGCTGTACATCTATGTCCTCTGCAGATTAATGACAACATTCCATGAGCATGCAGAAGTCTGGTTTGCATTAGCAAAGGCTCACTGAATTGCATTCATCCTGGCCAGAACTGGGATATTTAGGATAAATACTGCTTATTTTCAGGTCCGCATCCTACTGGGAATACTAATGACCTTAGTTTCAGATGTAAGGGCTGCTATTAATGCTTGCTTGAGAAGTGACAGACTCCAGATTTGATGAAGGGTCTAAGTGCTAAAAGAACAACTGGTGTATAAGTTTCATTTTCTAGCAGAAACATTTGTTTAAAATGCCAGATCATTCCCAGATCTCTAGTCAAAACCCAAACACATCATTAGTAACAGAAAGAAAGAATATATCACATGCAGTTCTATTTCAGCTGGCTTTAAAACCATGTCATGTGCAACCTCTTCAAGAAGCCTTCAGGTGTCTATACCAGTGATGAAACAGAATATCATGTAGTGAGATTCGAGCAGCAGCTTTAAAAATTACTATTTAAATACACATACCAGAATAAGAAGAATTGAGCCTCTCGGGCCTATAGCAGTGAAGGAGAGATATGATAGCATACACACAAGTTCCCAGTATCCCTTAAGACTACTGTTTACTTCAATTCTTGGGCCACCAGGATCAAAGGTTGCTTCAGAGTAACCTATCATTACTGTTTAGGAAAGGGCTTAGCAGATCTTGACCTGCGGCCGAACTCTAATGCCCACCTCTATTTGAAGAGTTTCTTGTATGCAGCCTTTTCATCGGATCCAGGCAATTTGATGCTGGGGAAATGTTTCAGCTGCTGCATTTTCTAACTAGAATGTGACATTGGCAATCTACTTTTATTCAGTTGAATGTATATTAGAACTTTCCTGTTGCAAATGGTTCTGAGATGTAGGACTCTGATAGCTGGGCTGTTAAAACAAGAACTGCTTGTTTAATGTGCCTGCTTTGTGCATGTCACACTGTTGATTGTGACCGACCTCTGTTTATAGATGGAGACAATTAGACTATTGTTCACTGTATCTTACCTCCCCAGTACATATCTGGTAGCTCAGAGCCATACCTATCCTGTTTGAAATGTTGGGGTCTGTACTTCTGCAACTAACTGTACTTATTTTTAAAACCTGGCAAGAGAGCCCACAGGCACTGTTAATTGTGAAATAATAAGGTTGTTCCAGCACATCCCATTCTGAGGGGCGTGTGTTACTGATGTGGACAGGATTTATGTGACTTATTCATGCTAGCATCAGGGTGGCTTCCTTGGTAACTCAAAGGAACTGATACCTCTGTGCTTAGGAAATTGTAATTGAATTTTGCTGCTGTCATGCTCTTTTGGCTCAAAACCTGGGAAATCAAATAGGGTTTTATCACCATACAGCTAGTGCTGCTACTTCAAAGCAATGTATTGCTTTCCTGTATTTCACATTGCCTATGTAAAAAACCAAACACCCCCAACCCAAAGTTAGCCTAAGTTGCAGAAGGACTGAGGATTTCCCTATACAATTCTAAAATCAGACACATGACTATAATGTGATGTCACTGCTCCCTAAATTTGCACATTTAGAGTATTTGTGAACACATTTATAGCAAATATGTCCTTGTTTGTCTGCCCACTGTTAATTAAGCAGCTACGAGCTTGTGTGAAAGTTAAATCGAGTGCTCAACTGTTTACAGAGAGCCCCAGAATGATGTGACATTCACCTTGGTCCGGTTTTTACTGCATTCTAAAATAGCAAAGAAACTTTACTGAAGGACTGATTTGAATTTTAGAAGTGACTTGAAGCAAAGGTTGTTCACAAAGTTGAATAAGGACCCAGCTGTTACTGGGATTTTCAGATGCCCCTGTAGTAAAAATGGTAATAAAATTTCTGTACTGACTTAAACAGAGATAAGTCCAGAAGTTCATAATGTAGAACCCAAATTTGACGTCATGAAAATGATATCAGTGGCTCGATTTGAGACACTTGGAGCCTGATTATTCATGATGTTACACCACCAGTCCATATAATAACAAGTTAGAGAAATCAAAAAAAAATGTACATGAGAACATATTGATCTTTAAATCTTTAAATGGATATAAGAAAAGAATTTAGGAATGACTGCACTATACTTAGAGTTTCATGTTGCCTGCTGTGCTGCCTCTGACAGGGAGCTATGGTGGAAGCTTCAAAAAAAAAAAAAATAGAGGCCCTGAGGATGTCTAGAACAATCTGACCAGGTTCCAGTAATCAGCTTTTTGAAGTTTACACACACAGAGTGTGCATATAAACCTCTTTGGTGTTTTAATGGATGTATTAAAGCTTGTCCATATAGACATGTAAAAGCTTATCTGAGTATTTAAGCAGTTTCATAATCTCACAGCACCATATCATTAATTTTTACTGCAGGAATAAGCATTAATTATTCCTGCCTATTGAGGATGCTAGTGTTGTGGTTTAATTGTGCGGAGTGCCTGTTTTCTTTCCACATTGGCTCCCTCTGCACGCTGCAGAACGAGCCTGGTGTGGGTCAGAGCCTGTTGCCTTGAGGGACTCCGCAGCAGCAGGCAAACAGCTCGCAGTAATTCACCCGGAGCAGACAGACCACTTCCACTTCTTCCAGTATAATAAAACCAGACTATGCTTATGTACAGTGTATCCAGAGGTCTCTTAGAGGACTTCAGAAAGGAATCATATGTACTATTTCCAAGCTCTGGCTATTGCAGTGGTCCCACCGAATTGGAAAGACTCAATCTGAGCAAAGTTTTGCTTGCAGAATAGCCTTTTTATCCAAGGGTGAGATTAGTTGACAGGTTTTGTTGGTTTTCTATGAGGGAAGCTGTATTTTGCAGTATAGTTATATCCTGTCCTGTTCAGTGCTGCCCTAGTTACTGACTTCTCAAGTCACAGGAAAAAGTGTAAGCTGAAATATCTCAACATGTTCATGAGATTCACCCTCGCTCCTTAAAAACCTCCCAAAGATTCAGTGCCTGTAATTCCTTACAGTTTTTAGGGTGGTTTTTGTTTGGTTGGTTTTTGTTTATTTTTAAATAATTACTGTAATGATTATATTGTCTCTAGCAACTGCATCTTCTGTGGAAGATGTTTGGCTGATACGGTGGATAAAGAGGTGAGATTTACTCTACTGTCAGTGGACTGCCAGTATCAGCAGGACCTGGGGCTGATTAGCAGCTCTCCAGACTATACCTGATGCTTTCTAAGAGATTCTCTAATCCTAGATAAGAAATGCTGAAATTAAATAATGTCATTTTGAGGAACATATTTGATAAAACATAGTTTATTATTAAAAATTTAAATTTCCTGAAGGGGAAAACTACGATATGTGTTTATAAAACTGATGAATTCTCCTGGTAGAATAGAATAGTTGAGTTGGAAAGAACCTACAGCGATCATCTAGTCCAGGTATAATGCTTGTAAATTATTGTTTGTTTTTTAAATTGTCTGTATTTGATGTTAGTGATGGAGTTCTCTAAAATTCATAGCATGTGGTCTTCTCCGAGACAGATGAGAATAGATTTTAAATGAGGTTTTCTTAATAATCTGAACAGGTAATTTTATCATGCTCCTTTATCGCATATACATTTATCTAGGACTGAAATATTCAGCATACAGCCTGTATCTCATATCTTTGATTCTGGAAAGTACACAGTAACCTCTATAAAAAAAGACTACAGGAACAGCAAACATCAATGTCAGAGTTCCAAATACAAGTAAGTCCTTGGCCACATTTGCACAGAACAAAGTAATAAGATCTATTATGCAAAGTTACTTTCACATCTTACCATTTAAAACAGAATAGTTATTATTCTGGTGATACAAATTATTACAATGGTTGAAGTAACTCTAATAATACAGTTTGAGTGGTCGTCATATATTTATTAATGAAAGCCTACTACCATGGGAGCAGCCATACTGTTTCAGATCGAATTCTTTGTATTCCTAAGCAATGCTGCTGGTCTAAGTTTGGAATGCCTGCTTTGCTCATAAATGTGGAGTGCATCATGCAAGTGGCGTGGATGTGTGCCCTATAATTAATAATTTGTTTCATGCAATCTACGTAGCTCTCCTGTAAAACACAAAGTTTATCTCATTCTGATTCCTTTCTGCTTGTCTAGTCAGGCTGTTCTTATACCCTTACAGGGTTTTAAGTGTATTAATGGAGAATCCCCTTTTCCCTTTAGAACCCCTTCATTCCTTTTTTCCTTTGAGCTATAATGTGTATTTCTATTGCAGGACTTCCTGGACTGGAAGTGAGAAAAATCCCTCTCTCCAGGGTTACAGAACCCCACTTTCTCTCCATGACAGCCCCAACAGAGTGTGAGAAACCAAGTTAGGCATGCATTTATGGGCAGATAGAGGTGAGGCACTTGCATACGTATGGTAAATGTAAGGTATTACACATCCCTCTAAATTATTTACAAGATCTTTAGTGCTGCATATGTATATGCACATACCAAGCAACTTGGAGTGAGAAAATGTGAATAGAGAAATACTACCATGAGTTCACGGTGGATGGCTGCAAACATCATGAAGGACAAATAAATGTAAATATCAAAGCATGTATTTTCTTTCTGATAAAAATACAGTATTTTGAAAAGGCTTTGCTTGCTCCCAGATCTCAGCCAGTGTGTTGATAATGACTGGCCCAGTGCTTACAAATTATCTTTTTCAATTATGTAGAAAAATATTTGCTGTCCCAGCATGTCAGAATCTCTAAGCCTAGCTTTTCAGATTAAATTTTGCTGTAAGCACGAAGAGATAAAAAGGATCTTTGCAATATTGGTATAACTGTCTCTTACACAAAACCTGACATCTACATTGAATAGTGTGTGTTGGTTTCCAGCTCAGCAGGGAACTTCTCTGATTTGAATGGAAATGAATTAAGTGATTTGAGACTGGACAATAGGCATCCATCAAGCTGAGTCCAGAATGTGAAAGCGTGACCTAGAGGCGGGGACTTGTGCAGGGTTTTGTCATACTAGATTTTGGTTGGACTCTTCAGCTATGTAAACCTGTATCCTATTCATTATGTCCCACAAGCAGTGGATTATGAGGAGTGTGCAAGAAATGCTGTGATTGGTTGCCAATGGAAAAGTTTCATCTAACGCTGAGAATCAGAGTTTAGTGCTCACACTGAAATAGAGGGTTCAGAGATTTTCTGAAATTCTAGCTAAAACTTATCCCTAGAACTCAGAAATTCTCACCAGAGTAATAGTTAATCCAATTTATATCCTGCAGATTTCCAGGTGTATACAGTGATAGTTCGTAGCAACAGTGTTTCAGTGCCTCTCATCTAAAGGCAGAAAGAATTAAACAGTATCTGTAAGCTCCGATTTTATCTTTTCCTGTCTTAGAGGTAATTGTAGAACCATTAAATAAGACGGGTAATAGCTGCCTGCTTCTGTGGTCACTATAATCTTAACCTTTTACATGGGGAAACTGATGTGAAGGGAAAACATCAACAATTCTTCCAAAGCTACAGTCTTAAGTCTGAGTCCAGACTAAGCTCAGACATGGGCTCTCTAACATTGCAGGTCCATGAGATAAGCTTGATTCTCAGAGCAATAACCTGGAATTACTGCAGATGAAGACAGTGTGATGTTAGACACTTCTGAAATCAAACTATATTTTGTCATTAATGTATATTAAAATTTCGAGGAGAATACACATATATACATTTCCACTGATATTCACATACCCTATTGTACGTACTGGTCGTGTACCTAAGTCCTTTGGCCTTTGACTCTGCAGTACATGTGTCAATTTACTTGGTTGCTCAGAGATGTCATATTTCTATTTAATAGCTGCTAAGAGTTGAATTTGGGTTTTGTGGTGATTGTTTTTTTTAGTTTGGTATTTTTGGATCTGTATTTTAGTTGCTTTTTTCAACCCATGTAACCTTCCATCAAGCTAGGAAGGTACCCTGCATCTTGCTTTATCCACTGTATAAGAATAGGTACCCTGCAGCTTGCTTTACCTGCTGTGTAAGAATCACTTTTTTTATTGGTCTACTTGAAACCCCACTCCTGCTTTCAAGTGATGACTCACAGTTCTTGCATTGGAAGAGACTGAACAATTCTTCCTTATTCATCTTCTTGATCTTGAAAATTTTACAGACTTTCTGTGCATTTTCCCTCAGTGCTCTCTTTTCCACATCTGCAAGTCAATAAATAATTTCGATGCCTTTTATTTTCAGGCTTGTTGCCTTTCCCATGCCTCTTCCAGTTTTATTCTGGTTTAGGTGGAGAATAATAATTTACTTTTTTTGATATGGGTGTTCCATGAATGTGCATAATTGTTTTCTTTGTATTGTTCTCTATTCATTTCCTAATAAATTCTAATATTATATTTGCTTTCCTCACTGCAGCTCATCAATTGAACAGATACGTTGCTAGTTACAAAGCTGAACGATTCAATTCCTAGGCAGGTTTAATAAGCTCAGAGTCCATCACCATATCTACTCCACTGAAGCTGGAACTATTGTTTAGGGTTGTTTGGTTTTTTTCTCCCCTGACCCCCCAAAGTGCATCAGTGTTCATTAACCTGGTGGGTATTGCCTGCCATCGCCCGGTCACTCACTATCCTCAAGTCTTTCTGCAGCTTTTCACAGTTGATCCTGGTTTTTAACATCTTGGCTAATTGAATAATGTTAAAATTTTTATTCTCATTATTATATTCTCTAAAAATCAGATAATTACATTGTTGTAGCCTTTCTTGTCATGTGGTATAACACATATTTCTTCAACTAAAATACAAACAAACACGTTTTCAAGTACTAAAGCAGACTGCCAGTCATGGCTAGAATTAGGATAAAAGTGAACTCCTTCAGACAGTGGGTATTCAATATGAACCCAAGCTTTATCATTCAAATGCACTTTTAGTTGATGTGAATCTATATACTGAGATAGAACTCTACTGCTTTTAATTCCAGAGGTTAATTCAGACTCACCTCTCAATTATGATAACTTCTGCAGTGTTTTTAATGAGATACAAACATCTTGATTTATCATGGTTTTTAATATATGATAGGGTACCCTTTCTTTTAACATGAATTAATCTGTTAAAAATATAAAATCTATAATGTATATCATCCACTAAGTACAGTATGCATTTGTTTAATTGAGGAGGGGAAAAATGCCCTTTAAATTTAAGGATTCACAATCTAAGCCACATAAACATTTTTACACCTGTTTTACAGCACTGACCTCTGACCTGGCACTTTGTGTATTATATTCTCTGCCAGATCATGGTTTCACAGTTTCGTTTATAAAGTGATGGAAAAAAATCTAGCATTTTCATAAGGATGGCAAAGAAGCATATGTTCCCAGGGTCCTGGGAGGACTTCTGTCTTTGAAAAGTTGCTTCATTTTAAGCTTGGTTAAAACACAAAACAAACATTCAGAAGCATTGGTTTGCTTAACTGCACCAAAAATAATAAACACTCAAAAGCAAACTCAGGGCTCTGCGTGTTGAATTGAGGGATAACTCGTAAGTCTGCTTTTAAAAGCAATACAGTACATGGTTTTCTTTCCATATTTCAACAGCTCTCCCAGCTCACATTCATCTCGCCTGTTGTGTGCTGTTATACCGTTCTCCCACCAACACAGAACTTAATTCAAATTGGCCGTTCTTGTTGCCAAGAAAAACTTCATTTTGTGCTGATTCTCTGACCCTTTCTGGTGATAGTTCAGATCTTCGTTACACTGGTCATCCTACCGATCCTGTTCTCTTTGCCCAAAGAGGAATATCCTGGCTTTACAGTTCACTTGATGCATGCAGGAACCTTACAGGCTGTGTTTGCAGATGTAAAAGGTCTCTCTTCCCACCATGGCTGTCCAAGCACCAGCCTGTTGTAATGAAATCGAGGAACCCAACAGCTGAGTGTTGTCTGCTGCTTTTGGATGGGCCCCCTTTTACTGCTCTCAACAGCCGCTTGCTTTGTTTTGTACAAACTATGCAGTTTCATCATTCATTCTGACTGTTTGATTTAAGCTTCCCTTCCCTGGGTCAAGAAAAAGGCTGGCAAGGGAGGAAGGATGAAAGAAGGCGACGCTTTGACAGCTCCTTTTTCACGGTAATGAGTAGCACTGCTCTTTCTTTCCCCGCTCCTGTTCACCACCGTGGCCTTTTCTTTCTTTACAGAGCCACATGAAGGGAAGAAATTGCCAGTTTGGCTCTGCCTTCCAGGGACTGACTAGATAAACTGGAGGGCTCTGGGTGTCTTTTGTGAGCTCTGCCTCTGGAGTCACTGCTTTGTTTAGGGGTTATTTTCTGTTTGTTTCCTGTATATAATGACAGGTAAATGCAGATTAATAGAATGAAAGTTTTGACTTGAGTACAGAGTCAGCAAAGCATCAATTACTTCCTGGTGACTTCTGTATCGTGCGTCATGCTCGTTCATGAAGCAGAGGTCCATTAATTTAGCTAGTCCATGGGAGTCTGCCACATAAAAGCTCACTTTGCTTGGAAGAGGAAGAAATAATTGCTACCTTTCCAGTATAATAATCTTCTGTTCTAAAAACCCCATCATTTAATAAAAAGGTAATTTAGATTCTAAGTAACCTGGAACACTTGCTTGATGTAAGACAATGCTGTTTGCAGAACCAGAGTCTTAACTGATAAGGCTGGAGCCCTGCAATTTAAGTATACATGACTTTTTTTAGTACTTCACAAGTGCCAAGCCTTAGGGATTGACAATTTCTCTGATTTATTATAAAGTACAGGTCTAAACACCTCAAAACTCTCAGGATTTTAGATCCTTAATCATAATTATTTGATGTGAATTCAGAGCGTAGATCATTCGTATACTGCATAATATTTACCCAAAAATGTTTAAATTTACATACTTTTAAAATCTTCCTATTTTAAATGCATTTGAAGCATCATTTGGCATGTAAATCATGATGAACAAAGAACCCCAGACCAAGGAGAGCAAAGGGAACAACCGAAACAGAGAAAAGTAGCAAGTGCGAGACTGACAGAACAAGAATAGACCTGGTATATAATTCAGCTGTATAGAGATTAATCATAACTTTTCTGAAAGATATCAACCCCTTGACTACACTGAAAGGTCTTTCATTCAAAGTCAGTGCATTCACCCAGGAATAGCCTGCCAGTGGCAGTAATATTTCACAGCCAGACTTCCCCTCCTTGCAAAACCAGTCCCATCGGAGCTGGGGCTCCAGCAGTACAGACATGCACAGGCTTTCTGACAATATAAACGGGGAGCATTTGTTGCTGTTTTCTTCTTTTTCCTCTACTAAAGGAATTGTCCCTGGGGGCCATGGGCAGTATTGGAAATTGAGCAGCTCTGTGTGTTCATTAATGGAAACCCAAATCTTTCAGACTAAGGATCAGCTTCTCTCCTAATTTTTTGCTAATAGAAGTTCAATTTTTTTTTCTTTTGTTGGTTGGATTAGGAATCTGAGGGAAAAAATGCTTTGCATCTAAGGAAATTGCCTCTTGAACATGAAATGATATATTTTGTTTCAGTTTCATTATTTCATTTCAGATTCATTTCTTTTTTTGTATTTTACAATGGTGTGTTGAAATTCAATTCAGTTACACTGATTTAATGTAATTCAGCCCAAACAAGACCACAGTTTCTCTGCTTTTCCTTTTATTTTTTGTCTGTGTGAAATCTTTCCTGATATAAGCTAAATAAGCAACTAGTTTAAACGGTTTCCAAACTGTATTTTTGGAGGATGAACTATTCAGCCCAAGTACTTTGCCTGGATCCAAATGAAATCAAAGCAGTTGCTGCAAGTGAGAGTGGTTCATCTGTTTACTTTATACATGCCAGATCTGTCAAGCCACCGAAATCAAACCACTGTAAACAGCCTCCTTGATGTCTCTTCCTTCTGTGGTAGAGAGTATCCATGAGACAGATGCGTGCTTTTAAGGCTATGCCTATGTTGCACACTGTAAAATCACTTGAATTAATTCTGAAGAGCTTGTGCAGTGCAGCTCTGTGGCACTTGGAGACTTGGGCTGCTTGGGGTGTCGCAGTGATGCAGTTGCACTGCCCTCAGCTCCGGAGGGAGCTCAGTGGGAGTCAGCTGTTGATGTACCACAAAATACAGGTGTACCCCAGTTGCCTATATGCTGTTGGAAATCCTTCCTTTGGATATTTGCTGGCACAGGAATGGGTAGCGTAACCTACTTTTCTGCAGTTTTCATAGGCACCAGCTTTGCTTTGATTGCTCGTCTTTCTGTCTTGTGTAACTTTGTGCTAAGCAGAGTGCTACTTGGACCTACCAGCTCCAGGAGTGTGAAAATACTATACTCAGAGCACAGCTTAAACCTGACAACGCTCTGCTTTAAACTTGGCTGACCTCACCATATGCAGTTCCAGATACTTTTATGTTATGTGAGCCAATGCCAAGGACATGTGATGAGGTCAAGTACAGAGAATAAAAGCACAGCAGATGTGCTGCGAATACCAGATTTTTCAGTGTTATGATTAATGTGATATCATGAACCTTCCCTGAAACATTCTGCTGCGAAAAGAGACTCTTCGCAAAACAAAGCACAAGGCCAGATTTTATTCTGTAGATTTATTGAAAGGTTTGGGGTCTTTCCACTGTAATCTGATTCCTAACACTTGGCACCCCTTTTCTTGAAAGGGATGATGTGTGGTGTGATGGCAATTAGCACTTGAGCTCAGGGACCCTTCAGAGAACATTTTTTTCCCACAAACAAGGAGGGACTCCAACAGGCAGCCAGTCAGTCACAACCTCTACACCTTATTTTTCAAGTTGTTTTAAGAACAGTGCCATAAAGGGTGAAGTTGCTTGTTATACAGAAGTAAACTTCTAAAGATGTGTCAGGCTCAAAGCTTATATTTCTTTTTACTTTTTTTTTCTTTTCAAAAAGTACATTCCTATGTGAAATGGCACTGGCGGCCAGAACAGCCAGCATCCTGTGACACAGGTATCTGCAGTGATGATCATCCTTCATTCTGTGCTTTATGTTTTTAGTCTTTGAAGTTGAGCTACAACTTTGTGACCCTTTAAGGACACATATGTCTATTCATTTTTATCAGAATTCATTGGATTTTTGGGTGAGCATTATAAGATGCTATAAAAAGCATAATGATTCCTTTTTTCATACATAAAGAATTTTCTCGGTAAATAACAACTCAAGGCAGCCTCTTCACATGTCTTGTAACTTTTCAGGTTGCTTGACTTAAGCACAGAGATAGGTTCCACATCTGGAATTGTGCAAATCTCTCTTCTCTGTAATGGACTGAAGGAAATACGAGCTGATCCTCCTGCCCTTCCTCTTCCCCTCTTCTCCCTTCACCCCAATATCTTACTGTGTTTGAGTTTCCAGTTTTGGATTATCTCAGAACATGAAGCTTTAAGATCAGATGCAGAGAGTGTTCAGTCCAAGCTTTACTTACTGTGCAGGGCATTCCTTTCTAGCTTTTTTCCTAGTTCGAGGGCAGCATTTTTTCTGGGTTGTGTCAGAAGTTTTTCTTAGTTTTTTTCTGTGGCTACAATTTTGAATAGTTGAGATTCAGATTGCCAGGCAAATCTGGCAAATAGGAGAAAATATGCTGAGTATCACAAAGTGAATACCTGAAGCCAGGCACTAGGGAGGCAAATACCAGTCTGCCCTGTAACTGTTCTCTAAGCAGGTGGCCAAGAGGCCGATAAAGTTGGAAAAATGTCCTGGAGAATGAATGGGAGAGAACAGTACACTACACATGGCCAGCGACTTGCCAGGAATTCTGGCTGGAGTGAGAAGATGGGTAAACAGGACAAACTCCAGCAAATATTTGCAGTGCTGCTCAGTAACTGTCTTGTCACTGAAAATACAGAAATTGCCTATATTGCATTTCCTAATGTCAGTGGTGTTTACTATCTCATCCCCCAATCTGCTTAGAGTCAAGGCAGTTTTAAATAGAGACTGACTGTCTGCCTCCCAAGTAACATCATGGTGTTTAAAATTTAATCTTTTTGATCTTGCCTGTGCCATCCCAGTGATGGGGTGCAAGAACTTAGTTTGGCTGTGGGTCTGCATTATGACAAGTTCCCAGTGAAGTTACGTAGTCAACTAATTTTACTTTCTAGATATTTCCCTCAGGCCTGCAGATAATTTAGTGTTTATATCACCTAGATGAGCTTTTTAAAATATAAGTTAATGATGAAATAGGACAGTTGCCTCTGCATCTATTGGAAGGCTAGATGAATTTCTTTCTCTGGATGGCTAACTCTGATAGAGAACTGGTTGGAGAAAGCTGCCGAAAAGAACATATTTCTTGCAAATCAAAGGCCAGGTTTGAGTGCATTGGTCCTTCCAGCATTTCCAGATTTCATGATTCCATGCTTTTATTTCTGGGGCACATATTAAAAATAGTTTCTGTTGAGGATTTTATCTGCACAACATATGCAAATTTCCCTTGACCCTATTCTAGGGTAGCTTCACTCATCTTCTCATATCATTGTCAGTTCGGGGATGTATTCAGGGGGTGAAGCCTCCTCCCATTCACATCATTAATCCTTCTATATTCTGAGAGCAGACCTTTTTAGCATAAATTAGTTTAATCTGTTTGAAAATGTGGGTTCTCAACATCTCTCTTACAAATTACCTTGTCTGTTTTGTATCCTGAAGGAAAGCAAGATGAGGAGCAAAGAGTAAAGAATTACTTTTTATTGCTTTAGCAGAGCTCTTCCTCTCCTCATTTTCATCAACTCATTTTCAAGTTTTATGAAGAATAACGTTTTTTTCCCTTTCAAAGAATGCAGAGTTCTCTGCTTGTACCTGAGTGCAGATGATAAGCAGTGTTTGATTTTCAAAGTTAACTGATATGAATTGACAGCATAAATGACATATGCTAGACCCCCTTGAGATACGGTTGGTTGATTTGTTTTAATTTTATCTCTGGAGGGGTTCAGTGGAGTTGTTGAGTACTTCATACTAAATATGTGTTTAAGTGCCTGACTGAAGCACTTGTCAATGCTCTCTGGTTCTCTGGTGGTTTTACTTCAGATTTTTGTCAGTATCTTTCACATGCAGGGAACTAAATACAGAAGCCCCATGTGTAAGCACCAGCTTACACTTTGAGATTATGTATTAGTATTTTGTCTTACAAAACTGACCTGAAAAAAAAAATTAAAATACTGCTGGCTCTCCAAAGCATCAGTTAGGGGTTTTTTCAGACTTCTGTTCAGGAAATACTTATTGCCCACCTATTGTCTTGTCACTCCTATAAGCAAAGGAATGGTCCTCATGTGTTCAGCAAATCTAATGACATGAGTGTGCAGGCAGAGCAGCACAGTGGGACCTGGCCATGACAGACTGCTTAGTGAGGGGGGAAAACTGGATCGCCCTGGAAAGCATCCTTTCCTGCAGCAGCTCTGCCGCATAGAAGTGGCTAGAAACTCGTCAGGTTTGCTTGAGAGACAAATAAGAAGGCCAAGTGTGTGGCTGTGTAGGCAACAGGTCCTCCATGGCTCCCAAGGAGGGGTGTATGTAAGGCTTAGTGGCAGGAGGCTGCAAACTCTTGGTTTGCAGATATGCATTTCATGGTAATAAATAATGGTTCTTTTTATGTAGCTCTCCTACACTGATGTTACTTGGCTTTTAGGTCAAAACAGGTGCAGAGAGCCCAGCCTTGTCAAGCTATCTTTGTTCCCAGAATACCCCAGTGCATTGAGCTTGCTGTGCCTGTATCTGCACGCAGTGGGATCTGTGTGTCAGGGCCTGTCGGATGGAGGGTATCAAGGTGAATGCAGTGGTAAGGTCTATAAATTGAGCACGACAATAGTACTCAGCAGTGCTGTCCTATCGCCAGCGAGCTAAGCCCACCAGCAAGAGGGCACCTAGGAAGCCTTTGTGGCAGATAGTGACCTATTGCTAATATTTGATATGGAAAGGTGCTGTACGGGAGCTCACCCAAGTAATCCAGAGGGTTGCAACTGAGGGCTACGTATAAGCTAGGACCATTTCTGTTTGATCTTTTGGTTCTTGCAATGACAGTGGGGAAATTACTTTGTTCTGGGAGGCAAGCTTTTGAGGTGGTGCAGCCTCTGCAAAGGAGTCCAGTCTCATGAGGTGATTTGAAAGGGTTGGGGGGAGTAGCTGTTTAAAAAAAATTAAAGTTATCTTTGTGGGAGAAATTAATCTTTGATTAATGCTCATATGAGACAAGATAGACATGTTGCAAGAAAGTTTGGGCAGTAAAAGATGTCCATTTTCTTAGGGAAAGACTACAAAGTCAGAGAGGTGCGATGCAGCTAGTCAGGGCAGCCAGATGAAGGAGAGAGGTGCATTGCTGTCACTGAGCGGGGACCACCAAGCTGCTGGCTGAATTTCCAGGCACTAATTCAAGAGAGAGCAGTGCAGAAACACTGACTGCACACCTGGGGGGGGAAAAAGGTCTCTCTGGTGTAGGAGGGGTTAGCATGACTCAAGTGATGCACATAAGGGCAGGAGACAGCTTTAAAAGGCAGCACATGTGTGAGAATTGTGCATGAGGTAACAAAACTCCTTTGGCTCAAACTATCTTTCTGTTAGAATGCTTTAATCTCTCCATCCTTGGGAACGTGTGTGTGATGGGGGCTGCTAAGTGACAGCGACAGCGGGTTCAACAAATGGTGCCTGCTCAGGGCTGTGGGAGGAAGCCTGGGACATGGTGAAAGCACGTCCACCCCACTCAATGGGCAGGGTCCATATGTGTGGCATCGCTATTGTGCTCGCAGTGATTTACTCCCAACACAGCAAATAAGGCAAGCCAGATGAAAAGGAGGATTTAGTGGGAAACCGGGGGCAGTCTCCCAAGAATAAAGGCTGTGTAACTAAGAGCCCAGCCCTGCAAAAGGCTGGAGAACTGGCTACATTTCCAACGTCAGAATTAGCACAGAAGTACAGGCTTCCCTGTGGATAAATGCACTTGCATTAATTTGAATAGATTTGAAGTAAATGTTTTGCTATTATCATGGGAAACAAACAGTAACTTTAAAGAGAATTGCAAGACGCTTCGTGCATTTGAAAGAAAACTAGCCCTTCCATGGAAAGAGGTGCTATACCTGTTCTGCAGTGCCAAACTAATGTATTTAAATGCTCTGTACAGTTCTCTCTACCATGTATAATGATAACTTTCATTATCCCTTCTTGTGAAATCAAAACATTCCTTTAAAGAGTTTCAAATGAGTAGTAATTGGATTTGCTAGTTTAGCCTATGATTATTCTATGACTAGAGACACGCAAAAGTCAGCTTCATGAGATACCAACATGCTTACCTGCTAGTGAGCATGAAAAACATAAAAGTTCTGGGGTTTGGGGCAGACTTCTACATAATATATAATTTCTTATGATCATGTAGAAGAAAATAGTAGATATAAGCAGAATTAGAAAATAAAACGACATCAGAATAATCTGCCTGAGTGCTCTTGCAGATGAGGCTCTGCAAAGTAACATTTTATTTTGCCCTCCGTGAGCTCAGTTCCCAGACTGTCGTGGCTCTTAACTGACTGCCATCGGGCACTGCTCCTGCCTGTGATTGTCTTGCCCAAGGATGTACGTATCGTTAGCGGTTCTGTCCAGTCTTTTGTGTAGTCCAGCACATGCACACCCACAGTCTCTGGGCAAATTTTATGCTATCTGAAATAAATTGCCAAGATGCACTTCACCAGCAAAATATTGATGACACTAGCCAAGCAGAAAGCTGTCCAGACTTTATTTAATGTCTATTTTTTTTTAATAGAAGAACAGTTCCAGAATGTCTAAATAGAAAATGTCCATTATCATTCAGATTGGAAATGACCTTCTATGTACAACTCCTTTTGTGGATTAGTGTTTCTTTCCTGGGGCTTTTCTTTCTTCACCTAACACAGCTGGCTCTGTAACACTGAAGAATATTTCCATATTCCTCTCCTGTTCTTGCATTATTGATTTGGATTGGTTTGGTCCATCTTGTTACAGACTAAAAAAAAACCTGGGAAATTACTGAAAAGATTTAGACACTGTCTCCTAAAAGAAAAATGGAAGTACTTCTGATAAAGGAGAATCTAGAGCATAACTTTTCTAGAAAAATTAACACTGGTGTCTTTATGAAAGAAGTAAGTGGAGGAAGTTATGCCAGACACCTCCACCATCATTTTTATAAGACACTATGAGGGGATAAATGAAGCCTCTCTGTATTCCATGTAAAAAGGACTCCTACTCATTAACACATATAAATGCTGATGGATAATTAAGTAATTTGGGAGACAGACCATGCATATGGGAAACATTTTTGGTATTTTATGACCCCTTTCACTGACCTATGTAATTACTGTGCTACTGGCTAGCACAGCAACATAAAAACTCTGAGAACATCTCCATTATGAAGTCTGTTTCAGTTCTAAATGACCTTTCTTTTTACTTGTTACACTGGGATCAAAAAAAGCCTGTCCAATTCTGTTATTCCCTCCAATGCTATTAAAGAGGAAAAAATCTGTAAACTTTATTAAGTAATCAATTTCTGAGCCACCTACAATGTAGTATAGAAAACAGAGCCAATTTATATTTGGCAAGAACAATTCACGTCAAAGCAACCTAATTTCCTTCCCTGACAGGGAAAATGGCTGAATGGATAAAGAGAAGCGGTAGATGTGACACTTTTATTGTAGTACCATTTTCATATGTGACATTCTTATAAACAATACTTATCAATCATGGCTCTGTATTAGAATACATGGATGGTCTCACCTTGAGCTAGAGTGAAACTTGTAAAAAAAAAAAAAGAACTTAAGGAAGAGCAGTTGATGATACACATTTGGAGAGAGCCTATCAATTGGAGGCCACCAGAATCTGTCCTGGGACCTAGGCAGGGTGTTCATTCAGTATTTTTCCTCTGAAGTGAATTCAACTCATGCTTTTCAGTAAGGAATGTTTTGACATTTACCTTTAAAGTATCTGAGCTGACTTGTTAAATTAACGGGGATTAAAAAATAAAAAGGACTAATGGTGGTGAAAGGGGACAAAAACGCGACACATGCATACAGTGCAGGAAGGATGGGCTGTGCACCTTAAGAAGTACCTGTAAACTATCTGGTCAGCTACGCTGGCTTGGGAACCTAATAAAGTGATAGGGAGGTTTCAAACCCTGCTACAAGAACCTGCACTCCAAAAAGTTTGTTTCAGTCAAACAAACTTCAGTTAGCAAATGTACCAGAGATGTTGATAGCAACATTGTGCATTAAATTTGCAGGAATACGAGTCTGTGGGCAGAAAAGGCAAATTAGGTACCTCAATTAAGGAAATCATTTAATCACTTGCAGGTACTTAAACACTTCAGATGCAAACTATGTTGTTTCCTGAGTTAGGGATTATGACTTAAGGTCATCGTGGTGATTCCAGGTCTGATAGCAAATTGGTATGAGATGGAGGTCTAGAAATGGGATTTAGATGCCTAAAGAGCTTTGAAAATCTGAATTTAAAAGAAGAAATAGTTTTGCACATCTGCAATCTTAAATGCTTTCTGCAGCACACTCAAATCCCCACCTATTTATCTCTGCTGCTACCTTGCAGCATTAGTTCTTGCCAAGCCTAGAGCCTGCTTCCATGATCGCAAACCTTCTGTGGTACTTGGAGAAGACTGCTAACTGGAGTACTGACTTAAATAACACTGCAAGTAATACAATTGCCAGTCTGAGAAATCTGTGGGATATAGCAGCTATCCCTCCATCTCCACGCTTCGGCCAACTCATCAGCTTCCTCTCAACATACACCTAGGACCTCACCCAAACTATGCCCATGGCCTCTAGACTTCTGCACAACAGGAGAAGATGGTTGTTTGTGAGCAGAAGGGGTTTCTGCCACCTGTAGCACAAGCATAACTGAGTGCAGTAAGTGGGGCGAGCTATGATGCAGGTGGCTGCATAGGGCAGAGACAGCCCTGCTAGTCTCAAGCCCTTTTGTCACAGTAACACAGAGCTCTGCACTGCTTGGCTTACCTGTCTTCTGCCAGTTTGGGTATCTTTGTGTCATGCTCTGGAATATGTGGAATTACGGTACCCCATACACTGTGGAACCGTGGAATATAGCAGCACATAAGTGATAATCATTGTTAAGTGGCTCTGTTATTAAGCTGTTTAAGCCAAGAACCATATTACATGGATAGTGCTTTATGGCTAACATAGGATTGAGACTCATTGAAGGGTCTTGCATGTGGAAGCTGGCCTGGTCTTGTGCTAAATGTGCCATGTGGCTAAAAAAGGGGTTTATGTTCCAAGTGGTCAGTCTAGCATCACTCCTGAGCCTAATGCTCACTTTAAACTAGCTTTGAATTTGAAAATCAATATTACAGATGGAGATTATCTTACAAAGAACTCTGTCTGTTTTGATATAAGCCATGAAAGTTCCTGCTCTGCAAGTTGACTTTTCTTATTCCCTAGAACCCAAGGGAATGACATGAAGCTCTGACAGGGGAGGTTTAGGTTGGATGTTAGGAAGAGATTCTTTACTGAGAGGGTGGTCAGGCACTGGGACAGGCTCTCCAGGGAAGTGGTCCCAGCACCGAGCTTGACTGAGTTCAAGAAGCATCTGCATGATACACTCAGTCACGTGCTCTGACTTGGCTGGGCCTGTGTGCTGCCAGGAGTTGGACTTGATGATCCTTATGGGTCCCTTCCAACTCAGGATATTCTATGATTATTGTCTTTAACTAGTTCATCTCTCCCTGTTTAAAGGCAATTTTTTTTTTTTTTTGCTGCTTCGTGCTTTGGAAAAGCAATTCTGCAGGACAGGAACTCATCTTAAGTCTTTGGTGCTCATGCCAGGGAGAACTTGGTAGACAGACAAGTGGTGTGATCTCTCTCGGCACCCAGAGAGCCCTGTAAAGCACAATCATCTTGGATGTTATGTGCCCTCACGGTGTTTTTTAAAATCCTATAGATGTTTAAATAAATGCTTTTATCTTCTGCAACCACGTAGGTATTAACATACACAGTGTTTACAGATAAACACCGGATAAAATGATTATTTTTAGAATTTCCTCACTTCATAAACCAGTACAATAGCTATGATGCTACAAATAACTCACTACGGATCCTTCTTATAAGCAAACAGAGGAAGTATAAGTTTTGGAAGAAACGAGTAGATCAGAATAGACAGTATGCTAAACAGTCAGGAAAAAAATATTAAAAAGAAGCTTTATTTTGAATCAGTAATACTACAAACACTTTATCCCATAGGTCAGTTTGAAACTTGGGCAGAACTGCCTAGTGTTTAATAACCATCAGCGAGTCTGAGTTTTGTCTAAGCCAAAGAGCAACAAAAGCAGCTAACTATTAAATCTGCGACCAACTTTCTGAGTTTTGGAAACATATTTACTTCTGCTATTACAAAACTGAGGTTCAGTTAGATGATGTATTTTTTGTTTGAAACTCCCACTATGGGTTAGTGTGGTTTTAGGAAAGCGTTGTAACTTTTCTCTTCTGGAGCATGACAAGTTCTGTATCAGCCATCTGGTTACAGCTGGCTTGGTGTGTGTGACTTAGCCAGCAGGAAACATCCGACTGGTTCATAGTTAGCTAAGGTGAAAAAAATAAGTGTGTTGGAAATGGATTCTGAAGGACTATCAGCAATTTCTTTTGGGGCTTTCTTGAAGTATTACTGCGCTGTGTCCTGTTGCTGTGTTTGAAGGGTAACTACAGCTCTCCAACATCCTTACATTGGCCTCCCTCCCACTGAACAGCCCAGTTCTGTTACAGATCCCTACCAAGAAAATTGTTAAGTAGCTTCTAATTTCCCGCTGGCTCTGTTTTAGAAGATGTCTCTGGAGACATTCAATAAGCTACAACCATTTCAAGCTAACTTGTGATTTTATAGGCATTGTTTGACGGACTCAAACTTACCTATAGTGCTGCAGTTCCGATTCCAGCTGCTGAATGTATATTTGCAGATGTGGCACTTTGTTAGCTTTCACTTCTAGCTCCTTCACTTTGCCGAGACTGTTAAGGACAGCGTGTCTTGCCTCTTCGACCTTTTTCCTCATTTCTGCTTGTTCCCTCTTCAGGTTACGGTTGCAGTCTTCCAGACTGACCAGAGCTTCCTGAGAGCTCTTCAGCTCTCTTTCCAGCTCTTGATTGAACCTAATTGCTTCTTCAATTTGCCCATCCCTGGAGCTCCGGATGAGTTCCACTTCCTTCAGAACACTTTGAAGGCACTTAGTCTGGGAGTCATTCTGTGTTAACTGTCTCTTGCTCCCTGTAAAACAGGTCTCCTCTTCCTTGTGGCTAGCACGGCTTTTCTGCAGTCCTACCTGAATGAACAGGACCAGAAAGCAGGGAGAAATTAATGTGTTTAAAGTAAATGATATTTTAATCAAGACTGAAAATGGCTGGATTGGGGTGTCTGTTTCTTTGTTTTAAATGACATAGAATTGATCAGCAACTAATAAGCTACTTACCTTTATGAAATACAGAGACAAGGAAACAATGTCTGAAAAGTAGTATTTAAATACGTATCTATAAATTTAATTTAAAAACTACCCATAGTGGAGAATTAGGTTATTGCACAAGTTTCTGTATAGCTTTAATTCATTAGTCTGTCCTCAGAAGGCAAGGAGTGTTCCCACAAAAGTATTTCCAATTAAGTTTTTTAAGTCCTGTTCAGCAGGAGTCCTGTTCTGGAGCTCTCATCTTTGTCCTCATTCTTTCTGGAGCCTTTGGTGACTTTGTTTCTGACTTCCTTTCACTTTTCAAATGAAAATAGCAGAAGTGGCTTTCACCTGCCATGCTGGACGTTGCGAAGCTGGACAGCCAGCTAATGGGAAATGGACTGTCACATGTGGCGCAGAGTTTGGTGAGGGTTTTGTTAGTGTTAAGTACACCCTGCTCAAAACCTCCAGAACAAGCTGTGACCTCAGCCCTTCAGTGCTTAGCCTGTTCTATGCCACTTCATGCCAGAGTGATTTAGCTGCTGCTACACATGTATGTGTTTCAATTGAGCCAATAAAGCAGAAACAGAAACCAGCCCCAGAATTAACAGGGCTCTGCAGAGGGGCCAGAGGCTATTCATCAGCCCCCTGGCAGAACTGGGTCCAGCTCTGAACTTGCAACAAAACACACTTGTAATGTTTCTGAGGTAAAGCTCTCTGTAGGCATTTATGGCTCGGGCATTGCATGTGCTTGTGCAGGTAGGAATCAATAGTTCTTTCTTGCTTTGGAAACAAACTGCAACAGTGCATGGCTGGTATATAACTGCCCAGCTGCACATGCAATGGGAAAAGCAGTATTATATCCTTAGGTTTGTTAAATTGACGTCGTCTACCGTTTTAGCAGAGTGGTTTTCAGCGCATCCCTTGTATACGTGTAACTTCACAGTGGGGAAAATACAACACTTCTCCTTAAAGACTCGCTGTAACCAGACTTTGCTAAAACGTTAATGCCGAAGGTGAAGGAGTAGCCTGGGGCTGTGCCCTCCCCTTTATAAACCGGGCTGGAGCCCGAGCGGTGGTTCCCGCTGGATTTTCCGGGAGCGGTGTCCCTCCAAGACCCGCCTTTACTCCCAGCTAGTTTAAGGCGCAGGCACCAGCCGTGGGAGTGCTCCGGGACCTCTCGGCTGCCAGCCGGGCCGGCAGCGCACTCACCTGCAGGGCCAGGCACCGGGCGTCGCTGCTCTGCAGGGCGGCCCGCATGTCCTCCACCAGCTCCCGCAGGCTGCCGTTCTCCTCCTCCAGCTTGGCGATGCGGTCCTCGGCCTGCTCCAGCGCCACGATCTCCTCGTAGCACTCCCGCGAGCAGGGTCCCGCCGGCCGCCGCCGCGCCGCCGCCGCCTCCCCCCCGCCGCCGGGCCGGGCGGCCGCTCCGGGTGCGCCCGGGTCCCTGCGGCGGCGGCGGGGGCTGCGCAGGCGGATCTGGGTCTCGATGTGCTCGCTCTCCCGGCCCAGCGGCAGGCGCGGCACGGCGCGGCGCGGGGCGCTGCCCGCCTTGGTGCTGAAGTAGCCGCAGAGGCGGGCGTGGAACTGGCGGAAGGTGAGCTCGGCGGAGAGGCCCTCCCACAGCCCCGCGCACTCCTCGGGGTCGGCCGCCGCCTCCGCCGCCTCCTCCAGCCCCAGCACCTGGCAGAGCGTCCGGAAGTCCTCGCCGGGGATCCTGCCTGCCCCGGCGCAGTCCAGGTGGTGGAAGATCTCCTGCAGGTACTGGTCCAGGCCGGTGGCCAGCACGACGATCTCGTTCTCCACGCCGCGGTCCAGCCCGTAGTGGTAGGCCAGGGCGCTGACCAGCCACTGCGTCCGCCGGGCCGGCCGCCCGTACGGATCCCAGCCCTCAGGCGGCTCCATCGCGCCCGCCTGCCCCGCCGCGCCGGCCGCGCTTCCCGACCATCCTGCCCTTGGGGCGGCCGCCCCGCCGGCTGCGCCCCCGCCCCGCCTCGCAGCCCGCCCCGCTCGGCGGCTGCGGGCGGGGCGGCGCGGGGCGGTGTCCCGGGGACGGAGAGGGGCGCCGGGGGATGCCGCCTCCCGCAGCCGCGCCGGAGGCCCCTGTGCCCCCGGTGCTTGGGTCGCTTTTCCCGTCCGCCGCCTCCTGCTCAAGGGGGGGCCGCAAGCAGCGGACGGTGCCTGCCCACCGCCGGCCCGGCGGGGTTCACCGGACAAAGCTGGCAGGTGCCACCCGCTCCGTGTGTTTGCCAGGAGCAGGGTTTCAGTCGAGCCTGAACTTTGTTTGTTTCCAACTTCTAACTCACGCTTCCTCTTTAACGCGAGCAAAATGGTAGCATCGCAGAACCCAGTTTGACAAGTAATGCTTGCGAACAAGTGTTCCCACTAAATTAGTGACTTTACTGTGCTTAAAAGTTGATCATCTTTCTGTTTGCTCAGGTTTTTCCATCTCTGTAGATGAGGTGTCTTTACGGTATCCATATCTGTTTCTTAAGCTGTGTTTGTGCTAGAGTTGTGTAAGTTAAACAGACTGCTCAGTGATTTTTGTCACTCTTTGGCAGGACCTGCCTTGTTGAATGCAGCTACCTTCAAGGAGCAGTACAAGGGACATGCCACAACCCAGAGGCGACTCTGGGGCCAGCTGTGCCCGAAGTCTGAATAGAGTGGCAAAGTGGGGGTGATAACAGGCTTCATGAATAGCCCCAGACAAGGCAAAATGGTGAACCAGGTCTGGGGTCTATCCAAGAAGTCCAGTTAACAGCAGCAGCAGGCTGGGCTGGAGGAAAGTCTACAATGCAGGTTCAAGGACCTGTGATAAGTACACCTGCAGCATCTTCAGAGATGGATGTGGGGCCCAGGGCTGGGTGCAAACGGAGCTTTTGGATAGGGGGTGTGAGTGGGGATCTAGACTGAGGTTGTTCAGGGTAGGTAGGGTCTGCTGATGCACTCAGAGCCTGGATGCTGCTTTTGCTCCCCACAGTTGAATGGGAACATCAGCTGACTTCTGTGTGCTGTGCATCTTCAGAAAAAGCATCCTTTAGAAGGTTGTTGGGTTCCTCTTTGCTAAAAATCAGGTTTCTGATTGTTTCTCTGGCGAGTTGGCAACATACAACACTGTCTGGCTCAAAATCACCTTTTGGCTTTTATGTTACAAGGTGTGTGTTCCCCTAGGGTACTCAGTGCTCCACAGGATCAGCCTTCCTATTCTAAAGAGCTGAGTTTTATCCACCAGTGATCTGCTCTGTATTTATTCTCCAGAACAGTAGTGTGTTTTGTAACTCTGCTGTCATTAAGAATCTCCTGTCCAGCTCATGGATTTACTTCAGGAGTTTTGGGGTGGGTTTGTTTGATGTATTCTTCTACCTTTAAAAAGTGTTTCTCCTGTTTTCCTCTTGTTTGAAGTGATATATAATTTGTAGCTTACAGTTCTGATTGACTTGAGGAGAGACTAGATGAACAGATTATTTTTCTGAGGGTTACATGGTTGTACATATTATTAGCTCACACAGCCCTGAATACATATCAAACTGTAACTTGTCTTAGTCTGATAACATTGTTAATGCAAGAAATTGCCCCAGGTTCAAAATGTTCCTGTAATGCAGCACCAGAAAGACAGGAAAGACAAAGCCATAGATCTTGCCTTTTGTTAGCAGATACTTTGTAAATCCACATCTGTTATCCACACACGAAACTGACTGACCCCAAACCAACTTAAAGCAGCAAGGCCGTGGGGTTAGACAAGGGAACAGTCTAAACTTGATTTGGTCTAGCTAGTTTAAATTGTAAAAATATTTATCAAGTGGAAATAATTGATTTAAAGGCTAACAGAATCTTTAGCAGGCTATAAACCTGTCAGCATAAATTGTACTTTAGGACCTCTGGTTTGCAGTTGGGTTTATTGGTGGTGTCCCTGACTAGAAGAGAGGTGTCGTTAACAGCACTGGGGAGTGTGTGGGCCTCTCTTGAATTCCTCACTGCCCATCTGCTGGGCTTCTGGTTTGAAAGAGGGGAGGATGTAAAATGGCATGGCAAATCTCTGGCTCTCTGGCTGTCACAGGGAAACAAGGGCATCAGAATGATGTCAATTCACTTTCACCAAAGTTTCATCTCTGAAAGGAAGCAGATAATGGCAAGATAGCCCAACCCTTTGGCCATTGGATTGTGTTTGACTTCTCAGGAAGAGCTCTGACTGCTGTGCAGTTGGGTTTTGCATTGTGTTTTCTTGAAAAACAACCACCTGACCCAAGACTTTTAAACACCAGACAACTGTGAAAACAGCTGGACTGGAGAAACCTTAAATGTCACTGTAGCCTCTGTGTGATGACGGGGTTGGGTTTGGTAGAAGTAAACTTTCCTTTTGCAGCCTGCTTTTCCTTAAACCTTAAGCAGGCCTTGCTCCACACGTCACCTTTTTTCCACTGCAGTGCTGCTGACGTCGGAGCTACAGAACAGCCTGTCATGGTGTAATTGCAATGACTCTACATTTACTCCCAACTACAGCAAGACTAAGACTTTACTTCTGACCCAGAGAAGCTTTGCCTGTTCCTTGACTTATTCTCTAAACCTGCTCAGAGAGTTGGCAACAACTTACTATTCCAGGACTGTTCCTAGTTCCACAGTACACTCCAGCATGGAGGTACTTTGAAGAGTCCCAGCTGTAGAAAGAGCTGACGGGAAAGCAGGACCTGAATGAAGCAGCTGTTTCTACAGTGTGGTGGTAATAGTTGGAAGTCAGAAGCATATTCAAATACTGCTTTTGAAATTACTTAGCTGTCTGTTTTTATTTTAAGAGGTTAAAAGGTGCCACAATCAGACTTAAGCTTGTTTGCCAACATCACTGGTGAAATAGTGATTTAAATTGCATTAGGTGGCAGTGTGGTGGTTAGTTAAGACTTGTAAACTAGGTTTACAGGAAAAAAAATGGTTTAAGCTTAAGTTAACTATAGTTTTCTTTCACAGTTCATATCTGGTGCAGGACCAAGGATCAGCACAGTTTGTGCTTGTCTGATGACCCAGGATAGTCTGGTCTCGTTTGGGTGGCAGGTTGTTGTTAGCCAGCCAGAACTGTGAGGTCAGCTCATCTTCCTGAAAGATCACTTCATTACAGTAAAAAAAAAGTCCTTCCAGACTTTCTGCTACCAAGAAGAAAGTTAAAAATGTAGTTCTAAGTACCTAACATCTGTTTTCCAAACCCTTTCCAACAGTCGTACTGTGATCCTATCGACACTTTTAAAATTGTTGTTTCTAAAGCAGTTGCTTTCAGAAAGGACTTAAAGCAATATTTGTGGAGCAGTGTTGTTCTTGGCATATTCTTGAGGTTACTTGCAACTCGAAAAATGTTAAAATGTTGGGCGTTGTCTTTTTGTTTGTTATGTCCAGTGTATTGGGATAGCTCTGTGTGTAAGACAAAGAAGGAAAAATCTTACACTCCCACACTGGTTTGGCTGGAAAGGGTCCTCAAAGCCCCCCCAGCGCCACCCCCTGCCATGGGCGGGGATACCCTCTGCTAGCCCAGGGTGCCCAAAGCCCCATCCAGCCTGGCCTTGAACCCTGCCAGGGAACCTGGGGCAGCCCCAGCTTCTCTGGGCACCCTGTGCCAGGTCCTCCCGACCCTCCCCGGGAGAGATTTCTACCTCACATCTCCTCCCCATCTGCCCTCCTGCAGCTGAAGGCCATTCCCCTGGGCCTGGCCCTCCCTGCCCTTGGCACCTGTCCTTCTCCAGCTTTCAGTCCTTTCTCTGCCCAGCCTGTATTGGTGTCTGGGGTTGCTCTGACCTGTGAGCAGGACCTTGCTCTTGGCCTTGTTGAACTTTGTGCAGTTCACATAGTCCCACCTCTCCAGCCTGTCGAGGTCCCTCTGTATGGCATCCCTTCCTTCCAGTGTGTCAACTGCACCACACAGCTCAGTGTTGTTGGCAGACTTGCTGAGGGTGCACTCAATCACACTGTCTGTGTTGGTGACAAAGATGTTAAACAATGCCAGTCCCAGTTCCAGTCCCTAAGGAGCAGCATTTATCACTGGTTCCGACTTGGACATCGAGCTGTTGGTCGCAGCTCTTTGAGCATAACATAACGTAGCTGAATTTCCTGATCTGCTCTGTAGTTCTGTCCTGCCTGCAGCATGTTTTCCTTTAATACAGACAAGATTTTCCACATCCGCATCCAGTGAGTGTGTAGGTAATTCTGATAAACGGGGCAAAAGGCTGTAAAGATGTTCTGTATGTTTAGAGACAGGAAGATCATACGGGATGGATACAGGAAAGAGTTTCAGTAGCTAATATAGGGAACCTTAGCAAGACTCTGAACGTAAGAAAAGGTCTATGTTAAAAATGGACAAGAACTGGTGTGTGGAGCTTCTCTTGCTGTGGAGCTGATGGAAGACCACTGGACTTAACAAAAAACCTGACCTATCTGCAGCTTGGTTTGCATCCTGAGTGATATTACTCATTAGATCCTGGATTTTTCTCTTGGCATAAACTATTTGAAGGGAAGAAATGATGTGTTATGTAATCTGCAGAGGAAACAGCTGCAGCTCTGAATAACCAGGTGGTGTATTTGACATTTTTTAGCTCAGCATCTGGAACAGTTTTAAGGCTCTTCTACAGTAATTAGAAAGGAGAAATCTATTGCTTTCAACTTTTATTTAGTGGTGTTATGGGGTAAATGTTTCTTTTTCATGAACAAATGTTGGAGTAGGTGGAGAGGAAAAATTGGGACTTCGCAGTAGGATGAGACCAGAATTTGGCTTGCAGTGCTTCAGTCAGTGTTACTCCTGTTCCATTTCTCTGGCTGGTAAGTCTGCCAGCAGTTCCTGTGCAGGCTGTAGAGAGCAGACGTGATCTGAGCCTCTGCTACAAGGTTTTGACTCTGGTTTAGAGTGTGTATCTAAAGTACTTTAGAAAAGTATACTCTTTCTAAAACATTAATGTCATCTTTCCTCCACCTCCCCCATAAATTAGACTGTAGATTGTCAGGATAAATGTGTGTTGTTGGGATTTAGCCTTTTTAGAGCACTTCTATCTCCTGGATATTCCTAAATACCAGAGATGACCAAGTCTGTGTGTACAGGTGAGGCAGTGGAGGCACAGTGGCTGTGAGGAGTGCAAGCAGGGTGATGGAAGCTTCAGCCTTGGTGTTTAGACCCATTTTGTGTCTGTCTGGCCACTCCAATGACATCTGGGACCTGAAATCCCTGGAAAAAAAAAAAATCAGTTTCCTTATGGATAAGTTGGACGTCTCAGTCTACAGTCCCTCAAAATGGCATGCTGGACAGAGCGCTGCGTGGAGTTAGAGCACACAAAGAACATGGGTGTCCCCTACTCCTTGTTATTCTGAGGTTTTATGCATTTTGCTGAGGATTCATAGCCCTGAACCTTTGCCTGAGAGCAGCTGTGAGTATGTGTTTCTGTCCTGACGGTTTGGGCTCTGCCAGCAAGGGGAGCGTGTATGTTCTGTTCACTCCTTGCTGGGACTCTGCATGGTTTCAATAAACCATGGCACATCTCAAGACTCCCTTTTCCTGTTGCGCTTAGCAAATCTTGAATTCTTCTCACAGTGCTATGGCTCCAGCAGAAAGACCACAAAGTGCATCCCTGATAGTTAGGTGTAGGTCTCACTTCTGGTGGTCAGAAGATGGAGGTGCAGCAAAGCCTCAGGGAAGGGAAGAAGTAGACCTGGGTCTCCTGCCTGCAGGTTAAGTGGAGTAGTGGTCCTGAGGAGAGCGAGACACACTGTCCACAGTCTTCTGTTTCCTCACAGCAGTGTTTCAAATGGTTGTGTTGCAGTTTGGATGCAGCCCTGTCTGGTAGGTATCCAGCAGGTAGATCTGCAGCACTTGGGAACTGAGGGCTGAAGTGACAGACTGTCATCTGGGATTTGGGTCTTGAGCTAGGGTAGGTGTGAAAGGGGTATCAAACTGTTCAAGCATTTAAAGCGTTGGATCCTTCTGGGCTTTTTATGTGCTTTTCAGTTTTGTATGAAAAATCCAGGTGCTCTCACTGAGTTTATCTGAAAGAGATTTACCAAGCGCCATCCCATCCATGAAGGCTGCGGGAGATATGGGAATTCCTCCTTAGAATACACCCTGAAATGCTGAAACATTTATCCATCAGGAAAGGGTTTGATGACAATTGTGCTTTATTCCGTCGATGTATTAATATTCACTCAGCTGCTTTTTTTGCAGACAATTGAGATGTCAGCCTGAGTTCCTAATGATGGGTTGTGAGACATAATCATGTGGGAAAACAAAGAGAATGAAATCTGGGGAATTACTCACCCCACCCTTTTTCACGCCCCTCGTGTGAAATATTGTCAAACTAAAGGGACTAAAGCAGGGTTAAATACCGAGCTGTTCCTATGAAAATAGGATGTGTGGATGGTGCAAGAAGATAAAATACTTGATTATTATTGGTGTATAGTAGTTGAACTAATCCTGTAATGGTTTTGCTGCTGTTTAAGGGAAGCTGATAGGTACAGGGAATGTTAGTTATAGGTTAGGCATCCAGCTGATAGGTACAGGGAATGTTAGTTATAGGTTAGGCATCCTGAGTCTCTGGAAGGGGAGGTTGTGAATAATGGATGTTCCTCAATTTGCACTGCAGTTTACTGCTCAGGAGTTCTGGTGTAAACAGTCCCTGTCACTGTCTCCGAATAACCTATCTCCATTTGTTTCTGAGTCATTTGGATGGTTGTGTTCTTTGAAGTACTGAGATGTGCACATGCTCAGACTTCAGATCTGTAAGCTGTGTGCACAATTAATTACATAGTACCGACTGTGGACAATCCATGGCTCACTCCTCTGCCCGCTCTGGTGTAAGGATCATCCGTGTCCAACACACCAAAGACAAATTTATCTGGTGGGAAAAATTGTGAACGTTTTAAAAGGAGTGTGATTGCATTTAGGAGGGGTTTAATCCTAGGCTGATTTGGTAGTGCAAGGTGTGGAGGACATTACTCCTCCGTGGGTTTAGTTCAAGTGGGCAGTTAGTTCCCCCTCCATTCCGAAATGACAGAGATGCAGAAAAACATGTAAAACACGAGGTGTAGGTAAGTGCGTTGTCACTGCGGCGTTAGGAGCCTGTGAAAGCTCAGCCCTGGGAGCTGCAGATGCTCTGGCCAGATGTTTTCGCTTCAGTTTCCCGGACGAGCCACCCAAGCGGGATGCCGCCGGAGCAGCGACACCGGCTTGCGCGGCATCCCTGCGGCTCCGCGCGGGTCTGCGCCAAGGCCAGGCTCGGCACCGCTCCGCCGTGGGACGAGCTGCTGTAAGGAGCCGCGGGCAGCGGCCGCTCGGTGGCCGGGGGCAGCCGGGCTGGGGTGCGCCCCGCGGAGCGGCTCCGGGCGGCCGGCGCCGGGAGCGCCTCGTTAAGGCGGCTTTGGTGGCTCGAGGAGCGGCAGGTCTTCGGCAAGAAGGGGCCGTGGCCGGGTCCCGGCCCCTCCGGGGCTGACGGGAGAGCTGGGTGCCCCCGGCCGTGCCCCCGTCGGCCGTTGTCAGCCGTTGTCGAAGGGCCGGTGCGGCAGAGCTGCCCGGGCTCCCCCCGCAGTGGAGCTCCTTTCAACACTCAGCTTTGCAGTGAGGCAAGGAACCGGGACTTTGTAGCCTCGGATCAGACCCACACCCACACAACTGCCTTTTCTTTTTGGCGGGTTTCATTGCTGTTTGCCGAACGTGTTGATGCCCTGTTACCCTGGCTTGTCACTTGGAGACTTTTGTGGGGATTGTACTTGCACCTAAAAATTAATCCCTTGTGTATATGTGTTATGCGCTTTGGAAGCATTTTCTACATGGGAGATTTTGGACCTCCTCAATGTTATCCCTCCTTGCTCCTGCTTTGGAGTAGGGGTTTTTATTTCAGCACTAAAATAAAACTGTTTTGTCTTGTTCCATAGCCTTGAGTCCATTGCCTGACTGCACATCAAGATGGCAAAGCAAGAGCATAAAAATTCCAAGGCAGTGGAGGAAGATGATGAAGAGGAGATGACAGATTTGAACGCAACCTGCTCTGAAAGAACTTTTGAAGCTGAAAACCTAGAGGTGCTTGGAGGTGTTGGACATCTGACCCCAGAGGGTGACAGCAGCAGGCTCCTCCCATCTGAAAAATGTCAGGTGGAACCAGACAGCTGCCATACAGTGACCTGCACGTTCACAGTTTCACTAGCTGTGCCTGCCCTGCCTGCGGGTAAGTATCTGACATGGCTTTTCCTAGGAACCCTTTTTTTATTACTTCAAAACTTTGTGTGGAGGGCCCCAAATGGTTTAGGGAGATAAAATTTAAAAAGATGTTTGTGGATTTGAATTTTCCTGGGTCGATTGCTCAAGAAAATAGCAGTGGGACATAGGAGCTTTTTATCATATGGTTGTCACTAGTAGCTGAAAATCCTTCCTGACTGCTCTCTCCTCAGTAGTCACAGTTATTCACATTGCTGATCTTAAATAGATTTTTGGCATATTGTACTCGAGTAATTATGATTTTGGATAGTTTAAAGGTGGCATTGTCATTTTAGGAGAAGGTAGCAGCTGCTCAACAGACTGACGTGCGGAAACAAACTCCACAGCCCGTAGGAGGTTATAAAGCAGTATATTTACTGCAGTGCTGGGTGCAAGGGGGATCGCTCCTCTGAACTTGCACACCTAAGAGACAAAGCAAGCATCCTTTTACAATACACAAGCATGCACATTCACTAAGGGGATTGGGGTATTACAATCAGTTGGGGAGTAGGCATGATTATTATCATTATTTCCTGGGATCCATTAGCGTAAGGCCCCTCCTCCTTGCACAGGCATGCTGCTGTCTGGTGGTGGTCCTTGGTGTCTTCTGGATTTAGGCTCGTAGCCTTCTTCACAGTGTGCTCTTCACCTTTGGTATGGATTGCTGAGTTGTCTGGACTCCAAACCACAGAACTGGGTCTAACTAGATGGATACTTCACAAAGATGATCAAGTCCCTCTTTTGCGTGGAGGCTGGTCCTGTTAGCTTATACATTGTGCGTACAGCTCAAGGCTGTCTCCTTATTTTGGCTAGACGTTAGTTCCAGGCCTTGCCATTTGCTGAGCTAAACTAGATTGCATTACCAGCGTTTAACTATTGATTCCCTGAATTGAGATGAGGGACGATTTTCCTGTGGCATAGGGGTGTTCAGGAGGAGCAGGAGCAGGTGCATTCAGCCTTCCTCTGAGCAGTGTGGAACTCTGCTTTATGGAAGTTACCTTGGTAACAGGACATTTGTGCCTTGGGAATTGCAGTCACTGGACATCATACTGCAGGAAAAGAGAATGAAGGGGGGAGCTCCAGGAACTTCACGGGCTGTTATGGAAGTTAAACCTGGGAGAGAACTGCAGGGTTGGGCACTGGGATAAGAGTTTCATGTTCAGCAGTCATCTGTGTTCATCATTCTGTTCTCACACTGGAATGCCTGTTACCCTTCAGCCATTGCAAAGAGCATTAATTGTCCCTGAAAGTAACATCTTTGATAACATTTAATACTTCCAAATAATTCTAATATTCTTTTAGGACAAAAGCGGAAGAAATCTGATACTCCTGATATGAGGGGAAAGAGAATTCAAGCTGATGAATTGGGAGATATTCCAAAGATGCAACGTTACTATCACATGGAGTACTCCCTTCTACCAGATGACCTTGAACCCAGAAAAGTAGATTTGGTGTTGTTTGGGGTGGCTGCAAAGCTGTTTGCAGAATCTGGTTCCAAGGTAAAAGCTATAATAGAACTAAGTAATCCAAAATGTCACATAGAGAAGGTGGGAGAATGTTTTCAGATCTGGAGTGATGTTGTTACATGTTGTTTTAACAGCTGCTTAGGCCTTATCTGCACACACAGATAAAGAACAAATATCAAGGACAGGACTTGACTCTGCTACTCCAGATCAGCAGCAACTTCTTAGATTTGTAGTTAAGAGGCCAGTGGATTTCAGAGTATTTTACTTTTATTTTCCTCTAAATTATCAATTTATTTAGGATTATAGCTTTTTTATTTCAAGTGCCAAGATAATAATATCATTTGCAGGCAACTATCAATTTTATTAACAATGAAGAAAAAAAATGTATGCCTCTGATCTTTGTTGAGAAGAAAAAGATTTTTTAAGGTACTTGAAGACTGGATTGGATATGTTGTTTTGAATGCACCTTGTTTTGTTAAGAAATTATTTCAAAAAAGTTAGGTGCTATTTTTAAAAATTTTTTTGAGAGCCTGACTGTTGGTTTTAACACAGCCTGTGCACTCTGAGGTGTTGTCTTTGCTCGACAGTCTTTCTAATGGCCCTCTTTGATTGCTCTGCACTGAGTATCAGATTGATGTTTTTCTTAAACAAAATTCATTTGCAGAGCTGCTGACTGAAATGTGTTGTATTGGCAGTTCTGAGGAGTGCTTTGTTCTTACAGGTTACCAGCATAGACAGGTGACGTTTGGAGCCAGTGCTTTAATTTTGTAAATACCAATTCAGCATTGTAAAGTGTAGGTATTTGCTTTGATAGTGTTCTGTGAGGTCTTCAGTCTACCATCTCACGCTGAGCAACACAGTTAATGCTGTTTGTTTTCATCTTAGGTCTTCATATCAGACCTTGACATCATCTTTTGTTTCCAATAGGCTGTTACACCATGGTTTGAAAATGGCAAGATGTGGATATCGTGGAACCACAGCATTGATATCAGTGTCACTAGTGACTATCTAATAAAACTAAGAGATCACAAAATAATTTTAAAAATCTGGGATACCAAGGACAAAGTCTCCTCAAAAGCAAAGCAGAGTAGACCAAGCATCAGGTCTTCACTAGAAGAGGATGAAGAGGCTGTTGGTAAGTCTAGTGTAAACAGGCACATTGTGAAACACACCTTGAAATCGTGACTGCACCTACCGCTAAGTTACTGCTGATATTATTTGACATTCACATGTCATTCCCACTAAAATATCTCCTACTTGTGTTTTAAGGAATGGATTAGTCATTTTCTGAAAATTTTAGTAACAGGGAAGTATGATTAGGCCTAGAGTCTGAACCTTTGGACACTAATGACTTACTGGAGGCTGGTGGGTAGTAATGGTAGTAATGAATGTGTTTGTTTTTCAGAGATGTTTGGGTTTTTTTTGTTGGAGTAGAAGCAAAACTTGTTCAGACACATTTTTATGCTATGCATCTTTACGTTTCATCTTCTCCCCCTCATTGTCTCTCACAATCCCATAACTTCAGTCTATGCCTACATTTTGGCCACATTAGCTTGAAGGTCAGTGGTTTCCAAGACAGTTGTTTTCTAGTTTATTGTTAATTTTTACTAGTTGAGTTAATTTAATTAGAGGAGAGAGATCTTGTTAGGACTCTTATATATGAAATGAAATCTCCATCCTTAATAAATTCGAGAGAGCTAAGCATGAGATGAAACCTGGAAGAAATGGCCTGTCCTTTGTTCTGATGGCCAGAAACCTCTGTTAAAATTAATTTTACTATTAAAATATACATAATTTGCTAGTAAAATATTGCAGTTGTTCTCTCTTTCCCATGTGTATCTGTGGATAGAGATTTGATGAGGTTACAAGGTTTTAAATTCTAGGTAATACAGGGTTGGGTTTCTTTTGATTGCACTGATAGTTATAAATCAAATGTTTGCTCAGATAAGATGGGGCTTGTCAGCAAATAGGCTTTGCAATCGGTTGAAATTTCTAACAGCATTTGATTTTTCCCATTAAGGTAGGTTGAGGACCTGATTAGCTGTGTTGAGGAATGGAAATGTGTTTGTAGTTCAGTATTTCCTCAACTGCAGCCTTATCTTTTAGCAATGGTCTCAAGGTTTTCCTTCCTTGTTGCACACTTTTTGGGGTGTCCATATGGAGCAGTCCACTCAGCTCACTGCCAGGGCCAGTGCTCTGGGAGTTGCAACAAGCCTCTGCTGCCCCAATATTTGCATCCAAATATGTATCATTGTGCAGTACCCAGGTAGGACATTTTGTTCTGGATTCTTCTGCGAGTGGTGAGCTAAGGCTCAGTGACTCTGGTGACTTTCACCTCCAGATGAACAGAACTGAAGTCTAAGAGTGGTTTCTTAAAGATAGGAAAAGGGGATTTTCCAGGGGAAGATCATTGCTCAAAATTTGAGTGACCCAACCAGACTAAGCAATGAAATCTAAACTAGGGAATTTATTTTATTTTATTTTTCCTGATAGGTGGAGTAAAACATGCAGTGCTGTTGCAAAGAAAAGAATTTGAAGAGAGTCAGCCAGCACCCAGCTGTACAAAAGTCAAAGCAACAAAGGAATCCAAGGCACAGGAAGAGTCTTCAGCCCTTCCTGTTGAAGGTATAACAGTATGAAAGCTGAAACTGTCTTATGGGCAGAAAGGGAGGGGTGGTGCAGTGGCACCTTGAGTAATGGGCGAGCAGGAACGAGACTGAGGAATCTACTGAGGGAACAAGCTATTGCAGGAAGACTGAAGGCATTGTAATTAGAACAAGTTTTTAATAGCTTTGAAATCAAATTGGGACAGAATAGAGATTTATCTGTCTCACAGAGAGTTTTTAGGGGATGCTAGAAAAATGCATCAGGGTTTTCTGCTGCTTCAGGTGATTGGTTTAACAGCTAGAGCCATGACTGGAATGTAAGTTCCCAGATTCTTGCTGTTTCTCCTTTGCTGTCAAATGCCTGGAATCCAGTAGCAGAATGTCACGTTTCCTTCGAGTTGCTAGTTCCTGGCCAAGTAGGAAGGTTTATTCCTGCCACTGTGTGCAGTTCTGTAATGTGGCCATGCGTTGTGCCAGCTGGGACCCTGCTGTGGTACTGCCACAAGTAACAGCAACATCTGGGCTTGTGCCAAGTTCTCTATCTAGCAGCAGTGTGTTTATAGCTGCATCTTCTTAAACCCTGTCACTAGCTTCTCTTGTCCCATTTGGAGCCTTGCTTGAGTCTGCTGACAGGGAAGCTGGGATTTCTCTGCACCTGAGCTCTGTTGAACTGAGCAGCCATGTAGAATGCAACAGTCAACAGCAAATGAATGAAAACTTAATTATTGAAAATTAAAATAAATGTATAATGCTCAGAATTCTGAAAAGATTAGATCCTTGGATTTCCAAACTGGGCCACCAAGGTTAGTGAAAACCTTCTGCCTCATTTTCTTGTACTTCACTTTCCAGTATTCACAGTGGAGGTATTATTTGGCATGTTACAGAAATGTTAAAGTTGAGAAAGCAAATGAGTTTTACTGAACTCTCTAGGAGGACTGCAGTAATTCTTTTGCTACTCCAGGGTTCCTGCTTGCATGCTTTGTAGGTAATGACCCAAGGCCTGCATTGTGCAGTAAGAAAAAAGACAACTTTTGAAATATTCTTTTATTGAGCAACAGAATGAACAGTGGTGTGCCACCTGGGGCAGAGGACAATGGCAAATGGTGTTTCATCATCATCAGGAGTCTCAGATACATGCATGCACCAAAGAGCTGAATTCAAGCAGTATAGGCCTTTTATTTTGAAATTTTCTGCTTTTGGGCAGTTGGCTTTGCAATTTAATAGTTGTTGTCATAGAATGTTTTTATGAACAAAACATGTCCAAGAACTACTGGGAAGAAATTACTATGAAACTCTGTATTTTTACTTCAGTAATCTTATGAAAATGCAAACAAAGTGTTGGCTTGTTTGTTTTTCTGTGTTTGCTTTTTCCTCAATTTTGGAACTTTATGGTGAAAACAAAACTAACAGCTAGGTCCTCACTCTCTGGTGTGTCTGTGATTTTGTCAGATCTACAAACAAAAATGGACTTGCCAAATATTTAGATAGAATTATCCAAAAGGAGACCTTGTTACTGCAGTAAGGTATGGGGGACTCAGGAGACATCTGATGCAGGGCTGCTCACATTGTCTTGAGGAGCACAACCAGCTTTGGTTGGCTATCTTTTTAATTCTTTTTTTTTGGGGGGGGGGGGTGGAATGTAGGGGAGGGGGGTGGTTTAAACTGTTATTGACATGTACCACCAGAATCGGAGTATATGTATTCCTGGTGTAACTAGGCTGGCAGAATTCATCTGTATTTTGGTGTAAGCGTCATCTAATGATGGGCCCAGAGAGGGTTGATGGATCAAATGTTGAAGTCTGCAAAGGTTGAAGGTGTGTTCAACAAGATAAAGGGCAGGGACATAGCTTCCAGTTTGGAACAACAGAAGAATATCAGCATTTTGCCTGCATGCTGAGCTAGTCTGTGTTAAGGAAGAAAGGAATGTCCTGGAGGTCTCTCTTTGTTTCTTTTCATTGATTTTGAAAACGATGTCCACTCTTGGGTGTACCAGTACTTCCACTCTAACTCAGGTACGGTGATAGAGTTTCTCAGCAGCCTGCTTAAAGGCAGGCAAAACCCAATACTGCATTACTTCATCTTTGCTTACTTCCAGGTAAAGGTAAATTTTGGTCTTCGTTGTGTGGAACACATTCAGCTATTCAAGTGCAGATTCCTCTGCCATTCCTACAATGCTGATTTGCTCTAATCTCAATGTAACTAAGACCTACATCTCACTGTAATTAATGCTGATACATTGTAAGGCTAAGTGTTGCGTAATTAACACTGACATCTGTCACTGCAGAGTGTTTTTCTGTAATTAAATGACATTTACAGACAGTAAGGTGTAGTATACCATACCTCTGGCATACGTAAACATTGCCTAAATATCTGGACATTTCTACACGTTGTGTAAGAGATCTGGACACTGGTAACACTGCTTTTTCTTTTGGGGAGTATTCACTAGAATAGCAATTGGAACAGTTTATCAAATAAATAAGGAAAGTAATGTATCCTCTGATGTATGCAGTCTTTCATGCATTAAGATGTTTTTGACATTGGTACCTGCTTAAGTGCAGGTAAAACATTCAGAGCTAACAAAATGTTATTTGGGTATTCTCTCATTTAAATTACTTGTCAATTCCTAGTTTTGTTTTAAATCGCAGCATGATAATTACCATGGAACTTATTTTTCTAGAAAGTTAAGTCTCACTTCACAGTAGTTTCTCTGCAAGTTCTCTTCAAGTCCCTCAAAAATATTTTATTTTATACATTTTAGGCTTCTTCAGACTCATCCTTGACATGGAGACAAAAATTAAATGGATTGTGGTTTTGAGTTACAGCTTGTGTAAGACTTCTCACCATGTCTTCCTAGAGCTTTACAGATACATTTAGTCAGTCTTAAGGGAGTTATCAAAACACAAAAATACTTAATAATAAATGTGAACTCTGTTTTAATTCAACAGAAGAAACTGATCTGAGTGGACTAGCAACATCTCATTGTGGTTTGCCACATCCATCAGCGACAAATGACTTACCTATGGTGAGGTAAGAATGTTGCACTTGCTTTGGGAAATGTTGATGTGTTAAAAATACCATTGAAAATAGGTCATTCTTTTTCAATATCTATGGTTGTTTTAAGGTTTTATAATTATACCTTCTTGCACCCATGCCTAATCATTGTAGGAGACAAACAAAAGTGTAAAGATCCCCTGTGATACATCAAGCTTATAGTGGTTTTAGGGTGAAGAAGCTGTTTCTGAAAAAATTACATAAAATAACAAACTTTGCTCAGCTTACTTGTTTGTGCATGTTTTGCCTTCACTTCCATCCCGTGGATTTGTGAGATAAAATAGCGTCATTAAGATTAGATGGAGGAGGAACTTGGAGTTATTCTACTACTAATGGCTCAGCTGAAAGCATTAGGAAGTGACAAAAGCGAGGAGCATGGTGTTGAGGGGCCCTCGGGCTTTTTGAAAGGTGGAAGGTAGTGTCAGGAATAGCAGTGCTAGCAGAGCAGGCTTTGCTGGTTCCTGAGCTCAGTAACTGAATTTGTGTTGTGCCTTATTACCCTGAGGTAATTTTCTAAACCAATTAAGGTAATCCTGGGTTCATACTGCTGCTGTAGCATAGTTCCCTATTTGTTCTGTTCTGCTTTTAGGATGAGTTGCTCACTCTTTTGGTTTAATTGTCATTTGTTTTAGTAGTTTTAACTGGTAAATTTGTAACAATCAGCATGTACCTCGCTAAAATTGTAGCTGGTTCAAGACTTGAGAAGCTATAACATTTTTTGAAAATCATATTTTCTTGGGTATCATTCAGAATGGAAAACTTTGCACTCAAAGTAGAAATTAATCATTAATTGTGTGTATCTCAAATACATCCTCCAGAAAAATACAAACTCTTAAACTAGTTCCTCAAGGTTCCCATTCTGTTTCTAAAAATCCTACTGGTGAAAGCACAAGCTAATAAATCCACTCCTGTATTCTGTGCTGTGCTTTCTCGTTTTATATTGTTATGCAAGTTGAAGAATTTCTCCTGAACAAGATTTATGTTTAGAGCAGAGTAACAATCTGACCAAGGAGGTCAATGAAAGCACTCTTACTACCTTCAGCACGAGTTTATGAACTTGGCTTTACAGATGGATGTTTCTGAGAATTTTGCATGCAGTGAGAATGCTGCTATTTCTGGTGAGTGAATTTTGCTGTTCAGATGATACGGGTTTTATGTGGCAGGAAGAAAGCATTCATTTGTAGAGATGAATAAAATCAGCAGGAAGGTCGAATTGCACTTGGAAGCAAAATGTTTAGTTTATTTCAGTTTTCATTTGAGTGATAATAAAACAACCTCTGGAATGGAGTGTTATTTGTTAGTGGCTTATGGGAGGAGATTCTGAATGCAAATGTGAGTTGGTGGTGTTGAAACTAAGTAGGGGTTTTCCTCCAAAAAAGAGCACTGGCAAAATCTTGCTCTGTAACTCAGAATGTGAACTGTTAGTGCTACATGTCCCATGAGCTCAAGGATGGGTGGCCATTTAATGTAGAGCTCCAGGCCATTACCTTGCTTTGGACTTGCTCTACGTTTTGTAAGCATCTTTATTGCTGAAGTATCATGATATCTGGAGGGTATTTGTTCAGGTTAAGTTTGAAAGTGTAGTTTCTTGAGCTGTTGCTCTTCCCTTGCATGGGTTTATACTCTCTGTCATGCCAGGAACAAAATTCTGGTTAAACATGAACGAACAAAATCAGTATTTTGCAAAATTGGAGCATGTGTTTAGGCTTCATGCAAACATAACTTTCTGTACAGATTCATTAGAATAGAAATATATTTTAGTTAGAAATATTGTAATAATTTTCTAAACCAATTCATTAATGGAAATGTATTTAGAGGTGTTACAGTCTAATGACACGAGAAATACGTAAGAATATTTATCAGGATATTAGTTCCTTTCTCTTTGGAAAAATTTACCTCTTCAAAGTGAAGCTTAAACAGCATAAAAGGAATTAATATTGCATTTGTACAGACATCACTGTTGCTCCTTCCTATACCTGAATGTTCTCATCCCACCTGTATTGTGACTGTACTGATTTTTTCCCTAGCTTCATGTTCAAAGAACTATTGTAATGATCACTCCCAGTGGAGGAGTTCCCTGACAAGCAGCCTACATGTTTAAAAGCAAACCTGAGCTTCAGGAACTTCTGTTCTAACACTTTGATTATTGACAAACATTATCTGCTCCTTTTTACACATTGAATTTTTTTTTTTCCTAAGACTTGGCTTCCTTCTTCCCTCATTTTATGTCAAAAGTCTACAGCCAGGAGGCGTGACAGTCATGATAATTGTATGCTGCATTTCTTCTCTCAGACTGGTTCCAGAAAAATGCTTAGTACTGCTGTAAATGCCCACTTATGGTCTGATGCTTTCTATGCTGTTTTAGTCAGCAGTGGGGATGTTTCCAATAAATCCACAAATAAATTCCATGTTACCTCCGTGAACTCCACAGTACAGTTCCCTTCCTTACTCCCACCACCTGGCAGTTCTATGTGACTCTTTGCAGTGATTTTTCTTACTGAGGCAAATGAAACAGCCTTGTTGTTTTCAGCTGTAACAGGTCTGGGTTTTTCTTAGAATGATGCTTTACTCTAAAACCACATGTAAGCTTTTTTTTTATTTAGAGTTTTTGTTCCTCAAGTGATTATTTTGACAGTCTGTCATTCACCACTCAGTTAACCATATATTAACAATTTTGTTTGTATGTGTTTGTAGGAACACAGAGATCTCAGAGATCTGTACTTTTAACATTGATCACTTTTAGTGCTGTAAAACCACACAACCAACGTTCTTTCTTTCTTCCCACTCCCAGCCATTACTATGATGCTTTTTGAAATACCTCTGAGGATAGGTAGAGTTATTTGGGAAATGCTTGGCTTGAACTGTGTAATGAATTATTATTTTTAGTGCTGTAAATATACATTGCTTCAAGCCTCAGAGCCACAGTCTTGATTCATTGCTCACTGCACGAATGCCTGTCTGAATTAAAATAATATTTGTGAAGCAGCTGAAGAACTTAGACCTCTGATATTAAAATTCCTGGGAGGAGGAGGAAGAAAGGATGTTTGGAGGATTTAATGCCAAGGATAAAGGGAGGATGTTGCACATATTAATAAATCTGAGAGAAAATGCTGTAGATTATGATAATCTGGAGACAGTATTCAGCCCCAGAAATCCTTAAAGTGAGAGTCTCTGGAGGCAGTAGTCAGGGAGAGGTATACTTTGTGTCCCAAGCATATGATAGTAGTCACACTCAGAGATAACTAGAGGACATGGAGTTCTTGTAGGCCATGTTACTACCAATAAAATGTTTCTTAAAGTCCCAAAAAATAGACCAATGTCATAACATGTGTGTAAAAGAGTAGACTGCACACATATTAACTACAGTTATTTCATTATTAAACATTGCACCTCCCAAAGCATCATCAGCTGCCTTATTTTTGACCTGCTGTAATTACCAAACATGCCTAGAAAGCTATGTAAGCAGTGACCAGGTTTTGTGATGATGAATACTAATTTGTCAGCAGCAATCACATGTCAAATTTGTAAGGAATATGTGTCCTTGTGACTATTGATGTAGAAATTTCTTGGACAGACATTGTATTTCCTTGAACTTGCATGTAAAATTGTACCACCAGTTCTGTTGCCCCTTTGTGAAGACTCTGTAGGACTGAATGTGTTCTTCATGGATGAAACAGTTTTGCAGTGGTATGTCTAGTACTGCTGCCCTCAGGGTACAATATATCACTGGGATCTGAAGACAGGGACAATAAAATCGTTTATTCAGGAGATTTAAAATACAGTGAGATTCATCTCTGTTGAACAGCCTTCTCTGTTGTGTCTGATTAATATTAATTTTTTGTGGAGAAATGGCTCCGTGAGAACAGCCACATATTCCCACTCTCTATCCCTGCGAACAAAACAGCCAGAATGAAACATTGCTCTAAAGGAATGTGGAGCTAGCAGCAAAGTCAGATAATGGGTTAAGGAGTGTGGACTGTGAATAGAAGTTCCTAATTCTGAAACATTCCTCTGAGACAAGATAAGATAGAGGCCTTGCACAGGTGTCCACTCTATCGCTTTCACTGCTTTTAATTTCTTCTCCCCGCGGTTCCCAGCCATGCTTTGTTAAGCTTGCTAGAGAGTATATAATCACGCTGCTCTGGAGAATAAACGGACTGACTGCCTTTAGCCACACTGGTGTGCGGTCTGATTCCTAGCGCCGTCCCGCTCTTTCGAAGACCCTGGACCTAAAAGTTTCCCAAGATCTGGATTAGGACGCGGGGAACACTCGACAATTTTTCAGCCGCAACCATATGTCAAATGTAGAAGGAATATTTGTCCTTTAGAGAACAACATGTGTGATGTCTTGTGAAGAACCATTTACACAGTGGCTGATGTTACCAAGTTTGGGAAGCTTGTTAATGCTGAAACTAAGCTACAGCATTCCTAGCTGCATTTCACCCCAAAGGAGGCAGATGTTCCTGTAAGAGAACAAAACTCTATTCTAGACTTCTGGTCTGACTGTAATTGTGTTACAGTGTACACCAAACCTGAGCAGTAACAGAACAGACACATGTCTCTTTCCTCAAACAGCAAAGCAGATACACAGAAAAACTGCAGGGTCTTGTAGTGCGTACTACAAGCCGTTTTACTTTATGCATCTGTTTGTGTACTTGGTCTCTTACTCAGGACCATGTATCCTGTTGATATCCCTTTTTTGACCTTATTTGCATTATTATTCTGGCAGTTGAGCTCTTTTAGACTTGAATTTTCTTTTGGTTTTAATTGGTTGGATAGGATTTATTTTTTTATTTTCTTAAATAACTTCAGATCTTTTAAATGTTTTTCAGCAGTTTGATAGCTGTGAAAAACAGATTCCTGGATAAGCAGAAAGCAGTTGCTGGTGCCCCAGTTGATTCAGCTTCAAAAGGAACTGAGAAAACAAGTGGTAATGTGGGAATTCTGACATACAAACCAGACAAAACAGCTACCATGAATGGTAAATTCTGGGTGGGATTATGGACTAGATTTGAAAAGGTAGATATGGAATTCTGGTTATCTTCTTCTTAAAAAAAATAATTAAAATCATTATTATTTTAAAGAATTCAAGGTTAAAACAAAGAAGTAAGAGTTACAGGACCGGTGTTTTAGTCCCAGCTCTGCTGTGACCTTCTCGTGTTGCTGCAGCAGCTAATGAAACTTCCTTTTTCTGTTTCCTTAGCTAGCAGTATGAGGCAGGGATGATGATGGTCCTGTTCTACCACTTGGGGTGTTGCAGGGGTGAAGTAGTTGACATTTGTAAGGGAATTGGGTGAACAGTGATGCATGGTACTCAGTCCTTTGAGCTGTTAGACAGGGACAGGGAGCAGAATGAAGCCCACGTAATCCAAGTGGAAATACTTACTGACCTGTTATAGGGCTGGATGAGATCCACCCAGGGATACTCAGGGAACTGGTGGAAGTGCTCACCAAGACACTTTCCATCATTTATCAGCAGTCCTGGCTAACTGGGGAGGTCCCAGTTGACTGGAAGTTAACAAGTGTAACACCCATCTATGGGGGAAAGAATCAGGGAAAGAAAATGGGGTTTGAGGCAACCTCAGTTACTGGGGGGTGTCCCTGCCCATGGCAGGGGTGGTACTGGGAGGGCTTTGAGGGCCCTTCCAAGCAAAGTATTCTAGGATTCTACTTGTGCTGAAATTCTGTACTCAGTTAACTTATTGGACAGAGCATCTGAAGCAGGGATTTAAATACTTGAGGCTGGGACTGACTGTGCTTTCACTGGTTGGGTAAAGACTGGATCTGGACGAAAGGAATTTTGGGAATAGTTCCTCAGCCCCCAAGGAAATAACAAGTATTAATGAGTTCATTGGTATGGTATCCTTGTGAGGTAAAGGAATGACAGGGTTCCTGGTTTATAGTTGTGAAGTTATAAAATACAAATTTCTCGATAAGTATTACAATGTGTTGTTATGCCTTATATGTTTCATAATGCTTATGTGCAAGGAGAGAGTAGTAAGGTGGCAAAGGTGAAATTTATTTTGATAATTCCATGAACTTTTAATGCTTTCTGTTGCAAATTTCACTTGTAAAGTAGGGATTATATATATAGAGGGTAGTCAGCTGTGCAATGGAAATTTGAGCGTATTGAAATACTAACCTAAGTTGGTGTTAAAATGTATAATTGGCATCATTTTCCAAGGATGGTAATGAATTATGCCATCTACTGCAGTGAATTTTAAATTGTTTCTTTGATTAATTCCAACAAAACATTTCCTCCTTCCTACTCAGTCCAACCCTGCTTTCCATCAACAGGTAGAAGAGGTTCTGGTCCTAGAGGAAACATTGGTGCTACTGTGGCAAAGACATGTGGCATTGCTTCACTGCAGTTAGAGCTCATGCCCCTCCTCTCAGGTAGTATGTGGTGGAAAGGACCCAGCGACATGCTAGGTCTACTCCTTGTCTCCTCCTCTGAACCCACCTGTGCTGGTGGGTCTGCCTGGAGGAAACTGTCTTGAAAGATTCCTAGGGAATTTCAGGCTCTGGTAAAAGCAGGCTGGTTAAGAAGGATTTGGGTTTGATGTAGGGGAGGCTGACATATGTTCAGAAGTCTGTGTGCTCTGAAGGGCAGGATGTCAAAAATAACTGCGCTGTAGTTCTCCATGTATGTTCTTTGATTCAGAACATCTTGAAAATGGGATATTGGCCAGAGCAGGTTATTTCTGTGGTTTTCTGACTAGCTAGATCAATATTCATTATTAATATATCTTGTCCTATTGTGTGTTGTGAGTTAAATCTCCCGTTGTTTTGTGCACACATGCTGTATGTCATGCAGCATAGCACTCAGCTGCTGAGTGTGTGGATGTGGCAAAGCTGCTTGCAGAGAAGCCAGTTTGTTTAAAGGTGCTTGTTTACCTTTAACAAAGAGTTTAACTATGATAAAGAGTCTCCAAACTGCTTTTATTTTTGTGTTTATGTGAACTGTATATTTATAGCTTCATCCAGAAATAAACTTCTCTGTGCTTTCAGCAGTGACCCTGAATAGGGGTTCTGACACTGCTTTTCTCCTTACAGTAAAAGAGAAATTATATTTGAAGCAGCTAAACCAATACTTGTGTTTTAATATACATTCAGTAGAGATTTCTAGTTAATTGCAGAAGATATGTGTGCCTTGGTGGGATTGCTTTGATAACAGTGTTTAATCTCGTGTATTTTAAAAGGAGAAAAATCAGTGATGAGTCGGCTGGCAGAAGACAATCCTAAAATTTTAGATGCTTATGTGACTTTCACTGTGGAAACTCCTCTCCTGTCTGAAAGACAAAGGCGTGAATTGAATCCCCTGATTATAAGGATTAATTCAGCTAAATGCCTCCCAAACACACCGGTACCAATAGAAGCGCTGCAGGTAACACACACCGCTGCTGCTTTCTCAAAGAATTGCCTTGTTACCCTTGAGTAGCTTTGCTGGAGAATGAGTAAATTATTTCCTCAAAAACATATGGTCAGATTAGTGCCTGTGTTATCATAGGTGCTGGCAGCAAATCAGCAATCCTCATGTTTCCCAAGGGCAATAACTTATATATATAGTCATCCCATTTTGGCTTCTGACCATGAATCTTGAGTAAGCCAGAGAAGATCTAGTTCGGTCACAGTGTGATACAGTTTGCACCAATTTGCTTACAGTGTGTGTTGACTTGCTCATTAGAACAACTTTTATTCCTGTGTTAAAAATAGTTAGGAAAACAGTGAGTGTTTCACATCTTAAAAAATGCTTTGCACAAAAATTTCAACATTGGTGAGGATATAGGTGAAAGGTTTTGGTCTTATATTTGTACATTTTGAGAGATGACCTAGAAAAAATGTTCTTTTCAAATGGTTGCGTTTTTAGGCTTAAAAAGACCCCCAGAAAACCTCTTTTCTGAGTACTACATATGGTTGGTGTGAAAATGAAATAAAGGTCAAAGACCTTTGATTTCAGGAGCTATTTTCCTCAGCTGAGGTAGAATTATAAGGGAAATTATATGAAAGATCTGGTCCAAGTTGCATCAGCATGATCCTTAACATTATTAGGATGTTTTGTGTTGGTTTTGTGAAAATAGTTTAATAATATTATGTCAGGAACTTTATAATGGTACAGACAGTTCTGTGGAGGAGTTGTACACTGCAGGGCTTATGGTGGACTAGGCAGATTGGTTTAGCATTTATGAAGAGAAAGGGGGGGAAAAGCAGCAGCATGATAAATAATGGTGACAAACCCACTCTGTAGTTTTTAATGCAATCTGAAGAATGACAACAGAGGTTTGCCTTTGTTTTCCCTTGCCAAGCAGGGCACAGTATGGAATAATGAACTCTTTCCAACTTGGAATTATCAGGATAGTCCTTGACAGGTAGCCTCTAGCATGCACGCTGCCGTCGTGCTGATGGATGCTTACAAGTCCTGTGCAGCGATTCCCCACATTTGTATACAGATGGCTAATGATGGAGAGCATACAGCCCATTCTGTACAGTATCTCTGGATATTTGTTGAATTTCCTAACTTACAGCCATAGGCCTTTATTTTAGGCCTCAAATCACAGAATCACAAGATGTTAGGAGTTGGAAGGGACCTCAAAAGATCATCTAGTCCAACCCCCCTTCCAGAGCAGGTTGTTTAATCCGACAGATGAATGCATAGAAAGAAACAGAAAAGGTCTCGGAGCCATTGCAGTCCTCAGCATGCTCCTTTAACCATATAGAAGCAAGGAGAGTTTTTCTGACATATTGTCGTGGTTTTGCCCCAGCCGGGGGCCGCACCCCACACAGTCGCTTGTACTTTTAAAAGGAAGGGGGAAGGGAAGTTGGGGGAAGGGGAAAAGGGAAGGAAGAAAGGAGGAAAATAAACCACAACCTAGAAACCAGAACCACGCAGGTTGGGATAAGGATAGTTTACTAAACAATAACAGAAAACTAGATATAACAATAACCTAAGTTTAAAGCACAAAATAGATGAAACTGGTGATACACAATGCAATTTCTCACCAAACGACACAACTCAGGCCGCACAGCTTAGAACCGAACCCGACCGCCCCAGAAACTGCACGTCCTGGCGTTGTCTCCTCCTCTTCCCCCCAGTCCCCCCTTATACCGAGCATGACGTAACTGGCATGGAATATGTTCTTTGGCCAATTCGAGTCACCTGTCCTGGCTTCGTCCCCTCCTTTCTCACTAGTAAGGAAGTATGCAGAGCTGAGAAAGGTACTTGATTGCCCGGCAACAAATCGGAGACATCAGGGTGCTATCAGCACTATTCTCATGCTAACACCCAAACATGGCATTCCATTCACTGCTAAAAAAAAGTTTAACTCCATCATAGCTGAAACCAGGACATTATCCACCCCTTATTCCATACCATTTACGTCATGACCAGATCCAACAATTTTCTTTGGGTACAACCAGTTTCGTGTTTCACACACCCATATATGTATGTACACATATATGCACACAGACGTGCATACAGATCTTATTCCCTCAGTCTGTGAATCATCCCTCTGAAGTTGTTGAGTTCATTTAGTCCATGATTTTCAGGCTCCATTTGTCGTAACAGTTTCTCAGGATAATTGTATGTTCCATTGGCTCGTTGCATGCTGCATCTCAGGCTCTTGACTGATACACCTGGCATGGTCCATGCTCATAGTCTGTGGGTCAGAGTTTATTTTCAAAGGGAGAAAAAAGTTCTTGAGAGGCCAGGCTTTAGTTCCATCATCATGGCACTCATTCTTCATTAACTTGTATGACTCCGGCCATAATGCTATGGTACAACATACAGCAATTATAACAATAATGAATATACAATAATGGGTTATTTGGCAATTATTATAATTTCTACTTCATTAATTATATTGGCTATTCTCACCCAAAATCAAATCCCCTTGAGGTACACATCGAACTTCTCCATCCCTCTGCATTACCCACCAAGTACAGCCAGGTCCTTGAGCAAAAACAATTCCAGACATGGGTTTACCTTTGCCTGAAGCAGGGATGACCCAAACTCTCTTTCCCAATACACTCTTCATATGCACTACTGGCACTCTGTCTCCCTCTACAGTACGTGGAAATTTTGACTGGGCAGGGCCAGCCCGATTGGTAGATCCCCTAGAGTTAACTAACCACGTGGCTTTGGCCAAATGTGTATCCCAGTGCTTGAATGTCCCACCACACATTGCTTTCAGTGTAGTTTTTAAAAGTCCATTATATCGTTCAATTTTCCCAGAGGCCGGTGCATGATAAGGAATGTGGTACACCCACTCAATGCCATGCTCTTTGGCCCAGGTGTCTATAAGAGTGTTTCGGAAATGAGTCCCATTGTCTGACTCGATTCTTTCTGGAGTACCATGTCGCCAGAGGACTTGCCTTTCAAGGCCCAGAATTGTATTTCGAGCAGTGGCATGGGGTACGGGATATGTTTCTAGCCAGCCGGTAGTTGCCTCCACCATTGTAAGCACATAACGTTTGCCATGGCGGGTTTGTGGGAGGGTGATGTAATCAATCTGCCAAGCCTCCCCATATTTATATTTCATCCACCGTCCTCCATACCAAAGGGGCTTTAACCGCTTAGCTTGCTTGATTGCAGCACATGTCTCACATTCGTGGACAACTTGTGCGATGGCGTCCATGGTCAAGTCCACCCCTCGATCCCGAGCCCATCTATATGTTGCATCTCTCCCTTGATGACCCGAGGTATCATGGGCCCATCGAGCCATGAATAATTCACCCTTACGTTGCCAGTCTAGATCTACCTGAGCCACTTTAATCCTAGCAGCCTTATCTACCTGATGGTTGTTTTCATGTTCCTCCATGGCCCGACTCTTAGGTACATGGGCGTCGACATGACGTACCTTTACAACAAGTTTCTCTAACCGAGCAGAGATATCTTGCCATAAGTCATCAGCCCATATAGGTTTGCCTCTACGCTGCCAGCTGTTCTTTTTCCACTGCTGCAACCACCCCCACAGGGCATTCGCCACCATCCATGAATCAGTATAAAGGTAGAGCCTTGGCCACTTTTCTCTCTCAGCAATGTCCAGGGCTAACTGGATGGCCTTCACCTCAGCGAACTGACTTGATTCACCTTTTCCTTCAGTGGCTTCTGCTACTCTTCTTATAGGATTCCATACAGCAGCTTTCCATCTCCGATGCTTACCCACAATGCGACAAGACCCATCAGTGAACAGGGCATATCGCTTCTCATTCTCTGGCAGTTCGTTGTAGGGTGGGGCTTCTTCAGCGCGTGTTACCTCCTCATCCTCTGGTGACATCCCAAAATCTTTGCCTTCTGGCCAGTCTGTGATCACCTCCACGATTCCTGGGCGATTGGGGTTTCCTATTCGAGCCCGCTGTGTAATTAGTGCAACCCACTTGCTCCACGTAGCATCAGTGGCATGGTGTGTAGAAGGAACCTTCCCTTTGAACATCCAGCCCAGCACCGGCAGTCGGGGTGCCAGGAGGAGCTGGGCTTCAGTTCCAATCACTTCTGAGGCGGCTCGAACCCCTTCATAGGCGGCCAGTATTTCCTTTTCTGTTGGAGTATAATTGGCCTCAGATCCTTTGTAGGCCCGACTCCAAAACCCCAGCGGTCGACCTCGAGTCTCCCCTTGTGCTTTCTGCCAGAGACTCCAGGTCGGGCCGTTCTCCCCAGCTGCAGTGTAGAGCACATTTTTAATATCTGTCCCTGTCCGGACAGGCCCAAGGGCCACTGCATGGGCTATCTCGCGTTTGATCTGCTCAAAGGCTTGCTGTTGCTCAGGGCCCCATTGGAAATCATTCTTCTTTCGAGTTACATGGTAGAGTGGGCTCACAATGAGACTGTAGTTTGGGACATGCATTCGCCAAAAACCTATAACACCTAAGAAAGCTTGTGTTTCCTTTTTGTTGCTTGGTGGAGACATAGCTGCTATTTTATTAATAATGTCCATTGGGATCTGACGACGCCCATCCTGCCATTTTATTCCTAAAAACTGGATTTCTTGCGTAGGCCCCTTGACTTTACTTCGTTTTATAGCAAAACCGGCTTCTAAAAGGATTTTAATTACCCTGTTTCCTTTTTCAAAAACTTCCTCTGCTGTGTTGCCCCATACAATGATGTCATCGATATACTGCAGGTGCTCTGGTGCTTCACCCTTTTCCAGTGTATTCTGGATTAGTCCATGGCAGATGGTGGGGCTATGTTTCCACCCCTGGGGCAGACGATTCCACGTGTATTGGATGCCTCTCCAAGTGAAAGCAAACTGTGGCCTGCACTCTGGCGCCAGTGGGATCGAGAAGAAAGCGTTCGCAATGTCGATTGTGGCGTACCACTTGGCTGCCTTCGATTCCAATTCATACTGGAGCTCTAACATGTCTGGCACAGCAGCACTCATACCTGGAGTGACTTCATTTAGGCCACGATAATCTACTGTCAGCCTCCACTCTCCATTGGACTTCCTCACTGGCCATATGGGACTATTAAAGGGTGAGTGGGTTCGGCTGATCACTCCCTGATCCTCCAGTTGACGAATCAGCTTATGGATGGGAATCAGGGAATCTCGGTTAGTACGGTATTGTCGTCTGTGCACCGTCGTCGTAGCAACTGGCACTTGCTGTTCTTCACCCTTCAACAACCCCACAACAGCAGAATCCTCCGAGAGTCCAGGCAAGGCACACAATTGTTCAATTTCTTCTGTTTCCAAAGCAGCTATTCCAAAAGCCCATCGGTACCCTTTTGGGTCTTTAAAATACCCTCTACGTAGATAATCTATACCTAAAATGCACGGATCTTCTGGACCAGTCACAATGGGGTGTTTTTCCCAGTCCTTCCCAGTTAAGCTCACCTCAGCCTCTAGCACAGTTAGTTGTTGGGATCCCCCTGTCACTCCAGAAATACAAACGGGTTCTACCCCTTCATGATTCGATGGCATTAGAGTACACTGGGCACCAGTATCCACCAGAGCTTTGTACTCTTGTCCTGGTCTGACGTGCCAGGCCATCGGATCCACACAGTCCAATATACCCGATTATCCCTCTCCTCCACCTGGCTGGAGGCAGGGCCCCTCTATTGCTGCTGATCATATTTGTTTTCCACTGGTTGCATAAAGGACTTAAAGGTCCCTTCAAGAGGATCAGGCACATCAGACATATAGGTAGGCCTTCCAGTTGGTCTAGGGAACTGCCCAGTAGAAACTGGTGCAGCCTTCTTCCTGGCAGAATCTCGTTGTGCGAATGTTTTACCCCGCAGCTCATTTACTCGTGCTCGAAGGGCTGAGGTGGGCTGCATATCCCATTTCCTCATGTCCTCTCCATGATCAAGCAGGTAAAACCACAATGTACGTCGTGGTGTGTATTCTCCCTCTTGGAACGATGGACGCTTTCTCCCAGTAGCTGCAACATTGCTCCATATGGGTTGGGAGTTGGACACATTGTTGTCAAGTCGTTGAACCAGTTTCTCTACTGCTGCAATGACGGAGAGGGAAACACTGTCTTGGTATTTCCTGAGTCGGCAGGCCACCTCATTTACGGTTGGCGGAGCCATATCATTCCAGTCAATTGCTGCCAGTGAATTGGTATACCCTGCTGGTGCACTTCGTACAACCTTACGCCACATAGCTGGAGTGCATAGGACTTCATCGGGATCAGCGGGAAGCCGTGAATTGTCCAGATCATAATAAATTATCTCCCGTACAGCTAATTCTCTCAGGTGCTGGACAGATGTCTCTATGCTGTTACACTTGGGTGTCTGGCATGTAATATATTCCTTTATGGGATATCTTTCCTTCACACTTGACAGTAGTCGCCTCCAGAGGCTGATGATTTCCGGCCTCCTCCCAATTGCTTTGTCAGTTCCTCCTTCTCTAGCTAGGGATCCCAACTGCTTGGCCTCTCTGCCTTCTAACTCCAAACTACTGGCCCCGTGATCCCAACATTGGAGCAACCAAGTGATAATGTGCTCACTTGGGTGGCGAGTGAAATCTTTTCGAACCTCACGCAGCTCACTCAGAGTCAGGGATCGGGTAACAATCTCTGGTTCTGCCTCATCCTGATATCCTCGAGATGATCCCGGTTGATCATCATCCTTATCCGTCACTATGCGAACTGATTTCTTTGTGCCTTTCCTCTTTTGTACGGGAGCAACAGACACTGGTGTGGATTGGTTTTTCGGATCATCTGCAGTGTCTGCTGTAGAGATTACAGTAGCTGCAGTGTCGGTCACAGGGGTTGCAGTAGCTGCAGTGTCAGCCCCAGTGGTTGCAGCAGCTATAGTATCTGCCAGTCTGTTTCCTTTCCCTTCTCCCTGACAGTGCTGACAGTGCTGCCTGCTATCAAGCAGTGTTTGATAAATAGTGGCCAGAGCCCAGCACAGTGCAGTAAGGTGTCCATCTCTGGGAAACCTACAGCAATTTTTCCTTAGGTATGCAGTCACTTGATCGGGGTCTTGTAACTGTTCAGGAGTGAAGTTCCAAACCATCGGGCGTGAGAAAGTACCTAGGTACTCGCCCATACTTTGCCACATGCCCTGCCACTCGTGATTATTCTGTCTCGGAGAAAGCTCTTCAGTGGTATTCATAAACCTATGCTTGATATATAACAAAAACTGAACCATCTGCACCAAACCTACCAATAGCAAAATGCTAGTTTGAAAATCCCAGAGATATTGAAGATTTTCAAAAACTGTCATAAGAGCTGTTGTATTTAGCCCAAAGGAAAAGAAAGCAGTGCCCCCACCATACCGGCTGCTGTTATTAACCCCTCCCTGTCCAAAGAATGGACAGGACAGCAAAACCTCATACAAGTACCAGATTAAGCTCATGATCATCGATATTATTGTATCATAGACCGATATCATAAAATACACTATAATGAAGTATGGGAACAAATATGGGAGCCGCAGACCTGAGAGAGTAAAGAATCCTGCCAGGATTGTATACAGCATGCGGTGGTTTTGCTGCCACAGCCTTGTGAATAAATACCACAGCATCGTGACCAGAGATTGCTTAAACAACAGTGCTTATCTTAATTGCGATAGTTAGGGTCAGATCTACCGTTATCCCAACCGTTCGTGCCCCACGTTGGGCGCCAAAATAACTGTCGTGGTTTTGCCCCAGCCGGGGGCCGCACCCCACACAGTCGCTTGTACTTTTAAAAGGAAGGGGGAAGGGAAGTTGGGGGAAGGGGAAAAGGGAAGGAAGAAAGGAGGAAAATAAACCACAACCTAGAAACCAGAACCACGCAGGTTGGGATAAGGATAGTTTACTAAACAATAACAGAAAACTAGATATAACAATAACCTAAGTTTAAAGCACAAAATAGATGAAACTGGTGATACACAATGCAGTTTCTCACCAAACGACACAACTCAGGCCGCACAGCTTAGAACCGAACCCGACCGCCCCAGAAACTGCACGTCCTGGCGTTGTCTCCTCCTCTTCCCCCCAGTCCCCCCTTATACCGAGCATGACGTAACTGGCATGGAATATGTTCTTTGGCCAATTCGAGTCACCTGTCCTGGCTTCGTCCCCTCCTTTCTCACTAGTAAGGAAGTATGCAGAGCTGAGAAAGGTACTTGATTGCCCGGCAACAAATCGGAGACATCAGGGTGCTATCAGCACTATTCTCATGCTAACACCCAAACATGGCATTCCATCCACTGCTAAAAAAAAGTTTAACTCCATCATAGCTGAAACCAGGACACATATTTGGAAATTGAACAAAGTGGAGGACAGGCAAAGGAAGGGGACAGTATATTCCCTAAATCCAAGATCCAGGCGTGTAGAATGGGCTCTTTGCTGCCTTCAAAGCCCATAATTTGTGCTGTGAAGTTCATTCCCATAGCTTGTCTACTGGAAAGTGTAATTGTTCTGTGAGGTTAAAAATAAAAAGGAAAAAGGTTAATGCTATGAATACCTGTTTCTCCCTGGTTTTTGTTCTTTAGAAATTGTGTGTTCCCACCTACTGCAGATACAAATTTCACAGCTTCCCGCCTCATCAAACTCATGGACAAATCCATGGAACTGATGTCTACTTTAAGGATGTTAATGTAATTCTGACAGGGACAATGAAACCTGGGGAATTACAGAGCTATCTTAGAGGTCCACCTTTGGAGATTGAAGTTCATGACCGGGACAGAAACATGGAAGACAACACAAAAAAGCCATCTTTGTTTGGGGAGGATGAAGCGGATGAAAAAGTGAGTAAGGTGAGCTTCCTTGCTTCCAAATCCACAATCCGTAATTCTTTTGCAAAGAACGAAGTGTGGCAGCCACATGGGGTAGCTAAAGTCAGTCTAACTGATCTATTGTTGGGTAAGAAGTACTTAACTATCAGTGCTCCCATCCAGAACTGTTCAGCTCCAAATTCAGCTGCCTTCAGGGAGAAGGATAAAAAAGAGAAAACAGAATCTGGGAGCCGTTCTTCCCTGCTACCTGTGGGACATTATCTTGAATCAGGCTCAGTTTTGAAAGTAAGAGTGGAAATAGCTGTGCCATTGGGAATGTGTGCAGAAATCGCTGATGTTCAGATCTCACATTGCCTATATGGTTGTATAATCTACATTTTTGACTACAATAATTCATCGTTGCTACATGATTTGGTGGAAGAGATTACAGAAGTCAATGCTAAAGCCCTCCAGCTGGACTGCTGTCCTGTACACTTGGTCAGAATGGATCTTGCTGCGTTAAAACTGAGAACCACACTTGAGAAAGTTTCTGAGTTGGATATTATTACTGGCTTTCACTTATCAGATGGAGCAGTTCATGTCTTTGTCTTGGAAGGATTAAAAGACAAAGCAATCAAGAAAATATGGAATAAACACTTTGAAAGGTAAGAGAATTTGAGGTTTTTCAACAGTAATTTCCTTGAATTCAGAGATTTTAAATTGATTTATACCTCCCCCATCCCTTTCCATGCAAAGATGTAGGGGCAAGTACATAGTTGGCACTTTCTATGCAGTTTTAGTGGATGAGTCCTCATGGCTGCTTCACTTGAGGCATAATCTTTTCATCTTTATCTCATCAAACCATAGATGACCCATGTAAAGTTGAAATGAAAAGGCTAGCAGCCTATACTTTTTTTTTTGTTAAGTTGCTATTTGGTTTGTGGGAACACTGCTATAATCTGCCAGTTCTAAATAATAACAAATATAGTACTTGGGATTTAAACCAAAACTAGTCACCATGAGGAAGCTGGGCTTCCAGCTGTTTCTTCCTTTGAAGAAATGTGACAAGTTCAGAGTGAATGTATCCCTCAAAATTCATGCTTAAAAAACAACCAATGGTTTTCCCAGTGCTGTAGCGTGTTGCTAAAGCTTTCCTGTGCTCCTTTGGGGTTTTGTTTGATTTTTTTTTAAATGGAAATTATGTCATTGCAGTTATTTAAGTTATTTATTGCATGTAAAGCTGTCTCTTGTCAGCACTTACCTGTAAACTAAATCAAAGCTTTGCTTTACTGCTGAGGTATGAAGTTTGGCATTCGTAGTAGAAATATTTATATAATGCTTTCATAGCTACAGGGAGGCTGGTGAAGGGCACGCCACCGATGAAACTGTGGTGAGCTTCCTTTCAGATGCTTGCTGTGTGACTTAGAAAGGATACATCTGCAACTCGGTTACATCATGAGAGTTTTGGTATTTTCTTTGTAATTTTTTAGAGCAGTTCCTGTGAAGTGGAGTCTCCATCTAAAGGACTAAAGCCCAGGGGTTTCATTAGAGAGGGCAATTGTGCTGGAGAACTGAGGAAACCTGAGACTGGGCTGGCTGTTTTAACCTTGTCATTGGGGTGCTTTGTTACAGGACTTGCAGACATGAAGATGGACAACTGGAAATACTATATAACTCACAACTCTGTTTCCATCAGCGCCTGTATACAGACCTGGAAGCTGTCTTTTACCACTTCCGCCTCTGTGAGCCCCTCTTCACTATAAGAAAACAGCCTCTGCTTTATGTCAGGGGCATGGTTCCTTGGGCCTGTTTCCAAGCCTTGTCCAGGTATGACTTGTCCAGATTCATCGTCAAGGAATCAAGAAATGAAATGTTAGTAAAGTGCAGTGAATATTTGATAAAAAAACCCCCAAACTCTTGGATATCTTTTCTGTGATGAAAGCAGTCTGTGGGCCTGATGGAGAATTCAGATTTTAGATCTGGTGTGGTAAGACAGACGAACTTGGTTTTCTAACTGTAGTGGTAACTGGATATTGGTGACCACGCTTTTAGATTGGTCGGGAATTTATACTTTGTAAAGAAGAAGAGAGAGGTGTATCAGTAGGATAGTCAATCAGAAAATATCTGATTATAATGCAAATTAAAAGAGAAAATTTTTCTTATGCTGGCAATATTTGAGGTAGAAAATAACATAATACTGCATATTTAGATACTCAGTAATTAATTTTCCTGTGAAGTTTTATTGTAGTATCTCCTGTCTAAAATGAAAATGAAATCAGCAGATTGACTGCAGTGCACAACTTGCTAGATAGCTGTAGCTCAGGTTCTTGCGGTGAAAGTGAAGGGTTTGGGATGGCTGGGATAATTTTAAAATTATTTAAGGAGGTTATTTTTCCAGTAGAGAGGAGGGAAGCTGCATGAAGGGTTGCTATACTTCATAGTACTCATTGCTACAGAATCAAAGAGCATCTCAGCACAAGCATCTTTAGTGGCTGAGACAATGTCCTTCCAAGAGCAGCTCTTGTCAGCCACCCACCCCCTGCCATGGATGAGTGAATCCTGTATGCTGGGCATTGGGCATTAGCTCTTTCTGCCATGCCTTTGTTCTGCTGGGCCTGTAATTATTCAGAGAAATGCTAATCAGTTCTTCACTGGAGTACACAAACTGCAAGCTGTGTTCCAGAGCAGCCTCTGACTTGGAAAACTCCTGTTTTAGTGGGGTCTGGTTGTCTGTAGTCAGGCACTGCTTTAATGTGTGCACAACAGAACCTGCTGCTTCTTGCTGTATTTCTTCCTGCTAGAATTAGCCAGAACATTACCTGTAGCTGTAGAAAAACTGTATCAGTATGTTAAAAATTAAACTGGCCATTGTGCATATGGCTCGTGTCCATTAAACTCAGTTTGTGTCATCAACACCGATGCAACTTTGAAATTAGTGTTATCAGTTGTATGTGTTGTTCAGAAGTAATGGTAATAAAATAATGCTGTTGCAGCATTTTCTACAATTTACAGTACTCTCCCCAAATAAAGAACAGCTGTGTGATAAATGAGTCAGCAAACTCCTGCTTTTAGCAAGGAGTCATCTAACACTGTGTTTGGCTGTTACCTGAGTCAGTTTATCCTGTGGCCTCTGCTAGGGCTGAGCGCTGCATTGCTGTGTGTGAGTACCACGCGTGTGCATGGGGTTCAGTACAGCCAGATGTGTGGAACTGCTTTTGTGTTAACACCAGGCTTTGCAGGTCAAGTTTAGTGAGTGACATCAGAAGTGAGGTAAGCATTGCTGTGAATACTGTGTAGAGTGAAATGTGATCAGAATGAGATGTAAGGTAGAGGTAAAGCAGGGTGGGTGTTCAACATAAATACGGGTTGCACACTGGGACCAGTGTGCATGAAGGGACTTTGCTTTATTGCCTTCCCAGCCAGCAGCCAGAGGAATTCAGCAACAAACCATTAACTTCCAGCTTAATGCAGTGATTGCACCATTCCTAGAATGTTCCTAGTAGGTGTATGAAACTGGTAACCTTCTTTATTGCTACTAACTGCCAGCATACATGAACTGACCCGAACTTCTTCATAAATAGATGCTTTGAGAAGCTTATATAGTTTTTCTGAAGTAATATTAATTGTACCGATGTGATGGCAGTAAAGGTTTTGTAAACTAATCCAATGTTGATGTCTATTTGTAGGCTCAGTTACCTCTGTCACAGTAAGAGGCTGAAGGACATAATTCACGGGGATTTGCTGCCCTCAGCAGAAATGATCACAGCCTTGAGTCACGAGTACGGAGTTCCCCTCACTGATGAGGATCTCTTCACTCAGAAACCTTCTTTACTCTTGGTTTCCTCTGAGGATTATACAGCACCAGGAAAAGTTAGCAGAGTGAAACAAGTGGTATATCCATCATTAGATACCTACAATGAAAGGTGTGTGCAGTGGAAGAAAGAAATAGCAGACAAAATGTCTTTAGAGAGAAACCATATTAGGGTGAGTAGTTTATAATATGTGAGAGGCAAAACTTCATATCCTTAATCAACACTCCCTTCTTCTGAAACAACAATTAATTAGACTTAAAAATGTATGGTTAGGTGTTTGTAGGTGTTGTGCAAACATTATAAGCAAGTATTTGTACTTTTTTACTTTGCAAAAGTTGAATTGCAAATGTAATTAATTCTCAAAGGGGAAAACAATTCCAGTGCTTACAGGTAAACAGAGGAAGCAGTGTGTGAGTGGTAAGGAAACTGATTATTTAAAGCACTTGTGATTTCTTTTGCAGTTTGGTTCCTACTTTTCTGTCTTCTCCATAGCTCCCCCGTTGTGCTTTAGCATGTCATCCAGGCTTCAGGTGCTCACAGGGGACCAAGCCAACTAAGCTCGTGTGAAAATTGCGTTTTCTTCTTCCTCTGTGTGAAAGAGCTGCTTGCATTTGGGCAATCAGAATGGCATTTATTCCTGACTAAACCAAACCAGCAATTGCAGACAGACCTGAGCTGAGCTTTAAGGAAATGGTGAAGAATTTTAGAACTACTTCTGGCTTGTTACCAGTCTCCATCTATCCCTTCTATTGCCTCTAGGGAAAACGCATTGAAGCTAAACCCTTTCCTGTTAATATAAACATCAGAGAAGGGATATCCCACATGTTTCCTCGGAATCTGAATTGGTTTGGAGTATATGGCTTAACTGTGGACTGTAGCCACAGAGAGTGAAGAGTAGTTATGAATGTTTTTTCCTGTATATATTTTAGTACAAAGAGGTTTTGTCTGATATGAGGAAATACGTGTTCTTGTCTTGGAGGTAGTGAAAGAAATTCAACTCCTGAGGGTTTCCTTTTTCATTCAGTCTGTTGATAAAGGAGTATTACGTGAGGCTAGAAAAGAAGACTACCTTAAGTAGTGCTTGGGTTCATAGCATCATAGCAGGATGACAGCAGCACAGCTCTTGGGCCTAGTCATTCTGTATGCCTTATGTGTAGAGTTGTTTTGTTCTTTGTATAAAGCTAGCAGTCTTCCCAGTGTATGTATTTTAACCAGTTTTCATGTTATACGTGTCTGAACTCAAAGCCATAATTACCATGAAAACAGTAGAGTGATGTTCTTAAGTCAATGAAAGGTATGAGGGTTTAATTATGCTGTGCTGGTAGAGAGTCAAAGAGTCCTAGTGAATGGTGTTTCCCATGTTACTGCATTTGCTGGTATGTCAGTGGAAGCATAGAAATGAAAGAACTAATCTTATTTTGTTTGAAGACAGTCAGTCTCCAGAGCAACTGTTCAGCTCTGTAAGTAGAAGCCGCTCTGGTGAGTGCTTGTCTGCTGTCTATGGCCATTAGTCTTGCAGGGTGAAATGGGGCGATTTTTTTTTTTTTTCTTTATTAGTCGTCTTCTCCTGTGGAGCATTTGCTGTGTTAAAGTTGGAGTTCTTCATGTTTACAGAAGGATTTGCTTGTCCATATTTTTTTTCATAATGCTCTGAATTATCAAGTCAGACATAACTCAGGTGTAATCTCTCTTGACAGGCTAACATTGCTGTTGTATGCCAACTCAAAGGAAAGAGGAAAAAGCCAGAGTTTGAAGTTTTCAGGATTTCTCCAGTTGATGGCAAATCTGTGTTTAACTACAGCTCTCAGAGCCTGAATTTTGCAGAGCTTGCAAAGAAGCATCTTCGCCGGGAAATGGCAAAGGTGAGTTGAACAGATAACTGGAAGCCCTTTGCTTCTGTACGTAGTGATTAAGAGAGAGAGAGAAATTAAATAGGTTTACACTAGTAACTCCCACGTTTGTGCATAGCAAGGGAAGTTGGCATCCAAAGAGATGTCAGTCTGAGAGATGCCCTGGTGCAAATCTGCTCTTAATGCCATTCGTTACAGTGAATTTGCCTTGTCTCCATGACTTCTGCTGTTATTTTCACCTTGGACTTCGATAACCTTGGTGGTCACTTCAGTTCTGTCCCCCACACATTTCTAAGTGGGAATTTAAAGTCATTGCAGGGGTGGCATATGCAGTGTTGAGTGAGAAAACGTTTGAAGAATCACATTTATCTGCTGCTGGCTTAAGTCCTAATGACAAATGCTGTTTTCCTATCAGCTGGTGGAAATTATTATAGGTCTGTGAAAACTGCTACGATAGGATGTATAGTACTCTTTTTGTGCAAATAATATTAAAGATACTTCTGTCTGTATTACTCTGTATTGCAGAGTTCCCATTATACCACTTGTCATTAAATTCATCATTGTATCATCATAGAATTAAATTAATTTAAAAATATTTAAAATATATATGATAGATATTTGATATATATAGTATATATTTTAAATATCTGATATATATTTTTCATAATCTTGATCTGTGATTACGTGCAGTCTTAAGGAAAGACATGATACCGGTCCCGTACCTTATGGGCTCCTCTCCCACCAGAAGGGCATTCACATGAACAAAAAAAACCTCACCAAACTTTTTTTTTTGTAGGAGCCAAAGAACAGATTCACTTACTGTCATGAGTATCTGTCAGCCACATTTGACCCCGTAGATGTAGTTTCTGCCTGCAAGGAATCCTTTGCAAAATCCAGGAGTATGTGGCTGTCGCCGGATGGGTTTGTATTTCCTGGGCTTAAGAGCAGCATTGAAAGCAACCTGCACCCTCGGATGCCCCATCAGGCACGTCGGGAGGAGCTGCGTGAGGTAACAGAAAACTAAACGCACAGTGCAAAGTGAACTCAAGCATTTTGGGATGCTTGAAGGGGCAGACTGCTTTAGCATGTGGAAGTCTCTTTTGAGGGGTACAGCCTAAGCAGCTCTTTTGACAGTGACACCTGTGTTTGGGATTTGGGTACATCAGCATCCAGCTCACCCAGGTGATGTTTTGGTTGGATACACAAAGTCTGCCCTGAACACATATGGAAAGTCCTTTGCTAATATTAATTGGATATTAAGAGGCATTAATAGACTGTAGAGTGCTTTGTTTTACATTCACACATGGAGTCTTGTCAGAAAAAATCATAATATTGCATTCCACTGTTAATGGGTTCCAGACTGTTCTTCAGGAGTTCCCAATATAATTATAGCTGTCCTTCATGTTCCCAATTTCCCTCCCTGCTTGTTTTTCCTCCATTTTTTATTTGTGGTTTGTAGTTACAGTTTTATGGGGTGTTTGTCCTCCACCACTCTGTTCTATATCCATCTCTTCCTGCCCTGTGTCCTCTCTTCCGTTCTCCTGTTCTTTACTATTTAGCTTCTAGTTTTCTGCCATTTTACTGGATCATCAACTTGGCTGGTTTACAGTTCCCTGTTTTGAGCAGTCTTCAGCATTGTGCACCCTCAAGCACATGTGGTCTACTGTTAGGAAGACAATTTGGATGTTATTAAAATTGGCAAGATGAGGAAATAAAGGGAATAGAATGGAGGTGGGGTGTTTGTGCAGGATCAATCAGTTCTGCCAAATTAATTGAATACAGTCGCAGCACGGAGAGGAACAAGCTAAGTGCTTGGAGGCTTGGTGTCATGTCCTTCAAGAATGTGTGTGTGTGTCTGGTTTTTAAATATATAAAGCGTGAAAACTAAAAAGTGGCAGTTGAGCAGTATGTTGTACTGACCTCTGGCACCTACTGACGGCATGAGAGGGGGAAGGGAGCTGACATCTTAGTCACTTACACCGCACTTAGTGTAACTGGGAGGTATCGGTAGCTGGGTAGGATCAGTGCTATGTGGACCTGTGAGAGAAGAGGAAGGAGCCTCCTTCTGCTCAAGTGGGAGCTCACAGCAGTAACGGATAGTGGAGGTGGGTTCTGAACCGGTCATGTTACCTGACTGGTGGGACAGAAGCATAAAACTAACCCCAGAAGCTAACAGCAGAGAGGGGGAGGTAACTTGTATCTCAGGAAGGATAGTTTTATCTGAGAAAACCACTAAGTGGTATTTCAGCTGCAGGTAGTCAGAGGAGCATCAAGGCTGAACTCTTATTTTGCAGTTGTGACGATTCTTTCCGTGACTGTGGTGCACGTGCTGCTTCTCTCAGCTGCTTCCTCTGCACACCTTGGTTCTTGGCCCCAGGAGTTTAATACTCACGGTTGTATTTTTAGCAGCACTAGAACAGCTTCTGCTTTCTAACAGCACCAGGCTTTCAGATTATCCTTGAGCTGGTACACAGCTCTCGCAGCTCTGTACAGCCAGCCCACTTGTTGTCCTGGCGAAAAGAGAAATAGGTAGCTGGGCTTTGGCCTGGGTCTGTCCCCTTGTGTGGAGGAACATACTGACATGGATTCACATGGGCACTGTGAGTTTAGCAGCTCTGTGTGAATACAGCAAAGTGCATCAGATCCCTTATGTCACTGCAGAGAAATGGGACATAAATCTGAACTCAAATCCCCTGGCAGGTGTCTCTCAGGTGTGCTGCAAGTGCCTGTGTGTTAGTTACAGCTCAGTACTGGAGTGTCAGCAGCTTGCTCATGAACTGTGTGTATGAAATGTAACCAAGTGATGTTGGGGCTTTGGTGAGAGCCTATTACAGATGACCAAGTAGTCTGGCTAACTTAAGTTTTGTGACTCCTCCCCAGTGGTTTTGGCCTGGCTTCTTAAAGGGGTTCAATTTTCATTTAGAAATGGCAGGAGAATGCTCTGCATGCTAACATGAAGCCAGTGCTGTCACGAGATAGATGGAGCTGGGACAAACGGCACATTGATTTTGATCTTCACAAGAAGCCACCTGAGCTCTTCGTCACAGCAGCCCCACAGACTGGTAATGGATCTGTTAACGCTGACTGATCACAAAGCTTTTAACTTGATGCTCTGACATATGATCCCGAAGCTTGTTCAGTTCAGCTATCAAGGAAGGGCATTTGAATGAGTTTGAATGCAAAGAGATGTAGCCAAGAGCTCCAAGTACAGCAGAACTGCACTGCAGCAAATGAGGCATTGCAGGATGCAAGACCTTGCCCTTGGCCACACATGTTTTACCCCTCCATTAACCTAACTTCTTCACCTAGGTTCCTTTGTCTGTAGTGAAATATGACAGGGAGGTATAGATCCTCATTGGCTCATTTGTGTCTAAAGCCAGCCCAGAACTGCCTGAGATTCTCTGCGGTGGTTGCAAGCAGGAAGTAATAAAGTCCTTGTGATTGCCTGACTCTTAGCTCTTCTACAGCTTTTTGGCTGCACTTGACCCTGTAACTTGCAAAACACTTGCTTAGTGCAGCTCTTCACAAATGCAGTCAGGATCAATTCTGCTTTCACATGGGTTTTGTGGAGCCTACAAGACCAGGGATCATCTTTGTGGGCACCAGCCATTATTGCAATACCTGAATCACGTGTTCGGCTTGAATCCTTGTGTGGGTGGGTGGTTGGTCACAATGGAGGCTTTCAGCCTACTTTGTTGGCTGGGTTTTGTTTTAGTTCAAACAGCCAGAATGCATCCTTTCCAGCTAACTGGTTTCTCTTGCCTGGTTTTTCTGTTGTTGCCTGGCAAAGATGCTAAGCAGCTCCTGCAGACTACTTGTGGTGATACCAAGCTGGAAGCTCACCAGTGCTCCATAGCTGCTGAGTTATCCACCCATGGGCTGCGCCCCAGCTTTCAGCTACAGAAACTCCGAGGCCATGGGAAGGATGAGCTGCAGGAATCCTCACTCAGGAAGGCAGGACCGGTTTTGAAGGTAAAGGGGAACTGTCCTTGGGTAGTGACCCTGGCGCCTGCCTTTGCACAGCAAGAGCTGTCCTGTACTTTGTGGAAACCAGATCATGTGTGACACTCTTAATTTAGCACAATACTTTTGGCTGTAAAACTATTTGTTAAAATTGATGCTGATAGCGCTGGTTGACTCAGTCTCACAACGCTCTTCAGAAAGCATATCAGCCAGGGCACAAGGTTTTTATTTTTATTTTATTATTTCTTTTAGTTCTCTGCTTTGATGCTCAGAGATAATGGAGAGAATTTCTGTTCAATTAACTAACTAGCCTGTCAGCATGCAGTGGGTGAGAAAAGAAGAACAATTTTTGGCCAGCTGGCTTAGCAGCTCCAAAAGGAATTGTAATGTCCCCTAATGAAACGTAGGGGTCGAGGTGTTTCTATAGACTGGATGCCAAATGGCTCCCAGTGTGTTCCCTTGATTACCATAGTGCTGTATAGAGTTCCTGAGCTTTGCACTGCAGCCTGTTGGTGCAAAAAAAATCCCCCACAGACATCGTGGTTTGCAAGATGAAAGGATTTGTGCTCATTAATATAAAGAGCTGTCCGGGTGGCCTGCACCTAACTGTTCTTTTGTTGGCCGAGGCAGAGCCAGTGCTTGGGGCTCAATGCCTGGCCCAGCCCCTGAACTGCTCTTAAAGCTGATTGTGATCAAAGGGACTGAAGCTCCTGGTGGGCTACGAATGCTCTAGCAAAGCAAACACAGGAACTACAAGAATGTTGGTAACAAAAGCAGAGTTAAACCTCTGAGGCCAGCTCACTGCCACCCCTGCCTCCCTTTTTTTTATTTGTACTATTCTGAGCACCAGTGCCTGAGTTAAATGGCACTGCACAGCGAGCTGCCCACCCGCCTCAGGTTTCAGTGTGGGCCCTGGGACTGGGCACCCCTCTGTGCTTGGCCTTTGGTCTTGATTTGGCCATTCAAACTATCAAACTTGTCCCTCTTGGATGCTTTGCCTGCTCCCTGTACTTCCACTACACAGCCTTCTTTGCCAACTTGTGTGAGTACTTGTACTGGTCTGTTAGATAAAGTGCAGCTTGCATTTCATGACCATCTACTTGGGATGATCAGACACAACCCTCACATGTGCCAAGTTTCTTGAACACATTTTTCAAAGCTTCCAACTCTAGCCCTTAGGAAGCCATTGCTGACTTGCCTCACAAAACTGGCTGCTCCTTTGCAAAAATCTTACTTTAGCAAGGGGAAGTTATGTGCAGTAACTTCCAAGGGGCTGCTTTGGAAAAAAAGATTTTAAAAAAAAAAAAAAGAAAAAAAAAGTAAAACACCCCCTGGTTTTGCCTTCTTGTTTTTCGTACTTTCTGAGCCGGCCTCCTTTGCCAGGAGAGGGCTTTTCCCTCTGGCAGAAAAAAGACAGCAGCCAGTGTCCTTGCTGGATGGCGTGCCTGGCTGAAGGAGCACATAAAGCCTGCCACACACTTACAGTACCACAGCAGTGTTCATTTTCTGCTTATTTTGATCGCAGAGTGTTTCAGACTGGTGCCCACAGGCCCTCAGCTCCTCAGACTATGGTTGTGCTGCTGCCGGCTAGTATCTGCTCAGCCTTGTGCTGTTGCCTTTCCTACTGAGCTGTGTATGCACACCACCTCCTTCACCTGGTTGTTTGTTTGTTTGTTTTTAATAACAATCATCTCTGCCGTAGCTGCTTAGAGCTGGCTGCTGAGTTGGAGCTTTCCCTTCCCCCTGTATACACTGTGTGTAACCCCTTGACTGGGATTCCCGGCTCGCTGATAGGAGGGCCTATGTTCTGTAGAGGGCTGGCAGTGCTGAGCAGAGGGATGGCTTGGTGTCTCCCTGGGGTGCTCCAACAGCCCGCTCCCCCCACCAATGTTCATCTCAGGGGCGGGGGCCAGCTCTGTGCTCCCCTCCCCCTACCTAGGCACGACCCACAAGCCTTGTCTTTGTGCTTGAGGGGAAGAGCCTGGCTCTGCCTGGCTGCAGCCTTGCTATTCCTAATAAACAGCACTGTTTTGGCTGTAAAGCAAATCGGGACTTCTTCCTCTTTGCAAACGGAGCCAGGATTTTGGATTTTTTTTTTGCTTAACACAAGGAAGCAGCCTGTGATTTGTAGCTTAAATTTTTTTTTTAGAAGTACAAAGTTTGCACATAATGGCTTAAAAAAAACCCCACAAACCAAAAAAAAAACCAACCCCTAAATAATAATAAAAAAAAAAAGATCTTCAGTGCAGGCTTGTAAGACCCTGTGGGTTTGAGTAACATGTGCTTTAGCTGGGCACAGTTCCAACCTTGTAGTTTGCCTGCAAGGAAACCACTCTGGGACTCACTGATGACTTTTTTTTTCTTAAGCCCAGCTGGCTGAGCACCTGAACAGACACTATTTTCTTGTCCCAGCCTGTCCCAGCCCTGTCAGCGTTGGACAAGCAGCCTTGTGATGCTGGGAAGAGGAAGAGCTTGGTACCAGGGCCTGATGACCAGCACAGCTTCAAGTGTCACGAGGATGTTCTCGATGGCACAACACAGAATGTGAGAAGGTTGAAGAACTCCAAGGTGCAGACTGCAAGTAAGAGAACAGAATTGCTAGGGAAAAAAAAGGGGCCTCCACATCATTTTGTATGGAGTATGGCTGTTAGAGCACACAGACATTCTGATAATAAATTGCTATTAGTATAGTAATAAATTAATAGGTTGATAAATTCTTAGGGTATGTCTGAAAAAATCAAATTATGGAGGCAACATGGTATTGGGAGGTCTCCCTTCAAGTCCAGATTCCAGAATTAAGGAATTAGTTTTGCCACTGGAAAACATTGGCCCTGGCCCTGTGCAGTACCACCCTGTTCCCAGCTTGTGCTTTCCACTTGCGGTCACGCAGCGATGCTCCAGCCCCGTGCCTGGCCCTACACAGTTCTAATCTTGGCAGCATCAGTCTGAGCTCCTGAGGAGCAATTTTACCTTGTCAGTTCAAGTGCTAGAAAATTGGAGAAGGTTCATGTACTTGAACTTGCTTAAACTGTATTACTGTATTAAACTGCTTAAACAGCACAGGTTTGCATTTAGGGGAAACTTGTCATTACTACCATGAAGTGGGTTAATTGGTATTTTGTTTACTGTGGGAGATGAGTTCTGGCCTTTGCTTTACTGTCATGCCATCACATCATCTGAGAGACTGCTTCGCTTCACTTCATCTCTCAGCTCTTGCAGGAACATGACCCTTCAGAATCCCACACTAGAGCTAAATCAGGCCTGAGCGGGTCAGTCAGACTTCACCTGCTCGAGTGGCCACTTCCCAACATCAGATCCCATGTTGAACCTGGTTTTTACTCCATTGAACCAGAGTTCTGCTTTTTCCCCACAGCTGCCCTCTGCCTTCCAAAGGCACCTCTGAGGAACCAGGGTGTGAGCTAACAAACTGCTCCAGTAGCTGATGCAGAACTACTAAGCTGTCAGCAAAGCTTGCCAGAGCCTACACCAGTCTTTAACTGGTGTGGCACACGGTGATCAAAATTCCCTATTCAAACCACTTCTCTGAGTGTTACTGAACAACAAGCCTGAAGTAACAGTCACAGCAGCTGCCAAAAGCAGTGAGCCCGCTGGCCAGTGCAGTGAGTTACCGTGCAGTCAGTGGTATTCAGCAAACACACCTCAGAGATACAGCTTAATCTAAGAGCCCTCTTCATTCCAGGTTACTCTACTATAAACATGGTTTGCTTACCAGAGACAGACCAATCTGCAAGAGCAGGAGGATGCAGCACCACCCTCCCACAACAGGAAGACCCTCTCCAGAATGATAAGCCAGATCAAAGTTACTCCCGATACAGGTAACCTTCTGACTCTGCAAGGCTTTCAGTACTGACTGAAGCATTAAGATACCCACCCACCCCTTCCCTGTGAAAACACATCTCACCTCTGACCCTCAACTGCCTTTAGCTCCCAGGGAAACACAAACATCTAATGATATAACTGAAGACCTAAATAAAATGTCTTTCTTTATCCTCTTTATATGAAGTTGTGTTTAGAAGTTTTATTTTACACAGTTTCAGCTAATTACATTTGGTAAACGCACGAAATAGTCAAGTTTAAGGTGTCAAAGCCTTGAACTGCAGAAAATTAGTCACTGCTTTACATTCATCAGCATTTGCTGGCAGGGCAGCATCAGAAGGTCCTGTCCAGCGGGTGAGAACAGATGTAGGCTCTCTTCTCCAGCACCTGCTTTGCAGCTTTTTTAATATAGTCATCCAGGTTTTCGTCTGCATCTGCACAGAAACAGAAGGGACATTACAGTGGGGCGTTAACCCAAGTGCTGGAACAGCTTTTCCAAGTGTCTTCCAGAAAAGGCTTTAGAATGCAAATGAAGGACCTGCACTGCAGGGCCAGGAAATAATTGAACACTATCTTCTGAAAAAGACTGATGGTTTCAGACTGAGTTTCACAGAGTAAATGCCTAATTGCTCAGTATTAACAAGGTAGTATTTGACAGTTTTGGTTCTCTAATATTTTCTTTACAGGAGTATTTCTACTGACAGATTGTATGTTTCACCCCACATTTTTTTTGGGAAAAAACTAACACTGCAGTTCATTTTATCTACTAAATGAAGAGACTCTTTATATTGAACTAGTACCAGCTCTGTCCCTCCCCTCCTCCTAATTAAAGGGAAAGCAAAACTATTCTGCTGGTTACATCAAACCACCTCCTGTGTCTGGAGTCTGTGAAAGCCAGGAGCACGTAAAGACTCTTATCTTATAGAACTTACATTTCTGTAATTGAGCCATGGCATAATTGTTCTTGAAATAGGCTTCTGTGCAGAAAATATTTGTAAGAAGCACCTGAGAAAACAGTAACACTCAGTTACTAACTGGTAAATTAATTTCATAAACAAACCAACATAGTAAAACTACAGTCATTTAAATTTCTGAATGTCTGGTCTTGTCTCTTGCTGAGGAGCCCTGGAAGGTAATCACGTTCTCTGCAGGCTTAGTTGCTGTTTCTCCCCCACAGCCACTCTCTGTGTCAGGGATGACCCCTTCCTCAACGCTGCCTAGAAGATATTCTGGGTGATCCATCCAGGCACTTAATTTTGGTAACAGATACACACAGAGAATCTGAAGTCTTAGGGCCAGTGACGACAAAGGTTCAATCAGTTTGGGTTCGTCTAAAACTTAATTGTAGCAAATTGACTTGTCCTGTAATGTAGCTGTTACCATGAAGCTTTACATGAGCTACTATACAATGCCCCGTGTGTCACTGTACCGTCAATAAATTTATTGACAAAATATTCACCTTGTTACAGGTTACTAGTTATTAATGGGTTTATGGATAGTTTGGGAGGAACTGCATGGCGTCAGCAGGCTTAGGAGAACATGCACACTCGTAGCTCATTCATAAATGTGTAGGCATGTATGTGTTAAGTTAAATACACTGACAGCGTGCTACTCGTGTTGTCAGAGCACCCAAGAGGCCGTTGGTGCGGCACCCGTCAGTTTAGAAACAACCTGCGCACTGTTGGTTTTTTGGGAGGGTTTGCTGAGGTGGACAGGAAATCTTAACAAATGCAGAGTGTACTCTGAGGCTCTGAGCTAGTTAGACCCCTGTAAAACAGGCTCTACCCCGTCAATGTAAGGCCGAGGCTGGGTAGTGCCTCTGTATCCCAGGGTGGGAAGCGATACCCGTTGTTAAGCTACACCATCCCGGGAGCGCAGGCATTAACGGGGTACGACTGACAGGAAAGCACACGCACTTCGTGGTCGTGGTTTCGTAGCCCGATACTGATGGACCGGCTGGCTCTGGAAATAGCTGCTGTCATGGCGTATAAGTTAATCATGATGTCGGCCACTCTCTTCAGAACCAACTGCTCATCCACTATTGTCTATGAGAATAAAAATAATTATTAGCAGTTTGTCAATTTAAAACTTTAACCAAACAATTTTTTCCACACTGTGTGTTTAGGGGTCACGTTTCCGTAGCGCAGACAGGTTAAGGTGTTACACAGAATTCCTACCCTATGTCCGAAAGCTCTGAATTATGCTCTGCCTTTTAACACTGCCAGATTAGCTACGTTTAAACTATTAAGTTTTGGATTGACTACACTCCACCTTTTAACAGTCTTCCCAGCTGCAGGCAGAAAAATGTCTGTGTCAGGTAAAGTAAAATGCTGTTGGTACGGTGTAGTGTGGCAGGGGCCAGTCTGACAGACACTCTCGGCCCAACTGGATATTCCGCCACCTTGCATGGTGTAACCCCAGAGTTCATTCCTCTGCAATGTGGATGAACAGGTTAAATTCAAAACCTGCTGGTTCAGGTGGGAGCAGGGACATGGCATCCAAGGACAGCTCACAGCAAGTACCTAAACTAGTCACTGCAGCAGGCAGGATCTGTGCTTGCACCAGGAGAAGAAAACAACTAATTCACTGGGAAAACTGGGATTTGGGGCTATTTAAATGTAAGCTGTCCATTACCCTGCATGCAGAATGTCAGTCTGTTTCCTCACGTGCAACAAAACGTGGTGTGTAACAGTAGTCCTGGCTCTTGCCAGGCAGAGGCCACTCAAGCCTCTAGCGAGACCAGTCCAGTTGAGGATAAGCTACTGAATAACGAAGTAAAAGCCATAATTACCTTGCCAAACCTACTGAGCAGGCCTCTCACTGTAGTTCCAAAATAATAAATATTTTCTTCCAGTTTCCTGCCACTTTCCTATGAGACAGAACAGAAAATACAACTTGAGTAAGCTTCTAAGGGCAAACACAATGTTCTGCACCAGAAAATAGCTGCTCTGCCAGCACTGGCCTGGGCCCCCAGTCCAGCCCCAAGAAAAACCCCACCAAGTGCCTTAGGGAAGTATATATATGTATAGTTCACAGAAATTCTTACCTAAAAGTGTGTTATCAGGAAAATTATGAAGGGCAGCAACAGGCCTTGCACATAGAGCCTTTTCTACTCAAGTTACGTAAATTACCCAGATGGATAAAACCCTGGATTTGGTACAAATACAGACTTAGAGTCGCCCTCCTTTTACCTTGCTACGTACCCTTACAATACCTGTAACCGAGTCCCTGCCCCCGAGATGGCACAAACACCCGCTCTAACTTGTGAGCCTCACTGTTCCTGCACACACGCCTTGGTTTGCATCACCAAAAGCTGTGACAGGCAGTGACGGACTCGAGCATGACAGATCAGCGTGTGGCTCTGACCACAGATCCCCGTGTCCCCTTCCCCTTACCTCCAGGCTGGGATGCACCACGCCGCGGCTGCCGACCAGCCCATAATCCACTTTTCTGCCCATCATGTCCCGTAACTTGTTCAGAAACTCGCCCAGCGCCACGCCCACGTTCCCTTTCTTGATTTCTCTAAAAAGGTTGGAGAAAGGCGGTAGAGGCCACGTCCTGGTTTGCAGCATGGAAGTAGCTGACATTCTAAATGTTTTAGCAAAGCACCTGCTGCTTGTCTAAGAATAATCAAGTCTCCTGATCCATTTCACTATGAAGTCCCGAGAGCAATTCTACGGCCTGACAAGTACTCAGCATGGTACACATTCAGTTCCTCTCAAAAGTACAAGGCCAGAGACCAGTACCTGTCCTCAGTAAGTGCACTTCAACGTACGTCTGCAACAGGCACCCTACAGCTGCCTTAGCTATAAAACGCTGTTATGAAATCTTCAGTTATAAAATTTTAATTACTGGTCTTACAAGAAAGAATTTTACACAAGCTGGAATTATAACATAAAATACAGTAAGGCCCAGATTCCTAAATCTATAAATCACCCAATTAAAAAGAGGGGGGAGGAGGGGAGGCAGGAAGCAACACCTACAACATTGAACTAACTACCTTTTAGGCAGATAATACAATGGAAAAGTACCACACTTTTTTCCTTACAGTTCCCCCCTCTTATCTAAACAGTTATCAGATTCAGTTTAGTATATTAAAAACTATTAGCAATAAATAAGAACATACTTAATTTTGTCAGTTAAGATTTTGCCTGCATATTGCATACCCGTCAAGGCAATATACATTCGCAGAATTTCATTTGTTCCCTGCAAAAAAACACAGTATGAAGTGGAGTCAGTATCAAGTACCGAGTATCTTCAGCACTCAGAAACCCCAGATAAGCTGTGCTAGTAGTTTGTATACTTTTTTCTCCCTAAACCTGCTTCTGATGTCTAAGTAACTCGTGCTCTGCTTTTCTTTGAGCTATTCTGAAATGCATCTCGACTCACAGGATAAAATTCCTTTGACAGCTTGATGCAAGACAAAGATGATCATCACTTGTAAGGAGAAGACCCCTGTGCCAGAAACTCCACTCCCAGGGGTTTGCCTGGAGTGGTAACAGGCTGGGGAGGGAGAGGACATGCGGCTGCAGAGGGTCAGCGATGCTGGAAGCAAGTGGCAATGACAACTCTCAACTAATGGTGCTTTACAGGCTATTATTTTGGTACAAGTCTAGTTAATCATAAAGTTTACAGTATTAATGAAAGTTTTCCAAGCAGGTCTATGGTGCCAGCCTTCCCTTTCTGCTCTTCTAGTATTAAAAGACCGTAAAGGTTTGCTTTCTTTTGCTTTATCTCAGTTACAGATTCTGATTTCATTCGGCTGTGAAGCAGCTGAGCTTCTCATTCCTGAACATACATAACGCATCCCAGTGAAAAAGAAACAAGACTAAAAGCAATTGGAAAGCACTGGAAGCTCTGTGCTGTGCCAGGGAAGGAACACTGAAAGAGCTGTAAAGCTGCTCAGTGTGCCTGTGGGGAGAGCAGATGCAGACCAAGAAACGAGGCTGGGCCTGTACTGCTCGGTGCCGGGGCTCTGTTCTGGGGCTGGTCTGCTCCTGGCTGAAGACTCAGGGTGACAAGGGAGGGCTGGTGAGGATGCAGAGCACCCTGAGCTCTGGCCCAGTGCCAGGCCAAGGGGGCTGCGTTCAAACAGGACCAGACGGATCAGGCGCCCTGGGGGGGCGAGATGGCGCACAGCCCCGCCCCACCCCTGCGTGTCCTGCACAGCAGAAATGGGCCCTGCACAGCTGCTCTGCCTGTGGCTGCACAAACTGCACGTATCCTGTTTGGTTAGGACAACAAGGTAAGCACAACCCCGGGGCCCAGCAGGAGAGGAACTTCAAGTAACTGCTGGGACCTTCTGTGAGAAAACCCAGCTGAGTGGCAGGAATTCTAATGGCCTGGTGTTTGCAGGCATTTGCAAGAGCAGCTAGGCACCTGCCAGGCACTGAGTTGCAGCTTGAAAATTCCTGCTGGCATTAATTTGCAGCTGAGATCTTTGCTGTCCTGACCCCAGGAGGTAAATGATCATTTCTAAATGGTCCACCAAGAAAAATCAAGTCTGCAAGTCTGACTCAGACCTACAGATGATCAGCCGGGCACTGATGATCCAGCTTGGAATCAGAATAAATCTCACAGCCAATGTTCTGAGGTTTTTTTTTTTTAAAAATACACACCAATAAGTTAATAAACTTCTAAATAAACCTTGTGTGAGTTTCCCTACTTCATGTGTGAGAAGCACACAAGAGGAAAGGTTACTCAAGTCTAGGCACCAAAGCAGCAGCTTACCCCAACCCAAATTCTATAAGAAAAAAGCTCTTTAAAAATTAAAACACTGCCCATACCTCTAGCAGGCACAGGAGAATAAAAGCAGTAAAAGGTTTCACAGGACACTGCTACAAAGGAAGATGGCCAACTTGACTTCCACAAGGCTCTCGCTTAGGCAGACACAGCTCTGAGCAGCTCCTGAGTCAGCACGTGCAATTACAACTACTCACTGCCTGTAAACTCAGGAGTTACTTTTGTCTGCTTAAATTAGTGTTAGGCTTTTAGACTAATTTAGGATCCTTTAGTCTGTTCAAAACACAACAAACCCCAACCATGAACTTGGGACTACTCTTCTCATGCAGCTGCATGTTTTGTTAGAAGCATCAACAAAGTTTCTTCATGTTTAGGAAACTATATATACACTATGAGTGTGTGTGTCTGTATAGATACACAGCTACACACACACCTCCATCTACATGTTACCAGTCTGCAGTGGCTATAAAAGCCAGCATATTTTATTACAGGGAAGTACTGGCAGCATCTCCAAAGAAAACACAATTAGACCTGCAGTCTGGTTCCCCACAGACTTTGCAAGCGAGTGAATGAAGGTGAGTGAGCTGAGCACCCGGCTTTCAGCGCAGGGTTACAGTGTGAACCCCAGCTTACACCAAAGCCAGTATATTGATACTTGCCTCAAAAATGAGAAGTATCCTGGTATCTCGGAGGTAGCGTTCGTAGGGGTAATCTTTCATATAGCCAAGGCCACCAAGAATCTGCAGCGCTTCACTCACACAAGTCCATGCGCCTTCAGAACTGAACACCTGCCATTGATGGGAATGAAGAATGAATAATGAATGCAGAGCACATCCCTGCAGTTACAGCTACCTGAGATGGCTGTAAGTCTGTTCTGTTGTCAGAAAAAGCTGAAAGCTGAAAGCTTTCCTGAAACAGTACCCTCATGGGGGTGTAGCACACACACACGCACACACTGTATACTTTGGTCAAGCTGAAATACACAAACTGGTCTCTCTAAGGAAATACTCCGGGGAGAGCAACAGCCCGAACCATGAGAACAGCTGTAGCTGGTTGGCTGGAGCCCGTGAAGCTGTTTGGAACTGACCACACTGTAAGAGCCCATCAGTGGGGCTGAAAGCCTCCGAGTTCTCTCTGGCTCTGTGTGGCAGAAACTCCACAAGCACTGATGCTCCCTTAGAGAGGGCCTGACTCTTCCTCAGTCTGTATTTTGCAACCAATCCTGAGTCTGTGCCAGGACAAAAGCACCTCAGCCAGGCCTGCAGTTGGAAGTACAACTGCGTGTCTTTTAGGTGTGTAAAAAAGGCCACACAAAAGCAGAGTTCAAGAGGACCAGGACATTCCACACCTCTTGTGTGCAGTTCTTATTTCATACTGTGATGAAAGCCTGAATCTGAGGCAATCTGTGGTACGTGGGATACAGAGAAACCTGCAACGTCCATTTTTCCCATCTAGCTGAGGGTTTGTATCACAGGTCTAAATACCTCAGCCCCTCGCCAGTCTGGAATGCAGACTGAAAACAGGAGAGGCATTAGTCTGTAGTAGCTTAAAGTCTTTCAGTAAAGTTAATTACCTTGACCATGGCGGCCTCCACTGAGCAGTCTGGAAACCCTGGCCTGTCCATCATCCCTGCAGTGAGGTAAGCCATACTCTCCATTACATATGCTTTCACAGCCATAAAACAAAACTTCTCCTGTCAAATAGTAATGCGAGGAATCACACAGTAATTCAGAGGCAAAATCCCACAGGCAAGCCTGAAACTTCAGAGCAGAACTGCAGCTTTTGTTTAACATATTACCAAATAATAACAAAGTACTGCAAACAACATCAGAAAATCTAGTAAGAGGTATCTTCATTCATTACACTGATCAGACATTTATGAGATGAGTGTGCAGCAGTCTGTGCTACGTTTACACAAATTTAATACCAGTACAGCCAGAAGAACCCCAACACAAGCTGTGTACTGGCACTTAAGTGATACAAAGCAGAGATTGAGATTTTTCATGCTTTATTACCTGAATTAATCCAAATTCACTCAGTTTCTTATTGAACTGCTTCCTGGTACAGGCATACTCTGCTGTCATTTCTTTACAAAAGAAACAAAGAAAAAACACATCTCAACGGAGCAGAACTGTGCCAGACCCTCCGTGCTGAAAGTGCCGGTCTGCTGGCTGGTTCAAGCCCCAGGCAGTAACCCTGTGTTGCTGTGCTTTGTGACCACCACCCTCAAAACCCCGGTGTTACTCTAGGAACAGTGTGCCAATGGCTTCCAAACAAGAATCCGAGGTGTGAGCCTGGACTCAGAGACGACACGTTTTAGTTTGTGTAATCGATTACTTCAGGGGGATTTCTGCTACTATTTTGGGGGACTATTGGTAAAAACACTTTTTGTTACTTTATTACTGTGCACAAGCTTTGAACAGTTATTCAAGTGGGAGGTTTTCCAGGAGACTGTACTTTCTAAAAGCTAGAGCATATAGGCTGTTCTCTGAGCACACTGTGCCTCAGAAGAATTCAACAGAGGCAGTAACTTGCCACTATATGAAGTGGAAAAAACCTTCAGTGTTAAAGCACTGTGAACAGGCTTTTAATAAAAATTTGAAATGAAAGTATTTTAATATTTTAAAGAGGTCAGAGCATGTTTTGACCTGCAACACAGCAATGCTGTCATGACAGAGATGAGTTTTTTGCACAGCATCCAGCAAACAGAACAGCTAATGCACCCACCTATCAATTTTTTAATCATCCCAGCAGATGCACTGCCCATGCTAAACCTTCCACTGTTCAGGATATTCATGGCGACCTGTGAAGAAAAGGAATGAGTTTCAGGCAAACTGCAGAACTTCTCCTGAAGCCATTAGGCCCAGTGCTACCCTGCTTCACATCGAGCTGCTCTCCTGGATTTCACTGTCCCTGGAACACACCTCCCATCCTGTGCCACCCGCCCTTACACTGGTCAGCACAGCATTCAGCAGACCAGCCACCGTACTTCAGAACTGGGCGCTGCAGGTGACCTACAGGTCTCCTCTGGGCTTTTACAAATCATTACATCTTCACTGCTTACCTTGAATCCCCCTCCTACTTCTCCAATTACATTCTCAATAGGCACTTTTGTGTTTTCAAAATGTACTTCACAGGCTGAAACAGAGTTAACAGCAGTTGAATTATTACGCAGAAGTATTTAGAGGACACTCAGGAACATAATTTAGTCTTTTTGCAACACGAAGTAAAGTTTCCTAATACACTGCTTGACAGAATTACACAGGTTTTGCCAAAGAAGTCAGAATTTGGCAAAGATTGTAGCTAGCATCAATTACTGATGTAAAATATTCAAAATTTAATTAAATATATTGTACTCAGGAAAAGTTAGGTAATGAAACATGAACCTTACACTGTTATATGGGAAATTGATTTGCCTCTCAATTCATATTATGTAAACAAGATAAAGCATTAAAACATTTTCTATTAGCAATTTAAAGTGATTCTTACTATTGGATCCTCGAATGCCTAACTTATCCTCAGGCTTCCCATGTGTGACTCCACCAAAATCCCGCTCTACGATGAAAGCAGTGATTTTGTCCTTTAGCTGTCCATCCTTATCAACAACCTCTGTCCTAGCAAATACTGTGAAAATATTAGCAAGGCCACCGTTTGATATCCAAACCTGTTTTGAGAGAGGAAAGATGTTTAAGAAATACATTTTGTCCTGATTTTGTGACACTCCTCTCCAGTGTTTCCTAACAGATTAGCAAAGAACAGAGCGGTGAAAAATTCCTGCTTCTTCCCTTAAGTTACAGTGAGTGTCCTGCTACGTGTCTGGCCTCCTGTGAAAATGTTTCCAAGGAAAGTTGACCAAGAATCATGTCTAGAGGAACTGTAAAAGTAGGTTGCAATAAAGATTTTAATTAAATTAAAATACGTGATACATACAAGTTTGTGTATCTTGCCACTTATGGCATGTGAGTGATACAAGGGCAATACAGAGGGTAGAACCACTTTGCCCAAAATAATTTTATTGTTGAAAGAAAACCACCAAGTCTGGCATGCAGACGGGAAAACAGGGTTTCTTTTTGCATATGTTGTCCCAGAGGGGCTAATTAACTAACCAGCTAGCCAACCAACCCACCCTCCCTGAAGCTGAACACCATGAGCTGGTGACAGAGAAGGAACATAAGGAGGGGCTTTCCATCTCTCTCTTTTCATCTCTTTAGTGAAGGTTATTCCCTGACCAGTGTGTGCCTTTGGCCTGAAACAAACATGTCTTCCTGACGTGGTCGCTCTTTGCTAGCCTGGAAACCTCAATACTGAGACGCAGCTGCCAGGCCAGCCTCTCACTTAGCATTGCCTATGGACTGCAACGCTGTACAGGACAAAGGTGCTTTCTCAACACTTGTAACAAAACCCTGCTGTGCTCTGGTCTGTGTGTGGATACCTTGGAGCCATTCAGTAAGAAGTATTTCCCATCTTCACTGAGGGTTGCTCTTGTCTGGATGGACGCAGCATCACTTCCACTAAAAGCCAAACAAGTTATTAATGTTTAAAGAAATAAAAAACCAAAATCTTTTCTTTCTTTCCATCCTTTAAAAAGGAATGTTTACAATTGTATTAAACAGTAGTTTGTTATTTAAAAACTAAATTTTATAATCTCTAGATTCAACAGCCAAGAAATCTACTAGCCAAGAAATCTACTAAAGTTACCTGAGGTGACATTTCTGCTGGTAAACATGTCTGTTACCAACCTTATGACCTGACCAGAGTGTTCCAAATGCCACATATGCAGCCTTTGGGAGCTACACGTTGAGCTATGGGGCCATACAATGAAACTGTCACCCAAACCCACAAGGTTAAAATATCTATGTTGTTCCTCAACAGTTCCCACCTGGCCTTTACACCCTCAGTGACGAAAGGCTGAGCAGAAATGAAAAACGCCCACGTGCCAGTCACTACCAGTGAGCACTGAGGCACATCACACACCTTCTGCAGGAGCAACACAAGCAGGTGAATTACAAAGCCATCAGAAGTTTACATTCTGTGATCAGAATCTCCAGTCACCCCCTTACTACATAAGGTGAGGAGCAACATGCCATCTCCCCCAGGAACAGGGGCCTGCCCCAGGCTGAGCTGCAGACGGCTACCTGGTTCTCGGACCAGCCAGACCCCAGCTGCTATTTTAACAGCCTTAGATTGCTACAATTCAGTTCCAAACATAATTGCTTCTGTGCACTAGAACTACAGTCTCTTAGAAGACTGAAGTTACAAAGACTAACAAGCTTTTTTTATTAATACTGGGATAAAGAAAGATGTTAGAAGAATTTCAGATCATGGCTAGCCCTTGTTTTTTTTCCTGTGTGTTACTTCCAAGTCCCTTCCACAGATCACTTTGTGCTAGTTTAAATTTAACTGCAAGTGGGATCGCTTTCAGAGTGTCAAACCTCAGCTTGGGACTCTCAAATAAAAACCATCACTGATGGCTGAGAGGTATCTGAATCACAGCAACATGAAAACAGCAGAATCACAGAATCACAGAATCACAGAATTATCAAGGTTGGAAAAGACCTAGAAGATCATCCAGTCCAACCATCATCCAGCAAATACATGAAATGCTCCCTGCAAGTCACTCTAGCAGACAGGAACTCAGAGAAGAAAGTTTCAAACTAGAGCTTTGAATGGAGGAGCAGGATTCAAACATTCTGCTGGTCTTGGCCCCTCAATCAGTTTCCTTTACAATCACCTAGTAACACATCTACCCATATACTTTTAAAAACCTGCACCTCTTCTGCATTAACAGAACTTGCAACATTAGCAGCAGTCAATGAATAAATGTCATAGATACAACTTATCTTTCACATGAAGTTGCTGCTACAAAGATGTTTATTCAGAGCTCTACGGAAAGACCAAAACTTTGTCCTATTATTTTTGGTAGCTCCTTCAATACAGGCTGTTAGGATTTCAAAAAAGAACTGAAAGTATCCTAGAACAGTCACAGCACATCATTTCTAACACAGCACAAAGTATCCTTTCACCTCGTAACACCAGAAATGAATGCTTGGGATGGGAATAACAGTAAGTGATTGATTTCATGGAGACTGCCATAAGCAGGGGAAAGAAGAATTACACGCTTTGGAATGTACCTTTTAAAAACAAACAAACAAAAATCTTTAAAAAAATGACATGTATACTGAAGACATAGGCAACAAGTAATAAAGATTTAATGTATGAACCAAACAATTATTGTAACAAAGTTTTGGTGCTTTCTGAAGTTCTTACGATTACAAAACCAGTACCTTCCAGGCTCAGTGAGACAGAAAGCAGCAATGTGCTCCCCAGATGCCAGTCTAGGCAGGTACTTTGCCTTCTGTTCATCCGTGCCAGCAATGAGGATGCCCTGAGTAAAGAATTAACAGGAAACTTTTCAGCATCAGCCTGTGTGAAAAGAGATGAGGCTGACAAGCTTCACCAAGTTCAATAAGCCTCATTTGCCAGTTTTATGGTGTAATAAGAGACAGTTTAATAAACAATGGGCATTATTATCTATCAGACATTAAAACACCTCAAAGTTGTCATCACACAGTTGTTCAAATGGCCATAGGAGATGACTTACTAAGACTGCCTTCTAGGGTAGGTTTTGCTGTATTATACCGTAAGTGAAGGCTTCTCTGTTGCTCGGAGAGGCAGACACAGCCCTGCCTTTGTAATTTGTCATGCCTTCATTACCATCGCTGCCATTTTATTTCAATAACCTCAAAAGCAGCGATGTTCAAAGCTGCTCATCAGAGAGCAGAACACATGATTAACAGGTTCCAAGTGATTTAATTACACAGGCATTCAGTGGCTTTTTGAGAGTGCATTTATTTTAATTGTTGCATTAATTTTTCCGTACAGCCAGTTTCTAATGAGGGACAAACAAAATATAAAATACATGATAAAGTTAAATAACCTATGGTTAAATAGGTATGATAGAGTTACTCCACAAAAGTAGGATTAATCCCAACTGACCCACTGCCCACAGCAGTTGTACCTTACACTACACTTCTGGTTAGACTGCTTTACATACCAGCTCAGCTCACTAGCCCTGATCTGCAGGGGCTGTACCTGGGGGTGTTCAAGGCCAGGTTGGATGGCCTTGGGCAACCTTGTGTAAATCCAGGCCTGGAGGTTGGTGGTGAAATTATAAGTGAAGTGAGGAATAAATATATATTTATAGTTAGTATTGTCTGCTATAGACTTTTTTCTGGCTATAATGAACTTACTGCTATTTCAAGCTTCAGACTACTACCATCCATCCACCAGTAAAAGGCAGATACCTAAGGCTACACTGTGCAGAAAATGAGTTTAAAACTCACACGTTTGCTTGCTCCTGGGCAAGTTTTCTTCTCTAAGCCCCTCAATACACAGCCTCGTTCAGCCAGGAAAAGTCACTCCCTTCTGAACTGTCTGCACAGCTGCCCCACCTCCCCATAACTTTAGCCTTACTGGTATTTTACTCATTTCAATATTTACTCTAGCAAGTTTGCCCAAGTTTAAAAATCAGGGATAATTTAAAGTATTTTTTCTAGGAATTATTTCAATGTTTCCTGGACTAATAACCTTCTTGCATTCTTCATACTCACTCTTTATCGTGCATGGAAGCCTTACACTGAGCCACTGGCAGAGGGTGCTGGGAACACGACCACCACCCAAATGTCACCACACTGCACCCAATTTACGCTTCACCTGCAATTCTGATTTGGTGCACCCACACTCAGCAATGAAACAAGCTTTTCTCTGCAAGTTGTGCAGAACTGCTTGACAACAAAGAAGAGCGTTACCTTAAGCCCAATAGCTTGATGAGCTGCCAAAGTAACTGCGATGGAGCCATCTAGAGAAGTGATTTCCCCCAAACGCGCATACATGGTGTTCGATAGACCGAGGCCACCTGGAACAAACACCAAGTTGTATCTGAAGTAGATACCTTACCATTTAACTTGGGGGCCCCCCCCACCCCGGCCCCTCAAAAAAAAAAATCCCCTTTCAAGTACAGAAACACCACGAATGTAACACTCTGAACTGGAGAGCTCCTCAGTACGGACTGGATATAAAATGACACTATCTCTCTTACTCTCACATCACCCTGCCTAGTTCTTAATTCCCATGAAAAATATTTAATACCATTTCTAATGCATTTCAAAAGCATTATTCATCAGAGATCATGTGTCATGTTACAGCACCTGCAAGCTGTCCAATTAACTTTAATGAGTTATAGAAAAATGCTTTAAATAATCGAAATCAGGGCAGCAGAGCAACACCAGTTACGTGCCCTAATAGAACAAACAAAAAATGTGTAACAAAAAGTGCTACAAAATATAGGATATTACTTTAACATCAACTAAATACTGAAGTATGCCTCCAGCTTTGCATGGTGTTATTGTAATAATTGGAAAAAAATATTGTTTAACACGATTCTCTTCAAATATCAGGCATCTTCCCCACTGAAACTATCTTCTGCAGATTGTCAAACAGTTTTGTCTTCCTCAAAGTTGTTCTCTTTAAAGTCACCTTCTTTTATAATAAACAATAGATCATGCAAGGATCTAATTTCTTTATAAATTTCATGTAAAGTATTAGTTTCAATCCCAGTTTTTATTTCATGTGTAAGAATAAGATTATAATTTTTTAATAATTCCTTTGCAAGTTTAAAGGTTATTCCACTGAGCAACTCTCTGATCTCAAGTGGCACTATAATGATGTAACTTTTTGTTCAGTATTGAATGGGAAAGATTCTGACAGGAAGCTATGGTCTCAGTGAACAGACAGGATGCTTTTACACTTCTGTAAGGCCACATTTCTATCTGCCAGTGACAAGTGACAGCTTTGATAGATCAGTTCCATGAGACACTGCAGTTTGGACCCAGTATTGCTTCAGGAAGCACCAGCAAGAACTGCAAGTATCACAGAGTGTCATGCTACTCTGCTGCATCCAAAAAAAGAACAAAAAGGGAAATGCTATGCCAAGAGGAATTCACGCAACCTAAAATTAGTTACCTCGCTCAGGCGCCCAGTAAGAGTATGCAGAGCTCCCCACACAGCCAGCAGACACTCTGCGTGCCCACATCTCTTTATTAACTGGGGAGGAAGCCTCAGCTCCTAATTTAGCTGCCCAAGTCAAATGACTACATATGGAATAGTACAGACACATTTTGCAAGACCCCAAAATGCATTACTGAACAGACTACTGGGTTATCCTTTTGTGATCATTCACTCACCATATTCCTCTGGAATCTGCATGCCAAAGAGACCCAAGTCCTTCAGTCCTTTCAAAGTTTCAGGTGGGATTTTTGCATCTTGATCAATCTTCTTGGAGTCCACTACAAATACAGAAGGTTTTGTAACTCAACACTGTGTTTCTTGGCCCAGAAGTCGTCCCTGAGACTGCAGTATTGTCAAATCAGAGCCAAGGTCACTGTGTGCTACGAGCTAGCTTGTAGGTCTAAAAAGCCCAGGCCTGAAGAACCGAAATAACTTACACAAAAGGCGCTGCTGCAGCATCACACCCCTCCTGCTGCAGTTGTCCTCTGGTCTCCTCAAGCACTTTAAGACAAGGCACAGAGCTTGCTGCACCAGATTCAGACATACTTCTCCTCCCTACCTGCCAAGAGTTACTTTTTCTAGCTTCAGTCTGACCTTGCTGGCCACCCTGTTTGCCCTCGAGGCTGAGAAAAGTCTCAAACCCTGACCTGCTTTCTGCAGCAGGACTAATAACACACTGGCCTGAGGGGGCTGCTTGCTGCTGCCTGCCAGCCCAGCCCCTCCTCCTCCCTGCAAAGTGAAAGAACACAATCACAGAGACAAGTCCTAAACAGGGCAGCAGGAGGTCTCGGTTCTCTCTCCTGAGAGCAACACTCCACTCCCACAGCCCCATTTATTACACCATCAAAGTCAAAATACAGAACCAGCTGGAAGGTCCCAGGAATACCAAATGTGTCTGTAAAGTCATGACATAGCCAGGAAAAGGACTTGGAAGTGGAAAAAATAAAAATCTCATTTTTATTTCATTTTCTTATTTCTATGTGTACAGATTGTACTGATGCATGTTAGCAGATTCCATGACTGGAATAAGGAAGTATTTCCAGGATTTTCTATCAGAACTATGTCTAGGTCATATTAAAAAAACCCCCAACCAAACAAAAACCCTCTATGAATGGGTTAGTTTCAAAAATCCTGTTCTTACGAGTTACTCACATTCTTGAGGGATTACAAGAGCTGTTCTGTACTGTGACAGTGCAAATAAACAAGAATTGTATTAAGCAGCTGAGGAAGGCTGTAAGCTGCAGCAAAAGGAACACAAGCCATCTTCCCTAAAAGTACACAAAAAGAGGTAACTCTGCAATATCCTAAAGAAACTTAAGTGATGCTGTAACTTTTATGTGAAATATAATAGGGGGAGACAACAAAACACTGTCATGTTTTTCTGACAGGAGTTATTCAGAAGGAAAAATTATTTTAGAAAAGACTTTTAATTCCCCACATTAGTTACCTAGCTACACAGCATGTCATGCATATGTGTGGTATGCCTCCAGCTGTTCTGGGGAGAGAAAGGTGGCTTTTTGCTTCTTCCTCCACCACATCCACACAGACCTACCGTCTGTGTCTGGACACTGGTCACAATGACTCCACTGAGGTCAATCTCCTTACCCAGTGCCAATCATATCAAGTTTCTAACTGTTTAAGGCTGTTCTCCTAACATATTTTTACTACACCTATAAACTACCCTGAGTAACTGAACAGGAATAGCTTGTGAATTCAAAGACGAGCAATTTCCACCTGCACATTCTATAACATGACATTTTTATTCCTCCCTTATACATGAAGTTTTTTACTCAATAAATTATGTTCCCCAACAGAACAAGGAATTAAAAAATGTAATCTGCATAAATTCTTAATTTACTGTTAGTTTTACTGTTAAAATAACCTGGATCTCATGAATTGTGACAAACACAGGCTTCTTCAAACTCCTGTGGTGCTTGGCACTCTCGCCCTGCTATCTTTGCCAGTGGGGAACCCGAGACGACACTGTTTAACTGTCTCCAAAACTGCTGTCTGCAGAAACAATTTTCTACAATCATTCTAGAATTGGCTTATCTATTGCAGGAGTAATGGGAGAAAACACCCTGCAACACTATCAGGAATGCATGTGGCTAATACACCTTTTCCCAAAGAGAATTGCTTCTTAACAGGTGTCCTTTATGAACATCTCTGCTGAATTTTGCTAAACCCAGTTTTTAGTACTCTAGGAGAGTTAAAAAGTTTCAGGAAAAAAAAATCACAATCTATGAAGCAGCAAATAGCATTATTCAACTAAGCTAAAACCAATTTCAAATATACCTCTACATAATTCTTTCACTTCCTGGATTTTTTTCCCTATTATATTTTTCTGTTTTGAAGACTTACTTATTCTCATCAGCTTCCAAAGACTCCACATGAAAAAGCCATAAATGAACATGCCAATAGAATCAGCAGCACCTTATGACTGGCAATAAATGCATAAGATAACGCAAGAATTTAAAGCATAACAATATCATTCAATTACTACAGTTAAATCACTGTAATCACTAAATGACTTCCACGAATAAGGAACTAATGACTGTACCTTCTTCATTGAAGAATTTTTCTATAGGTCCTACAAACTGGTTGATCTCTGATAGTTCTTCATTGCTAATTTCTGGATAAGGAAAAACTTCTTCCTACAATAAGAGGAAAATTTTATTTTTTTAAAGCATGCATCATGCAACTGAAATATTCCATATCCCTTTCAAATACTAGACTTAAAAAAAAAATGTGAAAAATTAAAAATTGTGGAAAATGTTCAGAAACAGGACTCAACTTGGCTACTGACCAAAACCAAATCAGAAGGTTTTTACCTGAAAAACAGAAACATTTGGGAGAAATGGATTTGAAGAACTACAAAGATGCAAAAATCCTTCACCAACCACAAATTTTGTCAATATAATCCCGTTTTGGGATTATTAAAAAAAAAAAGAAAAAAGGGAGTTGAATTTGTATCAGAATCAATTTAGCTTTGCAATGTTTTCAAAGCTCAGTGTGTAAACACTGTCCCTTGGAAACACATGGCATGTTCCACCTGTTTAATGTCACCAGTACAAAGGTTAGTGAGTGACACTGCTCCTTATCATCATCCTGGTATTTTGGTCATAAACTGCAAGCAGTGTGACCTGACAGGACTCAATAAATCCAAGCAACTAGCACAGTAAGTGAAAGACTACGTGAGACGCACACTCCCAATTTTTATTGACTGTCCCCTATTAAGTAGATGAGTGTACCTCTGCCCAAACAACACTGTTCAAAACAGCCTGAAGAATCACTCCAGCTCCAAAATCTCCAGATCTGGCAAACGATGAGCTTGGTCAGAAAGCTGCTGCATTGAAGTTTTGAGAGAACTCACACAAGAGGCACACGTACAGAGGGTTTAACATGACAAAGCCTGACTGACTGTCTTACTTGTCACTTGGCCAGATCCTGTGTGGGGCTTTTCACTTCAGTGGATTTGGGCCATCTCCTCCTTCAGTTTATTTACATGCCGTCTGGGATAAATGCCCGCCCCAAACCTGGGCTTAGCAAGTACTGTCTGAGTACAGTGTCGCTATCACAGTACAGCCTCACTGCCTGAGGACAGCCTCACCCAACTCTGCAGCTTCCCTGCCCAGCAGCACCTCCGCGTAAGCCGCGAGCTGTGCGGGACGCAGCTGCCCGTGCCAGGGCCCAGCAGACACTTGGGGCTCCGCGGGAACAGGCGGCCGCGGGCCAGGGTCGCCTCAGCACTCAGTTGCATCACGACTCTCGCGTGCAGGTGCAAGCGGCTCGATCTCGGCCACAGCCGCGCCCAGGTGAGGCGCGGGGCCTAGCCGCGCTCAGCACCGCCCTCCGCTCGCTACGGCCGGGCAGGGCGGCGGGGGTGGGGCCGAAGCGCGGATCCGCGTCGCCCCACCGCCGAGGAAAGGGGCCCGGCCCTCCGCCCCTACCCCGCGGCGCCTCCACAGCCGGCCGAGGCCCTACCCTCCGCGGGACGCGGCTCCGCAGCGCGCCGCTCACCTTCCGCAGCGTCCCCAGGAAGAGCTCCTTGGCGAAGGCGGGGCGCGGCGCGGCGGTGCGCAGGCTGCGGACAGCGGGGAGCGGGAGGGCAGCGGGGAGGGCGCGAGCGCAGCGCACGGCACGCAGCACCAGCCCGCTCATGGCCGCCTTCTCGCCTGCCTGCCGCGCGCTGCTCTGACGGCGGCGCGAGCGCCAGGGCACGTGACCGCGTGACGCCCGCGCGCCTTCTCCAGCCGGCCGCCGCGGGGCGAAGGGGAGCGGCCCGCGCAGGGACAGGCGGGACCGGCCCGCCGGCGGCCTCGGGCCTGCGCGCCCCGCAGCGCCAGCCCCTGGGGAGCGTCCGGCGCCGCCGGGCGCTCGGCCACCTCCTCAGACTGCGGGCCTGGCGATCACATAAGGGTAGCGACAGAAAACGGGCCTGGAAGGGGATAGCCTGACAGGAGGCCGGTGCAGCAGGCAGCGTGGCTGAGTCGCCTTCCAGAACCTACTCGGAGGCATCAGCACAGGCCAGGAGCACAGGACCGCCCCCGGGGACGAGGGGAGTGCTCCAGCCCCAGCCCCGGCCCCAGCTGAGGTCGGGTTGTGTGCTGAACTCCACACCGAGTTGACGGTAGTCATGGCAGAATCTCTATCAAAACCTAACTCCTCCTAACCTGCCTCTAGAAGCAGGGGGAGAAACTACATCAGAAGCCCTCACCTGGACGGGCCTTTGCTGGTGGGGCCATTTCCATCAATGCCTAAGCTCCAAAGACAAAACACTGCAGTGAATCTGGCGCTGCACTGAGGATGTCTAGATCTGTACTTCTCCTGGCCTGTGCAGTGCCTTTGATAACAGGTTTTGTTTTACTAAAGACCCAAGTGGCAAAACCAGGCCAGGTTACCGGGTTGGTTACCTAAATGCTGAAATCTGGTTAGGAAATCCAGGCTGCTCCGTCCCTTGTCCCAGAGGTCACCAGTTTGTTGCATCACCGCAGCACCTCCTGTTCTCACCTGTGGGTGGGTAAGAGTGCTCAATGACATGCGAGTGCTTTATGAATGCTGAAGTTCATTTACAGAAGGGTAGAATTAATTTGTTTGGAATACTTCTTTCAAGTCCTTTAAAGGCTGTCTTAACTCTCTCATTTTAAGGATCACTGCGTCCTGCTTCCTCGGTTTGTTCTGGTCTGTGAAGAGACTGTCATTGTGCTGGGGACTTAACAAAATGGCACTTAGAAAAAGAACAATTACTAAACACCTGATTTACTTTGCTTACCTTTTTGCTTACTTAGGATTTGTAAATCCTTTAATCCTGTAGTCCAAATAAATCACCACTGTGGTTGCCTCTCAGGCACTGCACTGGAAACAGAAAAGGATTCTGAGGGTGAGGGGAAGGGAAAGGGTAGGGAAATGAATCTGACCGCCAGCAGCTCTGCTCACTGGTTTTTTGTGTGTATGTGTGTACGTATTCACATTGTGGGAATCCCCAAATCCTCACCATTCGCAAGCAGAGAGGTGTCTGTCAGAGCCCTGTGTGCCATGACCAGGCTGACAGTTATCACACAAGTGTATCATCCATACATCAGGGAGGAGGTGAGAAGTATTTCACTCTTTGGTTGGTGAGTCAACCACAGTGCCGAGTCCAAACACACGTGGAACTCTCCAGAGGCAAACCCATCTCAGCCAGAAAGTCTTTCCTTTTCACAAACCCCTTGATGAAGTATGACTGTTTGGTGGGGGGTCACATGCAACTGCTGAGAGCTCTTTTCTGACACTCTCTTGAAAGTTGAGTTTAGAGATGATCTGTACCAACTGCTTGTCTTTGTATGAAAGATGAACACCCTATTTCAGAGAGAAAAGCCAGCCCCCTTTGCAGCCCTCTTGATAAAGGCAATCAATGGGAGAGGCTACCTGCAGGACCCCGCTTCTCCGTGGTCCTGAAAGAAGACAGTACCTTCAGTTTTGTGGTAACAGGAACGCAGGAGCATACAGAATGCAGCCAACAATGTTCTTGAGATTCTAATCTCCACATGTTCAGTTCTGGTTAAAGCTGCCCAGCTGCTTTTAGTTTTGAGAGGTGGGAAAGCAAGAGGTGATTGTGATGTCCTAGTCCTGTCAAGGCAGGGAAGAGTAGGGAACTCTGAGATGGCTCCAGCACTTTGCAATCTTCTGTGTGGAGTGATGACGTCACTGTCTCTATAGGGAGCTGGTTGGTGGTATAGACAGTAGGAGTAAAAACCTGCTCTGCTGCTCAGCCTCACGGGGTTAAGGGAGCAAAGGCCTTTCCACATGATATCACTGAGAGGGAACCCTCTGGCACTGGGGAGAAGGTGATGCCCTGCCAGGGCCACATCCCAGTTCTGGGCAGAGGTAGTGGTAGCTAACACACCCTTCTGGGCAGGAGAAGAGGTGTGGGTCCAGTGGCATCCTCCCCAGGCTGAGGACCAAAAGCTGAGGCCACCCTCTACGAGACAGGACACACTGCCTCTGACAAGTACAAATGGGGTGGTCAGGCAACTTTAAAGAAGGAATAAACAAAGAGCATGGGGATAGACTGCTTAGAGAAAACAATCCCAACAGTGAAAACTAGGCCATTGTGAAACAGCAGGAAAAAGATGCCTCATCAGGAAGTTCAGAAGAACTAGAAGAGCAGCCAGCCCACTCCACCCTGTGCATTCATTCTCTAAGCATGAGAATAGTATTGTGAATGTAGCCTAAAGAAATACTCAGTTTCTTTCCCAATTGCAGAGCAAATCACCGCAGATGGACCATAGCATACCCACAGCATGAAACTACACTATCACTTGCACAATCCTCTCTGCTTCTACACTGGCACAGATGATGTCACACCATTTATTTTGTTCCATACATGCAACTCCTCCTAACACTGTATGTAACTGTGGCTGAAAGCATGCTCCTGGCAGCTGTGTTTCTCCACAACTCTCCGTAACACTTAGTTCCACCATTCCGACCTATAAACATCTCCAAACTGCACTGCACAGAACCACACGATGTGCTGCTAAGTGAAACACATCTTTTTTTGCTGCCTTCTTCAGCAACATGCCAAACCTTTTTCTTTCCCTGCTTTTATTTACATAAAAATCTCTGCTGTGTCTGCCACTCAGCTATTCATGCCTGTGTTCATGTCATTTCAGCTCCTTTGACATCGTTAGACCACTCTTCACCACCTTCCTGGACTAGCTAATCCCTCAGCCCTGAGGGAGCTCTTCAGAGCTTGCATTTTGTGACAGACCACAAATGCCACAGTGATACACATTTTGGTCTATTCCACACAGATTAGCTTTTCTGAGAAGGAATTAATACAAGAAGTGCAGATCAGTAAATGAGTATCATGAAGTGACCCAACAGTTTTCCTTTCCTCTTTTTCTCTACCATACTTTTCAGTAGCTACTTAAAAATACTATTCAATAATCTAAACATCTACTGATACTTAGTTCCTTGAGACACGGGTATTTTACTTACTGAAAAAGCGACACTGTAGGTCTAAATTACTTTGTAAAAATATTCACTGGTCTTTGCAGCAGCACTTTCAGGAAAAGACAGGAAATGCCTTTAGTAGCCTCTCTCCTGCCTTCAGTAATTGTTGTTTTCTCCTTTTTGGTCAGACAGATGGTAGGAAAGTTTTGCACTTGAAATTCATAATTGTCTTCCCCTTGGGCATGTGATGATGTGCTCATTGCATCATCCCTCCTGTCTCTGAATATTTTAGAAAAGTTGGCTTACAAATTAAATCTTGGGAAAGGTGAGAGCAGGAACTGGTATTTCCACTTCTGCTCCTGGTTACATGCTGTGAAGTAATTTATCATGTTGGAAACAGAGATGTTAACATGTCTGCAGTACAAACACATTGGTCCAAGCTAGTGTGCATCCAGAACTATTCTACTGTGGCTGTCACAAGCACCACCTGAAAGAGAAACAGGTACCTGCTGTTAGTGAAAGGGCGTTAGTGAGACGGCGTTTATAGGCAAATCATCAATTAGCTCTGTCAGATTAGATTAAAAGGAAGCACTAAGTTATCTTGGTTTTAAGGATTTTATTTTCTAAAAGTATTTAATTCCACATAATAAAGGGTTATAATTTTTTCTTTACAGCCAAAAAAAGTTTAAATTCTCAAGAGAGAGGAAACAGACCGAACATCGTATTGAAGCCAAGTATAAATCTTAGTCTGTGAAGAGGACAACCTAAACTCTCAGCCTAGGGAAGAAGCTGTTACCACAGGATCCTGCATGAGCACGTTTGTGGATAGGGAGCAGCAAGCCAGCCTGAATAGCATAGGCTTTACATCACACAACAATGACAGTGATAAGTGAGAGAACAAGGGTGGCTATAAAAAGACCTTGCAGTAACTGAATAAAGCACGGCTTGGCAGTAATAATGAATGCAGACGGGAGACGGGTCAGAGCCTCTTTGCCAAAAGAAATTTTATTATACTCTAATGTTGGACAGCAAAGAAGGAGCTCCATGGCCTCAGGAGCATTTTAATAATGGGGTTTTTTTAGTTCGATAATTTGCTTCATCCCAGATGAGGCATCTGTTTCTCCCCTCTCATGTATGGAAAGGAAAACAGATGACTCAAAATGCAAGTGCTTTTTTACCGCATTTTTCTTCAAGGTACTTCAAATCCACAGAGTCAGAGGATTCGTTCAGGCTGCCTCCCCTGGGATTCCTCACTAAGATTCTTACATCGTTTTGCATGAAGCTATGCTGGCAGTTTCCAAGTATGTTAGCAGGGTCGTGAAGTAACTCCAGTAGTCCAGATTTCTGAATGCTGTGGTAGTGGAATAAACATTAGAGTAGAAAGGAACTTTCCTCCACCTTTAGGTATAAAATATACATGCAAACTATTCTGAAAAATGTACAAACTGCTATGGTAGAAAAGTTAGCACATAATCAAAGGCATTGTTAAAAATTGCTGAAATGCTGTCAAAACTCAGGGCTATGAACACCAAGGATGCTTGAAGTCTGATTTAGAATCCTCAGCACACATTTCTCATTGGGTAGAAAATGTTACTTCTTGTGACTGCTCTTCCAAATGCCAGATTTGAAACAACAGAAGTGTCTTGGGTTGGGGGTTTTTGGTTGGTTGGTTTTGTTGTGCTTTTGTTTTTTAGTCACAGCAAAGGCATTTTTGGAGCTTGGGATAACCTGAGGCAGAAAGAGAGACACGGGATTACCAGAAAGATGGAAAAGACAATATATGGGATGAATCATTAGATTAAAATGTTGTTGCAGATGGATACAGGAGTATCAGCCACTAGCAAAATGAAAAAAATAATCAGCCAAGAGCATAAGGTGAGCGTATCAAGGAGGAAAACACTCACAGGGGCTGCATGCCCAGCACAAGCGCAGTCCTGCCAAGCTGGTGCATTCAGCATCAGCCCCACGCCTTTGCTGCCTTCCTCCCTCACCCCTGGCGCTGCGTCCACTTTTCTGCACTCACAGGGCTTGGAGCTCCCTCCTGCTCCCCAGCCTGACCCACAGCACAGCTGCCCCAGGTGCCCGGGGAGCTCCGCAGGGAGAGGGACCAGCTCCAGGGAGGATGTCTTCCTGCCCAAGGATCATGGATAAAAAAGGCTGCACATACTCACTCTGTCTGGATCCAATGTAATGAAGCTGCAGCTCTGAAAGACAGGTTGTGTTTGCTCATTAAAAAAAAAAAAAAAAAATCATAGTGGTAATGATTACATTCATTAATTTCCAGCTTCGGTTTGCTGCGATACTGTTGCTGAGGAACAGCCTCCTCACCCAGAACACCTGCAGAGTCTTTGCTTTTTCCATTTCCCTAGACAAAAAATAAAGCCCATTTCTTTGACAAACACTTGTTCATGTTTTGTAGCAGAAATGAGAAGCAGAGAAAAAGTGTTTTTCACCAGGCATGTGTAACATTTCATTTGTGTTAGAATGAATCTACCCTCTGCATCTTAGTAAGTCAGGTTAGTTTTTCTTTGCTCATTACACATACCTATTTAAATTGCTGTGTCTAAATGTGAAGAAATAAATGAAAGCTGACGTTGTGCAAGTTGTTTTACAACAGAGCTGATAAATTGTACGGCTGCTGTGATTTGTTTGAGCTCGCTGTGTCTTATGAACCATGATGCTAATTTCACATCTCAGTTATTGCAAAAATGCTAAATAAAAGGGATTTTTTCATTACATTTTATCCCTTAAAATATGCATTTATATGTACGGTAAGACAGTAAATCTAACCAGTTGAAAAAATTTATGTTTTCAGGTCAGCATCGCCCTCACAACTTTCATCTAAGTTCGTTCTTAGCTTAGGAAGTACTTCAAGCAAAGATGCAACATCAAGCCTTTCCTAACATCCATGATCAGCCTCATCCTGCAGTTGATTTAGTTTTGACAAGTAACACAGGATTGGGCTTTAATTCTGGAAATAATAGGAAACAAAAAGAGAGTCTAGTAAAAAGTACACCTAAAACGAAGCATTTGTCCATCATTTCTATCAAGCTAGCTGTGCTACATTTTCCTCTAGGAGTTTTATATCAACAAAATAGAGCAGCAAAGCTAGTGAGCCCGCCAAAAATCCGGTACGCTGCTTTGGGAGAAAGGTGTATATATAATGCAGCTATAATACCAGTAAAGATTTATTGTGGCATGTAAGTCCATTGCTCATCTTACACAAATATGTTTGGCAGTACGTATTCATGCTGAAATACGATTTATCCCACAATCCCAACAGCATCATAATTCTGATATCCCGTTGCAGTTCTTTGAATGGCTGCAGGAGAAGCCCTAGAAGCTGGATTAACGTTTCAAGCTGAGTCTGAAAGGCTGAGGGATAAAGGAACAGCATTTGGGACTCTGTGACCAGGGCCTGTGATACTGTGCCAGGCACATCAAAATAACTGGGCCTCCCAAATCATCCCTGTGCACAGGTGGTAGCTGATGAATAAAACATCATACAGCTATTAGGTATACGCCATATAAATAGGTGGCAAAATGATACTACACCTGTTGGTATGAAACTCCTGAATGAAAACTGAGGCCAACTGGGAAAAAAAGTAAATTTGGGAGATTTTTAAGTAAAAAAAAACCTGACAAGAGAGACAGATAAAAAATATCTCAGAAGTAAAAAGTATGAAGTTCATTATTTCATTTCCTGTCATTTCAATATTGCCTTAATGTATTTCAACCAATACAGAAACTACCCGAAAAGTAACCCCCTCTTAAGAAGATGCTATCCAGAAGAGCTTGAAGGATCTTGCTACTGTATGAAAATTCATTCACACAATTGATGTGTGCACTGATACATGCACGCAAACACCTGAAGTGCACAAACATAGGACAATGCTGAGGAAAAGTTTTCAAAAATCAGACTTCTGACTTGCAAAATATGTGATTTTCAGTTACAACTCCTATTAGGAAACCCTGACCTTTTCCTTGATACAGGTTAGACTGCCTATCCTCAGTAGGAAGGCAATATAACCTCCGAAATGAAGGCATTTATCACTAGATATGTACATATGAGGCTTTATCAGAGACTTATGGAATGCAACTCAAAGATGAGCACCTAAAACAAGTAAAGATATTAAATTTAAGAAAAAAGCATGAACAACTGGGAGCCATTAGACTACTGCATGCTTAACCTACACTGAATCACTTTAATTAAGTTACTTGGCTTTGCTGTAACCCGTGGAAATCTATCACACAAACCACAACTGCTGCTGAGGTTCCTTCAGCTATTTATTTTTCCTCAGTGCCAGATTTTAAGTGCTTTCAACCCTGTCTAGTTTAGGTAGGAAGCAGTAGCGTTTAGACGTATTATTTAGGTCTCACTTTTTAAATGGATCAATAATTAAAAAAAAAAGGACGGATTTAGGACATTAATTACAGGCTCTTAAAGAGTTTAATTAGAGAAAACAGACTCTTTGCCTTCTCAAAATGTCCATCAAAATTCTTAAAATCCTAACTTCTGAAATGGGATACAAGTACCAGTAAGGAACATCACTGCAAATTCTTCCACATCCACTAACAGAATGTTTCTGTGAGGCATCAGTTACCTTCTCACACAGTGCACAGCCCTGGGGGAGGCATGCTGAAAGTATCTGGTGATAAATATGTACTTACCTATCCAAAAAATCACTGATTGAGGTGAACATCATGAAATTACAGCCACTCAGAAACAGGTCATAGTCGACTACTCTCAGAAAATAATTCAAGAATGTCCTAAAATTCACAGAAAGACAAGCAAACACAATACTTAAGTTTAAATTGATAGCTAAGCATTACATTTTATCAGGCTTTACAGACTCGCTGTAGTGTCCTTCACATCCAGGAAACACAGAAAAACCAGAACACAATTCAGTATGCCACAGTTATTAACTAAAGCAGCTGTGGGAGTGTAATACCAATTATTGTGAGGGCCACGTGTGACAAACATGCCTGTGTAGCGATCTTTCTGTGGTACCAGGACACACAACAAACAAATACTGGTACAAGCAGTAATGGGATAATGGGTGTTCAATTACATCACTTACTGAAGTCTGGTGATGGTTTCCTGCCAGCGGGTGCACAGATGCAAGGAGTACTGCCAAAGCTTGATCCAAAGTGTGCAGGTTACACTTCGGAATGTAGGACTGCTCCCTGGGAAGGACAAACTTAGAACACTTGTGAGTCAGGGTCCTGAGCACGAGCTGTTAAGGAAATGTGAGCGCCAAATGGGATCAGTGGAACACGCTCACCAGCTCGTGTTTCAGAAGATTCAAAACCTGGTTACTGTTTTTCAACATAAGAGTGATTGGACACATAGTATGCCAAAAATGCCTCTTCTGGTACTTCTCCTTTGCAGACCTAGGTGGTGCATCTGCTGCTCTCCATCATACCTTGGAACCGAACCTATTTACAGCACCACCAAACAAATCACTGCTGCTCTACAGCACTAAGACCGTTTCCACCATCTTAACCTTAATTTAAGATGAAGGCTGAAATCTCAGCCCCTTTGCAGTGAGTAGCAGAAATCCCATGGGCTTGGCAGGCCCAAGATACTATGGGAAGGAATTTCCTTCATCTCAAGTCTGAAGAGTTCAAGTTCTTGGATTACATAAAATGAGAAACAAAGAGTTTTAAATGATTTATTTGATTTCTCCACATGATCACAGTTATAGTTTTACATCAATAGGGTCTGTTACTACTTACAAACAGAATGCATATTAAAATGAAAGCACTCCTTTCTTCCCCATAGTTACAAAAGGGGTCTCGAGCCTCCCCAGAACAGAAGCTTCTTGTAAGCATAATGTTTTCTGAAGTCTTTAACAGTCTGCATTCAAGACCTAATTCTAACAGTTTTAATACAACTCAAAGCTGATTTAAGTTCCTAGCAGGAAATAGGCAACCTCAAAGTGACTGCAGACTTATAGTAATACTAATTTACACACTATGTACAATTTAGAGAATTAATCTATTCCCCCAACTGGTCCCGTTTTCACCACCCCCTTTTCTCTTTTCCAAATTTAATCTTGTTATTGGTTCCACTTTTCTTTTAAATATATACACAAGAATCCATTTTGCAGGCAAGAAGTGCAATGGTATCTTACAACGGAACAGCATAATGCATGCTTAACTGCAGAAAACACACAGCTTCATATGGAACAGCAAGTCAACATCTAGAGATTCATTGTTTAAATATCTGCTGACTGTCTTTCAGCTCATTTTATCAAGAAACAAGAGGCTTCTGCTGCATGCAGTACATGATGGGAAAATCATTCTACACCGTATGTTAGACTTGGTTTCTTTTTAGCAATACAAGACGCACATTATATTAGGATGAACTTTTGGGTTTTGTTTGTACATTGTTTTACATTTCATTCTTAACTTAAAAAAATAAAAACCCCAAATATATATTTGATTGTTGTCCCAGAAAAGATTTTTGTTGCCACACCTTCACTCTTTACATCTCCCTTTCATTTTTTCAAATCAGCATTACTACTTTGCCACATCATCTATGGGAAGAAGAGAAACACAGTCGCTCCGTGCAGTTCTGTACCAGTTTTTAATTGGCAAGGGCATTACAGGAAAAAACCCCTCTCAATTTTGCTCCTGCCTGCAGGCTGAAAAAATGAACGTTCTTCACCACGCGCAGTGTTAAAGCACTATCATTTTCCTATCCTAGGCATGATCCACACTGCTCTAAGCAACTGTTAATCTAGGACAGAGTCAGAGAGGTTATACTACAACCCTAAACAAGCAGCAAAGTTCTCAAGACTTATGCTGACACCAAGACAGTCATTTGTTTAAAGTACATACAAACACAGAGTCTAAAAAATAATGGAAAAAAAAGATCAAGTCCACTGTCTCTCCTCATTGACGACTTGAAGTAATAGTTTACAAATACTGTGCTCTTACGTGACTGGTTTTGGTTTTTATACTAGCCTCAGAATGATCTGTGGTTCCCCACGTGCAACTTAATGGACTCAGAGGGTAGGCACGAACTCTTTTCCTCACAGCACATGAAATCACGAGTCAATGGGTTTTTGCATGCACATTTGTGACATCTCCTGAACATTCAGTTGATTGCACATGGAATATCAGTGGTCAAGCATTAAAATGTGGCTTACTGGGTAAATTCAGAATATTTCTATGTAACTCTAATTTAAATGAATGAAAGGGGGTTAGGAACATAAAGCAGATCCAGGAGATTGACCATCTTCATTGTTAATTAACGCAGCTAGAGTCGGGTTTTCCTCTCCACTGCTCCTGCATACATTCCATACACCAGCAATTTTACTCCCATTGAAACTCTGCATCTGAAACAGGCATAGACTCTGACACTCAGTGAAGAGGAGCATTCTTACCTCTGTCTTAATTAAAAGATGCAGTTTCTGAAAGATGTTTGTACCTGAATAGTTCTTTATCTTTTCTGGAACAACCTATAGATTACAGTTAGACTCTACTATTGGTACAGATGTATGAAGAAAAGTCTACATATTGAAATATGTTATCACTTTACTTCAACTAATATCAACAGTAACACTGATATATTTTGCAAATATACAATATGTAGAGTGTAGCCTCACACTAATAACATTAGATGACATGCAGACAGTTCTACTTTCCCATACAAGAACAGTATATATTTTTTAAACTGCAAGGAACAGAGCCGCAGGGGACCCACATGGGCCCTCTTAAGGTAAGCCGCAGAATTTAGGATAGTATGAGTGATACTTAAAAATAATAATGCGAGTCTTTTCATGAAGACAATTCAGAGGAAAAGGAGCAGAAGGGGAAAACATATTGCACATGTGTGAAACAAACGTGGACAGCTTTAAACAAAAGGCTAAACTCTAGATTGCTGTATTTGCTCTCTGTGGAGGTTAACAAAGTGCTCAGTTTGCAGTTTTGCTGGTATTGTGATATCAATGGTATGAAAGGGAAAAAAAAAACCTACTCAACCTCTCCCCACTCCCCCCCAAATATTAGAGATGCCATGAGCAAACCACTATGAAAAGTCACTCTCTTGTTCCCATGTCCTCATCATTCCTGACAACTTAATTACTGTTAAATAGAAAATTGACTGGTTGTTGTTGTTATTATTATTACTTTTACCCATCTCATACTGGAACTTTTTGCCATCCTCTTCAAGGTTTGTTTTTAGGCTGGTACAGTTTTGCAGTTGTGATTCCTTTGTCTCTACTGTTTAGGTGTAAAGTCCTTGCAGTGGCTCAAAATGCTGAAACTACAAAGTAGGCGCCATGTATAACTTTGTACAGGATTTGGGGATAAAAATTGTATATAAATTTGCAAATGGTTTGGTTACAACACATAAGCAACAACAGCACAGCCTGTTTTTATGTGATGTCTTGCAACTAACTGGACTATGAAAGTGAGGGTTTGAGCATCAACTCAGCCTGCTGAGTGCTGGGTACTTTCAAACTAACAAATGTGATGAGTAAAAACAGTGAAGCCACTTTGTTGCTAGCACATGGCTACATGGAATTACTTTTTTTTTCTTTTTAATATATATATATATTTATATATATATAAAAAATCCCTATGCTAAATTCTAAAACAAACCTTCAAGTTTTAGAGCGCTTCCACCCAGAAACACTCTGACTAGAATTCAGCTTCATTGGGGGGAAAAAATGAGAAATTATGGTAAACAGGAAACAAAGTAGCTGCGAAAGATGGAAGTTTGCCATTTTCATGTTTGAGATGAATGTTTTTGCAGTGTATACATGCACCTGTCGTAACTCTGTGTGTGTGTTCCTTAAGTCATACGCATACAAAAGAAATGTGGATCATGTAAATTCACAGTTATCACAGCCTTTAAAGTGTCTAAGAATTTGTGTGACCAGTGCCTGGAGGTGACCACTGTAAACAGTCACCCTACATTGCTACGGTATAATTACTGCATCTTAACGAGTTTGCTTACCTGAAATAGCAGAGCAGTTATAATACTGATTACGTATGATATTATTGTGTTAATAAAATAAGGATTTATACAAAGCAGTATTTGACTACAACATTTAAATGCTATGTTACTTGGCACATTTAGTAATGATTGCTTAGAAATCTTAGCAAGTCCAGAGGACTCTTAATGAAAATACTGAAATGTCTGAAATTTGTTTCTAACGTTTTGTGGTTTTGGTCTACTCTTTCATATGCTATTCATCTATTATACTGTCCTATCAAGTAAGTGGAATTCCTTGTAAAGTCTATATTGCTAGTTTTGTGGACTGAAAAAATTTCTTTCCAAGCACAAATGTTAACTATACAGTATATATATATATATATTTATATGTATATATTTATATTATATAAAGTTTACTTACGTACTTTCATCAACCATATCAGGTCTACTTATTTTTTTTGCCCATTGACAATAAAAGAGCAAGAATGCAACACTTGGTTCTGTATCACTTTTTCCCTTTTTTTTTTTTCCAGAGACTAAGTTTTTATTATGTGTGGAAAATTGTCAAGGGATTGGGTGGAAAAGGTAGCTTTACTCATGTTCAGCAAGCAGCATGTTTTTCAAGGCAGTTTGGATAGAAGAACTAACCGGATGGCAAGCGTCTGTCAAGTAGATAAGTAAAACCAGTATCGATTGCGCTAACTTGAATTATTTTATTTAGTAACAGCAAGCCTTGAAGCTCACACAACTCAATCCAACTGTCTAGGTAAAAACTGACAATAGTTTTTGTTGCTTCCTGTAAGTGCCTTTTGTAACTCTGGTTAAAACTATAGTTATTAGGAGGGCCGATGCGTTCTAGACTATTGTGCTGATGCCGCTGTGCTTGGGCTTAGTGCTGGCTGAAGTGGAGGGAGGTGGTGGCGGTCCGTGGTGATGCTGAGAGTGTGGGGCATGAGAAGAGTGCCCTGGGTGTGGGGGGGGCAGTGGTGGATGAGGAGCGTGGGTGTGCTGCGCGTGGGGGTGCTGCATGTAAGTGGTGTGCTGGGAGTGCGCCGCGTGCTGGGAATGGGGCACGTGTTGGTGATACTGGTGCGGGTGCTGGATGTGCTGGGGAGGGTGATAGTGGTGGTGGTGGTGGTAGGGCGGGGGGTTCTGCTGCATGTGACAGTACTGGGAATGGTGAGAGTGCACTTGTGCCTGCGCCTGCCCCTCAGCTGGCCCTGCATGATGCATGGCAGAAGGATGCTGTGAGTGTTGCTGATGTGGGACTGCTGGAGGGTGTGGAGGTTGCTGTGATGAGCCAGATGGTGGATGGCCTTGGGAAGGTGGCTTTCCCCTTTTACTACCAAATAAGGAACCTAGGAGTGAGGAGGAGTTAGGCATAGTCTGGTGAGGGCGAGATGGACACTCTCGGGTTGATGTAGCTCTTCGGCGCATGTGAGGACTGCTAATGATGGACCCCTAAAAAGAAATTAATAGAAATAAAAATTAAAAAAATCTTAAAATGTTTAAAAGAAAAAGTTCACACTGACCCACAAACTCCTCCTTCAGTGTTCACATGGATGGACTATCTTAAGAGTTCTAGGAAAAAATTTATTTCCACCTTCTCTAGGTTGCCATTAAGGCATTCGTGCCCTTCTTATGGTATTTTAAGCATTAAATGTTTTTTCTCTTGGCACTTTAATATAGAAAGATATGACTTTAAACATGTCACGGAAGAGTAACATGACATAAGACCTAAGAGTGTGTTTTTAAAGGAAAAATACATTTTAAAATACTGTAAAAAAAATACCATGCTTGCTTTTTAACAACAAAAAATAAAACTACATGAAATTCAACCTAAACAGTTAAACACACAGCAGCAGATATTACAATTACAACTCAGATTTCAAAACAGTATTTTAAACTTTTCTCTTTTTTTAAAGTAGTTTTCCACTACTGTATGCCACAGTGCTGCTTCTCAATCCTACCTCAGAATTATGTGTTAAATGGAACCATACCATTTTGGCCACTAAGATTTCTATGTGATTGTGTTCTTCTGACCTGTGGTCCAACGTTCTCTATTATTTAGCCTGGAATGATGTATTTAGTTTCTGCAAGTTTTTGGTTTGTATTTTTTAAGAAGAATTATGGGACACAACAGTACTTAGGCAAAGTGTGCTAGATTTAAACTGCAATCTACCTAAAGCAAACACAAAAAAGAAAAAAAAAAGAAAAAAAGAAAAATCTGCAAGCTGAATTCAGAGACATGAACAGTATATATAAATGGTTTGAAGATGAATGAAATCTCATGAAATCCACATTGAATTCACCTATCTTAATAATTTTTTCCTCCCATGCCCTATCTGTGCAATTCCATGGTGTCATGACTGCATACATTTAGCAATTTAACTGGAAAATAAGCAATGGGAATGGTTGAGCATGAAAGTCGATAGTTGTAGCTAAATATCAAACAGCAAGAACAGTGTACTTTGTAACAAAGAGCAAGTGGGCTTTTAAGCTGGGACCAGACTGAAATGGTGGCAAAAGGACACATCATATTCATTTAACCATGCTTGCAGGAACACAGGGAACAAGGTTAGCTCAAACCAAAAATGGCATCGGTCTAAAACAAGCTGTCAGTGCTTTTTAAGCTGGAAGAATACGGAGTGAGTAGCCCAGGCATGCATTTTATTTGAGGCAGGCAGGTTATATGTTAGAAGAAAAAAGAGCAAAAAAATATGTATATAAAAGAAAGGTTTGAAATGCACATCATCACATCCAGCTAGACATCCGTAACTTCCTACTTACTTCCATATTGCTGTCTAGCGATCCTGCACTGCTGCGTCGCCCACGCTTGCCTGCCCAGGACATGCAACACCATAGATTAGAGACTGAGACAAGACCCGGGTGAAGAACAGCTGCTTTCCCTCAATTGCTAGAGGAGTCTCTAAACGCAACTAAGGGGCTGCGGGGGTGAACATCGCACTGGACTGGTACAGAGGCTACTACGGCAGAAACTTAGATTGCTTTTTTAAGACCATTAGGTATATTAAGTTTCTGAACCTGACTAATTGTTAAGAGGTATTGTTGTTGTTGTTGTTGTGAAGCAACGGTCATTATAGCAGGGTGTGATTTTTTTTTTAAGTCTGTACAACTCTTGCAGTACATGTATTTTAGCACCTGTAGCTATAGTAGCACGGTTAAGATGTTGACCAGCAACAATTTAAAATTGTTTGATTTCCTGAAATCTGATTGTCTATGAAATTTCTTTATTTAAAGATTGGTGGGATTGAGAAATACTTGTGGGGTATTAATTTAAACAGAAAATTTAGTATCCGCATAGTCTGAACTTCAGTGTGGGGGTCTGGTGAGGGTCATTGGATTCATTTCATTTTCAGTTTGGAACCTCAGTGGATTTCATATAATCTTCTTTCATGAGGTTTAAAAGAAACTAAACTTAATTTTTGATCAAGAAATCTGGAATCTGTCTTGACATTATGGCTAGATTTTGTTTGTTTAGCTGTGCAGTGCTTTATCTTTACGTATGATGGATTTGCCCTCCAATGTTCTCAAACTGCTAAAGACATTTGCTTAGAATTACACATGAAACACCACACTGGTTGCCTAAAGAGCCAGAATACCTCAGTGGCTATATATAGGACACAGGATCCCAGATTTTTTCTCTCATTTCACAGGAGAGAATAGAGCATATGGCTGCAATGGAAATAGATATTTTTGAATAGATATTTTTGAAGAGAGAGCTTGTTTAATCATTGCTCTGCAAAGTTTCACAGTTCTTTACTGGCAGGGTGTACAAACAAAGCTAACCTCTGAAGAGTGGTCAGGTTCTCAAAGCTTCTCTAAAAGTCCAACTTTTCTCAATGCTTTACCCTTGCTTTTCTGCAAGGCCAAATATCAAAGACAGCCTTCTCCCTGCATTGGTACATTGCTGCCTTCTGAATCTTCTATGCTAACAGGTGGCTTTGGGGAGGAATGTGAAGGTTTCAGCATCACTGAACCTACGAGCCACGTACCCTCATGTTTATAGGTCCAAAAGCCACATGGTATCAGAGCTAAAGAGAACTTCGGGACTAGTTTTAAGTGGGACACAACAGTGATTCCCAGGATGTTCACCCTTACTTCTCAGTATACCCTCTCACAGACCAATTTAGACTACCCATAAGGCTTATAAGATCAGTATGATCTCAAAATACCACTGACTGGATTCATAAGTATAACTTTGACCTGGTTGGTCATGGGATGATGTCCTGCAACACAAGTTTCTCTTAGGAGCTTCAGTTCTCTTTAGACTCCTGCAACCTTTACCCCTCTCCCAGAGTTACTCCCCAGTACAAACCCCTCCACACTGACATTAAATCGAGGGGAGGGTGTTTGTGGTAAAGCTATTTTGTTCAACTTTGTTGGAATTTTGAACAATTCCCCTAGGCAGGCTCTTTGTCAAAAGCTTGGTGGTTCTTTTGCTGCAGTTTTAGCTTTATCAAAACCATAACTGTGCTATCTTATGACCCCCCTGAGAAAAACTGGTTTTGATAATCCCTTATTTTTACTTCTAGTCAGGCTTTGATATTTTTCTGCTCTGCTAACGGGATTAGTACTGATTAAGACTCAAATCACTCTTATTGCTGACACAAAAACAGAGAAAGATGGCAATCTCGACTCAGCAGTCGATACTGCAAGCAAGACTGACAGCTGCCACAAGCCATTAAATGTGGCCAAAAATGAAGTAAAATGTAATGCCTGTTGTATATGGCAAGAATCAAAGTCTCTAATAAAATAACCACAAACACAGTATATACACAGTATATACGGACAGAGAGAGACAGACGGATTTTTGCTTAGAATAACTTCAAGGCAAAGAAGTACTAGGAAAGCCAAGAACAAACAGAAATCCTACTAAAAATGCCTGTAAATTCCCTCAGATAGGCGCTACCACTACAGAGAGCACTTTGTTTTGTTTCTTTAAAACAAATTGACCCCAATTCTGTATTGACCTACAGTGTAATATGAAAGCTATTAAGTAAATTCTCCAGAGCATTCTCCCTGCCAACATGTGTTTATTCAGGACTGTTCTCTGGTGCTTGAGATGGCATTCTGTCCCAAAAACGCTCCTCTAGAGCTGCAGCGCTCACAGGCGTTTCAAGGAACTGGTGACCTTTGGCTCGAGCTGTATGTCAGCAGAACTCTGTGCTTGCTTCATAATTAACAGCTACGGTATAAAGCAAGGTGGTGTTCACCAAGTCTGAAGGCTGGTTTTGCTTAATATATTCTGAGCTACTTGACATTTTTAAGGCTATTACTTAGGGTGGGGTTTTAATTTATTCTTATGAAATTAAATTTCAATTGGTTTAATCTCTTCTGAGTCATCCAACAATTCACTGATATGAGACATGAATATTCTGTCTAAGAAATTTCTTAATTTACACACATATGTCCCATATATGTACATGCATCATGTGGAACAGAACATTTCAAATTCATAGAGGAAATATTAAGTGATTAAAATATTTTTACAAACTTAAACATTCCAAAAGAAATGTCAGAGTTTCATTAGTAAAAATCCATTCTACCTTCCAGAAATTGATCTCTCAGATGTGCAGATCATGACAGTCAATGTCAATATTTCTCACTGATGCCCTGTAATTCTTGAGACTGTTAGATGCCAGTGAGATACACTGATATCTAAACAAAGCATTATGATCTGGCTTTACATGTCTTGGTAAAAAAAAGTCTTCAAAAAAGTTCTAAATTAAGGTTTGGGTAAAGCAAATGAATATAACAATGAGCCATTACACTAGCCCTCCAAAGGCTGTGAAATTGATATATTCAGCAACAGCATGTGGTTATTGAGCTTAGAGGTACTAGCCAGCCCAACCTGCTCAAAATTACCTAAATTATATGCTCTTATCATTAATTTAGAGAGATCACTTTCCAGGGTGAAAATACTCTTTCTAACCTTCATATTTTCAAATTGTTTTCTGGGTGAAACAGATGAAGCCTGAAGATCACACACCAATTGTGAAAATAATCTCTTGGCACCTTCAAACAGGTTATTCTCAATATACTGGTTGAGCCGCAGGAGATGAGAAGGCAGCATAACCACACCTCACCTTGCTGAGCTCCTTCTGGAAAAGCACAGTGCCTCTTCCACTGGACTTAAAAGTTGTTGGTACAAAGGTCTTTATATGCCGCGTGGGGTGTCTTTGTACAACACAGTTGCAAAATCGTTTGGTATTAACATTGGCATGTGACAAGAGACCTGATCTACACAAGTCTGTTTTATTTAAAAAGACCCAGTAAATTTTGTCATGCCCCTTACCATTGCTACAGGAAAAAAATCTCTCCCTTCTGATAATAAAGACTGCTAGTATCCTCCATCCTATGTAGCACAGCAAAATCCATGGGAGAGGAAGGAGGAAATAACCCAGTAACTCTGCCTGTGGGATGGGTGAGGAGTCAAGGGCACCATCCCATTACACACTGATTCCCAGCAGGGAGAGGGATCCTGGAAATGCAGGAACACAGCACCTTTTTAAGGAGACTGCTGTGCTGAGAAGTTCCACCATCTTTTCCACTACATTTTGGGATATAGGAAATTTTAAAAAATACATGATGAAATTTTAAAACTGGAAATAATTTTAATAAAGCTTTTTTGGAAGGTAGAAAGAAACATTGAGGACTGAGATTATATGCAATATACAGAGAGAATTATTTTAATTGTGAAACTACTTTATGGTTTTGGTTTGGGTTTATTTGGTAATTTATTTTAGCTAGTCTCTCCTTAAAGATTGTTTTGACATAGCTCAGGAGATAATGAGACAAGCACTACTTTTATTAGTAGTAGCTGTTATACCATCCTGCTCTTCTCTGCAGATTCCAGCATTACACAGTTATGCCCAGTTGTGTATTACTGAGGCAAACCATAAGATTACAATTTTTAACCCAGTGAAGCCTGTAAATATTATTCCCCCCCGTTACAGGTAAGGGATGGGGGGAATAAGGCTTGACTTCCACAGATGCTTACCACTGTGAACTCAGTGTGAAAGCACCAGGTCCTCCAGGAACTCAAGAGTCACTGGAGTTCAGACTGACTAGCCTAAAATCAGTCAAGAAACCTGAGAGAGATACAAATAAATTCAGATCTTCTTTGACTATAGCTCAAGAATGCATAATAAAAAAGATGTATTTTTCTTTGAAGAAAAATAAAGCACTGATTATATATTCACATCTTGGAAGAGTTGGTTGCCACATTCTACTTTTTAGTCCATGGAAAGAACCATCAATCCACAACAAACAATGAGATCAAGACATGCTCATGCACATCCTTTTTGCAATTATGATTTAAGCTATTGTGGCAAATGCATGGAAGAACAACCACCAGGAAATGATTCCTGACATTTTTTCCTGACAGAGAAAATCTTGCCTTTCTTTATAGTTTACAGCTTAGGGGTCTGAATCATTCAGGGTATCAACATTCATTAGATTTAAGGAGCTTATGAATCATCACTCTTTTCCAAGAGAGAATTTTAAAGGCCCTTTCTACAGCCATCACTACTGTGATACCTGGTAGAGAGCAATGGACATTTTTTAACAATAGTTTTGTCATATATTCATGCAATCAAAGTGCTGTTCGATCAGATTTCCCCTTCACTGTAAAAATATTTAAAATTTTTCAATTTGTTTTTGCAATGTTCATTGGACAATTACCTGCCTCACTGTATGACTATGCGACCAGGAAATTTTCTCATGTTTATTAGATTTAGTTCTGTTGAAATGTAAAAAGGAACTCTCTAAAAATCCACTTTTATCATGGCTTTTCCTACACAGCCAGACATAGTCCCACTACTCTTGTTCCTCCTCCTTTTTGATCCTGTGTCTCATCCAGAAAAAGAATTGAGGCAACCTAATTCAGTCCTCTTTTACAGAAGCGATTTAGCGTGGTATAATTGCTGGGATGCAGTATCTTGCTAACTGAAAGAGATTTCTTTGGTTTCCTATGGATCACCAGTCTCATACTAAAACAAAAGCATCCTCCCGTGCAAGCTGTTCACTGAGGAAAGGCAGAAGAGATGTGTGTAGTCTCATTAAAATGACACCGAATAACAAAGCAAGTAACAGGTATGTAATTGCTCAAGTCAGTTGCACTGCACAAGACCAAACAGAAACTCTCCATAATTCTCAACTCCTTAAAGTTAAAATTAAGTTTAGTTGGGTTTAACAAGCTCATTGATAAACCCTGCAGTCCATGAGTGATTTCTACTTTTTATTATGGAAAAACGTTATTTTCAGTACTAGGCATGCCAATTGCAGGCATGCCCTGTTGAAACATGAAATGTTTTCATGATTACAAATAGTCATTTATTGCACAGTATCCAAAAAATGAATTTAAATACATGGCAATGTTTGAAAGACAGGGATGAAAAATTCCTATGAGATGAAAAAAAAAATCAGAAGTCACACTTATGGGTACAGATACCCACTGAACTCACATATTCAACAATATGGTAGTTCTCATTCTCATGAAATAAAAACAAAACAACAGAAGAGGATGATGGAAGTATCCTCAAATCTGAGGTTTAATAGTGATGAAGACTAGTGGCTTGATCTAAAATCCTTTGAAGCCAATCAAGCACTGGTATTCAACTTCAGCTGATTTTGGATCAAGGCCCTAGGTCTTTTTAAGGAAGCAAATGGACATATGAGAGTGAAAGCCTAAACAGAGACTAAAACAATTGAAAGAGCTCACTCTGTACATACTTATATGCACATACATACACTCACAAAACACAGGCTTAATTTCAGTTTGCAATTTAATTTATTGCAGTATAGCTAAAATCTCTTTAGTTAAAAAAAGGATAAAAATAAGTAGTGTCTACTACTAAGATATACTTACTACTGAAATTACGACTATACTGTAACTCATCACTGCAATTGAAAGAAGTCAGGGTATGCAGCACAGACTATGAACTACCAACAAAAAAATAAAATAAAAGTAGCTACTCTTCCCAGAAGTACTTCCTGAATAGTGGGCATGGTGTTCAGATACAACTTCTTGTAAACGACAGGGATCGTGCTTAACACCGAAAGACAAGGTTATGACCCATGGTAGCCTTTGTTCCATGGGTATGCCAGTTGTGTATTATCAAGGCAAACCATAAAATACATACCAAACTTCCCCTGGCTTTTCTTTGGCTAAAAAAATCACACCACCACTCCTTTCCAGTCTTTAGCTCTACTAACCAGTTAATAAATCTTAAGACACATCAGTGGCTTTTTGGGATGTCATCATTCTTGTCCACTAGGGCTTCCTTTATTACACTGGCAATATTATTTCACAACAACCTCTTTTGCAAGAATTGGGAACTACATCTTGAGTTACAAAACAATAAAAGAAGGTCAGGAACACACTGTATCTGAACTACACAGCTCTAGACAGAATTTAGTAGGGCTTCACTCAATTTCATTCATCAATGTGGTAACACAGGTACACTTGAGCACAACATACACAGAAAGCGGTCATTACACAGAGACCAGTTTTGTTTCTTTTCTCTCTAAGCCTATTGTATGAAGGGGAAGAAGCAAAGGGGAAGAAAAAAAGAAAGGAAAGCTAAGTGGGTTACTCCTAGCACAAGTCAACCAGCAGTTTTTTAATAAAACACTTACAATTTTTCCTCTGTCTTCACTCTCCTTTAAAAGTATATATAGCAATCTACAACGGTTTAAATGCTTTCAAATAGTGGTTGCTTAATAGAACAAGGGTAAGAAAACAAACAGAAATTAAACACAAACTATGAAAGAGGAGCTATTTAAAATGTTTGAGGTTTCAGGATTACTAGTTCTGAAAGCCCACTGTGAGCTGGGCTTTATATGCATCATTCACACCTCTTTGCATGCACTAGTTGGAGCAGGGAAAGAAGGGCAGTGCTTACCTGCTTCAGACAGGTCCCGCAGGGAGCTGCTCAGTGCGCTTCTCTTCAGCCCCTCCCCAGTAGCATAGCTGTCATCCAGGCAAGCTCTGTTCAGCGTCCCATTGCCAGAGTCTTTTTTCAGGCTGGAGCACTGAGACATGCTGGGACGCACCACACCCTTCTGCTTTTCTAGCTCAGCTGAAACAAAGAGAGTAAGTGTCCAATCCATATTCACTGACTGTATATACCAGAGGACACGGTAACATCGTGGTTTCTGTATGTGGTCACATATGAGTTCATTCTGGCACTGTGAAATGCCAGAGAGGAACTTCAGCCCTGTACTAACAACTGTATATTAAGCATACAGGAGGAAAGGCTATTCCTCTTTTGGGAACATGGTAGCTAACATCCTATGGTTAGACAGTCATCAAACTTTCAGCAAAACATATAGATTTGTACTATGGCTTCTTATTTGAAAGAACAGAGGAATATCAATGTGGAAATGAAGAAATACTAAGTGAAACTGTTTTGAAGGGCAATCATTGAGAATTTCAGTGTGATGTAAATTACCCCCAAAATTCATACTGCAATTTATACTACAAACTACAAATCCATCTCTCCTCTGTCCATTGCCATTTGCAGTTTGTCCAGGCTAAATTTCCACTGCAGCTACACTGCAGTCTATCAACTCAGCTGGGGCTTAAGGTATCATTGGGGTTTTCCTCTTTCTAGAATCAAAGCCATGGAAAAAACCCCAGATTATTTTGAACTTTTAAAGAATTCTAATGGGTATACACCGATTCAAGATTTTCTATTTTGATTATCTTAAAAGTGCTCTATTATATGTACCTTTGTACTTACACTCTATTCTGTGCTTTTCCATTTCTTGAACCTCTGCAATTGACTCCCTCAAGTCATCTGTAAATTTCTTTCTGTCCTGAGGATTTGGTGCATTGAAATTTATTAGCACTTTGATATCTGCTCCTGGAACAGCTGACGTGAGCCGAATACCATTGGGATAATCTAGAAAAAAGAGTCAAGAAAAACTAAGGTATGATTATTCCAATTCCTTTTCATTAAAAAGAGCCCCAACCAAAACCCAAACAACCTCCTCCCACAACTGATGCTACCACATAGGGAACAAAGTCAGAGAAATAAGTCTAAAGGCAGAGAAAGAGAATGAAAATCCCTAAGATACATTAGAACTGCTTAACTGTCAAGATGCCGAATAAATATTAAAAGACAATATTTAAGCAGCTGTTAGGTACAATGTACAATATAAAAATGTAAAATCCCAGAAAAAACCCAATAAAACTCCTCCAAAATTAAGGTGATGTTTTTGTTTCACGGAGCAGATCTCATGACCTACTTTACTCAATTGGGACCAAAGTTTTGCTGGATAAAGTCTACTCGAACATATCTCAACTACTAGAAACTGTCTTATACTTTTAATTTAAAGTTTGTAGGAACACACACACACACTAGCATGTACAGCTTTTAGTATTTTCTATTAAGTTGTACTCCCTGGACACTGTACTTTCTTTTTTTTTCTTAAAAAAATAGTTAACATTAGCTGTGAAATTACATGCACTGTCACAAAAACCAGCAGATATTTCAGGAAACTGTCTTTGCCTCTTTTCTAACTGCATATCTGAGAATGCAAATTTTATCAGCTCGTCAAAAATAAAATATCTTCTGGTTGAAATAAAAGGCTCATTTACAGAAAGATATATTATAAGGAAGAATAATTCTGCTGCAGAAAACAGAATCAGCCTTTGCTTGGAGCACAAACATGTAGAAACTGGGTGTCAGAAAATCTCAAAATGTCCATTTTAATTCACTGTGTTTTCCTTTACTTAACTGCCTGACCTTATTGGTTTGCCAAAGCTCTCAAATATTTACTTAAGTATTCAACCTGAAGTTCAAGTGCTCTCACGTGCTAAAATCTCATTCCCTGAAGAACCAGCAGATGATGTAAGGTAGTCTTTTCCTCAAAGTCATGAGGTTGCAACAATATACAGACTTAAGATGTTGAGAAACAAGTGCAAGCGCTATGCTTTTTTAAAAGGATACCTTGGCTCCAAATCAGATGTGCAACTAAAAGTGAAGCCAAGTCCTTTTACCATTCTCAAGTGAAAAAAGGTGCCAATTACCACAAGCTTCAAAGAGAGCCAAGGGAGCAAGAATCTGGGGCTTCTGCTTCATCATCTCCCACAGAAGCAAAGTGCAGCCGATTTGCTTCTCCTGATCACAGGATAACTGCATCAGATCCGACAGCCACCTCAAGCTGTCTGCAGCTGCTGTCATTCAACACACAGCCAAAGTGAGGAAGAGTCTGGTGCTAGTCAAGCCCACGGGGCAGAAGAGCATGGTCTAACAGCATGTGCTGTTTTTAACAGTAGAACTGGATATGCAGCAAACAGCTCTAGAAAGCACACTGCTTGGAAAAGCAAGGAAACTTGGTAACCCCAAAGTCACAGGGGCTACTGTCATATAAGAATGAAGAAAAACAATCTTCAGATACTGAAGAAATGGAAGTATTTTACTACCAGAGATATTCCTCTACATCATATTGATTAAGCATCAGGAAATGCTGATACAAGTATTTACTGGTTTCAGACACACTCTCTTTGAAGTGATCTGCTTGCCCTTTATATTTTCAATGATTTTGATTGAAAATGTAAAATACACTCCCCTTTATGGCCTATTTATTTACATGACATTATTTTCTCTTTTGAAGCTCATCCATCCCACAATGTAACAAACATCTATCATTAGAAGTCAATTCTTTTGTCATCAACACCATCCATTTTGTTCAGTCTCACCAGTAGTAATGCCAATATTTTTGTTGCTTCTACTTTAGCGACACTACATTTTATCCACTTGAAGAGAGCTGATTCTGACAGCTGCTACACACAGATTTACTGAGTGGCATGATGCCTCTGGCCAAAATACCCCAAAGCTTGCTGGGGACAGGGGAAGCCAAGAATTTTAAAAACCAGAGGGGAAGAATACTCTTTCCCAATGGGAAAATAACTGCATTTCACCTGACAGACACCAGCATTAGAAGTACAATCACCTCACTGATTGAGCCCAGTGAATTCACCTGCCTGTCCTGGTTTGGGCAGGGACAGAGTTCATTATCTTCTTCGCAGTGGGCATAATGCTGTGGTTTGGATTTCGGACCAGAATACTGTTGATAACACACTGACATTTTTCATTGCTGCAAACACTGAAGGGCTTTTCAGGTTCTCACACTGCCCCACCAACAAGAAGGTGGGGGTCACCCAAGGAGCTGGGAGGGAATATGGCCAGGACAGCTGACCCCAACTGCCCAAAGGGATACTCCATATCGTATGATGTCATGCTCCATATATACCTGGGAGAGGGGGTGGGGAGGGCAGAAGGCAGTTAGCTTGAGAACTAGCTGAGTATTGGCTTCAGCTGGTGAGCAACTGTCCTGTGCATCACGTTTTGTACATTCTATTATTATTGTTATTATCTTTATTTTCTGCCCTAATAAACCGTCTTTATCTGAAGCTACAAGTTTTACCTTCTTCTCTTATTGATTCTCCCCCCCATCACACTGAGGTGGACAGCGAGCGAGCAGCCCAGTGGTTGTTTTAGCTGCATGGTGGGTTAAGCCATGACAGAGCCCAACTATGTCACCTAAAAATCACAGGTAAAATGTGTCCAGCTCATTGAGAGGAATCCAACCTTTCGCTCCCAGTTTACCTATAGGTATTTTTAAGGTTACTTCAATGCAGTGTTCCTACTTAGCATGGTAATGCGATTTTAAAAAATTAATAATTTATTTAACTTGACATCAGAGGAATAATATATCCATCTGTTTTTAGTAGAATCCAGGGTAAAAATACTGGTCTTCCTCTCTAAAAATGAATTTTATATCTTATCATGTGTGCATAAGAGAGAGAGAATGAATGTGTATGCATATAAATAATGTTCAGGCTACATTGCTGCTGTAAGCTCTACACAAACTTCCCTTTTGAAATCTCCAGATGCTTTGACTCAGTAACAGCAGCTCCATAACAGGTTGCTCAAGAGATGAACATTAGAGTACATTCTCAAGGACAAGTGGGAACTAAAAGCCTTCCACAACAGAAAAGCACAGACACTACTCACTACTGATTTACACCAAACTGTATCCAGTTCATCAGGAAGGTCAAGGTTTGGTTTACAAACCATGCATTCAGGTCAAATATACCACCTTCCCATATTCCCAACAAAAAAAATGATTCTTCTTGGGCTGCTGTCTGCTAAGACTAAGCTTGACAAGCATTTAGAAGAATAGTGGATTTATAGAGATCACAATTGACATAAACAAAAGGTGTCAAAACCCACAAACTTTAATTCAGATTCTCCGTGCTTTGTGTTTATCTTTCAATGAGGATACATTACCTAGGCACAAAGTTATATGTCAGGAAAATGAATTAAACAGTGGTTGGAATAACACATATCATTGGAATAGTCATTATTTATTATCATACATTCAATTCCAGCAAACTGCACCTTGACTCAGTAGCAGATACAGCATTATTTATTTTTTTACAAACATTCCATTCCTTACCAGTACAACACACTTCCAGATTTGGCTTCTGACTAAAACTAACAAAACAATCTAACAGCAGTCTTGCTGCTTCTTTAACTGATGCCACCTTGTTTTAAACTTTAGGGCTAAGTTAAGTTCATTTTATTCCCAAATTCAGAGTCAAGTCCTGTCAGTCACTCACATGAGTTTTATTTTATTATAAATAAAACAGTCTTTGAAAAAGAGAGGAAAGACTTACACTGGTTCTCAAAAAGAAGAACTTGCATTCCATAGAGGGAAAAGGACTGTCGAAAACTGTATGTGACTGAGTTCTTCTTCTTTTGAAAAATCTTGGTCACCTGAAAGTTATCAAATAAACAAAGTTAAAAATCCCTTTTACCATATGTGTTCGTGGAAAATTATTGTTCTTAAGAATTAGTATATAAAAGAATATTTTATGCCAAAACTAGCTATAATCTGCCACAAAAGGTGAATTTGTAATTTTTTTTTAATTTAATTTTTTTTTTTAGTGCAACTGACGTATTTAATCTACTATTACTGGAGAAACGAAGGTAGCTCTGAAGGATTGGTATCTCTTAGCCAGAAGGGTCCATATTTTATCCAGATAAAATATCTGTCCTCTATTCTCCACAATTCCTGGAAATTCCAAAAAGAAAACATATAGTGCATACTAGCAAAAATTTAAATATGCTTAAATTGTCCTTTTTAAACAACTTAGCTGCATACTTCCCTTCACACTTTTTTCTTACAGCCTGACAACAGGCAGGACATGTACAGACCTCTCCATACCAGCCTAGTCCTTCATATGTATGTACTGTGCAACCTTGCAAGCCTACTTCCAACCAGTAGTAGCATGTTACTTCTATTGCAGCAAAAAGTAAAGGTTTCCATGGACTCAGAGGTTTTACTGAGATAGGTGCTGTACAGATCCCAGGGGCACAGGGCATCACTGGATGGGACAGTGTAAGGCAGTATTTGGTGGTGTGCACAAGTGGGCTTTTTCATAACAAACCATAAAGTAGTTTAGTTCTTAGTTCTCAGGTAACAGCCAAATATATTCCAAATAGAGTGCAACAAATTTTCCTATTTTTAAGAGTAAATCAACCAAATAATTCCAAGCTGTCACTAGCTCTATACGTCTGTTTTTCAAAAGATGAGGTCAAGTCAAATGCACACTAAAATGTAAACATTTACTAAAAGTAAAGTCAACTGTAAAACGTATTTCGCCGTATCCTATTCCAGGGAAAAAATAAGTCTGGTTCAGAGAACATCTGGGGAATACATAGTATGTAATTTTGTTTTTCCACAAGTAATTTGAATTCATTATTCACAGAATAAAGAATGTCTCGTTTATCCCTTAGGGAAATGGGTAAACTGGAAGTAATTTTGTTAAAGCTATTGCATCCAAGTACTTTCTTACAGTAGAGTAGTAATCAATGAAAAGCTTCAGTTTAAAAGTGAATTACATATAATGAGGAAAACCAAGAAAATTTAAATTGTGATCATCCCAGGATTGTTGGAGTACAGAGTAACAGGTAGTAGGTGTTTATTTTTAGGAATGCTCATGCACTAACTCCACTGATTTCACAGAGACAGGCATTTCTGAACACCTCACTAGAAGCCTGTCCACCTGAAAGTACGTACCACAAGAAGATCATTAAATAAAAAAATCTCTCGCTGGTGCAATCCAAGCTTCTGAGGTTTATTTGGATCTGGAACTTCAAACAGCCTGCAGTAGCAAACAAGCCTCCGGTGCGGCAGAGAGAGGACCTATGATAGTACAGTTTTCATGGTTAATATAGCAATATTTAGCCAAGAAAGAGCATCTTTCATACCCAAAGTCTTTTTTTTTAATACTTCAAGTGTTTTTACCTCTAAGCCCATTAGACTTTCTCATCAGAGGACCAACAACAGAAAAATAAAGATTTATATGCCACAAACTTTGATGACATTCAAACTTCATCAACATTCTTACATAGAATTATCTCTAACAGCTTGCACTCCTGTATATGGACGCCAACAAAAGTTTTACCGGGGATAAAGCTTTAGTTTGGGAAAGGATAAAACCTTGAAAGAACTTAAAATTAAGCATGTGGGAGCTCAAAGCAATGCCTTCCTGAGCATTTTTACATATCTCTATTAGAAGAAAGGGTGCAAAGCAACTTTAGCTTTTGGGAGATGAATACACTGATGTTGTAGATTACATTTTGCCAGCCACTGAGTCAATTCAATTTGTTCACTCCCCAATACCAAGGAAATGGTGACATCAAGAAAAAGTAAATGCATTTTCAGTCTGGCTTATTTTCTCATGCCAGGAAGAAAACCAAGAATAATTTTCCATTTTCTATTTGAAATGTCTGATGAAGCTATCTCTTGAGCTGCTGTTGTTAACCTAGTGAGACTTCATTTCTTTCAAATGCAAATGATGGTATCTTGTCAATAATATTAAAATAAATCCTTAAAAATTTGAAGTGGGGAATATTCCTTGGTAGCTAGACATACATTTCCTTTATATGCTACATTTCTTTCTAGTTCTTGGTGCTGCATGGGAATGACAAGATTTACTAGGTGAAGAACAACAGTCAAAGACACTTCATGCTGCTGCTTCTTCCTCTACATGAGCAGGGGACGGGAAAAAAAAACAAAACTAAAAAACCCAAATGGGACAAGGGGAGAAGTTTAGGATTCGCTATCTGCCCTTGTTCCTAGTTGGTTATCAATTCAGTTGGTGACATTCCAGTTTTTTCCAAAAATCCAATCATAACCATGCTAATAACAGATAAAACGCTAATCTATGGCATCAGATTAATCACCCTCCCTGAATTTGCAAGTAGTAGGTATTTAAGAACAAATCTGACATGGTCTAAAGGAGACAGCATGGTGAAGAATGCTGAAGAAGCCAACAGTTGTTTTCAGGCTATCCCAGTAACTGAACAGCTTACATGTGCTCTCCAGGAAAAGCATCAGGAAAAAATTTTACATGTTCTCATTCTCTCTTACCTCCAGATGTAGTTTCCCAGCACGTGGCTGGCTGAGATTTGCTACATCAAGACAATAAAACACAAGGGTAGTCACTGAGACTATGAATTTGTAAACAACTACAGTCAGCTCTGGTACTGAAACTTAACGATAGATGATGCTTTCATTCACAGCAACAGATGACCCAGGAAGATTCTCTTCCACCATACTTTATAAAGGTTCCATCTTTCAGTTTGTTTTTACAGCCCAGTGGTACTGCTAGATATGCAGCCATGAAACAATGCAGGCACATTGTGCCAGCTCTGCATGATTTTCATTGCTTACACAGAAAAAGCAAGACATGGAAGATTGAAAAAAACAAAAGAAAATTTGAAGTTCCTTCTCTGTGTTGCCTTGAGTGAAGAGCTAATGCACAGTGCAGTTATAATTGAGAAAAAAAATAGGATTAAATCTGTATAACATAATCAGATTTTGGTGCACTATGTGCACTCTGCTTTTAAGAGGGGAGGGTTAGATTGTTCAAAACTACTGTAAATAATGCTATCACAAAATTAAAGTAAGTGGAACACTGCATTAAAAGACTAGCTTTAGAATTATTATTGAAAATACGCCTATAACTTAAATCTGGAATCAATATTTTCTGTGTTCATCTACCTTTCAAAAGAAATCTGTTAAATTAATTGGCAGTACCTTTCTAGGGTATCATTCAGTATCAAAATGGACTATAAAGAATAAACACAGCAGGGGCCTCATGGAAAGGTGAGCTGTTACTGTATTTTTACCTATTTATTTATTCTTCAGTGGCGGTCTCATTTCTGAAATGATAACAGCATTTGAAATTCCAGAACTGTGTACTAAGAAAAGCTCTAAAAAACTTGTCCCAATAAATTAAGCAGTCTCTCCAGGAAATGTATTTTTAAGAAAAATCTTCATCTTTGGACGGTTATTGCTACAAGAATAGGAAAACTTTGCTTGAAAGAAGCTAATTTTTTAAAAAAGCGAAAATGTAACAGAATGCATTATTGCCAGTTTAAGAAAAAAGCTGCCAGTTAAAATGACCACAAGTTTTAAAAGGAGTATGAGAGAAATACCTACACAACCAAGTCCATGATGCAGAGATCCAATCTACAGTAGAAAGACACATACAAGTTCGTTAAACTTCAGAGAAACACAGTACTGTATCATAGCAAGTAAATACGTCATGGTCTTACTATGACTAAATGCCTATAAAGTAAAAACAAACATTTCTATCAACAACGACTGTTGGCTGTTTCCTACATTTTCTTTCACACAGTTAAAAAGTCATAGAACAGAATCCTTGAATTTAGGGCTCCACTGAGGGCATTGTTCTCTTAATCCCATTTCATTTACAAGGTCAGGATTAGTTTTAGGATTTGAATTGCCATATGCCTGAATAAAAAAAGAACCACAGGAAAAAACTAACATCTCCCACAGCAGCCTATATATAAACCCAAATACCCAAACAGCTACAGAAGAGAATTTTCATATGAAAGCATAAGCGACCGTCAAATCCTGATTTAGAATACCTGTTTCCCTTATCCTCAAAAATAGGTAAAAGCTTTTATTACGGAAATTTTGCTTTCTCTCTCCTCTGCTTCTTCCAAGAGATCTCCTCAACATCTCCTTACTGGGACACAGATGTAAAGTGGAATTTTTTAATTTTTTTTTTTTTTTGGTCCCTCATTCCTCCCCCCAGCCCTGCACTGAGGCCTGTCTGAGAAGAGATTACAATTCAAAGCTCTGTAAACATAACACACAGAATCCTGAGATCCATGCTTTTTTTCTTAATAAAAAATCTCCCAACCCAGCAGTCCCTGCTGCAGTAAAGCTGATGATGTAGGACTTCAAAAACATGCTAGTGTTTTTTTGGCTTTGTTCTGGGCTGTCTTTGTGACTAGTAACACAAGGATGACTCTAGGACTTGAATTCAGGAAGGCTGACCATCCATTATCCCTCTCCACAATAGGTATCATTGTTAGCACGTAAAACATGGCTTTTAGTGTATCTTTGTTCCCTCAGCTCCTAAAACACAGGAAAAAATGCTGTTGCCTTCCTTTTCATTCTTCTTTCCCAACAGATGCTTTGAAGATTAGTTTCTATAGCAAATATATATTGTATATATATATATAAGAAATATCAATGATACATTCCAGGATTTTTCCCACAACAAAGCAAGAGATATCTTTGGATGCCCAAACCCAGCATTCGAAACCCTGGGATCTGATTTCCAGATGAGTTCTGAGACAAAATGACATATTTTCCACTTACAAATACCAGTTCATAGAGCTAGCTGCAAAGTTGAGAAAGACATTGATGTGAATGTAAGTTCTCTATCACTCTCTTAAATTATGGAGCCATAACTGGTAGCATAAACTTTGAAAAATGATTCTCTGCAAGATCACTTTAACAACATACCTCAATTCTCTTTAAACAAACATGAGACCTGCCTAAAATGCAGGTATTTCAGCATAATTTCTGAAATATAAAGCTTCACATAGAGGTAAGAGCTTAAGGCTCATAACTTCCCCACCCACAAATACCAGACTGCACCAACAAAATTCATCTGCACTGTGAATGTTCCAAAATTAACGCCCATCTTATGGCAAACTATTACTTTGCCGTTTCAGCCTTTTGCCACTTATCAACCAATTTATACTTCTAAGCAACCACTGTATTGTTCTATCCTGTACACTGCCCTATGCCTCCTTAGTGACTGACAGGCAGTGTAAAAGGAACTCACCGGCTTCTTTCCTACTATAAGTTTTTCAACCTTCTGGACTTGGGATACGTGATCCTCATTCGTCTTCAGTTCCCGCTTGCGGATTCGCTCATAAATCCCAATCAGCATTTCTCGTGGGATATCTTCCCCATCATCCACACCTGCAGAAGCCAACAGTTCCTATTATCAGTCTGGCTCTGACTGATCTGACACACACTGTTCTCTCTCAGCAAGGTAAGCCTCTCAGCAAGGAGAAGGTAAGGCCATGGCAATCTCTCTTTTCTCTGCTAACAGTACTGCTGACGTTGCCCAAGACTGCTGATGTCCTTGTTTAAGCTGTTTTGTTTCATGCCAGAGTACTGGCAGCTAACATCTCCTATGCTGCTCTTGCACCTACCTTACCAAAGCAGCACAAGTTACGTTACTCATCACTGAAGTACTGATTTTTGTCCAAGAGCTTGTTGCCCCCAATATGCCAAGACATTGATGTAGATTACACAAGTTCTTGTTTTTGTTTTAAAACTCTAATCTAAAACTAAGCCATAAAAGGGCTATGTTCCTATGTCAATTCTTTAATTATTGTTATTTTTGTTAATCTTTTAAGTTTCCTCTGTTTGGCACCAGAGCTCAAATGAGATTAAAAACCCTTTAGACAGTAAAACCTTCATACAGCTTCCTCCTAGGACTATACCATGGGGAGGAAGCAGAACAACCATTCTATTTTGCCTTTGTCTCAGTGATACTCAACATTAGAACCTTATGAACACCCAGTAAAATTAATTTAACCAATATTTCCTGTATGATTAGAAAAAAATAATTACTCTGGAAAAACAAATCACCAGAATAGCCTAGTTACAGTATTATTGTTTCACACTGTGTGATTACTATTGGCATGTCTGCATTCTAACAAACACCACGCTTGATCCTGAATTTTTAATAGCAGTGGAAGGAGCCCAATTTCTGTAAGCGACTTAAAGCTGGATTTCCTGGGGACAGGGAAATACATATACATCTTTTAAACAGGTTTTAAAGCCACAACCTCTTATCTCCCATTCAAAACCCAAAATTCAATACTTTGTTGCCTAGTGGAACAACTGCTCATGTAAAAAATTCTGTGATAAAATAGTTTCTTTGCAACTAGAAGCAAGAAAAAACCACCTCTGCTCTGTTCCACACCAGAAAGTCTTCCATAGGTCACCCTCTGCGATCCAGTCATTTAAAGTTACAAGCAAGGCAGCCTGTTACAAAAATGCCTACAGTACTAAGAAATATCTGGCATTCAGGCTGGAGCTGAGAGAGAAGGTACCCTATTTAACACAACAAACATAACTGTAGTATTATGGTATGAGATGAGTATCAGGCCTTTTGTGGACTTTGTGACAAAATCTTAACACTAACAAATTTTGCTAAGCTAAACCATCTGCTAATCATAGATCATTCACTGCTGTTATATAAACCTAAGGGAATAAAATCACCAAGCAGGACTTCCATTTGCAAGATCTGAAACTCCAGAACACCACAAGTATTTTGGTTTTATTAGTACTTAACTGAAAGTACCACCTGCAGACTTGAATACAAACTGCCACACGTCTGAGACGTGCCAATATATTTTTATATATTAAGTAACTTTCTGCCACTCAGCCCACTTTTAGGAATCTCTGAGAAAATGGCTGCTAAACATACATCAGCACTTGCTGGTGCCCGCAGTCGTGACCTGTTCTGCTACCACGCTGCTACATCCACTGTTGCCAAAAGTTGTGCACTAAGTTGTGCTTATCTGGTGCTTAAAAGCAGGTGGGGGAGGAGTAGAGGAGGCTTGCAATGACTGAGCCAGCAATTCTCCTGGCCTTTGCACAAAGACACAGTAATGGAGCTATAGTAAAAGCTGCTTTTTCCCTATGGGCACAAACTACCTTAAAGGGAAAAAAGGCATGGGGACTCCAGCCTCATTTTATTTCTCTTACATCTGAGTGCTCTTCTGAGATAAAAGGTAAGTGCTGTCAGATCCATTCTTTCCTGAGTACCCAGGAACAAGAGGAGGTATCATTTCCCCATGTGCGATCTTCCTTCTCAGCTCTACAGCAACTGCTTCCTCTTAGGCAGCGCTGAGCTAAAGATCATAAAAATCTGGGTTTGTCCAACAGAAGGAACCAGGATAGAAAGAGCTGAGATACAGATTTGAAAAAAATATTTTTGGCTTTTTGGCAATCTAATTACAGGCTGAGGTGTGCCATGGTCTGACATACAGTTTCTTGATCAGGAAATACACCAATGAAGAAACCAAAATGAAATGTCAGTGCTATTTACTGTGTACCTTTCAGGAAGGTTTTAGAGTTGGAATTTATGGGGTTTTTTCCTGCACTGAGAATTTAAATCTTCAGTTCATTTCCAAAAGTCTTCATTCCGGCACAGTGATTTGTGTTCCCCAATATACCCATATATAGTGCCTGAGGAAATGCACATTTTACCTATTATACAAGTTTCTAGCAAAGTCATTACTCTGCATCTCATAAGCATGTGGAATGCTGTTACATTGCTTAGGGTCCCAGGTTTGTACCTCTCAACAAAAACATGGAGATAAAGGCTCCGTCTCCTCTGTATGTTTACTTAACAAGCATAAGAAGCTTATGCTTTTGAATCTGAGGGCAGAAAGAGATTTCCTTTTAGAATAAAACTCTAAAATATTTAAGAGACCTTACTTGGGTTTTTTTCAGACTAGAGTTCTGATATCCCTTGTAATGCATTGTTAGCTGTGGAGAAATCACCAACTATAAACTATGAAGACAGCATCTCTGTAAGGATCCATTAGTAAGCTTCTGCTGCACTGTAGTGGTGTAGGCCACTGTCTAGAAATCACCTTCTTCCTCCCAGAAATAGTCCACAACACGTGGTGACACTATGTGAAGATTTATGTATCTATAAACACACACACATGAATTCTTTGCAACGGAGTTTATTTCCACTCGTTCATGTGCATAGAAGTTGTTGCCTTTTTGAGTTGGCCTTTGACATTTTGAAGAGTGTAAATGTGGCAAATTCCAGTAGTATCATAGAAACTGAGGTACTGAGGAATTATGAATATGAGGTAATGGTCACTTTTCAGCTAAATACTGGGAATAAAAGGACCTGACAATACATACAGAACCCCAGACTGGTGGGGGTTTTCAGGGACCTCTGGAGAACATCCAGTCCAAACCCCCGCTAAAGCAGGGTCACCTCACATAGATCACACAGGATCATGTCCAGGTGGGTTCAGGATCTACATAGAGAAGGAGACTCCCTAAACTCACTGGGCAGCCTGTCCCAGTGCTTGGGCACTGCAGAGTGAAAAGGTTTTTCCTCACATTCAGACAAAACTTCCTGTGTTCCAGTTTGTGCCAGTTGTCCTTTGTACTGTGACTGGGCACCACTGAGAAGAGTTTGGGCCCTTCCTCTAAACATCCACCCTTTAGATATTGATAAGCATTAGTCAGATCCCCTCCCAGTATTCTCCACTCAAGACAGACAAGATAAAAACATCAAAATACTATATGCTTAGTTCTATTTTCACTGCTCCAGAAATAACTGAAAGCCTGCAAAAATGACAGTAGTTTTAAAAGTCAGTATTTTAAAAAGATGCAGTATTTTATCTTTTTCCCAGAAGACTCATGGTGTTCCTTCAACAACAGTTACAGGGAAAGCTTTCCTGAACATCACGGTTAGAGTTTGCTTACCCCTTAGATTCTTGACAAAATCTTCTAGCTTCATTTTGCGTTCTGGTTTCACGTTTGGGCTGTACATATCTGTGTTTAACAGTATGATGGCAAAAGCTAGAATGAAGATGGTATCGGGATTTCTAAATTGTCTCACAACACCTGGGTTGCAGATACAGTATCGTTGGCTGTAAAACAAACAAGGAGGGGAGGCTGTCAGAGCCATGAATTACTATTCTAATTCCACCAAATAACCCAACCGCCACATTCCAGAAGCTGAACAAGCTATTAGTCATGTTCAGTATATCTATTAGTTTTCTGTCCAGACGTTTTCATAAGCCAATCTTAGAATGTGGAAAGCTTTTGTTTCCTACTACCACTGTAACTTCTGAGTGCGGATTCTGAGCTACAAGAGCTTCAGAATTTCATTTTTTTCAGTGAGTAATACCTACTGACACTGGGAAAGAATACAGCATTGATTGTAGATTACTGCCACGTGATGATTCCCATCTCATCCTGCGCTAAAGCACGCTTGTGACAGTATTAATAAGTTAATGCTCTTTATTCCACGACCGTTGAAATGCTTAAGGAAGGCTTGAGAGCACATAGACTCTAAAATGGAAATGGTCTTACAATTCCTCTCACACAAACTGTTATACACACCTTGTTTGAGACATTAAAAATCCTTGAATTTCTTTTCAAATGATGCCAGAAAAAACTTTTAACTGACAAACGTCGCTACATTAGTATAGAAATGACATACATGAAAAGCACCTGCAAATAAAACTTACTATTGCATTCTTAGAAAACCACAGCAACTGACAAGCTGTATTTGAAACTGTAGCCCACAAGGACAGTGCAAACAAGCAGGGGAGTCACTTGTGGATACTCCCCCACTTCCCCATCTGACTGTTAGACAACAGCGGGGCTGTGGTGACTGAATAATTATTCCAGCATCATACCTAAAAGCTTCAATGAGCCGTTCTACTTTCTGGGCTTCTCCTTGAACACGGATATGAGCCTGAAATTTCCTGAGTGCTTCATCCAGTTCCATTGTTGAGAAGTCCATCTCATCCACAACACAGCTAAAATAAAAACATATTGCAATTGGCTCATTCCATTTCTAACAATACATCACCAAAGGGAAGATTCTGAGACCAAAAGAACCTTTTGATTTTCCATGTCTTACAGAGATTCGCAGAGCTTTTCGAAGCATTCAGCAGTAATTGCAATAGTTGTAGGTAAGCTGTGAAGGAAGTATTGCAAATAATAGATCGATGAGAATGAGGACATATAAGCAGGCTCTCTTTTTTGGAAAAAAAAGAAAGATTAAGAAAAAAAGAGAGAACAAAAAGGGCTGCTGGAATGACAAATATCTGACCAATAAAAGTGACACACCATTGCAAAGAATAATTATGGGCTTTGTGCTTTCAGGCCAATCAATTACTACAAAGCCTACAATAATAATAAATAATTTATACTGCTAAAAATATCAAATCTCAAACAGCCTGCAGCAAGCACAATAATCTGTACCAAATGGCTCTGTGTGTAGGAATGTTCTTACACATGGAGAAAAAAAATTAATCTTGTTTGGATACTTTCTTCCTCTAATTCTCACCTCCCCATCATTTGTCATGTCTTTCAGTTAACATTTATGCAGAAATAATTACTTTCTTGCTCTGAAAATGCAGTGCTGACAAAAAATAAAAAAGGAACCAGTTTAATAGAATCAACATAATGAATTATGTCATTCTAATTCTTTGTTTAAAGACTACTTTAAAATCAGAAGCTTATAAATTCACTTTCTTTAAACTTAGCTTTTAGTTTTTAAGCAGACGTGAGTCACTGCAAGTAACAGCACTGTAATGCAGAAACCACAGAAGAAAGCAGGATCCAGTTTTAGAAGACTTTTCTTAAATGTAAAGCTGTACCATGATAAATTAAGAGTAGCTCAGTTGCTTCCAGTAACATTGTAACTAACATAGATCATTACCAAAGGAATTAATTCACTTTGCCCTGAATATTTTCCCCTTTATGCAGAAGTGCAAGGAACCAAAGATGACTGGCATTTCTCACGCCCTTTCCAATCCACACCTAAAACCCTATTATCAGTTCTGCAATAATATTTACAGTCTTCCCACCTACTGTAAATTCTGTAATACTTTCAAAACCTCTTTTCTGCTTCAAAGGTGTAAAGCACATGTGCAGACAAGCTTGAATTAGAATTAGAGCAATTAAGGACCTCCAGAAGCACGTTGTCCAACATCATCATGGTGAGGGGTTTAAACAACCTTTATACGGACTGTGGAGACAGCAGATACACCACCACAGTCCATGTTTTTAACTGGAAGCAGTACTTTGCTGCAAATATTTCAAAATAATAACCAGAACTTTTCTGGAGGCTATGTAATGACAAGAAAGGAGCAAGTTATTTTAGCTGGGTCATTACAGCAAACATGTAAGATCACACATGCTTGTTTAGTTTTTGTTAACAATAGTTAACAAAATTATAATCCTTGATGATAATATCATGGTTATAATGATAAAGAGAATATATATAAGAGAATATATAGGAGAATTCAGTCACTGCAGGTGATTTTGAGTATGTACATAGTCTGGGTGAACAAGCCTGTGCTGAACAACCACCTCTGTGCTATTACAGTCACATCTCCCAGACAGGTAAAGGCAAGAAGCAGTGAAGCTTCACCACTTCTAGGGAGGCAGATAACCAAGGCTTCTTCCTGGGCACTATCCCCTGCTCACCACCTCTCTAGGAAATTTAGGCAAGAAGAGTGGAATGTACCATTTGCTGGGTCAGTACAGCTACACCTGTCTTGGTTCTGTACTGTACCACCATGTAGTGCAATGGACTCAAACGATGGAGTCCTGTACAGAGACACAAAGCTGACCTCCAATCTGTAAATGGGTTAAGATAAAATGCTATTCTATTGTGTCTTTTAAAGAAAAATATACCTTGTTCCTATTTGCAAGCAAGGTTCAGAACACCATCAAGAGAACTGCAGCGTTCACAGGGTGTTCCTTGCCCCAAATAGCTGAAACAGCTTATTTAAGAACAGCTGAATTTCAGATTGTTGTGGGGTTGTAGGTAGGTGATTATGACCTTTTAATAATTCACCTCAGATATAGCATCTGGCTTAGGAGAGACACACTTCTGCTTCCCCATATTCTGCTAGTCTCTGAGATGGTGAGGGCAAACAATTGGTTCAAGATCACAAAATAAATCATCTAAGATTAGAAGTCATCTTGTCCTGGACCTGCAATGTTTTCTTTCAAAAAAACCTAGAAAATACACACTCTTTGGAAAGTCTACAGCCTACTCTGACTCATAATTGCAAAATACAGATGATCATTACAAGTAGCTAGTAATGACTCATGCTGAATAGGGACTGCATCCAAATCAAGCCATATTCTATTACCCTGCATTGAAAGGCTAGCTGGGTGATTTGGTACAGAGCCTCTCCCACTGCTTCCTGCTGGGTACTGTACTGTGAGGCAGCAGCCTTTAATAAGGCACAGGAAAGAAAGAGAAGACTTAAAAAAATAGGCCTATGGCGTATGTACACATGCCATTAGCTGCACTAATGCAGTGCTCAAGCTTCTGATTTGAGATATATATGTTCTGACAGCGTAATAGTAAGATCAGGGTGACTGTAGGGAATGTGACCGATGTCTTCACAGCATGAAGGCAGTGAGAGCACTCTATGCAAAGAAAATACAAGGTGTTGGCAGACACTATTTCATGATACCATAAACTTAATTTTTTGTGATGTATCACTATTATGTATCACCATTCAGTCCTCAGGAAAGGCTGCATCTCTAGACCAGCACAAATTTCAGCACAGCTTTTATTACGCTCCGGTTAAAAACTACAGTCAGGATTTTCCCTGGTCTTTCTTCAGGGGCAAGATGTGGAGACTTTTGCTTTCATTCTCAGCAGTTTTGATAAACATATTCTGCATTTTTTCTACAGTTCCTTGAACAAAACTGGACTAAGATCTATTGATGTTTACAGATACAAAAAACCCCAAACATCCCCCAAAGAATACATATATTAAAACTCAGTACAGTTTGGGTTGGAAGGGGACTCAAAGTTGCCCCAGTGCCACCCCTGCCATGCGCAGGGACACCCTCCACCAGCCCAGGTTGCCCCAAGCCCCATCCAACCTGGTCTTGAACCCTGCCAGGGATCCAGGGGCAGCCACAGCTGCTCTGGGCACCTTGTACCACGGCATCCCCACCCTCCCTGGGAAGGATTTCTGCCTCCCAGCTCCTCTCCCCAGCTGCCCTCCTGCAGCTGAAGGCCATTCCCCTGGGCCTGGCCCTCCCTGCCCTTGGCAACAGTCCCTCCCCAGTTTACAAAATGAAAATGAACACTCTTTTGGTCTACTCTTGGTCTACTCTGTATATAAGGTTTAGAAATTTATGACCAAGCTGCTAAAAGTATAATTTTCTGCTCTGAATTTCTTTGGGCTTTAGAACAGTTTTTGTTTATCTAATCTTCTGGAAAAGAACAGTTTGTATAGATCTTGTCAGCATATGCCTGTACACGCTGAAATCTCTGTCTATCCAACATCTGAGCCATTTGGCTATAATAATTATTTTCATATTCTGCTACTGATGAAGCCTTATGTTGCATATAATATTATTTTGTTTCATTCAGTAAATTATTAGAGAGCCTGAGGAAGGAAAAAGACTTTGAAATAACACACTCTAACACCCATGAAATTAAAACATAAATTCAGAGTAAATGTACATAACTACAGAGAACATAAATCCTTGTAAGTATCTTGCTGGATCAATAACAGAAGCAGTAACTTAAAGAAATAACTATTTGCTCGTGTGCATGTTTTCTTTCTTAACCCTTAAGAGCCTGTTTTCCTCCTCCTTCAGAACAAGCACAGAACATTCAGAGCCCATTAGTACCTCTAGCATGGTGGTAGGCCTGACTTGAGCAATGAAACACGCTCACCTCCTCCCCACACCCAATACTCACTCTAACACATCCCGGTTGAACTGTTTCTGTCGGTTTCCTAGAAATTCTCCGATCATCTGTCTGCTGAGACCTTTCCGCTGCAGGAGAAAGTGGGCAACACCGACTGGAGTGTCCGGTACAAAGCCTCGCTCGATTAGGTACTGGACTCCTTTTTCAGGTTTTCTGAGGAGAAATGAGAAGGAAAACTATTCATTTTCTTCCACTGGACCTGAAAGGTATCTGATTAAAATTTCACAACCATTTTGCCAATCAGTTCTGACTAATGCATGGGCTAGTATAGTTCCAGGATAAATGTAACCACCCCATAAAACCATCCCCTGCTGATGGTTAAGAGCTTAGTAGCTTTGAAACACCTCTTTGCATGTTATTAGACATTTTCCTGCTCCATAACCCTTCCAAAGAGAAGCTGTATGTGCAAGCAGCTTCAGGCATGAAAGTCAGGACACAAGCCCAACACCAGCTACTGAATGCTCCTGTTGCTGGGAGAGGCTGAACTGAAAAGCTACTGATGACACACAAGAAACAACGAACACCCCTTCCCCCTCTGTTAAAAGTTAAATTTATTGAACAAAACCCTCTGAAGATGTGTAACTTGCAAGCTGAGAATAAAAGAAATAAGGGGAAAAGAATAAAGTCAGTCATGCAAAAAGCAACAATTAAAATAGTGGAGCTCCCATCTAATTTAATTATTTTTTTTTCTTGTCCTTTAACACACCCACTGCCTCAGATTCCCCACCCACAGACAAGCACCTTCACAGTTTTTGGAGTATTTTACATCTCTTTAGCCATCAGATTTAGCTGTAACCATTTTCAGATCTCAAGACAAAGCATGCTGACTGAACCCACTCACTTTAACATATCAAGAACCGTATGTGGGGGAGGAGGGTCAGTGATGGAAGTGGTTTCTGGCAATAAAATCTACTGCTTATAAAGGGAAATGCTGCTTATATTTTGAAGTGATGTAGAATTTCCCTCACAGCACTTACTATGCACTGAGTCTTCCAGCACTGTGACACAACAGACAACTGTAATGTCTTTTAAAGATATTAAAGGGGTGTTGTTACAGAACCAGTAATTCCATCATCATCGTTTTGTTCTAAGGAATTATAATATAAAGTCCACCTGTAAGAGTGAATGATTTGCAGCATGCTGGATGACCTGGAAGACATTTCCTTTAAGGCAAGCAAAATCAGTTCCAAGGGACAAGGTGACCGTGCTATTTTTATACAAAGTTGATCTTACAACCATAAGCCTTCCTCAGAGTTTTTCATTGCAGATAACATTACTAAATACATTACCATTTAGTTCTCCTGTTCTTTTGCATTACACTATTATACACTTAATACCCTATTAAGAGTTAGATAGATTAGAGCAATATATATAATTTAATCATGAAGGGGTTCTCAAATCTCAATTTTTTGCATCAGAAAGAAATTCCTGTGGCTCTTTTCATCTGAAATAAGATTACATATATGGTCATCTCCTAAATATCATCTTGGAAAATTAATCTCTTTCATACTCAAAAAGTACCCTTTTCTTGTAAGGAGTGCAGCTGCTGTGCTCATATGCATTTGAGTTCTCTTTCAGAATTCTTAATCTTTCTGCACTAAATTTCACCTCATCCAATAAAACAGGAACAGCTTTCTCCACCCCCCCTTGTTACTGAGCAACATTTGTCCACAAGTCCAGTGATACAAACCCAGGAGAGTTCCTCTCCAGCAACTGTCAAAACAGAAATCAAAGAATAGTATCAAAAAGCACAACTTGATCCCAAGATCACCTTTACTTATGGTATAGAAAACGCTGAACTAGTACTTACTATACTAAATCACAACTTGAATTCTTACCATGCCCATAAGCCTGATCATGTAAAATCATCTTTTCCCACTGATGCTTTCTTTGTGCTGAAATGAACCATCAGGAAGTTTTGTAGTTCAGGTTATTTGAAAGTATTCCAATTAGTTACAAAAGTTGTAATGTGGAAGCAATGTAAACTCTGAATCATAACAACACAAAAATAGTACCCTGAAACTGAACTGTAAGAATGAAGACTACTCTCTCCCTATTTGATAATACAAAAGCAGCATAAACTTTGGAGTAGTAAGCCTGCAAGAGTCATTTCCATGGTGAAGAAATTTTATTTCTAATTCATAGCCTTATCCACAGAATTTGCCAACTGCAGATCAATAAAATCATATCGTATTATTTCAAAATACATCCTCTAAAAACTGATAACTTTGAAGATAACTAAAAGAACTGAAGCCTGGAGAATATGACTGACCTCAACTGAAGAGCAGCCAACAGCCAAGCACCCAGCCTAACCTGGCCCAGAGGTACTGCCAGAAATAAAGGGCTTCTCCACAGAATTTCTACTGGGTGTGAAGAAAGTAACTTTCCCTAATTTCACTTTGATCTTTATTTGAAGGCTCCCACAGTGATCACTACGCCCCAGATAAAGGATTTTTTGGAGCAAGCATTAGCAGGGCAATTGTTCTTAATGGGAGAACCTGAAGGTTCAGGTGGTCTTTTGGTACCTCAGAGCCTACCGCAGAGAATATCCTAAAGGATGGCACAAAGGGCAAGCAGCCAGGGGCACTGGTACCCCTCTGCAGTTGTCAGGGTGTTGCTCCTTGAGTGAGGCAGCCTACAATGTTTTCAGTTTTCCTGTTACCCAAATGAATACTGTTTGACTCACAGGATAAGTCCACAGGTTAAGGGTTAACCAGGAAAGTGCACAAATGAAATTCTAAATGAAATCCATTTCTTATCCGATGGGTATCTCCCTAGGTTCCCATCCAGCTCATGAATGCTAATTTTGGTTTCTCTTCTGGAAGTCTAGCTTGCTGACAAAATTGCTTCATATTTCTCGTCTTGATAATCTGAAACCTTGAATTCATTCAACACTCTTGATGAAATTAAATTTAATATGAACTACATTTTATCAAACAGCTTACTGGAAGAACAATCTCCCCCACCCCGTTAAGCTATGGAGGTTCAAGTGTTTTTACTGCTGTTGTAGGCTCCCTCCCACCCCATGTCAGGTGTGACATCTTATTCAATAGGGAAAGTACTGAATAGAAAACTGTGACTTTTGAAGAGTGTTCTGAAGTGTTGTACCTCCAAAGAAATTCTACTGTAAAAGCGCAGGTAACAATACCTTAAGAGAAGAATGTACACAAGGGTGCCTCCCCTCCGTCTTTAAACACAAACAATGCTTTCCCTCTTTTCACATTCAGAACAATTGAAGAACTAAATGTGCTCCTGGAAATTTAAGTCATCCCTAACACCATAAATTACTAATATTACTAAGTAAAATGGAATTGCCTCTTAAATGAGCCAAGAGGATATGCAAGTTGCAGTGTTGACAATCGGTAAACTACCAGAAACTCATATGCTCCTTCTCAACAAAAGGCAAAAAAATATCAGGTAGGTGACAGGGTTTCTGGGAGGGCAGGTTTTAAAAGACAACACAAGCAAACGAGGATTCTTCTGCTGGCAAAACCCGTTGTTATAAATTGGACAAACTTTCTTTTTCACCAAAGCCTAATTTTCCTAAAGTGTGCAACTGGATCCAGAAGGAAGCAGGACAGGAAAGGGTCATGGATTTAACATGAGATAGGACATCTGACATAAGTTATCCTCATTTCTGCCTACCCAGAACGAAGCACAGACCCTTTTGTACTTAGAACTAAGAGTCTTTTGTGATTAGGAAAATTCCCAGTGATGGCTTGTTAATTACACCTACCAATAACAGAAAGATGAGAAGTCTATAAATAGCAGCGGTGGAAGCTGTATAAGCAGAGCATTTATTTTCAGATTTGAATACATTAACTAATATAAAAATATAGCCTCTAAAACTAGCACCTTATATAGCTGATGACATAGATAGAGAACTTTTATTGTTCATAGAATTGCTTCAAAAATAAAGCTTAAACTGCCTTCTATTGCAAAAAACCGCCCCCCTCTCCCTCCTAAATGCAAAATATCAGATCACATTAAGCATGCTTCTTAGGGAGTACTGGTCATATCAGTAGAAATGTTGTCTTTGTGTGTTTCTGAAGGCAGGTTGGATCCTGCAGCAACTTTTAGAATTGGGTATCTTTAAGAGGAAGTAAATTCCAGAAATAAAGAGTGCAAAACCACACACAGACAACAGTTAAAAAAACCACAAAGGGCAAAAAAACCTACAACCCACCTCAAACACCTATTCCCTCAAAAGCCAAAACAATATTTAAATCATTGCACACCCATGCTGTTTCCTCTAGTTCGTATTATGCCTTTCCTTCCTAGGCCTAATACTAACTGGAAAGAGGTAACTTATTTATTCAGCAAGTTCTACATGCAGGACTGAAAGTGTAAGTTTATAGAACTTCTTGACATTTGTGCAGATCTCACTAGAGCAGTGGTTGTTGGGGGTTGTAGCTTGTGAAGCTGAAGAGTTGTCTTTTTTCCTTTACCAGCTATGCAGGATGAATCTAGAAAAGTCAAAAGAAGGTCAGTATGTTTAGAAGTTTTGTTAATGTTAAGTGATGTACAAGGTTCTTCTAAGAATGAGCTCTCGTTTGGAGTACGGGGGGAAAAAAAAAAGAACAATAAATATGGTAATTGTATCAAAGTCAGTACATTCCTGAGAGAATAGATCTTTGTTATGAATATATAGAAAGCAATTTAAATAACCCCATTTTTCTTCATTAAACTAAAACCTGCATGTATATAAGCAGCACAGTATCTTTAGAAAAACACTGCATTCCTATTATTTCTACTCTCATGAGCAAATTAGTAAGGAGGGCAGTGATCCAGATGTCTGTAATTCTGAATGTGTCATCATTTGTCTCACTTTCACTTGGTTAGAGGAATCACTGACAGACAGCTTTAGGATACATGCTATTACAGTCATGTACCTGCAAAGATAATCACCGACTAGCTGTTGCAGAAAGTCTGGATTGCCAGTGACAAAACCCAGCACTAAAGCTCCCTGCATTACTAAATACGGACTGTCAAAACCGGGTCATTCCAGTTCCTGGCTTGACATTTCCACTGCCTGAATTCTGTTTTTGTAGGTGCTCAGGACATGCCAGAGTTTGGGAAAGTGGGAAAGTCACAGTCTGCAGTTCCTCCTTTGAAGAGGGACAGGGTACCCGGATCTGGGGAGTGACTTCCGAAGTCAGTTCATGGCCAAGCTGTCAGCAGCTGTGCTCCCTCAACCCCACAGGTAGTGTAGGAGCAGGGACAGACACACAGATTGCTGTTTAAGCCACAAAAGGAAACATGATTAGAAACACACCACCTTACGCTGTGGCTGGACAAAGTGACACCACATTCCAAAGGTCAGTGGTACTTGGGAAATAAGGTGCTGCATTACCTAGATAGTCAAAATGTTATCTCTGAAATATAGGAAATATTATTTTTACAAAAACACTGCAGTAAATATGAAAAGTTAATTTGATAGAGGAGAAGCTGTTAGTTAAGATTCTAGATGGAAAGAAAGATAACAGCACAAGCATAGGCTTACTGCTATCTACCAGATGTAGTGCTAGAGCCAGCCTCGTTGCCAGCAACCCAGTGAAGTGCTGTCCTTAGGGGAGCATGTCACGAACAGTTCCAGCACCGAGTCACTCTGCTTTCATTCCTATTGCTGGTTTAGGACTTCCTGACAAACTGAACTAGGAGGCAAAAAGAAACCGGTTTGTTGGTTGATGTAGTGTTTTGGTTTTCTTTGGTGGCTTGGTTCGTTTTCTTTTGTTTTTTGTTTAAATCCGGCCCAGCTCCCCTGCAGCTGCACCATCGGTTGCACTAACCAAGCCGCAGTGTGGGTGAAGTGGCTGTGTCCACACTGGCTAGCAGGAGAAGAGAAGAAACAGTCAACAAAACCACAGTACAAAGGTGTATAAAGCCTTCCCTATCTCTGGCTTGCTAAACACGTAAAGCTTACAAACATCAAAACCACATTAGATCTTTGTATTTCCTTTTAGATGCTCAGACAGTAACAGAGCTGTAAAATGGAAGCATTAATAAACAAACGAGCACAGAAAGCAGCTTGCCCAAGTCTAGATTTCCAATGCCCAGCAATGCCAAAAGTATCCTGTGAGGTAAACTAAGGCTTTATTCACATGATGCAAATAACCACAAACAGTTCCTACAGCCATCTGAGAGGCAATGGGGATAAAGCCAGCCTGACTAAAAAACGAAGCATCTAGAAATGACATCAGTATTTCTGAAGGCACATCTGTGCTTTTTGGTTTTGTGTCTGGGTTTAAGCACATGCAGGCACACAGCACTGAAAGGGCCATAAGCTGAGAGAATCTAGAAAACAAGTAAACCAGAACTACAAACATTTCTCAGAGGCTGTCGACACTGCAAACAGAAACAGTTCACAAACACACTGCTGCCAAAGAAATCTTTTCATGTTGGAGGTGGAGAACTTCATGCAGCTATGATGCCAGCTCTCTGCAGAAAGAAAATAATCTTCCTTGCCTTTGATACTAGAGATCCCATTTTGAAAATATGTAGACTTGTCACAAAACTAAGCACTAGTTTAACATTAAAATCCAAGGATGGCTATTTAATAGCAAGTACCTAAGACTTAGAATCATTTAAGAAGTTAGGTATTTTTCAAAAGCCAAGTTGGCAATAACAAGCTAGCTCAACATTCTCCTTAGTCTGGCAGACAGATAAATTTTGTGTCTACAGTTGTACTTCTTCACTTTCGCTGAATAGCCTCATGCTGCTGCAACAGAGCTAAGAGAATCACTATGCCTGTTTTAAACATTCTGGGAAAGAAGAAAAAACCCAGTATTGTTAAAATACTAACAAAACTAGTGCCAAAGCAACTTGTCAGAGTTCACTCAACTATGCAGCAATGTAAAAAGGGGACTGAAAGGAAAAAAAAAATTAAGAGAAACTGCCTGAGAAGCCTGATCTGTCTTCCTCATGTTACACAACTCTTTAATGAAGAAAAACTAGGAGTGAATTGCATCTTCTGGTAATTACAAGAATCTCTGGGTCAGTAAAATAAGCCAAGAAACAGCACATTTCTCACAGCTTCTCTGCATCCGTGGAAACAGGGAGATAGTTATCCACAATATCTGGGCAGGAGCCTTACAGTTTCCCCCACAGTGGGAAGACTTCTCTCCACAACATTCTCAGTTTTGAATGGTCTTCTCGGGTTCACTCGAGACCAAACAAACAAACTACCACTACAGCCCTGAAGGTCACGGCTTACTTGCAATTACACAAAATTACCTGTAGTAATCTCCATTCAGTGAAAGTTAATTTATACTTGTGTCACTAACGAAAGAATTTCCTAGGAAGTGATCTCAGTGCCCAGTTCTATTTGGTGGTGGAGCAAAATAAATGAGAGGAAACTCTGTTGAGATCAGTTTTCACAAAACTGGGTAAACTGACCCAAACAGTTCTACTGCTACTTTCTCTCTGATACAGGAGTTTTATTATGTCACCATTTCCTAGTAAAGTGTTAGGAAATTATACATTAAGTGTTGTTACTGCTACTGAATGTTTTAGGCTTGTCTGAAAATTACCACCTGAATCAGAGCTGATTACAAAACCATAAAAAGTGTATAAAAGGCAGATAAAGGCTCCAAGCAGAAATCCTGGCCTATTCTAAAGGGGGAAAAAAAAGGCGGCAAATAAGAGCTTAAAGCTATTTAAAAAATATTACTCCTTTGTATGAGAAGCAGCAGCCTTGAGGAACAAAGCAGTTGGCACAATGAAGAGAATCAGAAGGCACACCCCAAGCAGTTGCAATGCAGTAGCTGGACATGTCCTGGCTAGTAAAAACAACCCTGAGTCATCATGCTATAGCAGATTTTGTAGATCCTCATTATTCCCTATTGGCAGTGGACTGCCTGCTCTCCCCCCCTCTCCCCCCCAACTCCTGCTTTCCTCAAAAGAAAGAAGGAAATATTTTCGTTAAATAAATGGACTGTGAGGGTTTTTTCACCTCCTCTGACCCCACTACATCCCTGCATTTCTCCAAGAGTAAGGAAGAGTCTGCAGCAGCTAGCAGAGCAAAACATACTCCACAAGATACACGAGAAACCTGCTGGCTCTCTCAGAACTGTTTGCCAGGGCTGATCATTGCTTTCATGTTTATGCAACTACAGTCAGGAATGAGACATTGATGACTACATCCTTGAAATTGAGGAACAGTCCCTGTCTTAATGTTTTCCAGTGTCCCTGCCCTAAATTCTCTTTCCACACCCTCACCCCACTTACGCACAACAGGAGCACTTGGGCTTCGATTCCTGCAACCCTGCTGACTGCAGATGGGAACCACTGACAACCACATTTACTTTCAAAGGGCTACCTTTGAAACCAGCAATGCCAAAATAGCATTTAAAGATATTCAGATTTTTCATTTAACACCAATCCAGTAGACAGATGTGAATTCTAAAAAGGAGGAAAGAGTCAGTGCCTCCGCTCTCTTTTCCTTAACTCTTCTTCCAAAGGTTCCTATGCAGCTTCCCAACTCCCTATGCAAACTGTCCTCTCTATACCTGCAAAGGCAGTTGGTCACATTTTTCACCCTCAAAATTTGGTCACTTGAGGTGGAGGGGAAGGAATTAAAATTCTGGCACCCAGCAACATATCGGGTGCTCGTCTGGGAGCCACTCACCCAATCAAATTCCTCCAGAGGGTCACTTTCTAATAACCAGCCATATCCTGTGTAACAAGGCACCCGGGCATTGTTAGAGCAAACCAGTTACGGATTCCTGGCACGTAGCAGCGGGAGGGAGACGTGTGCCCAGAATGTTTAAGGGCAGGCGGAGCTGGCGGCAGAGGATGAGGTAATGGCTCTTTCACGGTTCCAGGGACGCTTGCACATAGGCACAGTGCAGCCTTTTAAAAGCTAGATTTGCTTTCAACATTTGGTAAAGTTTATACTCCCTTTTAATGGCAATAAAGGGAATCCTTGTGCCCATATTTGAAACTGGTGCTTAAATATACTGTTGGTTGAATTCTCATAGTTACACATTTCAGCTGTTTCTGTTGCGCAGGACATAATGAATGCTAATCAAAGCACACATTTTGGGGAGTAAAAAAAGAGGAAAAATGGGTCTCCAGGGAGAAAGATAAAACATGCACAGAATAAAGCAAAACACACAGAGCTTTTTTTTTTTTTTTTTCTTTGGGTGTTCTCACTTAGGGCTAAACATTTTTAGAAACAATGAGAGTCATACTAAGAACATTCTTTTCTTCTTACTAACTCCTCGGCATGTTAGAGGACAAGCTACACGGAGCGCTTTGATTTTAATTTTTGTTGGAACTGTCTGTGGCTAAATAATCTGCAGTCCAGATGTTGTAACAACAGTGGAGTCCCTCTCAGCATACACACGAGGATGGCAAACGGCTCTGTTGCAAAAGCCTGAATAAGCTCGGTGTCCCCTTTCTTCCTTCTCTTGAATCATTCCAAAAAATTACAGAGCAGATATGACTTGCAAAGATACTAGAGACCAGCTGACAAAAGAAAAGATTTAGTTCAAAAGTAGAGAGACCCAACTTAGTTTGATTTACATGTAAATAATGGAAACCATATACCTCTCCTGAACAGTTAAAGCTGCTTTCATGGAAAATGAAAAATGTGCCTTCTCACAAATAGTATTATTGTGTGCCTCAGATCTCTAACAAGAATTTCTCTAGAAATTGTAATCTGCAATTTTGTATTTGGTATAATCCTACCAGCACTCAGCAAATTCCTCTCATGTCTGCTCAGTAAAACGAAGAATGCTTAAATTAACATTCCAAACAATCTAGACATGTTAAAAAAGTCTGGTCCTGGAATTAGTATTCAATTCATATCAATAGTGATTTCTGAATTTTGAATAAAATCAGCATTATCATAAAATAAGTGAAGCCGGCTGGGCTTTCAGTCCAAAAGGTGATACGATACATCACTGCATAATGCAAACATACTAACGCCTTTTTAGCTCTGTCAATAAATCCTTTGAGAGAACTTGGGAATAGTGGGAACCTTGATAATAGCCTGTTATAAAGGAAGCTACAGAAAACTCTTCAATGCTGGAGGCTGCAATAGACTGAGGACACATGAGGAACAGTTTTCCAGCTGTCACAAATCTTCCCAGAAAGCAAAAGAGGCAAAAGAGGACAAAAAAAAAAAAAGGAGAGGGGGGAAAGCGAAAGGCATCTAGAAAAACGTATTGTAAAAATATTTATAGCTTCAGCCTCTGTTCTAAGCAAGGTAAAGTGGTGTCACGTTCATTTACCTCCAAGATGTATGTGAAAGATTAGGCTATGAAACCTTCAACAAAACACTACACAAGAGCCCTCAACAAAATTCTGCCACAACATAAAGAGCAGAGCAGCACGGTGCAAGGGGCCCAGGAGCTCTACTTCAGTCTCTCTTCACCAGCAATGTCAGAAGTTGGCCCCATCAAGACTGGCGCCAGTGGCAAGAAATCACAGTGCCACAGGAACACTGCCAGCATCATCCAGGATCTGATATCCCAAAGGAGATAGCAAATATGACTCTAGTCTCTGCTAGACAGATGAACAAACAAGTCTGAGGAACACGAATCTCCCATATTTTATAATATTAGGCACAGTTGCACCATTATTTTCAAACCACTCTAATGTTGTCCAGGTTTTATTGAAAATACTTTATTAATAGAGAGAGTGTTTGTTCTCCCTGCCCAAAAGAAGGCTGAGTAATGACTGCACTGCGCTCCCTCTGACATGGCCTGGTTGGATGCATCACTGCACTCTGAGGAGAGGGTAATGGAGGGCAGCGCTACGTCTACAGACATGCCTCGGAGACGCACTGCCAGCACTGCGGGGGTATGCGAGAAGAAATGCGGCAGTGTGCTTCTTCCTAGGCACGCACAGCTCTGCACAGCGTCACAGTCTGCTACGACCCACTGCAAAGCTGACCCAAGGGCAGCACACGTTCCTTTCAGACTCCTTAGGTTAAACCATTCGGTCCTATTTAATCTGTTAGAGCCATCAGTGCACCAGCAGCAGAATGGAACCTGAAAATCCTACCAGATTGGGCTGCAGGAACTGGTAGACCTGGTATTTCCAGCCTGCAGTCAAAACAAACACAGGAATAAAATCACAGCCCTTTTTACTTCTTTTCCCCTCTCTTTTTTTTTTTTGTGATTTAAAAAAAAAAAGCAGCAGTCAAAAGCCCTCTTGAAGCCTTGTTTATAAGCAAACTAATCTCAAAGGCTGGATTTGCATTGGCAGGGTTTGGAGCCTGCAAAATAAACCTTTCTAGGTAGTGTTTTCCTTCTGCCTATAAGGAAGGAATGGTTTCTAGCGTAATTTCTCCCAGACTACATCCCTTTCAAACTATACTGAAGAAAATGCCAAATTCAACACAGCTGTGCTCAGCAAGCTTCCCTGGGAGCCACTGCACTCTGGGCATGCACCTGCAGCCCTTCCTTTAGGCAGGCAATGAATGGTAACACACAACCAGGCAGCCTATTGACAGGGTGAAATCACTACTGCCATTCAAGCCCAGGAGAATGTACAGAAGCTGTTACTCAGTTGCAATTTCTTTGGCAGAAATCATTCTATTTGGGTGATACTTTATGCTCTAGTGTAGTAGATACCAAAAAAAATCTCTTTTAAAAAAATACACTTTAATCAACACTAGGGTTCCAAATTGAGTGCCAAGTTATAGCTTGAAACAAATTTTAGGATAAGTGATTCCAAGAAAAACAGTTTCCAATTACCTGTTTTTTTCTGCTACTGCCCCATGTTCTCCACTCTCTGAGAACCTTTGTGCTACTAATGTTTTGCATATAATAGTGATTAAGTGACCTCGACCACCAGCTGTGCTCAACCTTTACTCCACCCATAACCCGCTATTCTAAAAAAGGGCCTCTGGTAAGAAAACCATACTTTGCCTTCTGAAAATCATTACTGTTACAGGGAAGCTGGAAAAATTATGAAGTATCTGTTGAATTCAGCTGTGAGGACAAAGAAAAAACTTAATTCTTTCAGCACTCCTAGTGAACAAAGCAGAAGTATTTACTACAATTCATCCAGGTCTTTAAGGTTCTAAATTATTTGCATTTCAGTCAAGCTTCATCTATCAGAAAGAAAATACATGATTATTTGTTAATTAATATTTGGGATCTTAATTTGCAAGGAAGATTTCAAAGATGCAGTGAAATGAATATGAACTTCTTGTAAAAGACAGCCCTAACGTTTCCTCTAGTAGATGCAGACGTCTGTAAACAGCTCGACTTTCTGTAACAGGTAACTTCAAAGCTGCTTCGGTCAGTTCCTCGCGGCCCTTCCGCATGGGTGGAGCACACATCCTCTCCGGAGCTCACTGCCAAGACTTGGACTACTCCCTCATTTTATGGTCATAAATGTGTCATGGAAGATCATGTGATCAAAAGACATCTAAATGATTGTGCTACATTGACCCCAACACTCAAGAGTAGGCTAAAATTGTATCTCATCCCATCGTGTGTACATCTGGTCACGCTATAAAATGCACAAGCAGTTTGCAACATGGGACTGACTGTGTAGATTCACTGATTCACAGAATTGTAGGGGTTGGAAGTGACCTCCAGAGACCATCGAGTCCAACCCCCCTGCCAAAGCAGGTTCCCCAGGAGAGGTCAAGCAGGCAGAGCCTTGCTCACATGAGATGGCAAGCAGTTGCATTTTTGCCATGTCATGAGAGAAACTGTGAAGACAGGCAGATGTCCTTCCTGACCCATGTCTAGCCAGGCTGGGCAATCCTCCTTCATGCTGTTCTGCATGGGAATATCAGCCTTTGCCAGGGAAACCGACCTCCAGGATGTGGCTTTCTTTTCAAAAACTATTTGGACACACAAGATGCAATGACATACTTCATGTGCTGAGAAGGATAAGCGTAATGCTCAAAAGTTAAGTGAAACTAATCCATCCGTACAGCATGTATCTAAAAGGAAAAACCATTCTTCATCTTGAAGAATTCAGGATTTACATCATTTGCAAACCCTGGCAAATGCCCAAACACAGTCTCTATCCCTTCACTCACCTCACAAAATTCAGTTTGTAACCCCACCTGATACACTCTCAAGAGTCTCCTTCTGAATGTTTTAAGGAATAAAGCTCTGGAAGTTTCCCAGCTCCCTTTTTGAAAGGGTTTAGAAGTTCATGCACCATCACATTCTATGATGGTTCAATACCTGACACTGTTCAGAGGGGAAATAAGGCTATTAATGAAAATGTCACAATCTGTAGACTTGAAGAGCTATAATCAAAACGAAGACACATGGGATACCTGGGACTGTCTGAGCTATCAGTAGAATCAGAGTGACTCAGCAGAAGGTAATGAGAATCCTCAGTTCTGTAGCAATACCAGAGATACAATGCGGTGGGGGAACCCAACAGCCACACAGAGCAAAGGATTGCCACACTGCTGCCTGGAGTTCTCTGCAGTGCTATCTTTTAGGACTTGCTGCTAAGGAACTGAAAGTCATCTTAAAACCAACCAGTATATAAAAAAGGTTTATCTGGTTCCAGTCCATGCATCAAGATCACTTAGATCTGTTTCAAATCACAGTCTCTATTCTTCTCTATTCCTGGTGTTTATTTTTCACTTTCAGCCACCTACTGAGATGGTATGTGACTAGAAGCATTGCTTTCCAACGCTCTCATTCACCCCTGCTTGCTGCCAGAGCACTCCTTCCATTCACCATTTTTCTTCCACCCTTCTGCAATTGACTCAAAAGACTCTATTATCAAGCCTGAAGTTCACTGATTATTGGCTTAATTGCTGTGCAAAACACCTGAGCAAACACAAAGTCTTTTAAATGTCAGCCAAACAGCACCAGCACCTTCCTCCCCAGCAAGGATGTTACTGTTTCAAATCTAAAAAAGGCCAACTGAAGTAGCTTCCTACCCCCTGTACTTCATTATCTGTTAGAGCTGCAGAGATCCTACAATCCTACCACTGACTGCCAGTTGGTTAAAGGCTTCCGTAAAGGCATATTAACTTTTTACAAAGATTAAAAAAAAACTGACAAAAAAAAAAAATCCGGAGAGTTTTTACAGCCAAACCTGGCTGATCCATACTTAGTATTGCAATGCACAGCCTCACGTGATGGCATCAAAAAGCTTTAATGAGCTGGAATATTACAACTTATTATTATATGATGAACCACTGACCTATTAATCCAAACAAAACAAATCACAGCACTGCCAGCTGAAAAGGAGGGCTGAACTCATTCAAGCTGTAGGAGACTGAATCAAGGTCCATGGCAGCATGCTGAAATATCTATTAGCTCTTCAGAAGCTACAAAAATTTCATAGAGAAATCCTGAAGTACTCTGTAGAAAATCTCCAAAACTTACACAAACACTGGGAGCTGACAACCAGATTTTAATAAAAAATAGGAAAAAGTTCTGGCACTCATCATCTTTCAGCTAAGTGTTCTGAAGAGGTTTATAAGTTTATAAGCACTAGTACCAGGAAAAGTTTAAGTAAATTATACCCATTCTCAGGCAGGGGAAAGGGCACACTGGGCATTAAATCATCGGTGAAGAAAAATTAGCAATTCCAATGTCAACCTGTTCTTATCCTCAGATTATGATAGTTCTAATGAGATCTATGTAACTCCAATCATGTGAATACGGAGTTTAAAGTGGTAAATTATTTGCTACTCTCTATTGCAATATTAATTTTTTTACAGCCATGTGGGGGTGTCCAAAGAAAAAGTATTTGAAGGGAAGAAAGAAAACTTGAAAAAGAAAAGTTTTTGTATAGAAGTTTAAAACAATTCCATATGTGGGAAAATTAAGTCATAGACAAATATGAATTTTATGATAAATTTAGGATCAATAATAAATGTTTATTTTGTGAAAAAATATTCAATGAACCATTTTTTAGTATCAAAGTTTTAATGAGTTCTACTGAACAAATTCCAGGCTCTGCCTGTGTTAAACAGGAAACTCATCTTACGTTGGTTGTTATTTCTAATTCCCATATGACAAGTTTTACAATACCGACGTGATTAGAGAAGGAAGAAACTTGAAATTGTTATAACACTAAAAATGGGTCAAGATTAAGCGACCACATTTTTCAACAGGAAAGGAATCTGCTCTACCTTCTTCAGTAGATTACTGCCATATATGTATATATCTACACACACACACAATTTTATTTTTTTCATTTCCCCCCCCCGAAGCTGTTTAACTACAAAGCCATCAACTTGTAAGTACCCTAACATGAAGAGACACCACAGGCAGTTTATTTTTTCCTAAAAAAGTCAGTATCAGACACCAGTGACTTATGCACAACAATATTCCTGGTTCAGTGGCTGTGTTTCTACCCAACACAGAGAGAAAAGGAGGAAATGCTGTACTTACTTGTTAAAAAGATTCAGGCCAATCCTATAATGGCGCTTCCTGATAACATCGTTACTGAAGGCAGGGGAATCCCAGCTGTTTCGAGTTTCTTTGTGGTATGTTTGTTTGCTCAAGGTTTGCTCCCTTAGGCTGTCTCTAGAAGAAGATTCCGAGCTGCAATTTATTGTATCATTCGAGTTGGAAGTGCTGTTGATGCTGTCATTGTCTCCATCAGAATAGTCAGACTCAGATTTGCTTTGCCTGTTAGCTGTGCCATTGATAGCTAAATGACTATCTATAGGCCTACCCCTATGTCTTGCCTCCTGTTCCTCTCGGGTTATTATCTTGGCAGGAATACTGTGAGGGATGTGTTTTGGGCTTCCTTGTTGACTAGTGATCCCTCGGTCATACGCATTTTGTCTCTTTAATGAGCCTCTCTCAGAGCGATCACTCAAGTCCACTGAACTGTCGCTGGGTGGCTCTATCGTGAGCAACGGCAGGTGATCCATTCTCATCCTCTGTTCCTGGCATTCCAGTGATGGGGTACTCCTGCAGCTTGTATCCGTATCTATCTTATCATCTTTGTGGGTCATGGACCAGTACTCTTGAGAAGAGTTCATGGACCGGAGCCTCAAATCAGATTCTGTGCTGGATGGTCTGTCTACTGACTGGGAAAGTGGAAGGGGTGGAGATAACTCTTCCTCATCAATATATAATGTAACATCACTGTATGACGCTGTCATCTCATCAAGCTTCCTGTGATCCACACTGTGAATCGGTGGTTTAGTTTGAGCACAACTATCCCTCTCCATTTCACGACTTCTGACTTGATCCGGAGTCTGGACTTCATCAGAATGTAGACTGCGGCAATTCAGGGCATCGTCAATGGACTCTGCAAGGGATTTCACTTGCCTGGAAAAAGCATCTTCCAGTTCTGTTATTGCGTCAGCAAAATCAGTAGATGCTGCTGGAGACTTCATTGTGGCTGAGTCTCCAAGGTCACCGCATTCAGATGGAACCAGGGACCCCAGCTTTGACCCATCATTTGTAACAGAAACTTGTTTTCCTTCAAAGTAAGAGCTGTGGACTTTCTCAGGTCCTTCAAAGGAAAACTGCATTCTCATATTGGACAGTACAATGCGTCTTGACATACGATTTTCAGACATAGAACTTCTAAGGCGCTCAAAATTTTTGTTCATCTGATACTGGCGAAAAGCTGTTTGTATAGTACGAGCAGCATGTCTAGTTATGAGACGGCCTCCATACTTCCGTTCTAGCATTTCCACCTGTGAAAGCGTGAACACAGTTATTTTGAGACCTGATGCAGCTTAGAGCAAGTACAACACACAAAAAACTCCTCTTTTAATATCTTCAATTTTCAGACTTTTTTTCAAAGTGTATACTAGTTGTGAAAGTAAAACCTCAAAGCTCCAGACTAACAACTGTACAGACAGTGAACTTGAGACATTTACAAATTCCACCACAAAAATGCAGACAAACGTAAGCCTATGTGAATACTGTCATATAAAATTTAAGGTGTTGCCATTTGTGTGTGCAAATTTTGGTTTTCACACATTAGCACCATTGAGCCCATGTCAAAGCAGACAAGATAGCACTCTAATGCAGCATAATGCCATCATTCTATCTCTGTAGACACAACTGCAGAGAAGTGAAATCAAAGTATAATGCAAATTGCAATATTTTGGGAGTAAATTCTATAAGTGGCAATCACCTTTCCAGACACTTTTGACTTGAATAAAAACAAGGCAGCATCGTTTCACTCAGGCCTGATGCATATGCTTCCAGAGAGGTTTCTCTGATAGAATATCCACATACAGAGTCGTCCTCAAACCCAGAACATTTCCGAATTTCTGAACACAAATTCAAATCTCTTTTCATTCTGATAATTATGCTTACATTCACAGTGTTTCCAATTAACAAAATGAATATGCAAAATAGATACAATATAAACAGTATAAATTTAATTTAATGAAAATGACATGTCAATAATTTTGGAATACTTGTTAGATATTTTCAAACCATTCCTTCCAAAACAGGAAAAGCATTGCTTATTTAAAAAAACACTGAACAACCAATTTTATATCAATTTTTTCCCCAATATTTAATTTTTGTGCTGATCAGACTTTGCTCAATACACATTATTCACAAACACATAACATATATCACAAATCAATATGGTTACTACTGCAATTAAATCCACCATCTTTCCAGCAGTATTTTTGTGTAAATCCATGCAATTTTCATAATACCCCAATGACTCAAAAGCAATTTCTCCTCACTTGCAAATCCAGGTACCCTTTTTTATTACACACTGTGTTTTAATCACATTATATGCATGTGCCCACCCAGCCTCCTCCCCTCATACTTTGGAGAGATGTCCAAGTAATTCATAAGTTCAGGCATTCATATACAGAGGGGCTTCACCCCCCTTCTATGGAAGGAACTAAATTCTACTAAAAAATATTTTCTAGACCATTTTGTCTACCATTTGGGAGTAGATGACATTTCTTTCAGTGCTCCATTCCCCTTCCAAATTAAAGACTGCCTCCTTTTTGGCTTGATGTTATTAAATGTGAATTATTTATTTTGCACTAAATTGGTCATGGGGAAAATGGGTATTTTCAGCATCACAACTTTTCCCAGCTTACAGACATGCTGCCACTGTCATAAATTAGGTAATGAAGCTTAAATACCTGCTTATCTTGTAGGTCTGAAGAGAGTTCATAGCTCTCAGAAAGTGATCTTGACCTTTTAATAGCTTCTTCCTCTGCTTGTTTTCGCAGTATAGATGTTGAGTGCTGAAGTTTCGGCCTCCGAGATCTTTGTTGTCCAGGGGAGACAGAATACAGCCCGTAAGCAGAGTGATCGTAATGGTCTGGGCTTACAGCTGAACTGTGGGTTATAGGCCCTTGATGGTAGGTAGATGGGCTGTCCAAAGATGTGCCAGTTTCACTGCTTGGAGCTTCACCCTCAACACTGGACAGAAAGAAAAGACAGGAAAATCCTCAGGTGAGCACTGTATCCCAAAATTCTCAGCAACAAATAGCACAGTTTTGTTTAATATCCTTTACACAGACATTCAGCCTGTTTTGTACAGGGTAACGTGGCTTTCTTCTCAACCACCACAGTTTTCACTGGAATCTAACCAAGCCTCTATTTCTGTTGCAGAGGTCATCTTTAGAGCACGAGTCAGGCTGTAATTAGTAATATCCCGAGTAAGTCACTCTGCAACTGCTGTGTAAATTACATGAAAACTTTTCTTTTAAGACTGCTCATTTCCAAGCTGCTCTACTTCAAAATGACAGCTTCTTTCTAACTGTTACTTTACAGTTTGACATAAAAGGATTACTTCCATGTTCCTCAAAGGAGATTTGGGATTTAATGGATCTTGTGAGCTACTATGTTTCTAGAAAGTGAAGCTGGGATAAAGCACCTACTGGAGAAATCACATTGATTTCTCTGTTAGTGGAAGATGGCTCCCATTGGATACCTTTTGGCATGCTTGGTGGTAAAGCATCCCAAGGGATGGTGCTTCTAGCTAATGAAAGGAAAATAGTTTCAGGTAGGAAAAACACAATAGAAAATACCTGGCAAGTAATCCACTTAATTTTCACATGAAACCTGTTATTGCTAAGGAATAGAGGAAAAAAACCCAAACCCTTTATATTGAAGGAGCTGTACAGAATAGAAAACATTTTAAAACTGAGTCCTAGTCAAGGTTTACCCTGAAATACTGATGACTAATAGTAATTTGTTTTGTATTTACAGTAGGGCATTCTCACATTGCAATAGTTATGCACATTCCCTCTTCCACTGTATGTCTCTTCACATAAATATTTACTGTCTGCCTCATCCTGTGTACACAGAGCACTGCCAGTAAACCAAAAAATTTACTTTTTTTTTTTTTTTTAATCATTCCAAAGAGTTAGCAAACACTCCACACACGCAGGACTATAAGCAATTGCAGTAGTTCCCTACCTTTTGCTTCAGAAACAGGCACATCCAAACTCTAAAGGAGTAGAATTCCACGTTCCCACCACACCCTGTATTTCACTTTCATTCACACCTACACGAACATAAAGACTGAAGCCCTCCTGCCGTCTCTCAGCAATGCAATGCTGTGACCCTTGCTGCACACACATACCACAGCAGTTCAAAGTACAGAGCGACTTCTGAAAGAACATTCTCCCCTGGACCGCAGTGCCAGAAGAGATCAAGGTTAACGCTGGCAAAGCTCTCCTAGCCTGAACAGTGTGTACTTTTTAAAGTGAAGGAGAAAAAAAATAGCTCCTTAGATTTCTCAAAATGTTTCTATAAACATGTAAAACTGAAAGCAAGTCCCCTTCCCTCACCCATTCAAAATATGACTCTACTGAAAGGCATTTTCAAACATACTTCACCCAAGCTGGAAATATTTTCAGTGTGGACACATCGCTTTTTCCAAAAAGGAAGCTGACAGGAAACTAATCCCTTTCCCTCCGTGCTGTAGCTGGCTTTCAACTTAAAACCGATACATTATCCACAGTTTTGCTAGTGAGATTGAAACAGTGTAACCACCCATTAAAAACAAACAAATCTTACTCCCTAAAGCATCCATGAAAGAAATTACTAGTTGCTGGACTGCTTCACTTCTCTCTTGAAATACAAAAATACGTTTCTCTGCTGCTGCTCTGCTGAGTGTAAAGCCACACTGTTTTGTACATCACAAGTTCTGAACTACAAGCTTATTTGGAAGTACTTTTCACACAAGCATGGTAAATTTGGTTTTGCCAGAATTCTCACTATTTCCCCCTTCTTCGTTTCTGTGACTTTTTTTGCCTTCCTCACCCTTAAATTGTGAGCTAACAACCCTTCTGCATTGAGTATAATCTCATGTTGACATTTTAATACCGATTCCTTCAATGGATCACTTAACCTTTTAATCAACAAAAAGGGTCCTGCTCTAATCCGAAAACCTTGGAAAGGGGTCTGCCAGAGGCTCTGATTAAAGTCAGGATTTCGTGTTTATTTTGTGTTTTGTACTACTTCTAGACACAAATACGATCTTCGACCGACTGCCACGCTTGATTTCATTTGGCTCCTGCGCCTATTCCCTGTGATCAATCCTAACCCCTGGCGCAGGGAAGCGGTTCTCTCTAGCAGCAGGCAGCCTCCCGCATGGCAGTAGGACAGCCCTTGAAAGCAAACAAGCCCGCAGTCAGTACTGCGTGTTTGAAGGATTTCTCCCATTCAGCTCCTCCTTGCCCGTTAAGAGCAGCTGAAGCTTCATACAAGTTATGTGATAAAAATGAAGCTCCACTCACAAAGAAAAGCAGCTTGCTTTCTACTTCTTACTACTTTACATACAGCTGGAAAATAAAAATATTTCAACAAATGTGACTTGTGTGAAGCTTTCAGGACGACACGGTGTGCTGCTCTGCTGTGGAGGAGATGCACGCAGAGCACCGTGGAATAGGAGCGTGGAATCAAGAATCATCCTATTCTGAAGGACTTTCTGCTAAAAAGGGTACCTTTGCTTCAAAACAGGCGCAGAACATGAGCCAGTCACTGCAGGGTGACAAGGGTGTTTTTTATCTATCCACTTACAAAAAATGCCAACACACAAAAATGTCAGGGAATCCGCTCCAGGCTTGCAACAAGAATTAGAGTAAGTCCCCCAAGTTAGATGCCTCTCCCGCACTGCTTCATTCCAGTATGCTTCACTAACCCTAACCCCAGCCCTGCACACACTTTCTCAGAAGGGTGAGAAATTAACTACTTTAAGGAGACTGCAAAAATGACACAATATGACACTTGACCCAGTCCCAACTGGAATTAGAAAGAACTTACTAGGATCATAGAATCACCTGGGCTGGAAGAGACCCTTTGGATCATCAAGCCTAACCCTGACTAGTTCACCTCTAGGTCATGTCCTTAGTAAAAGGTCTCTGTTTTGAGGCATCTGCCACGTACTATGCATGCCCAGCAGAATTACAGCTAATTTCAATGCTTAAGAAAAGATCTAGCCGATGAATTTGGTTCATCTCCCTGCAATGTGCAGTGGCATATTACCAGGGAGACTGGCAATCTGTTGAGTATTCCAACTGTGTAATATTATGAGAATGCAAACCAGTTGGAATTAACCTTTCATTTTTAGCACTCCCAATTGTTTTATTGCACTCCTGTTTCAGCAAAAAATAGACATTCATTATCTGCCAAGGCAGAAAAGGAGAACGGATGCTTGCCAGTATTCTACAAAGAAGCAAAAAATGCAGCAGCTAAAGACTGAAAATGGAAATTAAATATTTAAAAATAGTACTATTAATATGACTTTGCATGAACAAAACTTTACAACAGAGCAATGGAAAAACTTTGTTTCTTTGTATATCTAAATTACTTTTTTGAAAGAGTGGCCAGCACTGACTGAATTGGTATTTTATCAGAAATTGAGAATGGAAGCTTCTTCCTGCTTAAACCTCAAATTTTAATACCATTAAAAAGAAAACCAACCCAACACACCGCTGCATCAAGGAACAATAAGGAAGAACGCTTACAGAAAAACAAAACCAGACTAAGTACAGTATTTTTAACATATCTCAATGGATATGTAAAACTATTGGTGAAAATCACATTGTTCCTTTTGCTAATGACTATAAACTAACTACCAAACATAGATGGACCCAGGTATTTTATTCCCTTCTGTGCACATACAGCTCTAGACTTCCTGCAGGAGCTGAGCCACAAACTCCGCAAACACTTTTAAATGAAAATACATCAGCTGAAGTGACATATGTGTGTGCAAGTCGGATCGGCTGGCTGCATCAGCAGGGCAGTGAGATAAGGGTCATCCCCGCAGCGCAGCCAGCGCTGCATTTACCCATGATGCACAGTGTGCTCTGACAGCGACAGAATCAAAGCTCACTGCTCTGGCTGAATCAAAGACTGACACCGATGTGCGGGCGGTCACTGCCAAATGCTGCTTTTCCAGCTAATTTGCCTAGATGTCAAAGCTGAGGAACAAGGTGCATGGCTGGATCTTTGGACTAAAGTAGCACACAATAGAGCCAGGCTAACTGTGTGTGAAGTAGATGATGTTGCTAGCTAGAAAAAGGTCATGATTTTTGCAGTTCTTTCCCACTATTGAGGTGATAAGTTCATTTCAAGAAAACGCTCTGTCTCCTCCTTCCTTCTGTCTAATCATCAAATGTAGTTGTGTGGTTAGCCATGACCAAAGCAAAATGTTTCCCCTCTGGGCATTTTAACAGCAGGTCTTTTCTTCCCTGACTCTCATACCTCAAATTATTACTTCTGATCACAAAGGTTGTAATTAGTAACCAGTACACTAAAACCACTATCATATTTTAAAACAACATCTTATTCAGGATGGTTGAATAACTACTGCTGTTCTTTATTTTTCATTTTTACATTCAGACCTTTTTCCTTCAATTTTTGCCAAGTTATTATCTTAGCAAAATGAAAAATAGCCACAATAAAGACAAAACTCTGAAAACCAAGAAAATGTCGATATTTGAGCTTAAAATGGAAACTGGAAAGAGTCCTCAGGAATTAAATTTCAGTAAAGAACAAACACCAAGCTTTTCCAAGAGCACAGACTTATTCATTCCCCTGACAGTAATGGCAGAATGATCAGGGAAGCTGCAGGTTTAGGTCCATAGGTGCAAGCATTTCCCTCTCAGAATGACTATACTATGAGAGAGAGATGACAACCAGAAAAGCAGTAAGAGCCTTTTTACTGAGGCCCAGTGCCTCACCTGTAAAAGTGCACGTATGTAAAGAGGAATTATATAAAAATAACATCAGAGGCTATGAATTATTCACTAATTCTCTCCAGAATCCTCACAATTTAGAAACAATGAAGTGTCCTGGTGCATTTGTCGGACAAAGATACTGGGAACATATGCTAACAGAAATCATCCAAATGTTCAAACCAGATTTAATTTGGAACTAAAAGTAGCACAGAAATGCTACATGCTTCTAAATAATGTTAATGCCAAACCAAAACTGCATGCAACATTTTAAAATAGAACCCAGAAAAACAGAGTAAATACTTGAGAAACTATTTTACCAATGAGCATTCTCTGAAATCACTCGTTATTTTCATCGTTCATTTAGAATGGACTTTCAACAGTGTCATATAAAGGCATGAAATTGAAAACAGGCCCTAACAACTGGATGGTACACACATGAGAACTGATCAGCGTTATATTCATCCTGTAACAAATTTGGTTTGGACATAAAGGAAAGTATGACAATATAGTGAGTTTGTGCTGCTACATCTTAAAAGATTTTTCCATGGATTTTACATCTTTAAAAGCATGAACACAAGTTCAGAGGTATACAGAATAAATTCCTTTCTGAATTGTGGAAAATATGCACAAGTATATGAATGTAGTAAGAAAAACATGGCCAATAAAATTCTAGTCAGCACGTGATGACAAAACCACTTGGCTTTGCCGTGACACTACAAGTGTTCAGACCTTTAAGAAGCAGGCAGTTTTCAAAGCATGACTGTGGTAGAATATCACTTGCCAGAGACAGCAATCAAAACTCCAGGTAGTCTGCATAACCTGAATTCAAACTGACCTTAATGAAGTATTTATAGGCTTAATTTATTTGTTGCAACAGTGAAGCATTTGCGTGAGTAGTTCTTCTTGAAATTCCTCAATCAAATCCGTCCCTTCTATAGCTTGCTTACTTTTCCCTGAATCCATGTAATTTGTTCTCCTCTTCAGAAAAAATGCAGATAACCTGGCTCCCTTTAAGTCATACCTACTGACAAAACAATTCAGCAAGCTTGTTTTCTTCATCTGTCCCAGAAACTAACTCTTCTGTCCATGAACATCACAGATGATACCTACAGCTGAAGGATCTAACTACCAAGGGACTCCTGATTTATGAGATGAATTTAAATGCAAACCAGGGAGCAAAGCTTCTTGTATTATAACCTCATTTAATAAAGATGGTTCTCAGTAAAACTTCTGCATCACTGAAAAACAAATATCCTAGTTAACTAGGCCCAAATGCCCAGGAAGGAAGGAGTACTACATATCTGTTTTGAACTTTTTTGGAAATTTGGAGGTTAAAAAAAGTCAAAGTCTGATCATAACTCCTAATAATAGATACTCGCTTGAAATGGATCCAAATTCTCTACCTCACTCAAAGAATGCAGACCAGAAGTCACCCATGGAACTAACTCTGAGTAACAGTGAGAAGCACGATGGCAGCTGCTAGAGCAGCTGGTATGGTCAGACACTTGCAACGTGAAGTCTGAAAAAAGCCCATTTAAATGGCAAAAATGTTTAGGTCAAAGCTAGGCATTCCACATAGGAACAAACCCCTACAGAAGGTAATTTCTTGCATATAACTTTTATCTTTTGAAATGCAACTAAGTCTTAATTTGAATGTGAAATTTTAAAAGGCAATTAGAAACATAACACTGCTAACTAAAAACTATGATTCCCTGTACAAAACTTAATCTGAACATAAGCATTCATTTGACACAAGGGTACACCCCACTGCTTGGAAGTTGCCTTACAGTTCAGTACCTGTGGTGCTTTCTGCTATAAATGAGGAGGTGTATTTAATTAAAGCTCTGATGTACACACTGTATTATCTCAAACTACTCTCCTCAAAGTTCTTAATGTAACATGTTAAAATGCAAAGCTAGCCGATGTAGTTCAAACAAGCTAGTTTTTAGCATTTTTTTTTCTCTCTCTCCCTCTCCCCCCGGCCCCCATCTACAACATTCCCCAACGGAGTGAGAACATTTGAGCAGAAGTATATTATTAGTACAGTTTACAACAAATTATAATCTAGTTCTTATTGCCCTGTCTGTTTTGTACTGTCTAATAAACAAGAGTCAATTATATTAAGAACTTAGGCAAACCCCTAAATTCAATAAACGCAATAACATTAACAAACCAATCTACCTTGAAATATACACTGTCAAAAGTTCAAAGCCATTATGATGGACAACAGTATTCACAGGCACTGACAAAAGCTTTGATCCATGAAAGAAATATTGACCAATTTGTTTTACTTAGAATGCACTCTCAATTCAGCTGTTTCTGCTAAAACCAAATGAAACCTTTGAATGCACAACGAAGTAATGTCCCAGGTAATTCATCTTACTGAAGTGGAATATCATTGCAGGAAAAATCCAGACAAAACTTGCATGTGTCTCAGAAGCGAACACTAACAAAGCGCCCGCTCCATTCTGTAACGCTCTGTGTAACAAGACTGCCAGTGACAGCCAGCTTAGGTTCAAACACAGTCTGGTGACCGCCGTTAGTAGTAGCAGAGAGCAGGGGAAGAAAGAGGAGAGATTATTTTTCCCCACACCAAAACAGAATGCAGGGATTAATTCACTCTCTCTTCTGAGCCAGAGATGCACAGCAGCAAGACCAAAAGATAGCCAAACAAAAATCTACCCAACTTCTCTGTTTTAGGAAACAGCCTTTATAACAGATTTAAGAACTAAGAATATCCATTTGAGAAGAGCTTACTTGAGATTATCTTCACCTTCCAAGGAGAAGAAGAAAGGTTAAACACCTCACACACCTCACCTTTGTCCAAGTCAAACAGTGGCAGCATACTGGCTAGCAGACACAAGTATTTACTACAGAAGGGTCAAACAAACTAACCACCCAAACCTTACCCTGTACTCAGTGCCTTACTAAGGCTCTCTGCTAAAGGCAAAACTGTATTTTATTTTCATTTAGCAGCTAAAATGCAACAAAGGAGACTGACAGCATCAACAGAATTTGAGTACAGCTTACAAATGTTAGCTTCTACCTCAGGTCAAGACAGACAATGTCAATCTCTGCTAATCTGTGTTAATCATCAACCAGCACATATTTATTCAGCAATGACTGTATCCTATACCTCAAACTCTTTAAAACAAACGATTACTACAGTAATAAATAGAGACTTATGGCTGGGGGAACAGTTCTCAAATTTATCAGCCCAAATTTTAGAGGGGTTTTTTTTGTGGTTAGTTCATCCTCTCAATGTGTCAGCATAAAACACACTAACATCAGAAAATGTCACATATGGTTCAAAAGGATTCCTACCCACTTAAAGGGACCATGGCTAAAACTTTTTAAGGGTAACTCTGGTATCCAACCATTTAACAAAATCTGTGAAGGTTTACCTACAGCTACAGACTTTGTCCTGTCCCTCCTATGTAAACTCTTACACAATAGGATAAGCTTCAGAAATCTGTAGAGTTTCTCAATGTAGCTGTGGTAGAACTTGACATCAACTATTTATTATTTATTCAGGTATATATCATCCAGCAACCAGAATCCTCTTATTTAGCATATCTAGGCAATACACGACATGTATTTAAGATAGCAAGATATTAATACACATTCTACCATTTATATCATGGTCTTAATACAACGCTAATTTTAAATAGGAAGATTTAGTTTCTGCAGCTGAGAAAAAACTGATTTGCATGCACAGCTGAAGCAGCATTTGACATTATGCAAAATTCCTTGGTGTCCTATACCAGCCATCCTTGTATTTCACCTCTGTTGTGGCTTCAGCTGTTGTGTTGAGCCCACCAGTGGAAGAGGTGCTTCAAAAGGGCACTGCTGGGAAATGGGCTTGATGGTAATTGGCTTCGGTCAGAGACTCAGTAGTAGTTTCCTCTTCCCATTCAGTCCTCACTGGATAATACTTTTCTTTCTTACATACCACAGATCATATCAACATGAATTAAAGATCCTTAATGACATCCTGGTTATTGAGTAAATAAAGTGTTTCAGGCACTGAAATTTCATACCTAGAACAAAACTATACTCTCACCTTAGACCAAATATACATGGCAAGGCCTATCATTCGAGTCATTTTAAGGTTTTGCGCCTGTACTATCTGAAATAATTACAAATAAAATGCCTTATAGAGAGCTGGGAACAATTTTTGAGCAGGCCTGCCTTTCCCCTTCAAGTATGTCTCTCTGCCTGGGCAGAGGGAAATTAAGACTCATCATAAACCAGAGAGCACACAGATGTTCAACGCAACGCAGTACAAATGACAACAAAGCCATCTTTTTTATATTGAACACTGTATTGGGTAAAGTCACCGATCACAGCACAGCGGTATTCATTCAGGCCATATTTTCACTTAACAGGCAAACCAGTGTTATGCAAAAAGGCCTATTTAAAGCAAACAAGGGATTCCATTCCAATTAGTTAAAAATATATTGCTATTATCCAATGAAATGTGCTTTAGAAAAACGTCACCGATAAACACAAAATACTTCGTTTTCTCACTTGGATTTAAGAAGCAATTGGTTAACGGTCTCCCATGTAAAAAAATCAGAAAGTGGCTGACTTAAAATTACAAGTAAACTTCATAAGGTTATAGAGCAAAGTACTTAAAGCCAATCTTAAAGGAGGATGGACTGTTAAAACTGATCAGAGAAAGACTTCTTACTGATCTAACTGAATCTGAAAGTATATCTAGAAGTATCATTCAACCTTAAAGACTGCATAATCTCTGCATTTTGACTGCCAACTCTACCATGCCAAGTCCAAAAAACCCCCCCAAAACCAACCAACACAGCAAAACCCAAACAACAAAGAAACTCTACTAGTTTTCTCTAAGGGAGAACAATGCAATTGCGATACTCACCAACACAAGCGAGCATGGGAAGCTCTCACCAGGTAGGAAAATGGATGAGAACACTGAACCCTTGTTCCTGCTTTCAGTGAAGTTCAGAGTGTTGCTACCAAGTTAGTACAGGAACTGGCCTTGAGCATTCTGCACAGAAGTCTGTGTTGTAACTTACTGGAACAGAATCACTGCTAACCACTGTTTAATCACAGGCATCCTCATAAAAGCGAGATTTTTATCCCCTGCAACACGCCCAAGGTTTGTATCAAAGTGTACAGAACATATTGTCTAAGGAAACAAAACATAAGAGATCTTTTGTTGGAAGCATGGAGGGAGTTTGGTGGGAAAGAAAATGCTTTACATGTTACTTAGACTCAAGGTAAGTGTTCAAATACAGCAGATATTTGCAAACACACTCAGAAAGATATTCTGTGTCTTACTGATGTAAATCTTCACTCTCGGGACAAACGAGACCTCAAAAAATTGCTTACAACCTCTAAATCAGGTAAAGAGCTGACATGCTTTTTTTCATTCACAAACTTCCTTCCTTTTACATTTCCTCTCCATTATGCTGAGTCTGTATATCTTATAGGTCCTTCTGTGTCAGTGACTGTATTGGTGAGGAATTAAATGCAGCCTTTCAGTCGGTCTTCTGACCCACCTCACTAATCACAATGAAAGAGTAACACAAGTAGCAATTCCTGTCTTGGAAACTTAGAAATGCTATTTCAAAGCTTACTGTAAGCCAAGAACTTTCTCCTTGCAAAGCTTATCTATTATAAAATTTTAAGACCCGCTTTATGTTCTAAAAATTTTTATTAGCTACTTCCAAGCAGCAGCTAAAAATAGAGGCTTTACTGCACATACAGAGAACAAGAGTAAGTTTTTAGGTTGCACTGCAGCATGTAGCAGCTTCATTTCGATGCAGCACACAGATGGCCTGTACGACTCTGCAGCTCTTGCTCCCAGAAGCATCAATGATTTGCACTGACTTCTGCCGATACAGCTTGCCTTAGCGGGGGCTGCACGTAAAACTGGTCAACCTCAAAAGAACATTGGGTCTAAAATACAGAACTTGGATCACTGTTAGAACATGTATGCTCTTTACCACAACAAATTCATAGATCTTTCTGTATTACAAAATGTTCTTTCAGGACAAGAGTAGAAGCCTGAATACTGGAAACAAGAGTCACCACTTTGTGAACTGAAGATGAAATACTACACAAAGACAGATTTTGAAAATGTTCACCAAGGACAGTCAGAAATGATCTTGTGTAATGTGCCGCACTGTGGCAACACAGGAAAACCCAAAATACTACTTTTCTTCTCAGCTAATCTAATAAAAAACATCTTAATCATGTTTTAATAGGAAGAAAAGAATCCAAGACTGCAACAGGTTGTCACCATTCAGGACAATTTCCAATAAATGCCAGGTAATCCTCTCTTCTGTCTCAATTTCACAGAGCATTAACTACTAGCATTAATAGGAAACTATTAGCTGTGAAGTCCCATTCTCCCCAAACTTGAAGCATTAAGAATCAGCTCCTTCTTGAGATCTGTTTCTACTAAATGTTCCACATCACTGGTATCTCTAAACAAGGTTCACAGGATGAAATATATAAACAACAGTAATGAACTGTCCTTTTTTCAAGAATCTAAGAACAGCTGAAAATATTATCGAACATCCACCCTGTGAAATGTTAACTTCAAAATGTGGAGAGTCACCCTCAACAGACACCTCTTGAATGGAAATACAGCAGCTGTTTCCCAGAACATTACAAGACAGCAGAACTGCGTAAGAAAGAAAACCAAATGTAAGTTTTACTCCCAACTGAAAGTGCAGAGGGAAAAGTCATATTGAGAGAAAAACTATTAAGCTGAAACATGACCAGAAAGTCAGGGGTTTATACAGGCCTGTTGAATGTACTATTGGACGCCTAAGAACTGCAACCAGACCAGGAACACTGCTGTCCATGTCATCTGAATGACGACTTCCTCAGCACAGACTACCCATACAATGAGGGAAACCCTGTCTTTGGTGCGAGTGCTTCCAACCAAATCACCCATTCCTTCCCAAAGATTTTTCCTTGGAATTCTGTGCCGCTACTGACAAGGCACACTCTCACCTGACTCACAAAAACTGAAAGGTTCAAGGATAATCATTACAGCTGCAGGATACACTAAAAAGAATATACCAAACTCCAGTTAAATGAGCCCAACGTACAGCTAAGCTACAATGCCCACGGTCACTGCTGCATTTAACTCTCCATGTAAGTTGAGATTGAGTTTGGTCCGTTCTGCTATAAAGGTGGGGAGTGAAAATTGAATTAAAGTCAAATTGTGCACTTCCCTGTAATGCAGTTTTAGGACTGGCTGTACTCATAGCCCGCAACAGCAAATCCATCAGGCTCGCATCCCTGCTTCCCTTACACTGCAGAAAGATGACATGAAGGGTCACATATGTATCAAAGACAGAAGGAAGTTAGTCTTTTTTTTTTTCTCTCTGTTCTTACCCAAACATTTAAACCCATGACACATCCATCTTTATCTGGTGAATTTTAGGGAGAACTGAATCTTTTTGAACTGAACAGTGCAAGTACTTCTCAAAACAGTCTCAGGGTTCTTTTTCTATTGCCCTGCCCTGTATGTAGCTGCTTGTGTAACAAAGGAAGCCAAATCATAACTGTTGCATTTTGTTTGTGCTTGCGCAACATAAGGCAACAGGGAATTGGGTCCTTTGTTTTTAAGCACAAGTTTAACTCGGATGACACTGAACTACTGAAAGAATCTGATTAACAGATATACTACCTCAATTTCCTGTATTAAAGGCTACCAAAGGCATCTTTCTAATTTTCTGCTTCTCCCACAGGGTCAAAAGGGTTTGATTTTTTTATCATATCAAAGCCTGTCTTTTCTTCTTTCTTTTTATTAAAGACATCTTTACCATAATTTTATGAAAATGTTTCTAGCCTTTTGTCTATTGTAAGGAAGCAAAAGAAGATTTATTTAGCTAAATTCGCAGTCCCCTTTAATGTAATACTAGGGCTTTGTGCCGCAGTGGATTAAAGCAGCATCTGTTCTCTGGAAACCTGGAGTCAAATCACAGCAGTGCAGTAAAAACTTGCCATCTCTGTCTGGACCCTAACTAGAATCATTCTTCCTCTAAATAAAATTCTGATTAATTCCCAAAAGACACAAGAAGGGCCATGTATCTAAAATAATGTTGGTTAATTAGTCTTGTTAAAAGCCCACTTGTTTTGCATAACAAAGGTGTATGAAACAAAATCTGTATTTACATAAGTTTGGCTATAAAATAACAAAATACAGGATGCTAAAAATGACCTTCCAAATCCAGGGCCTGATTCTGCTCTTACACAGCTTTGTTAGACAACAGAAATAAAGCAGCAAAACTTGAAATATGACTTTGGCCTGTGGCCCATACTCTGTTTAAACATAAATGAAACCTAAACAAAGCCCGATTAACAAAAACAACACACCAAAACACTTTCTTCCCAAACTCATGATTCATCTCTTCATAATTCCAGTGGTTCTGTTGATCAGAACTGTTGATCTGTCTGGGTTAAGGTCACATCCTTATATATTTAATGTAGAAATACAGTAATCAGGGCTCCATCTTGATTACAGTTTCTGAGGTCTCCTGCAGTTCTGTTATTAAATAAACATGAAAAGCAATAATTGATTGACAGCTACTGTGATTAAAATATGCCTGGCTCTGAAATTAATGATGAAATTGCTATTGATTCTGACAGAAAAGGTACTATGTAAATGCTGAAAGAGCGAGGAAATCGCATCCTCACTGTCCCTCTTAAATTATGGTAAATTCTTGCAATGAAGGTGCACAACAGACACAACCACCCCACTAATCTACATTCATGTATCATAATGCTCAAAGCAACAAAGTGGGGGTTTTCTCCTCAAATTGTGGTCCTTCATGGTTTTTTTTTCAAAAAAATACAATATTCAAAAATAGAATAACTGAAGTCTGAGTATCAGTGGTGTTAAACACCAAGAAGCACAGCTGAAGGATGCAAGATGATGTTAAATACCTATAGGTAGCAGCACCTCCACAAGCAGTTCAGGATGACACCTTGCATTCACCAACAGAGGGCTGGCTACTTTCAGGCCCGCTGTTGTAATTCACAGCTACCTCTTTCCAGTTTTCAGGGCAAATGCAGTTTGCAAGCATAATTAAGAGTAATCACACAAGTGTGCTAATGAGCTACGGAAGGTTTGATCTTTGAATTGCCATCTTCATACTTCAGAAGACATGATCAGTATAAAGTTCAACTGTACTTGTTCCACCCAAAGTCCTAGCACCTACCCTCTAGATCCTGAAAGCCACGAAACAATCCCAGCCCCCAAGTCTCCTGAAGACTTAAAAGTTGGAGGAAAACTTTATAAAGCCATATGAATAGAAGCACAATTGCCTTCAAAAAATTTCCAATGGTCACGGGGCAAGAAAAACCACATAAGGCCATGGGGCTGTCTGTCCTAAGAAATCACTTACCAGTTCTCAAGAGGAACACCCTGCCAACTGGAAGTGAAGATACCTTCTCTAGCAGATAAGGTCTGCTTGCCCAGGAGTAGTTCACTCTGTCAACTCCTAGCAACCTTCCAATACAGATTTGTAACAAGAACAACAAATCAGAGTTACTGTCCAACTTGATATTTGTACTTTTTGGGTGAAAACCTGGATCCTTTCCATTTCCTTACCTGAAAGTTTCAAGTTATTCTGTGAAACTCAATTGCAAATTGTTTATTAAACTGCACCCGGGTTCCCATAGAGCTTCTAAAGGCACAATGAAACAACAAAATGTTGTTGATATGCTGAGCACTATAATTTTCACTAATTAGCTCCAGATCGTGTACTACAATTAGTATTTTTTATGAGAACGAATTATTGCAGAAGAGTAGAAACGGGGAAAAAAATGGATGATAGCTGACTTCAACACAAAACCCCAACATGGACCACCTATTTATCAAAGAGGAAAAAAACCCATCTGACAAGCTGACATCCATATAAACAGTACTCTATATGAACAGTGCAATTTCAGGAACTAAAACAAGACATCACAACAGCAAAACAGATCTGGTACCAAAGCAGAATTAAAATGGGAAAAGGGTTGTTTTATTCAGCACTGCTTGAGTTCTCCCAAAGCACTAGGCAGACCTAACGAATTCCATGTTTCTATGAAGGATATCTGCCACAAGAACAGACACAGTAAAACATAACCATCCAAACCAAGCGCTCAGCAATTCCTCTTTTAACACATCAGGCAGAATAATCAAGTTTAACTGAAAGGAAGGGCACAGAAATGTGCAAATGGAGGGGAAAAGTCCGAAACAATGACTGGATAGCAGAAAGTAACTGTGTGGATACAGGCAAATCTGTCACTACAGTAACAGTAACAGATGAGGTTTTGTAGTGACCCACGCACTTGTAATACCACTTGTGCAAAGGTTACCAACTCCACACACTCAGCTTTATTATTTTCCATAAGGGTCAAAATGGGCTTCAGGATCATTAAACCTGTGACCAAACTGTACTATAGAACACTTATCGTTATTGAAAGCTTTTTCCTTTCTTTCCCAGGAAAGACACTGTTACATTCATATGTAGTTACACGAACCTCGTCACTTCCTCCTTTTATATTTTTCCACACATGCACACACCCAATTTAAGATGTTGCTATTTTTATTTAAATTCTTTCTTTAATAGTTGGTCTTCTCAGGATTTAATCGAATTATATTTAGTAGAATAAACTTTCACAATGCCTCGCAGATAAATTTCTTCTGCAAGTGCACTTGCCAAGGTAACCACTCCAGCCTAACCTAATCCTCAGAGAACACTGCACAAGCATAGCCTGGTTTGTAGGTCCAGCTTCCCAGTGGCCCGTGTAACAGTGCTGTGTTTTTGCCATTTCACTGCATGTTATTTTAGTAGTCACCATCATCCCATCATCACGACAATGGAGGCTGTGCATGTTAACACGACAAATCCGCTTTCTGTCTTTCTCGCACCAGTTATTCAGCACCCCGACTTTAAATGCCTCTGAACTGGCTTTTTGGGAGTGTTTTTGGGGTTGTTTTTTTGGCTGAGGGTCCCAGCTGCCGCGGGCAGTGTCACTGAGCGGCGCACACCGCCCAGGTGTCCCTCCCGCCTGCCCGCGATACGGACACCGGGACAGCGCGTCCCGGGGCTCTGGGGCAGAACCCGCCGCCTGTTTGACACTAGTCACGTGCCTTCTCGCGCTGCTGCAGGCGGGAGGCAGAGCGGGGTTCCATGCCCGCCTCTCACCCGCACATCTCGGCGGCACCGCGCTCGCCCCGTCACACCGCATCCTCACGGCGCTCCGATACTTCGCCGACTGGCAACAACCGATGTGCGGGGCCGCCTCTGACACCGCGTTTACACGATTACGATTTCAAACTTGTGTCCCTGCAAGGCAGACGGCGCCGCGATTCCTTCTCCCTCCCCGACCCAGGCCAAACACGATAGTCCAAAGCCGCCGTCGCGCCTTCACGGTCACCTGGAACTTCGCAACACACCCCCCGCCCCAGACAAAGGGGGTGAACCCAGCGGCCAGCCGGGATTCCCCCTCAGCCGGGAGCGGCTCCGTGCTGCCGCTCCGTCCGGTCTCTCTCAATTACAGCTTCCCGCGGCGGCGACCGGCGAGGCCGGGCAGCGACGGAGCGGAGCCCTTTGTGTGACAGGACGGGGCTCCCGCCGCCGCAGGGCCGGGCGGGCTCCCGGTTACCCCAGTTCCCGTCAGGGCTTACCAGCTGTCAAGCTCCAGCTCCAACAATGACTGAGTCCTCTCCGAGCTACAGTGCAGGCACCACATGGCTGGGCCGAAGTCACAGACGGGGACCTCCGCGCCGCCACCATAGCCGCCCCGCCCCCGCGCCCGCTCCCCTCAGCAGTCGCGCACAGCTTGGCGGCGGGAGAGAGGGCGGGAGGGAAGGAAGGGGGAACGGGACGGCAGTGCGCGCAGGCGCAGGGACGCTTGCGCGGAGAACGCGCTCTCCTCGCGGTAGCCGCCTCACGGCGCTCGGCGGGTCGGGGGCTCCGTACGGTACCTGCCGGAGCCGGCCCGCGGAGCCCCCGGCACCGCTCAGTTACGGCCCGAGGCCCTTCCCAGAGATTAAAAACCTGGAGCGTTGCGCGTGCCTAATTAATCCCAGAACTCCATTAATTACACGTAAATGCACAACAGACCTGGGAACTCCTCGGCAGCAAGGGCGAAGTTTTAATTTCTGTTACCTTTTTAAATTATTTTATGTGAAAAGGTGTCTGCAGAGAGGGAGAACAGCTCCCTGGGCCGGCGGGCGCGGCTGCGTTTTGTCAAGGCTTCTAGCAGCCACGCTGAACGCCCAGAGATGGCCGTGGAAAGGCCAACACCAAGCAGCAAAGCTAAAAATATTTCAGATGCTCCAGAATAAGAACGTGAAGAAAGAATTCAGCTCGTTAACCACGTTAACCACCCCTGACTCGAGGCGGCAGCAGCAGCAGCTCTGCTCGCAGCAAACTTTTCTCCCTCTACTTATTCCCAGGCACACAACCAGGTGAGGCGTTTTTACCAACGACACCCACTCTGAGAACCACAGCACCCGACCTTCCCTGTTGTTAAGTATTAGAATAATCCAAACCCTAAATGCTTTCCACAAAACATTGGGTTTATATGCATTGTGCTGGTGTGAGATGGTTTGAGGTTCACGATTGCAAGGCAGGACGGGAACTCCTGACCCTGTGAAGCCCATGAAAGAAAAGGCACACAAGAATGCATTGGGTCCTGCAGAGGCCTGGTGGCAAGAGAACAGCAATTTTGGGAGGAGCGGCTGATTTAGTGTTAAAAAACTACCTATTGAGATTTTGGATAAAAATTAGTAATTCAAAAAATATTTTCATTATTATGCTTTGTTGCCCCACTGAAACCTGACCTAGAAAGCTTACGGATTTTGCTGTATCATGTCCTCAGTGTTCTCACAGCATGTGTAAATGGGAATGGAAAGAAACCTCCACCTCCTCCAAACACACGGGAACTCAATAGTAAGGCTAGTTCTGGCACGAGAGAATTCCTCACAGAAAAAACAGCAACTGAATTTCATCATAGCAGTATTTGACACATGAACAACAACCCTTCCTATTTTTTTTTCCAGCAGATTCACCATGCAGTGATTAAAGTATTGCAAGAAATCAAGTCCAAACAGAGTTAATTGTAATGTACTAATTCACACATGAAAACCATCTCTTCTCCTAATGCTTTAATTTATATATATGCCTCTTATGCAGAAACCACACGCCTGCGAATGAGAACACTCAAATTGCATCATTTTCTCACAGTAACATTTTACACGCATATTGTAACAAAAATGCCTATGCTTTATGATGCTTCCCTCATCTTCCTTCCCCAAAGCCCAGAAAAGAGAAGGGTTAGCAACACATCTGGAAGGTTAATCTGAGTGCTAAAGAGCTAACGACTTGTTTGGTTCAGAACTTGTCATCCCCAGAGAACATTACCTTAACAATTGTCTGTTCATGCTCAAGATGCACCCTGAATTCCTCTGCTGATCTAAACCACAAATAATTTTAGAGTATTTGCTAAGTCATAGTTTCTTTGGTAGACTATACCTACAGCAATTTTAGCTTTACAGGTCAAAAGAACAGCTGAAACTGCACCATAAACCCAGCAGATAAATAGTGCTACCTACAGGTACAAAGAAACTGGTGTTTCCAAAACCAGTGAGGCACATATAATTAATATCCTGTAATAGCACAAGAAACCAAAACAAATTTTAACTTTGGGATTTCCTTTTTCACAAAATCATCAAAACAACTTGCTTTCCAAATTAAGTTGCCCTTCATGAAAAAAAGCATCATGTCTATGTAAGCCGGGCAAACTGTAACCACAGACACTCCCAGTCTTCATTTAGATGCCAAGGTCCTGTAGAAGGGGAAGCCAGTTGACAGAAAAAGAACTGTTCCTGGAGGGCTGGGGGGAAAGGCAGTTGGTAAGTTGCCACTGAAGGTTTCATTCCTACTCATCCACACAATATTTAGTGCAATTTTTTGTAGGGAGAAAGCAATTTGCACTGTACTTTTTAGGAACGGAAATATCCCAGCACTAAAAAAAGAAGCACTGGCTGCTATGGGAAACTTAGAAGTTTAGTCAGAAACTAAAAATATTGCTCAAACAAATCAGGTACAAGAAAGAGCACAAGGAAAGGCCCAGCTGTGCCCTTGTGCTCTGTATACAACATGCCTCTTACAACACATACCATGAGAGCTGATCACGTTTTTCTGGATGATAAAAAGAATCAAAGCAACTTTACTTCAACCCAGTTAAACATTCAGTTCACATGTGCGTTATACATAGTTCCCGAGGAAGCATTGGGCATGGATTCCAATGAGCATGGGTTTAACTGGCTTTCAGTGAAACTCAAATACGCTAAGGTAGGACACACCTACACTGACTGTTTTGACAGTAATGTCACTGCAAGTCTGAAACCAGAGACTATTGACACTGCTGTGCCTACCTTCAACATGCAGCCATCATCCAGACAGTCCCTTCCCTACAGAAGTCTTTGACATTCTGGGATAGACAGACACATCCCACATTTTTCTGGTCCTGACTCAGTGCCCTCCTGCATTAAGCTTCCTCTCCACTTGTAAACAGAGACAAATCCAAAGCAGACATAAACAGTCCATAAAAGTCAACTGCTCCTTTGGAAACCAGTTTCCATTTAGAAACCAAGTGCAGATGGTTTCAGTGCGAGCTGTGAGGAAAGGGTGGCTGGGAAGCTCTGACCTCAAAAGCAGTCCTGGAATTTTCTGAAGAATGTGCTTTGCTGAACTCGCTTAAAACAGAATTTTCCTTCAACAGATACGAGCAAACACACTAGATAAGCAAAAACCTAAGTGATACCAGCACATCCCATCTCAAATACGACGTGGATAATTGTTACAGCTTTCCCCCCGCAACATCAAGTACCTTGAATTCTGAATTTTGTTTTGACCATTCTGCTGCAATTTTTTGTTCAATCACTTCTTGTTTCAGTAAATCTTTAAAATCTAAAGTAGAGATTAAATGCCAAAATCATTTACATATTTAAGATCTCACATATATTCCAGCAGGGGAAATTAAACACAGAAAACCAAAATTCTTGCTGCACTATGCAGATGGCATTGTGGTTTCCAAGTAAAGGCAGCCTGATACAATTATTTTGTAGGGATTTTTTTTAATAATGTTTCAACAGTCCAAAACCATCTTTGTTGAACCCTAATCCATACTGCATGACCCATTCTCACCCAGGTAACCGGTGGTGATTTTTCATCGACATCTAGGCTTGACTTCTTAGGACACATAGTACTTCTATCCTGATGATATAGATGGCAGAGCTTATGCTCTGTGCCAAGTGTACAGAGGTGATGTTTCTGGCCTTACAGTCTCTTCTAGCGGTACAGACCCAGTGTGGGCTTCTATACCACTTTAGCTGCACTTTGCATAGGAAGTTTTGGCAGAACCAATAGGAACTAGAGGCATACAATACATAGCACAGGGTAAGGAGATAGGAAAGGAATTCTTCATGGCTTAGTATCCTTGTTCCTGGCAATTCGTTGGTGTATGACTAACAGTAAAACACAAAGTTCTCTTTGTTCCTTTTAAAAATAAATCAACTTAAGAAAAAATTGAGGAAAAAACTAAGAAATCTCTGCACAAGAGGAAGAAACAAAGATTTCAGACTTCAAACTTACACTCAGCTAGATCAGTCCAGAAGTTAATAATTTGAGGTAAATAATTCTGAGGTAAATCTGAGGCAAGCAGGCTGGCTGGCAGCAGGAAGAGCTTAATATTGAGAGCCAGCTCACTCGCTGTAACTGCCAGTTCATTCACTCTGCACCACCCAGCTTCCCCTCAGTGTGACCAGCAAACACCACTGACGAACTTACAAAGGCACCTCCAATTTTGTTTATCATCATGTTTAACAATATCTCAGTAGTGAGTGTTATATTTACACTATTCAATCTCCCTTGCTGAAGCTAACCATACTTTATTTCTAATACAGAAATATAATTAAACACAACACTGAAATTTTGATTTATTCAGTAATTGACATAAATCACTGTTATTTAATGTGTTAATAGCCAAGATAAAGTTTATAAACCCCCAGAGTGCAACAAACTCAATTTGTAATTATGAGCACACAGCAATTTGTATAACATGACATCTAAAACTACAGTAATTATGACCCTGCTTAAGGGTAATTCCCAACTTAATCACATTTAATACACCATTATTTCCAAGATCTAAAAGGCTGCAACAGGCATTTATCTTGCGTTTTGCTTGAATAAAAGCAAAGGGTTGCCCAGGACAAAAATGGAAGAACTACCAGGGAGTAGTTTTCTTCCTGCCGAGTATAAATACAACTATGCATCACCAATACAACCATGCAGCACTGTACAATAAAATGCACACATGGCTCAAAATTCCTCTCACAGCTGGCTTGGAGGGGGGTATTAATCCAATCTATCCCCTGAAAAAAATATTAACCTATATAGATCCTGCACCTCCTCCCTCCTGTGACGAATTCTCTGCTTCTCATGTTCTCCCTCCACCCATGCTGACCTGCACACCGAACGCAAACTACACATTCCTAAAAAAATACTGGGATACATCCATTTCAAGGACATGCAACACATTGCTTTTTCACTTTATTCTCTTTTGGTGCTCAATGAGAAACACCAACAAACAATAATGGACTCTCTAATGACATAAAACATGGTATATAGCAGTAATTTTCCCATACAACCTGGAATTACATAGGAATTCTCAAATATGCCAGGTAATTCTTTAAAAGGTAACACATTACTGTACTTATCCCAGTTCTGTGTCCCCCCAAAACGGGTTTCTTATTTTCTGTCACACACATTTCTTCATTTCCGACGGCTATGGACTAGTTCACTCATGTTTTTAATGCCAATATACACACACACAAAACTGGCATTAAAACAATAGCTACAATTTCAGTTTATTTTTTATTTTTACTTTTTATAAAGCCTTTAAATAAACAGATCTGGGAAAAGGCTTTATGTTGTTGGTTGCTACAGAGTAGGCAAAACAATTAATCTTTGTAGCAGTTTTGCTCTCCTAAGAACAGATCCAAAGCATATTTAAGGCAAAGGAAATCTTCACTGACTTCAAGAGTTTCTAAAGTGGAAACTCTACTTTTCAACTACTTACCCCCCCTCTCCCGAATATTAAGTAGCATTATCCCTATGTGAAAGGTGGCAATATCAAAGCACAGAGTATAAACTACAGCAGAGAAAAATTAGAATAACTTTTCGCAGTCACCTTGCAGAGATCAGCGGGGAAACTAAAAATGCAATAGAATTACAGTTTCTGCAGCTCTATCCCTGGCCATAAAAGAAGACACTGAGCTCTACAGAGGAAGAAAAGGGTCTGTCATTAGCCCCCCTCAAAAGGAACCCTGCCAGTGAAAGACTGCCCTCTGCAGCAAGCGCTCCTTACCCCTGGATAAGGGCCCAGATTTGGAACAAAAAAGGAAATTCTACAGTGAGAACAATGTTTCAAATGCTAAGGTACACTGATTTCTCGAGGGTGGAAGCATCCAAACCCGACAACCCTGTAAACTATGGTCATTTGGGAAGCACGTTAGCAATGAGAAAACAAAGAGGATTCAACTGCAGTGAAACCGTCAGACCACAGCCCAGATTCCTGACTCCAAGTTGTCTGCTTTCAGTCCTCTGACCTGGCTTTGTACCCCAAAGTCAGTAGCTGATCCTACAAACCCTCCCTTGTGCAGAGAGCTATTAGGCGAAGTGTGTTACTTCGTGCACTGCAACACCGACTGTCTGAGGACTTAAATCCCCAGGAACAGCACCGGAAAAAACATTCAGTAAAGTATTCAGGTATTTCTCTCACTGGTCACACTGCTCCTGAACTGTTTCCATCCCCTCCGGTCCTGCCTCTGCTCCCCATAGTGCCGCTCACAGCAAGACACAGTTTTGGTTTTCCACAAAATTAATCTGTTACTAGATAACTACATTTCACTGTAAGACTACCACAGTATTTAAAATTTCTCTTGACAGATCCACAGGCCTGTGGAACAATTTGTTTGTTGAGGTTTTTTTGCAAATACCATACATCCTTCCTTTCAAAAAATATTTAGCAGGGAACTTTCAGCAGTGACTCACCCCAGCAGTGAAACTATACCTGAGAAGCAGAAGCTGCCATCTAGGTCAATCAGCTCTGAGCCGTGGTTCTTCACAAGAGAAACACCTTTCTTTTCACAAATCCACGGGTGGAGGGATAGTGGAAGCTTGGAAATCCCCCAAAGAAAGTACAGAGGCTGACAAGAAGCCAGTGACCACCTTTAGAAAGAAGTTCATCTGTGAGCCAGGGTGGCCACTCTATTATTGCCGGAAACTGTAGATCAAAATAGAGTAAACTAGAGGAAAAGGGAAAGGGAAACCTTTGAGCTGCATTCTCGGAGGCAATAAAGGCAGGACTCTGTACTGTGAATATGAGGTGACTGTTTGCCAATACCATTATACATGTAACAGTCCTTTCTCTCCTAAGAGTGAAATACGGACTAGAGCGGCTCCTTCATTTTCCTCTCTCAGAGCAACACGTGCTCTGATGAATCCAGAGTTCCCACAGCTCATGACATACCTGAGCATTTGTAACACCAAGTCACTGGGCTTCAGGATTTTGCTGGCTTTGTGTTTGGTGCCACTCTGGACAAGAGCAGTGGGCACCGAGCCCACGCGACTCAAGATTGAGAAACTCAGGATGTAGGGAATATATCCTACTGCTCTAAACCAGCAGATCTAACAGAGAGAAAGCTTAAGCCATGAGCTCCCCCTTCCAGACTGTTACTTAGTCATGGTAAAGGACCAAAACAGGAAAGTAATTCCCCTTTACTAGAGAAACAGTGTAGATTTGTGGTGAGATTAGGCTAATACTGCCAGAGAAAGAAGAGGCTTTACCTCCCCATCATGTCTGCAGCTTCCCCCTTGCAGGCGCACGTGTTCATGTCGATATGATGGGCACGAACAGATTTAAAACCAAGCTGGTTTCAGCAGGTCAGTTTGGGATGTTTCACCTCATATAGGGCAGAGACATCAGTAAAAGCTGCACACAGAGTAGCAATCAGTATTGGTAGGACCCACTGACTAGGTACTTAAGGCACAAGAGGAAAGCAATTAAAACATTCACTTTTATTCCTTACCTCAAGGTATTGTCCCCAAATGGGGCTGGAATGGAAAGATTACAATCATTTGGAACTCTGTAATATTACCAGGTACCACAGTTAAACAGCGCTGAGAAAAATCCACGGACACGGGGTGATACCAGGATCTAAGTACTGCCTAGGGCAGTAGTCCACACACTGGTCACAGAATAAAATCCCTTTAAATGAAGTTGGCCAGAACACAACCACTGAGGTGCTACACACAGTGCAGGTAGCTAATACACAGTACATTAACGCTCTTCAAACACCCTGAGTAAATCAGCTGAAACGGAACCATCCTTCCAAATTTGCTGTACCACAAGGTTCCACACAGTCACCTCTTTTCTTCTGCTTTCCTTTTCTGGCAGTAATAACATGCTCTCTGAGAAAAGTATTTCTTTGGATTAACGAACAGCTGAGATTAACAATGCTCAGTTACGCTTCACGTCACCATCATCCCAACAGCTCTCAGTCCCCAAGAAAAGCAAAGTTTTGTTTGCTCGGTATTTATTTTTTTCTTTTCCCTGTTTAAACAGCACACAAATTGAGTGAGATGAGTGAGCTGGTGTGTGCACACGGGGATTTGTGCACACGCTGAAGTCAAGCAGAAAAATATATGACTGATTTTAACACAGCTTTATTAATATTTCCTAATTCTGGGAAACACAGAATAGCATTTCTTCAAACAAAAACTGCAAAAGAATTACAAACCCCACAAAGAGTGGCTGAAAGCTTATGGAAGTAATTACTAGTCGGTATTAAATATCTGAATGCCACTAATTTATGTGCTATTTAGAACTGTCTATCAGCATTTGTGACATCTGGCTCAGTATAATGTGCTACACCGACAAATCATGTGTAGAGTGCACACCATGCAGAAGCACATACTTTCCATGACTTGTCTTTCTGCAAGTACCATTTAAACCCAGCAGTTTTTCTACTTGAAGCTCAGATTGTGTTACAGTTGTTTGTTTGGATAGCAACTGCTGAGTTTAAACTGTTACTAAATTGACAAGCATCACTGAAATGTCCTATATATAAATTAAAAAAATGAACAAAATCTAATTTTAAGGTAGAGAAATCATTTACTGACTGCATATTTAAACAAATGACTAAGGAGGTTATAAGGAAGATCTTATTGACCTAGGAAAAGTTGATGTAAAGGTATTTTATCAAAACATATCCACAGCTTCCGTATTAGTGCCTGACTGCACAATACAACAATTTTTAATTCAAGAAGGATATTTATCTACATTCACACTTTGCCAAGTGCATTGCCACTGCATGCACTGTGTCACTCAGACAGAATGCTTATTCAAATGCAGAAATATTTATGGACACGACACTTTGTTTGGGCAGTTTCACACCCTCAGGCTGATACCGCAAGTGACTGCTGGCACTGCTGAGTCCCCTTCCCCAAAACTGAGTGAAGGCTGCCTGTTTACATCTTTACACCTACTGCAAAGGGCAATCACTACGGAAGAACAAGCAACAAAACCACATTCCCCAGCAATGATCACACAGCAAAATGTACTGTACTAAGGCCACCCTATATATATGTATATATAGGTAACGTAGAAAGTAGCTGTGGCACTGATGAAAGCACTGTGCGGTAATAAAATCTGAGCCTCTGACTTAGGTCCATGGACCAGATTTGGTAACCGTAAAACTAAGTCTTAGCATAAATTACACAAACAAATAATTACCTTTTCTGTGATGACCTTTACTTTATAGCTAGTAGAAACTTTGAATGGTATTTTGAGCCATTTTAAAGTAAGCAACAGGAGAGGAGCCAACAAGCACACACCTCACCTCAGCAGAGGAAAAAATGTCTGGGCAGTGCTGGCCACTTTTGGGGTGAGATGGGACACCTCTGCCTGTCCTCCAAGTGTGAACGCACCAGGTCTGCCCAGGCTCTGAGCAGAGCCGAGCCCAGGCACAGCAGCTTGTGCTCACTGTTCTGCTGCCGTGCAGCTCTCAGCCTGCTCCAGAGTCATACACCTGAAAATCCATCAGCTGTACACCTCTCTCTAAACTTGAAAACAGAGAGACAAGGCTTGATGATCTTAAAGGTCTTTTCCAACCTTATTATTCTGTGATTCTGTGAAGGTGTGAAAGAGTAGGATAATGTGACATCACCTTTCCAGGCATTATTAAACAAGAGGGAAGAAATGATCAGAAACCACCAAATCGAAATGGTAGTACTGGATTTTACATGCAATACGTGAGGGATTTGGAGACAGGTTATGTATTGCTACAGACCGATAAATTCAACGCTGACCTATACGGGTACATTAAGGTAAAGAAAGGACCAGGAAAATTCCTCTTTGAAACTCTTCAGTGCAGCAAAAGAATTACATTTGCTAGTATGTTAAGCGCAAGAGGCAGTGTGTGTCCCTGCAGGGACAGAAAACAGCCCCTGTGACACAGACACCTCTTTAAAAGCGCATATGGGATGTGCCTGAAACCTCTGTAAGGCACTGTTAGCAAAATACCAACAGAAGAAGCAATTAGAGCATGACTATGCACAGCACATGTTTGTTCACAGGCAAACAAGATAATATTTTGCTTCCTCTTGGAAATGCCTAATCCTCAAGTGTGTGCCTTGCACAAGGGTTATACTTTGGCACAACTGTGCACTGACTGAAAACGTAGTGGGAAGATAACAGGGTGCTGAGTTCTCATCTTTCAAAATGATCACTTACTGCAGCCCTTGCTTTGAATCAGGATAAATAGAAAAAACCAAACCAAACATGCCCCCCACTTTGCAGGAAACAAACTCGGGGTCACTAAGCGGAGAAGAGAATCATTCCGCTGATCAGCACACACCGTGGCATGCAGACAAGGCAGCCTGGCCGCAGCCCACCCTCCTCTCAGCAGCCCTCCACCACCATGAAGGGAAGCTTCCACAGAACACCAACCACTGCTTGCCCCATGTGAAGGAAGGGACCTATGCCATAAATCCAAGAGTATTTGAAGCCACAACCTTCAAAGGCAAAAATGGGCAAAGAAATCCTGCTTTTGTCACCATAAGAAAGATTACTGTGCAATAAGCTACATTACTGAAGGCTTCTAACTTTTGATCCACTTGTTGCTCTATCACAGAATATTTATTGTCATCTAAGTCTTAAAAAAAAATCCATTATGCTAATTAATTACACAGTATAGTTAGGGCAGGTACCCTTTCAAATGCAAACAGCTAATTTACAGGAAGGACCACCCCCAGCTCTCTTAGGAAAAGCTGCTAACCAGTCTGGAGATCTGAACAGAAACAGAAAGTCATTTTCTTACCACCATAAATGTCCTTCTCCCCCCTGTAATCTAGGGGCCCATGCTACAAACTGCAGTAACTTGGCAAAGCAAAATGACCCAGAGGCAATAAAACAAAGAACGTGGTGTAAATGGGTGATATTTGGCACCCGCCATACGGTTAGTCAGTGAAGCTGTTTATATCAATGTTGGTTATCTTCATTAATATGGAGGAAACATATTTGGGACTCAAAGGGACTCCAATTTCTCCTCCTCCTCAGCTCAACACACATAGGACTGCAAGAGCACTGGCAATTTAATCAATTTGTATCCTTTCATGTGAACTGACTAGAGAGATTTCCTGCTTCTCTAGGGTAGAGCTCAAAGCTCTGTTTGTTGAGACTCCACAAAACTAAATTACAAGAAACATTTTGTTTTGTGGATGGGATTGTGCAGTAGTAACTGAGGGCAGAGCTCGGCCCGCGACACACAGCTGCTGTCAGTGACACCAGCCATGGGGGGTAAGAGAAGATGGAACCCAGTTCCAGCCAGCGTTGTGCTATGGAAACCCAGCCATGGCTCTCCCTCTGCTGAGCTTCACAGGTTCTGAAAGTGCAGATGAAGATGAAATAGGCTATTTCATAGACTGGAAGTCATCTAGAGTTCTCAGAAGCTTTCCAGAATGAAGAGTATTTTATGGACTGCAGATCTGAACTTCTACTTTTAGGGTCAGTGTAAGGTGCAACCCCCACTCTGGATGTTCAAAGGGGACACGCTGTGCTGCCAGGGGAACCAAAATGGCAGAAATCAGAGAGGTGGCACAAGCTAACACTTTGCTGGCAAAACTGCTCCCAGATACTGTAGATAATTTGTTTCTGAACAAACAGAGGATAAATTTTACCCTTGGTGGAAACCTGAGACCAAGTGCAATGTCAGCCACTATGTGTGAAATAGCCTAAACCCTCCTGATTCTCCAGCAGTAAATACCAGTAAGAACTGGTATTTAAGTCTAGGAGGAGACTTCTGACTTCCTAGAGACAGAAGAAAAATGAAGATAACCATAGCTCAATAAGAAGCGCTAGAAGCCTTTTACATTTACTTGATTGGATCACCAGCTTGGATATTATGCCATCTTTCGTTTAAATTATGAACTGCAGAGTAATTGAAATGTGAGGTATAGCTCTATCAATTTAAAATTTGATCTCAAGAAATTCAGCCATGCTTGATTTAAAGAAATGTTATTTTTCTTCTTAAAAAAATAACTCAAATGAAGAGTTTTTAATCTTGCTACTCTGCATTGTTTGTAGAATAACTTTCAGATACTCTCAGCTGTCAACAAAACACTCAAGTTTTTATACATAGATGACAAAAAATTTTACAGAACTAATCACAAAAATAGTTTAACATGTCCAAACCGTATCAGCTCCTTCTTTACAATCACGTCAGTACTTCTTCCTCCTGCATCACTTCACAGTCTTTTGTCACAATGCGTCTCCACGGGTAACTGTTCTCAGATGTGTGACAGATCTTTAACTTAGAACTGGCAGCAAAGCCTTGCATGGTTCTCCTCCTGCATATTGCAGACAATAAAGGATTTACCTTGTCTAAATATAAATGAAATAATTCAGTTTGCTCTGACCTTGCTTATAAAGCCAGCAGTGCCTACCCTGATATTCTTTAGTTAGCTATGTGTCCTTACATTTATTTTATATTAAGCATTTACTTACGAGCATACTTTCAGGACTGAGAGCAGGAAGGTGTTTGTTGTGGTTTGGATTTTTTTATTGACCAAATTAGCTCTCAGGCAAAGCATCCCTTTTTGTACTGTCTCAAAACCTCTTCCATGCGCCAGAAGGAATGAAATTATCAAACAATCCAAGGTGGAGTCATTTCAAATGGATTCTCTTTGAAATCCACAGAACAGTACATTTTGAAGGATGTGCCAAGATCATCTGAACATTACAGACAATCTGGAAGTCTTTATTTTCTCCAAAACAGATAGCGTGTCAGCGCCCAGTGGCACCCAGCAAGCCTTTCCCCAGACAGAGTAACCTGGGAGGATGAGAATTTCTACACAACCACCTGCGTAGTACTGGGTTGAGCCATGGGATGAAACCCCAGGCAGACAAGACTCCCCAACCACATCTGTATAAAAACTGGAAGGGAACACAAATGGTCTCAGTAATCCATTTCTCAAATCTCCTGCCATTACCTTGCAATGACACAGAGCTGAGAGGCTGGCTGGGGGTTTTGTTTGTTGACGCAGAAGAAAGCATTCCAACAGTGGCACATACTGCTGGGATTTGCGTATGTTATCCCCTGTCCTTTGTAGTGTCAGGATTAATGAACGGAGGTCACAGCTTAGAGCAGCTGAGAGGAGGAAGCAATGTCAACACTGAAGAAAAGTGAAGCCTTCCTCACCATGACAGAACATTGCTCCCTGACCCCTCCAGGCTGGCCTGCAATCCGCTACTCCTTCCCTAAAACACAGTCCTAAGAGCCACGACAAGAGCCTGCCCCTTCCACAGACCCAGATTCACCCTCCTTACAATGCAAACAAATACATGGAAAGCAAAACAACCCCGAATGTTAAAAGGAACGGTGCTGAATGCCACCCTCGCAAGCACTCGCTGCAGCCGTACCGCACGCAGAAACTGGTACAACTGCTGCTTCAGTGGGGATGCTCAGAAATAACGTTTCTCTTTCAAACAGTAATGATCTCAATCCTGCTCACAGACAGGCTACAGAATATACACACTAACAAAAAACCATAATTCATTGTCTCTTCCAAATTTTCAAATGTTATTTTGCAGTGCAGTAACCATCCAAGTTCATTCTCTCCTCCTCTTCTTCCACCACCCAAACACAAGTTGAACAGTCTGTCACAAATTACCATCTCCTTGTAAGTCAAAGACATACTCTCAAGCAGACATCTGGTGAAGATTTCTGCATATGCTGTGCACGGCTTTACATAATGCTACAGTGAGCCTGCAGGGAATGGTAGTGGCACAGACATTCTTCAGTTAATTCAGTTCTAAAAATGAAGGATTAATTATTTTAACCTTTATTTGTGTTAATAAAGAAGTTCAGGCATTTCTGTAAAGTTTTGATATAAAAATAACTTCTAGTCTGTTACAGGTTTTATTATACCAAATAAATCACCATATAAAAACCTCAGAGATTCATTCTTTACTCAGACTAATTCCAACTGTAAGTCAGATTCTCTCTACGCAGAACACGTTGTTCCTTAGGATACTCAGCTCTGTATGTAGAGGGCTCTGCAGGCCCATGCTCTCACACACATAAACCCTACATAAAGCATCACATGAGTGCCTCTAGAGTATGTGACATCATCGTAAAAAGAGGGAGGCAATAAGATTTCAAAAAGTCCCAATTGCAGATAGTTTTATTTTGGGGAATGTACTTCTGCATTTATGCTGTCAGAACATGCTGACTCACGTGTGCAGCCGGGGTCGACAGAACAGCATCTCCTTCGGAGGTGGCAGTTCCCTCTGTGTTTGTGAAGGCAGCAGAGTAGACCTGACTTCAGGTGAAAGCATGAGCTGCAGAATTCTGACAGAAACGCTAGCTAACAAGGTTTTCGGGATGTCTGGTAAGCACGGTTCGGGCTCTGAATAGCTCTGCTAGCAGAGAAGAGGTTGGCAGAATCCCAGATGGGGGACAAACGCCTGCAGCAAGTTAGCTTCTGCTACAGGAAGCATCCAGAAATACACTGAATGTTTGAAGTCTGTATCATTCAAAACATAATTTAATCAATTTACCAAAGCCATTAGAACATTCCCCTCTGGGTGAAAGGCAAAGGCACAAAAAAGCATCTCATCTTGGCTCATTTCTATAAAGTGTGGTCAGACATACTCTAATCAAGAAGCCAGACAAAATGAGCGTGATGCTGAAATTAAGTTTTCCTTGTTGCGCTAGCAAGGGATGTGATTTTATCTTAAGCATACACTGTTGGTTGGTGCAAGTAGCCATGTGCTGACAGCTTGCTCTGCACCTTTCTCTCCTGTCACACCTTACCAGGCTTATTAGAAGTAAGTCACCCATGCTGTCAGTACAACAGTTGTGTAAACCTGCTTACATGTTACTTGCTGTGTTCACAAACCAGGAGGCTGTTAGCTGATCCTGCTCCTGCAGTCAGTGTTGAAATAACATTAATGTTCCACTGGCTCAACCAACAGGCACATCAGCGTTGCTGTTCAGAACCAGGCGCGAGCTCCTCAGCAGCAGCAAAAGCACCAGCTTGCGCAGAGCTGGCCTGCTCAGCGATCACAGCACGCTCGGCCTCCGCAGAGGGAGGGCAGGGCAGGACCGAGACGCCCGCTTATGCAGCAAAGCCGGACCTGAGCTGTTCACCAAGATAACTACAGATAAGCAGTTCACCTCCGCTGAGCAAAGACGCTTATGTTTACTCTGACTGCTACAGAAACAAACATAGCTTTGAGAAACATGTCTCTGCTTCTTTCTGTTCATGTAAATCTGTCATTTTAGATAAAAATTCTTCAGCCAAGTAGAATAGGTATTATTTTACCTGACACAGCTAAAGAGCTTTTAGGTCAGTCTGCATAAAGTGTCAGAACTTCCCTGATGTCAGCTTTTTGACACCCTGTCTGCCTTTGAACCGCTTCTCCTGCTACTCTCTGATTAACTTGTCATTTTCTCATGAAAAAATTTAAGATCGGGGCCATACTACACATTTTGCTTAAATTGTATTGCTGTGGAAAAGCAAAAGTCCATCAGTATTTACTTTGAAAATGTTTTTACTCTGATCTCTCAGATACATCTTTGCTAGGACTTCCCCCTGGCTGGCAGAAGCTCATGGTGTAATTGCTGTTGGAATGATGAAGAAAGGTACCTTCTCTTTCACAGACAGACCTGCCCTGAGATCGTCCCGCCGCAGCGAGGGGACACAGTGCAGCAGCTCTGTGTAAAGCCTGAACGTTTAAGCATCCTCAGGTACTCGGCCTTATTCTAAGATGAAGAGAGCGCTCTGGATGTACAAATGGATAATCAAGACAGGGATTGTTCAGGGCGTGCAATACCACACAGATTATTATTAGCAGCATTATTTATCTATGCTTGTCCACTATGGTTGATCCAGAATTGCTCCTGATTTATGAAGATGCCTCTTAGTGAAGCAAGAGCATGTGAAATGAAGGGAGAAACTCTGGTGAATGAGACAAACATAGTAAATGTATTCAGCGACGTCCGACATGCGCATAAAACTTTGTAGCTCCATTGAAACTGAAACAGCTATTGCCAACCCCCAGCTGAGCACCCTGACTGATGAGATATAGGGGAACCCTGTTAGGTTATTCTTATTTTCTAAACTACGAAAGAAGAGAGAGAATTTAAGAAGGTTAATAAACACATCACATTTTAATTACTTTGTTTTTTCTGTGTGTAGTAAAAGCTAATCTATCTTTTTTACTGCGTGTTCTAACTCAGATTTTACTTTTGTTATATTAAGGTACTCTGTAAGAAAATATAGAATCTCCATTGATGCAAGAGCATTTTGTAGAAGAATTTATAAATATTAACAAGATAAAATTTTCAAATGCAAAAGAGACCATTTGAAGCTATAAATGTTTAATTCTGAGGGAATGGGAATAACATTTTCATATTCATGCAAGTCACGAGTTACATTAAAATGCGCACAAAGTGTTAAAGTAACAGGACAAGCCAATATTGATCTGAGGTGACTGAGTCTTATCCTTGCTACCCTCAGATCACTGTATGAAGTTTAGACCAAAAGATCTGTTTGGTATTGGTAGGAACCTGGGAAGTGGAAGCCCAGATGACCATACGAGATGTCTCTTTCCCTGGCAGAGCTCATCGATGTTACTGCTCATAAGTGCCAGGCTTTGTGGAACACCTTTTATGAACAGTGAAAGACAAAGTTTATCACAGTCCTCCTTCAACAACCAATCTGAATGAAGGGACATGGTACTCATTGCTTTAGACCAACAAGCTTCAGAAAGCAGTTTCAAGGCAGAAATCAGGCTGCTGCTCGTTCCTCCCCACCCCCACCTCCCCCCCTTTCTCTTTTTTCTTTTATTTCTCTCTCTTTTTTAATTGAGCAGTTACCTTAGAAACCAAGTCAGGGCTCAGAGCTTCTGGAAAACAGACTGAACTCTGGTTCCCGGACTGAGGGAGGGGATTTCAAAGGCCTGTTGGCAGTGCCTGCTTCTCACGGGACACCAAAGGGCGCCGAAAGCCCAACTTCTATTTGTGCTCCTGAAAATGCAGGTCTAGTGCTGACAGTACAGGGCTTTGCTTTGAAAATCCCAGCCACAGTGTCTAAGTATAGATGATTTTTTTTGTTGTTAAGCAAACAGCAGCAGTAGTTGAACTTTTCCCATTGACAAAACAAAACTTTATCGTATTCACAACCTTTCTGCTCTAGAGCTCCCTGCTTAGAGTAGCAGGTAAAACTAAAGCATGACAGTGGCACTTGCATTTTTGCAAGCAAGGAACTTGAGCCCTCCTATTACTTTAAAGACAAGACCACAACTCTCTTGTGAGGCGGTAATCTGGAAATAACCTGATTCATTTAATTTCTTACTTCTAGGATCACCGAAACATTTGGGAAAAAGATGAATGGAAAATGAGGAAACTCCCAAGGATCAGATTCTGAAATAGCTCAGAAGCTCACCTGGAGCATCTTCCTCCTGCACAGTTACTGTATTCATGCACTGAAATTTGAGAAATGCATACATGTTTTTCTGTTTGGTAACTTTATTTACAGATACAGCACCCAAGTCCCCCCACTACACGCATTTACACTACCAGATTTATACACAAAGAAATAGGCATAAACATTCAGAATGAGCCACAACAGTTTTGCCTTTGTGCTTGCTGCAGCTCAAAGAGGACTACCCACAGGAAGGCTGTCCCACATGCAATAAACCGGGAAAACTAACTCACAGCAATGTGTTAGTCTCATTTTCCTTTCTCAGATCCAAAGACACTAACTTAACAGAAACAAAGAACCTGCCAGTTATGAACAGAATTTCCCTGTTTGTACAAAACAGAATTTGGCACCGTCCTGCCACAGGCTGATGCAGAGCAGCATCAGTGAAGCAATGTTGGGTTAGAAGAAACAACATCCCTTTGGTGCCAAACAGTACAGAAGAGGCAGACTGTTAGGTCGGTGGTCCCTTCAAGCCCACATTTAAATGACTAAATATAAAAGTATGCCATAAAGCACAAAAAATGTAACTCCTTATATGAAGGATACTTCCAGCATCGTGGGAATAACTGAAGCCATTTAGAATCACCTTACAAGAACTATTTATTTCTTCATTCTAGCTAGCGTGAGGTATGGGGCTTTTTTCCCTCCTTGCACCTGTCACTTACTATATAAGTTAAGAAGCAACAGCACGGAAAGAAGAACACAGCATAAAAGAGAGTCAATACAGAGTGACACAAAGCAAGCCTCAGAAAAGCAAAGCATTTAAGATGAAACAGGACTAAAGAAAATTCTTCCATATAATCAAGCTGCCACCCTCTGCCTAGGCCGACTCCTGCATCAGCAGCAGAAAGCACCTCCTGATTTGACAGATAATCACACTGTCATATCGCCTTCATCAACAAATTCCCATCACATATTTTCCAAACCAGTAAATAATCAACAACATAACAACCTAATTCTCAGGTATAAACACGGAGGCTAATGGAAGATGAACTGCATATTGTGTTAGTAAACTCTGTAAGTAAAATTTACAGTTAATTGCCTTTGACGATGGAAAAAAAATGCCCCCCCAAGCAGCTCCACGCGAGCTTCCCAAGCATTAGCTGCTTACTCAAACTGGGATTGGAGGCTAACAAGAATCTCCAGCCTTACGTACAACAATGGCAGCCCAGAGAACTGTTCTGGTTTCATTTATCTTTGCTACAGGCCAAGAGTTAGAGGGAGTGAAAGCCTTAGGTCTTCTGTTCTCATTAAACACTGGTGTGCCATTGTAATGACAAAACATCATCAGAGAGGTCTCACAGTCCTTTTTCAGCTCTAAAAGGCAGCTTAGACCTCTTATTTTATGAACAGAAGATTTGAAATAGGGGGGGAATGGTGTTTTGGCAAATAATTTAATTGTAGAATATTAGGACTATATTTATGAAAGGATACATTATTCATGCCCCAGAATCCAGTTGGCTATTTTGCTCTAGTTGCTTCATCACAACACAAAATGCCGTTCTGTTTACTCTGGGGTCTAGAAACTGCTGGAGCTACACAGAGTCTTCTTGGCCCTGAACTGCCTGTGGCGTTATGCTTAAATCTTTAAAGAGTAAATACCCTTTATTGATTAAATTTCTTTTAAAAACAGCATTTTAGTCTCTTGATCTTGTGTGTGTACATATAATTTTGCAGACATCTATAATACGCCTTTCTTTAGCTCTACAGAATGTACCTGCTCTCAAACCCCAAGGGTGTGGCAAGTGAGGCAGCAGTGCAGAGTGGGATGCAATAGTATTTTTAAATTATCCTACAATTGTCTTGAGAGTGGCATGTGAAATAGTGTCTGTACAACAGCTGAAAGGTCTTCTTTAATAAATTCCAAAGGAAAAACATTTCCTGCTGAGTTTTCACTTAGGTAGGTGCTCAAAATGCTGCTGTGCACACTGTAACAGTGATGTCCTAGGAATGAATGATAATAGAGAGAAATAATTGGCAAGATAACCAGGCTCCATGGTTTGAATTGTAAATCCTCCTGTTCCAGGCCACACGCTGCAGGGGACAGTTTGGCTATTTTTAGAAGAGTACTTAGGCTAACGTATTCTGGTTTCCCCATGTGTGTATACACAAGTATCTTCCAGCTTCCAACAGCTCTTCACCTGTATCAATTGTTCCTCCTCCACAGGCTGTAAGGCTGTCATTACTGCAGGCCGTGTTTATTTTCAGGTCAAGTTTCCTATGGTAATAAGTATATCCTGCTTTCTGTAACAGTTTTATATTGGTAATCTGCTTCCATTGCCTCCAAAGCAAGCTGTGAAAATGCATTTAAAAGCCTTCACCTCAAATTTATTTAGAGAATGTGGATATATAGACTGGAATAAAAACCGGGCAAGTCCTTGTCTCACTTTCTGGAAGGAACAATAAAATTATCCAGTCCCCAGCGTGATACTATGTAGCTTTCTTTGGGCTAGTCTGTCTCGGATGTCCTCCTGTTTTTACAGTCCAGCACAGTGAAAACCAGATGGTTTTGGATGTGAGCACTTCCACATATCAGCCTATCCAGAAAAGAGCGAGTTGGAGTAAATCTGAAATCTCTTCTAGTCTTCACCCTGACCCTCCCTCCTTCCTCCATGAAATGAACTCCGCAGGGGCCAGCTTGTGATGTGGAGGGAAGAAAGGTTACATCTCTGCTTTGAAAGTCTCCCTTGGACTTCCTCTCCTCTCTATAGGTGCTCTGTGCTTCACTATGCCAAGAGAGGGGTGAGAGGGAGAATCCAGCCACCTGCCATGAGCTAAGGCAGCAGCCCATGAGCTGAGGCCATGCTTCCCGCCCAACAGCAGCGACGGTGCCTCGGCAGTGGGGACAGCTGCTCTGTGTTTGTATAGCTGCAAGAATTCAGACTCCTCCATGGGGAAAGCAGCTGCAGAAATTGATCTCCACCCAACAGAGCCTGCAGTAATTTTAGGAATTGGGAACAAAAAATCAGAACCCCTTCTGCCCTGAAGTCGTGACCCAAACAAGCAGGCTCATATGAACTGGAAGATGTAGAACCCTGGTGCCTGGGCGTCCAAACCCAAACACATACTAAATCCACTGCGGCACACTCCCGACTCTAACACGTGATAGCTCATGAATCACTCTATTTAACCTGAGTAAAGAGGCTGCCTCTGATGCTGGGCTGCTGGAGCAGCTTTTCGAAGGTATTTTGAAAGGACTCTTCCAAGCCAGGCGGTCTTCCTGAAGCTGTTATGCACCAGCCCTACAAATAGTTCATTCAGTGCAGCGCTGAGGATTAGCCATGTTCAGCTGGACACTCCGTGCTTAATCCTCGCCAAGCAACAGAGTGTGGTAAAGGAATTCCTCAGATTTGCTGACTGGAAGAATCTGCTGCCAGAAGTCAGCCAAATATGTAGGCTCTCAGAACACAGCATTTCCTTCGACATTCAAAATGTCTATTCTCTATTCCTGCTCACAGTAATTACATCAGGCAACTTCACGTTCAGCTGTCATGAAACGCCAGCTTGCTCCAGGAAAACCACATAAGGCGGCGTCTCGGTCCTATTGCGAATGACAGCTCCGGGTCAGCAGCTGGCCATGGCTGAAGTCAGCTGTGCAGAGGAGGAGGCCTCAGCCACAGACGTGAACGGCCAGTTTTGCTTAGGCAAGGCAATGGTTAAGCCTTCAGTAAGAGCGGTGTTGTCTTGACTGCCTGTCCACACGGGCACATTTAATTATTATAGACTCACAAAGAACCAAATTACATTGCAATTAAAATAACCCCAAACTTCCTCTCTTGTTTCTGCCCTTTAATGTGCTGAAAAATAAAAGCATGAAGTCATCTGTATTTACCATCAGAATGGCTGGGAGAGGTTCAGAAGCTGAGAGACACAACCAGGCCAGGACAGAATTGTTCGTATTCGTGAGGGAATTTTAATTGGATGTTTTGTACAAGCTAATAAGGAACCTGTGTGCTGAGACTGCATGAAAAAATACTCTGAGAATTCTATTCTAAATTCATAGAATTAAAAAAGTGATGAACATTACATCAGGATTACATCACCACTGAACGCAGAGCCAACAGGTTGTGTCTCTTGGTGGTAGTGACTTCACCCACAAACCTCAGTGCTCCACCCTGTTTTGGCAAATAAAAATAAGCAGTTGTTTGGAGAGCATTTTATGGGTATTGAAAAGATATTTCTCATTCTTTGGGTAAATATTGCTCTTTTTCAAAGAGCTGAAAAAGACCTTCAGTGACTAAAAAAACACGTTCCAGACCCTCTAAGGACGTGACAGTGGCTGGGGACAGGTTCTAGAGCCTTATTATGAGTATTGTAAATTTGCTTTTGCCAGGTCTTGCTTCAGAAGAACTCCATAGTAAGATACACATAGATGTAATTCCAACCAAAAGTTCCTTCCTCTTAACTTAAACATCCAGAAATGTGCAGTGCTCTGGCAGCCAAATGACGTGGATACTGTTACTGAAAGAAACCCTTCATAACTGTTACAGAAAGAGTCTTGGCGAGCCTCTATAGCAAAGCACACATCAGGACCTAAAATTTATATCGCACTTAAGAGAAAGAAACTGCCTGGTGGCTCCTCCATGCTGACAATGCAGCTATGTCATTTGGGAGTGGAAGATAAACTCTGGTTTCAAACTAAATTAATTAAAATTAATTGTTTAGTGTAGGAGTCAGCTCTGCAAATGAAGTCAGATGACTTTTGCTCATGTAAAACATCCCATTGAGCCTCTGCTTGACAATGAGCAGTTCCATCTCCCTCGGCGAGCTTTGCGCAGCTCTCGCTGCCCGGCTCTCTCTGCCATCGCCTCAGCACTAGCACGGTTCAGCACACCACCGCTGTGCTTCAGAAGAACATCACCAAAGTACTTCAAAGACACCCAATGTTTGTACAATTAAAGTGTCGATCCAACAGAAAGCAGCCTTTGTGGTTTCTGGCCCATAAGGACTTCACACAAATCCATTCACCCTTACTTAAAAGCCTGACTGCTGTGGCTCTACTGCTTCCCGGTGTAGTTACACGCAGTCACGCTTGCCTTCCAGGGAGAGGGAACCTGCTCACTGTTTCCAGACGAGAAAGGCCCAGTTCCCAAAAGCCATTACAGAAAGTATCATGGCTGGACAGACTTGATCTCACTCAGGGCTAGGCAAGGGTATCTCAGGTTGGGACTGTCAGCATCTGGCATGTGAAGGTCACATTCAGAGAAGGGAGTTAGATACTGCACAGGCATAATTTAATGTCAAAGAAATGCCTTCCAGAGCTGTCCTACCATTCTTCAGCTAATAGGATGGCTATTTAAAGAAAGAAGGCTCTTTGCAGTGCTCCAATCATTTTGAACAGGACTGCTGTGTTACCAGCTTTGGTCATAGATTTTTCTATTCTTATTTAGGGAACAGAGACCATCTAGTTATTTCGGCACAACTGAATAGATAAATTAAAATATTCATTTCCATTAGTTCTGATTCTCCAGAACGCTCCCAGATAGAGACCCTGCCAGAACCCAACCACAGTGCTCAGTGCTGAGTAGTTTGGGATTAAGGCTCTCAAATATTTTCATTTCCCTTCACACTCACAGCCTTCATTTCTTTTACATGACCAGTGAGAGGCAGACTCTGCTCCGCACTGTCAGGACAATCTCACAACTTAGTTTCTCTATTGTTAGTGAAACAGTGCTTGGACAAGTACAGCCAGGCAAGAGAAGCCCTCTCATTAGGTGTTCAGGATGCCTCAAAACAGGCAGGCAGGCATTTTTAACTCTAGGAACAGAAAGAATGAAAAGACACCAGATTTTAGCTGTGAAAGACGACACATGTGCACTCGAGAGATCACAGGAAGTGTGGGATGTCCACAACATGACCCTGAACTTCACGACTGTTGTTCATATTTAGAGTGTTCGCAAAATATCAGAGGTACAAACCTGAAACCAGCACAGAGTCTAAACTCCCCTTCCAGCAGGAATGACAACTTCTGCATTTCCTGGCAGATTGTATCTGATGGCTTTAGGTCATTAGATTACCTTACTATCGGCCCAACTGACCTCTGTAGATTGCTTACTATGGGCAGAGGCGCTCCCCTTCCAGCGCATGCTTCCAGTACCTTACTGGCCAAAGCCTGCTATTAGCAAGAGGAGACAAGGCCAGTGGGTGTGATCTAGAGCAGTGGGTGATGTTAAAAACACAGACAGAAACGTTCTGCAGACACCAAGGTTACCTCACACAGGGGCTGATACCATCCGCGGTACACAGAACATTTTGCAGCAGGTTTCAGGAACCACCACGGCCACTAAGCCCAAAGATTGTACTTGACTGATCGGCTGTGTGCACAGAAGCAATGAGTCATGGCTGCAGGCTGGCTAACAAAGATTATAAAAGAGAATCCTGCTATACATATTCAAAAATACGAACCTTTCTCCATGTTGATATACTTCCTGGTTCTCTGTACTGCCGTTAGCTCCCCAGGGCAGAGATAGATGTACGCTTGAGACCATCTCACTGGTGTTGCCATGTAGGCAACTACATGGAAAACTGCTCCTACCAGAGCTACATATCAGAATATATTTTTTCCCTGATGTCCCTCAGAAACCTCATCATTGCCCCTTAAAAAGGGTAACTACACATGATGGTTTTTGCTTGCATTTGCTGATGTGATCATGATGAATTCTACTCAGGTGCAATGATGGAGGGAGCAGACCACAGTTCCCTAGAAAGCTAAGGTGCTGCTGGAGAACAGAGACCAGCAAAGGATCATCAGAGCCCACAAAAATGGCACATGTGCAGATGAGCCCAAAATCACCATATCTACTATACTCATTGGGTTTTTAGATGCTTTTAGAAAATTTTGTTGCATGCCAACTATTTTTTCACCCAAGAAGCTATGTATTTACAGTAGAAAAACTTTCCTTTTCAGTACCCCAAATCATGGAAAAAGCATAAAACATAACTGTCTCTGATGTTAGATGGATGTACTTGTAAAAAAGTGTAAGGGAAGAGTTAATATTTGAGTTACCTGACCTAGTACTGTACATTTTACCATTTGCTGCTCCCAGTAACCAAGCTCTATCAGATACAAGCCTATCTTTAATATAAAGCACCCAGACAATCACTAGACAGTCCATGAATTTGAGAGGCAGAATTTACTCAATGCCGTTTTAATTTCTATTGTGTAGAAAGTGTTTAGAGTGTGAGCCCTTCTAAGAGTTGACAGAGTATCATTATGCAGTAATTCAAACGTTGTAACAGCTGCTAAGAAACCGCCACTGAAATGACAGGCCTTGCGAAGGGCTTAGAAATGCCGTTTCATCCATTCCAGGCAGGTTAGGATAAGAAAATTCATATAATAAGATCATATATTTACAGTACATAGGCTAACCTTTAAACTATTCCTGTAATCATATTATCCAGCATTGGATAAGACTTGCAGCGTTGGTGTCACACAGTCTTTCGGAGCTGAGATCTTTCGAGTTTGTTATGAGAACCAGAAAACCTGGGAGGACATTCTTGCAAGATGGCATTGAAGGACTTATCCACAGTCCTTCTATCAAGGTGTCTGAGATTCTTTAGCAAGACCCAACATTAGTTTCCTTTAAAAACACTGAGCTCAGGAAAGGGGAAACAGCTTGACTTAGGATTTATGTGCCAAGATAAATAAAAATGTCAGAGGAAGTGAACGTTTTAAAAGACTGGCTAAACATACCCTGTGAGGGTGGCTCACTTCTAGATTGTTCAAACACCCACGCTTCCCCCTCACCACCCCGAAGAAAGCCAACTGAAAATAAAATCTGGTCAATGAACAATTGCACAGTGATCACAAGCAAACAAAAGAACACAGCCTCTGCCCAAGATGTAATTAGGTCAGATCACATTTGGCTACCAGCAGCTACTGTTTCTTCTCGCCACTGTGGGGTTTTCCTGCTCCCGTGCCCATGCTGTAACCACGGCACGTGTGACACCTACTGACCGCTCTGCGTTCTCCCGAACATTGACCCACCGAATGTACCATTTAGCCCTGCTTTGATCAGAGCACCAATCTTCTGTGGTTCAGCCAAGATCCTAGTCAATCCAGGCAGTAAACATTATACACAGTTTTATCTACTGGAGCCTGAACAACAGATAAGGGAGATGGAGCAGCACAGCAGTGGTAAATCAAGGTAACATAGTTCGCCAGCTTTCCTTCAGTGAATTAAACTCTTCCCATCACAGTTTGTCCTACTCTAATACCAAACTTGAGACCTGAAGGATCTTGTGATATGATCTACAGTCTATCCTTCAGAAATGTAGGTATCAGTATGTTAATCTTGGGTTTGAATGCTAATAGTTTGCAAACAGAAACAAATAAACAGAAGTCAACTTTCTACGTATCTCCACTGACATACTTCCAGTGTAGCCTCCAGTTTATACTTTAAGGATTTCTTCACAAAGTCCTCTTTGGCTTCTAGGAACTTGTTTATCTACACAGAAGTGGCTGGGACATTTTGCTAGGCACTGAAAGTTTTTTGTGGGGGGCAAAGCTGTTCAGATCAGATATTCTGAGCAGCACAACAGGCAAACGGCTGATATAAGAGCACCCAGAAGATTGTATGGAAGATCAGCATTCAGACAAATAACCACAGTTTGCAAGAGAAGAAAACTTGCAAAGCAAACATAAGGACTAGCTGCATGCCAAGCATTTCAAACTCTGATACTGCTCCTGACCACAAGCACCAGTTATGCGTCAGATGTAAGCTAGAAAACACCCTGGTATTGATATGCAAACACGCACACCAGGCAGCTTGCTTTATTTCAGACTCCTTCCATCTGACACTGCTGTAGCAGCAAACAGCCTGTAGTAGGATGCAGAAACCCCGGTAGCTGTGCGAATTGCTTGGGGTTTGCTCCTTTTGCATACTAATACTGCGCATTCCCTTACGGCTGACAGATACTCCATTGACACCCACTGATGTGTGAGCTCTAGAGCAAAGCAGAAGTTGCACACACATCTCCTCTGCACGTTTCCTTATCTTTTCAAAAAAAGAGTGGAGACGAGCTGGACTGGAAAGCTGGAGCTGGGCTTTTGTTCGGTCCCTGCAGAAATGAGGACAAGAACAAGATAAAAGCTCTGGCTTGTGTAAAGGCTTGCAGCAGCAGGGTGTAGGCATCTGGGCTGGGCCCACTTCTGGTTGGAACGACAGTGTAACCTCCCAGCTTGAGCGCAGCCCTCTGCTATGGAGCTCAGCCCCAGCTTGGACTGCTGAATGCGTAGGCAAGCAGGTCAGAAGAAACCACGTCCTCCATCTCTGTCCTGCTGCCTACTTCGGAAACGCCTGTAATGCAAGTGTGTGCAAATGAAGGTTGCCGAGCTGGCAGTTGAATGCAGTGTGGTCAGTAGTGTGACCAGCGAGCTCCATGCTCTGGGCTGGGAGGCTGCAGCACACCTCTGCTCTGGGGCTCCTCTCCCTGCTGCCCAAAGCCCCCATCCTCACTAGAAGGGTACACACTTGTTGCGGGTCCCTTTGCTGAGCACGCAGCCAGGAGGGCTGACAGGCGGTGCACAGGCTGTGCTGGTACCACGTCCAGCCCAGCAGCCACCCCTCCTGGGAAGGGTGACCCCGTGTCCTGCATCGTGGCTGCACGCTTTGCGGAGTGCAGGGAGCAAGAATTTCTGAGTGTGCTGCAGCGAGAGATTAACAGAGCAGCCAAGCGAGCGGTGCCAGCAAGATGCAAAGTTCAGGGCCAGCACTGGGGTGGGATGAAGTGACAAAACAAATGGTATTACAGAGGAGTCCCATGACAACAGGACTCAGAGTAACTCACAAACAGGAAGGGAAGGAAGGAGGAAACCTAAGCTGAGTGAAATTTAACCCTGCAATTATTTTCTTTGGCTCATTTCCTTTCCACCCAGCCTTTCATATTTCTGTTAGCAGGGTAATGTTACTATCATTCCAACCCCCAAGCAAAGCTTTTTAAATTCATGTGTGCCACTGATTTAAGAGCATCATGACACAGATCAGCTATTCCATGGGATACAAATGCCTTACGCTCAGATATTTAGAACAGGGTCTTGCTCTCCCCTCCCCATTTCCCATCTCATCAGTTCTGTTACAGATAATGCAATGGTGTTTTATTTTTCCATTAGTCTATTCATCACGTTAATCAAGAGATACAAAACATCACGGTTATGCTAACATGTCCTACAGATAGTGTCCAACTAGTAAGGTCTTATTACCAGGAAATATTTTCCTATGGCCCTTCACTGGAAAGAAACACATCTGAGGCCAGCCCGCTTTGGCAGCAGTTATCAAACAAGGAAAAAGAGAGCACTGTCTCAAAGGCTATATATTCCTCCCCCCTGCTTCTGGAACCGAATCCAAGAATATTCTCTGGACGAAACCCTGCAGAAGGGGCACACAGCTGAACCAACACCTTTACTGCACACTCAGAGTAACATAACAAACCCACAGCAGCAGAACAGCCCATTTTCTCAAGCCACATTCTTTGATCCCTATGTTCCCCTCTGCTGATTGCTGCCCTCAAGACTGTCTCGACTGATCCTATTCTTGGCTCAAATCTTAGGAAAATACTGTTGGAGTGTACAACGTCAGGATTAACATCAGTCTTATGCCTGCACAGGTCAACATCATCAACTCCTTGCCTCCCCTAAAGTTGGGTTTTCTCCCCTTTGCCCTCCAGCAGAATTGCATCATGATTGTGGTGCCTGGCTGTTGTCCAGCCGATGCCTCCTCTATCTGCAAAGTGGACTTCAGCATTGCACTAACACTTGGGGAAACTGGAACGACTGAGCAATAAATTTTCATGAGTTTCCTTTTTGTGTTTATCTGCAAATATTAGCTGTTTCCACTGTTTTGATTACTGTGCACAGCACTGAAAGTTCAAGGCAGACCAGTAATGCTTCCCCTGCATTTTAATAACATGGAGAAGTAAAAAATTGGGACGCAGTAAGTTCTGCTGTAACGTATAACATGTAATTACAGCTGTTTAAATAATACTGTCAATTCAGCAGACTGCAAGACAGTGAGTATAACTCACTTAGAGACGTGGTTTCACTAAAAAATGCTTGCCAAACACTGTATTCTGCAGATGGCATGCACATGACGTACACACACACACACTTAAAAACAAATATTTCTCTGTCTCATTGTTCAAGCATATGAAATAGATACTGTATAATAGTCCTAGGCAGCCATGGCATGGGGAGCAAAGATTTCTAGAATCTAACTCTACCTCTAGTATCAACGTTTCTCTGCAGCTGAACAAACCGTTCTCTCCCTCAGCCTTTCCATCTGGAAAAATAAAAACATTTGCATCTGTACTGTGGGTGCCTGTGCTGTGCATATAAATCAGTAAATGTCTATAAAAGTGATTGGAAGAGGAAAAGTTATGAATTTCTGATTTATTTATACGTTTTGTGGAACAAAACAAAACTCAACTAACCCTGCAAACCTACCTTAATCAAGGATCCAGCGCCCATGAAACGGTTGCTTAAGGTTACAGCACAGGCATCTCATGCCTGATGTTAAATATGGAGGAGTCCTCATTGCAACTCAAGATGAACATCTACCAGCTATTACAACAGAAAAAGTATAACAAAAGGCAGCAGACTCAGCTCTCCTCCCCCTCCAAACCACATCTTAGGCATGTACCTCTGAATGCTACTACATCGAGTAATGACTGCCAGCACCCAGAGTAGTACTTCTATCACAGAATGCTACTCCACACTAGCTTCGAAAACCCCTCAGGTAGCCACCCTCTTGGTACATGGTCACACTGTTCACATTTAAAACTCAGCTCTCCAACAAAGTGGCTGAACTCCATTTACCAAACTCTGCTCAGTGTTACACGTGTAAGGTCTGTGAGGTTGTTTTCAATTTTTTTTTCCCCAGAGACATAAAAGAACGAGGATCCAGGATTAAACTGAATTTCATTGGGATTTTTCCCTCTGGCAAATGCAGCTGTTTGAAGAAGTAGCTGGTGACGCTGTTTTGGTAAGAGGCACAGACGCTCTGTTTTGTCTTGCTGAAAAGCAAGGGGGTTTTAAGAGATTTTTTCCCTGTCATCTCCTTTCTCATGCTTCAGGAGGTGTTTAAATTTTCCAATAGGCACAGCACAGCAGCCTGATAATCTCCTACACTTTGAGAAATCTAAAGTTTCTGTTTCTGGAGGAGCCCCCTCTAACGAACACCGTGGCTTCTGCCTGGGAGAAGTCTCAGCACAAGATCCAACTTGCCTGCAATTGCTTTTTTTCCTTAATAAAAATTCTCTCCTGGAAAATGTGAATTTCCTACTTCCTTTTAAGTACTCTGAAGACTAAGCATTGAGGAAGGAGTAATGTCAAAGTATTGGGAGACCAAGATTACAGTTACTCAATTTACCTATTTAAACTTCCAGCTCCTTCCACAGACACTAAAACTCCTGGTTGCCTTTGTTTAGGATGCATTTCTTACTGAGACAGCATTGCTATTTACAGGGAAAAGTCTAAAAAAAAAAATAAATAATGGCTGTCCATACCTACCCCCAGCTAACCACTGGTATAGGCTCGGAAATACCCTTTCCCTTGCTTCATCACCACAGCCCCTCTCACAGCGCTGGCCCCAGTGCAAGCCTCCTTTGTTCCCAAGTGGCACAGGAGCGCAGGGGAACGCAAGTGATGCTGAGCAGCCTAATACACCACCCTGTACTGCAGCAAACTAGCCATGCCCTGCCCACATGCTAAAGGAAAACTAACATTATCTACATTAAAAATAAAATCTAAAGTGGTTGATGGAGTAATGACAAATTGCTCCAACTTCCTGCAGCTGCTGATGCACTGTTTGCCCTTCACGAGCGCTGTTGGGAGCTGGCGGCTGCATACATGGAAACGAAGGGGTTTAGTGCCTGGCTGCTGTTCGGCGTGGGGCCATTCACTTTTACTGGAGTTCCTCTGGCATAACGAGCATGACATGACTAGTAATGAGCCGTGCCTTGTCTCTCTGCCCTTACAGAAACAGCCATTTCATCAAGGGGGCTTAAGACCCCCAAAAACAACACCTCCCCAACCCAGGCGGTGTGCTAGATAGGGAACTTTTACATCCAACCTGCACAGTCCTTACTGCCCAGTAAAACCCCAAACCAGCACATGAAAGGCTCTGGCTCCCCAAGCATGTAACCAAGTATATAACTACCAGCATAAATACTTCAGTTCTAATGAAACTATGCATTTATAAATTCAAGACCTATATATGTTTTTTTCTTAAGCCGCAAAACAATATATATTATTCTCATTTATTTGAGGAAAATATGTTTTAAGTTACTTATTTTAAAAAAGGAATTAGGAAAAGAACCCCTAGGTTAATGCTTTTAAATGGTACCCTGTTTAAAATGAAAGGTTAATTTAGTGAAACAATACATTTTTTTAGTAATATTTAGTAGCATTTTTCTCTTCTTTAAGCACTTAAAGCACTTAAAAAAGAAAGCATGAAAAGAGTTCCTTTGGTGACTGGACCACAGGCATTGCACATTGCCTCACAGCACATCATTGGTGGCCATTTCCCACAGCACAGAGTGGCTGGGCACGAGATGTGCCCCATGCTCCCCTTTGGTTCTGCTGGGCCATGTGTCAGACATGGCCGCACACAGCCAGGACCAGCAGAGCTTGGACTTTGGGGAAGCCACGCTGAATTTCTCTGCCTGTGACCTTATCAAAACAGCAAAGGCTTTCACCCCCAAACTCTCTTTAATCCCCTGATGCATGCTACTGACACTCTCAGTCTGCTTATGGAACTTCTGTAGTTAGATGTCAGCCTTGTTCAACCGCCCCAGAGCTGCTGACCAGGGGACCTTTAGAGTGTGCAAAGCTTGGGTTCAAACATCCCAGTTTCAGGTCATCCCTAGCTATCCTATACCAGGCAAGCATTGCTGAGGTACCAGTGAGCACACGGTAAGTCTAGGTGGGTTTCATTCTGTTCACAAAGATTCCCATAAAACAGCAATCTGGCTACAAATTTCAACTTTAACGAGGCTTCCAACTTCAGGACATTTTTCTTTCCTTTACTTCCAACTGCACGTAGACACTAAAGCTTCATAGGATCACCACTGCCAAATCAAACTGCAGCGTAAAGACTGAAAGCACTGACTTTGTGACAGGCTGCACACATGAGAACTTGGGTTTTTTAAGGGGAATCTCACAACTTCCTGCCCTGGGTGCCCTGGTAGCTCCAGTTTCTACTTTGCTCATGGTAACCTTTCATCAGCTTGGGCAGAACAGTCAAACCCAATCCAAAGCAGTTAAAAGGAAACGCTCCTTGGAAAAACCAGCAATGATTAACAGCCCATGAAAATAAAAACATTACAGTAATGATAGCAGATTAATATGTCTTTTGAATCCAATGACACTAACAGGAATTAACACATTTCCTCCAAGAAAATATTAAGCAATGTCTTACATATACTAAGAGATATAAAAAAAGATAAACTACCCCCCTCCCCAAACTCTCAGCTTCCTCATCCAAAGGCTCTCGCTACCCATTACATAATCACAGACCGCCCATCTGCACAGGCCGGCGCAAGAGCTGCGCTTGGGGAGCTCGGTGAAGGATCTATTTACCTTTCTGTCCTATGGATCCACGCGTTCCTCTGTGCAAGACAGGCGTGAGACTGGGTTTTTTAAGACCCCAAACCACACTCATGGTTTAGATAAAAAGCCCTCCTTTGACAACTGCATAGATCGCATGTCAGGGTTTGCTTCTGAAACATTCCGCTCCCTCTGCTGTAGGATTGTTTATTGTTCCGATGATTTAGTTAAAAGCAGATACACAAAGGAGAAGGAGAAATACATCCAGCAACAAAATCAACAGAGATTCACCAGAAGGAATTCAGTGTGGGCACAGGCTCGGCTGACTAAATGCAAATAAGAAACCTGAACGTACGGTCTAGAATCGATGCTAGCAATCTACATAACACAGCACATCAGCTACGATGAGTAACGTGCTTATTTTTCTGCTGAGAGCTGGATATGCATTTCTAAGACCGAAACACAGCATTCTGTTAATTCTAGCAAGCTAAATGGCCAGCTCTGCCTCGAAAAGACCAGCTTTCTATCATTTTAAGGAAAGCAAAACCTTTGCACACGACTACTTCAGGCGTAACAGAAAGCTATATAATTAGAAAACGTCATCTGCTGCACCTAGAAAGCCTTGTTTTGCCTCACCCCCTGCCCAATACATGCACGAACAGAATTTATTAGTATTTCCCTCTACCGTTAGCCCGATAAATCCTCATATCTCTGTAGCGAAGCGACTGCTGCTGCAACTTCCTGCACTGCATCATTCACCTACCTCTGACTTCATTGTTCCACTGGCCATGAATAAATAAAATCCTCCATCCAGGTGGAGCTGTGACAGTTTCCCTTTGCGGTGGATGTGCAGCAGCAACATACAGAGAGCTGGCTGGTCCGGCAGGAGGATGGAGCTGGGTCAGTGCTTCGCTATGGAGCTGGGAAGTGCAGGCTCTTCGCTGACTGATAGACTGTACTGATCAGCACATTTACCTAACGTCGCTGTGATGGGCCGGACCTTGGAGCTTCTGCTCAGCAGCTTTCATACCCGAGCGTACTCTGAGACATACCACAGCTCTGTGGCAATTCTGGCTAGTAAGCAATCTCTCTGCAAGGTCAGTGCCCTTTTCAGCCAAACGAGATGTATCAGACAGCTTAAGCAGCAGATGCCAGGCTGTATGAAAATGATGATGCTATGTGTGCTTTCCCAGAACTAACTCGCTTTCTAAATTTGATACTAATGCTCAGATAATATTTGATTTCTGTGCTGTTCAGGACCAAACAGGGGATGTTACTGACTTACAACTCAACATTTGGAATGATACCAGTGATGCATAAACATCAAAATGCTGTAGCATAACTTTTACGCCTAAGCAGAAATGATTTTATTTGCTAATCATAGTTTTATTAATGATTTTCTCCCCTGGATTGTCCTCTTAAACATCACCAGGACAGACAATATATACTGGCCTCTCAGCTCCCAGAGCATCTCTTGACCTCTGCCCATTGCCTCTGTATGCCACTGGCAGTCCTCAAGTGCACCTCTTCCTGACCATATCAGCATAGACGGGTGCTCAGCACCTCTCAGTGAAAAAATCATTGCTCAGGCATCTCCAGCCATCAGGGGAAACAATTCTTCCCCCCACCAAGAGGGGGAAAACCTTTCCTTTTACACTGAGATGCACGTTCCATGTTTGCTATTATTTCAGTACATCTTGGAATGGAGTAGATTGCTGATACTTGCGTAGGGAAACCCAAAGCAGTTTAGGTTTTAAAATCATAAATTAGATAAAAATAAGCAACACTCTTTACATGTAGCCCATGAAACTTTAGATCTTACTCAAGTTCGTGTGCTCCTTAGAACTCTCTCAGCACAGATACTTCCAAGCCAACCCCAACTAACGCTCACTAACTGCCATGGTTCAACCAGCAGCAAATCCCAGGTGCGCAGTGAAAACAAGCAAAGCAGGATCTGTTCAACCACATGCCAGATCTTTCCCACTATTTCACCAGAGGCTTCGATATTCCTTGAAAAGATAAATTCCCAAACAAAACAGTCGTGACTGCTTTTCTGGAGTTTTGCATACATCTATATGTATGGGTTAGGAGGATTATATTATATATGGATTATATTATACATATGATATAGGATTATATAATAATATATATAATAATATAGGATTATATTATATGTGGATTAGGAGCTTTATTTTAACAGCATAATAAATAGAAATAATATATGAAGTACTAGCTTTTCCTGCCTATCAGATATCTGTATAACGTGATAGGACTGGGTCTGACTACCCCATGCTACTGCCTGCCATTAGCTTGGGAGATAGGAAATGTCCCTGTCACCGTGTGAGACAAACGTGGCTGTTTGGGGGTTGGAACTTGGAACCCAAGGGTTTTTACAATTCTTTTCCCAAATCCAGGAAGGAGTCACTGTGTACTGCTTCCCTTCCCCTCTTATTTACTGGTCTCTGATCATTAAATTACTCTATTTCAGCCAGCTCTGTTAGTTTTCAGGGCCGGCATTACTAATAGCTTCTTTCAAAGGGTCTGTCAGCAGAGGACTGGAGGCTCTTGCAAGAACTGGGAAGTTCAGCAGAAGTCAGGCATGATTCAGGGCAGACAGAGAGAGAGGGGACACACTGCACCATACAGTAAATCCTGAGGTATCCAAAAACCCAGACTGTCCTATCAGGCTGCTGCATTTCAAAAACCAAACCATGAATACCAAACCATGCAGGCCGTCTGCGGGCACTCAGCCTCCTTCCCTATTCCCAGCACTCACTCCCCTCGGTCCCCCAGTGCTGGTAGGGGATCTTTATGGTTTGCTGTCACAGGGACTCCCTTGCATCTCTCCAGCCTTTCAGTTCACCTCTGCAGGGACGCGTGAAGCAGGTGCTTTTTGTCACGAGACAGAATGGCGCGTGCAAAGGGCTAGAGTGCTGACATGCATTTTTGGACAAATTCCGTACGCAGCCAAGTGAGCTCACTGTAGTGGCGGCTGTGAGCAGCCAGTGTGTTCCCAACACACAAACGTGGCTGCACAGAAACATTAGGAAGATAATTCAACTAGGACAGGAAATACAGAGGGACTAAAAGGATAGGCAAGGATGCTGCGTGTTGGGCTCCTATCTCACTTTCTCCATCATCCCCGAGCATCCCTTCGGCATGAGGCCAACATCTCCAGTGCAACGGGAATCCCTTCACTGCCTCCTGACACAAGGTCTTTCCACTAGAAGACAACATGTCCAGAGACACTTCTCAGCATGCTTCTGCATAAAAGCAATCTGTGATGGTTTCCCTGCTCTGTGACAGTTTCCCTGCTGTACGATTCCTTCATCATCTTTGTCATGTAATTTGTCATCAAATCACAGAAAGCTCTCTCTTCCAGGGTTCAAGGTCAGAACATACGCAGCCCAAAATCTTACGGAGAGTGCCCCAGTGAATAGAGGATCATACAGGCTAAGCTATCTCCTGCACCCAGGCCTTGCATCGCTGCCTTGGGAATGGCCTTCCAGTGCAGAGGTAAAAAAAGAACAGTAAATAAATTTTAAAAGTCTAAATTAAAAAAATCTGAGTGTGCTGCCTCTCCAAAATCCACAGCAGAAGTCCTTGAAAGCTTCCTTCAGATTTGCTTGTGGAAAAATTGAGGGTAATTTTCACTCCCTTCTGCTAAGCACTTCTGAGGTTTTCAATGTAAAGATGCTGAATAAGTGCAAAATATTACTGAAATACGTGTTGGTATTCGTAGGAGCAGTTTACATTACTCTTACAATAATAAAATAATAATAATAAAAGAAGATTATTGAGGCTGCATGCTTCAAGACCAGCTGGCGCTGGGAGGAAATCTTCTGGTATGAGGTTGTTGAATGAGGAGGCTGACTGGAGGAAGGCATCCATCCTTCTACTCTGTCAGACCCACGAGCTGCATGTCTGATCAGTTTTGCACTCTGCCTTACTGCACTGCTGGAGTTGTTTTGGGAGATGTTTTCTATCAGAACCTTCCTAATTTAGTGACCTCAGCTTGTTTTAGAGATACTCAGTTGTGATGTCAGTGGGAGAATTTTGACCTTCAGAGACAGAAAACATCATACTGTGGGTCTTGAACATGTGGGATTAAGCACGGATGCACGAGAACAGCAGTTGGGGCATGAGGAAGCCAAGAGGCTTTCCTGTGGTTCCAAGAAAAGGAGTATTTGCAGAACTACTGAGAAAAGTTGTGTGAATGACACCAGTGGCTGGATTGCTTTTACACAGCATCATTTGCTCCTCTTACATGAGCTAAGAGTCTAGCACATTCACAAGTAAGTCTCTCTGAAAGTCAAAGCAGAAAAAGCTCATGATCATGGAATTCTGCTCCTGCTTTTACTTATCTCTGTAAAGCCAAGGAAACACTCATTTGCATGTAGTAGAATTATCCTTGTCCTAAACCTGATCCTTGGACAAGATAAAGTGCCAGGGATTTTTGCCTTGAATGGATTTGGATTGCAATTTGCAGCTAAAGGAGTGTTATGCTTCCTTTCTCCATGGGCTTGGGCAGTTCACCTGCACAGGTGACATTTTGCACACCTGCCACCTCCAGGACGATGAAAGGTGCCAGATGGGCAGTTCTGGTTCTGTTTAGCCTCAGAACAACATCCCTACAGAAGCTGTCCTGACATTGCCTCAGGCGTGCACACACATACCCAAACACACAGTGTGTGGTATTTTGTACTTTAACACATGCTAAGGAAACAATTCCAGCTTCTTCCTGAACGAGAACATGTCCTTGTCTACAAATAGCCTTGCAGCCACGCCAGCCGAGATACCCGCTGTGCTACCAGGGGCTGTGGCTGCCATCCACACACAGGCAAAGAGAGACTATCCAATTCTAACACCCCACCAGCACACTTGTTTTCCAGGGAAAACAGCCTCAAACGCTGGATCATGGCCAAACATTGCCTCGGCCCCCCTGTACACCCGATGGCACTCTGGAGCCGAAACACACCAGCTTAGTCTGTCTAATTCAGCGCTGCAGTGCCTGGCCTAAAGGCCGCTATGAGCGGGATGGTTCTAGCACACGAGCAGAGTGTTTCTCTACCCCATACACACTACTGCAAAAGGTCTTGGCACCTTCATGAAATCTTTCCTATGTATATTACATAAGTATATTAATTACTCTGTGCAAATGTTACCTGCTGGGTGCAACAACTGTAGCCTCTAATAGTTAGAGGGAAACGAATTCCCTCTCAAAGGTGTAATTATTTTGATTACCATTTTTTCCACCAGAATCTCACCAGACTCTCACATGATTTAATTCTTAAGATAAATTCAAACCAATTTTTTTCTCTTCTGGATTACTGACCCTCAAACCAGAGCTGAAGGTAACCTGTGTACGCTGTCATGTACAGTGTGATTTCAGATGCCTTTAGAACAATGCCCAGTCAAGCGGTAAGAAATTACTACAGAGAAGGTTTGAAATTAGAGGACAGAGCAGCTTTAGCTATGTTGCTGGGAACAATTTAGCACTAGCAATGAAGATACCAAAGAATCATCACGTAAGAATATTTGATTGCTTCTTTCTGTGAACAGTAATGAATCCTGTACACTGGCACCTTCAGAATTCTATCAGTGCTGAGCTACATGTAAACTAAGGTTTTTGAGAAATACAGACAAATAGTATACTGGTCCACATACATATATATTATATATATATATAATTTTTTTTCTTTTACTTTCCATACTGGCCATTGTAGTTGCAGAAGAAATAGTAAATGGCTAGAGACCAGACAAAACTGCAAAAAAACACTGTGCTGTTAAAGATACCTCTGTACCTTGCTTTCCTCTCCTGAGGTTTGGTGCTGCACTTCCGTAAAACCTGCTCTGCAGACAAGGACTCTTGTGGTGCTATTATATCTGCCAAGGTAGAAACCATTTTAAACTTGGAGGAACAAAGTACCAGCTACTGGCCATTACAACAGCTGACTGAAGGAGGCAATAGCTTTTACCCTTGTCTATATTTCAAAGGTGGGGAAACAGAGGCAAAAAACCCCATCAGAGGCAAGAATTTTGGTTCAAAATGGAGAATTGCTGCACATGCCATTCCTTCATTAAAAAGAAACAACAATTAGTATGTCTTCAAATGCTAAACAGCCTTACCAGTTCAACAGCAGAATAATCCTGATGTGGGTTGGAGTTTGCACCCTGCTCTCCTCATGCATGTCAGTAACTAGACTCCCGAAGACATTTTGTTATCTATCTACAGCGTATGGTAAGGGTGGTGTGGGGCACTTCCCACGTATGACAATGATCTGTACTCCTCTTGTTTGGAAAGATGTTCCCTTTCCAGAGAAAGGGAACAATTTGTCCATTTATGGGGCTGGCCATTAGCTTCTTTTAGTTGGAGGCTGTCAGAGTCACTTGTAACGTTATCCCCGCTGGCTTTTGGGAGACATTTTTTGCCATTCTGTAGTTTACACGATCTATATTCATTTCTTCAGTGATGCATTCTGAGCCACATTCTCCTTATTTCCCCATAGGAGGCTTAATTGCTGGCAGGGTATCATTTAAAGGAGGATAAGAGACAATGAAGACAAGCCTGACTGCAGCCATTACATGCGACGGCCAGAGTTCACATACATAAACCAAACCCGCCCGAGATTAATAAAAAAACTGGCAGAAGTGTAGAGAGAATGCAATTTGAAAGATAAAGCACATTTAGATGTAGACACAAATATATCTGAAGAAATGCATCAAATAGTTATCTGATGACATTTTTAAGGCAGCGTAACTAAACTTGGGATCTAAAAAGTAGATGCTGCCTTAACGCAACCAGACCGTGTTTCTAAATACCTAAGTCTTTCATGAGGATTTAACCTCTGTTATTTGGTTGATTTCCACTTGGTTCTTTCTCACTGAGGCCGATGATCCTCAGTAAACCGTTCTTCCTTCCTCACCAGTGCTCCAGTATCACCCCAAAGAAGGGCAGTTCCATCAATTCTCTCTTTCCACCCCTGGGACCATCATACGTTTACAGTCCCTGATCCAATGCTTCGCTTTCGCAGATCTTCCCTCCCCGTCTTTCCCCTTACTGTGTGACAGAGCTCATTTACACTAAAACCCCAGGGGGTTTTTCACTGCCGCTTCACACTGGTGCCTTTTCCACTCTTGCCGCTTCCCTGTCATGTCTCATTTGATCCCAGCTCCTTGTTTCTTCTCCTCAGGGTTTTTGGAAGATTCTCATCAACACTTTTTACAGGTAGTGTTTTTTTTAACCTTAACCCCTCCCCAAGAATTCAAGTTACTGCTGCTCCTAGTGATTTCCTTTGATTTTCTGCTCACTCAACCTCACTATCTTTGTTACCGTGGCTGGGACAGATTGATTATTGTTATGTTTTACTCACCAGGTGAAGAAGGGGCTCTATTTTAGCTGCATTAAGAAGTGCTTCCAATACATGATCATGCTAAGCTAACCCCCTTGGTGTCTGCTTACAGAAATATGCTATGTCAATATGACTGTTCACACAAGAAAACAAGGCAAATTTAATCATTTTTCCCCTGTTTCCAGTTATTTCATGTTTTCTATTTTCCTTCTACACTACAACAGAAGGGCAAAATTTAGAGCTAATTTTCAAGATGTCACTATATATAACTCTAGCTTGTTGAGGTTTCCCAGCACAGATTTTTCATTTGTATCTCTTCAGAACTGGACCAAAATCCAAGTTACAGAAAATCATCTGTAGAATCTGTATTCCACGAATATACAATTATGGTTGATATAACCTTTTAATAGTCAACTATGTGACTGAAATAAGCATATTACAAAGAGTGAAGTTCATAGTAAAATTCATTATCCAAGGTCCAATTTGCAAAAAGCAGCTCACCCTTTTCACACAGGGAATAGCATTCCGAAGTGAAAAAGGTTTTGAATCTGAGTAATTCAGATTTTCTTTTGTTGTTGTTGTTGTTCAGATTTTCAGCCTTTAAAAAAAACCCCACAGAACTACTTTGTTTAGAAAAAGGAGGCTCGATGAAGAACAGCCCCCCCAAAAACATGCAAGAAAAATAACACCCTACCAAAAAAAAGCAGCTCAACCATTCAACAGAATTTCTTTTCTATTTTCTTCTTACAAGCAGCATTACTTCTGTAAACACCTGGCACATTTAGGTATTCGGGGCTCAAACTATTTTGGCAGAAGACCCAGCAGGCAGAAGACTGGCAACATCCAGTAGATTGCATTATGAAACAGTCAAGCCACATGGGTTGTATTAAGTGTTGTGTGATGACTTTGTCTCTTGGGTGGATTTTTATGTATGTATTAAAAACAAGATGTTGCCATCTATTACAGGGTAGTTTTAAAGTACCGTCATTTTTATCCCACCAAATGACTGATGGAGAAGCCTTTTCACGGTGCCAAAGCTCTGTAGACAGCTTTTGCTTCACTGGACAATTATTTGGATTCTCTGACTTGTGCAGTGTCTTGTGTAGTTTAAGGAAGCCACATTATCTACAAGAGTAATATCGTGAAGAAAATACTTTGAAGTATTTTCTCCCCCTTTTTCCAGACAAGGCCTGTGAACTGCAGTAAGGCTTACATCGTGACATGTCTTCTGATGGCATGTTTGAGCTGTTGCACAATGCCATTGCTGAGGCAGCTGTTCTGGCCAAATAAATACCCTTCCTTCTTCATCATCACACTTTCTACCTTTTTTTTTTTATTTTGGGGGGTGTGTTTGTGTGTGTGGGTGTTTTCTTTTAATGGGGTTGGGTTTTTTGGTTGGGTGGTGGGGTTTTTTTCAGCTGATCCATTCCCCTGCCTGATCTGGTTCATGGCCCTGCCTCACACACTTGCACTACTGCTTGTGCAGCGCAGCACACGACCAAGAACGGCTTGTTTTAGGGAAGCAGAGCCCATTTAAATGTGCGTCACACTATGACATCGCTTGCCAAAGAGCAATTATGAGCCAGCCGCAAAGCTAGAAATAGAACTCATGTCTCTTGACTTTCAATCCTCAGTATAATTAATTTTTATTCACTTTAAATAACCCTCTTTCTCCTCCTACTAAGTAAAGAAGAGATGGTCTCTTTCCATCTATACAAAATGGAAAAGCTGGGGAAGCAGAGCTAAAGAAATCCATAAAAAGTATCAATATTTGAACAGTATTTAGTGTTCTACTTCCTGCCTCAGAGTGGAACACAGACTGCTTACTAAGTGTATTCACCCTCTGTTCAGGAACACACCTGCATATGCCTAACAACATGTACAAGTTCTGATGCATCAGTTATTTTTAGAAACCTATGACTTTAATTGCATTACAATTAAAAACTACTAGAAAAATGACCAAAGAAAAGAGTATCTCTATCGATACCAAAATTTCCTGAAGGACAGATGAACCAGGTAGCTCTAGTGTCCCTTCCCTCGCCAGAACCCTCTGTGTTCTCTGGCCAGTGCGCTTTTAACTGCAGCCTCCTCTTCCCCCTCCCTGTCAAAAGCTTAAGGCAATAACTTGCTTGATTTTCCAATGCATTACATACAAAATACAGTAATATGTTAAAGGACGTGATGTATGAAATCAGAGATCACACAGCAAATGAAATCCCATGGGTCTGGCCAGAGAATCTATGTTTGCAGATGTAGACCTGACAGTGACGTACTGAGAGCACTATTTCCTTCTGAAATCAGCTCAGAAGAGAAATTAAAAAGCACTGTATTTTGCCACAAAGACTATATGGTGGGGTGGTCAGACAAATTAAGCAATGACTTGGCATCAGCACTACAGCCCATTTGCTTGTTAGCCTTTCTGCTTTAGTCTATTGTGGTATGAGAAGCAAAATAGCTTGTTACACATCTCCAAGCACACAGCAGCTCTACACAATCTTATAGAGACTACAGCAGCCACTAATGGTACCTAAATGCATTTCCAAGTACAGTGGAGTTACTTGTATACACTGCAGGTTAATCACGGGCTCCACACATTAAAAAACATGCATTACGTTCTCATTAAACTATTCCAATGGCATTCAAAAACCAGCCTTCCGTTTCCTTCAGCTCCCTCGTAGGAGGACAGCCTTGTGATCCAGTCAGTTGTATCTCAATATACTTGATCCAACTGGGGAGGAATGGCTGTTTAACAGGTATGACTGGTTTGTCATTCAAATGCAACTGGTGTTTGACTTTTTGATATTAGAAGTGACCAAAACCAGATGTAGAATTACTCTGTCATCTGCCTGTGCTTTAGAAAAGTTAAGGAGCAGCCTCTCTCTTCTCCCCATAGTTTTCCCTTTCACATGCTCACTAATGATAGCGTTGGCATCTCTTTAAAGTGTTCCTCTCTGTTAGAAAAACCTCGCAAGGATCAAGTACAACAGCAGAAACTCTTGAAAGAGCGGTCTGCAGCAACATATGTTCTGTGCTACTGCTATGCACCACCTCCTTAGATAGGAGGAGATGTTCTGGAGCCAAAGATCAAATTTATTTCAAGTCTTTCAAGATTTGTGTCTTAAAATTTGTTTAAGGTGAAGAAATAGAAAAATTGTGTTTCTACATAAGTGTGTATATACACGTACATATATAGTTTCTACAGTTTATCATGTGTTTATTGTGATTCCCTGGCAGATATCCCACAGCACTAAAAATCTGAGAGAAACAGATAAGGCAGGATAATATTACTATGGGGATTTTAAGGTATATAACTTGGTACCTTTACTGGAAGCATCAAACTAGTAGTTGTAAAAATTATGTGCTGTAAGGAAGGGTTTGTTGGGGGTTTTTTTTCATTATAACTGTAAATCCAAGATGCAGGGATATAAGGAAAAGCATAAAGATTCATGTGAGACTGCCAAAAGGCGGGCTGGCAAGGAACCATCCTACTGGCAGTCACAGAAATCTGGAGGCAGTCACCTCCTTTGTCAGCTGCCTCCAGCAAGGTACCTGCACCAAGCCGCTTCCCTCTGGGAGTGCTGGCTGCTCTTGCTGTATAAACAAACTTAATTGCCCTGCTTGTTCTTCAGCGAGGCACTTTTAAAACAAAGGTGAGATCTCAGCTACACTAAGTGCACCAACCTTCCCAGTTTAAGGAAAAGTAAATCGAACTTGGCCCCGGGTGCAAAGGCAGCCTCTATGGATGACTGAGGGAACAGCAAAGCTCTGTGGAAGTTGTGGACTGCAGAAGATGGGCTTGTTGAGTCTGATGGAGCCCTGGAAAAGGGTGAGATTTGCTTTTCCAATACATATTGCTGGGGTGAGCATAAAGGCTAGAGATAAAAATTAGTACTGGCACAAGAAATATGCACATGATGGAAATTAATTAAGATAGAAATAAAAAGATTTCTGGCTCTGTGAGCAGCAGAACTGTGGCAAATGCCTAGATTACGAGAAAAAAACATGCTTGCCTGAAGGGATTAGTGGAGATTGCCCAGAAACTCTCAGTTCAGTTTTACCTTCCTATAATTGCTTTTGCTTTCGATGTTTACTAATCACCCAGCAGTATCTACCACTATAGCTTACTTCTTACAAGGGCCAGGCACAGGTTTGGCCTCAGCAAGCATCATCTTTCGGTCTCTTTCTCTCAGGGGATGGAAGGACTGGACACCAGGCTCAGGGTCTATTGCAACTGTCAGGTCTTCATGGGTTCAGCACAGATTCAGGCATATGGGCCCACCCATACATCCATTTTCCCCCAAAAGCTCTATCATCACATAGGCAAAGCATGATGCTAAGGGACTTCACGGGTCTACCTGTGCACCAGAGAAGATACAGGATGAGCTTTGATGGACAATACAGTTGGAGCTGTTGCTAAAAACTGTTCAGTGTGTTTTGAAAAGAAAACGTAGCTACTGGTGACTTTCAGGCTGTTGCACTCTTTCCAAAGGCCTGTAGGCTCTTTGGAAATAAATACTAGCAAGTATGACAAATGAGACAGGAAGAACAGCATCTTTTCCATTTCCCTCTTGATGAATGCACTTTATAATCTATCAATTCACCATATAAATAGCTCTTCCCAGTCGTTATACTGATTAAAAAGATCAATTCTTTAGATTGATCTCTTAGAAAAAAATGCTTTATTGTTTTATCAGCCCTTTCTTCCTAAAATCGCTTTTAAGAAACTTTGTGTTACACATAAATTCAAAAAAACTACTAAAGAAAGAACCTAACTTCCCTTTGTACTACTCATTTATGTATATTTGGTTGTACACACAGCTTAGAGCTTTGCTGAATCAAGTGAAAGAGCTGGATTATAGCACACACTTCAGGTACAGAGCAAATGAGAATTTATTCTTTGTTTTGGAATCCGGTCAGCTTTAAAGCCCCTCCTAATAATATGCCAAATAGTTGAGGAATAGAAATACGGGAAGAACCATGTTAAATCACAATTCCTAAAAATATATGTATTTTAAACCTGTTATTTATGTTAGCAAGATAAAGGTAAGATTGGTCTGGTGTCATCTCATTACGTCACCTCACTGCACTTTGCCATACAGATATTTTCAAAATCCCCCAAGGGATCACTTCAAACAGACATCCTTCAGCCTTGTGTAGCCTTCAAAGGATAGAAGTTAAAGCTACTCAAAAAGTCCAGGACCTAAATGAACATTAGGGCAGCTTTTCTATTTCTGTTTCCAAAGGGTGATCTTTATGGAGTGTACGGAAATAACTCTGATCCCAATTAACTCTGCATGACCTGTAACTTCATTTCGTGAGCTTTCTTACTGAAGTTCTCAAGCCTGTCAGTAGAAAACAGTAAGAGCAGCACTGCAGGATCTACAGAGCAAAGTGAAATGGCCACACTAAAAAAATATATAATTGAAAATGGTTCTGCAATGAGTTTGCAAAATCTGCAGCCTGTCCCTACCTTTAGCAAATGGGGAGCATTCATCTTCCCTTTGTGCTCTTCAAAAAGCTTTTTCACCACTGTATGAATCAGCAAAACCTGCAACTTGCCAATGTTTTCACAGCAAGAAACCTGGTTTTTTAAATATATTGAGGAAGGCCACAAACTTTAACTTCTCCATGATGTTAGGAAAAAGCTGGACAGCACATGTAGGTGCCTATTTTTAACATGGTCCCACAATTGTCAGTAACTGTGCTTAGCACTTCCAGAGTTAGCATCTTTATGGAGATGCCAAACTTCCCAGGAACCCCAAGATGATTTTTTTTTTCCTTTTTATGCTGACAAACTGACGTAAGCAATAAAAGTTAATAATGTTTAAGCTTGGTGTCAATGTCAAACAATTTGTGTTAAGGTTTTCAGAATTAATTAAAAGGTATGAGAGATCTTACACCCCTCTCCCCCCCAGTTTAGTGATGGGGACCTATTGCACTGAAGGCTCAGGTAGTGGCAGAGAAAGCCCAGCGATGTCATGAGAGGCTCTAAACCAGCAGACAGGAAATTATTAGGAAAAAGAATTGGCTCAAACCCTCTTACTTTGTCAGAATATTTGTATTAGTTTGTACTTCCACAAAGCAGGTTCAGACTCTACAAAAATCACAGGTATATACACAAAGATCCCCCAAAATCTGCAGTGGAGGCAGTGAGCTGTCAGAAACAGACACCCACAGCACAGCTGGCAGTTTGCATCTCAGGGGCCTGATGGGCACAGTTTGAAAAAGCAAGTTTTTAACAAGGAGGAAACAAAGCAGCTGCACCAAGTCCCTTCTGCACACACATGTAAGGCAACAGTCCAGTCCATCCCTGATGGAACATAGCACCCATTTATGCAACTGTCTGGAACACTGTGAGATCAAACCCTGCAGGGCCTGCCCAGCACGTCAGCCTTCTGGCACAGAAGGGTCTACGCTCAGCCGGACTAAAGCAGCACAGTCCTGCTCCGATGTAACACCTTCCACTGTGTGAGGGATCGTGGCCCTGCTACATGAGGATGCTCTTCACAAAGAGTTAAGTTAGAACTCTTGAGGCATTTGCACATCTTCATTACAGCTAGAAATGCTTTATTTATTCTAATTAGACAGATTTATTTTAGCTTGGCAGCTTGTAAAACCTGGTCTTAAGCAGTAGTCAGGACTACTTTGATTTGTCACTAGAGGAAATTATTAGAAAAAAGAAGAATCAGCTCAAACCCTCAAGCAAGGCTTGCTGTGCAGCTTCAGAGTTCAGTTCTAAGAGCACCACCAGGACATGAAGTCATTATTTCTAGTAGCAACTGATGACACGGCGCTCTAAAACCATGTGTACAGTATGTCATATCTGTAATTGCCTCTAAAAAAATTGCACCATATGTGCAGCGAGTTATTACTGAAACTGTCTAGGGACAACAGAAAATAAGAATCTCATCAGCAGTTTGTCCTGATATCTGGAAACGCATCCTAGACCTAGCAGTTTCCAAAGTTAGAAAGTATCAAAATTCCTTCAGCTGCTGCAGCTTCACACTGTGTCTACCAAAGCTAAGGTTGCCTTTTGTTAGTTTGCTGATTACTTGGCATGAGTCCGGGGACCTCGACAGAACCAACTCCTTGGGACAGAGTCCCCATTCTTCAAAGTGTGGGCTTCACCCCAGGACTGCATACAGACATTTGGCTTTATATTCAAAGGCATTAAAATATGCACATTGTTTGCTCCTGTTCCACTGCCCAAGCTATCACAGAATCACAGCTGCCTTCTTTGCCCCTGTATGTATGTCAACTACAGGTATTACAATTCTTTTATTACCAGAACATTGAAATTGCTGTAGTGCAATATCCTTCTGACTCCACTTAAACTCATCTGCTCTGCAATAATTGTAATCTACAGCTGAGTTTTGAGAACTATCAGAATTACATCTACCAAGATGGTTTGTTGATTCTACATGCTTAGACCAGTGGTCCCCAAAGAGGGGTGCACACACCCCAGGTGGGGTTTGCATCATGATCCACTGGGGTGTGGGAAAGTGACCTTAGAACTTCAGCAGTACATGTGTAATATACAAATATATATACATACATTGGGAGTGTGTGCTCAAACATTTTTACTGATGGGGTGCTCAATCAAAAAGTTTGGAGGCCGCTGGCTCAGGCAAGGCACACACCACACAAATCCACAGCAAGCAATACCACCTCACGTACGCAAACCGTGTCTGCTAGAGGTCAAGCCTGCTTCAATCTGTGCCAGTAAAGGCCATATCAATTAAAGAGAAAGGATAACATAATGAAGTTGCACACTGCCTGCTCTACAGTTCTGCCAGACATCAGGCACAGGCTCACACACATTATCAATTGCCAAAATCATTCCTTTCTTCTCAAACATGGATATTACATTAACTTGCACTGCTGTGGCTTCTGTTTTCCTCATCCCCATAAAATGATTGAATAAGGCACGTTGGAGAGGATTCATTGGCCAACCCTTCTGAAAGCATTCAGATACAATTTATCCAGATGTGCCGCTCTGACAGGTGCTTTTTATCTTCTGGAAACACAGCCAGAAAATACTACTATATAAGAATTAATTTTGTTTCCAACTCATAATAAATGAATTAAATCCACTTTTTCTGCCCCTATTGACAATTTTGCTCACTGTAATTAACAGCGTTAGAAAACTTTTTGGGTCAATATTTAAAATTTTGGCCCTAACTCTTGTGGCATAAATTTGAACTCCTTTTCTTCCCTTATGATAAGAACAGGTTTTTACTTGTATAATGCTGTTATTAGAGCCCCTATCCTCTTTTCCATCTGTACATACTCAGATGTTTAAAGGTACTAGCATCACCCTGAGCTACTTGAATAACAAAAAGGGCCCGTGAACTGGGCAGACTTTTTCTTAATCAGAACATAGCAACTGCTGGTCCTCAACAAGGCAATATAGTTTCAAACCATGTGACTATAACTTTAAGCACCTTAATACATCACTACTCAGATTAATGAAGACTACAGGACTGGATGTGAGACATAAGCACAGCTTTTGTTCATTTTTGTCAGAGGTAATGAAATGCTCCTTACCCCTGACAAATTAAGACATGTTTAGATCAAATGAAGCAAGAATGAAGTGCCTACTTTTCAATTTGAAGCAAATTTACAAAATAAAAATGACAAAGTCTGTTACTGTTGATAAATGCACTCATCATAAGCTTCCCCACTTGCTGAGAATGGAGAAGATGACTGGCTACACTTGCACACCTGGGCGTTCATTCTGGGTAAATGGCACCACCTTCAGCTGCGCCGTGAGCACAGGACGGGGTCTGGTGCTGTATTGGTGGGGACAGGCTGGTGCTGTACTGCTGGGGACTGACTTTCAGGGGTTTCGACAAAGTCATTCGGTTCCCATAAACATCCCTTCCATGAGCATAATTTATTTCAGTGTGTTTATTTCTACTAGAATACAAATTCATTTTTCACTAGCAAACTAGGAACATGTGCACTGCTCATATAATGACAGGGATTTTACTGTTAGAAGTTATCTTCAATTTTTTTGCATATATGTTAAAAAAAGCATTTTTGTTTTGCATTTGACCTCCTGAATGCACGATTCAGCAGTACATTTTTGATGTTTCTAGTTTCATATATATAACTAAATTTTAATACAACATATTTAAGAGACTTAAAATTATTTTGTAGGATTAAATCTTCAAGTTCTCAAAGTTTCTTGAGAGGAAATGAGCACAGAAGAGAGGTTTTTACATCAAGCTAGCAAAACACTTCAATGGCAGTTTAAAAGCATGAGTAATTCCCAAAGCTAGGGACACTCAGGTTTCTGCACTGTCAGAAGCAGTGCTGGATGTCTCTTCAAATTAGCTGTTGAGCTGTAGCATTTTACACTTAATATTCCTGCTAAATAAATTTTCTCTTCAGATGCTACAGCATCTTCCTTTTACAGCTGACCCACTTGTTACATTTTTAAGAAGAAACAAGCTGGAATGGAAAGTCAGCCCTCCTCAAACCTCTCCGAGTTCACATATGGGCATCAGTTTTGACCCCTGATCTAACCCAGAAAGGTTTTAGAAGATGCTGCTTTCTCCCAGGAATTTCAGCCTCAGCCATACACAACTGCAGCCATCAAACACCCAGCCTGTGAGCTGGCGTGACGTACAGACTCTGCACTTCGTCAGCTGCCGAGGCAAGAAGCCTGCGGAACCAAATGAATTTGATCTCACCTGGAAACCCCAAGGCTTTCTTTGGGAGCCTTTTACATATTGTTTGACATGTAAACACACACACAAATATTTCTATATACATCTCAACACAGGCAGTGTGCACGTATAAACACACAGGCTGCTGTCTCTTGCCCGGAGCAAATGAATTGTTACACTGTAGGCTGTACACAACAATCCAACTGCAATAATCTTTCAGATATTTATACTTTTTTTGTATATCCAGAATAAATTCCACTAGATAGATATGTAGTTAACTAAATGCCTATAAATAATAATTTTAACCTCCATCAAGCAGTATAATTGCTTGTGGCTTCTGCTAGACAGACGCAAGTATTTACCATCTGAAAACATACTATTTAACTTCAAACCACCAAAAATCCACATGATGTTTCACTGCAGCACAGCACAGCAGATAGATTACATTTTGCAAAGCAGTATATAGCAAGGGACGACATTCTGGCTCAGTAATGAAGCCTGAGGACCGAATATGATTCGCTTCCATTCCTCAAGAGATTTGGGATCTCCCCAAACGCCCCTCTCGTTCTGGCTCCAGGTCCCCATTTCCCATTTCTTCCCTCCCTGAGCTTACATTACCTCCCCCAGACGCCAGTACTTGGGCTTCTTTTCTATTCCACCCTTTCCATTCAGTATTAAACCACAGTGGAGGAGTAAGGGCCTGAATCACATGGCCGAATACACAATCTGACCACCCAAATTCATGGCTGGCCTCTTCATCAGGTCTACTTGCACCTGAAGATGTTGTCATTCTTTTAGATAATCTGTTCTGAGAGAAAGGAGAGATATGGAGCAAAGAAATAGCCTTATTTCTCTGTGCTCCTCAACACATGCAAGATGGACCTAACATACACTCTCCTGAGCTCCCCTCAGGAATACACTTGGAGCTGGGGGGAGGTTTTGGAAGAGTCCCAGCTGGACCACTTTACAGTGGTTTTTATGCCCTTTGGTGCAACTCCCACGAACCTCTCAAATGAAACTCAGCATAATCACAGCAACTTGGGGTTTACTGTACCTACTCCCATGAGGACTGAGAGCACCTGTAGCTGCTCCTAAAGACTTGCACAAAGGCAAAGGTCTGAGTTTCCCACCAACTTGCTCAGCAGCAGAGTTCCCTTTCCTGGCATGCTGGGAATAGTGAACCCCATCACTGCCCCACCGCACACATTCTCTAGCAGACTGCTCTATCAAATATTTCAGCCTAAAACTGTTAGAAAACACGTGGCCCCCCCAAACCAAGCAGAGGTGAGTAGTGATGAGGAAATAGCAGAATCCCAAGTCTCCATTGCTTATAAAACACTTGCAACTTCATTACATGAAGATTTTGAAAGCTTGCTCATTATAATAGAAATAATTTAATAGCCATAGAAAAAACACAGCAGACATAAAATTATTGCTTGATTCTTAAACTATAACCATGAACTTATATATTCTACAGTCTCTAGATGAAGTTTGTGCAGTAAGATGATACTTTTCCACACAAACTATCTTCTTACAACATCTGTAGCTGTGGGTACTAAGGAACTTACCTGCCACATGGGTACAGCATCTGACATTTAAATATTGTCTTGATGGAATTCCCAAACAATTATTTAGACACTTAAGATATGCTTGGGAATATCGAAGGAGGAAGGAGGGATACTTTGAAGAGGGAAACAGATATAAAAGCTATGCAAGTTCGTGGCAAGTGCTGGAAAAAGTAATTACCTCAGTGTCTCCATTCCAAAGGGCCAGAAGGTGGTTTTCAGTGTGAAAGCATTTTTAGGCACTGTGTAGATTTAAAAAGTAATGCTATTAAATAGCAGAAAAAATTAAACAAACGTAAGAAAGCGGCTTATCTTGCAGTGTCACCTCCTGGTGCTCTGAATTCCCAGCCCTTCCCACAGCCAGTGTAGCCACGTGAGGCACTGCATGAAGGAGCCACAGCGTAAGCTTAAATCCTGCACAACACTACAGCTTAAACGCTAATGTTTAGCATCTTTTGTTGCTCAAAAACTATCTTGGTCTAGAACACTTTCTATTGAACGGGTGTCATTTACAGAAAATGATTGCTCCTTTCTGAATCACAGAACACAAAATGATAGGATACATGTCCTTTTGCCTTCCTCCACTCTTTGTTCCCCACACCCCTTGCACTGCCTTATTATACAGCTAATCATATGCTAAAACTGCTTTTAATTTAGCCTGTGAAGACAGCCTGCTGTATGAGGACCACTGGTTGGGGCAGGGTTTAGCGGATATAAAAATGATGAAGTGGGGCTACCAGCTGCCCAGGCAGCTCGTCAGTCCCCTCTGGTACTATGAGCAATCAGAAAGTTAAACACATGCATAGCTTTTGTTTTTACAGCCAAGTTAAAAAAAACAACAAACAACCCCCCAAACCAGGAGGCATCATCTGTGGAACAGCCAGCTGATCCCATCCAGCGTGATGGCTGTTTGGGAAGGATAGCAACAAAGCACAGGTCTGCTCATCTCATAACAGGGTTGATCACAGTAAAAGAAGCTAAAATACAGAATAAATCAATTGCTTAGTTTTAAACAAGGGAAAACAGGCATGGGAAGGGACAAACATGACACAGGGAGAAATGGGACACACCAAACAGAAACCCAAGCCTTCCAAAGCTCATTGTAAGTTCCCTGTAGATCACCAGAAGCCAAGGTTCTCCTACAAGGGCTCTTATTTACATTCCATTCCTCTACAGAGTCTTACTACACCTAGGCTTAGACTATTTATTTTTTTTAAATTCTTCCTTCAAAGACAATTTTGGGTAAATAATTTAACAGCTTGTGGGCTGGAGGCTGAGTAAGTACAGAAGGGATGGAAAGCTCTTTGGAACTGCCTGTCAGCTCTCACATCATTGGAAATTAAGCACATTAAGTGTAATTAAAGCAGATTATCAGCCACCTGTGCTTTAGCAAGGTGCTTGGCCCTGGCACCACTACCATTAGAGGAGATGCTTGAGTTAGCCCACACCTCCAAAACGCTCCTGAACGGAGAGGAAACTCAACTGGCAGCATTTGGAAACACAGAGCAGAGCTGACTCTGCGAAGTACACTGACATGTGTACAGAGCATTCACTTCCAGGAGGAGGAATGCAGCAAGAGTGTTCGTTACCTATATACGGCATACGTCAAATGCAGGTTTAGGGCTGAAAACCTATATGCAGAAAAAGAGTTCCTTAAAGATATAACAAAACACCAATTTGTGACCTGCCTTATACGGTACTTCGTAACCCCAGGTCTGGATTTATTATGTCTTTAAACACATTCTTTTAATGATGTGCTGATGTGCTTACTAAAACTTATCTTTACGCTATAAGCCCAGATGATGGTTTGTTGAGAGAGGTCCAGAGCAGGACTGTTTCAGTGACTGACACTTTGGCTGCCTTGCCTGACATGGTCTGCTTTGAGTTCCTAAATTTACTTAAAGAAACTAAGAAATATTGAACAAAATGAGGGTTTTTTTCTTCATTAAGTGTTTAGCTTTGAGGTTTGCCATGGCAAACCAGATTGCTTAAGCAGCTTTCTGTGAGATGATGTCTACTGCAGTCACGGTATTTTTTCCCCTGAGCAATAAAGACATAAGAAGTGGGCATAGAAGAAAAGATGAAATGGTCTTTCCTTGTCAAGATCACCAAAAGGAATGTTTCCCTGGTATTGAATCACAGAACATTAGGAGTTGGAAGGGACCTCAGAAGATCATCTAGTCCAACATCCCTGCCAGAGCACGGTCACCTAGACTAAATCACAAAGGAACGCATCGAGGTGGGGTTTGAACGTCTCCAGAGAAGGGGACATTGTGATGTTGTACACATTTAATTGAATCTTTAACATCTAAAACTAAAATAAATCCATGGTAAATTTGGTAGAAGAGCAACATCAGAAAAATTGGTCAAATGAGTAGAAACTGTTAACTGCTGATAAGAAAGAGGCTCTTCCAGACATCCTGTTAATAAATCAATTCCTTCACCTTTGGACAGCAGTTTATTTCTAAAGGTATCTTTCCAGCTCTGCAGTAAGAATGGAGCAGCTCACAAACCAGTTAATATAAGAAATATTGCATTGCTATTGCAGGAAAAGTTCCCAAAAACCAAGGAAGCATAAAAATAACTGAAAACTGACAGCAGAACTATTTCAAAAACCATCAGTTTAAGGATACCAAGATCAGGCACACTTCATATAACCGAGTGCAACTGAATTTCAATAACCCCAAAACAGTTCCTTGCACATTACATTTATCTTTCATTTGAACCACATTTAAACAACAGATTTATTTAGAGATGGATCCAACAACCATGTGATGACAGTACCTGTCAGAATGAGAATTCTGGTCTGAAATCAAACCCTTCCAATTCTGATCCTACCCAACTCCTTACTCCTAATTGCAGGCGCAGCCTACAAATAGCACGCACAGACTATCACTGAGCATCTGCAACGTAAAGGCAGAACCCACCAACTTGGGATAAACATTCAAGCTGGGTAAATTCAGGCAAATCTGTCTTCCAGGTGTATGGAAGACTAAGCTTTAAAAGCGTGGGGTGAGGTTTGGGGATTTTTTCTTTTCATGCTCGCTACAGTTCTTCTAGTGACAAAAGCAAGAATACTGTACCTTTCAAACACAAACCCACAGAAGATCTAAAGCAGCATTTCTTTAAAATCTTTAACTTTGGTTTCTGATCTTAGATTTTAAACCTGAAGTTCAGAAGGTACTTTGAATACTAACCACGACTTGGGAATACCACCAGCTTGACCCCGTACTTAATTCAATGTAAAATAGATCACACAAAGTAATGGATGCAATACTCAACTTCTGTTAAGGCTTCTTTGCCATATTTTCTAGAATCTGTTTCTGTCCTGCTTATTGCATATATGTAAACTGCTGAACCACTCTGTTTCTGGAATCTGAATCAAAAGAACCTGTAAGCTCGTACCACATAGCCTTCCAAACCACAAAAGGGTAGGAACAGCAGGCACTAGAAATCTAAGTCCTCGTCTCCATGAGGAAGGTCCGACTTACCATCTTTAAGACCTATTTAAAAAATACCCAAATAGATCAGCATGTCACCATTTGTATTTCCTACGCTGTTCAATAGCAGCACATTATAAAAAATAGACCCAGACGCTGTATTTTTATACAGCTACCAGTGACAACAAATTTACAGTCAGCTTCATCAGTGGTAATCAAAATTGTTTTGAATACCTCCTGATTATCCTATAAAAGCATATAGGCTGTAACTATCCACAGAAACAGTACAGGTAAATACTAGCCTTCTCACCCCTCTTTCTCCTCACACCCCCATGATCATGTGCCTTTTGTTCCTGTCCCTTTTTTAGGTGACCCTTGGAAACTCAGACTGTAGACACTGATAGGAAAGGAATGCCAAACAAAGTACCACTCAAGCTGCAGAACATATGCTCTGGGGGAGCCTTTCCTCTGAGCTAAATAATTCTTAGCAAAAGTCCATAGAAAAACATTATAAATATTTGATAGGAATATAACAAATTGCCTTAATACTGGAAGGGTGAGAGAAAAGAATAAAAAAGCCAGAGAACATTTGAACCCATCTGGTAGATAAGTCAGGTACAGCTATTGACCATCTGGGATTTGAACTTTATACCTGACCCTCAGCTGGACAGCATTTGTTGCCCTAGCTGTTTAATTAGAAGGATCTCCAGCTTGAAGAGGAAGAATCACTTGAAAAATATTTGCCAAAGAACAATATGCCTTAGTCTGAGATTTTTCCAATGTTTCCCTTCTATTCAAGAACTAATGTAGTTACATTCATTTGCATGTGGATTGATTATATTAAGCCTTTTGCAGCATTTGCAAGGAATTACTTTGACATGTAGGTTGGGGGGAAAGACGGGGGGAAGGTCCTCACCAGCAGCAAATTCCCAAGACAGACCACTGATTCGTTCAACAAAAGTAATTACTTTAGCAAATGTTTGTGTATTTTAATGCCAAAAGGAGCATTCCAGGTATTTTAAAAGCTGGTTAGAGCTTGTCAGACTAGCTGATATCCAGAAACTTCAAGGCAATGTGATGTAAAAGTGACATGTGACATCATCAGAAAAACAGAATGTTTCTCCAATGAAAGGATTTTATCTTTAACAAATGTTACATTTCATTCTTATTAACGTATTCAGCCCTGACATCATATGGACCCAAGATCTCCCCTGGAGGTATAGATTTTAAAAGTCCAGAGGGAAATGATAATACCAGACACTGATTTGTTGACATATGAGCCCTGAAATTACCATTGGAAAAAAATTCCAAGGTCTGCAAAGATAGTTGCACAACACAAAGTGCACCCTGTGCTTATGAGTTTTAAAAGCTTTTTGAAAGGAAAGTTATGAAGAATGAATGAATAGCACACATCAGGGCCAGATTTTCAAGTATTTTTTCAGGCATTCTGCAGAGTTCACCTTCCTTTTTAATGAACACCAACTACTTGGAAAAAAAAGCAGCTATCCTCCTTTCCCTCTCAGCAGATTCAGACACAGTAAAATCCACTTTCGTGTTTTGATACACTTGAAAAATTAGAGACAGATATGGAAAAGACTAAGACTACCACCACTGATCTCTTGTCTTCTTACCAGTCTCCTCTGATTCAGACACAGAGGGACATCAGTACTCTAAGGACAGAGATGTATTTTTTTCTATTTCTTTGATGGAAAATTAGGTACACAGTTCCTCTTATTAATAGCATCATTAGCCACTGGTATGGAGGAGGCGATTACCATGTACCTGACCTCACCACTCAGAAAATGAAAGACAGGATAGCCCCAGTGAGCTAATGGTTCTGAGCAGGCACCAATAGATAGTAGGTCATCACCTCACACAAAAATGGTTCATGAAAGGTTGGACCTAAGGGAGGGAAGTGCGTTAGTGGTCCTTTTTCATTCCCTAAAAGCGTAAGAAAGTCACAGAAGGTTTTCTTCTCCCCTCCTGGACTTATTTATTTTCATTTTAGAAAATTCAGTTTTATGCTACCCCAGAATTACCACTTCAGCAAACCAGATGGTCTGGATACTCCATATCTTCAGACTCTGCACTCAGATCATTTCTGTCCCCAACAATCAGGTGAAATTTTCTATAAAATAATGAGCTGTGCTAAGGTTTTAAGGCTCCCTGCTCTGAGAGCTTTCTTAGCTCTCATTTCTAAGGCTTCCTAACATGACTGAGCTGCTTAATTACCAAAAGCCACCAAACAACAGCAACCCTTCAGTATATTTACAAACACGGACCATGGGTCTTCCCCCTCCTCCAAACAGCTTTACAATATTGACCCCTCACACAGCTTTCCTAGTGTGCTCAGAGATCTCCTGTAAGGCTCCTAAGTGCCTCAAATACACGGTCGTGTCTTTAAAGTCTGAGGAAACGATCAAATATTGATACAAAATACTACTACACTAGTAAGCTTACTTAACGGTTGAATACATACCATGAAATACAGGGTGCCAGATACAGGAATAACTTGCACAAGGGGATTTTTGCATATTTTGTTTACTTGGTTTTGGTTTAAAGAAGCAGCTGAATAGCCAGATGCCTGACAGTACTGGTGAATGTGCGAGTCCTCTCTTAACAGTACTGGGATTGGCATTAACCAGTGTGTCAGCGGCTGTATGAGTTTCATTCTGGATACTTTTGCATGATCAGCCATCTCCATCTCTGCTTTGAAGCGGTGTATACAGCACAGACACTTTAAGGGAGTCCACTCACAATTTCTTTAGAAGTTTCACTCTTTCAGTATGTTGGAGGAAATGGCCCTGCCAGCATGGCTGTGCTTTTGTTGTCTGAGCATTTCATCCAGCAGCGATGATGGTGTAAGAACCCCTGCTCACGCTGGCCCATTAGACCTGACCCATTTTTTGGCAGCCTATTTTTACTGTGGATTCTTTTCCTTCTCTATTGCCATGTAGCATAAAGGGTCGTTACACCGACAAAACCAATGCAGCAGGACAATCAGATCAGAGGAAGCAGGCTAGCACAGCACAGGCACAAAAAGTACTCATGAAATATCATTTTAGATCTCTTCCAGCATAATTTCTCACTCTCCATCCTGTCCTTACTCCAAGAAACACCAAGTCTATGATGTCCCTGCAGGGCAGGTGTTAGTGTCACAAGTGGATGTGAGCTACGGTGCAAGGCTCAATCACCCCAGTAACAAATCCGTTCAAGTACTTAGAATACACAGGTGGACGAACAAGTCAAATGCAGTGTTTTCAGAGCCTCAAAGAGGATAAACAACTTGCAACAAGGTTTTCAAGAGATTGCCTTTAAGGTGTGGGTTCTTTTCCATATGTTTGTTTTTAAAGAATTAACACTGGCCATTTGGAAAGGGTTCAGGTATTTATCTCCACCAGCCCCTTTCCTCCACAAGCATTTGCTGGGTTAACTTGAAAATACACAGACAATGAAACTGTATCATCAGGTCTTTGTGTAGATGCTCAGAAAACCCACACAGCTGAGCACACTGCAGGACAGAAGCTGAGTGTTGCTATTTGTGGAGGAGTCCTTAAATTCAGAGCTGTGTGCCTATGGCAGTTCAGATTAAACACTGAAAGAGTCAGACAAAACGATATGCTTTTCATAATGCCTGGATTTCACTTTTTTTGAAATATCAAAAGATGGCTTCCGACAGATGATAAGCTATTGGGAAGATCGATCTGCCTCTGTTTCATTGAATTATTGGGACATTTCATTCTTCCCAGTTTAAAAATGAGAGGGAATTGGGCCACATGAATATCTGCTGACACAAACACGTCTACCTAGGCAGAATCCCTATCTAGCGGCATACAGGCCTGCAGGCATTCTGTGGACATCCAGGAATTCTGAGTAAATTGCAACTGAGCTTTAAATCTAAGATGAATGCCTGAGATTAAAAATATGCAATTTAACAAATGGTAACTGCTAATTTAGTTCTCAAACTTCTGTTAAACCAGCTTCCGTTTCCTTAGGAACGTAATAAAACCCAACAACAACAGCGCTGAAGCTGTTTTTATGGCCTTTATAGAAGCTTTTTAATAACTGTATCTGCCAATAATAGCTGTTCCTTCTATTCACTTCTTCCAAAGGCAAGCAAGACTCGCTTTTAGATAAGAAGATTCAAGGCAAAAGTACAAATGTGCCTTTGATCTTCCAGCAGGCCCCAGGTGCTCAGTGTCTCCTTCCCACAGCTTGCTCAGAATTGCCCAGAGCTGCAGCAGGCAGATACTGGGCACACCTCCCAGCTGGACTGGGCTGCAAGGTGGTCAGGAAACGCCTTCCACCCGAGGAAGAACTGATCACAGACACACACGCTTCCCCCACCAGAGAAGAAACAGCCAAAGAGTCGATTAAAAGTCAGAGGTGGAACAAACGTTCAGAAAGCTTGAGCCAGGGAGATCCAAGACTCATGGGCAACAGATGAGATTGCAACCCCACTGTTCTTCTAATAGAAAAATGTGTAATCCATAAGGCTTATCATATATTCTGAAGGCTCCCGAGCAGCAGAAAGGTGGTATTTCCCTCTGCAGCACCCTCCACTGGCTTCCTATTCTGCCTTTTTGACAGAGCTGTCACAGCCTGCCCAGACTTCTGGAAGTGTCTCTCGCTTCAGCACAAAGCCCAAACAGGCTGTAGGTGAGACAGCACTATCAGAGCTCTGCCAAAGGTCACAGCAAAACGATTCTTGTCAGGGAAGTGGCAGCGCACTCAGCTGCTACCTGCATAATGGGGTGCTGACAGTGGCGCAGCTTCTCAAACAACTGGGTTGTGCAACTGGCTTTGCTTTTGTGAGACACTCGGCCAGCCGGCCGACAGCCCGTAGTGGCTCTCACAGGTACTACACAGGCACTGTTGCTCATACTACTTTAGTTCAACAGCTTAAGTGTTCGGATGCTTTTATCAAGCATCCCCTCTGAAAGATCACATCGTTTGATATCCAAAGAACACGACGTTCTACTGGAAAGGAAACTGTGACAGACCTACAGCTGTGAACATAACCCAGGCCTCACGGCAAACTATGGTGTGAGAGAAGACTTCTGTATCAGAAAAACAACGCATGTGAAAATAAAGACCTCTAAGGAGAGCCCAAGCAGAATGCTTTGTGTGAGGGTGGCAATTCCCCCATCACGGTGCAGCTCCCTGTGCAAAACAGGCCCTAACAGACCACAAAAGTGGCCCCCTGACAATATGAAAGAATACAATTCCTCACTGATAGCACAAACTAATGAGAATTCATTACATGCAAAATGCTGTGCATGCTGCTGAGAATTTTCCAGAAGATCAACCCAGGTGTGACTAACTCAAGAGCATATATAATTTTTAATTGATCGCCCTGCAGCTTGCAGCTTTACCCCTCCGTGCACTCTGCACAGGGACGCTCTATGAGTGCAGCAGGCCAGGCGATCGTGCCTTCCCTACCCCAAGTTTCATTAGCCAGTCAGAAGTAAATACGCAGGTGATAAGTTTTGATATATTTTTTTTTAATTTGCATGTTACTGCAGTTGTCACGAGACTCTAAAATCTCCTAATTAAGACATTCTGCCCCCCCACCCCTCCAGTGGTGAGTGCAGGAAACCCCCTAGAAATCTAATAACACTTCAAACACCTGTCACTCGATACCTGTCAGGCAGTTAATTCTATCATTGAATTTACTGTCTCCTACTAAGAAGATAACTGAATGCAGGACACTGCTTACTGCATAAATTCTTGGTGGTTTTATGATTCTTGTAAAAGAAAATGATTAATAGGCAGATACTGCATGGAGAGCAGCAACAAATTATTTACATAGTATTCACAAACATAGCAAGAATTAGAAATTACACTTGTATAGTAAAACGAATTTCTATTATAAAAGGAATAAAACCTTTGCCAAGCATTTAAGCAGAAGTCTTTTCATTAAAACAATTTCACATGCCACACTTTTCACAGTATGATCAATTCACAGCATCCACTAATGTTAATCACGTGATTCATAAGCATTAAATTGATCAATACTCACCAATTGCTAAAAATAACTGAATCCTCCTGGAAAATGCATGATCTTGTTAAAACCATATAAACTCAGAGCTTTATTTTCTTGCTACCTAATTTGCTTTACAGTCCCATAGAAGACAATCCTGTTCAAACCAAAGAGCTGGTAACACTTCTGTATAATTTGTTTCTTGTCTGTATATTCAGAGCAGCAAGACACGAGCTGAAAGGCTGCTTCAGGAGTTCATAAAATATAGAAAATCCAATCCAAACAACGGAGTGGTCTAAGAGCAGCCACAGAAGCAGTATCCTTTCAAAGCAAGGCAAATCCCAAAAGCCAATTTCTCGGTAGGTCTGGGAAGATGTTGAGCAAAAGGACCAGCAGTGGAAGTATTACAAACCTCAAACAGTAGTTCTGTTCTAAAAGTCACCACTACATTTTTACCATACCATACTTGTCACCTACAGCAAACATTTAAATACAAAAAGCTACCTTAATATATTTGAACTCCCCCATCGCTAGACAAACAATGTTACCAGCTCAGCAACCTATGGTTCTGCACCAACAAGCTCTTTTGAAAGAGCTGTGTAAATAAATAATAAAACAGTCTGTTAACTTCTCTAGACTGCCTTGGATTAGGTTTCAGACTTCTAGGGTTTCAACACATATCATTACAGCCTGCGTCATGAAAGGACAGAGCTTCAGCATCATTTAAACCCAGGGCTGCTCTTAGCCCAAACTAAAGGTTTGAGCTAAACATTGATGCCACTATTGTAACACAAAGGGATGAAAACTCAGGGCTAGAAGTTGATTCCATTTGTAACTAGTTAGTGAAGTTGGCTTCAGGTCCTTTTATACCAGAAGAGCTCAGTCGAGTCAGCCTTAAAATAAAACAACAGAACTTTCAGAAGACAACGGATGTGGGCTGTGACTATGACCAGCCTTCAGACCTCACACTGGTCCATCCAGAGTTTGCAATCATTTAACCCTTCTCAAACACCCAGACTTGAAGTCCCTAAGGAACTGTGCCTCTTTGTAGAGAAACACAGGCAAACAACAAGCACTCCTGGACAGACCGCTTCCGTGATCTTCCCAGGCAACTGACCCTCACCTGAGAATTTTCCATCTGAAGAAAGGCTTAATTTTGCACAAATACAGCAACTTCTGTGGTAGTTTTTCCACTAAAACTCAAGCAAGGATTAAACTGAAATCACCTCCTGCCTCAGCGCCTACCTATACAGTTTTTGCTTTTAGCAGTAATATAGTAAGTGGTGCACAAAACAGCATGGCACATGAAAATGCTAATTAGGAGAATTTTAATGAGTGCTCATAGGAAAAAAAACCAGAACAGCATAAGGAGCTGATGAGGTTCTGGTCCTCTGCTCTAACAGATCTCTAAACCATAACCTGTTTAGTCTTACTGTGCCCTTCCTAAATTTAAATCACAAACCACTAATTTACATTAACAATCAGACTGAAATAATCCAGCCCTGTAAACACAGATATGCCCTAGTTGAACACAAGCAACATTTAAAGACAGTTAAATGAGTGAAAAAAAAAAAAAATCCCAATCTAAGCAAAGCAACATGGAATTCAGCCCTTGAACAAGTCTGCTTTAGGTAGAGCAACAGAGCTCAGAGGAATTCATGCCCCAACGATTTCCTCTCCAGATTCCTGTGCATAGACCAGAGGCAGAAACTCCATACACTGTACCCAAGTAATGTATTTAGGTATGCAAAACAGACAGGACACATTGACACACTCTTACTACAGAATTCTAAAGATACCAACTTCATCGTAACCTCAATGATTTGTTACACTGGCATCAAGAGCTTATTAAAAATTCATTAAGTGCTGTCTGGCTGTTGGCACTGTCGTACTGAAGAGATCCTTTCACCCAAAGGAAGGTTTGCACTAGGCTAATTACAGTTGTACTATATTAAAATACAAGACTAATGGCTATCGAAAGCCATGCTCTATGTGAAGATTAAAGCATCCAGACTGCTAATGACAACTTGCATTCAGTTTTGTCTCATAGCTTCTCAAGTGCAGCGTTTTACAGATGACAAAGAAACCCCCACAGAAGCTGAGTACAAAAATAAACACACTCGAGATACAGGAGTCAACTGCCAAGATTTAAAAAAAAAAAAGTTATTTGAAGTGAGTTTTTAGTAATTCTTTTTGGCACTTAAGCCAAAAATAACTAAAGGAAACCCGGTTTGCTGATGTCTGACCTCCATAGAAGGTGCCAACTCCACTGGGTAAAGTCACACTTGAGCTGTGTGAGCATAGTGTCCCCCTGCTCTCCCTCCACTGCTTGCTATAGTCCCTTGCCCAACATGGACACAAGCTTTTTTGGGGGCCTTGAGGTAAACCTTACCACTGCAACTGCCCAGACAGAAAAGCACCCCTTCCTCTGCCATGGTGTTCCTGCACAGCTGTACACTGCCTGTGCCGGCACCATGCACAGACAGTCTGGAGGGAGCAAAGAGCTGCAGCAGCGTACTGAGCAGCACTGCCACTGAACGCAAGCTGTGAGCTAGTGTATTCATCGTGCTTTTCCTTTACATTGACCCCTGTTAAACACATTATTATTTAGAGCAGTCTGAGCTCTCTCGATGCAGCGCCGATGCTCAGAATGTTTAGGAATAAGCCCCTACACCTGATACACCAAACTGCCTTCATGCGCTCCGGACTTCCACGACAGCCCCTCCCCTACATAGCTACAGAAGCTCATGCAGCCCAACATGCAATTAAAGCCCAAACGAGACCCTTTTGCCTGTCAGGGAGTTATTTTTCCTTGATTAAAACACCAGCACTGTTCTGTCAGTCTTCAGGAAAAAAAAAAACAAAGCAGACAAGTAAAAATAAAGTATGACCGAACCAAGACGGAAAATGTTTGTAGCAGAAGAAAAATAAGAAACTCCATGACAACTCAGACTGAGGACTAATTCTTACTTTTTTCCAGATGTGTAGAGCAGTAAGAACTATTGACTGTTTTCCTCCATTACTTGCAAATGGAACTTTAAGATGCAAGCTGAAAACTATGCGTTACATTATTATAAACCCTTCAATTTATTCTCTGTGGGCTGTGGAAGTGCTGATTCAGATGGCTCCAGTCTGCTTCTCTAACCACTAACCCTATCCTTACAGGCTGGCTGGCATATAGCACGTTACGGAGGGAACAAGTAATTCGGCACGCAGTGGACCCGCTCCCCGGCTTTCTCATACACGTTCCCCGTCCCTAACACTGACCTGACCCAGTGAACACAACGGCTAATCCCAGTTTGTCGACAAACAACTTTCTAATTATACATGTGCCAATCTCCCATCTACAGTGGGCTACCAGAGCGTGACATTAAGGGACGTGAACGACTACCCATGCTTTAACTCCAGTTCTGCTTTCACACCTTGCCAACTCCCTGATTTTGGGAGTCTTCCACTCACAAATACCATCACAAGAGGAGATGGCCCAGCAGAGGAAAGCCCCAGCCTTTCCTGCAATACTGTCTCACATTGAACTCCAGAGGAGCAGGAAGGGCACTGCTCGCACTCTGCAAACATGCAGGGACAGGAACGGGTTCAGGGAGAAGGACGAGTGACCGAAGCAGGGCTGCTGTGACAGCACAGCCAGTGATACCTCTCTCCGCTCCCTCCCTCTGCCCCAGGAATTGTGGTGGTGACAAACCCCATTATTACTCTTTCCAGAAATATTGGCGACAACTTGGCAGCGCTCGGGGCAGGAACACCTAACAACTCTTGTGCAGGTATTGGCTGGAGAGCGGAAGGTACGACTGTGTGACCTCAGGGGAGATGGGCCTGGCCACGGGAAGAGGATAATGATCCTGTGTCCCACAGTGTGGGCCCAAAGTGCAAGCTGGAGAGGGATGAGAGGTCTTCCCCGGGCACCTGGGAACACCAGCTCCAGACAGGCACCATCCTGGGGCACAGGGATCTCTCCAGCACTTGTTCCTCATTTTAGGGGGGTGGACAGATCCTTATATAACCTGCAGGCTTCACGCGGGCTCAGGGAACCAAGCTCTTTGAAAGGACAGAGGTTTCATGTTAAGTGCCACAAGCTCAGCTTTGGTACATCACTGGAGAAATCCATCTTTATAATTTTTGCAATTTTGCTCTAGGAGTGGGACAACATTCCCCAAAAGAACAAAAAACCCCAACATCTAGACAGCACAGTCTCTTTCATCATTGCACTGCCCTGCTCTCTCCTAAGCTTATTCCAGCATTACCTGAAGCTCCGCTATGCAAAAAGCAATTTCTTCTAGCATTACACATGGATTTCATCTTGCTAACATCACGAGCCTATGGTTATAAGCTCTAGCCATGTTAAACACACATAACATGGATGCAGACCATCTCTCTGCCCCTAAGCCACATAGCCTAATTAAAACAGACAACAAAGACTCAGTCAAATATATATTTTTTTAAAGCTGCTGGAATCCAATGGAAACAAGACCAACCCTAAACTCCAGTTAATAATAACTTTCCTTCTGGAGCGGGACTGTTTTCTCACTGAGGCACAAAACCCCTCATTCAGGCCTTACGCATATGTAGGAGCTGTAGTACAACCAGCCTAGTGTAGTCAGTGCAATACACGGCTGTTCAGTGTGGCGGCACTAAGGATGTGTAGAAACGCTTTTACCCACGCAGAGGGAAAAACCAAGCCCACTCTACTGGTACAACACACACCGAGGCTGGCAGAGACCTCCAGCAGCGGCTGCGTGAGCTTCACAGGCTTCTAGAAAGGCAAGGTGGCAGGCAGGGAGGAAGACTGGTATAGGCTCATACTAGATAGAGAAGAACGTGAGCCAGAACAGCAGCTTTCCAAATGCAGGGAGAGTTTCAGGATTTCTGAAGGGTATCAGAAAAGTAAATTAGGGTGGTAGAGATCTTTTTCCACAAAGGAAAAATTCTTCTTTTTTACGCTCCCAAACTCATTGGTGTTGCTGCCAAAGGAAATAGGATCTGTTAAAACTGCCAAAGAAGTTAATTGAAAATACTCAAAGAGCTGTAAGAGACAGGAATGTTAGTTTGCATTACGCCAGCTGTGGGAGCCAGCAAGCTGTTTTATAAATAAGCCTTGCTGGAAGCAATTAAGCTAATATTCAACCAACAAATTCTGACCAGCAGTAAGGTCACCGATAGAAGAAAGAAGCAGCTGTTCATGAGGAAGCACAACCTGCACTTTACACTTCGGGGAAACAGCGGCATCCAAGAGTGCTGAGGAGCCTTTGAAGCTTCTGCTTAGCAGGGACACAGACCTCTCTAACTTTGGAGTTCTGCGCAGGACTCATCCCAGACACTGCCAGAAGTACTGAGGTCAGGATGAACATCTGTGCTGTAAAGGCTGTTTCTCTGCGTTTAAGCACCGATTCGGTTTGTTTCAGGCTTTCCCTCTGCTTCTTGACCCAGATCATAAATAGAGTGATTTTTATCTTAACTGAATCCTCTCTCAGGGATTATTTCCAGTTTCTATTATACTGATTCACTCTCTGCTGGGAACTAGGGGACTTTTTAGTTTTATTTCGGTACCCTGATGATAAAAAGGTCTGCACAGTCTCATTCTAGTTGCAATGAAAGTTCATGCAGGAATTCAGGCTCTCTAAATTTCCCCAGCACAGAATAATTAAGCAGTGTGAAATGCCATAATTACTTAGATTACATGATTTCTCAAGGGAAGCTTGCATGACAAAATGTACCATTCAAATCATATAACCGTGTAACATGAAGAAACTATAGCATGAAAATGGCTAGCTATTTTTAAATGTATAAAACTGCTGTGAGAACTCCCGATCACCAAACGTCTCACTTAATAGTTCCATTCCTGGAATAAACTACTGGAATCCTCAGCAACTGTGCTTGGCAGGGAGCACACAGCATGTCAAACACGAACCACTCAAAGAATGCGACCGGCGATGCACAGCAGCCCCAGCCTGTCATCTTCTTTAAGTCAGCTGCGCTTTCACATAGCACACGCAGGTAAGAATCCAGCGCTACCCGAGCTCAGGGACGTTGGAAACTTCAGAGATGGATTCTGCCATAAAAGCCACCTTCTTTTCTCCCCCACCCTCCCCTTTGTCTGAAGCAAATGATGCTTGTGGTCTGTTAAGAACACATGCAGTACCTCTGCATATGGGAGATACAGTAAATAGACGATTTTGATAGGCAAGTGTTCAGGAAAATAAGGGTTCTTCCACATTCCAACTTTTGCCTGCTTGTAAATGAGACACAGGTATTTCCAAGACTCTAGAATCATGAAAGCTTCACTTTCCTCAAAGGTTTTTTGAAATAACCCTGGATTTTTCTTTTCACAGATTAAGTGTAAGGGCAAGTAAGAATTTAACCAAATAATCATCTCAGGCTACTTAGAGTTAACTAGGCAGGGTGGAAGAATACAAGTAGGAGGACAGTCATAACGCACGCAGTTTTCAGAGTTCCCACAAAAGAATACATATATTTATATATTCTTACCATACCTGATTGTCCTGACAGAAATGCAGTATTTCCACATCAGATTCCACATTGCACTGCCATCTCCCTTCATGACCTTCTCTGAAGTGTTTGCAAAGTGAAAAAGCTTCCAAGTAACTCAAGGAACAAGTCAGTTTAGAAGCACACGACAAAGTTAGTCCAAGGTTCATGCAGCAGCCAAGCACTGATTCACGATTTCCAAGTGATTCCTCCGACCTCCACTCAAATGAACTCCGAGAGAAGCCAGCTTTCTCATCCCCAGTCTCGGGTTACTTCTTTCTTCATGATTTACACAACTTGTTGTTTACATTATTTGCAAGCCAGAAGAGATTATTAGAGGCTGTTCAGAAAGCTACGTATAGTACTGCTCCAAGCTGTCAAGTAAGAAAAAACCCTACCTATGCAGCACCTTTGAAAAGTTACTCTTACTGATTTCACTTCAAAAACCCAGTCCGGTAACACGGCCCTGGAAAATCACTAAGAAGAGCTGCAAGTGCTTACTACATCGAATCAAATGGTTTAGGCTGAACAAACTCTCGACTGCTTGAAAAAATTCCTGTGTACTGTAATAAACTTTTTGGTGCCAAAAGAAGTAATGAGTCATTTTCCAAAGCTGCACTTGAACACAGACAAAATAATGACTTTTGGTTATGGATATCAGCTATGACACAGCCTATAAATTATGTCAAAAATGAAATGGCAAGATCTGATTTTAAAACACCAAAAACCAAACCAACCCCCAACTTATTCATTATACACATGGAATCCTCTTACTTTGCTGAAGCCTTGTGGACAGGTAGATGATAATGGGGTTTTGTCTTTGTGACACCTCAAAAAAAACAACCCATATGTGATGTAACACACAATTTCTCCACGATGATGGGGATTTATGAGCAAACAAATATTTACACTGATTTTTTTAATTAAAAAAAAAATTTAAAACGCTGACCATAGCTCTTTTGGGAGCAAATTTAAACACACAGCAGTTATTGCCAAAAGTTTTAAGAGAATTTAAGCCTCAACACACACTCACAGAGAATCAAGCTTAGAGAAAAATATTAATATTGTTGTTGTAATTATTGTTAATCTTTTTAACTGAAGGACATCCAAGACCACCCTGAAAGTTAGTGTTGTTTCTATGACAGATTAGAACTTTGTGAGCCTTTGCTCAGCCCACTAAAGCACACTCTCTTTTCTACAAAGAGGTCAACAGCACGATTATCAGTCTCTTCTGGATCAAAGGCATCAGATGCATGTTTATATTCTAAAACTTAATTAGGCAAGAAGCTAAAATCATGCTACTTCTTATGATTAAATGTGTCTCTTCTGTTGCACAGCTCCATTTGGTGTAAGACCATTTTATCTAGGATCTCATAACCAGTACTACTGTTCTGAAATACATTCTTTTTCAGGGGGTTCCTGACAACAGCTGCTGAAGCAAACTATCAATGGTTCATAAGAAACAGCCAGAAGTTGTTCCACAGCATGTTGTACATTTTAAACAAGTAGGCTTATGAAAGAAAAAAGTGCATTAAAAAACTGTACCTTGTTCTTACTGTGATCATTGAAATACATTTCAATGCTGGAAAAAGCTACCTAAGATCAGGCAGAGCAGCTGAACCCTGACCATTAACTTGCAAATCTGAGAGATGAAGTACCTACAAGGCAGATTTTCTGTTTTCGTATGGTGTACATTTTAAATATTTCATTTAGCATAAATATATACATTATACAGAATATAAAACTAGTTCCTCATTGTCTGTGTAGGAGGGGTGTTTATCAGCATGTTCAGGTGTGTCGGCAGCTCTATGAGCCTGTACTCAAGGCTTTAGTGTAATCCAAGTATTTAGATTATCCATTATGTGATTTCCCTTCAATTGCAGTATTGTGATATTATAAGCCCTTGCAGAAATATTACTGTTATCTGTCTCTAAGGATGGATTAAGATGGAGGAGTTCTACAAGAGAACAGTATTTTAATCACCTCTCCATCCACATTTCTACAACCTGTGCACAACCAGTGACCAAATGGATTACAGTAACACATGACAGCACCATCAGACTGAAGGGTGGTTTGTGCGTGGGGGTGTGTGATGGGGTTTTCTGTTTGTTTGGTGGTTGGTTGTTGTGGGTTTTTCCCAATCATTGCTGCACCATCTCTCATGGTAAGGCAACTATTTATGTAATAGTGTAGAGAGTATTTCAGCTCCTGTCCTGATGAGCTAAGTTTATCCACTAATTCCCACTGAGACCTGCGCAAATAAAGGTAGCCCTCCACTAAGCCAGCATCAGTTCTGCAGGAAACAGAGCACAGAACTGACAGACAACCTGCAAAGACAAAATAACATACACCCAGAAAACGCTGAATACTATGCAAATCCCATCATGAGTTAATATGACTCTATTTCAGTTCTATGATTAAATCTTGGACATAAATAAATGCTATTTATTCTGGTGTAAATACGAAGAACAGATTGCTGTGAAATGCTCCTTGAAATTATATTGGAGAGGTTTGCTTAGACCTAAGAGCAACCTGGAAAACTCCAGGAAGGCAGGGAGAACAATGCTGGATTTGACCAAGCCTGGGTGCTAATAGCATCAGCTAACAGCTGATGATTTCTGTACACACACACAGATGTGAAGAACTGGTGATTAATCAAAACCTAGGGCTAATTCTGTCTCTCATGATGGGCTGCCTTTTCTAAAAGCAACTCCTTCATAATGCAATTACCAAAGAGGTAGCAGAAAGAGGAGACTGACTGATAACTATTTCTTACTATTAAGAAAAGTCTTACTCAGGAATAGAGGAACTTTTCCAGCAGCAGTAGGACAGTAAGTCCCTTTTGTCTTTGCTGTTTACTTACTTCTCCTTTGTTCACAGTGATATTACTATGCCTGAAACAAGGCACAGATTAGCATATCAAATGATTTCACTTTTTTTGAAGCCTTGTTTGCTTTCACTGTGTGACAAGTCAAGATGAGCCCCAGCACCACAGGGGCCATTTGGCATCATGTCGGTCTTTGACATGGATTTTTCCATTTTGTACATCAATCATAATCTGTTGTAACGATCCCAGTGACAATCTTCTCCCACACTCACGCGCTTGGCCAAGAAATCCCAGCCAACGCAGAGACCGCGGGCTGGTAACAAGGGCTGTTGGGAGACAGTTGCTGCCTGGCTCGTGTATCATTCCACGTTGGGTGTGGCAATGAAAACTCCAGTTATCTCTTCCCCTTGAAATAAAACAACAGATTCCATTCACAGGACATCACCGCATCCACCCCGGCACACTGTGCGTGGGACCATGCTCTGTCTGAGGCAGAATTCCCCAAGCAGATAGACTGTTTGCTGGGTTTGTTTTTTCCCCTCCTATTATCCTCCCTGGAAATCTTTATTAGACATGCCCTGCTTGCCAGCATCTACAGTGCAACTCTTATTCGCAGCAGCCATGTCAGCACGGTTGTGCCTGGACCCACAGCATTGTCCTGCTAATGGTTCATGTACAACAAGCTGTCTTTGTCCTGCCAGCTCCCAATAGGAAGGTGCAAGAAGTTCTGCCTCCTTCCAAAATTCAGTACACTGTCCTTCCCAAAGCAAGCATCATAACGTCTCCCTAAGATACCAAGTGCCTGTTTTATTTTCAGTGGATGTATTAATAGGCACAATTGTGAAGTGCTGTCCCCTGCATCAGAAGGTCACATTGTCCTTAGGTTCCCCCCCAGTTTATTTCCACATTTCCAGACTGAGTGGATAGACCAGTCTCTTTGAGCTGCATTTCACTGTCTGTAAAACAGGAAAAGCAATTCCCAATTTCTTTTTTTGGAAGAAATCTCTAATTCAGATGGCTGCAGGACTAATTCAAGTACAACGCTCTGATACCAGCACTCTCAAGTGGCTTGTGAGAAGTGAGCAAATAGCTGAGGCCACTGAAGATGCCTCCACCCTGAGCTGCCCCAGCCCCACTGGCCAGTTACTGGTGCCTGTCTCAGAGTCAGCACAAAGGACTGGCTGCTGCTCAGCAGCTCTGCAGTCCGGATCACTGGCTGAAACCACTGATACAGGTGAGTTTGTACTGAGGCGACCTGAAAGAGCTGAGATGGACACACACATTCTTTGGTTTGCTGACTGTACAAAGCAGCAGTGAGCTGTTGCAGGGGAGTAAAAACAGTGGGAAGAATCAATTCCTCAAAACCACTGGAACAGATTTCACCAAAAGTTGCTTGTCAGGGCCCTCAACTTGGCACTTCCAAGCACACACCCCATGTTTGAGTAACACTACTAGAATTGTCCCAGTGCTTCTGATGGCTAGGAGAACCAAGAGCAACTACTAGCCCACTGTGTGATGGAGAGTACTGAAGGAGTCTTTTAAATTTTTATTTTTTTAAATATTGGGGGAGAGGGTAGAGAGTTAATGGATAGAAAAGAACTAGAAGATTTTAATCTGTGTTTTACACTGGGAACAACGCTGCGGCAGGCAAAATATCACAAGGGACATCAATCACTAAGTATTTCAAGATAACAGAGCTAAGGTTCCTTTCCAAGTTGTAGGTGGTGTATTACTTCAGTGATATTAATAGAAAGGCAGGGCTTAATTTGGCATCTCACATTCTATTATTCTCCCCTCTCCTGAGATTCTTTCATATTTCGCGTAAAAGCCTGCAGGATAAGCAGAGTGCTGCTGCGGAGAGGAGCTGAGTGTCAAGCCCCTGTCTCGGAAGTTCCGATGAAGTGGCTGAGGGAAACTGAGCACCCAGGACACCTTATCTGATCTGCTTTTTGATAAAGTCTCATGCTCCGGATGCACGCATCACTTTACACATGACACGTTTGCAGCTAAATTCATCTTACTACTTCAACTGTGCACAGGCTCATCCTAAATTAGGTTAGTGTAACATTCCTATGGAGAGGAGCGAGTATACTGCAGCCTTCACAAGGGAAGGCGGCAAATTTCCTGAAATTTCTACCAAGACAAAACAATCCCAAACCAGAATTTAATAGCATTTCCATTATTATATAGACTATATTTATAGGTCATTTGACAAAAGGAAAATGTGAGTGTTAGAGCTTGCATGTTTTGGTTGTCAGTACAGTTCCAGACCTATTTTTAACCTAGGTAGCATTCCCTTTACACAACAGCTATTACCAATTAAGGATTGAAAGGAGTCTTGCAAAGACATGGGGTTTAAATTTTTAGATTGAAAAGTGTTCTGTCTATTTAGACAACATAGGGAATCTTTAAACCTTCAACAAGACAACATCTTTAGTGGCTAGGAGAAGGGCTTGAAACTCAGTATTTTCCTGCCCTTTTGAACTTGCTTTTCGATTTTTCCCAAAAATTCCCAAGAGTCTGTAAAACACATTTCCTGGGAGTGGCATCCACATACCCGTCCTTCCGCAGAAAGAAGTCAGCATGATTTTGGCATTTTGATAAAGGGCATCCCCTCTCATCCCCAACAAGCTGGCAAGTTCATGTTCCTTCGAAGAGGCCCCTCCAGCAGCCCTCCAGCTGCAGCTTCTGACACACTCCTTGTATGTCTCCAGGCCTCCACCATGCTCCCAGACTCCCTTTTCTGAGACCTAATCTTGGAAGCCTATCAAAGGAAACCCAGAAAGCTTCCAATCCCCTCTGCAGGGCGCATAGCCAAACATACAATTAAAATGTGACTGCTCCAGGGTCTGCCCATCAGTTGCATCTAAATACAGTAGAGCCCAGAGACGGAAAGAAAAGCCGGGTGAACAACATGCTCTTTAGGGGGGCAGCGAAAGGGCAAGCACTGCCAGCTACACATCTGTGAAAGCCTCAGCACAGATACCACGGCTCTTCAAAATCCTAACCTGATTCTTTGAAACTCTGTTTGTGCAAAGTTAAAATCTGTACAAGTGACAGGCACTGGGGAACCTGAGGACTCACAGATGCTTCCTGGGTGAGAGGGGAGGGGGAGAAGGAAGGTTTCAGAAAGCCTTTGCTGAAGCCGAAGGCTGCAGAGAGGCAGAAAGAGAAAAGCAAATACAGAGAGAACTGTCTCCAGTCTGCTAAACTGCTATCAGGCCCATCAAACAGCCCTGTGTATTTGTGCAGGGTTTTTGCTCAGCAATGCCCAAGCACCACAACAGGGGATGGAAAAGTGAGGGGTCCTGTAAGACGACTGACCACCAGGCAGGCAGGAAGAGCACCCTGGAAAGTTCAGACAGACCAGAGCTGTGAATTTAAAGCATATAAACAATGTGCTTTGCACACCCGCACAGACTCTCTTTTAGATAGAAAGCAGCATTAATTACTTCACAATGAAGGCTTCAACCAGATTAGCAGGTATTTTGGGTATTTTAATTTAAATTTCTCAACATGAAATCACTTTACTTCCCTGAGTGTAGACAAGTCCTCTGATTGCTTTTAAGACCTTTTGCTACTTTGTGTATTTATTTGAGGGTTTCCCTTAATGATTTTTATGCTGCGATCTGCACTGTTCGCAGGCTGGCTATCCTTCAAGAGGATGGTGGATTTGGGGGGGGATAAGGAGAGGAGACAATTTTATGCTCTCAGCTGCTCTGCAATTGCATAAACCTTGCCAAAACAAACCTCTGGAGAGAGCGCTGTACTACAGGCATATGACTCAGCCCTGCTCTGGATGAAGTCACTGTCAAGTGAAAGCAAACTATTTGTTTCTAACAACATATATGGTGAACTCTAAACGCAAGTTCAAGACAAAGCTTCAGTAATTTATCCCACCCATTTTGCTATTGTTTTGTTCAAGATATTGCAAAGGAGCTCATAATTCAAATGACAGCAAGAAGAAGAGCAAGCCAACTGACATCACCTAAGTGTGCAAAAGAAGTTCCCTGCTCTCATGAACTAGAACCTAAGGATTTTTGTTCCCTGCTCCCTGTTACTGAAATTTGTAACTAGTACATAGGGATACAGTATTGTAGATAATACACCACCTAGAACTATTTCCCCCTCTAATAAATTCTGTTTTTAAATGATTAACAATGGCATTCCCTTTAACTATGCAGTAACACATGGCCATCAAGTTCTTCACATCTTATTTTACGCTGAACTTTACTTAAAGGAAACAGCAGTATTGCTCTGTGCCTGTTAGCAAGCATGTTATCCGGCACATCTGAACCCACCTCATATACTCCTAGACACAGAGTTCATGCTGTTAACACCAGAAATGAGGAACAAAGACTATCAAAGCACATTCTTTCTAACAAAGAGTTAACCTAGAGGACAATGCTGGCATAGATCATTGAAAGCACATCTGCTGTCTTTGAAACCACATCTAAATTAAGGCTGGCAATTCCTTTAATGGCTTCAAATGCTATGAATTTGTCTTGGATAACAGAGTGGGGAAGAGGATGAGCCCTGAGCTGCAGGTGCCTTGCAGAGTGCAATATTAGAGTGTCTCTGAGCAGCTTCTGACGCTCAGTTACTTTGTGATATCCTCGTACGGCAGCAATAAGCTGCTCCCACCAAGCAAATTCATTAAAGCATTTTTATTTACAATCATCACTGAAACGTACAAATGGGACTGAATCATAAGCTACAATACAGACCTGTTCTTGCCTAGAGATGTGCTTAAGCACAGGATTCAGTCTTTCCCCAATCCCAATGTTGGAATTGCCAGTACCAACTGAAGACTCACACAAACAATTCCAACTAATCCCTGCTTCAAAATGAGTCATCTCTTGCTTATTCCATCAGGATGGCTGGAATCAGATGCTTGTTAGAAATGGCCCTAGTTGTTCTGTAAGAGACTCATACATCCTCTAGAGAGACCAAGCTGATGAAAGGAAAATGACAGGCGAGAAGAAATCACTTAAAAACTGTTTTGTTTGTCATGCAACTGGATTCCACTAAAGCAGCCTTTACAAGCTTGGCACTTTATGTTTTTTTAAATACTCTTAGTCAGAAGAGAGAAGACAATCTGGGAGGAAAGACACCCCCCCCGATCCGCGCCCCCCCCCCCCCCCCCCCCCCCCCCAAAGTACAGATTACAGTTGCTTTCACTGCCAGGCACAATTTTTCTCACCTTATGCTTTATCTTTAATGCAATGCTAATGGTAACAATTTCTCGCTTGGGCTATTACACACCAGCTGGCAGAAGCACAGCACGATGCACCCACTGGCTAAAGAAAATCTTCACTTTCACATGCTAAACCTGGAGTCACATGATTTGGTAATGATCCATTGAGTAAAGCATGAGATGTTCATCCTCAGAATCCCACGGAAACCCTTCAGTGACTTGCTCATCTTACATTTCATTTGTTATAGAAATACATCTCCACAATTTTGGTGTTTGCATTCACAGGATGCCAAAACCCAGCACTGCGGTGAGGGGTTACATAGCTCTGACCAAGTGCACTCAGTGTTAATGGCAACAGGGACGGGAAATTTGGTTTTCATAAATCAGTCAATTACCAAACTTTTTTCAGAGCAGGTTTCTATCCCCACACCCTGCTCAGTTTGCTGTACACAATCTGCGACGCCTTGCACAAAAGCAGGCTGCTAGTTGACATACACAGTATTGGAGGCATCAGCATCATTATCTCACAGCAACTTTGTTTGTGAAAGACAAGTGATGGGAAAAGTCCTGGCTACCGAAGCCATTGCCAAATTAAGGAAAGGGACTAAAATTGGAGTCAGTTTATTTTGCCCTGTTTCCCTTCTCCCTTGCTGTGTTGATGAAATACATATCACAGCAGCAATTCTCATGGGGGACTGCAGACTCTACGGAAGCCCTCTCCCCTAGGCTGGGTGCCTGCCCGCAGCTGAGCTTCCCTTTAGGAATGTCACACGCACGGCTTGCTAGGAAGGAGCAATGGGATTGGACTTCTACCTTGTCTACATGAATACATTGGAAACGCAGCACCTCAGAAGGCAAAAACCATATTGCTTTCCTCTGCCTCAGCACCAAGAATCAGTGTTTTCTTGCAGTGCCCCAGCTGGCGCTACAGCCACAGACAGGGCTGGGAACTTGCTCATTTGCCCTGCCCTCCCCTGCCCAAGTGCCTCCATGTAATCTTGTTCTCAAGGGTTTGAGGAAAAAGCACACTTCCCAAACAGCAACACAGCGCACCAGCCCTATCCTGCTACTCCAGGGTGTATGTACACGTTGTGTGCACACTCACACAACCAGCACGAGCACTAAGCACTGCTGAGCAAGACCTCAACACACCCTGCACGGGCTCCTCTTGAAGTCCACGGACTTCAATGCAGATGCACAGCTCCATGCAAGTGGCTCCCAGTGTAAGACAAAATTACACCACAAATCAGCCTTGTCCAGTTCAGGCAACAGCCATGATCCCACAAGACTTCCCCGAGTTCCACAAGCTGGAAAAGACAGCTTGGTTTCTGGGCATCAAGCAGGAAGCCATGGAGCTTCTGAGTGACAAGGAACATTTTGAGTAGCGGCTGCAGCTGAAAATAAAAGTCATGCTCTGCTCAGTCCACAAAAGGAAAGAGAACAGTCATATTTTGTGTCACGTACAGCTTGCTAAGCACTGCTGGGGAGGGTGAGTGCATGAGGAGTGATGAGCAGAGCTCTCATGGCCAAGCAATGAGTCTCTGAGTCACCCCACAGGATCAGGAACACGTGGCTTAAGGGGGAGGTGGGCAGCTGTTCCACAGCATCCCCATGTCTGCTCTGAAAGGTCAACTGCTGTCCTACATGGGGAAGGCTTATGGGTTTGGGTACTGCTGCCTCCCCCCAACTTGGTACCGCACCTCTAAAGCCATGGCTGGTCACCAGATATGAGGGGGGGGGGGGCACAAGGACATGTCATATAGGGGTGTCTGAAGTTTACTCCTGTCCAAATCTCCAACACACTTTTCCGTTCCTCACACCATCATGGTATAAGGGGGAGCAAGAACCTTAGTGCTAATACTAAAAATTGTTGTAGTAAGATCCATACAATTGAAATGTTACTCAAGTCCTGTTATTGTTTTCAATTGTTATCAAGTCCCATTTGGGTATCATTTTGTACATAAACATAAGGAGTATATACACCCAGGCATACACAAAATTCTTCCCCATAGCCCCCTGCCTCTACTCCAAGAGCATTTTAAACAAGCTACAATTACTAATATAAAGTAATTGAAAGTAAGTCTCAATAGTGTCAGGGTTAGCTCTCTTTCTGCTTCTGTTCATGCAAACACGCTCCAGGAGGAGGGCTCAAGTGCATCCAGGTTTTGATGACAAATAAATTAACTATCTGGAAGGCAATAAATGGACAGTCCTTAGATATCGCAGCAGTTTCCATTAAAAGATGTAGAATAACTCCACGGTAATTCATTTGCAACAAAGCTGAGATTTCACCAGGAATCCAAGACATAAAGCTTTGGTTTAGTTGATGTGTTTGTGTCAAGACAGCCTGGCTACGTTTCTATTATTTCATATGGTTTCTCAGTGAGAAAGACATTACAATGGCTGGGAATAGGGTGGAAATTTTTTGGCTGTGAAATGAAATCTGTGAAAAGCAGCAAGAAGCAGAGAATAAAGCTATCTTGTGAAACTTCACAAGCCAACCCTCACAGATGAGGGTCCTATATTACTCAATGCCAGAAAGTGCGGGGCACCCCTTAAACCTTGAAAAAGATTGGAACAGTTCCCTTTTCCAGCCTTCAGTCACTGCATGAAAAATTCAACTGCAATTAGCATTTAGTACAAAGCACTTTCTGTAGTCTGACAATAGGTAGTCAGACCAGAAAGTGTACATAACAAGAACAGAATCCTATTTTAAAGAATTGCATGGGGTTTTTAACAACAAAGTGTCTCCCCACTTTTTCCCCACAAAATCCAAATACATATAATTCCCTGTGCTTAGTAGCATAAATCAAGAGCAAGAAAACAGAAGTTTAGATTAAAAAGCATCAGGGTAAGTTCAGGGACACGTTAAATGGAATTGCTTATTTTGCTGTTCCATTAAATAGGCAAGCTCAATGCATCTGACACCCAGCCCTATTCTTTATGATCACTATTCACCATCAATCATTTACGCCGGATGTCAGACCTGCCTAAGCGAAGTGCCCGTTGCTCTGAATGCCTGTGATGCGCGCTTTGCGCTCTGAGGGAGATGAAAGATGAACTATTATATTACTAAATATCTCAGGGAAAAAAAGGATCATCTCTGCATTACATAAATTTCTGTGGCATTTCAATTAATCTCCTAGCGGTGTTTACAGTCTGTGCTCTACACAACACGAGCTACCGTGCCTAAGGATAACATTGCAGGGAAGAAAAAGTACTAATTTAGTCTTAGCTGAGATGATGTGACGTAAAGTAAATGTTAAAACCAAACAGCATCATCACCTTTCACATCTGCATGCACAGAGACAAAAGTAGCTAATAATTAATGCAATAAAAAAAGCAGCTCTACAACCTTTGTCACAAGTTCTCATTAATTCTCTACCACTCCCTTTTCCCCTGCATATTTGCCCTTCAGCAACGGAGTAGAATAGCAAGTAAAAGCACTGGTGGCATCATGTGCAGCCACCCAGTTCTGAAAAGCATTTCAGAGTTAATGTTTTCTTACCTTTTATAGAAACCATGAAGAGGCTGGAGACACAAAAACTGCCAGTAATCCAAGCAGAAGGCCTTCAACTTCAGCATTTTCAAATACTTCTACTGCAGCAACTGTAGTCTGCAGCTAGGTTTTAACAACACAAGACTTCTTTTTGTTATGATTTGAATGACTCAAATCCAGTCTAACACACTCCTCTCCCTATTGCTGCAGTATAAGTGTTTCTAATTGCTCCCAGGATCTGCAGCGAGGCATGCACATGGCACAGCACCTGCACAGTTACTGTATCCTACTTTAATACAAAGAGGCACTCGCACAAAGGATACAAATTCTTTGTATCCCTCTTTGATCCCGATTGCGATTTCCCTTTCCAAAAGTCCCCAATGCTACGCGGATAACCGTTACTACACAGAAATCCCACTTCTCCTTTTGACTATTTTAGGCCATTCTAACAGCCCTCTGGTCAAACAACGTGTGTATATTCCAGCTAAGGTTTTTGAAGGACCTTTGGAAAGCATCCTTCAGGCTTCGGAACTTCGGAAAACGCCTGCAATTATCTCAATCAGATCTGACAACAACTGCCCTATAATCACCGCACCGCTCTGATCCCATCACATGGGAACTGCGGGCTTTTTTCCTTTTCCTATTTTTTTTTTCTCTTCTAAATAGAGCAGCACACAACTCTGTTAATCAGCTCCTCCTGTGTAAATCACATCAGCTCCATTGTCTGCCAGCACCTATGAAAACTGTGGGCTCCTTATGACAGGGGAGGAGAAAAACAAGAAAAAAAAGGAAGAAGCCCCCCCCGCCCCCCCGGAGCCAGGCGGCAGCAGCACGGACCCTCCCCACTCACAGCAAATGAAGCTTATCTTATTCCCCACACACTTTGCCCGGCTAATCGCGGGAGGCACATGGCGCGCAGCGGGGCAGTCCCCGCCGCAGCCCGAGCGCTGACACCGCCCCGACCGGCTGCCGGCGTTGCCGGGGCAGCGGGGCCGCGCCGGTATCACCCGAGGGGAGAGTGCGGCCGTGCCGAGCTGTGCGGGCGGCGGGGCCGGGACCGGGCGGCAGCTTCTCAGCGGAAGGAGCCGGAGCCGCCGGGGCTGCCGCGGGAGCGCAGCGCTCGGGGCGCCGAGGGACGTCGCGCCGTCAGCGGCATTTGCTCCCCTAAACCGCCGGCGGGCCGGGAGGGAAGCGATCGCTTTGGTTCTGGAAAGACACGAATCCCGATTTAACTGGCTTCTGTTCTGAAAGACACTGGCGCAGTTCTGGCACCTGCCCCCGCCCCCCCTTACTCTTGCTTCTCTCCCAAGGCGCGCATCCTCCCCTGAGGAGTTTCCCCACTCTCCCAGGGTACTCGAGCAAGAGTTAACAGCGCGGAACTGCTGCTCTGTAGGAAACGTACTGGCACTGGAGAGCACCTCAATAGCAAATTATCTGGTTTGTTTTTAATTAAACTCGTCCTTGTTGCTAAATAACAAGTGTTCCAGTGGGGAGGGACCAGTTCTTACGTCCAGTTTGCTGTTAAATTCACTTTTCCAAAAACTGTGATTTGGGTACTACCAGTGAACCTTCAGGATGGTGCTTGCCCTGTCATCACAGAGGCAACAGGAACTTCAGAGTTCAAGAGAAACAGCAGCAAAGCCAAAATCAGAATCTGAGGAAATACCTACAAGCAAAGACTCTGGGTGGTCTTAAAACCAAATATGTCCCCACCTCTCCTCCCCCTCCCCATTTTTAACACTGTTAAATAAATATGAAAAGAAAAACAAACCCCTAAAGCTTAACTGGATGGTCTTTTCCGCAGACAGAGCTAGTTGCCCGAGTGCCTGGATAATAAGCTATATTTAGGGATCCTTTTGGTTTCTGGCTTTACTCATTGTCACTGCTCCGTTACATAAGTGCCTTTGCAACTTCTTAGAAAACCGGTTTGTGTCATTTACTTGTAAACAATAAATATATTTGAGTAAGAATTGTCACTTTAGCTGGCAAAGTAAAGAAATAGGTAAATTATGCCTGGACAGCATTCAAAAATGTTCACGTCATATTTAGTCTGGTATTTCCCTATAAATATCTTGGTACAGGGTAGGATAAGTGGTGGAAACAAACAGCTGATGAGAACAACAACTCTTGAGAAAAAGCACAACCATGATGTGCATTTGATTTGGGCCTTTAAAAATAATTTCTTTCAAAGAATATAAAATAATCAGTTGCCTGGGATGCCTGCTTTCTTTGCTCGCTGTGCTTTCTTTCAGAGCAGCACCAGAACTGGTACTGCTGCAGGGATTTCTAAGGAAACACTTAGATTGCTTGCCCCCAAACAATATTAAATACTGTGAAAGTTTAAGTCTGTTTTTCTTCCTGAACTCATATTCCCTCGGGCTTCGTTAGCTTGGCAGTTCTGAAGACAGTGATGCCATCCTGCCATGGTTATTTAGATTTTCATATCAAAATCTTCCATCCCAGCTTTTCAGCCCTACTACCAGCCCGTTTTCCAGGGATTGCTTTATCTAAAGAGGAACTGAATGAAAGGCTCTGGAGACCCATTGCCTCCTGGCAAGCCCCAGCCTTCCCCCTTCCCCAGTCTCCCCGGCCCTGCCTCCCGGCTTGTGCTGGGTTGGTCCACCACAAAGGCTGTGGGATATTGCCACGAGGGTAACACAGAAACCTTTTTATTTCCAAGAACAAACAGATGGCAAACAAATAAGTAAATTAAAATTATGATTTTTCCCTATTGGAACATTTCTTGAGATTGCTTTAAAAAAGAAAAAGAAGAATGAAAAAAGCAGCAGCAAGAAATGCCGCACCCCATAACCAGGTAGAGCTACTGTCAGGATGGGAAGGAGAAGGGGAAACCACACTGAGACAATTAAGCTAAAGAGACACCACCTAACGATTTGACCCTGAAATGAGACTTCTCTGAAAATTTATCCTTTCAGGGTTCACACTGCAAAGCAATTTCTTTCTTGCCATCACAGCCCTTCCAGAAAAACAAAAATATGAAAAAAGCTATGTGCTACCTTAATTACATACTTCTAAACACTGGACTTTCAGTGAGGAGAAGCTATGGACCCAGGAATTTTCTGACAGCATCCAAGGCTGATTATACTGCACTGCATGCAGAGAAAATGCTAATTAGGACGTTTGCAAATGAAAAGCACCATGCTCTCAACATGTTCTTCATTTTTACTTGTCTTCCAGGGAAAAGCAACAAAGAAAATTAAGCTTCATCTCACGCTCACCCTGGATATCAAATTAGTTCTTTCAGAAAGGAATTTAGAGAAACCTTTGACTTGGAATTCCTGGCCCTAACAAGAGCAGAGATTTTTGGACACACTGCAGCTTCAGCACTGGTACTGTGAGTGAGCCATTTGCTGAAAATTTCTATAGCCCTTTAGAGTTTCACTACGCAGAGGCAGCTCTGGCATCAACTACTGAAGCCTCTGACAAGGGTTTTGAAAACAGCCACTAAAAAAAAGGACAAAGTGAAAAATCATATAGTACAACGCCTTTTTTAGGGGTGGTTGTCTTGTCAATCCATGAAACTCTGAGGCCAAATAAAACAACTCACTGATGAGGAGCAGCGTTGTATAAAACAACCCCAGCATGAAGTAAGCGCCTGCTAGAATTGCTAGTATACTAGATATTATAAATATATCTATAAATATAGAGATTTCAAATCCTGGGGTTGAAGAAATCAGGACAACTAATTTGTCTAGTTGCATCTTTAACTCTTCAAAAATTACATAAATTAAACAACTACTGTTATTTACTTCCTTACACCCTTACAGTAGGAACATTTCTGAAAAATATTTTGCTTGCCCAGAGAAACAGTGTATTCACCTACGTACAAGGAGTACAGAAATGGGAAGCCCACAGTAAGAAAACTCTTTTCCATGAGTCTTTCACGATTCCAGGGTGAAATACTTCCAACAGCCACACACAAACTTCATGCTAGCAGTTCATCCCTTGAGGAGGTCTGGGGTATCATGAAATCAAGATAGCGTGGTTCCCATGCTAATGCTGTGATACTCCCTGTGCACACCACAGCAAACAGTGGGGATCATACACGGAACACAGAGAAGAGTCACAAGCCAAGTTTTTGTGCTCAAAGGCCTCATTGCTAATAGAACACACCAGCACACAAAGCTCCTGGGCATTAGGTGCCTTTCTTCATACGGGAAATCAAACAGTCTCCATCGGCAAGCTGTTGGGAAAATTTCCTAGGTTGCTGATACAAAGACTAAGGAAGACTTCTCTCTTCCTGGTCCTTCTATGCATTTCTGGGTAGCACTACAGCAAGCATCCCGTCCCGGCTGGGGAAAAGGGAACAGCTGTGTCCATACAGAGCTCCGGAGCTCTGCTGCACCATTGGGCCACCCGGGCATGTTGGTGACATGCTCTGCAGAGATGCCCAGAGAATCAGGGACTTAAAATCCAGCTCACTTTTCCCCCCACCTCTTTACTCAAAGGGAAGCTCTGCTGCCTAGAAACACTCTGGTAACTCAAAACAAAGTTATTTTGCTTCAAACAGCTCTCAGATTTCTACACTCCCCCACAGATATTAATCACCATTTGATCCTCTCCTTTGCTTTTGGTTATTAAGTCTCTAAGCTGCCAAAATTTCATGAAGTAGAACAGTAAGAAATCTGCTCTTTGCTGAGTATCTTCTCTGCATTCTCTAAACTCACACGGACACCAGTTGATCAATTTGTTACAGAAGATGACAAATATGCCCTGAGTATCTGCAAAGCTTAAATATTTAAATTTCTGGATCATTTGAAGCAGATCTGGTAATACAGCACTCCAGAAGGCCCGCACTAAGATTTAGATATTAGGAAAGAAAAGTATTTTCAGATACCAGCTGAAAGCCGACAGAGAGAGTCCAATTCAAAATACCCAGAACAAATGCTGTACAGGCTCTAAGAAAAAAATATATACATATGTATATACATTTATCACATGACAGTTGTAGATTTTTCGCTTTATAACAGACATAAGCAAATTTTTCACATTACTCTTTACAGGACTAGTCTTTTCTCTGATCTCACAACAATGTAACTTGTAAATTGAACCAACAGAAGCCAAAGGCAGTCTGAATAAATCCAGGGGGAACAAATGGACCTGTCTGGCAGGGAAGCTACACACAACAGAAATTGAACACAAGCAGAAGTCTGGATTGCAGTGCTCCAGAGAACTAGAAGAGTGGTTCAAGGGCAAACTTACCTTCTTGATGGGCACAAGAACTTAGTGAGCAAAACTCCAGAAAAACAGCCTGACCAGAAAACGCCAACTGCTCAACAGGCCACTGGATGGGTCCGGATTAATTGGTACATTCCACTTTATGGGTCAATCAAAGGCAAATTTGGTCAACAGGTTCATGAGAACACATTCAGTAACAAAACATCTTCTACTACCTTTCATTTTACTTAAAAACAATAGCCTTAATTCTGTTTAATTACTGCTCCAAAACAGGCTTATTTGAACTCCTATAGTCAACTAGATTTCACATGCTGTTTTTTCAATAATTATTTAACTGTAGGAAAAAATCCAGTGTTTTAACTGATCTTATCAATCTGGAAATTTCTTTAATGTCTCCTCAATGGTGGTTTTACTCTAGTTTTCAAACATCACAAAATTATTTCATTTGAAGGTGAAGAGCAGCTTTTTTACATCTTCATCTAATGACTCCCACGTATTAGTGACCCCAGTTCTCAAAATTCAACAGGACTTACTGCATGCAAGTGCCTTTACTTCCAAATACTTTTTTACAAAGCCGGTTCTCAAAAAAATTACAAGTATCCAAGTTTATCTGCTCGAATTAGTTCAGGAAAAGTCTGAGCACAGAGGTTTTATAAGAAAAGGGATAAAGAAGAAAGTCTCAAAATCTCTGATAACTTGGAGCTTAAACAAAAATTGTAAAAGAAAGTGGAATATAAACCATTATAAAGCTATTGTTTGAAATATAAAGAAGCACAATCAAGGTTTCCATACCAGCCTGCATATCTCTGTCACAGGCTTAAGCAGCCCACTGAACACATACAAATGTGAGCCAATGCCTCAGAACTTAACACAGCAACTGTATATTAAACTCCACGGTCTGCGAGGCCACGCAGCAATGGCAGTGGCCATGTTGGTGGACATTAAATCACAAGGTCTCATTTTATTGAAAACAGTTTTAAACAAAGAAATGGTCTTATTTTTTATGATCCCACAACAAATTAAAATGATTCAACCACTGTAGTTTCTAGCAAGTGTTTCTCACCAAGTGTTAAAATTCAACCACATCTTACATCTTCATTGTTTTTCTTACTGATGAAAAAAAAATTCACTGGAAGGAAAAACACTGTAATAAAATCTGCTGTTTTCAAAAAGACTTATCTAGCTTGGAATAAAGACAACAGGAATATCTGGTTCTGGGAACCTTATCCCAGAGCACGGTAAATCACAAACCACCTACACAATGTTCTTGTTAAAATAAGTTTGCAGCAAAGTGGGGCAGGGAAGATGACATTGTTTCCTGCATTGTCCTGCCACACAAAGAAATAAGTGTTCCAGTCAAACTGGGAGATAAGAACAAAACTACAGTCATGACTGAACATTGTCCAGTGTTGCTATGCTGAGCTGAAGACAAAGACAATACGACAGCACAGGGGGAGCGCGGGTTTAGGGAATGACAATAAGGCGTACGCTTTACTTTCAGGAGCCCACACACTGGGGAATAATGGCAGATTAGAATAGATTAGAACAGAGAGGGCCTTTAATTTGAATAAGGTTAAACACAACAGCTTCCACTAATATATTGTTCAAGCAAGGTTAAAACTACACAGTGTGTGGAAAAAAGTCACATCCTTAATCCGTAACATCTCCAAAGGAAGACTTTTACCAAAACAACTGTCAATTTGAGAGGAAGGGACTCTGCCCCAACTTAATCAAAGGAAGTCTGTGACATTGATGCTCTCTTTAATGTGCAACTGTAAGAATAAAAGATGCAAGGTGCCCATTTGATATGCAGTGTTAACAGTGCTAAGCAGATTTTTTTCTAAATTGAGTGATCAAAGTAAGATCTTAGTTACTGCAATGACTCATATGACAGTACTCTGAAGTTTATACATGTGCTTTTATCAAATTGCTGAGCAATGGAAAACATGAATGACACTTTGACACAATCAGTATTGTTCACTCAAAGCTTTACAAAACTGCCAGAGGAGGTCAAATGTTTTCAGCACAATCTAAGGTCATAAAAACTGAAGAGAGACATGGTTTGCCCATGTGTGTGCACAAACACACCTTCCTCCCTCCCCTTTGTGCTCCTCTAAGAACTAACAGTGTTTGAAGCTAGAACTAAATTTCAAGTTCACCTGAAATTTCAAGTTCACTGCAATCCTGGAAGCTGGTGAACTATCTCCTGTCAGAAAAATCCAGCTATTCATTGGTCAATGCCTTTACTGGCTGTGTGTTGGTAGATAAAGCATGTGATGTACAGCTGATACAGAACTAAGGTAACTTCTATTATTTCAAACCTAAAATTAACATCTATGTTACTACAGTACCTGAGTGGATCAGTTGAGGTGCTGCTTCGTGTTTCCAAGGAGGTCCTGAGATGACAGCAAAAGAACAAAATCATACAGATTAAACTATTAATACTGTGTCCTTAAATGTCAAACACTTAATGACTTTACATTTTCTTCCTCTTTATTGACGTTTTACAGCACTTAGCATGCCATTTAACATAGATGTCAAAACACCCCCACCCAAAGAGAAACCCCAACAGCCATTTCCTGTACACCAGAGAAAGGGGAATTACAGAGACGCTTCTGCTGCACTAGTAAGAACATGAACAATTCTCACAGCACTCTACTTTTCCATGTATGTTACACAGGAATAACAATGCTTCGTTTAGGAACGACTGACACAAATCGCACTGCATGCACCGTTACATGAAACATTTCCAGAACCTCTCTTAACTTTCAGTCTTGCACTCTGTACACTGAGCAGTAAAATCTCAGCTCGATTCACCAGCAGCAGCACAGAACCTCGGCACACAGCAGCGTGTACAAGTATTACAGCCAGCCCTAGGAAGCACTGGAAACCTTTACACCGCCAGTGCGTGAAAACTTCAGGCAGGGCAACCATCCTTCTGTGAGGTGCCAGCTTGCTCCACAGCAGAAACATCCGCACTACCCTCTCAGCATGGAATTTGTTCCTGAGCATAAACCACCTTTCAGAAAACCCTGAAGTTAAAGTTGAAGCTTAGTTTAGGGGTGTACCTAATTTCAAGATCCAAAAAGTGTCCTCACCAGAAGGTTTACTGGCAAAGAGTAGCACCAGAATAGGGCAATGTACATAAATGAAATCTTAATTGAAGAAGAATCGCACTGTGCAGCTGCCATGTACATATTCCTGGCTGCAGTGCTTTTATCCTCTAAGCAAGAATAGGACAGCTCCATGGAAGAGGGCGCTGGGAACAATTCTGTAAGAGTCTCCTTAAGTTCCACCTTTATATTCTACATTCTTGCTGGCTTTTCTCACACTGGGCATCAGACTAATTCATTTATTCACTAACATACTTACATTCTGTGGCTTTGTGCTCTCTGCCCAAAAAGGCAACTCCAGAACCTTCCTGAAGAATTATCACAGCAGAAAGTTTAGTTGAGATACTGAAAGTACAGAGATTATTACTACACCTACACTTATGGTCTATTTTAATGTGTAGTCTAGTATTACTAATTAGACTTGCTTTCACTGTGAATGATTTCAGGCTTAATATAAACATATATATATAAGTTAAATTTTTAGGTTGAAAGAAGTTTTTCCCCAGGCTGTAACCAAACCTTAGCCGAAGCCTCATATGGAACATCGCTGTGTCAGAGGTTTTCAGATGGTTATTTGTACTTATCCATTTACGTCCCTTACACAAAGTGCCAGAGGTCAACTTTTGCTCATATGGTCATAAATGTGTATGGTATGTGGAGGTTCATTAAATTAGCATCAGAACTACATTAATTATATTTACAGTGCATATTAGTAAATTAATTGTAAACCTTTACCTTTCATCCCAAGATCACTGCATGTTTACAAAATCAAACAGGGTTGTGTGAAGGGAGGAGAGGCAGCATACATAAGATTTGGCTCTACAGGAATGGAAACAAATCATATTGTCCAAAGAGCTTTTAACTAAAGCACTAAAGCTTTAAAATAGCTTTTAGGAGCTTATTCCACCCTGTAATTTGTTTGCTCTCAGAGTTCAAGATTTGTGAATAGAGACGAATTTTGAGGGGGTGGTTTACATATGTTGGCTTTGTGGCTCGCTGTTAGTTTAACAATTGAAAAGGGTGAACTTAATTTACTTATAATTGAGTTTACAGCTTAACACAGCGTGCTATGGAAGCGCCAACCCGCTCCCTTGCTGCCTTGCTTTTAACACAGATTTTAAAAAATCTTCTCTTAACAGTTTGGCCCGTCTTACTATAAATAAATGTTTAACAGACTCTGTCTTTGTGCAGTGACAATATGCTGTGCATAAATAAGAGATGGTAATGAGGCACAAGGCTGCGCTGATTAGCCTCTACCCCGGTGCAACCTTGATGGTGGTGCCGAATGACACTGAGCACCTTGTGACCTCAGTGGCTCCTCCTCAGACAATCACAAGTAGCAGGATTACAGCTTCATTAAAAATCCCTAGTTTTCTTTTGGAAGATGGACACCTCATCTCCAGCAACCAAAAGCTTGGGGCAGGAGATGCATATATTTTCAAATGTATAGGAAAAGGCACAGTTCACACAGCAAAAATCCCCAGTTTTCGCTGAAACACAGCAGAAAGGTTCTGTTCTGACTGAGAGCGTTTTCTAGAAATTTCCCCGCTGCTGCCAGTTCAGAGGGCTATTAGTAACAGTGTCTACGTACTTGGTAACTGCAGTTGAAAAGCCAAAACACAGAAAGCCACAGAGCTAATCAATTTGGTAGCTGGTGACGCAGAGCCGTGATAGCTGCCAATGTACTCAGCACCCAGTAAGTCCCACAGGCACTGTGGTGGCAGTGGAAGAGCTTCAAAATTCGTCTGCTTTAAAGCAGCTGTGTACGTGGTGGGCAGCCTTTGGCATGCAGAGAGCCCGCTGTAGCTTTCCCCTCTGCTCCCCCCCCCCCGCCCCATTTTCTGTCACTGAGGCAGACGGTGGAGTCTCTTGTGGTAGAAACTCTATGTTAGAAACTTCACACCCTTGCACAATTAATTTCTTCAGTCAAATATAGAATCAGAGCAGTCCTATGGAGAAAGGCTTATTACTGGCTTTCTTACATGAAGATCAGATACAAAAATGGTGTCAAACGCAGGAAAGGCTGCATGAGCTGAACCGAAGAAATCTCAGTGGGCGAGAGCCTCAAACAGATCACTTCTGGGGAGCAAGACAGAAACCAAGACATATGCAGAGGAGGTCTATAAGCCCAGACAAAGCTATAGCTCAGCCTTTTAACCTGGTCACCCACCCACAGGTCCAACTTCCTGCGGAAAGCCTCAGACATAGATTGATGGAAAACCAAAATTTGGTAGTCAAAATAAAAACCTGGTAGAGACAGGAGACATCACCTTAAAATCTATTGAAAGATCTGGGTTTAGGGTACAGCAAGTTAGTTATTCTGTAAATTCAATGAGATCTAATTTTGGAATAATATAATCATTCCCTTTCTTTCCTTACATCTAAAATCCCATTTAAATATTTTAGTTTCTTTCCAAACACTGCTCAAAGTTAATTTAAAACATAAAAATAACCCAATTCCCAAACACAGCATTATTAAGCACCAGCAAACAAAATATCTTACTCTATACAAAGTAATTTCAGGAATGTCTGTTTCAGGAAAAATAAAAATATATCAATTTTAGGTTACTCCAAAACAAGGTTTGTTTGGTTTTGTTTTTGATAAATTAACTGGACAGGGAAAAATCTTAAAATTGCACTGCTCTAAAGAAATCAGGCAGGAAGGTCAACAATCCTATCTGCTTATTCCCAGTTGGGCACTGACTACACTTGTAGTCCAGAAAGAAACCCATAGACTCACTAGTGATAAAGCTATTAAAGGTATACTAGAATTGCCTGTATGTACAACTACCATTTTGTAAAAACACAAGAAATGAAAAAAACCCCAAACCTATCGTTAGCTGTAGAACTATGGCCAAGGACTTGGCTGGAAGTGGAGCTGAAAGATTAGACAGAAGAACTCTAACTGCTGAACAGTCCTGCATTAGCAGGGGAAGGCTCGAACCACCCTGCAAGCCGTGTGAGCTCGTTCCCACAGTTTCCAGGGCAATTCTAGGTAGGAGTTGAGGAAATCTGCACCAAATTCACTGATGAGTCAGTTGAAAGACATTTCTTCATGCAAATTCTTGACATTTAAGAGAAAAACGCGGCGGAATTGTTGCATGAACTGTTACTGAACCTGGCACACTGGGCTATACACAGTTGGATTATTTGGTGCTAACAGGGTCAGCGTGAAACTTGAAGAATGGGTGTAACTGTTGGTAATAACAACCTCTTTCAGGGCTGAAAGAATGGTACCAAATATGGATACATGCAACTCCTGAATTATAAACTTGCTTAAGGACTTGGATGTCTGTTCATCAGCCAGCACAGAAAACATAAATAGCCCACTTCTGCAGGGTGTTATGCAGGAGAAAATAAAAATATTACCAAGAATTCATTGGTGGAAGATTCAGACAGCTGCTGTCTTATTCAGTAGGCTTTAAGGTACCCACAGACAGGAAGAGTAAATACAGCCCCAGGCTATAACACCTATTCTTCCCACCACGCATACATACTTGTTGCACATGAAGGTTGTGTAGAGAGCAAACGGGAGGGTACAGGATTCCAAGCTATTGGGTGTTTAAAAGATCATAATCCAAAATGTTTTAGCAGATTGAAGTGAGACACAATTAGCTTCTTAGTACCTTGAGCAGTGATACAATTTCTGCTTTATTTTGTTTTTTTGTGATGAAAGAATCTGTTTTTCATCAATACAAAAATCAATCTCACTGAAGATTACATCTGAAAGTGCCTAAGATGGAGGTCCTTATATCACATGGATGTAGAGAAGGTAGGGAAGGGATACTTGAAGAACTGACAATCCTAAAGCTTGCATTCCTCAGCAGTGAGAATAGACAGGGAGAGTTATTGATTTGGGAGACAGTACTACAGACAATTTCAATTATTCTGTCTCAGTATGGAACAGTGACACTGTAAATCATCAAGACATTTCTAAGACAGATGTCAATGTGACTGCAGTAAGCACCAGGGTAACAGAACCACAGAGAACTGTGCTCTTGCTGACTGCAAAAACAGAGTATCACAATTCTAATATTCTGTCTGGCTCTGTGACTGCACCATAAGCCTTTCACAGAGTATTTATTAACTCTCTTGATGGAGTGTGGAGTCCCATGGAGGTTCTTACTATGCTGAGTGGATAATCCTGTGAGAGTGCGCATGCCGTGACAGCTCAGTACAACTGCATCCCCTTCTCATGGTCCTGTGGGCAACTTCCAGTCCCACAGGCTCCACCCTGCCGAACAATGCCAAGTTGGGACAGGAGCAGTGCATTTCTATCAGTGGAGATGGCTGCAACTGCTTCATTATCTGCTAAGCAGAGGATGAGACCACAGTACAACCTTCCTTACTGCTGACAGAGACTGCAAGTAACTACATATCCTAAGCAGGCATTCAGCAAACAGCAAGACAAACTTCCAATGTGAGAAAAGCAAAGATGTTCTTCTGGCATGAAAATGCACAATAGTGGCAGATTAAATAATTGTAGTTGAAGCGATTCCACAGCTTGATCCCAAATAAAGATGGTTTAAATATATCATCTTTTGGCTAAGAAGTGAAATTCACTTGGAGCATCCCAGCACAAAGACTCGCTGTCTGCAAATGACATCTTGGAGTGCACATGTGCAAGGGGGAAAAGACAGTTCCGAGCTCTGTCAAACCTTCAGTGCTCGAAGCAGGATGGCATTGCATCTTTTTAATGCTGAGGAAAGGAATGTAGAATAATATATTAAATATTTAAGACACTGTGCTAGATATTGCTCAGTGAATAATTGCTGCTTGTCACAGTTTCTTCGTATGAAGTGACAGCATACAGGAGAAAGGGAATCCTGCTCACCACAGGCTGATGCTGTGATACTCCGCACGTTCAGTTACAAAGAAGGACCAAAGGATCCTTTTTATCCTTTCTTTCTATTCCAAAGTGCAGCTTCATTAAATGGCAATATTTACCCTCGCTTGCGGATGGTCTGAAACTTAGCACTGATGAACGCTTTGGATCCTGGCATAGTACTCCATTTGGCATGTAAGCATCTAATCATAATGGGCAAAAAGAAGGTAACATAAGGATTGTACTCAGCCAGAACAACACTCTCCCACAGAAATAAAACTGGAAATGAAATTCCAGCCATTACACTGGTCATCAAACAAAACTCTCCCTTTATATTCTGTGTGGCCTTGCTATAAGTCCTGTCTCTAAACACTGACAGGATTCCAGGAGGTCTGGCTTGACATCCAACACACTTTAGCTACAAGTCAGAGCCATAATCACCAAAGTATCCTGCAGTGCACAATATCATGCCTTCTTCATAATACTGCAGTTGAGCCACACTCAGAAAGCTGTGTCATCTTCAGTCTGATCCCCTTTAATTAGATGCTTAGTGACCACGATCCCAAAGCTCCCACAATACAGTGACATTACTTAACATAAGACTAATAGACAAAAGTAACAAGGTAACATCTGTGCTCATTTTAGCCTCCCACCTCTAAATTCTGCTCAATATATCGTCTCAGCTTGAGTTCCCCCCATTAGTGAAGACTGGCTTTGCCCAGAGATCTGCCAAGCCACTGGGGAGGGTACATTTAAAAAAAAAACCCTCACAAGTGCCCTCAGCTAAAGGACCCAGGGCCTGGCTGTTTAGCATCACTTTTGTTACACAGCCCTTTGCCTGATAACCCAAACCCAATGGCCCTGAAGAAAAAAGCTGTGGGAAATTCTAATATGAATATCAAAGAGCAGAAACTAATGAAAAGATTAGGCTCCTCCCAGAAATTAGGAGGAATTTGATGGATATATGGTTAGAAGCTCTGCCGTAATATCTTTTCTGGCTGAAGTATCATTTATCAGCCATGAAGCCATGTTCTGCATTAATTAGTGTAACACAAGTGAATCAAGAGATCTCCAAGAGCTGAGGGCAGTCTTGTATAACATCCTGCTTGTCTTCTTCCTCGGCATCTGCCTCAGCACCACTATGGACCACTAACAGGGACCAGGTACTTGCCCCAATGCAGCATGGCTGTTCTCACCCACTGTTTCCACCCAGATACTACTGTGGTGGCATGCAGTTCTGAGGGACACAAGGCAATCAGAAAAGAGCTGTTATGTTACATGGGTGAAGCGCTCAGAAACCTGGAATGCTTCTGGCAGCTACATTCGTGTGTGGGTTCAATTCAGAAAACCTGTCTCACCGTCTGTCTGCCTGTCTGAATCGTGGCTCTAAAAGTAGAAGAGCCCAGCTCCAGCGGTTTCCACAGAGCTGCTAAGTAGGCCAGAACTAAACATCACTCAGTTGATATTAGTCACTGGAACAAAAGCAGAAAATATAGTTCAAATTAAGCCTTTCTTTTGGATATACCATTTAATAGCTTCCCTGACATAACTGGCACTGCTCTGCTATGAAAAGGCAGCATTCAGAAGGGAGGAGTGGGAACTTTAAAGAATAACATTGAAGTTCTTGCTTCTAATTTTTTCTTCTTACACAATGCGCTCCAAATATTTTAAAGAACCATTTAGAAAAGAAAGCACTTAAATACATGTTTAATGCTGCTCTTAGACATAAAAAGCTTTCCTCACTTGGGGTTTGAATGACATAGATTGCTGAGCAGAGTTCTGCTGGATCTAGACATTTTGGGCAGTGCTGAGCTGGGAAGCCCGTCCTGCCTATCCTCAGCGTGCAGCTTATTTTCCCAGGTTGCTAGCAGGAAAAGCTGCATTACAAATCTTAGCAGCAACTGATTGTTCAAAAACCCAGCTGATTGATAAGAGTTTTTGGTTGGATCTCTTCCAGACATGACATGGCTAAGTGACCCAAAGGTTGCATCAAGCTCTAAGCACAAGCTTTCTTTCAATTTTCCTCCTTCAGCAGGCTCCACTTTGCATCCCAGGATTCTGTTTCCCCTATGTCTTATGACATATTTTCAGAGTTACACCAATCACCTATGCCTTGTGCTTCAGCACCCCAGCCTTCTACCAGATTTGGCAAAGGAGCTGCCAGTTCCCCTGCCCTGAACATTGAAAGAAAAAATAATAAATCTTTATCAAGGAACCACTCTCATGACAACAAACGGTTCATAGTTTATTATCTGCTGAACATCTAATCAGTATTGTTTTCCAAGGTGATATCTTGCAAGAGCAACTGATTTAATATAAAAATATTGCAGTGATGTGGTTTTGAGTTTGTTAGAAGTAAAGCCCATTATTTAAGTTACACTTATTCCCAGAGTAACGAACATCAGATGTTTATGAACAAGCTTCACTACTATTTGCAGCTCAAATTTAGAGCCATGAAAACAAAACCAGCCCATACATGCAACATGGGAATTGAGGTTTTCCAAAGAAGGAAGAGAAAGTGCGGTTGCTGATAGCAGCAGCCAATTGTATATAATTCAATTTGAAGACATTGCAGTTTCCAGATCTATGTTTAATCCTCTGTGAGGCAAAGATCCAGCATGCTAATGTAATCTGAGAACTGAAGTGTCTGAAAACGTCTAGTTCGGCAATATTGCTGGACAAACTTTCTCTCCAATAGCAGTTCTCATTCATGTCTACTGGACAGAGCAGCTACCTTTCCCTTTTTTTTGTTTGCAATTCATCTGCAAAGAAGGTGCTGTTTATGAGAGTCATATATGTGAAAACACTTCAACGTTATCTGTATGGTTTCTTGATTACTGTGAATTATGCACTTACAGTGACCAAGCTAAGCTAACTGCTCTCCTTTGTGTGACTGCACACACTGTAAGCAAAATCAGATCGCTTACAAGGAAAAAAGCACAGAAGCTTCAGGACAGACACAAAGGCACGCTCCTCTGCACAAGTCCCCATACCAGTATCAACCTGGGTACCACAAAGGTCTAAACTGTGCAAGCATCCTTACATGGTGTTTGAGATCACTTAACTGAAAAATAACAAAGACAAATGCTGTTGAGTAAACCTAAAATGCATGTGTTATTTAGAACAAGCGTTTGAGCATCATGTTTCCTCTTGTAAGGTACAGAGTTATGCTGTTCTCCTAAAACAGCTAGCAACAACTCTGTACAAGAACGATACAGTGAAGTCAAAAAAACACATCAAACTGAACATGGAAATGAACACATCAAATTGGCTCCATTACATTATATCCAAGAGCAGAGACTTATGACTTCATTCTTTAAAACATACCCAATAGAAATAGTCATCCTATCTCCTTCATGCCTACTGAAGAACACTATGACTGCAGACAGCTCAAAGCCTGAAAGGTCTGTTGGCGTGGCAAAGTACACGGCTGCACCACAGAAGTGGTTCAGTGCCAGGCTTAACTCTGCTTTTCATATTGGTTTGCAGACTAATAATTTGTTTCTCATCCTCACATCAGCAGATTTTAAATCTCCAGGTCAGGAGGAGTGCTTGGAGAGCAGTCTGCAGTTTAAGTACACTCCATGTATTACCATATGCCGCAGGCACCTCCTATAGTTTGCATACCACAAGTGCTTACATATGTACAGAAAAACAAAAGGTTTAAAGAGGAGCCTTATTCTCCTGCACAGGTCTGCAGGCAGCACGAGCCGCAGTCTGTGCTGCTGGAAGCTAATTTATCATGTACCACGACAAAGCTATTCACTCCTATAGCTGTCCAGAAACATCAGTGGTACAATTTAAGAATCACTATGACCTTCAACCTATTTCAACACAGTAATTCACAATCAATGATTATTTCTCTGCACATCAGGGATATTTTTCTTTGATTACCCAGCATCTAAAAGAAGAAGCAGATGATAAGAAAGATACTATAGATCAATATGCATGACCCTTTGGTTTCCCAGGAAATGTAACAGGCTGTTAAGTGGACTCAAAGACCTACGATCAATGTGCTGTTTCCTCACTACTCAGTAAAGCCACATCTATTACATTAATTTCATCATTTCTGAAAAAGAAATTTGACAGCTATCCACACAAGCAGATTTAATGATTTAAATAGTAGTGCACTACATCAGTCTGTCAGAGGTTATGCTCCTTCTTAAACTATGGAAACCAACCTTTTTATCCCTACACATGTACAGTCCGTCTTAGCAGTCCTGCCCCTCCTGTAGTCTATGAATCTCCCAAACCAAAAATGGGGTTAGATTCCTTTTTACTAAAGCACCACTGTTTTCTGGAAGAAAAAGCTTACAAATTAATGTTAAATAACATGCAACTAGCAAACTACTACAGAATCCGAACACAAGCGCGACCAGAGCTAGGTCAGCATGTCTGCGGCAGAACAATGGGAAGCGGGGTTAGGAGTGTGCATGCTGGAAGCAGGCTGGGGAAGCTCAGAGCAGCCTCGTCCATGGAAAGGAAACATGATTTTTCAGCTAACTGGCAGTTTACATTTATCAAGTGTGTGAGTGAATTTTCAGAGGCCTGCTGACATTCAAACATGCCCGAGAAGTTGGGACAGGCACATCCCTTACAGTGCCAAGTTGATCCTGGAGGCTACAGACCTGCACGATGCTGGGGTTCAACTGACCGCCAGTCAGGGGGTCTGCACAGACCCACTTGTCCAGCGTTTAGAAACCCCAGCTTCAGGGAGCTATGCAAATACTGGTTTGTATAAGTACCAGACTTTAAGTATATAATGTGTCCTGATATATTTGCATATGTATATATATGCACACATACATTTATACAGTATATATTGTGTGGAGCTGGAAGCTGGACTCGATAATCCTTAGAAGTCCCTTCCAACTCAGGATATTATATGATTCTATGATATATAAAACCTAAATTTACTATAATAATAATTTTCACTGCCCTGACTTTTCACAGTAACAGAAGCCAGTTGAAACCATAATAAGACAGCTACACGCTTTATATAATGTCAGCATTCAAAAGTGATTTTGCCATATTCATTCCAAGTTCAAAGAGTTTTTACAGCAGAACAGTGTGGGGTGCCTTTGTACGCATGGGAGCTAGCACAGCTTCTATGGAAACCAAGAAATCAGACCATGCAGTGCCGGGTGCGTCAGGGGGCCAAAGGTTCTGACTCCCATCTGGATGCAGCTGTACATGTTTGGTGAATAGGGAAACCTGGGAAACTGCTGAATATGTGTGTGTACATATATATATATGTATCTATACACACACAATGCAGTGAAATTGTTTTGGAAAAGCCATCAAAACACAGGGAATGCAGAAAGAAAATGTCAGAGTACCTAAAGTGAGTAACCTTTAAATGAATCTTCCCCATTCTTCAATTTCAGACTTATTATCCAAAGACTTTTACACCATTTAACTTGTCAGTGCCAGAGAATGAAATTAAACAAATGGCAGAAGCTTGCACAACTGGCCTGAGTAGGCATCTTCAGGTCTACCCCCTCCAGCTACATACCTTAGCCCTCCCAGTTGTGAGCAGATACATGGATCTTATATGGACACTAATAAAAATTGCTTCCCAAGTTTTCCTATTCATGGCTATGCTAACTGTGGACTTTTTCAAGCTGGACTAAGTTTTCTGCCTGAGACAAATGCCTAATGAAACATGAAAGCAAAGCTCAGGATTCATTTCGCCTCAGCTGTAATAAAGTGACAGGCTTCCTGCTGCTCCACTTACACACCTAAACCTTTGCCTCCCATGCTGGCTCTTTGATCATCCTTAAGTCTTTGATGAAAAATGTTAAGTGAGTTGACAATACCTATTACTCAGTTGTTTTCAGTTTTATTTTAAAAAGCACTGGCTATTTCATGCCCTTGAAATAATGAAGTAATCTATCCAAGCAGCCTGTGGGAAGACCCACAACTGTTCATGTCTTACTTGGAGTCCACTACGCATTGGCAGCACCAAATCAAATCTTTTTTTATTGAATTCCCCAAACTAAAAAAGAATAAAAATAATTAAAAAGGAGCCTTCAATAATGAAGTCTGATTACAAAGCAGAAGACGTGTCTTCGTGGGCTTCTGAAGAGCACCTCAATTTCACACTGAATCCTAGGGGCACCACCAGCAGTCTCATGGCCAGCTGATAGCAGCGGGCACAGCTGAGAGCTCGCCCACTGACAAAGAACAAAGCAGAGTGAAATTGCTTTAATCAGGCACCTCGTGACCAACAAGCAAACAAACTTGTCAGAAACATCTGCTACATCCGAGAGCATGAGCAGTGGGCCGGCTGCCCATTCTCTCCAGTGTCAGAATAAGTGTCACCTGATTAACAACACTGCTTGTAGGATTACAAAATAAAATTATTTAAGTAACATTTCCTGACTGAGATTAATTATTGGTACTACAGAAGCCTCTGGCAAAATCATGTCATAAAACATCAATTACAACTAATTGAATTCTCCATAAAGACGAATTTAATTGAGGAAGAGAGCAAGACAGATTTCAATACTATCTCATTTTCAGGTGTGTGATGTTCCAGTGATTGGTTAGGGGGAAAAAAGTATCAGAGGTGAATTAAGTGTGACATAATTTCTTTAGGAAAAAATGCTTACATTAATGGGTCATAAATTGGGTTGATTTTATGCATTTGTTCTACGAATGCAGCAGCCAAAAATCACTAAAGGCCAAAGACCATATAAAGAACATTAAAAAAAAAGAAGCCAAAGAACTCTAATGGGTGTGGAAACGTAGTGCTCACTTGAAACACTAGAAATTAGAAAGGACATTTTTGATGAAAGATATCTTGTGAACAAAGTTTCACCTGAAGTTGGAAAGCAAACAAAAGAAGAAACCATCTTGGATTATTTGAAAATCCAGCTTCTCTTATTGCTTAGTAAATACAGATAATTGTTTTCAAATTTTCAAAATTCTAAAGGGAAAACAGCAACGCCCACACTATACAGAACTGAGCAAGGCATAACATTCATTGCAGAGAAAGATGTTAGCTGAGCACAAAGAAGGAAGCCATAGTAATCAGGATCTTCAGAACCTCCTGCCTTTATCGCACCTGTATTTAATCCAAGCAGAGTACCCAAACATTTGCTATACAATTACCATGCAAACCAAAACATGTAGCTGTAGAGCTGCTCTTTCCTTCTGACCCTATAGCAGTCCATGGTGAAAAACAAACCCATCTCACCCTGAATGAGTCCCTCCCATTCCCAAGGAGGTCTCTGAAGTTTCCTTTAAGGGTCAGTAAACCAACATCTCTGTTAGGGAGCAGCAACTGAATGGCAGCAGGACTGAGTCACAGAAGGTCAACTAGTAGCTGAGAGCAGGAGGCTGAGTTTGATCCATACACAGCCAGGAAAAGCTCTCACTGAACTCATTACAGCTTGTTTCTCCTTGGGGATTGACTCATTTAAGTTCTGGTTCCTCTTTATCTAGCCATTTCTGTCAGCTCACCAGAACCAGTGATCCCCTGATCAGCGAGAGATGCTAGGAACCAGCCCTAAATTCACTGCCTGGCACACTGGGGTACCAGGGTGGTCCTGGCTTCCCTTCTGAGAGGAAGGCAAAGCATCCTTCACCAAGCAAGACAGGAAGGGAAGGAACAAAAATGAAGCTTCTGTTGGGCTGAGTCACATTAAGCTATTACTGTTGCAGATGATTCAAGCTTTCTGCCCTGCCTAGCTTGCTCACAGATTCCCCACCCAGTAAGAGCAACTGCTGCACACACAGCAGCAATTTTTAACTTTGTGAAGTTAAAAGAAAATGTGAAACCTGCCTGCACATGAGAGAAAAAGCCTCTAAATCCAAATGCCCTGTAAATATCAGTGTGGTACCTTTAACTGAATCATTATCATTAATTCAGTAGAGGTAGAACAGTAAAAAGAAAGATCTACACCCTAATCCATTTTTCTTTCTAGCAGTTTTGACATTGTTTCATGCTTTTTTAAAAATAGTGATTATCAATTTCTTTATCTGAAAACCTACTAGACATTACCTACAGATTAGTTTCTTCACTGTACATTTGTCTTGTTCTGAATCTGCTTTCCACACAACCCTCAGACGCCTGACACTGGGATACAGAATATCCCACAGGGTATATATACTGTTAAACACACGCAGCTTCCCTGGCACATGTTCTGCATCACAACTGGAGAAAGGCAGAGGGAAAGCAAACTACACAAGCAAATGATGCACTTAGAATAATAATTATAAAATAAACAACATTGACTGTAGGGCATGCTAGCATATATATCCATGTTGTCATTCTACATGATCAAATACTTCTCCATCTCCAGTATTAATAGCATAGAAAAGTACGTATAGCTGGCTTCCTCCTTTGTTTTCATCTACAGCTTCACATAATAAAACAGGCCATATTTGTACTGATGGACATCCTGCAAAAGCTTTGAGTATGACTGCACTGGAGCTCCATCTAGCAACCATTTCAGGAACTAGTCAATTACTGTAAAAAACTCCAAAAACTCTTAACACTCAACCCTGGCAACAACATAAAGGTAGGAAGTACTTTGTTTCACAGATGTACATCTTTTTGGTTTTCCATTTTCTGAGAGTGTCCTGCTTTGTCTCAGTACTTGACATCATGCTGCACTTCAAAACAGTCAGTTTGGCAAATCATTATGATGTAACAAAAATGTCACCCTTTCAAAACGGTGGGTCAGGAGGCTTCAAAGGGGACCAAGCCTCTTCAAGCAGGTAAGTGTCTCCTGAACGTGCGTACTGAGCAGCCAAGTCCCCATGTCCAATGGAGGACAACAATCTTAACTCACCTTCAGTGCTGCTCCATTCTGATCAGCAGATAACACTCTGCCCTCCTCAGACACCTGCTCAAGTACTGAGCTGCCTTGGCCATAAACTAAATGCATAATTCAAATTTATCATGAATCCTGAGTTGCTTGTAATTGTGGCAATCCATATTCAATTACATAGCTGGTGGGGTGGCTAAGGGAAAATTTTAAAAGCTTGGGTTCAGTCATGATAAGATCTACACCCTATTACATTTTTTCAGAGGATTATGTCTTCCCCTTGTGTTATACAATCTTTACTTCAGCTACTTAGAGTCATTTTAAAGTCTACTTTGGGAGATGTAGCTCTAATTTATCACAGTTGAACTGGTTTTTGCTCCATCTAGCGGTGCAAAAAAATCTGTACCATTCAAGCACAAAGCGTCCTCACACACTGCTCGGAGCTGATGTAATGACGTCCCACAATCAGTTGCAGGGAGGAAATAATCCACGTGTCGAAAATAACAGCAAGACAGTAGTTACACTGCAAAACTTAAGCATCACCCATCTATTTTGGGCAAAACCATCCAAAAGGGTGTAAGAGCTGAATATGTTTGCAAATGAGAACTTCACTTTGCGGAACAACAACAAAATAACCTGATCCCCATAGATGCAAGTGCCTAAAGGTGCCAAAAGAGAAATCCCCTAACTGTATTCCTCCAAAGCAGCAGCTTCCTTCATTTTTCTGAGGTCCCAAATGAAGAAATTTGGGCTACAAAACCACGAAAATGTCATTTCTACTCCCCCATCCATACCAGAAGGCACAATAAGACAGTCTTCAGTCTTCACAAAACCAGTGCAGATCTGGGCACCAGGAGAAAAAGGAAATTTTTCCACTGGCCCCTTCTGCTGGTTTATATTAACGCACACAGCATTTAGGTCACCTCCTTTTAAACACTGGTTAACTAAAAGAGAACCCCTGCTAGGTTCTCGTGCTGAATCCTGAGATTCACAGCATGTTTTATTTAGCCAGCCATAATTTATTTAAGTAGGAAAATGTTTACTTCTGCATTTCTGACTTTCACGGCATCAGGGAAGGTCATCTTGTCTATTTGCTCCAGGAAGAGTAAATGTCACGATTTAATGATACTATGGATACCAACTCAAACCATTTCAAATGCCAGTAACTTATAATGACACTATTTCCCCTTAATTGGAAAACTACCGGATAGAAAACAACCAATGGTAGTGTCCCGTTACAGCTAATAACGCTGATCAGTCTTTGACTTCATTTTCTCCTGAGACACATCATTAACTACAACCACATTCAGGACAATCAACCACTGTCTCTACAAGGCAAAAGGGCTGGCACCAAGGGTCGGTAGGCTTAATTTTCATCTTGAAATAGTTGCCTTTCTTCTTTGTTTTCCTTTATACAAACATATAAAAGATACTTATTGAAAGATTGGACAAATCCTACCCTATGGAAAAGAATAATTATAGTGCTTCAGATCAGTACACCGAGGACAGAGAGTTAATTACTGTTTACATTTGGGAGGGAGATAAGCAAGTCAAAATATCAGAAATTCCTCCTATCTTTGGGAAGCAGCTCTTGAAAACCAGTAAAAAGCAGTAAAAGAGCAGAATTGCAAGCAACATGCAAACATTTCACTGTTTTACCCTGCTCAGTAAACACCAGAGCCCTTCCAGGGATACAATAAACTGCAGTGACCTGCTACACAATTTTTGCATAGTAATTTTCAAATTTTGCAGTGGGAATGAAAGTACTTCATGTGCATTGTAACGGCAAATGGTTGGGAAACATGTGAAACTAAGGAACATTCAGGACCAAATAACAGAAGCAGCCACATATTGTTCACAGTTTGCAGTCAGAATAAAGGATGTAGACAAACTTGCAAAATCATGAAGGCATGTTGGCCTTCTGTAAGCAAATTCTTTCCTAGGCCTTGGACACTTCACAATCATGCCCAAGGCATGAAAAGATTTGACAGGAAGGATAAAAACAGTAGATCAAATCCAACTGAAAAGCAAATAACCTGAATTCTTTTTCTTATATAGATTCCTTCAAGGTCATAAAAAAGCTTATTATACAGGATGAGAATGAGCCTCATGCTACCTTTACAGTTCTTTCCTTCTCGATCCTGATGATTCTCCTTTAATCCCATTCTCAAAGCCACAAGTAACTACAAATAAATACTGGCTTTTCACCCTTCACCCAGCCACCTTGACCTTTACTCAAGCTCCAGACAGTTTGGAGTAACATTTTAACTCACAATAGCAACAACAGACTTAAGAGCCTTTTATTTTTCCCCCAGTCAGTTTTTCTTTCTTGCTAGCTTCAGGCTAGTAAATGCCACTTCACAGCAACTCTGTTTCCTGATACAGCTGTTTGGGCTGTTTAAGTTTGGAAGATCCAACCAGTAGAAATCCTCTAGTTATAGTAGAGCCACAAGATTTGTCTGGAAAGATGTAATCAACAAAGTGCCTTTTGGGCAATGGTAACTTGGACTCTATTCTTAGACACCCATGGACACATTCACATTTATCCTGGAGTTACAGGGCTGTTCAATTACAAGTTCGTTCCTTTGATGACAATCTTTGCACAGCTTGAAGAAAAATATTTTAATCAATTAGGTAACAGAAGAACATGAATAATGATCTTGTACTTTTGGTAATGCTCAGTATAAGACTTTCACAAACACAGACAAACAAAATTAGAAGACAGACCTCAAAGAAGCTTAGAAATGTAATCACTCATAGCTAGAGTATCTGCTGTAAGAGCATATATATGCTGGTTCCTCAGAATAATCAAAAAGCAAAGAAAGAGTGGTTAATCTCTATATAGTAATGCTCATAAAATGTCATGTTGGTGTTTGTCCAACCTTGAAACAAAGCTCTAGAACTGTTAACAGTAAAAACAACCTAATACAGAGTCCAAGAAACAGCTCCTCTCCCACCCCATATCCTCAACATTTGCATAAGTCACATTAGTTTGTACCCTTTACACCACATGACCTTGTACATACAGTAACAAAACTCTCAGTACACTTAAAGACTTATGGTACTGTTTATTTTAGTTCAAAATAAACTGTGCATTTTACGTATTTGTTTACAGTTTGTGTTTAAAGTACTGGACACAAGGAAGAGAACTGTAGAAAAGCATGGAGAGATTACCAAGCATCGATGGCCAAAATTTATGGCTGTGCCATTCTGAGCAACTCAAACTTGATGTGAATCAGAATCCTATGCCATCCATGAGAGTGTCAGTCCCATACACACCCGTAAGAGAGGAGAGATGGACTATACAGATGTAGCACTGACTGCACACTTAGCGACCCCGAGCTTCTCTGTTATCTTGAAGACGGACTACTAGACCCCGAAGGTGGACAGCAGAACTGGTGCAGAACATTATCTTCCCTGCCAAGGAAGAGGGGGGCAAGAAAGAAAGAGAGACAGAGGAACAGAATCACAGGGAATGGCATTAGGAAAATTAAGCTCGAGATTTTTTTTTTGTATGTTTTTATATCCACAGTGTAACTTGTTTGTAAATAGCATCCGATTAACCCATTTTCATCTCAGAGACAGGACTTTCAACACAATAAAGAACAACCAAATGAGCCTAGGCCAACACTTAAGAATTAAAATCTAAGTAAAATCTGAGTGCAAAAGCTGGATTGTTATTTTTTTTTTTCCAAAAAGGGTAATTTCTGTTTTTCCCAAAAGACAAATTACCTTAAGTAGTCATATACATACCCAGCCTACTGTGGCCATGGATCCTTTATTTTTAACATACTTAAAGGAAACTTTCCACAGGTATTTTCACTGCCCATATTCCACTGAAAATGCAGAACAGATGCACTCCCCTTCTGCTGGTGATTTATATACAGAAAGACTGGTGATGAACAGATTTGCACTTCACTCCTCCCCCCACCTTCTTTTCAAGTAGAAGAACTCTGTATCCATGCAGAGTTGCCAGCGTCATGAATGGTGCTACAAACCAAAAGGCACAAAGGCTATTAAGGCAGTAGTTTGGAATACCTACATCTGTAATGCTATTATGTGCTTTATGGCAGGTGGAGAGAGGGATGCCGGCTTAGCAGGAAGCTCGTACGAGGTCACTTCTTTATCAGTAACACAACCACCAGTGGTCATTTCCTTTAAACTAAGTAACAAGCTGAAGGAGGAGGATGGAAAGGAACACAATGAAGGAAGAAAAACAAGAAAATCCAAAAAACAAATAGTAAATTCCATGATATTCTGCCAACTCCTGATTGTTTTCGCACAGCTTGCTGTGTATGAACAAAATTCACCATTTTTGCATCGCTAAATCACGTAGGCATCAAGTGGAAAATTACAAGTATTACTATAATTATGCCAGCTTTCCTTTGCCATAGGGTTTGAACACAGATGCCTTATATAATCATCTGAATCTCACAGTGACTTAGCACAGAGTATATGATTTGGTCAGAGTTTGGATCTGTTCTGCTTTGTTCATCTGCATGTTGCTTCATGGCTGCAATCTGCTGGCTGATCTGCGCTATGTGGCTTTCACCCCTTTGCTCAGTTTGAAAAAAGATTGTCAAGCTTTAAATCTCTGCATACTATAGAGGCTACAGCACTTCAGTGCCTTAACTTACATAGCTACTTAATTGCTATTCAGTTAGAAATAAGAATCTTATTCAACTTTTTTTTTTTACCTTTTAGTTTTTGGTAGAAAACTGCAATAAACAGTCACATCTATAGTGCAAAAGGCTCTGAATTACAGGTCCTGCAGCTACAGCTTCACCTGTGACTAACCATTGACTGGGAAACCATCAGAGGACTGAGTCTGTTGTGCATTGTGGGATGTCTTCACAGATACTTGTATGAAGGATGTGAAATGTTTGCTATGTTTTTAAGCCTGGGAAGCAGTAAAATGCTCATCCTGAGAGTTGCAAAACCCCAAGTTTATCTGTCAAGAGGTAATTTTCACTTTCAGGAATCGAAGCCAAAAAGTTCCCTCTTCTACCTAACTGTGCCTAGTGTGCAAGGATTCCCAGAGTGCTCTTGAAAAAACTTATGAAAAACCAAACCACTCTATTGCACTCTAGAAGCATCTGTCAGCAAGACATCACTGTATGTTAAGCTTCTGTGTTAACCAGTTATGGTAACAAAGTAGCTACAATGCCTACCAGTGGCTCAGACAAAAAGAAATAGCACAATCATTCCTTCTATCATCTTCCACACAGTGGTTTGTTGCATGTGAGCCAACATTACCTGGTGAAACAAAAATTCCACATTAAAATTTCACACAAGTACAGCATTCTCAGAATAATGTTTTTACCTCCCAGAGGTGCTGATTAAACATTAAGCAGGCAGAGACTGCAAGAAAATGATGGGATTTCTTTGGTACTATAACATCCTTTGCATTATCTTTTTGTTTTCACAGGTATCACTGGGGAAAAAAAACAAAAAAAAAGAAAAATCTCTAGCTTCAGTATTTTGAAAACAGTCTTTGGACATGTTAAGGGCATCTAATGCAATATGAGATGGATGGAAGGTAAAGTGGATGGAGAAGGGAATGAGTGACAGCCAACATTTCATGCAAATCAGAACAAGGAAATAATGAAGAAATACATCAGGTGAAAGGTGCTTAGATATCAGCGGTAAGCAAATCTATCCACAGTTGTAGTTGCATATACCAGTCTATTATATATCCATATAAAGAACACAGATATGTGTAAGACTTCATATTCCTAAGCACAGACACTCTTTGACATTACATCCTCCTGCGGGGAGCCACTCCTACAGCCATTTCTGCTGCAACACTCCACACACAAAAGCCTGAGTAGCTGACAGCTACAGCAGGATCGGGGCTACAGGGCATTACAAACAAAGCAATGCCAAACAACAAATTTCAGCAGAATAGAAGCCTTCTCCAAGGGTGGGCTGGTGAACTAGCCTCAGACTGTAAACAAACCCTGCATGTTCAGGAGTGGTGCAAACAGCTTGAGTAACTTGAAGGTTCAAGTGCTATACTCTAAGTTGACAACTATCGGGTGCACAAAGGTGTGTGTATGTTGCTAATATGGGGTAACTCGCCCCTACCCAGATAGGTTTAAGTACTAACTGAAGCTTGATTACACAGATGTGTTTAGAAAACATGCTGGCAACAGGCTGGTCTTAAAACAAGAAGCAGAAATGATTAAATTTACCTTCTTTGAATGCCATGGTATGTCTGGGCTTTGCTTAGCACATATTCTACCTCCAAGGCCATGGAGATGATGCAGGCCATATCAAGCAAGTGGCTCAGCAACTTGTACAAGAGTACCTGGATGCAGGCCCCTCTGTAAGCCTCTCCAGGGCATACCACTGCCTCCTTTACTTTGTGGAAGCCTCTCCAGGGCATACCACCATCTCCTTTACTTTACCCTTCATGACGGTCATAAAAACCGTATTCAAATGATGACCAATAAATCCAGAGCATCTCATGAAGCCTGCAGCTTCCAACTGGAGCACATTGTTTTTAAGGCTCTGCTTTGGGAGGCAGGAAGGGTAAGGAAGTCAAAGAGGCCAAGCTACAGACATTGCAGGTAATAAAAAACAAAAATAAAGCAAGCAAGCTAACTGGAACACAACTACATGCATGTAACTAACTGGAAGTATATTAGATGCTTAGGCTTCCTAAGACTTTTCTTATAATAGGAGAATGTAAGATAACTTGTATTATTTCTGTCTATTTTGAACATTGTAAAATGAGCAAGCAAGGGATTACTGCAATAGCTGCAGTTATTAAAAATGCATTATTTCCCTATTAACAATTCAAAACAGATGCCAAAGATCGTCTCGACTAGAAATAAAACTGCTGGAGTGAATAAAACATCCAGCAATTAGCTAACAGCAAATCAGAGATGCTCCAGATTTCACTGTAGTGCATTCATTAATTGCTTCTTTCAGAGAAAATTTAATTTTTAATTCTGTGCTACAAAATTAATCCCTCTGCACATTTTCTAAATAAAGCCTCAAAAATGAAGTTAGAATGAAACATTCATTTCTGTAAGGTTTTTTTCTAATGATTTCTATTTATATATTGATAAATGGGAAGACTAAAAGTTAAATTTATTACCATTAAATGTTTGTGGAAATTTAAAGCCCAGTCTTGTTAGTGTTTTAGTAGCTGATTTCCATTCACAGCAATAAGGATTCCCACCTATAGGTCATTGGCAGAACCAGGTGCATAACTAATACTTGGCTAAGAGATCACAGACACAGTGATGTCAATTTGTAACTATCAGTTTGGATATAACAGCTTCAGAAATTTAACTCCTGAGTAAGCCAAACCAATTCCTGACATGAGGAAGAGTCTATCAGTCTGGCTCTACTACACCACCACATCTGTGTAGGATTCTACATAGGACAGCACTAAAATCACTGTGTAATTTGAGACTAAATTCTACAGAGCAAACTTGCAATATTTTTCCCTTCCCAAGTACAGAATGCTTCAGGATCACAGTATAGTTTGTGTTCACAGGGACCTCTGGAGGTATCAATAGCCCAACCCCCTGCTAATGCAGGCCTAACTACATCAAGTTGCTCAGGTCTGTGTCCAGTTGAACTGAGTATTGCTGAAAACAGAGATACCACCTGGTCTCCCGGCCTCTGTTGCAGTGTGTAACTGTTCCCAGTAAAACTCCTCTCTCCCCCCAATCTCACATCTAACTGGAATTTTCCTATTGCACTTTGCTTGCTCATTCACATCTTTTGCAAAAGCTCATCCTACCCAGGTAACTTGTGTGTTGGGTTGGGGGAAAGAGATAAGAGCAGAACCAGGCCACTTCTAATCTCTGAACTCTCATCTGATCACATATCATAAACCAGAAGACTAGCACAGATCATACGCTGCTGGTAGACCTAGGCTCGACAGCCAGGAAGGGGGAAGAGAGATGCAGAGCACATTTAGCTCCCTGGCAGCCAGTGAGTGACCCACTGATTGCCCCATTGCCATTAAGTGAACAATACTATGAATTATCTCCACCAAACCTGGTTGAGTTATCACTATACAAGTCCACATGGGTGGAGAATTTAAGACCTAAACTTCCTTGGGAACAAAAAAGGTCAACAAGAAGTTCCTTCACACATCCCAATCCTCAAACAAAAGCTGAAGGTATAACAGCATTTGTTTGGGCATTATACAAGACTTTTATGTTGTTGTACCCACTAGCACTCTGCAGCTTGTATGTGCTTTACAGATCCAGCCACACAGGGCATATTTTTTTACTGCACAAAACCAGGAAGACAAAAAAAGCTAGAGAATGTCAGGATTTTTAAGCACAAAGTTATGCTGCTCTAAGCTTTGATTCCAAAAGAATTACTACCAATAAAAATAACCTACATGGAACAAGGTATTGAAGCATTGGAGAAACAACACGTTTTCCCATCAATGCCCTATGGGAAGATCTCTAACAAGCCCATAATATCAAAGCATTATGAACTAAGGACAAAGGAAAAAAAATAACAGCCACATTAAAAAACAAGTGGGGAATCTATAGCATTCAGACACGGCTGCTCCCTGAAGGATACTAAAGTTGTCTCACAACTCAACCATGGATTCACTACCACCAACGAAAGCTAAGAGCTCTGACGGAAGAAAAATCCAAACATATAAACAGATGCTGTGATGTAAAACTACAGGATGAATTCAAACATGCATGGTTAGAGACAACTAAGAGATGAAAAAATTCAAATCAGAAATATGTTTATGCATTTACAGATTTAGGATTCATTGTTTGTTTTTGTCTTTCCTTATTACCAGTGCAAAGTGATTTGAGTTTTCAGCACCAGACTTCCAATATTTTGATATTAATGTTATTCATGAGCTGGCAATTATCACTAAGTTAATCACTAATAGTAAAAGTAAAAATCAAACATTTTTTTTTCATGACATCCACAATTTCTTAACATTTTTCACATTTCTAATTACTTAGATTAGCTGTCCTTTGATGCTTATATAAAATGACTGTTAAAATAAACACCAGCACTGACGATTGTACTAAGATGCGTAATTACTGCTCTCCATATTTGATCAAAGAGAACTTGGAAAACACACAGTAGAGACAGCTATGTTAAATGAAGCATTATTAGCTAGAAAATAAATATTTTTCTTGTATATTCAGGGCAGAGTCTTCTTGGCATCAAGAGCCTGCATCTGTTTAAAAACCCCTTCTAATCAACAGGCAATGCTGAGCCTTCTGGAGGTCCGTGTCTTTAAACCCCAGAGTGCCACAATACCTGGCTTACCTTACATACTGCCATGAAATATTCAGGGGTTTAAAAAAAGTGTTGTGCGAACACCACCAATCTCCTACATAAATTACATAAACAATTCAAGGTCTTTTTATGTAAGAATTAAACCTATAAACTAGCTTCTTCCTACCTTTCAAGGAGTCTAGGGCATGTGCATCTTAAAGCACATGAAGCCCATTTTAGTGTATAATTGAGTGCCTGAGAGAAGTGAACTATCTTAGCAGATGGTAAAAATGTTTGATATGTTTTTCGAATACTCTTCTTTTATTCTTTTAAAACTTAAGCTACTATTCCTTTCCTTCTGCCAGATTGAAACATTAGATCTCTCTTAAAAAATAAGAAGTGTGTGGACCATATCTACTCTTACCTGTACTCTGAGTGTGTGGCAGGGACAGCTAGCTGGGTATGGTACAATGGAGCTGGACAGCAAAACTGGTGCAGAGTATTTAAAGACCTACGACACAAGGAAAAACACAAAGTCAAACCACCAAGTGTTTAGAAAGGGGCTTTTTAGGGAAAAGCAGGTGCTAATAAGTATATTTGAAACTCATGATAACTTTGAATAAAATTTGATGTACAGCTGTCAATTCTGGATCCCAGGAAATAAAGAGGGAAATAGCCCCATGGTTTAAATATACACATCGAGAATGACAGTGATGAACTGTTGCAATGAAGAATCAAGGTTTTGTTGCAAGATTCAGATAAAATGCCAATTTAAGACTTTGTTTTTGCCTTGCCATACAGAACAGAGGGAAAAGCTGAACACTGAGGGTTAAAAGCCCTATGGAAATGAAGCTTCAGACTTGCATATTACTCTGCACCAGTCAAGCTGTTTGCTCGTTAATGGAATTACAAACACAGTGCTTAAGCATGAGAAAGAATAATGTGATGAATATGGACATAAGCTTTCTTCAGGCCCAGCAATTCTAAACATATTGCAATATGCCACTTATGAATTTGAACGAACGTAAGTTTCACCCAAGTTTTAGACACTCTTGGGCAGTGTGCAATACTAATTCAGTTGTGTTGTTTGTTCAAAGCGTGGGAAAACAAACAAGGTTTTACAACACCAAAAGATATTCTGCACCCCAGATCATTCTGTTTGTATCATGTCATTAAAAACATGGAAGAGCTGCAAAACAAGCCGACGTACTGCATCTGAAGTAAAGCTTAGATAATCTGTAAGCCACACATAGTCCACTTCTCAGCATTTTTCAAGTTTGTGCCAGGAAACATCAAACAAGGTTTAGCACAGTAAGTCCTCCATGATAAAACCACCTAATCAAATTTCTTAAGATACAGCATTCTTCTAGGAAATCATAAAAAATAAATTAATTGATAGTTCCTAGCTCTTTACAGTGTGCACACATGGAAGAAGTAGCCATTAAATTGAAAATCCTCATTTAATGTACAAGCATTCAAACTGACTATTAAAGAGAGAATGCGTGTATGTGTATATGCACAAACCTTTTTTCACCCCCTCGTGTTTGCTTGGCATCTTGACAAATGTTTCAAGATGACCGATTTTGATTCTTCTGCATCCCTGAGGCTTAAAGTGAATCCTGTGAGGTCACTCTCTTATAAGATCAGAGTGGTTAGGCAAAAAAGTCAGTCTTTGTTCAGAAAGGAGTCAGTTACTGAGCCTTTTTTAACAAACCAAGGTCAGCCTGTTCTGATTTCAGCTGCCAACAGTGTATCAGCAACTGCAGGGCCAAGAGGAGTTGGAGTTTCTGTTTAAAGACAGGAACTGATGATAACTCTCATAAAGTACTTGAACTTTTGGAAACAGAAGTGCAACACAATTCAGTCACCAGGCAGACTGCCATCATGGGACGTACCCTGCTAACGCCTCGTAGCACACAATTACTAGTTGGTGACACCTTCAAACCACTTGGAAAGATGACCAGAACAATTCTAAAGGAAGATGGACAATGTTACTGAAAACATTTATGGACCATGACAAAAGCAGTTAGAACACCAAAGCGGTACTTTCTGACAAGAAAAGCTCACGATATTCACACAAGTTGCTCCACACAATTCACAGAACCAGGGTAGTACACTGTAAGTGTGCATGGCACGATAGTCTCACATTGGGTAGGGAAACATCACACTGATGAAATCGCTGCTTCCTGCTTTGTGCATACCTAATTTTTTTTCACTAGAAGCAAAAGGAGGAAATTAGTATGAAGGTGTCACACATTCCCTTCCCACCACCCTTTCTTTCCATACAAGTCTTTCTATTCTCACCAGTAGTACACCTCTTTCTTCAGAGAATAAACCAGTAAACATGTGAAAGAACCTATCTGGATTTAGTTCTGCTCAACAAAGCATTTTGAACAGAGCTTGCCCCTGGCTATTCCAAAAACACTCTTCCCATAAGGATGCAGAAATCTGTCTTGCTCTGACTTTCCCAGGTTCCAAAAAACTCTAAACAACCAAGAAGAAAGTTCTCCCTATAATCTCAGCTTGCTCATCTGCAGTTAAGGTTAATACTCACCTATTGCACAAGACTGGTTAGGAGCTCAACTGCTTTGAGTTTCTTTTCGAGGGTGCAGTAGAAATGCAAAAGAGTCCAGACCTTGATAGCAAATAAGAAGTGCCAAAGGTTTGTCAAGTAGTAACTACTCTGGCGCTGTGTGTGCCATAGGTGGAGATATGGAGTAGATGAAACAGATGACAGTGTTCAACTGCAAGCTTGCAATTAAGTTACCACATATCATCCCCGTGTTCCAACAAGAATGTCTTAGATGTCAAAGAAGTACGTTCAATACATAAGGTTAGATTTCAGCCATTTCTTTGGACATTCAAATATAGGCTCTTTGTCCAACTTGCTACAGAAGCAAACATGAGGTTTCGACTCTGCTCCAAATTTTAAAATTTAGGATTTCTTGACCCAGTGTTTTGGTTCCACTGAAACATGCCCAATCAGCCTGACAAAAGATGAGGTTCAGGCTTTACAACTTAAGTCATAACACACTAATTTTACCCAAAGTAAATCCACCTTCTGCCAAAGCAACCTAAGATCCATACGTGGCATTTTGTGCTTTCAATCACCCACTAAATCAGTACTTCCATTCATTTACTCTTCTGGAGGACATCAGAAAACTAGATTCAAATGCTTTTTTTTTTTTTTTTTTAAATCTATATAACTAGATTTTTTTGATCAGCCTTCAATGCACATTTGCATTCAAAACAGAATTGATTTACTAAGCTGTAACACCTAAAGACATCAGAAGATATCTACTTAAATAATTGGGAGAAGTAATCACTTCCCCTGTTCACCGCATTATAGATACTTGGCTCTGTTATGTTTTGTTTCTACATAGCTAATCTGGCTAAATTGATAAATGTTTCTTCCAGCAATTTCAGTTTCTGAAACATTACTGCAAGATCCCAGTGGACACGAAGCTTTGCAATTTCCTCTGTCCCAGCCATGTTTCTTCCAGCTCTCCCCAAGTACTCATAAACAGGTAAGCACTTGTCAATTTTTAAAGAAAGTTCTTTTGAGAACAGACTAATCAAAGAGTAAAACCAGAACCAAATATAAGCAAATCCTTGAACTCACATCTCCCTTGGGACACCAACATAATGAGAAAAAAACAGCTATGAAGTATGTAGACCCAATGTACGTTTGACTGCTCATCTCACTTCTGAATAAATTCCATTACATTTGCCATTAGAAACCACTCATTTCAACAATATTTTCATATCCATCAATAAACAGAAATGCCCATCTTTTAAAATGCTTTCAGTATTGCTCAGATGTACAAATAAAAAGAAACAGATTACTGGTCATCACAAAGCTACAACTACATTTTTTTTTCCCTTTTCTCTTACAACCACTAACAAACCTCCCAAACTCCAGAGATGATTTTCTCAATATTAGTTTTAAAACAACTCGAGAGAACAGAATTTCAGGCTATTAACTTGGAGTTACTTGTGCTTAAACAGGCTATCCTCTTATTGCTTTCAACATGTCCTCTTAGTAGGCTGGTAACCACCCTCCTGCTCCTGGAAATGGGGCAGAGCTGCCATGTCACCAGCTGCAGCAAGCACTGCATCTCTCCAGCAAAGTGCTGAGAGCCTGGAGAATGTCTGTCGTCCTAACTCTGACTAGCAGACAGTATTTAGTATGGGGTATGATATCCAACCCTCTTTGATTTTGCTACTGTTAAATTTTAAGCATGTGTAAACCTGTGAGTAGGTTGACAGCATTATTAAATCATCACTGTGTTACAACTTTTTCCTAACAAGATTATCAGCTTTCAAACAGAGGAGAAAGAGGCTGCTGTCTCATGGATACTTAGTAAAAGTGCATTGGAAGACAGCTGAAAGAAATGTTGTCTTTTTATAGAGTTAATGATGTGGCTGGCGACAGGAGTTTATCTAACTCGGCATTTTTCTACAGCCATATTACTTCATACACTATTCCTCCTCTTTGTATGAAACAACAATCTGTTCACCTCCATCTGCCAGTATTCGTCCTTTTCTTCAGGTCCATTTTTCCATGAGGTGCTGCGTTCCAACGAGTATGTGCAAGCACTAGGAGCAATGTATACCAGCAGAGGCTCCTACGCTGCCTCAGGCACGCTCCATAGCTGGTGCTAGTTAGCACATACCCCCTTCCTAACACTAGCTTGCAAATAGCAGAAGTGGCAGACAAGTTCATCCCCTATATAACCCACTCACTGTAATGTTTTCTGAGGTAGCTAAGAGTTATTTGACTGGATCTGTCCCTACAAGCTAAAGAAGGGATACTTCCATTTCTCAGTATTTTACCCTGATGAAGAAGAACATTATTTTACAAGTTGAAAATTTTCTCTCTCACGTCTATCCAGAGTTATGACTACAGCTGAGATTGGAAAAGGCTGTAGCAAAACCACTAGTAAAGTCTGTCCTGTTCTTGTTTAATACATCTAAGCCTTTCTGTAATGAGAAACAACATTTGAAATATAATCAAACTGATCTCCAAATAGGTGACAAACATTAAGTCATAATAATACAGACTCATATCAGCTTCAGTTAAAAATTTTAGTAACCTGCTAGAAAGGCTTTCAGAATCCACACCCTGAGCCCACAAGACAGCTTACTTTTTGGGAGCTCACTTCAGCAGAGGAAACAGCAGATAGCTTTGTATGAAAACTCGCATGATCTTCTCAAAGTCCAAGTGTGATTGCTGCTGTCTGTGGACATGTCCATTAGGAGGTGATTTAGCAGATGAACCATTCACACTTACAAGGACAAGTTCCTACTGTTCTGACATCAAAGACAGCCCTTTCACTACTCAGATCTTTACCCAAAATACACAGGACTGTATGATTTTGGCTTTTGAAGCAGTATTGAAAAAAACTTGTTCTATTCAATTCACCCCACTATGTCCACCAGTCCATAGCCAGGTATGTCAAGGATATATATGGTGGCATATAGCAAGTACACAGTTTTTCACAGTGTTCTTACTAATTACAGTCCTTCCCCTACATTTGCTTTTCAATGGCAACTACACAAAATCAAACACTGTCCCTGCTTTTATGGTTGTCTGTGTAATAACCTTACAGTTCACATGTACTTGGCAGAGACCATCACAGACTCTGGGAGACTACACCTAATACCTCTGTTCCTATCGCTTCCTTTCAACATGACGGCTTTCTGGGCACAGCTTCTCGGACACTAAATGACCCGAAGGTAACCTCACAGCAAGCAAACTTCAGCATCATTGCCCTGTTCTATACTCTGAGAGTCAAGAACACCGCCTGGATACCATAACGTAGCACAACCATATGCTCTACACCTGCTACAACGGCTTCTCCCTCCTTCCCTCTCTGTCCCCCCTCCCACACAGCAGTCATATAATCTAGTTAAAAGCCTCAAAGGATAGGATTTTTTCATAATAAAAATTAGAGATGGTTTTGCTGGTTACCAAAGATGTTCAATATGCTCAAGAATACATAAAAATTGTCATCAAAATCATTAAATATCAGCATCCTTTGCAAACTGAGAGGCTCTTGTTTTCAATAATGCTTTATGTATTTCCAACTCAAGCATCCACAGCTGGAGTTTTCAAAGGAATGATTAGGTACACTTTCACTGTCCTCTTCTCCATCAAAAGGGCCTTAAAATAATTATCATCTCTTGGGAGAACAAAACCAGTACCATCACAGCACACTAAACAAGAAACATCAGTTATTTTTATCCCATCCTGGAACACAATCCTTATTAACATCAGAGATATTTATTTTTAAAAATAATTATGATAATTGCTTTGGTTTCATGAAAATGAAGTACTAGCCTGTATAAAAAGGCAAGAGGTGATTCTGTGGCATTCTAGCCAACATACAGTTTGTAGGTAGCCTCCAATGCTGGTTTAGCTGTAACTAGGATGAATTTAATTAAGATTGTTAATACATAGGCATTTCTAATTAGGAACATTTATTTCCCTTTTGATTAAGTCTTACCACTAAACCATCTATTCTGAAGGGTGGTGTGCAATAATTTACAGTGCCATAAAATGCACTCGTATCATTTGTGCTCACTACTCACTTTCAAAATCTGTAGAAAAATCCCCACACAGCCCAAAACCAAGAATAAAGAGGAGCAGAGAGACATGAAGAGCAGAGAGACATGAAGCTGTGTATGACAGAAGGAAAATAATCTTTTTGATTAAATCAGAAAATTGATAGATCCAATGCATCTTTTCTGTATTTCCCTGTCATTACATTAGGTCCTAGAATTTCTCAAGAAACTACAACTCACATTACAAAACACAGTCACATTTGTAATTTCACAAAGCAATAACCACAGTAAACCCAAATCTAAATAGAGACATCTATACATGTTGGGTTTGAAGCTCACGGAGGAGGAAAAATAGCAAATCTACAAAGAATGAAATTACACAGACACAGCGTGAGAGATTTACAGCAAGGCAAATCCTATTACTTAAAACAATGCTACAATGTCTGTGCAGCATCTGAAAAAAACCGCTTCTGCTAATCCTGGGAGTTTGACATTGTTGTTTAGCTTTTTATAGAACAGCAACAATCTAGCTTTTTACATTTTATTTTCAAGATGTTGTAGAGATGTATTTTATCTTTAAAAGGCAAAAGTCCTTATAGCATGTTTCTTATTAGAACACTGACAGGTTTATAGTATTTTTCATTTCAAAACTTACTCATGCATAAAAAAGCTGCTGTATTTAACCATTTAACATATGTTTTCAGTATTTAAACCAGATCAATTTTAAAGAGTATGAAGATTTTGTTGTGGGTATATATATATTTTCTAAAGAGTTAGTTTTAAAAGACTCCCCCAGGCTTACATTTTCCTTCTTCTCAACTATCAGCATCAACTTTCTGAAACAGGAGTTAAAATAGAGAATTAGAGAAGTCATAGTTCGTATCTTGGTTTCTACAGCAATACACTCAGGTAGGTAAAAGATACCAAACATGTAAGCAGTAATAGAGGAAAATACCATGCAAGAAGGTTCTATTAATACTACTGCAACATCACTAGTGTTAGAGAAAAGGAACCTACAGACATGAAATATTCTTTAACAACACACGATAGACATTGTAAGAAATTCTGTCCCCAGCTGAGAGTTACAAAATCCCCAAATCCCAGAACTCAAATTAAAATGGAGTCTAACACAAACATTGCTACCTGTCCCTTGTATAAACATAACAGCATTATATTTTAAGCTGATCCATGTCTACCTGGAAGGCTACGACCTGTTTTCCAAGTCCACTTTTCTTATTTCAACTTGCTATGTACAGTTTCAAGTTTATTTTGCTTTTGAAACCCTCCAACTTAACCATTCGCACCATCACAATAACAAAAGGCTCAAAACCCCCTGAAGAACAGATTCCAATACTTTTTCAATATTCATTCCAAGTAGTTTATTCTTTAATGGCTGAAGTTACTATGCCTGTGTGTGGACAGTGCTACTGAACAGGAAGATGATTTACTCAAATTATCCTCATAGAGACTGTAAAATAACTGAGAAAGACTAGAGATAACAATGACATCTGCTTAATATATGACCCTCCGGCAAACCTAAATTTAACCCCAAAAGAGAGAGGATCTTTAACCCGAGTTCAGAAATGCAAGTAGCAGGTACAGCCATTTCCAAACAGTGGATCAGAAGTGAAACACTGCTGGCAGCAAGGGTGGGTGGTAGAGGACAGCTTAACTCTGCTTTGCTCTCATTTTTCCCTGAAGTGGAACAACACTGCAGCACAGTGTAAGAGAAAGCTCATCGTAAGGGTCATGTGGAACCACTAGCATCCAGCTGAATAAACCCACCGAGTGTGGTTTCCATCCACACCCTGGTGCTGACACCACAAGCAATATGCAAACTTTCACATTGCCCTTCCTCTGGCTACAAGTGGGCAAGTGCTCGGCTCTTCTGCCAAATGTGACAACTCAAGTGAAGCGCTGCTGCACTGCATTAAAGGAATGAAATATTAAACTCCTGCTGTGCTGACTATAATGTTTGAGAAGCTGTTCAAGTAAATGATAAGCAATTAAGGAATCTTAGCTTTAGGTTTTGATCACACATATATACAACAACAACAAACCCACAGCAACATTTTGTCTTATTGATACATGTATTGCTGAAGACTGCAGTCCGTATCCTTGCATTAATATTTATGTATTTAAAAGATAGATTACACTTTCATACGACAAAGCATTGAAACAAAATGGAAGAGAGATTCTTGACTCATCATAGACAGAATTCCTAGCATCCTCCATCACTTGTATGTAAAGTGCATACAAGGGGGAGGCTGTGGGTTTGTTTTGTTTGGGTTTTTTCCCCCCACTGCTAAACATAGGCTCATTCACTTTAAAGATTACATTTTTTAATACCCATATGCATAAACACAATCATCATCTGTGCATTTCAGATATACACATCACTCATCTGCTGAAAAGGTAACACCCTAAAAATGGTTCATAGAAAGAAACCTACCAAACAATAAACTGATCACTACTCCCACTTCTGGAATCGTCAACACAGATATCAGAGACGTGATGACAGATGAAGAAGGAAAAGGTACTCACAAATAACACCTTCTGCAAGCCATCCTTGAATGTGTTGTAGTTTTGATATTTATATTTTCTTTCACGCAATCTGAGGTAGAAAAGCTCTTTCTTAAGGAAAAAAAAAAAATCACATTCACAGCTTTTGCATGCTCATTCAGGATCAGCCACGGTGGAACATCACAGATAAGTAAGCTGATGATGTAACCAGCATCAAGCACCGCATCAGATAAACCCAAAGGCTCTACAGGGTTATATTTTGCAAAGCCAAAAGGTTTTTCCCAGAGAGGAGGTTTAGCAAGCATAAACCAGCCACGCTGCTTTCACATTCCTGGTGGGCTTGCTTTCTGCTTCCAGAAAAAGTCCCAGATCTGTATTTATTATTAAACTTCATCACCAAGAAAAAACAACATGCTTTCTCATTTCATATTTAGACTGAAACATAAAAGCACCAAATGTTGCGTTTTCAAATGCACCATCTCTGTATGAACACTGTAGTACAGTCCAAACCAAGAAAAGGCCATTGGTCCTTTTATCTCCATGGTAACAGCAGCATCTGTGAAGACGAACCGTATTCCCTCTTCACTGCAAAGTCAATTTATAGTCACATACTATGACATAAACTGATAAGACAGCAAAGCTAATCAGCAGCTAGGAGAAACAGGAACCAAAGTGTGAGATTAAGCTCTTGCTCAAGAGAATGTTCTGTATATAGGATTTCTCATGTGAAAATTACAAAATGAATAACCAAATCAAGCTGTTCCTCTGAGCCAATCCAGGCTGGGAATTTGCAAACTTCCCAGTTCAGCTAACAAGGACAGTTGTTGAATATTTTATAGAATTAACTGTTTGTTCAAATCTCCAGTTACACCCTATTAAATGGAGAGGCAATTAAATAAGGTTGTTCTTTGCCAAAAAACTACGGAAGAACTAGTACTTAAGTATTACCTTTTTCCCCTCAAAGTTTCCTCAAAGACTTATTACCATTAATAGCAGAGTGAGAAGTTTCACAACTCTCCCAACTACAACCCTCCCATCTTCCCCCATCCCCCTTTTTAGCACCATCAGTGGTGCAAATATTTCAGCAACATCATCCTTGTGCACTAACAGCTCTAACTCCAGGTAAATGGCCATACGTGCAGGCTCAGTGAGTCACCTGAACTCGCTTTTATTTTAGTCGTGTCCACAGCAGTCCTTTGTAAACAACTAAATAAAACAACACCACAATCACTCCACAGAAATTTCCTTTTTCTCTCCCCTTGCCTGCTTCTTGCCCCACTCCAATGCTCCAAACTCAGGCCTTACGTTATCTAGACAGCCAAGCTCCCCCCCTTGCTTCATGAATCAGTATAATGACCATCTGCTCACATTATTAAGTTAAATATATACCAGAACACACTGATTAGGGCAGCTCATTTGCCATGGTCAAGTGATCAGTTCATAGCTGTTTCATGGCCAGTTGTAATATTTCCAGAACAAGAGACAGCAGGTGGCCGGCCAAATGCTACTTATCACAGCATTACCTATGAAGTTCCCCAGGCTAAAGAGAAGCAGGAACTGTCCAAAATGCTGCTAAATAATTGAACTTTGCAAAACAACAAAATGCTAAGGCAGGACTTGTTCCTGTGATCTTTGGTCCAGACTGATTTGCAAACAACTATCTTTTGTGCCAAAATACCCTGCGGTGCTCCCTTTGGGTCAGTCATCTGCCTAAAGCCGAACAGTTCACCCCCACTTATCTGCCACTGAACAGTTCGCTTTACAACCTCCTGTTCACCCCACTAACCTGCCATGCAAATTCCAGCTATGTTTGAAACCAATATAAGAATTAGATCTGGCAGACACGCACTTCAGTTTACCAATTCACCATGACCTTCCATGCCAACAAAAGTAAAACATAATAATCTGTAGAATCAGTAGCCACAGCCCTGGAATCACACCACAGTGTTTTAGTGATATATCAGTGCAATAGGAAACCATAACTAATGGGGTGAGAAAAGCCCCCAGATTCTCCATTCCCCACATGCCTGTAATGCTGGGATACTGTATTGACAGGTAACTAACCAGTATTCATTTTAAGAAAACTACTCAAAACGTACTTTTTATATGGCACCGTTCCATGTCGCAGGAATAGAGTGAACTACATAGAATCTGGCCCAGTGTGCCATTTCCTAAGTAGTTTTGTTTATATTGCTCAGAAAACCTTCACTGTGAGCTTGATCCTGTAAAGTCCAACTCACATGGGCTCATGGCATGGATCAGGCACCGCAATAAAATAACCCCATTCTGCAGTGAAGGGCTGATTTGAAGCATCCACACCTTGAAACACACATCTACAACACTGCAAGACATTAACAAGATTGCTTGGTATCTGTTAATTTGCAAGTTAAATATCTTTTCTGCAAATGAAGATAATTTAGAGGAATACAGACTTAAGTGTTTTTTTCTGTTGCACTGAGGACTGCCTGAAGGTATCTCCCCTTGCTCCAGAGAGGCTTTTTCATGATTCAAATCCTGCTCAATTTTAAGTATATAGCAAATGCACAGTACTGAACGAATAGTGCACCTTTAAAGGTGCTTGAGTATTGTGAATTCACACATCACAGCCAAACCCCTCAAATAGCCATCGATATATCATACAGATAAATGCCTGCTAAGAAAATAAAACCATTCCATAAAAAGTCCCATAAACCAGCTTTTCAACCTATTATAAAGTCAACAGCTCAATCACCGCTGGTCTATGAGGCAAAGACTATACAAACAGCCTTGTCAGTTCGGGTTGATTCTTCTGTTTTCAAGTCCAGCTACTGCAGATGTCTGGCAGTGCAGTGCACAGATTGAACGAGAAGTGAAGAATAAGTTATACAAGTATTCAGAAAGGCACTCTCTGACAATAACCACTGGTCTGGTAAATGAATCCATTAGACTCTTTAAGCTATTTTTCAAAAGCCCAGTATTGAGGGATACAAAAACCAGACTGAAAAGTCAAATCAATAAGGAAAAGCAAAAAGATGAGAAAGATGCATCACCTGGATTCCAGCAATGCTAATTCTATAGGAAGGCCCTCTGCTGCTGCATGTGTGCTGAATCCTGTAACCCCACAGCTCAGAGCTGATGCTCACTGCTGCCTCACTTGGCTTTCCTACAGGAGTTCTAGCATCAGGCACATCCAAAAGCAGTAACTCAGCCCGCAGTAGTTTCTTCATATGTGCAAAAGGCATTAGTAATTTAACAGCTTTCCCTCCCTATTCTGCAATAAATGCCATTAAAACTTTAATTCTAGAGAGGATAATAGTCATGAAGCTTTTATAGTGCATAGCATATTCTTATGTGTTTGGTACAAGTTTTCAGTTTGTTTCTAGTTTTTCTTTTGATGTGTCATATGATGACAACTGAGAAAACCACTGTCTGGCTCTAAACTCATCTGAGCCCTTAGTGTTTTATTCAAGATAACAGACTGACTTGCATAGTTTAAGTTAAGAATGTGCTCAAACTGCTGTTTGAGCCAACATATCTTTAGTTCACTGTCCTCTAAAACAATATGAAGTTGGCCTGATGAGTAAGCATAGTATAAAGTCTGCCCACATTTGTATCTTAGCAGGCTTAATTGAAGTGTTTTACAACTGGCTGGATGCTACAAATGCATAAGTTCGCAGAACTGCACAGACTATTGAACCTTAGCTTTTAACTCAAAAGAAAGGTTTTCCTTTAGAAGAAAAATATAGTAAGTAAGACAGATGTGGGAACACCAGCAAGATACTTGTACAAGCTGTTACTCAATGTCACTGTGTGAAAAGACCTGGACATAAGATGCCCAAATCATTATCCTCATGAGTTTGCAATCTAAAACTATTAAACACAGAGATTATGGTCCCCCTGAAATGACTGGGAAGAGCTCTGACAGGCTTCAGCAGGGGCAGCTTGACACAATAAGTGTTCAGTTCGGGAAAGTCCTACCAACATTAATTACCTGCCAACATGACTGACCTGCACAGCCAGTGACTACCTGTTTCCAAACCCCATTTTTCTCTGCTGAGATTTCTGTTCCTTCTGTAACTGCAAGGAATAAAGGGATCACCTGAGCGACAGCAAACAATACCAAATAGGATAGGTTCTGCAGGATCACCACACCATACAGACCATGTGATGGACTTACAAACCAAAATCACTCTGCAACTTCCTGCCTTCTTTGTTTTAAATGAAGGCCCAAATTTGTCTCAAATGTTCTCATATATACTATTAGGCAAAGCCATTTGTTATTGTTTATGCTATTCTCACATTTTATTATTAACACATTGGCTTCTGTGTGATTAAGAAGCTTAGCTTTTTATGCATTTTAAAAAAGCAGAGCAAACCAGGCTTGTGGTTGAAGTTACAAGTGCAGTCCTATGGGATAAAGCACACATCCTTCATCCTGCCCCTGTGAGGTCTCAACCTCCCTCCTCAAACACAAAACCAAACAAGTGTACTATAAAAATGAAAGTAAGAACTACCGAACAAAGCCTTTTAAAACCTCAGTTTGATCTCACTAGTGTGATTAGGAGCAGCTACGTTGCATGCTATTATCATGACTGGCTTGCTTTGCCTTACAATGGCATGTGTTATCTGACTCTCAAAGATCCTCTAATTTTTGTTCAGAAATTTTCTCTCAATGGATTTAACAGTGAGACATTTTTCTACTTGCCTTACTATCACTTCCCAAAAAGTGAGTTTGTCATTTGAAGACTAATTAGTATTTTTGGACATTCAGGACATTTCTCTAAGCATCACTTCCAAGAAATACTTCTATGGCCTCAGAAAAAGACTTACAGACAACACTGTCTGCTCCAGACAAAGTTCAGTGCCCTTATTCTGAAAAGCATGAACATCCTTGAAATGCTCAAATGGGGCGGCTGCAACAAACTCCCCAGCAGCAGGAAGGTCCAGCAGTCGCAGTTTACTCTGCTCCATATCATGTGCTGCCAGCACTGGCACATAACTGACCTCTTGATTCTCACAGAGATAACTACCAGAGTGAGTGCTACAGGCCCCTGTGTGCCTGGGAATGGTGAACACCATTACCTGCCAGCTGCTCCTGTGGGGTATGAACCGTTTGTCTCCTCCTGCCCCACTCCTGCTTCATTGGTACTGAAAATAAAGCTTAACCTACCTTCTTCTGACACATGCTACATGCTTTAAGTTTGTAGTGATGAACTTAAAGAGGAAATCTTTAAAAATTTAAGTATCAAATGGCTTAACAACAAAATTACCCTGCGTATCAGGATGGCGGGGGGGGGGGGCAAAGGTGATAACCATGTTGTTTATGCAATCAAATGATAATCTGAGAGATCATAAAGGTTATTTTTATAGGAAAAATACCTATTGCAGGCTAAAATCTCCCACGTGTCCACTGTACCACCTGCAACAACTATTTCTGACAATCTGGGGCACAGAGCCAGCCCAGGGCACCTCTGTCAGCACCAGAGGTGTGCTGCTGAGGCAGGGCCCCACACCATGTCAGGGGACACCATGGAGGAGACAGGCACCCAGCCACCACAATCGCCTCAGCAGCCAAAGCCCAACCCTGGCCATGGTGGATAAGCAGTCCCTACCGTCAGTGGGCCAAAGGCAGGCAGGTCAGCCACCACATCCTCTCTGGCACCCCACAGCTCTGCTGACACTCACTGGCAGCCGGGTGCTGAGGCAGACAAGGCCGGTTCTGGCCGCCTCAGAGGACCCAGCTCCGCCCCTCTGGGAGGCTGTCACCACTGGACAAGGCCGGCCTATCACAAAAGCGTCAGTATATGGAGATTATTTCCTAACTGCTCGCACTTTTACAGTACAGAAATGTTCTCAGAGTAACAGTGGGGAGAAGCCCAGCTCCACCAGCAATGGTGGAGCTTTTGGGATTCAGAGGAACAAATGCTGCTTTGAACACACTGCCCCGCCGCCAAACATTAGCTGATAAAATGCACAAGCTCAAAGCAAAGAAAACCCGAGCAGAACAAAAACCCAACACTATTTGTAAAAGATTACAGCCTTTTCAACCACATTTTGAAATATTTTTCATGAAGGTGTGTAGCTCTGTCCCAAAGCCTCTGAATTCTTTATACCGCTATTTATTTTAGTAAGAGGCCCCAAAGCTTTATTTAATAAGGAAGCTGCTTCTAATTTTCAGCTTGGTTTTTACTGATTACCTGATACACATTTGCTGAGGTTGACTTTCCTCTGCAATAATACTTTTAACCCTGTACAGTCTAAGCTCAACATACAGATACCAATGCAGTTATCTATCTTTTGTCTCCATTTATCCTTAATATAGTTAGAAGCAGATATTTAATCTAATAATTTTCCATGCTACTGTTTGCCACTCTGCTTCAGAGGCAAGTAAAAGGCACTTCACTTTAAACAGCCAAAATAATTAAAGAGCAAACCCAAGCTGCCTGCTCTTCCCCACTGCACGGGTGTGTGCCTCTCCATTTCTTACAGAAGTCAAGTTTGTTTCTGTATTTCACTGAAATTACTCCCTTTTGCCCCAAGCTCCCTCTTCCCTCTCTCAGAAATAATCATGCACTAAATCTTGGTGGGTTCTCTGCTGGCATTGGCTTTTCTGGAGCATTCTTGCTCTTCGCCAAAACGAAGCCTCAGCTAAACATCAGTTCAGTAGCTGCTGAATTAAATCACTGGTTCTCATTACTAAAAAATCTGCAAGTATTAACTGTTACTTCCAGCACAACAGAGTTGTGGAAATATCTCTATACTACTGCTCGCAAATTCTTTTTCTATTTGTACACTGATATTACTGTTCAAAGTGTCCTTTGTTCTTTGCTAAGCAAGGTAAACCCCAAGCCAAGAAACTGCATCCTTTTAAGTTACACTTAAGAACGCTGCCAAAACAAGGCTCTAAATAACTATTTATACCTCCTCCCACTATGCAAAACAGCTTCTTTTGAAAAGGAAGACTACAAAAAATCTATCCAACCCAAATTAAAATAATTTTGCAAGCCTTCATTCAGTCAAACACAGTTTCATGTAAAATACTTTGTATTAAATTGGTCAACTTAACAAGTGTCTTTATTAAGTCTGCCTTCACCACAGACACATATATACATGTTATGTTATGTTAGCTCTCAACATCCTTATTCCCCAGCCCGTTCTTGTAACCTCTGTTTTGTGTCAGTTTTTCACTGTTCCTTCATGTGCGAACTACTCAAACTCCTCTGCACTGCATGTGACTCTGGAAAAGGATCATCATCTCTTTAAAGTAATCTGAACTCAGTTAACAAATTGGCATATTTTCAGTATTAAACCACCAAGTTCTCTAAGAACTCTGTATGCCCAGAAAGGATTACAAACAACAGTTTATCTGTCATTTGCCGCGCATTTTTTTCTGCTTACCTGTCCAAGGATTTTCCTTGTTTGCTTGTAAAGAAAAGCAGACACGTGAATATGCACAATGCCTGATTCTTCCTGTGCACATACACATATTTGATACATTTTCCCTTCAATTATATGATTCCACTTTTTTTCACTAGAGCCAATACAATTAAGTGCAAGATCAGTAAGTGCACTGGGAAGAAATCCAGGTGAACCAGTAATATCCTCCCCTCAGATATGATGCTGGCAGGGTAGAACTTTGCTTTGCAGAAAACATGGCAGAAACTTCTTGTGTTTGTTTTTTTCCTTATGATGCTTGACCACGCCAAGGTTAGCAGCAACATGGTTTTTAGGCTGAAGGGCATGCATCCCTGTGCACATCCCAGGCTCATGTGTGCTTTGTCACTGGTGCACACAAGCAGGCAGAGGGACAGTAAGGAGATGCAAAAGCCTAAGTCCCCACCTAAAGCACTTCCCAAGAGGCTCAGCAGAGCCTATCAGCAGGGGTTGCTTTATCACCAGGATGGGTGTGCTGCTTGTTAAAGGAACTATTTTCCCTGAACTATCTAGGAAAGGGCACACTCCCTAAGCTTTTTCACTCTGTAAGCTACAGTCTAGTACAGGTATTGCCAGTTCAGGGTGGTTTGTGACAGAATGATGTCTGCCAAAGAGCAAGAGGAGGAATAGGATATATGAAGTACTTATTAGTCAGAAGCATTTCAGAAGACTGCAGTTAACAGCATCTGTGCTGCTTCTATCCACTTGTGACAAAGGGATGCGTGAACTACAAAGCAAGAGTTGTACTAAAGGCTACAAAAGCTTCCAAAAACCTCACTGACTACCTGCTCCACTAAAAATAACTCTTCATCTACATATCTTTCATTGGGATATCTCATTTTAGAAGTGAAATCTATAGAAATGTGACTATAGTGCTGTTGACCACAGACCTAACCAATTTGAAAACTGGTTTCCAACTCTTCATGTAATCCAACAGCAACAGCAAAAACCTGCACTGAAGAAATTCATGTATAGGTATGCTGTGCTCAAATCTGTTACCAGCTATTGCTTTTATATCCAAGTCAGAGATGTATGTACTTGGAACACAAGGAACAAATCTCCTCAGTCTTCATATAAGTTATCCTAAAGTCCAGTTATTCAGGTAGCATTGCAATTTTAATTAATTACCAGTTATCCTCACCTAACAGCTGAGAACTGTTTTCAAATACCCACATGCACCATGAAACACAAATTCCCAACCAGTACTTAGCTTTTCAGCACAACTCTCTAAGTGATAACACATTTAAACCACTAAGTAACACTGCTGGGTTTGTGGTGTGGGGTTTTTTTTGGTTGGTTGGTTTTAGTATCTTAAATGTAAACACATCTTTTAACATCATTAGACATTTAATTAACAGAAACTCTATGGGTCTCTGGCAAAACAATCAAAATAATTTTTAATAGCTAAAGACTACCCCAGAGTAAGTATTTACATGACAAATTAGGAAAGAAAAATTATTCTGCAAAATTAAACCACTAAAATTCCATTAAGCAGCATTTTGTACCATCCCACAGACTTGATTATTCCCAGAACATAGAATGTGAGATTAATGTTGGTTTACTCCATTTTATATGCCAAATTATTTTAACAGCTCACTTTACAGCCTTTGGGCCACATGACCAGAAGAGCACTTAGAAATCGCAATAGATGGCTATTTCCAGTGCTGAAAATACTTGTTGATCTGTCAAGAGTTAGAATGGCTTGGTGACATTTTTTTAAAACCTGACCACACAATACCACAACTTCAGCCACACATCACTAGTTCCCTTCTGCTTTGCCTATGCATCTTTTTATGTTATATATACTCTTGAAACAGGCAGCAAGAAGTACTACATCAGCTGAGGGCTTGTCCGGTTTTCCAGCAAGAACTGATTCTCTTCCAAGTATCAGACATAAACTCTATTTGATTGCCCATAATCAGGATTATTACCCCAAGTGAGGATTCTTGGGACCAGAAGCAAGATAAAAGACATGCCAGACACTCCCAGTCTCTCTGCAGCCGTGCGTCCCAGCTAAAGGGACTGCTTTAAAATGGAACAAGGCATTTGTGAGCAATTTCTGTAGAATGGCAAACTTCAAGATTTTACTTGAAATTAAATTTCTGACTTTGTCTCATTATTAAGAAGAAAACTGCAGAGCCTGCCTTATGCTTGGAACAGTCCCCTACAATGGTAGAAATATTTACCCCAGACACTTCACTGGACAATGCCCTGTTGGTCTTAAAGACCTCAGGCATGAAGAAAGTAAGGTTACGGGTTGAACAACACATCAAAGTGCAGAGGAAAAATCCAAGACTGAACTATTTCAGAGGCACCAAACTGACGCAGCAGCAGGACTACCTGGAACACAGCCTAGAAACAGTTGCAGGCAAGGATTAAGGACAGTATTTTGGCCTGAGTCATTCTGCTGGGCTTCCTGATACCAGGTCACAGCTGCTGCCCTCCTTAATAAAATACCACATTGTTAATGAGTCACACTATAATAGGTATTTGGGAGGCAGTTATGTTTCTTCGCGACTGGGATAAATTTTTGATGGCTGGTTTTAATTTGACATATTTTTTCCCCCTTATTATGACAAAAGTAGAAAATATTTGTTCAGATTAATTCCCTCATCCTTTGGACAACAGAGCAGAAAATGCAAAAGCCAGGAAAAATTCCGCAGCATGCATCTCCTAGTATGTGGGGTGATACATAAATAGCAAATAAGTATCAGCAGAAGAATGAATACTAATGAGCAGAATGTAATTAATGTCTCAGATCTTCTGGTCTTTAAGTAAAGACATATCTGTCACCACAAGATGTTTTACAAACATTAGCAAACTAATGGGCAATGTAATACATCATTTGAGAAGAGATAAGAGAAAGAGGTGCCGGCCCATAGCTCAGGACATCACAAGGCACTAGATACTGCAGACTTCTTTTCTATTCTTTAATTTGCATTGTCAACCTAACCCAGAATTACAAAGCTATTTACCCAATAATTAACTAATCCAGGGCATCTTCTCAGAAAAGCATTTGTTTGGGATACAACTAAATTAAAAAGTTCAGAAGTGTTTCCCACATCTCTTTTTCATACTAATCATGCATTTTTTTCCTAGCTTTAAACTTCAGCTGCTATTCAACAGATCTTATATAACACACTGACATTACTATTACTTTCTTTTCTACATAAAAATAAGCTGGCATTTCATTATTATTTCTTAGCATTCATTTACTGTGAAGGCATTTTAAATATTTTGTCCTTAATGGTGATAATAAAAATCCAACTTAGTAAGTATTTTAGATGCAGGAAAAACTCCAATTAATAGCCGTTTAATTAATTTGGCAGCTAGACCCATGGCAGATTTCACAAGGGGCTGAAGCTCAATTTTAGTAACAAGAGTAAGAATATTTGCCCCAGAATTATCAGCTAGATGTTCAGTGGATCAATTATAATAATTAAACAGACAAGACTAAGACAACCGATATCAATAACTATGTCAATATGTTAATAAAGTCACAAATGCCACCTCACCTCCCAGGGTTAATATAAACGATAACGTAGCTGGATATTTCACGGCTGCACTGCTGACTGAAGCAGTAAGTTATCACAGTTACAGCGAGCAGCATATAATTCACTACAAGCTTACAGGAGAACCCAAGAAAAATAAAGAAATCCCAGCCAAGCTCCTGGGTATCGATGGCTCTGGTGATCCCAGTGCCTGGAAATGCAAGGAGCACCTGGCAAAGCCATTGCAAGCTGGCTGCATCTGGGAAACGGCAGTGCTGGGACTTGCAAAGCAAAAACACACAGACCTGTACCATGAGGTTTGTTGGGTTTACCCCCACCTTCTTATTCAGCTTTAATGCTACATACTACTGCAGAGCTCATGCCCATGGTCGAGCAGGGTAAGGCTGCTCGAAGCACCCACAGCACCTGGACCGAGATGAGATGGCTGTATTGGACCTGTGCACCCACGAGTCACAGACTGTGTCGGCCTATTCAGGGGAGAGGAAGACCGATTGCCAATGTGCCTGCCAGTCCTCTGCATTTACATGTCAGTGGGCTGCAGCAGCTCACGGCACTACTCCTGACAGACTGGGTAAGGAGCCTAGCAGCCCATGCCTAAAAACATAGGAACTGCAAAGGAGTTGCCCTAGCATAGGGGTAAGGGTGAATGAACATCATTCTTCTGATGCTATAAAGGAGCCTGTGTAAACTCTGATATCAGGGTTCCTATGTCAGGAGTGACAGATTATCTTATGCATTAGTTTTAAAAGTGTATTTTTAGCTTAGAGGAAGGGCAAAGGGATTTTTTAAAACATTCAGTAGTTTTGAGAATGTGAAAGCAAACACCAGTCTGATGCTGCTTGGTGATGCACGGTCCAGCAACTCAATGATTTCAAATAGAATGTTTCATTGAAGTGATCAACACTGAAGAAATGAGAGAAAGAGAATGGCTCATGGCAAGCCTACACTTGAAGTTACAACTTGTAGAAAGACAGCAATGCATTATCCAAAGGGGATTTCTTGGGAGGACAGCCCTGCCAATCAATACACAGCATGCATATGGAACCAAGGAAACAGACAATACAGTCAAGCTTCTAGAGCAAATGCACACGAAATCCATTAAATTCTCCTTATGTGCTAATGGCACAAAAAACAAGGGGGTCAGAGGTTTCAAGTGAGTACTGCTTCCTAGCTGTATCTGCAGAATTAGGACACATCTAGGATTGGAAGGTTATGACCGTCTAAATATGAAAGTTTAAAATATCCACATCGGGGCTTCATGTATCGCCCCAGGTATTCAAAAGCCCCAATATCCAGAACATGTTACTGTTCCTTATGTTGTCCTGAAGCCTAGATGGTTTGTGATGGGTCAAGATGAACACAAGAATCCAAACAACATGCTTCACAGTATGCTCTGTTCAAGGGCTTGAATACTAAACCCACAGTACTCTGGTTTGAAATGTCAGTCATGCCTTGCACCCGAGAGGCGATCCCACATCCCAGCAACATCCTTCAAGCAACGCTTCCTCCTTTCCCTCCCCACTCAGCATTTGCTTTTCTGCTTAATACACACCTAAGCTTTGCATGGCAGAGAACTAACTTAGACCTTCTAAAGGGAGCAGAGCATAGAGACAACCAAAATTAATACCTAATGCAGGAGCTCAAATCAAATGCCATTGGATCTCAGAGGTTTCTTTCCACAAGCATTTAACTAGTGCACACTAATACACTTCTGTTTGTTTTAATTCACTAATACCTTTTTGGCTGAAGCCTGGTCAAATTCTGCAGAGCTGTAGACAGTGGTGAACTTCTGTTCATTTTTATAATGCAAATAATGATTTGGGCAAAGTAACTGGATAAACCCCAACTTCCAGCGCTATCCTGAAACATGATTCAATTTTCCACTACAACTCTTCAGTTTATTATAAACTTGGTCATAAGAGAAGCATGCAGCCCTCAGAAGGGCATGGTAGTGCTCAAAATGCTTTCGGAGAAAAAGTACCACCAAACTGGAATGTTATTTTGTTTTTAATGTGTGCTCTGGTTCTCTGGTGCTTCTGATACATCTACTGGCAGGGATTGGATACAGTATTTTCTTTGGTGAATTAAAAGTAAATGAAAAATCAAGTATCCAACCTCTCAAGGCCCTTCTACAAGAGCCTTAACACATAAAATACTCACACATGTGGAGTTCAGAGTGTGAAAGATAATTGTATTCAAGTTTGCCCACAAAACATTCACTTACAAGGACTGCAGAATATATACTTGTAGACACAAAAAAACCCCTTGAGTACCATTTGCCAGTTCTTTTTCCTGGCAGCAGACACCGTGGACTTGGCCAGCGTTCCTCAATGCAGCAGAGGCATCAGGCTGGTGAAGCAGCTGCTCTCGCAGGCAGCCCGAGCAGGAGTAGCTGGCCAGCTTCTCCTTCGAGAGGTTTTTGGAAGCCAGCCACCATCAGAGCGGCCTGTTTGTGAGCAGCTCCATTCGATTCTAATGACCTTGGGAATAGATGTCTGAAGTTGAGCACCACTAGAAGAATCCTAAAAACCTCTATACACGTTTGTTAAACAACATAATCTATTGCACCTCTTACTTATTCATACTTCCATCTGTGTAGCTCACCAGTTATAAATATTAAAAGCAGCTATTTAATATAAGTGACCTTTCAGACCAACACAAACAAGTAAGAGAGCTTCTTGCAAGTGCCTGGTGGTAAATCCACAGAAATGGTTGGTTTCCACAGGGCAGCTTCAGCAGATTTTTGCATTTCCAGTTGAAATTTGATATTTTGAGCAGTTCAACCTAGGGCAACATCTTTGAAAATGTGCAGGAACAGGGTCGAGTCACGGAACATTTTGGTCTTATTATTTTACAGGCAGAACTGGTTTCAAACAAATTCAGAAATTCTGATAGGACAGTTGAGAATGGTTGATGCAGACTAAATCCTGTGTGTTTATCCATTTCAGTTCTCCACATACAGTGCTTGTAGTAATCAAAACAAGTCAGAGGCTGCTGTAAGAACACAGAACAAGATGCTACACTCCTCGTAGTTACTAACTAGCTAGGCCAAATAGAAGATATTCAAAGAACTACTTTTTTCCTCCCCATTTTTTTTTCATTATAGGTACAATATTAGCTAAGTTGCAATCATGAAGCTGTATTTTCCCTTCTGTATTTCAATATATTTGAGAAAAGGTGTCTTCACAGCAACAGGTTATTATTTCAAAAGCAAAGTTTTAGACTTGAGATCGGTGTGGTGACATTCTCTACCAGGAGGCTCATTTGCTGAGGACTGGGTCTCAGCCAGCTCTGGTACAGATGTCACCTGGAAGTGCTGATGCTGGTAAAAGAAACAAACCCCCAACAACTGCCCGCCACAACTTGTCTGTTTATAAAGATCCTGGGAACTCTGACTATAGATGCTTACAGACTATATTTTCTTTAAAGTGAAAAGGAATGAAACACTAACCCTCTGAAGCAGTACCTGCTGTTAATCCTTGAGCCAAAATCAGCCTCCTGACCAAGCACGCCAGCTGACCTCTACCCGTTTATAAGAAGTCCAAGTTTGTGCCAATGTTTTTGGAGAGGCAGGCTCTGAACCAGAAGCACAGCCAGGCATACACAGGCAGGATTTATTCCACAAGAAAGAAAAAGAAATTTTAAAAAGATTTTATCAATGCTACTTTAAATTATTTCAGGAAAGAAATACAAAATACTTACATATTTTTAGTACACTCACGAGAACTGTGTATTTTACTTAACAGCCCCCCAGTTTTTAGGCTATAATTAATAACAATTAGAATATATTAATATGAAGATGTTTATTCAGGTATTCCTGAAATTAAAAATAAGAATGCTTCCAAATCAATTTTTTAATATATAATATGCAATTCTATGGGATTATAAACAACAGAAATATTATAATTAATTCTAATTATAAGCCTCTCGAACATAAGTTTGTCTAAAACAATTAGTCTCTTCCCTATGCAAACGTCTGAAAACAGAACGGCACGTTACAGAATAAATTTGTTATATGTTTGTGCAAGCATTGTGGCTTGACAGTAACACCCTGAGCAGTAACCACACCACTGAGACGCATTTCAGTTTAAAGTTTAGAAAATCCAAGCACAAAAAGTCATAACAGCATTATTTAACTTCACCAGCTAACACTACTAAGGGAAAAACAAAAGCTTTAAATAATGAAAAAAAAGAGTGGTTAAAATACAACATTCTTCAACTTTGTTTCTGATGTGAGCTATAAGAACAAAGGACTTGTCAAAGCAGCAATTCTCTGGAGATCCCAAGTGTGGATGGACCCCCACCATGCTTGGCAAGGCCTGTTTTGTCCAGTGGACCAACTGATCCCCGAGCACCAATGGATGCCAAGGAGGGGACAAAAAGAAAGGGAACTGTGTTAGACCCAGAGGCAAAAGAAGTTGGGGAGCTACCACCACCTCTCTCCTGTACCTGAGAGGAGGTTACTGAGGGTGAGGGAGCTGAGCTCCGCCCTGAGGTGCATAGCTGGGGATCGATCGAGGTGGCTGTCACACTGACGCAGGAGAGGTCATTGCTGAACAAGAGAAATCTTTCTTTTCCTCCTGTGAGGATACGTAAGCAAGCAGAGCCTCAGAGCAGCTAGGAAATCTTCAGCTTTGTAGGCTTTCAAGATCTGACTGGACTAACCCTGAGCAAAGTGATCCCACTGCAGTGTTGATCCTGCTTTTGGAGTGGATGACCTCCAAGGTCACTTCACCTTGAACAGTTCTGGGATTTTTACCACACTCTGATACTTCCCCAGTTTCCAGGAACTCGGAGACTCCCTAACCACAGGAGTGTCTTAGAGGTTAATAAGCCTGGGTAAATTTTTCTTCCATGACAGCATCTCTTTAATCTGTATGAACTCAATACCCACTGTGTTCTGCCCACTGCAAAGGTCTGTTCTGCTCTGCAAAGAAAAAACACCTCTATTTCCCTAATCAGCCTGCATTTTCCACTCAGAAGCCATGATTACAGGAGAGGTGGAATGATACCTCTCACTCCATCTCTCAAACTCTCAAGCCTATTGACCTTTTGCAGCCCTCCACCCCATCCCTCAGCCCTGTGCAGGCTGAAGGGCAGAGTAGTTAATTAGTGGTTGCACAGAAGCTGTTTGTCAATCATTTCTGATTCCTTTCTTGTTGTCTTTTACCACTGCAGCACACCATCCACTGTTTTTTTGTTGTTTTGGTTTTTTTTTTTTTTTTTAAGAAATGAAGCAAAGAACATTTTCAGCAAACAGCAGGAGCAGCTGTCCTGCCCCATACAGGTGCCCTCCTAGCAAAAAAGAAAAAAATAAATTGTTTTTCATGGCAGGCTCCACTTTCCTCCCTTATAGGAGGGGGATTATTGAAAGTCCATTAATAAAAATGACAGAAGGAACTTTACCAAGCAAATCATTAGGCTGCAACTTCCAGACAATCATCTTTGGAGGTTCTCATTGCTTCTCTGGCCACGTAGAACAGCAATGAGGACTAGGGCAATATGCCACCTTTGCTAGTCAGAAAGGAAGACAGATGGTACTGGAGGCAGCACTCAAAGTTACAGTAGGTAAATCTGTTCGTTTCTCATAATTGTGGAGGCTGCTCCATTTGCTAGATGCAGTTCAAAACAGCATACCTATTAATTCAGGGGCTGCAGGCCCCAGCTGCATGGGGTATTTTTGTTCTTTTCAAATAATACTGGAAACAAAGATGTTTCCAGTATAAATAAAATATTTTTCTTGCTGGAAACAAACTTTATTTGTTTTCATTTTATTTAAGTGGTAAACTGGGCATTTCTTGTAACATTTACTCCAGCAAGATAATCATTTCAAACTAACTTAAAATGCCAATTCAAAAACTTCAAGTCTAGAATTGCAAATTTATCTGAAGAACACAAGTTTTCAGTTGTGAGACATCTGACCATTCAGCCTTCCTGAAGAGCTATGGCTACACAGTGTTTTTTCTTTATGCTACAGCTGATTCCCCCTAAAAATTAATGGGAAAAAATATTATCGCCTTTAGGATTATATTTCAGTTAATAACGTGGAGCTGAGGCATATCATATCGCATGCTTTGTCAGAGAGGCAAGCACGTCCTTCTGCCTTTGTACAGGCCCAAACTTGAGAACTAATACAGTTCAGTCTGTGAAAGTTCATCTAAAAGAACTTTAATGTCTGCAAGCCACTCTCAGTCTTTCACTCTTGAGGAAGATTCCAAAGATATACGTGGATTGCTTATGTAGGACAAAATCGACACTTTGCTAAGATCGCTGAGAGAAATCCATGGAAAGAACAAACCCAGCAGGCTCCTGAGGTAGCTCAGCAAGCTTGAGAAATCCTACAAAAAGCCTCATCTGGCGTCTTACAGCAGAGGCTGAGCTGAATGAAGGTCATGTCTTGCGAGGGAATGGCAAAGAATGAGAGGTGGGGTTTTTCCTTTCCATCAGCACTGCATGCTCTCCTCTGAGGTGCCTGCACAGACTGCATGGCCAGCTTAGAACGTTAATGGAGAAAGAACGTTTCATCGCACAGTTCAGGTGTGAGAAATGTCCTGAAGTCCTAAAAGCATCTCAGCCCAGGTAGAAGTTTATAGACATGGGACAAGGGCATTCAGTGTTTCTTTGGCACATAGCTGAATAACTAAACTGATATGCTTAAACCCAAGCCGATACTCTCCTGTTGGAGGCAAAAAAAGCTTTCTTCAGTATCAGTACAGTCCCAAGGCCTCCCTACTCAAGCCCTTTTTCAGTCTAAGTATTTCTTCATGCTCTAGCTGTACTACCTTAGTACCACCTGTCATGGAAAAAGTCTCTGGGGCTGGGAGTAAACTTACAACTCTCCTGCAGTGCCCATCCATTTCTCCTCCCTGAGTCCCACCCAAGTTTCCCTCTGAGAGATCCAAAAGGTGAATTGAACACAGTAGTGAAGCCCAGCCATGCTGTTCTGGGAGAGGCTGTGACCACATTAGTTTGGGCAAGAAAGGCAAAGGGAAAGATAAAGGCAGCAGGTATCAAACTTGACAGATCTGGTGAGTGTCACACCTACTTTAGCTCAGAAGTGAATGCTTTTGGCAAGTGAAGACTCTTAAATGGCAAGAGCGAGTCATCCGTAGTAGGAAGAATAGAACATACCAGCCTTGCCAGCAGCTCTGAGTTGATCTCTACTTTCTCAATGTATGGTGAACGCTTTGTTACTAAGCTGTGTAGCTTCTCCAGAACGTATAATTAGCTAGCGGCTGGGCTATAAGAGAGGCTTTTAAAAAAAGAAGGATGACAAGTAATTAATGTAGGTGGTTCAGACTTTAGTCTAATTTAAACTGAAGGTTAGTGTCTGTAAAGAAATAAATCTTAAAATTCCCTGAGTGCTATTGTTATTCCACCCAATACAGTGAAAACACCATCGGACTGCTTTTCCTGTCTGGGACAACAGGTGTTCCCACAACTGACAGGCAGCAGCACAACGTATATTAAGGTGCATCCAGTACAATTGGCACGAGCAGGTATGCACAAACCTGCGAAGCGTTTCCCAGTGAAACTGTGTAGCTTTGTACCCAGTGAATACACGAATTACCTTGTTGCTATAACAACACACACTGCCTAGGTGGAGAAACCCAACCGTCGCTGGCAGCTCCGTGTAAATGGGTTCTTGCATGTCAGGCAACGCAGCACAGCGTTACAGGCGCTGCGGCAGCCAAACCAAGCAAAAGTTTCACTTCATATGAAGATCAATTTCAATGCTAATTTCTTTCCTTAGCAGGTGAAGGGAAGAAGCTAGCTGCCTCGGGGAAGGCCAGATGGCCACGCGATCCCGGCTGCTCACCACTGAAGAAAAGAATTAACGTAGACGCGAGCTCTACCAAGGAGCTTTCGCCTTTCCGATGGGTGCAGTGATGATGATGATACGAGTTGTCTTCCGAAACGCAATTATAAGTAGATTTTATGCTGTAGAGCGTAACACCAGGTCTCTCTAACATGAGCTGAGTCACTAAAATGACTCAGTTCTCACTTGCTCTTGTTATTCAGACACTGATACAATACGGCACTTGTCTGCCTTATTTAAGGCGTATTTATAGCAGCTTGAGTCACTGGCTAATGAAAGCTGCCTTTTTCAGAGGAAACATTAGTTCGGAAATCAGTGCACAAAATTCTCACTGAGGTGTACACAGAGACACGGTGAGGTTTCCAGTCGCATCTGAGTCCACACTCCCAATACAAAACTTACTCAGCACTTCCTATTAATCAGGAGTATATGGCATGCCTTCCTTAAGGCCATCTCTGCTCATGTGTATTTAGAAGACTTAAGATAGGTGAATTTAGATAAAACTAGAGAGTTTTTGTATTTTTCATTAACCTTCAACTCCACAGACACCCAGCTACCACTCAGAGGCTTTGTTATGGGACTTTATTAGCACCATGCCCATTGTAGGGCCAACCTCTATCCTCATGTCTCAGAGACAGGACTGGTATATAGGTATGAACAAAATCAGAATGGATACATGGCAATAGAAGAATGAGAACTGAACCTTAGATATGAGCTCAACCTTCCTTCACCAATTTCCACCCCAAAATGTCACAGCTGCATTTAGAAACCTGATGGTAACAGGATATTTCCCTGCATAGAACACAAAACCTTTTGCTGAACAACAGAAGGGAACCTACAATACTTGTTTAGGAACATTTTCTAGATTAAATTAACACCTGTAAGTTAAAAAACAGGAAATTAATTTTAAAAAATTGCTTCTAAACAAAAATTGTCCACGTAACATGCCCATCTCTCTACATCCTAGGCACTGACATAATTCAGGAGGTAATTTTGACATATCAGGCTGGAGAAAAGACTGAAGGGCAAGGTTTCAAAGTGTCCAGTGGCAATAACAACCCAAACTGAAGGGTCATTCTTTCATAACATAGTCCTTGTGAAAAGTTAATGAAAACCTATGATTCCATTTGTAGAAAGAGTTGCTATAAGAATACTGTGAAACAACATAGAATAAGAGGTGACTGAACTGTCTACATACAGAGAAACAGAGTATCACAAATATTGCAACTGGTTGACCAGTTCCAAAAATCCTGCCTGTAAGAAGTGCCCTCCCTGCGGATGCATGTTGCAAGGAGAGATTTGCAACACACAAAACACACAGAAAAGCTTTCCTGTTGCATTACTTCATGCTGTTTGGGTGCAAGTTTTACATGTACCTTTTCCTGTTAACCTGGGGCAAAAGAAATTAAAATGTACCAAGTGTCCAGAGTCACAGCAGCAGAATGTTCTCCTGCCCAGACCCTGAGCTGCTCAAGGCATGAAACTGAAGCACAAGATGGTGTTGTCGGCCAGATTTTGGCATTTATTTATTTATTTTAGTATACTTAGAGATGCCTAGCACAGAGACTGCCTTGCAATATTTTCAGTGCTTCCTGCTTCCAGCAGCAAAGAAGAAACAGGGTTATTTTCATGATGACAAAATTAGAAATGTGGTTATGAAGGGTTTGTTTCTTCCACTTGACTCTCATCTTCCTTTCTCCTTCTGCTTTGAATAGGATCAGATGTGGAAGCATTTTGTTCTAACAGAACCAGTTCATCTACCAAAGTGCCTTCAGAGGCTTTTACAAATACTGGCTTCTCCCTCCTTAACAGGAAGCATGAAAGTACCAGGTATTTTCAAATCAGCATGAAGCAAACTAGGGAAGTCACATTATATCACAAGAAACCTCTATAACTGGTACCAGACATACTGAATAAAATAGATACAGCTCCTCAGGAGAGTCAGGGAACTGACAAAGTGTTTTGGTTTGGTTTTCAGTATAAAAAGATGCTGTTACAGTAGGTATTCCTTTCAGCTGATTATTAAGGGCTATTTAATCAAGACCACAGTATTCATAAGTTAAAGAACCTGGCAGGTTTCAATAACAGATATTTCAGAGAAATATTCCTATCATCTTTTATGCGCTACTATTAAGTAAAGCAACTTCCTCCCCCCATCTTCTTCATGCTGTGTATGTCAAACATTTTAGTCCACTAGTTAAAGGTCATCCTAAAAAAACCAACCTAGATATTCAGCATAAAATCCAAAATTGAAGATTCAAACCCCAGTCTGATGAGCTGAAGGTTATTCATGGTGTACATATGTTTCACAAGCCAAAGTATCTTAAACTTTTTCTAAGTTGACTCTTCTCTTACATGAGGCATCTGCTGAAAGGAAGCAGATGAACAGCCTGGTTTATGCGAAACCCAACGCTCCTTGCGGCGCCAGCACGTTATAAATAACCCTGTGGTGAGTCAGCAGCGGAGCCCCTCGCGCGTACAAGTCTTGTCAAGACAACACCTTGAATGAAGTGATTTAGTGACACGAAGCGCTATTCCCTCACTGTCCGTGTCCCGGTAAGGTTTTGTGTTTCAAAGCTCATCTCAGGTAACGAAGGGGCTTTTCTAGGGCTGAGACCCCATCATGGGGGGGCTGCAGCTTGACTTGGAGGCGGGGGCCGGAGCCTGCCCAGAGCGCAGTTCCCTCGCTGCATCCAGAAGAGGGCAATGTCTTGCTTCGGAAATGATTTCCTGGTCCAATCGGGCGCTCGGGAAAAGAAACTGTACGCAGGCAGGAATAAATAGCAGAATAGGAAAAGCACAAGCAAATATCCTGAAAGGAAGCTAAGAGAGCCTGATTCGGTTTAATTTTGCTCATTTCCAGCCAACACTGGGGCTATCCAGAGTAACGACATCTGAACTTCGCACTACAAGAGAGCACAGGATCACAGAATTGTAGGGGTTGGAAGGGACCTCAAGAGATCATTGAATCCAACCTGACAAATCTCACCCAGCAAGGAAGCACTTCACTGTTTCTGACCCAACAAACATTTAACCAAGAGTTTCCAAATCCAAATACTAGTTAACTTGATGGAAAACACTGTTATCCCAGGTCAGGGCTGGCATGATCCCAGCACTTCATGCACCTTTGGAGAGGCTGAGGCTCCCACTAATGCAGGGAGAAACACAAGGAAACTGTTCTTCTTTTTCATTAGAGACTAATAGGGAAGGATCAACGCTAGATGCTTAAAAGGAAGTCCTCTGTAAGGGACTCATGGTCAGGTGGAATGAGCCCAGAAAGCCAACACAGAAGTGCCAGTTGAATTAAGATAAATTAATTCATCTTGTGCCATTTTTCTGGGATGTTTGTAGTGTGGGAGAAGTAGGTAAGTGCAAACTCTTGTTTTAGAAATGGTAAGATCTGACTGATACTTTTTTATTAACTTTGGTTGGGATACTTTGAAATCAGTTTGGAAACTTCCACTGGAAAATGCTGTAAGAAGAAGGCTTTGTAGGCAGATATCTAAAAATTTAGACTTTGAGGTTTTGAGATGAAAATATTTTCAAAATCCATTCAACTACAGAATTCTATCAAATAAATCTAAGCTTTGGAGAGAAATGAAGAAACTCAAAAGACAATGAAAAGCCTCCTCCATTAAATCAGAGCCAGCAGAGTGGGATCCCAAGGAACCCATCCAAACGTTTAGTACAAGAAATCAGTGCAGCTGACCCACTCTGGACCTGAAGCAACTGACGGATGACTACAGCTGTAGCATCAGTCCAATTCATGATTAAGCTCTGCAAATCAAATCAAAAACTTTTCCATATTGGTAGAACAGTTTAAACATTGAGAGTACTAGATCCTGTCAGCCAGGGTGGTTGGTTTGGCGGTTTTGCCTGGTTTGGGGTGGAGGGGTTGGTTTGGTGGGGTTTTTTGTTTATTTAAAAGCAGAAGCAAAAATTCTCAGAAGTGTGACTGCCAGAGCTGCCTTGAGACATCACAACTGCTAGAATGGCATTATAAAAATCGATCACTTTTCACAGCACAGTAAACCACCACAGCGGTGCCTCTGGTGCATTTCAAGGGCTGAAAAAGCATTGTAAAGAGCGATGAACTTCAATTCCATGAGGTTATAACTTGTTGAATGAAGCTACAATACCCTAAATTCCACAAAACTTCCTGTTTCAAGTAAGGACTGAATGGAAATGGGAAATTTTTACATTCTAACATAGTTTTGGCATAGGCAAGTCTCCCAGCAAGCTCTCTAGCCAGGCTTATAAAAGAGCTTACACAACAACTTCTAAGCAGAGCAGGGAAATGAACTTAATAGTTAATCCTTAGGCTGACTTAAGTTGATACGAAACCATCTGAGGGAGCTGGACCTTGTCTTCCTTCCTTGGAAAAGGGCCATTAATCCATTGCCAATCTCCAAGCTGCCTAAAGACATGCTGCAGCTGTGGCGAGCAGCAGCCTCAGATGTGCCAGCAGAAAACAGTTATTCACTGGAACTCGTAACGAGCATTCCCTGATCTTTCAGTAGTAGGACCTCCCAGGTCTCTGTTATTTTATTGGGTCCTTACCATTTTACTCTGCCTGTGCTGATCAGCATTTCTACTCACGTAAAGGGAAACAAAGCACCAGTTCTCCTTTGGTTCGGATTCCCTATTAACCTGTGTGCTGCCTCCTGATACCAACCAGAACCCCAGCTCCTCTTTGTAACCATCCTCTTGGCAGTGCTCTGCTGACTGCAGCGATAGTCTGGGGAAACAGATCCTATCGTGACCGGGACATTCAGGATTCAAAGCACAGCACTTGGAGGTAAAGGTACAGTGCGTGGGCAGGCAGCAGCTTCAATGCTTTCTCTCACCCTGGACACAAAGGGCCAGGCGTGGGAAAGCTTAGATCTAAGCTGGATCCGACCTACAGATGTTGGGGGGGGCTTTGAGTTCACAGAAGTTAAAGCTTCCCAAAGGTGTTACTGCTGCTCTCTCAGCGCCTAAACCAAGTGAGGTTACCAAGATCACCTCTCGGTATTTGGGGGTTGGGGGCTTCTTCAGTTGACTTATGCACACAGATTTATGTACCTTATGGACTTGAGATACTGAGCTTCAGCAGGATTGCCACACACACACACACAGAGCACGTTATGTCGCATTACCACCACTAACAAGCATACTGGGATGCAAGGGCCTAGAATTCAATGAGGGAAACAAGCTTCTCCATGGACCTGGACAGAAACTGACCACACAGTAAGCAAACCTCTGTAGCAACTCCCCATTCCCCCAGCACTACCAGATCAGACACTCTGCAGCAAGCAATGGGATGTCCATGGCGAGACATTTCTCACAAGGTGAGAAAGCAGCTGCCTGCCAGCATCAGGGTTCCCGTGGGGCTCACACAGGGCAGGGCACAGAGGGGAGAGGACCACTGCCCGGAAACACCACCGGCTGAAGTCCCATAGCCCTTGCAGGCTGGCAAACTGGCAGCAGCACAGCTCACTGCTAACATTTACACACCTGTAGAGAGTAACCGCAGATGTGATGGCCGGCATAAAGGGCGACCAAGCCATGTATAGCTGTGAGCCACTGCAAGGTGCCTCTGTGTCTGGGTTGAGGCTCTGAACACTGGTGGATTGCTGAGTACTGTGGAAGGCATTGCTGCCCAGCCCACAAAACCCTGCACCCCTTTTGTCCTGCTCATGCTCAAGACATAGATTGTCACCTAAAAACACAACTAGCTTCCTTTTACTGTATGCACAGCAACTCAGGGCAATCAGCCAAAGTGACCAGGTCATGGAGAAGATGCCAGTTCCCTGTGACATTCCATGCTTGGCAGAGGACAACATCCCTCCAATAACAACACATCGCTGCAGTTGGTGCCATAGACCTAAACTCCAGTTACATAAAACTTCAGTAAAGCTTCCACAAACCCAAACTAAGTCATTTAGAATCGATAAGTAACTTCAAGTACTTAAATTGATGAAAGTAATGAAGCCAAAGTGTTTGCTTCAATGCAAAGCTAGAGAGCGTGACCATTCCTTAGCAGAGGGGCTGTGTGTGATAAGAGAGCAACCTGAGCAAGAACCGGCCTATGGCACACGCGTGGGAACGCAAACATACCTGACATGTTTTGGACATGCCTCAAATGTGTACAGCGTCCTGCAATGACACTCAGGAGAGCAAAAAGGAAAGGTAAAGAACAAAGTGCTTTGTTTAATAGATAACTTCACCGCTCTGTAGGGAGCAGTTGTTAGAGGTGTGGACTCTTCACCTAGCTCAACATCCATCACAACAAGACATCAAAGGACAGAGAAGATACTAACCTCAAAAAGAAACATACTTTATATCACCTTTTAACAGAAAAGATGCATTACAGTGCTTCAAGGCCCCCTACAACCCTATCAGCAGCCCACTGCATGTGGTGTTTTCACCCCTCTCCAGTAACTCAGAATTTCATCTTGCAGGCACAGAGGGAGACACAAATACCAGAGTGGAAGCAACATATGATCTGCGTCTCTACAGACCCTTTCAGAAGGAGGGTGAAGCCTCCAATGAGGAAGGTGTGTTTCTGCCCACCATATGCTTTGTACATGTGATTACAAAGTGCTTGGAAAGATTTGGGAGGTATGGGAGGGCTGATTGCCAGGCTTTTATACCCTGCACTATAAAGCAGTGTGAAAAGTTTGGTGGGTACTGCAATGTTTTCCTCCATGTTTAATTTTTTTTCCAAACCATGCTGGATATGGCTCACTGGGGGAAAAAGAAGAATCAAAATGCAGGCAAAAGCTCTTTTATTCTGCTGCTTTCCTTTGAGTACAGCTGCCCCATACTACTAAGAGAGGAAGCAGCACAACTCAGTGCACACTCAGCTCTCCGAACGCACTACTGGGACTGGTGACTGACTTGAAATACTAACACTGCCTCTAGCACAACGTCCTATCGGTCAGAAAAGCATCTACCCGAGCTTTTAATTACTCACCCCTTCTACTGTGAGTTTGTTACACTACTTGATATAACAACACACTCTGCATTTACTACGCGTAAATGCTAGCAAAATAAATATAATGGTTGTACAAATATTTGACAAGCAACAGCACAGCATTAGAAATGTAAATCCTTCTTGGTGGTTATGACAAGCTCACCCTAATGAGACAGAAAATCATAATAAAAAAAGCAGCAGGGACATGTCCTTTTGTGCAGTAATTATTTACATTTCCTTTCACGTGTGCTAATCTTTGCTACCTTCCCAAGCATTTGCTGTATTTGTTGCAGCAATCAAACTTTAAGATCCAAACATCTTTTCCACTTAACTTTTATCTTTATAAGGTCTGGCTGGCAGCTTTTTCACAAGGGCAGCTGGCATAAAAGTTACAGACGCGGAAAACGTGCAATCAGCCATGGCATTTCCCACAGCACAATGTTTAAGCGGCATAAAAGAAGCATCATGAATCAAGGAAAATCCGTTTGGCTTTTTGGCTTAAAAGCAGAGGAAGAAAAATGGAATACACCCATCAAGAGGAAAATGGGGTGAGGGCAGGAGAGAGGGGTGTGCAGCTGGAGATGGAAATATATCCTTGCAGGGGAAAACAGTCAGCTTTTTGCCTCCTTAAGGTTGTTATAAAATCAAAAAATCTTTGGAAGTCTGAACATTTCATGTCCCTAAAATCAGACCAAGTCCAGCAGTGCTGGAGCAGGAGCTTTTACTTTCAAACAAAAAGGTTTTCTATTAATTCCCAGTCTAATGGTTGCGGCAAAGACATAAATAGCAGTGCCAGGGAAGCCTGTGAGGTTTTAAACCCAAGTAAGGTTGGGATCACTTAAAGGTCACTTAAGAGGTATATGTCCCCCATCTTGATCACCCCTCCTGCTCACTGCATACATCCCCACACCAAGCATAAGAAATCCAAAGGCACAGAGCCCCAAGGAACACAGGCAACCCTGCTATCAGCCTGTGAAAGGCAACACACAGCCAAAAGGTGCAAGAGAAAACCAGCCACTTCTGAAGAACAGATGTGGAAACAGAAACAAAGTGACTTTCCCCCAGGCAACTGTCTTGACTCCTGGGAAAAACACCTGAGGAGATGGACTCTATATCTGGCAATGACCAAACCTACCAACAGACCTGAGGCAAGGCAAGGCAAACTAAACTGCTTTTGGATTTAATTCCTTTCCTACCTCCTCCTATTTTTCAAACACTTCTGGGTTGACACATTCTGTTGGGCACAATTAAGCAGCTGTCTGTCAAACCCCAGTAGGCACAGGACATGTAAACAGCCCACTGTAATAAATGCAGGAGGCCTGCTTCGGTCAAGGCCTGCGTTTCAGGAGAGAGGAGGGCTGGCAGGACAGGCTGTCTTGATACAGGACTGACTGCTACAGGAACAAAAGGCAGCAGAAACTCTTCTGACCAAAGTTAGGCTGTTCAGTGCTAAGCCAGCGAGTCTCCACCGGCTGCTTAACCAGCACGTTTGGGCTGATGTACAAACACAAGCCAAGGAAAAGATTTGTCAGGAACAACATGAGAGTCTGTCTCTCACCAAGTGGTACATAATTCTCCGAAATAACTCTAAACATCTATTTATGTACACAGGTAAATACAAGAAGAGTTTTCTCTATGTGGGATGAATGATCATACCATGAGTTTCCAACATTAATGAAGACTTGGACCAACCATACAAACTGTCATGGATAAACACAACCCATTCCTGAATCTCAGTAGCTGGACTGTAGGCTTAGTTCTTTCTGTGTTGATAAGAGTCACCCATCAATCTTACCCCTGATGGATACAAAGATGTATCACCTGTCAAAAGTCAAATAAATGCTGCAAACCCATTGCTGGGGGAGGAGGGACATTGTGCCCCGCAGAACAGTGGTGACCTGCCGCCTTGGGTATCTCTTCCACTTACAGTTCAGCAAGCAGTTGGAGGATGGGGGGGAGAATGTTCCCCCATCTATACAATTTTCTGTGCTGGTTTACCAGAAGAGTCAGGTTTGATGTCTTAATGTGTGTTGAAGTCACGCAGTGAGATAATCACTAGTAATTTTGCTACTAATTTTTCTACATCCTCTACTGTAAGGTTCCTGCATCAGAACATTAGGTACTGGCGCTCTTCTGTATCAGGGTAGGAAAAGGTGATAATTAAAAGGGCAAATCCATCAAATGACCCACACCTTGTTATCCCCCTCCCCCCCATGTCTGACACAAGTTGCCATTCTCCATTTGGACAATTATCTTTCCTTCCAAGCCATCACCTTTATCACACCTACCAAACAGAAGCCCCAGCTTTATCATTCACCAAGTACTTCTCAGCATAGCAGAAATTGTATTTTTAGCAGCAATTACCCCTCAATCTTCATTAACACTGGAGTTAGCCTTTAATCCTGGCTGACTTGCCTTCATGTTTTGTTGCCAGCCCGAGCCTCCTGTTTGCTAAGTCACCTTCTGTGCTCATTTTGATCCCTGCTCCTGTTACTGCTCCAGCAGTTTGTGCTGCTTCTCTTTGGGCAGCACTAGGTCGCTGAACACCCACATTTCTTGTCTTTATGTGGTAAAGGAGAAGGCGCTGTTTTGTCTGAAATAGCTTCACTTCTGACTTCCCAACATGATGCACGGACACAGCGACTCCTGTGGGAGACCACCCTGCTAGAAAGCACTGCTGTGTTCTTTAATGACCTGATGTTAATCATTCCTTCCATGAGAATGTTGATCTTTGCCACAAAAATAAACACTTAGGGAGCTGAGAACAAAGCACTTTATGCAATTTGACACCCTACAGCTATCTTAAAGCTGGGAGGAAGCTCTAGAAGCAAATCAAACTTTCTGTGTGCTGCTTTAAACTCATTTACACATGGAGGAGTTAAACAAAAGCGGTATCAATCCTGAAAAGGTGTTTGGAAAAGAAACTTTAGTTGTAATTGGGTTTCTTATACTAAAATTACCATGTAATCACATAAACATTAACAACTCCTCTACCTGTCTCATGCGGAGGCTTCCACTGTTCCCCGGCATGACAGCATCTCTGCACTCCAAGGCATGAAACCTGAAGGCACTATTAGCCACCAGCACTATCATTTTGTTATAATAGGATCCCCCCATTTTAGAAAGCACTGAAATCATAATTTCAGACTCACAAAAGAGCCATGAGTTTTCTGTTGTGTTCCTTTATTACCTGCTCCTTTCTTCACGGGACACAAACCCACATCACCTGCGGATCACTGAGGCAGCACTATTTCATGTTATCGACTCACTACCCACATGTACCAAATCCAGCCTCCTCTCATTACTCTACACAAGCCTCAGACACCACTTTCCTAACTGCATGGAAGTGTTAAGCTACTTACTGCTGCTTTTCTTAAGCTAAGTGCTCCCGTGCTGTCGGGATTTGCAGTGACTGTAATTACCTCACGTAGTGCTACAAACGACACTTTTCTACAGGAATATTGCTTATACATAGGATTTTTTCTGCCTTCTCTCTGGAACTGGATGTTAATGAGCCAGTTAGGTAACAGCTCTCATAGTACTTGGACAGCATGTGGGCCTCCTACTTTTCTTTTAGCCCAGTTTCCACAACCCAAGCAGGCCAGGAAGTGTGGAGGGCATGACACTCCCACCACCCCCCAGTGTGGCTTTGTCATACCCTTGAGAAGCTCGTACTTTTGCTTCAAAGTTACAGGCCAGTTTTCAAAATCAACTGGAGACAAACAGCTTTCCAGATTCAATCATTGATCAATACTGGTGTGACCAAGGCCTGGAACTGTACTTTGCTGACCCATATGCCACCTGAAGTCAGCAAAAAAAGGTAAGAACAAAAATACCTGTGTGATCACCATCACATAACCACCTTTTAATTTGCTTTCCTCTCCAAATAAAACAAAACACCCTCAAAAAACTTATACCAGACCCGGGTGCTGTTTGTCACCTGTGTCAGTGGAACGGGACCATGTGCCTGAGAGTTTCTGTCTGTTGTCACAGGAGCCCCTCCTAGTTAATGCTATTAATAACTCAGCGGTTTCGAGTGAAACCTATCTAGTACACAGAGACAAAAATCTGCTCTGAGCAAATTATCTGAAGGCAGATTTGTTACAGACCAGTGTTTGACTGTAGTACCCCATCTCATTAGCAGATGCTGATCCCACTAAGTAATTAGCATGTTTCTTTAGCTCTTAATCCTACAATGATATATAGGAGAGGGAAGCATCCGTGGGAAAGCCACAGCAGCGGCTGGAATGGGTAGTTCTGCAGGAAATTAAACACCAAATTGACCACACGGTACCTAAGCAAACTTCACAGATGTTGAACTTGAAGGAAATACTTGGGCCATTATGGGGTCCACATTTGAGCATTGCCCAGCACAGACCTGGAGAGGACATTCCTTTTCACTGGCCAATTTTAAGTTGTACTCAAACCTAATGCTTCATAGATGCCTTTGCACTATGATGAAGGTTCTAGAAGGGGCTGGTTTGGTCTGGGAGCTTTATCTCCAGCTCTATGACAACAACCACAAGTTGCACACATCTTCTTTGCTTTGCAACTGCTCCGTAACTTTGAGATTTTCAAAGCCTCATAAAACTGTATCAACTTTGCACTTGCCCAGAGCCAACCAAAGGGCCCTTCTTCCACTCTGGCTGGGAACACACTGGCAATATACAGGTCAAAACCGAACACAAAACCTCCTCAGCGCCGTACAGAATACAGCAAATTATAAAACCCCTGAAGCGGCCACAACAGTGGTAGGACTGGAGGGCAGTTTTCTTTGTTCTTCAAGAGAAGGCAGCCAGGTTCTCAGAAGGAAAGGAAATCCAGAACTGAAAACAAGGTTAAGTGCAGAAGGCTTGCCCAGGTGGTTGGAAACCAGTATGAAGAGTTCCAGCGCACTGGGACAGGAACAATTCCTCAGTGAGCAGCTCGAACCCCTTACGCTTCTCTCAAGTTTTCCACGCCCTGGCAATACAGACACATTAAAGGTGGCATAACTGGGTCGGCACCTTCAGCACTTCTGTTCAGAAAGAACTTTTGGCTAAATACCTTTGAAATTAATTAATAATGGATAAATGTAATTGTAGCATATAGGTTAAAATTCCTACTACCAATACGAAGCCACCTGAAAGTCAAGCAAAGGTAACTCAATTTCTAAGAATCTTCCTTTCCAAATATCTCTTGTAATCAAAACAAGAAAACCCCACTCATGATTTGTGACTTGTTGGATATCGATCAAGACTTGGCTATTATCATCATCATGCATTCACTCTAAATAATATATAATAAAATATAAGATGCATAAGATGCAAGCCACTAGAAGTTTAATGATTTTTGTTTGCTATGGCTTATTGATGCTGAAAAATGAGGTCTGGACAACAAGACCAAGGTGGTGTTTTCCCAAAGTCTTATAACAGTGAACAAACCCATCCAAACACCCACTTTCTCCCAGCAAGTATCCACTTCTGGTTTGGAACTGGGATGTTTTAAAGTTTTTTTATAAAGTTAAAGGTACAGAGTTAAACCATCATTAAGGGTTTTGGGCTTTCTTTTTCCAAAACTGTTATGTTTACATATAAAAAAAATATATTTTAGAGTATTCCAGGAAAATGAAGTTTGCTCTTATGTTCAAGCGTATTTGTTCAAGCACCTAAGAGGCAAAACCTCATAGTTCTTATAAAGTAATTTCTTCCTTTAATTCATGTCTCCCTCCTTCAACATCCACACCTTAAACACATTTGCATGGGATAGCTGAGCTGTGGGACAGGTATCAGCTGCCATCCTTACGCTGAGTTACGCTGCCCTCCATGGTTAGGGTACAAGCCATAACCAGTCTGTCTGGCCTCCAACTTCAGCCTGTCTACCAGTAGTGCAGACCACGATTGGTATTTTGGGCTGCTCCTGTACAGCCCATTGGCTCTGGCAGGTGTACATTTAGCTGAATAGGAGTGTAAAAGAAACACCGTGTGTTTCAAATGTGAAATTGGTGACAAAATTTATAGTTCACCAGGTCCATTTAGTTTCTAAAACTTGTATTTGCCACATTACACACAGTAGTAGAGGCTTCTAAGCCTTTATACATTCTAACAAGATGAATCACACTATGCTGCTGAGCCGCTTTCAGAAGTAATCTAAGCTCTGGAATAAAATCACTGACTACAGCAGCTTTAAGAAGAGGCAAAGAGATCAATAAACATATTCTCTGGGGGAAAAAAAGCGTCTATGAATGAAGGAGAAGTAATTTTGTGTCAAAAGGAAACAGTGGTTTTGTGTGATGTGTCCTTGTAGCAGTTTACTTCTAAACTAGGCTTTGCTGGACACACATCAGCAGTAGAACACACCAACTTCAGTACCCTCACCAAGACTGAAACAGTCCTGGCAAGGAGTTTCCCCTCTGAGGGAAGCCACTCAGCTTCAGCAGCAAGTGCTGCCCACAAGGAAGCGCTCCTGGTGAAGCGGAAAGGTGCTGCGAGAGGCAGGGGTGGTACGCGGGTCGCAAGCAGCTGTGTTATTTTGACTGAGTGCCGGCAATACGTTGGCATCCAGATCTTCCCAATTCACAGACCAGCTGCACTGAAAACCAAGGGCGGCTCAGTCTGCTGTCACCTACCAAGAGCTCATGTGTCCTTCCTGGTGGGACACAGCAAGCACACACCCACCACACAGACATCAGTACCATGCAGTCACAAACCCTTTGGATGCTCCTTTTGGAATTACACCAAGAGGCATCCTCAGTCACAAGACCAGAGCAGAACTTGTCCCCAGAGCTACTGCTCTCCCACACCTAAAAGGACACCAGTCCTAGTAAATTTTTTGGTCACAATTTCAGTGTGAATCCATGTTGTAGCACACACAGCCACACAGTCAGTGTCCCAGATACACCTCCTGCTGCAGACAAGACTTGATTTTTGCTTTGCTTACTAGTAAACAGAAAGATATTTTCCAGCCTCACAGCTCCAAGTGACACGGTCTCACCCATGGTATAACCGCTGGGGTGTCCCCAAATCCCCAGGACAGCTCTTTGGGTTTTGTTTCTTAGAGCACATACCTTTTCGTCCTTGCATCATCTGACCTTTTAAAACCATTGTCACCAGCTCTCTCTATATGTATAAAAATACCCTTTTATATATAAATACCTATTTATTCACCACATCGATATCCATTCTCTGGAACCACTCTGCTACTGTGAAAATCACTTCACTGCCACTATGCAAAAATTAGACTAAGGATTATTTGTTAGAAAGACTGAGGAAACAACCCAAAGCAGCTTGGCAAAGACTGATGTGCCTTCCAGAAAGCATGGGATGTACTGCAGCAGTGCTGGCCCAAGCTGCCAAGGCAGGCGGGCTGAAGAACATTTGGTACATGAGACAAAATGATAAGGATGATCTTTTAAGGTGAGGCACCAAGTTCTCAAATAGATATTAGGAAGGGGGAGCAGTGATGATGCCCTGTTTTGGGTAGAGACTGTGGAATAAACAGATAGATGGCTTTTATGCAGAATTTTGAAGGACACTGTGCCCAGAGTGAGACCTTTTGCTTCATTAAGTGCAAAACGAATATTAAAGTTGACACTCCTAAACGTGCCAATTAGCAAGAAGCAGTACATGCTAAACATGCATGACTATAGGACTCTACTCCCCACCCAAATCTTGTTAAACATCACTCCTGGGAGGGAATGGCTATGGTTGGGGTATAAAGAGGATTGAGGAAGCCACCCCCTGGGAAAGAGAAGAAATTGAAGACCCCAAAGATGCAGTCGACTGGCTGTGCTCCTTCTCCACCCGAGGCAGGACACCTTTCTGGTAAGACTATCTGGGAAAGTATTTTGCTGGCATTTTATAATAATCATATATTTTAATTATAATCATAGCCCTATCTTAGCACTATTACAGTAAGTGCATTTATCAATGTCAATCACAAACTTACGTATCTGTCACTTCAACAAACTTTCTGTTAGTTTCAACTTTGCAAAATCATCTCAGTGAAAGTCCTTCAGGGGTTCTGACAGGCAAACACTGACTCTGATGCCTGAGTTTTCATATATAACCCTTTAGACATAAACCATTGACCAAGTCTGGGACTAAGACTGGACCTAGCCTCACCTATGCCTCTCTCTGAGGAGTTTAGAAAGGGAAGGGTCCTTTCTGACCCTTGGGACTCAACAGGAAGGCCCCCCCCCAACCACGTGTCAGGCTCTTACTCTTTATGTGACAAGACTGAAGCGATGATAAGGAACTACAACAGCGACTGTCAGCCTGTACGGGTAACAACAGTGAGCACAAAGACCTGATCTGAAGTTTGCTCTGCAGCCTTTCATATAACGGTTTCAGATAGAGCTCCGTGCATGGCATTGTGATTCCTGGCAGCGTGAAAGGGGATGCTTGGTTACTGCAATTCCTGTTATTTGTGCAGGCTGCAATCTCTACTGCCGTCAGGGAAAACACTGAAAGCACTGGATCATCAAGCTACAGAGCCCGTGATAAAAATAACTTAGCAGATACTAACATATGTATTTTAGCAAAATTCAATCACAGAATGGTCAGGGTTGTCAGGGACCTCTGGAGATCATCCAGTCCAACCCCCTGACAGAGCAGGGTCACCTTGAGCAGGCTGCACAGGACAGCATCCAAGCAGGGTCTGAATGTCTCCAGAAATGGAGACTCCACAGCCTCTCTGGGCAGCCTGTCCCAGGGCTCTGCCACCCTCCCAGGAAAGAAGTTCCTCCTCATGTTTAGGTGGCACTTCCTATAGTCCAGTTTGTGCCCATGGCCTCTTGTCCTGTCCCTGGGCACCACTGAAACAAGACTGACCCTGTCCTCCTGACCCCACCCCTCAAGTATTTATCAGAACTGATGAGATTCCCCCTCAGCCTTCTCTTCTCTAGGCTAAAAAGTCCTGAGTCCCTCAGCCTCTCTCCATAAGAGAGATGTTCTCATCCCCTCGTATGGGCAACATTTTTTCCTCCGAGACGCACCGCCAGCACTGCCCCTCGGCCCACGGATGCTGTGGCCAGGTCAGTACCAGGCAGTGCTCTCCGTGTTTAGGCTCTTACAGTGCAGATGACTCTGCACACACAGAGCAGTTTGATGCTTCCGTCTGACCATGGCTTTTCTACTGAAACACAAAGTGCCACACGTTCACGCCTCCTACTTTTCCAGCTCATCTCACTAACAGAAGATAACAGGGAGTGAGCAGGTTCCCAAACCAGATTTGTCTTGGACAGGCCAGGTCTAACCCTCAGTGCTGGAGAGAAGCCCACCATGCTCTGATTAGGATAAGGTGCAGGCTGACCTCTAACTGAAGGCAAGTCCAGCAGTAGGGAATCTCACTGGTGCTACCAGGAGACAAGGGGGACTGGTCTGGATTTGAGAGTCTAAATTCAGGCTTCTCGAGATGCCCTATTTTAATTCGAGGAAGTTCTCCCACAACTAGAACAGCGATTTTCATTCTTCATTTTTACACGCTATTTTCTTACTTCTTTCCTTCCTCACTTTCATGAAGTTGGTTTTGTTATACAGGGCCCATTCTTCCCGTGGCAACCAGGGTACAAATGGACTTAGAACGTGTTTCAGCAAAAAGAGGAAGGTGCCCAGTTAGCAGCAGCAGCAATTCTCTCCTCCAAACTCCTCCAACACTCTGACGTCAAAGCTCAGTATTGAACAGCATCCATGTTAATTAATTCTAATTTTAGTTCCACCTCTTTCTGACCACCAATAAATCCATGTTGCTTTGCAATCCAGAACTGGGATATGCTCCAGCATTAGAAAATTTGGCATTTTAGAGCCATTTCTGTACCTACACCCCATTTGTCAGTAACCTCAATATGTCTGGCACATGAGAACAACTGTACGTATCTGCTTTAGGGTCAGGTAAAGCCTCTGGGATGGCAATCCTAACAGTGATATCATGCCCAGGCCTGCAGACAGCACAGCACAGTGATGCCATTTGGGGTGGAAATGGCTCGCTCCGTAGAAGGACATGATGTGTTTGTCATTAAAACACACTGAAGCTCTTCCAAGGGAGCAGCTAAGAGAAATGGCAATGCTGTGTCAAGAATCCTTCACTTTCCCCTTATGCAGCTTTTATACCAAGACAAAATTTTAATTCTAAAAGAAAAGGAAAAACAACTCACCCTTTCTTTGCATCTTTAGAAAGCTTTTTAAACATAGGTAGCTACAGAAAGATGTTTTTATTAGTCTCACAGCTCCTGTCCAACTGTTCCTCTGATACCTCACAAACTACATTGATTTCAAGGAGCTGCCAAAATAAGAATTTTATTTAATTTGAGTAACAGATCTACATATTTAAAGCCGCCTTTCTCTGAATCCTGTGACGATAGCTGCTACCTGCTCTGTCACAGTAGGCAGTGCTATTACTTGGGTTTATTGACATGGAAACAGTTCTGACTGGGGCCAGACCAACATGACACAGTTTCAGTGCTGTGCTGAGCTTCACATCTCAAGCACCTTCAAAATTAGTCAGGCAGAGAAAGAGACTTCTACTAACTTAAAATGCAAGGCAATGTGTAACTTGGGTCTAACCGATGGGGGGGAACAGGGAGAGCAGCTCACTCAACTCCCTGCACACTCACAACTCTTGTTTTTTTGAGACACGGATTCCAGAGCAGCTTTCAAACTCTCCAGCTCACACCTGACTGTCCATAATGATGGACGTGCAAATCTTTCTACAGTTTGTCTCCTTTCCTCCCCAAAGACAAAGCACCTTTTGGCATCCATGTTAACCTATGCAATTACCTGAGTCCCAGGAGGTTTTTGGGGTGCTGCAGACAGTGCCAAGGCCAAGCCATCACGCTGCAACAGGCTGCAAGTTTATCTGCTGCAATTTTGGCTGAAACTGTCTTGAAGTGTTTACAGGCATACATAATCATTATGATTTTCTGATCAGAAATGACTTCATTTAACTTGTAAAGAAAACCCACTTGAAAGAGCAAGGTATTTGTTCAGTACAAGCCAACTACAAGGTATTGAGAGCAGAGGTCAAAAAAACCCACATATTTTTCAGAGGACCATTTATTTTCTCTGCTTTTAAAATGCCACCACAGAAAACTGCTGAAATGTTCCCCTAAATGCCAGGAAACATCCCTGCAGAGTCTGTATTTCACCCCAGAGCACGCTACCCTGCCTCTTTAGAGTTATTTACACGTTTTAAGAAGGAATGATGTGTAAAACTTGAATACTTACGTCATTACCACAGGACAACTTAAGCATATATAAGAAATAAGAATACTTAGAAGAATGCATCCTCTTAGACCAAAGCTGCTTGCTAAATATATAAGCAGATATAGCTTAAGATATTTAAATTCTGGCATTGACACTCAAACACTGGAACTGCTACAGAAATATTCCTAAAAGCCTTTTTTCTGTTGCCTTTAATAGCCTACGAAAAGGTTAAAAAAAAAGGTATTTTTTATATATATATGTTGGGGTTTTTTCTCTGTCACTTCTACTTTAAAGCTCAGATTTGTGTTGCTTGCTTCTACCTTCAACACTAGGCTCCTGTTTACTAATTCTGTTACTCAGCCAGCTGAAAGCCACCGTAATTTTCTTTGCCTCCACTACTGGTGCTTTAACATACAACTCAATCACATAAAGTTGCTGAATTCTACCCAGAAAAATGTGATTATCTTTCCTCTTTACGCAGGCAGAAACACAGGCAAATCCCCACACGCTGTATTCTTGTACTGACCTGAGGAAAAGATTGCCTTGAGGATTTTAAAGAAAAAGGTGGGGGTTTGTTTTAATAGTATCATCAGAACCAAGACATCTGTATACTAATAAATGCTTTAATCAATATGCATTTAAATCATGGTATGCTGAGATATTAGAAGCTTGCTGCTTAAGGGAAGTCATTAAAGTGGAAATCAAACCTTCATCTCCAAACTGCCACCAATGAAGCGCCCTGCCTCCAGTTCAACTCATCACGGGATAAAAACCTTCCCCTTGGACACGTGTCATTGTCTATTTAACTGGAGAGAATCCAACCCTTCCTAAGGCTTTTCTGAGAGCTAACGGCATTTCTTGCAGCAGAGGTGACCAGGGTTAACGAAAGACATGGGTGACATGATAAAGTCAATCAGGGCCATGTCTTTGCCTCTACCGAGAGATGCGTTTCAGACACAGTTATCCAGCAGCGCTTTGATTCTTCTTTCCAGCCTTCCTTTGGCAAGTCAAAAAGGGCAGAATAATATGCTGGGCCCAAATTTAATAACTTAAAATCGAGGTAAAGCATTTCAATTTATGCTGCTTTATAGAGAAAGCTGCATATATAAAGCTGCACTCTCTCTATATATAGTGAAAATTGCAGCAGATAGTATAACCTGCGCTCTTCATCATTACTGGGGGGAGGAGACTCTCTGTTCATCTGGTACAGTTCTCAAAAAACAAATTAAAAATTGCTGTAATTTTGAGATTAAATATAGCTTTAGGAAAAAACCAAACCAAACCACAACAACCTAACAAACCAGTCTGGAAGATTTGTGGAGCAAGAGGTTTTACAGAAGACAACAATATCAAGCACCTACTTCCTAGCTTGTAAATTGGGTGTCCTGACCAGATCCCGATCTGTACGCTATGAGCCATGCCAACACCATGAAGGCAGCCCCTGAGGGATTTGTCTTCCTGGTTAAGATGGGGAAATGCTCCTTTGGTATAAGCAGAGCCTTTAATGCCATGTGCAAGGCTTATAAACAGGTCCCACAGTGCTGTTATCAAAGAACCTGACAGCAGAGTGAACCCAGCAGGCACGCCTGCATTATCTTAAAGAAACCTTTTTACAAATTTTCCTTGATGGGAATGCTCAAGTTCATCCAGTGGATCTGGGTCACACTCGAACCTCCTCTAAGGCCTGGTTTGTACAGCACATGGACATCTTGCTCTGCTGCACTACATCTGTCCCAGCCCTGCAAACAGCAGCACTGTTTGGGACTGCGGAGTGCCCCTGGCATGGCACAGCCCATCACCCCGCAGCAGGACCGCAGGGCAGGCAGGAGGCTGGGGGAGAGCGCCAGCTCAGCAGCCTGTCAGAACACACATACAAATTAGGTTTTTGCAAGAAATCTCCATGCACCTAGCTTTGAATGCAATTTTGGCACTGGTAAACAGTAAACATGGCGACTGTCTTGTGAGCAACACAAGGGGTTTTAGGTACTTCTCACCACAGCTGTGAGCTGACCCATTTTCAGACCTTTGAAAGCTAAAACTGCTGGGCAAAGAGGCCAAGCTGTGTGCAGACATATCCTGCAGGAAAGAGACACAGCGACCCTATCACAAACCACCCAAAACCCAGGAGAGAGCATGGGTTGAACAATGCCACTGAGGGGAGGGTAAGGAGGAACCATTAGCGCAGCGGCAGAAGGAGAGCCGGTTTTGGGAAGCACAGGGAAGAACAGCTTATGTAAAAGTTGCAGCTTGACAAGAGTTAAATGCAAACCATCTGAACGATACTTACTGACTGATATATTCTACTTAAAAGAAAAAAAAAGAATTACTTGTACAGAAGCTATGGGGAAAAGCGGTGAGAAGCCTGTCTGCACAGCAACACAGCCACACATGGTGGGTCTCTCCAGCATGGCATCTCCCACAGCTTACACCAGTCCACATCTTTTCCCACCTTCTCCACTCATCAGTTCAGCATCATATTTTGTCTCCAGTCATTTAAAAAGCCACTCTAAAAGATGACAATGCTTCTCAAGGAACATGCAGCAAAGAAAAGCTTCCTCCAAGGATGTCAATGAATATTTCTTATCTCTTCAAGTGGTTCCTGAAACTTTTAGTAAAATCCTTTGAAGCCAGCTGTTTACAGAAAATACCAGTTTTTAGCACCCATCCCCCAAAATAATGGTTTGTCTTAAATAGAAAAACCTAATTCTGAAACTGTTTAGCAAAGACTTAAATTCAGGGAATGTCTGAAGTTATTACCACAGAAGGCTGCACTTTATTTAAGTCTTAAGGAGTTTGTTCTCAAAGTGTAATAGGATGAAGTAACAGCTATAGAAGTGGATTTTATTTATTTTTAAAATATGGAACTTCTTTTCTTTTTAAACACCAGCACAGAATTGTGAATGCTCTAAGCTACAGGATTTGGCAAGCGTTGCCAACTGCATTCCCTGAACTCTCGATTCATCTGTTTTGAGAGTGGAGCTTGGGACAAAAATAACCACAGGCTTGAACAAAGAGGAAGGTGACCGCGGCTGTCCACCTGGCCAAACACGAGCTATGCTGGACCAAGGCTTTCAAATGCAGGAAGACTAAACATTCCCCAGGGGGTTGATAAGAAAGCAGCTGTCCTTCCTCTGCCAGAAGACAAGTCACTCTGATTCTGAGCAAGGGCTAAAAGCAGAAAGCCAAGCTGCAAGGAGGACAACTCACTTAAAGGCTCACAGCTTTTATTGCAGAGCACTGGCCCTGAGGAGGTCTCAGAAAAAGGTCTTTTAACAGGAAGAGGAAGGATACAGGCTTTAAAGATGTTCAGATGGTTCTCTGCCAAAAAAGCAAAGGCAATTAAAACTTCAATGCATTTCCAGCAGCCAATTGTTTATTTGCAAGCAAAAGTGCTAATGAGACGCTTGGAAAAATAAAAAGCAGGGAGTGGAAGGGGGCAGCATCTTCTGTGTTTCCTCCCATCAAAATGTGAGAGGGGTACATATTCGTCTCACAGGGGAATGGGGAGCGGAAGCACAAAGTCTCTTTGAACTGAGAAGACAGCAGGCTTTGAGCTTCAATCATCCAGTGAGCCTCAGCCACACAACAGTCTGCCACTACCATGGTATTTCTACCCCATCCTGATGATATTCAGCTCAGCGACCACCACCAACTGACTGCCCTTTCCACCCTGCAGCAGTACAGCACCTTTTGGTGCTTCCATGCTCGGGAGCAGAACACAAGGCATCCTTGCCTGCACATCCCCTTGGCTTGAATGAGGCAGGCTAGCCTCATATTAACTAGAGCTAAGACTGCTGTTCACTCTGCACCCCATAACCTGTTCGTTTACACCCCAGAGTTACAAGCATCTTGATGCACAAATGTCACTGAGTGTTTTCACAGCAGCTCTCCGCAGTTTAGACATGAGGAGAGCTCACTCATTCTTGACTGTAAGCCCTTATCATCGCTTACAGAAACACTGCAAGTCAACACAAGGAGTCAAGGCTCACCACGGATTTCACAACATCACGTACATATCCAGCACATACCAGGAACACAGAGTTTACTCTGAATGGCAGCTTGACTTCTGCTTCACAGAAACACAAGCCAAGAGCACTTTGAAGCTTAGGCTTTACCCAGACTACAATGAATATTAGTTTCAATTGCTACTTAGACAGGGCTAAAACATATCCATGTGAACCACCTGGCTTCCAACAGCACCAAAACATCCAAACAAGTCTCGCTCAGTTGGCAGCAAACTCAAAATCACTGTAAATCCACTGTAAAAAAACTGCCCGGCTGCTTGAGCAGTCTCAGCCACAGCCTGTTCCTGGTGGCTCAGGACTTGTTCCAACAAAAGCAGTGGGACTATCTAATTCAGCAATGTCACCTGAGCCCAACACACTTCTCTAGATGTATGTGACAAGGTGCATGCAAGCTCATGGAACCCATCCCTGCAGAACAGAGGGGCAAAACTACAAATTCATGTCACCCAGTTCAATGCTGCCAGGCCAGGGCACAGTGACTGAACGGAATCACCCCTTCCAGAAAGACAAGTACTCCGGCTTCTTACAGGGCCAGTTCTCCATTGGAAGGCTCACACTCTGCAGCAGTACCAAATGCTGAGCTGAGAGGGAGGGATGTTTTTTAGCACAGTGATAGACTATCTACACAACCAGCTCCACAGGGATCAGGCAGCTGTGAGAAAAAATAGGAAGATACAACAGAGCCATGAGAAACACTGTTTTCCCCAACACCACCCAGAACGTTTCCCACGAGTGAAACTTGAGCTTGGCCTTTTCTGTTATTTCAAGTGTGTGTCAACATGCACCAAGAAACATGCTCAGGAAGATTCTACTGGTGTTTCAATTTATATCTGTATTTTAAAATTTTATTAAAGTAACATTTTAATGTATATTTTCTACTACATATACATATTTTAATGATATACATATTTAATCCATGTGTCACAACAGCCAGAAACGTTAAAGGACTAGTTTTCTTTGGTTTGCCTTTGGGGAGGGATGGGGAGAGAGGGGGCCCTCCCGGCAACATCCTGGCTTCTTGCAAAGCTAAAACATTTGCGCTCAGCCAACAACTGAATCAAACGTGCTTCTCCTGTCTTGCAGGAGTTTGATACCTAAATGGTTTTCTCCATCCTAAAATCAGCCTACCCAGCATTAACATTCTTGGTAGAGTGGGGTCTAAGAAGTTGTCAGAGACCAACAGGTTTTTTGTTTGCACTATTTTTGAGCTTGAGAACTTGGATTGCAGTGTACAAAGCTTGGGCAGCAGCACACAGAGACTAAAGAAAGCAAGGTCATAACGCAAGAGGACCACACAGCTCCAACCCCCTGTAGTCTTAAAACGATGCGCTCCCAGGGCCGGAGCTACTCAAGGTACTTCAGACTCGCTGAGCTCAAATCTTAATGGCGTTGAGCACTGCAGCTCCTGTTAAGCCAGGAGATTTATGAGGGGGAGATTTATAATGCTTTGCTCCTCAAGATCAAGGCCATTTATTCACCATAGTAAGAAATCGAGGAGCTACTTAACACCTGACAGCAGCAGCAGAGAACAATTTAAGAGAATTAAAGACAATTTCTATATTTAATTGAAGAACTATCTAGGCAGTTGAGAAGGCACAACTGCAGCAGATCAATAGGGAATTTTGCAGCTCATCTTCTGTGAAGAACATGGCATTTCCAAGGAACAGTTATACTTAGTGTCGGAGACAAATACTTTTCTCATCATTTCTACATTCAGCCCCAAGTGTTACACATTTTATGCAGTTACAGGAACATTATTTTTATGCATTAACATTCAGCTAGTCAGAAATAAAGCCTGCACAGGAGAACCAACAGAAGTGACGTCTTACCCCTCAATGTGGCTTTGCCTCATCCACATGCAAATGCTACCTGAATAAAACCAACTTAGTGGAATTATTTTCTTCCTGCTTTAAATATACCAAACTATTTTCCTCCTAACGTGTCTAAATCTATGAAATGGTGCTGCAGCAGCTCAAATGTTACCGCATAAATACAGACTGTTTTCCTTAAATATGTACTTAGGTTGTTTTCTAGACAATTGGATTTTTCAGACTAAAGTAGCAGCTGAAGAGAGCAAATATTTGAATGGTAATCAGTACAAAAAATGATGACTAACAGAACAAAATGGTGTAATTTCAAGAGCTGTACTTTATAATCATCATTTTGAGCAGAGCAGGGAACAGTGTTACGAGCAGCAGGGGTACAAACCCAAGAGTTGCTGCAATCAACTTCTGTTTCTTTACAGAGCTTCTGTAGCTCTGTAGAGCTATCAATTTTTTCAATCATCCTGTTGCTTTGAAAAAAATACATATTTCATTACAACCTCTACTGCTGGATCTCTAACCACATACGGAACACCACTATGATGACGTGATGTGATAGAGGGCAGCCCTGTGGAAAAGGACTTGGGGCTGCTGATGGATGAAAAGCTGGACATGAGCCACCAATGGGCATCCGCAGCCCAGCAGGCCAATCGCATCCTGGGCTACATCACATGTCTGGGTTGGCTGCAAGAGACATCAGTGTGCAAAGACAGGCCCCAGCTTTCCCTTTGATCCATTGCAGATGCTCTCCGCATCACAGGACATGTGGAAAATCTTGCTCACATCCTCCGAGACAGGCCTGGCCCACAGGCAAACCCTACAAGACTGCTGGATTTTTCTGTAAAGAATCACCCCCCAAAGTGCCACCATCTTCCCTATTTACATTCAGGTATCAGAGCAGGAATACTCAGCCTTTGCAGCCACCAGTCCTTAAGCTCCACAGACAGAACTGTACAGCTGAACAGCAGTTCCCACTTCCTCAGAGATCTTTGTTAGGATCCCACTGGACAGCATTCCTACCATGGTCTCCCCCGTCTACTGCCCAACCCTCAGTCCAGGTGACTCTCCATCAGTGATGCACTTCATGCTACTGAACTTAAATGTACTGAAGAAAATGTGCAGAGCCTCACAAAAGCACGAGCAGCTTGTACCTACCTACAGACCGCCAAGATAGGCCTGAAACCAATTCTTCTACCTTCCCTAGGTGATAAGTCACTCCTACTGCAGCAGTCAGCTTACACATAATTTAAGAGCCCACTCTAGTTGCCACGAAGTCAATGAAAACATCTCCTACAAACCTTAATGCCACTGAACCATGCCACAGGGAATGAGCTGCACACCTCCCAGCTTTTATGCCAGGGCTCTGTACACAGTGAGCTTTGCTACTGCTTTTCTCTCCTTCCTCAAATAAAATAATGTGCAGATTTTAAAGCAAGAGTAGGAAAACAGAAGTAAAGCCAAGCAGTCCAGAGACTAACCAGAACAGTCACTCCCAAGGACTAGAGCTTCACTTTTCACATCACAGAGGGCTTTGTACAACATGGCACGACTGCTGCAAGGGATTGTGAAGGCTGTCAGGTGGGTGGAGGTGCTTCGCTTGGCTTCCCTGGGGAACCTGGTGAAAAGGCAAAGATGCTTAAGCCACCCAGATCACATCAAATACAGGCTTCACCATCAGGGTTGTTTGGGTTGTTTTTTGTAGTAAAGCCCCCCAGCACCAGACACCACGCATCAGGAACAAATGACACAACCACCACAAAACCAGGAAAACCAAAGCAAGAAGCTTTTTTGCCAAAGCTGCAGTATTAATTTCCAGGAGGAGGAAGACAGCAGAGCCTTGCTGTGCTCCTCTGTGTGATGCTGAGAGCCCAAAGGGTTAGAATCCGGACTGGTACAAGAAAATTGGGAGCAAGGCACAAAGAGTCCCTACAAAGCTTAAAGAAGGGAGCTATCTTGCCTAATCTGCCACAGCCAGGGGCTCACTCCAGTTTGACATCTGCACAGACACCTATCCCAGTTGCCAGCAGCACTAAGCACTGTGTGTCACATTAACAGGCACTTTCTGGTCTTGTGTAAATCAGCGTGGAGCTTCTATACCTGGAAGTTGTGGGTGTTACGGCTATTGGCTACTGACAACCCAGTGCGTGGGATATGGATATGGGGTAAATAAGGGACTTTCCAAACACCAGCTGCTGAGGGCATGCAGCTTGCTAGTTCAGGTGGGGATAACAGCTTTCCTGCTGCCTGTTCCATGACCCTTAATCATAAAGGTTCGAGGTGTTTTTACCTCAGTGCTCTTTCCCATCATTACAAATGTTATAAAAATCAAATAATGCTTTTTAAACACTTTAGTCAGCAGTTAACTTTGACTCTGAGCTTCCTTTTGTTCTAAGCGAGGGCAGGCAAGCACAAAGTGGGTATTTTCTGCCCAGAGCTCCCCTGCTCCGTGCCCAGGCACTCAGCTCTTCCGCTTGCCTTTCAGGTCTGCAGCTTCAAGTCTTTGCCAGGATTCAGCCAATTCCACAGACCAGACTTCCTGCAGAGCCAACAGCACTGATAACATATTTTTAGAGGATGAAATGAAAAAATTGAGGCCTCCTTTTCTTATTCTTACTGGGGTACACCTGCTCCATTTCCCTTGCAGAGACTCTTCGGATAGTTGCTTTTAAGACCAGGTCTCACATCAGGATTTATAAAAAGGGCCATCTCGGGTCTGGCTACAGAGTAATCTCAGTGTGAATCCACTCTGGTTTGAGCAAGTCAGCCCCAAGGTCCCTCACAGGTTTCAGGACCTTCTAGGGTCTGGATTTCTCAAAAGCCAAAGGAAATTGAGTTTACCCAATACTTCAGCACACACCCTGTGACTGATGCAGGAGACAATGCTTGGCCTAATTCCACTTTTTCTATCGTTCTCTCCCAAATCTCATTTGTGCAAGTTCTCAGCAGTGTTTTTAAAAAACAGCCATCAAAAAGAGCTACACAGTGTTTCCCATATTAATTTGTGTATTAAAGCAGAAGACCTGACCCTTTTCACCTCATGGCATTCAGAGCCCTCCACTGAAAGCAGGTGAAGTCTCACGCTATGCTATCAATTAACTACACGCAAACCAAGCAACAGGTCTTTCCCACCATGTCTCAGCATCTGCAAACTTCAGCCTCACAAACCCAGCTACAGGCACAGCTATCACATCTACCTGACTTATGGTGATGAAGCAGTTTTAAAGACGAATGCATTTCAAGTCTATCAGTGGTCGGAGGCTCCTTCATGCCGCCTTACAGAAACTGAACCATACATCAGCCTCGTGCCTCTGCGCTCTCAGGAAGATCTCCCGAGTGTGCAGATGAAAGCTGCCGTATCGCAGGAGACAGCTTATCACAGCCAGGGTTGTTGGATACTTTGGATTTTAAGGCTCTTTCAAACTGCACGAGCTCCTCAGTGTTGAGAAGACACCCACACCAATGGTCTCCTACCACCTCTCAGCAAAGACTGAGGGCAATAACCCGCAGCCCCATTTGCACACAGCACACTCGCGTGAGAGGTGGATGTGAAGTATTGAACATCCTCGTGTAAATTCAGAGCAAGATCACTGCATGCTACCCGAGCAGCTCAGCACAGGGCAGGAGGTACTGCAGGGCAGTGCCTGGGCCAGGAATCCTACCACTTGAACAGGGTCTGTGCTTTAGTGAATCAGAGAATATTTAAGGTTGGAAAAGGCCTCTAAGACCATCAAAAGTCCAATCACCTGTCTAATACCACCACGTCAACTAAACCATGTCCTGGAGTGCCACATCTACATGTGCCTTGATCCCCTCTAGGGATGGTGACTCCACCACCTCTCTGGGCAGCCTGGTCCAGTGCCTGACCACTCTTTCAGTGAAGACATTTTTCCTAATATCCAACCCAAATCTCTCGTGATGCAACTCAAGACCATTTTCTCTTGTCCTATTACTAGTTACCTGGGAGAAGGGACCAACCCCCACCTCACTACACCCTCCTTTCAGGTAGTTGTAGTGCAAACAGGTCTCCCCTCAGCCTCCTCTTCTCCAGATTAAGCAACCCCAGTCCCCTCAGACCGTTGTCCAGACCCTTCCCCACCCCACTGCCCATCTCTGGACACACTCCAGCACCTCAAAGAAGAGGCTACAGGAGTAGCTCACTCTTCTTGTCAGCAAAGGAACAAAGGAATGGGTAACACCTACTGCAGCACTGTTACAAGATGAAAATAAAAATCCACTTACCATATTTCTACTTTGGTATTGGTGCCTTCAACCCCTAGTCAGTGCTGAAGGTAGGAAACGCTCTGTTTTCAGACTGCACTCTGCAAAGCAGCACAATGCTATGTTTGCCAGCAGCAGCTTGCACCCATGCTATATTGAGCAAGGGATCTTACCAGGGCAGGTATACATACAGCTTCCCCTCCACAGCCAACTGGGCCACAGGACACCCAACAGCAGCAGCCTTGCCAATGTAGTACAGAGATCTTGAGGACTTTGAGATGAGGAGAAATGTCCTTGTTAGCTAAAACCACTGCTACGTGCTCACACTAGAGAGCTGTGATTTGATAAGCAGCATAAGCAATACAAATGGGAATTTACTCTGGGATACCCCAACTCCTTGACCCAAACAGCCCCCAGCTCTGGTGCCTGGCAGTATACATATTTATGGAGGGTGTCCACACTGGGCAAGGATTTCTCAGGCAGGGAGAAGTTAGAGCAGGAAAACTCCTTTGGGAAAAACTATTTACCAACATCCTAAATGAACCTCTCTGGTTCAAGAAATAATTCGTCAGCAAGCAACATGTTTTACCATTTCTGAACACAAGCTGGTTACTATTTGTTCAAAATCTCATGATTACCAGCTTCATAATCTGTTATTATTAATTAGCAACTATTACCCAAAATGAAGTATGCCAAGTCAGGCACGGATTTGAGCGTTTGGATGAGCCCCCTCTTTCTGTAATCCAGAGAGCTGTTCTGTTATTCATCAGAAGGTGTTGACAGGACACGGGCTGTGTTATTTGATCGAGCAATGTGAGCAGTAGGTTTTCTAAAAATATTTTCAGCTTTATTTACTTGGGACTTGTTTCTTGTTTGGTTTTTTTTGCCTTTGCACAAGCCAGTTGCATGGAAGCTGCAACACAAGCAATCAGCCAGTGCCATAAATACACCAACAAACAATAAAAAGCACAGAGCAATCATATTTCATTCATCTAAATTACAGAATTCCTACAACCTTAAATGGAGGGGGAGGGGGGAACCCTTCGATTCAAACATTCCCCCTAGAAAGAGAATAAAGCAACATTGCCTGGTCCCTATCCATGTCCATCACAAAACTCACTAAAATTCTCCCTTGCCATAGCTTACCGTGCATGGGAAGGCCCATCCCCAGCCAAAGGAGAAAACCAATACAGGAAAGGAGTTCAGGTAGGAAAGACCTTTTACATGCCAGCAGCACTCCACTTACAGACCTCGGACAGGTTTCTGCAATCCTCAAGTCAGTATTAACACGTTCAGCCAAGTCACAGAAGGAAGTGAGCTTACATTGTACTCCAGATTATTTTTTAAAAGTAAAATGTAAAAAAAAGCATGTAACACCCCAATAAATGATTCTGCTGCACCTCAAAAGCATCGCTGCTTCATGCTGATTCAAGTCACGTCCACTCAAGGAGGATTTACAGTAAGCAGTTCAAAGTACTGTTAAAATTCAGTCTTAAAGAGCAAATCGTAACAAAACCTAATTAATAAGCTCTCTCCTGAGTGCTGGACTCTTGGCATGTCTTGGGGGCTGGCATATATTTATGTTAGTAACAAGCCATCAGAAAAACCTGTGACTTCAACACGCAGAGAGAACCAGTCACAACCATTTTCAGCCTGTACACCCAGACCGTGTCTCATAACTCAGAGGAACGGCTCAAAGCAAGGAGGGACACCAAGCCAAGGCCCAGCATTTATTCTCTTCAACCTATTTATGTTTAGCCACTTTCCTGGCTAAAAGTAGACACTGCTAGGTATTTATGTGATGATCTTAGGGCCTGTTTTCTTCAGGATCCCTAAGGAAATCTCTGCCATGTCCCTTACGGTTGTAAGGCGAGCGCAGCCAGCCAGCGCTGCCTGGAGCGATGGCCACAGAGCTGGGCACTGTGCTGGTACAGACATGTGGAAGATGCTTCATTTTTCCTTCTGCTGACATCTAACAAGCAATCAGGAAAAGGAAGCACAGAAAGAATTAGGTACTTCAGAGAAATAAATTCTGGGGTGTTTTTTTAATCTCTAAGCAGGCCAGACAATTTCTGAAGCTGTTTATGTGCCAGTTTAAACTAAATGAAGAAGTCACAATGAATGAGTTTTTGCTGCATAGTGCCTTTTTAAGAGTGAAGAACATCCATTATGAAACTATAAAAAGCAGCAATGGCAAACTGTGCTGTGTTTATCTTGTCACTTGACATATCAAAATACCCACTTAGTGTCAGCATAACAGACAAAAGTGTCTGCAAAAGCAGAAATTTGCTCTGTCTTTAGAATACTTGCCCTTATTGCAATGACAAGTCTCACTAATAGAAAAAAAAGATTCTTAATTACATGGTATTTCTCAGTATTTATGACACTGCCGACCAACAGTCATGTAATAAGAGGAAAGGCTAGATATTTGAATGAGACTTAAGATATAATTCAGTAAATATTTGGAGACAGATGGCTTTAATTGGGCAGTGAGACCACTAGATGCATTAAACCTCAAAAATTCACCCCACAGATCCTCCGAGACTGGTCAAGACTGAGGAGGGACAGGCTTCTGAAAGGAATTCCTAAATAGCAACCACATTTTCATCTGTCACATCCTGTCTGCTTTCATTAACCTTACAAAGGAGATGATTTATTCATTATAAAGATATTAAAATGCGCTAAGGCTTCTCTGATCTCAAGGTATTTGTCATTATTTTGTACAGAGAACGGCACTTAGGAAGCTATTTGAAGTCACCGTCACTTCTTTTTAATTACTGTTTGCAATTGATTGGCTCCCAGTCAAGTTCTGGGGGAGGACAAAAAGGAAAAAAAAAGGAGGAAGAAGAGATGGCAGTTGAACTACTGCTTTGTTAGGTCTCCCCCAAAACACTAACTGCCTCTCCTTCCCAACTTGCACTCAGTTAGCTCCAACACGTTCTCTTCTGCCACGGTGTTGGGCCACTGACAGTCCCAGCCTCGGCTCGCAGGACCTCGCTGTTGCCCCACGTGATCTCTGCATCCAAGAGGTGCCAAAAGCCATTGCTGCAAAGGGACAGGACAGAAGCAGTGAGAAACTGGAGAGGAAAAGCTGCTGTCAGCAGATAGTGGGCAGGAGAGGTGGGGGTTCATCTCTACACAAAGGGACATGCAACTGCAGGTGATGCTCCTTCAAGAACAGCATCTTCACCACCTTATGTCAATAAGCAAAGAAGTGTCTCCTTCCCAGTTTGCACTCCTGGTATGCTTGGGCCTTGTAAGCATGGGCAAAATCTGCAGAAATCCTAGAAAGAAAATTCCTAGTTCAAATTTGGTAATTAGTTAAAATTTGCTCACCAAAATTTATTCCGTGGTACTCAGTGTGATCAAAAGTTGTTGTGGGAGTTACTTGATGTCACCTGGCTGGCCAAGATCCATCAATGCCTAGTTCATAGTTTGCTTTTTTCCCCGAAATGCTTTTCTAACTTCTCATCATGGACACATTACACTACTTCATGCTCTACTTAGTCCCTGTTTGAAGTACAGGTATCTTTCATTAGTACACAGATCAAGGTAACAGAACATTAATAGCCTGTGTTATCTGCTTCCCAAATATTAGCAGAGTAAAATACGTTATCCATATAGTTTTAACTTTGTCTTCATTTAGTGCACACACACAAGTCTTCATGTTTCCTTAGTAATTCAGTCTTTTCTCTTTTGTCCAGTCAGCTTTGCTGCTTACCATGACCCTAATTTAATCACTTGGTTATAACCAAGTGACCAATCAAATCTGAGCCAGATCACAGACATTTCTCAGCACAGGACCCCAGACCAGGACAGTCAGAACAAACCTTTGGGTCATTTATTAACCATTTCCTGTTGAGAATCACAGGTGAAAGAAAGAAAATAAATAGAAAACAGAGAGAAAATAAAGAAGAAATAAATTGGGATCCTTGCCGCTGTTCCTGCTGTGATTGCGGCGTGGAACAGCTTGTTTCCCCAGCCCTGGCTCTGCCCTGTCTCCTCTCTTGTCCCAGATTTGCAACACTGCCCTGCCTCACCTACCAAGCCCCAGAGGACGTGGAAAAATCCCTTCAGATTACAGGCACTTCCATTGCTTTGCAGCAGTTACACAGTGTGGGGATGTACAAATACTTATGTTTCAAAATCACTGGCCTAAAAATCACCTCCAACCTTCACACAGTCAGTTCACCTGCTTACCAAAAGCAAGCTAAATTACTTCAAGATGGTTTAGTAGCAAGAGATTATCCCGACTGCATTGTTAGAGATTTTTTCCCCTAAAAAAAAAAAAATCCAGCAACAGCCCAACAAAACCCCAAATGATAAACACTAAGCACAGCAGTGCCACAATATACAGCCATGGGGACACTTCCAGGGAAGGAAAGCCTTCCTCTGATACAGCGCCCTTCACTCCAGGTACCTGCAAGACCAGAGGAATCCTAAACCCCAGTACCTTTTGAAGCCTACTGAGCACTCACAATGTAGTATTGCTGCTTCTACACCTTTGTCTGTAGACTTCAGCACCTCCCCAAGCTGTGCTCTGAACGCCAGTACAGAGCTCCCTGCCAATGTGCGGGATGATGCTTCTCACCAAATCTTTTTTCCCCATCTTGTCATACCTCAAGGTGGCATGAGCCATTTTTAATCAAAGACCCTGCTACATGAATCATCTGAATCATCCCCGTTACACCAAGCAGGTAATTCTGACTCCACTATCTGTATGCCAAGCTCTTCCCTATGCTTTCTGCAACAATATGGATGCAGGATAGGAATTTGGTCTTTTTTCTTCCCATTTTTACAACTTTTCTAATAAATGTTTTCTCTCAAGGAAAACACAAAGTATTTTCCAGCATATAAATTGTTTCAGTGTGCTAGAATATTTTGAATATTTGTCTTCTCTCAGTTCTTCCTCCTCTGAGTCACCATCAGCACATCTAGAGGGGTTTGGTGCAAGACAACAACAACATGAACAGAGTCCAAGAGAAAAGCTGCTACTTGTGACAGAAGGGAATGAACACAGCGGTACAGCCACAGCTTAAAGAGACAGTCTGGGCCTGGAAACCTACAGCTATCAGTTCACTATAAAAAAGCTCAACCAATCAAACACTCCTGCTTTCATCTCGTGGTTCCCTGAAATGCAAACATGCACTACAGCATCTGTCAAACCCCCAGGAGTTATCTGCAGTGGTACCAAGAATTCTTTTAAGAACCAGTTACACACACATTAAGTTTCAATGGAAAAAGGCATCGTGTCAGCTCCATCTATGTGAAGCAATGGAAAGGTAACAGCTACAACTCAGTTGTTTAATTTTCAAAACTAACATCCTAAGTTCCCTCCAAGATGAGCATCAATGGCAAACTTGTGTTTCCTAATGAGAATTACTTAGAGCTGTATGAAATTCACAGAGACTGGACAGATGTTTGCCATATTGTTCATTTGCTACCACAACACCGCAGAACAGGGAGATGTTCAATGCAGGGATCTAATTTATAGGAGAATTTATAGGAGGAAGGTGTTACTTTTCCACAACTGCTAGGAGGAAATGCAACAAAACAATAGCCTAGGCTTTAATTTGTGGAAATCAGAACAGAAATTACAACTCCCCTTTTGCAGGTTGGGTTAAGGGCACTTGCTCTTTCTCCTCGCATTGTTATTAGCTAATACATTTCACTAGCAACTGGAACAGAACATACTTTAAGAATCATATAATCTTCTCTGAATTAAGAGCTCATAATTCATTTGTTTGCATTAAACTGACTGTATCTTTCCATCCTTCTTCTATTGTTAATTATCCATTGCCTAATAACTTCCTACATCCTTCCAGAGAGTAGATATCAGTTTTGCCACTAGCTAGGCAAAAAAAAAAAAAAAGGAAATAATTAAAATATCAGCTTTTATGAATCTCTTCTAATCCTAAACCTTTCTTTGGCTAAGAAACAGCAGTAGGATCTTTGTCCTCAAAGTGATAATTAAAATGCTCATTACTGAGCCACATTAAAAAACCTCCATAAAAGCCTCAGATGGGTAATGACTTTGGCTAAGCATGACCAGTGAGAGACATACACTGTTAGCAAAGAAATGAAAGGCCAGCTGCTATTCAGATCTGGAGAGGAGCATTTCTCTATATATTTTTAGGAGAGGAAGCTCATAGCACTCAATGCTACACAATGGAGTAGAGTTTGGGTTTTGTATGCTACAATTTCAATGGTCTAATGTAATTCAGAAGTGGGGTCACTGGTAGTGAGGCGTAAGATAAAGAACTCCTCACTGAGCACAGTGAGAACAGCTTTTCAGATGCATTAGCACTTAACATAAGTACATGTACAGACAACATATGCATTCGAGAACAGACAGACAAGAGGATGAAGGTTAAGACAGTAGTACTGCTTCCTTTGTGTCAAGTTAGCCCGTTCAGTGGCCCACTGGATCTCCCTAAAATGTAGATACAGGAGGCTGAAGGACGGAGTTATCCTCAGTGTTTACCCCTGGCTTTTCAGCCTCCCTTGCTTAGCACGTGTTCACACTGCTTTTACGACAGAATTAATTTAGATAAAAGGGAAAGGAAAATATGTTAAGCCCCCGCTCCTTTTGCCTACACACCAATATAAACTCATACACACGGTGGCATTTACTATGGAGCCGAAACAGGAAATCAAATGATTATTCTTTTCAGTGCAATTAAAATACAGAGTAAAATGTATTTCAACACCTTAAGCACTCTCAAAGACTTCTTGGGGTCCTTTAGCTACTCGAGTCATTACACGTATTTAACATTGTTACAGAATAGAACTGCCTCTCACAGGCTGTTGTGGATCTGCATTCACATATACCTACACACACAAGCTTTATTTTTTTTCTTCTATTCAGTTTAAATCTGAACATTTAGCCCTCAGACCAGCATGGTATATTCTGCGCTCTCAGAACAGCTACATTACCAGACAGACAGCTCCACAAGACCAAAGAAGGGTTTGGTCTTCAAGGAATAGAAACCATATATCCTATAGAGGAAAACTTAATGTTACTGTTGTTTACTTTAGGATTTTTAAGGAAAATATGTAGCTACCATCAAGTGTATTCTAAGAGAAAGCAAGGGCCTAAGACATGATTATGCAAACCTCTTAAAATAACAAATCAGCACTACAGAGGCAGGGCACAGATCCTGAGAACATGCAGCCTGGCCGGTTTATGCTGTCAGAATACTACTGCTCTCTCCTCGTGGAAACCCAGATTTCCAAAAGCTTGGCCATCATTGCTTCTCAACATGACTGCAGTGTAGAGAGACAGATTTAAATAGCACATGCATTGCAGTGACACTGTTTAGGCATTGCAAGGATTGCATCACAAGAAAGCAAGTACGTTCACTGCCCTGAAGCGCTGAGAAATTACTCATCTGCTGAAGTAAAGATTTGAAAGAACGGTCTCCCACATGTTCTTTACATAAAGAGCTGGATCTCCATAAAACAGGGGTGTTACACAGCAAGGGCAAGTAGAGCCAGAGTGATTCTCATCACGTTAGGGCTGGAGCTACATCCAAGACAGAACCAGCTGTTTAAATAACAGACTGAGCAAAGAGCAGCTCCCTCCCTGTAGACCACTTGTCCTCACCGTATAGCACACAAAGAGCAAGCGCTTCCAGGCACAGAGCTACTTCAGAGAATCAGTCTTGCCATGATAAAAATCTTCTAGTCAGGATCTGGGTGTAGTGGCAGACACCAGAGGCTTCAGTAGAAGCAAATGGCAAATCAGGAAGCAGGTTATTACCTTTGAATTGCTCTCTAGTTTTCTGTTTTACAGTATAATGCAGCAGAAGTCTTGTACTCTGAACTTACAGCATCAGCATGACCCGGTCCAACATCCTCTATTTTAATCAGTTCATGAGCATGTCCAAGAAAAATTCCTCCAGCTCCATGGCACAGGGATTATAAAGCAGTTTAGCCAAGTAGTGGCTAAAGCATTCCAGCCTGCTTATCACTTAGCCTTGGAATTTCGAAGTCTGTCCTCTTCGGATTCAGCCAAAATACTTAAGCAGATCACTCCTTGTTTTTCCAAACAGAATGCAAGAATAAGAAAAGAAGCTGGCAACTGGTTCATGGGCTACTCAATCACAGTTATAAAGTCCATCAGTGCACCATGAGCCCCCTTGCTTGGTTGGTTTGGCTGCCTCAGATTATTTTTATTTTTTTCTTAAAAAAAGGTAGGTAGTTACAATAAAAGACCAAGTAGCTACCAACTGTTGGTTCATTCAGCAGCTCTTCTCTTGGCCTGGATAAGTTCTTCATGTGAACTGCGCACTACACCGAGCCTTATGGGAGAGTGGTAATAGTGCTTCCTAGAGGGTATATAAAACTGACCAGAAGTCTCCTATTTCTTAAGAATCCAGATTTGGAAAAGTGACTTTTGCTGGGAGTTGCAAGTAAGATGAATCTCAAAAAGCAGGTATAGCTTGGTTTAGAGTTCAAAGGTTTCTGCTGTCATTAAGTATGTGGTGTTTGACTAGATTCTCTTCAGCACCCCAATGCAATACACACCGTATTTTCTTCCCCTCCAGAACGCACATTGCTCAAGGCTGACACCATTTTCCAGATATCCTTATGCATTTCTCCAAGGTCTGCCCATAAGGCTGTTCAATGATTAAGGTATCTCCACTGCAAAGGATGCTATGGGAATCCTTCTCTAAGAACTGGATCACACCTGCTGTATGCAGAGGAGCAATGCCAATTAATTCCCAATTACTTCAGGAAGCACAGCACATTTTAGTGACACAGGATTACAAACAACATCGTAGTTCATAGCCACAGCAGACCCTGTTCTTTAAAGTCAAATACTGCTTTAGTAACGCTCAGATATCTTGCAGATGTTATCTTAGTAGCATTTAGTCCTCTGTAGCCATGTTTCAGAAAAGTCCATTGTCGTTCTAGCAAGGCCCGTGTTGGTCAGGAGGTTACATCCAGCAGCACTTTTCCAAGCAGCACATTTCAAATCCAAAGGCAGCAGAAAAAGATTATGAAAAAAAAATAAAAATGGAAGAGCCATGACATCTCAGGGAAGCCAAGTTTATCTCCGTGTATTCCGAGCACATATTAAATTACAATGGGCATACTGAAAGCCTCATCTTCAATGCAGAGTGGAAACCTCCCTCAATTTATGCATCAGAGCTGAGGGGCTTATTAGAAAGCTAGTGATTTAAATGATTCTTGCTGCTGCTTGCTGGATTTTTGATATTTGCCTGAGCACAAAGAGTTATACATTTCCCCCAAAAACTGAACATGCACGTGACTGATTCACGGTATCTGGAAAGGAAGGATTTGATTGATTTAAGTTCAAGGCTCATTTTAAGATGAGATATGCTCCAATCTTTACAACTTCTAAAGTTTTCAAGATTCAATTAAGTTTGACTCTGTAACAAATGGCAGCACATGAAGAAATGGAAAGACTGAAGATAGAACATTCTCTAACTGCACTCTTACAACACTTCAAAACACAGTTCTTGAGTATATGACTCACATAACAGCTTAGAATAAAGCTTGACTAAAACAAGGAGCAGGTCAGTTAATATTTATCTTCAAAAGACTTTTTTCTACTTGCATATGGTAGAGTGTGTCTAGTATTTAGTGCAGGTCTTAATTTTGGCTCTAATCTCTAAATTTTGTATACAGATACTGGTTCTTGCATTAAAATTCAGAGGAGGAATCTTATTCCCCTGAGAAAGTTAACGATTATAAATAAATTACAGGGGTATCCCAAGTAATGTGCTTGATTTAATCAACAAAAAGTTAATGAGGCCAAATTGATGATAGAAATTAGGCAAGACACTGACAGGTATTTACAGATATGTTCAGCAGATCAGACTGGAATCAATGTGGAATTTCAGCAAGCAAGGGCATGCGTTGTGGCGACAAATTAAAGTGCATTACTTTCTCCTCTTAACCTCATGAGGAGGCAGCTAATGATAGGGCAAAGCAAAGAGGCCCAAAAGGTTAAAGCTTTCGGTTAGTAATTTTTACTGAAGAAGTCACAGAAACCTTTTTAGCCTTCACTGTTAACATTATAAAAAAAGCTTTCCGACTGCACTTGGTTCATCTTTGAAGTGAAGGCAAAATCTCCAGCTTCATTTATGGAAGAAGTTAGAAGTACTGTTCAAAATCATTTGATACAAGATCTGGTTGTTACAATTATCAAAAGTAATGATAAACCTTGTTCTCATGCTCCTGGCTCTCTACAGCAGCAGTGGCCACCACAACTTGAAGATAAACTACAGAAATGGGTAACAAAACCACAAAACTCAAAGAGCCTCTACTTGCTCATATAGAACACGAGGGTGTCTGCGCTTCGACTCCACCATTCGTCAGCACAGTTACACTTAATGTAGAATTAAGCAGGTACTTCACTGCAAGGCCCTTTGTCCTTTTCTGCCTTCTCTTTCCCACAGGAAGCTCATTATTTGGAGGAAGTTACAGTAGGATGTCATAGCACGTGCCGTCTGTAGCTGCGATAGGAAAGGAATTCTCCACCAATGCACAAGATGTTCACTACATTCTAATTATTTTACAAGTGTCTCTGCTGTTTTTTCCTTGCAGCATTGTAACAGTTTGTGTCTCTTGGTTTTGTTACTTAGGCCACAGAATTTTCCTCTTTTGTTTCCTCCTCCAAATTTGTTCACAGCTCATTTTAATTAAAAACCATAAAAATCTCCCATCACTAACATCTGGCTAATTAGAAACCCATTAACTACATAAAAGTTTTCATTCCTTGTGATCTTGATTTCAAACAGTACAAAAATACACTCCAGGAGAGATATGGACATTGAGCTGAACACAACTGAGCTGAACACATTAAAGACACAGTAACAAAGTCAACTAGTTTCCAAGATACGTTACACCCCATGATGCTGGACATAACAGGTTGTTGATATAATCAATCATACATGCAAATTATTTTTTCCTTATATATGGAAAAGCTTAGAAAAGGACATCCTTGTCTCATTACCTGCCTGATTCCAAAAGGGACTGATGCAATGCTGACCTGTCTCTGTCATTAGTCTTGTGTGGGTAGCCATTTGTTAGGGTTGTAGAGAAAAACAACCTGGAGTAAACAAAATCAGTCCTGAACTCACTTAAAGCTTCCTTTCACTTTTAAGCCCAAATAATATTGAAATATTCTCAGTAGATTTTGGAAAAGAGGTCTTTGTATATTTATGGAACATCAGGAAGCACGCAGAAAGTCGTATAATTCCATGGTGTTTCTTCTCTTTATTCTCATATTGTATCCCCCCAGATTTAGCCAGCTTTTCATGCGACTCCTAATAGAAAAGAACAGCAGCAACTCGGAATTTACCCCGGAATAGCAAAATCACAAAGGAAATTTAAACTACTTTATTCACACAAAAGCTCCGTCCCGGGGCACTGCGAGCCCTCGCCTGACTGAAGCTGTGCACACGTGTTGCTCATTAAGCAAGGCTTATCTCACACCCGAGCCGAGGGGCCTGCTTGCGAACAAGGACAACTCCTTCAAGATTTGGGCATAAAAATTAGCAGCACTGAATTAATGTGAAACCACTTACAAAGCTTTGTCTTCTCAAGATTGCAAATTCAACAACTGCCAGCCTGTCAAGAGAATTCTAGCGAGCACAATCAGCACTTAAACTCACATAAATTACAGCTGTCTATTTCCAGTGGAAATAATTTTAGACAAAATGCTTGCATATGCTAGTTTATCCACCTGGATGGTACCCGATTTCTAGCAAGACTTAATTCTACTTTTCACTAGGAAAAAAATAATCAGAATCTCAGTGATTCAGAAGGCGAAGTGTTAGTGTAACACATTACCTGACGCAAAAAAAAGTCATTAAGTTGCAAACACACACCTACCTGTGTTTACACAACTACTGGAAGAGAAAAAAACCCCAGCCTTCTTCCCTTTAATTCACTTCTCGGTACAATGCTATTGTATTTTCTCACCAAAGGAGCCTACGGAAACAATGTTAAGGTGGGGGAAAAGCACTTAGCTTAGTCCATGCAGAACATTTTGTCTACAAAACATAGTGGGAGTCATGGCTGTGGTGCTCAACCATTTGCAGTACCTGAAGCTTTTGAGTCATGAAGCATCTGATACTCCTAAAAGATTCTTCAAGATATTGCAGAGCACTTCAGAAAACTAAAAAGCACAGAACCACAGACTTTTTTTTTTAAGACTGTCAGGTTGAAGAGGTCCCCTCAACCATCTTCCACCAACTAGCTAGTGCTATCATGTGGTTATACATACTTCAAGGCAACAGTATGCTTTTTGGCTGGATTGCCTGAGAACTAGAACTCAATTAACTTGCTTCTTGACTAAACTGCCTCAAAAAGACCCACAGCATTACTCTCCTTTTTCCTCATCCAACAAAGGACGTGTGAAAACAGTAGAAGGTTTATGAAATAAGGCATATGCTTCTCACATTAGCACTGTTAACTTTCTGAAATTTTACAGGGAGAAAACATCTACCCTTGTAGCTGCTCAACGCTAAAATGCTGCTCTGATTAACTATCAATACTAGACTGGCAAAGGGGTTTTTTAAAAATGTATTAGCAGCTCTGCTTGACGCATCAGAGACATAATTTGAAACACTTACACCAATTGTTAAGGTATACACTCAGCCTTTATTGAAAATCGGAAAGTTTTAAAGCACCTCAGATTGGGTACTTCAAAAAAATTAAGGCACTCAGTATCACCAGGAAGTCTTAACAATCTCATTGCAGTTTACAATCCATTTCCATAATCCCTTTCCCAAAAATCAAGCGCCTAAAATGCCACTACTGACACTGCTGAGTTATTTCGTTCTACTGAACACAATTACACTTGAGGAAAACGCTTCGCTACCATGAGTTTGTTCCACTTAAGAGTAAAAAGAACACGATGTGAAAAGTTTGTGACAACTCTATCACAGAGCTCAAATAACTCCCTGTCAGACAAAGCACACACGGTCATGTTCTGTGCTCTGTAACCATGTGGTCTCCGATATGATCAGCTCACAGAATACCAAGAGGGTCTGGGCAGAGGCCCTATAGGGGCTTCAGATCTAATCCTGCACTAAAAACAGCCATGCAAAACTCTAGCTAACCTGGCTGCAGAATCACCTCCTCCTCTTCCAACTCAGCAAACGTCTCGCAAACACCATCCAAACCTCTGTTTGTCCTTTTCCCTTGGCAAAGGGGAGGCCCCACAGCAGGCCGATGGGAAAGGATTGCTGTCGGCCATCAGCCCACAGCCCTGAAGTCAAAGTGGTTGTGCAGAGAAAGAGCACTGTAAGTTATTCTGCTCGCCACACAAGTTGTTGCCACCTTTCCACACCCTGCAGAAGCAAGAGAGCAAATTCCTGTTTCATCATGAGCTCTTTCACCACCCAGATCATCTGCGCTCACTCTGCATTGCAGAGGCATTCTTACCGCCTACGTGCCCCACAGCGTTCCACCATATATCCTGTGTTTTACCCTCAGTTCCTTTCAACAGAACTTCCACCACCCGTGAAATAGTGAATGGTGTTTAGTACACATAATTTGGGGAACTTACCTGTTTTTACTATCAGCCACACCTACCACATCCTTTGACAGAGGACGAGAGTATTTTTACCAGCTTTTTTTGTTCCTCCCAATTACGGTTAAGCTCTGTAACAGCACAAGACAACACTGATGTTGCTGTGGATCTGAGAAAGGCCTTTCACTTGCCTGCCAGACTGATATGTAGCTAGAAAGGTAAGTGACTGACAATCCTGAAAAGCCTCTGACAGACGAGTTCTGAGCCACACAGGAGCTTGGCAGAAACCCGCTGAGCACTTTGGATTCTACCAACGATTGATTTCGGTAAGCCTCGCTAATTCTCCACATGTCGTTTCAGAAAACACAATCTCTAAGGTATAACCCTAGTACAAAGACTGAGGGAAGAAAAAATCCAGTCTGATACGAATTCTTACAGATAAGCGTGTATTCTTCTGGCAAAAGGGCAGAACAGATGGACTAGTTGCATACAAACAGGAATGCTGGCACAAGATTTCAGAAATGGGTGATACGGGGCTAATTTGTTTTCATCAACTCTAAGAATATCTGGAAAAACAATTACAGTTGTTTATTAATAGCAGCTTAATCTAATTCTAAGATGTTAGCAAGATATGTGTGTTGCTAAAGAGAAGGTCTGCTCAGAAAATATTACTCCCCTTTTAGGAACGCTCACACCCCAGTGCTTGCATCTCCAGCCTTGGGTACCTTTGTATTTTCAGCTAAGGCTAGAACTTAAAATTTATTTATTTTAAATATCAAGTTCCCTAAACATGGTTAAGGTTCCCAGTGAAGCACAGGGATGCAGTTCAAGTCTCACAGGTGAGCCATTGGGACTGAAAGCAGAAAATCTGCTCGCTGCTGTGCCACCACCATGTTTAAGTACCTCACCCACACTGCTACCTTGTTGGGATGCTGATCTGCCCATACAATGCTGCTGGGACATGGGCCCTCATCACCAAAATGAGTTGGTGATGCTGTGTTGCTCTACTCACAACCATCTTTTCTTCCAGAAGATTGTTGTGGCAGATTTCCTTCCTTGGTAGCCTTGGATTACACAGACAAGTATCTGCCATACTCAGCCTAGGAACTCGCAGGACAAAAGCAACACACAAAAGGAATGAACAAAAGTAGTTGTCCCAAAGTAGTCAGGCCATTCCAAAATATTTATTAAGCGTGCATACACAGACAGCATATGCTGTGTGCTAAAAACTTTCCTTTTTAGTGCCCATATTATTCAGGGCAGGGACCAAGAACTGACCACAAACAGCACGCTGATTTCAGTACTCTATACTAAGAGCTTTATATCAAAGCCACCTCCTAACTCCTGGAAAATGTTACAGCACACTTCCCAAGGGATGCTAAATCGCACAGATTTTTAAGAATGTGTACCCCAAATAATATTTCACAGTTTATGGGTTGGTTTGGGGCATTTTCAGTCATTCAGTCCGTAGAAGTAGATGCTTTGCACTTTTTCAGGGGACCCTCCCCCGCCCCCCCCCCCAACCCCATCCCAATTGTAGAGGTATCTATTGAAGATGACAGTGATAAAGTTTGGACAACTTGATGAGGGGATTGCTGTCCTTTCATCCCAAAATGAAGAGTGAAGTTATGTATTTTTAAAGCCACGGGCAACTCCACAGCCAGCTCAGCTACCAGCTGCTGTTTCCATATATTTAATTTCCTCTAGCAGCAATAAAACTGATTTAAATTAACATCAAGAAACTCATCACATTCCGCTCCAGAGGGGCAGCCTGACATTTATGTAGAAATCTATGGGGGGAATTGTTTATTTATTTTAAAATTAGTATCAAATGGTGATTTCACACATTTTAAGGACTGGTTAAGAGCTGTAGAAAAGTCTTTACAGGACGATTCAAACCAACAGCCAGAAAAAGGAAAGGCCTATTTACACGTAGCTATTCAGAACACAAAGCAATACATCTGAACTTCAAAATCAGTTGTACAAGTCCATCTGTCTGTCCTGAATTCCCCCAAGCCTGCACTTTATGGGTTATCACAGAATCACAGAATCGTAGGGGTTGGAAGGGACCTCGAGAGATCATCGGGTCCAACCCCCCTGCCAAAGCAGCTCCCCAGCTCATATTGCACAGATAGGCGTCCAGACGAGTCTTGAATATCTCCAGAGAAGGAGACTGCACCACCTCCCCGGGCAGCCTGTCCCAGGGCTCTGTCACCCTCACTGTTTAAAAGTTCTTCCCCATGTTGGTGCGGAACTTCCTGTGCTCCAATTTACAGCCATTGCCCCTTGTCCTGTCCCCACAGACACTGAAAAGGGGCTGGCCAATTCCCCCTGCATCCCATACTTAAGATATTGATAAACATTAACTAGGTCCCCCCTTAGTCTTCTTTTCTCCAGGCTGAACAGCCCCAGCTCACTCAGCCTTTCCTCATATGGGAGATGTTCCAGGCCCTTAATCATCTTCATAGCCTCCTCTGGGCTCTCTCCAGGAGATCCCTGTCTTTTTTATCCCAGGGAGCCCAGAACTGGACACAACACTCCAGGTGGGGCCTGACCAGGGCAGAGTAGAGGGGGAGGATCACCTCCTTCGACCTGCTGGCCACACTCTTCCTGATGCATCCCAGGATCCCATTGGCTCTCTCAGCCACCAGTGCACACTGCTGGCTCATGGCCACCCTGTCATCAACCAGGACCCCCAGGTCCTTCTCCACAGAGCTCTTCTCCAGCAGGTCATCCCCCAGCCTGTACTGACACTGATGGTTACTCCTTCCCAGGTGCAAGACTTTACACTTGCTTTTATTAAACCTCATCTGGTTTCTCCCTGCCCAGCTCTCCAGCCTGTCCAGGCCTGGCTGGATGGCAGCGCAGTGTTCCTGTGTGTCAGCCACCCCTCCCAGCTTTGGATCATCGGCACTTGCTGAGGGTGGATGCTATTCCCTCATCAAGGTTGTTGATGAAGATATTAAACAGGACTGGACCCAACACCGAGCCCTGGTCAGAGAGAAGACTGAGTCACACAGGTACAATAGATTTTACTGAGGTGAAATGAAACAAGAAGCCCAACAAAACTGCACTTCCCACTAGATGGCTGCTGACGCAGCCCCTGCCAACCACCTACTGCCTAACAGCCCATCCTCCTGCTCTCCGCCCGGCACAGAACCAGGCAGAGTCACATCTCTTCCCTGCACTGAAGTCAGTCAGACAGTTGCTTTTCCATTTCACCTAACGCACATTGTTACAAGCAGTTAGTCTCTCTGCATGACCCTGAGACACAGAACTTTTCACATCTTCCACCTATGAATGTTCTGAGAAGAATTTACAGTCACAGACTTTGTCTTTTGGTTTGGCCAAACATTTTTGCTCATGTTTTTTCCACAGTTGGTACTTCAACTGACCTTTCTTTAATTAGTTTTTTTTTTAACTAAGCTCTCCCATTTCTTTGCACATTTCTTAAGTTATGTGGCTGTTCACAGACCACCACACGTTTTTGGCAACATCCCTGGCACTTCTCAGTTCAGGAGCCACAACAGCCCCCTGCTTTTACACAGCATCATTACTTACAGCTTACCCCACTTTGTACTTCATTTCTCCATTAAAAAGCACACCACTGGGAAGGACCAAAGAGCCTAAAGAGGACAGGTCAGCCCCAGCAGTCTGACCAAGGACATATTGTGCACAGGATGGCTGCTGGAACTGGGTCTGAGGTGCTCTGCGCTGCTGGTGATGGCCAGAGGACCAGCTGCAGTCAAGTATTACACCGGGAGTATCATGGAGCAGGTGCCAGGAGGAGCTCAACTCAAACATATTTCATCTCACCTGTTTTACAGGCAGAAAAATTGGCAAAGGAATACCTAGGGAAATGGTTACTTAAATCTTTTGTCTAAGCCATTCATACTACTAACACATTAATCACACAAGGTCTGCAATAAAGGGAACATCTTCCCATTACTGAACCTTGAGACAGACTATCCTTGCAACTTTCTTCATCGCAGATACGTTCTTACCTCTGTCAAGTTGCATTGATAAATATTGAAACTGCTTCTCAAACAAACCACATTTCCCACTGAAAACACGTCGAGCTAATTAAAAAGGACCATCACACTGATGCCTTCATAGCTCAACATATGTGTGTTCGTTACACCTGAGAATGCAAACTGCTCACAGCAATTTGCCAGTTTTAATACATTTAACAAAAGAGCTAGGCCTGAAAATTACACAGCATTCCCCAAATGGAAACCAACATGAGTTTGTTGCAGTACAACATTAAAGATCTTTCTGCTTATAAGGGCCTACGTGAACAATGGGGTGATGTATTATTTTTTGTACTATGGGAAAGCAAAGGGAAAAAAATAATCCAGATGATTTTTAATTGTTTCAGCCTGTTATCTAGAGTAATGCTGCTTTTCTGCATCAACCTTGTCTTGCATGGTCAGAGTTTCCTGCATTTCAGAGTGCTCCAAAACAGCTTCTGGATAAATTTTCATTGTTATTGGTAAGCTATAAAGCTTCTGAAAACAAATCCATCAAGGCAGTAACTTTTGCAACTGAGAAGCAGTGTAAAACACTGGGATGTCACTTGGCTACGCCATTCCATTATGGAAAAAAACCCCAGCTAGAGTGAGAGTCCAACACCATGATCCTAACCGATACTTCTGCTCATTAACCACACACATAAGCCCTGAACTAATTTCCCTCAATGTGCTCTCTGTCCAGTTAACGGGAGACAGCACATTTGATTCCTGGCTTCCCACCTGCTTGCAGCTCCTTGCTGGACTTCATTCTGTGAGGCCAGCTGAACAATTTAGCAGAAAACAGCACACAGCACGGTCAGCATCCAGATTTTCTGGAGTTTTGCTGACATTTTTGTGAGTGGGAAGATAATTTCTTCTCTTCAGAGTGGCACTATCCCCTGTACTGACCTTATTTGAGATGCTTGCTTTTCATCTTCATTTGCCAGAAATAAAGGAAAGAAGCACGAGGCAAATTAACCATGGTGCCAAGGAGCTGCCAGCCAGACATCAGCAAAGTGCTAAGCCAGCTTTTGCCCAGGGCAAGGCAAAAGCTGACCAGGATTTTCAGCAGGCAGAAACAGAAAAGCACAGAGACCTTCCACCTCTGCCCTGAAGAAACAGAGTTTAAGAGGCAGGATGGAGGAGTTGGATTGAAAGAACATTTCAGAAGGAGCATGGCTCTACCTTTCGAGTCCCCTGCCACTGTATTCATCTGCTTAGCCTAATTTCAGGCTATCATAAAAGTCTGGAACTGTCTTGGAGTAACTCATTTAGTGCTGAATAACAATTAATTCAGTGAAGAGCCTCAAAATAGATCTAAGACGTTAATGGCCTGCAGGCTTCTATAAAGAACACCTGGTGCTGATTTCCACCACCACAGCCCTGAAGGCTGTAATCAGAGAAACACGCCCTGTGAGGCATTACCAGTGTCTATAGACATGCCAAGTCCAAGCAGACCCTTCCCTGAAGGTGTGGAATTTATCAAGCAAGACATACACATACATCATTCTACCAGTCTTCAGTCAAACAGCACACACCCCCACTATGAAGTGATCTTAGGTCATGAGAAGTTCTATTAACATTTAGTTCTTAGATAGTACCCAAAGCGGATCCAAAGCAACGAGCTTTCAGCTGTACCTACACACTGCTGGAATACTCAAAATACAGGCTAGGAGACCAACTGGGCTCTTACCAGTGTGGAGCAGTGATGCCACACACACACAGTCCAAGCCCACAGGAGACTCAGCAGGTCAAAACAAGAGTGACAATCATTGGTTGAATGATTTACTGATAGCTCAGTAAAAACCCATGCCAGTGGACTGACTTTTAGTATGCAATAACTGATCAGGATTAGTCCTCTCAGCTGGCCAGCACATTGGCAATCCTACCAGGAGGTAAACAACCCCCAAGGAATAAAGTACAGGCATCTTACAGCAATCTTAACTACAGCAGCTTGTGATGTATCAAAATATGACACCAACTTCCCTTGCACAGCGTTGAACTCGGGTCAATACCACATTGATTTAGGGTTCTGCTGGCAGAAAAAGCGTTTTAGAGGATCTTTGATCACTTCCTACAGACTTCTGGTTTTTCTGATTTCGGATTGATTGTTCTGGTTTGTGGGCAGCCTGCATACCTGGGGTAAGAACCAGACTCGTGTGTCTGCAAGGGAAGGCTTGGCTTTTTTTAAGAAACAAAATTAAATATTTTTAGATGCAAAGTCCTAACAATCCCCAAAACAAGCTGCAGGGTATCACAGTGAACCCACAGCCAATACTTTGGGCCTTGTTATCACAGATCAGTGGTCCCACTCTCGAGAATCAAGGCATCTGCTTAATTGTAACAGTCTAACAAATTTAGATTGAAGTATGTAACTTTAAAGGTTCAGGCCCCTTCAGAGCACTTCTGCAAGCTCTGAAAACGCTTCTGTGTTAAACTTGCAAAGACGTAAGTTTAAAAAAATACCCTTGAGGTAACAAGTATAAAGTACTTAATGACTAAGTTAAAAGTAAAGTATCTGATAATTACATTAAATTCTCTAAACCATCTGAATCCTCCAAGTGTGAGCATTGCAATGATGAGGCAATGAGGGGTCTTCACCATCAAGTAAAGAAGAGGAGACTACTGAAAAAGCCAGAACAAGAACAGTGACTTCTCTGACACAGATGTTGCCCTCAAAAACCATCAGACAGCTGGCTCACAGCTTTGTCAAAACAAGTTTAGCATGTGTTATGATTGAAAACACTGGAAATCATCTATAAGTAATTTTTTGCAATTCTCAAAATCAAGAAATGAGTCTTACACCATACTGGAGAGAGAAGCATTGAAGAAGCATCATGCTAGCTAAGACTGAGCTTATCCAAGGTAGAAGATACCTTCTTTAAAATACAAATGGTATGCCAAGTAGAACCAATAAATCCCATATTTTAAAAAAGTCATTTCTGTTCAATGCTTTTACAGTTATGCTTTATAAATGAAGTATTTTCTTAGAGCAAAGACATCAAGGCAGAAAGAACACAACGCACACATACCTGATGCTTCTTGAACTTTCACCTTCAGACCTGTAAAGTAACATACAAATAGTTAGGAGAGAATTCCTCTTAGCATTTATAAGCCAGGGTCTAAACCCATCCTCTCCCTTTCTATTTCAGGTAGTTTTTCTAAGGCTTGTCATACTTCCCCAGCTGATGAGATATTTAAAGAAGAAACCAGTCTTAAGTTTAGAATAAATCTACTGGAAGCTAAAAGACAGCAGTGGAGTTCAGTGACTGCAATATTAAAATATATGCTGATGCTCTCTGAACCCTCAATAAAGACCTTCTGTAAACAAGCAATAAGAAAGATATAGTGTCCATATTTGCAAGCAAAAAGCAGACCAGTTTGCACCTTTTTTTTCTTGTTTAACCTTTCTTCAGTCTTCAGCTGAAAAGGTCAAAGGCAAGTACCTTTAGGAATCTAAACCCCAGCCTTATTCAGGACTACTCAGAAAGGGTTAAGGTCTGCAAACCCACCTAATTTAATAATATAATAAAATATTTTGAACTCCACACCTGCCTGAATTTGAAATTGTGCAAAACTGAGGGATAGGATATACTAAGTTACAGGAGCTACTAGGGCACATTTTTCTCATGGTGAGATAATTTTATCAATCAAAGCAGGAACAAAGGCTCTCTCTCCTCCACCCCCAACATTTTTTAAATAAATGAATTTAACTTTGTGTCATTCCTCCTGACAAGGTTTCTTCCTCCAAAGAGAAAGAGGAACTTAACACTCCCAGCATTTCATGAGCAAACACAAAACCCAGAAGAAAACCTACAACCACTTGCCCAGTTCCCTCCCTTCCACACCCCAACACAGCGCTGCCTCGGTGCTACCGAGACATGGAATACACATCCGCAGAAACAGGAACCAAGGAAAAGCAGGAGACTTCAGAGCAAAACCAGGCCCCCAAACACACTTTCTGTGGCATATTCTTACCAGGGACCCAGAGATGATGATGATCAATATGAACTTGCAAAATTGAGCACTTAAATTACAATAAGCAGGTGCCAAAAATCAAAGACAAGGGTATTCTCTTTAGGAAAGATTCTTTTGCTCCTAGTTTGACCAAAAAACCCAACCTACAACCCAAAACAAAACACAACCAATTTCTTACTAGAATGAAAACTTGCATATTACCCTAGAGAAAACTTTATGGCTAGTAAAAGATTCCCACCTCTAACACCATAAAGCCAACAGTACTAATATTCAATTTTCAGAACCTACTGTAGAAATAGATACTCAAACCAGATGCTTTTCTCACTCCTCTTCATTCAGTGCTCTAACATTATCTTTATTTTCCTCAGCTCAAGGAAGTCTGGATGATTTTAAAAACACAAGCTGAGAGGAAAGAAGGAAAAACAAACTTAATCTCTTATCCCCCATGATACTTGAGCAGTGGGAAGAGTACTGGAATTCAGTGGACCGAGGTTAGAGGTTACAGCAGAGTGGCTGGGTAAATGTACAAGTAGGACTATTACTTGATGTTCCTGACAGCCAGCATCAGGAATAGTTTAAGATATATGAAAGATGTCCAGCTCTGGAGCCCTCAGCACAAGAAGGACATGGACCTCTTGGAGCAGGTCCAGAGGAGCCCACAAGGATAATTTAATGGCTGGAGCACCTTTCCTACAAAGACAGGCTGAGAGGGTTGGGCTTGTTCAGCCTGGAGAGGAGAAGGCTCCAGGGAGACCTCAGGGCCCCTTCCAGTCCCTGAAGGGACCTACAAGAAAACTGGGGAGGGACTGTTTGCAAGGGCATGTAGCAATAGGATCAAGGGCAAACTAGAGCAGGGCAGGTTTAGATCAGACATCAGGAAGAAGTTCTTCACTCTGAGGGGGGTGAGACACTGGCACAGGTTGCCCAGAGAGGTGGTGGAGGCCCCATCCCTGGAGACATTCAAGGTCAGGCTTGATGAAGCTCTGAACAACCTGATATAGTGAAAGGTGTCCTCGCTCACTGCAGGGGGGTTGGACTCATGGCCTTTGAGGGTCCCTTCCAACCTAACAGTCTGTGATTCTATGAAAAATTAGCACAGTGGAAAATTCTGTTGCCCAGCACAAAGGAAATCAACTTCTGCCCAGCAAGAATGCGGCAGTATGTTGTTGTACCTCACAATCTCTCTACCTGGAGCTCCCAGGAGAGCTCACAAGGTTTGCTGTAGAGCTTAACTGTGCTTCAGAAAACACTTTTTGGAAAGTGTTACAATTGTCTTTTTACCTGAGCTGAACAAGAACCTTTGCTGCCCTTCGTTTAAGGATGAATGATGATTTTGCTTGAGCAGCATCCCTCAGCACCACAGACACAGAGAGTCACATTCTGTGTACCCAGTGCAGTACCTGCCCATACAAGAGCTCTAGACTGTTGGGTGCTACTGGCACTGTTCTCATAACAGGATTTATTTCACTGTGTATTAAAAAGACTTTATAAAACAACACCGAATAGAAGAAACAATCCCACAAACCCACACCCAACAGAGCACTTCAATAAATGTTTCAGAGGTGACACTGTGTCCTGTGTTGCTCATGAAGACAGGATCTGACATCACATGTCTTCGCTACCAGCTGTGTTACTTCATTTCAAACAGTTCAACAGATGAACACGTGCAAGACTCCAGAAGCGCTCCCAGACTACCCCAGCGGGCTGCCACCCACCCCAGACATCCCTTCAACACAGGACAGGCTATTGGGATAGACAAAAGGTAACTCTAAAGCAGCTTTCTCATCCCTGAGAGCTACGTGAACACAAGGGAAAGATGACAAATGAACTCACCTGTGCATCCCCATGAGTAATGAAAAAATTAATAAAGTGTTTAACTGACACCTTCCCACATCCCGCTTTCAGTAAATTACATCTTGCAGAACACAAGCCTTACAGCTGAGAAAGATGTTATGTGTAATTGCTTGTACTATCGAGTTTTCAAATACAGCTGAAACAACTGGTGTTTTAATGCCTCTATTTTCTGCCTTTCCCCTTGACTAGAATAACAAAGCCACGTGAACCAGCTAAACAGGGGAAATGCCTGAGTGCCCAGAGCATGCCAGGGCCACTACAAGTGCCAACCAGTCATCCTTGATTCCTGTTCCATCAACCCACCATTCCTCTCCCTAAAACTAAGAAGTATTTTAAATAAGACAAGACAAGGCTGGGTCTCAATGAGGTGCTCTGCCCTGAGCTCTGCTCAGCTGTCTCGAGGCTGGAACCAACTGCTCTCCCCAGCTCAATGCCTTCCAACTCAGTGCAGCTGGCGACACCAGCAGAAGGACCATCGTCCCTTTATTTTTAGGAGCCTAAAAGGTGAAACACAGCTGCTAAATTTGTGTTTTCAAGGCTAAGATTTACTCAGGGAAAATTCTGAAGAGTTATTCAGAGCTGGTCAGTGTTACTCAGGGAATGAGGAATTGGTTTGCAGAGCTGAACAAACACACTGCTGGAAAAGCCCACTGCCTGTAGTTTAAAATAAAGCATTGGGTTTTCTTTAAAAGCCAAGATCTTGGATCAGTATTTAATGTTTCTGTTTATGCTGTAACCATGTGCTAGACTATTTTTTTTTCCCCATTTGATCCAAGCGAAAGAAATTATAGCATCACCGCTGAAACAAGAAGGGTGAAAAAAATAATCTCTGCATTATTTATTTTAATGTAGCCCTTAAAGAAAAGGCTACAATATATACTGCATTTTCTGTGCTCCAGTACTTTATTGTAACCAGAATAAATTCCATTTATATAAATTCCTAAGCTATGTCAGTGATGTGATAAATGTCATACAGCTTTCTCCAAGATTTCTCCTCCAATCTTTGGCTGGTTTCCAGTTTCATTTTGGAGTAGAGTTAAATATCAGCCCATATGCCACGCTGAAGTAAAGTTTGTCTTCCTGACCTGAGGAACTTCATTCTCAGCAGGAAACACAGCAAAACACATCCTCTGGTATGGTCAATAGAAGCAGAAACAACTTCATTCATAGCAGTGCTTGCACTGCAAGCAGCAGCCAGAAGGAACAGGCACCACTGTAACAAACTCCAAACCAAAATCCAAAGGGAAACCAAACCCCCAATATTTGACTGACAGGAGACAGCAAACCAAAGAAACTATTAAAATCTAAATTATGTTTAAGTTTAATCCAAGTACTGCCATCACCCTTCATGTGTCAGTCCCAAGGGACAGTCACCACCACCCTCCCCTGAACACACTGCTGGCACCTTCCCTGCTGGCTGTATCTCAGCTTCCAGTCACTGAGTTGGTCGGCAAGTTTTCAATACAGAATTCCTGGTGGGATGCTGGCAGCTCATAAACACTGAAAGCCATTTACAGGAATATTTTAATCTTGAGGAAATCTTTGAGAAAAGCAGGAGACCAAAACAGCACTCCAACTGGGAGTGGCTGAGAGGTTCCCATTCCCAGCCAGCAGCCCTCGCTCATTTAGGTGAGAGCAGGGGCTTAAGTCCTGGGAGTAGCACAGCTCCAGAGGCAGAGCTCGTTCAATGGCTTTTCCTCAATCAAAAGATGTTCAATTCCCCCTGTTATTCCCTCTGCCTTAATGTAATACCAAACATTATGGCATCTGATTTGCTGGTTACACTTAAAGCTATACTTGGAAGTGAAACAGCTTCCAAAAGCAGCTTTGGGACAGGCTTTCAGTCTGACTCGTTAAAATTATCATTTCCAAAATAAAACATTGTCTATAACCACGAAGGCATATTATGGAGTCTGATGAACACAGCTCCCCCTGCCACAATTTCAGAGCTTCACAGACACTTTATTTGGGCTGGGCTCTATAAAACAGATTCTGTAGAAAACAGAAGCAAAAGGTTTTAAAAACTCTTTAACACTCACATTAAGAATGCAAAAGTTTGCTTTACATGGTGCAGTAGAAAAACAGCCAAAAGCAGAACTGAAATCTTACTGCAAGATCCTACAAGTGGGCAGGACTTTCCTATAGTGTCACAGCCCCACACCCACCCCTGCGGTAGGAAGCCAGGTCACATCTCCTCCCTCCCACCAGAATAGAAAGATCTGGGTAAAAAGCCAATGTCTGTAACAGCACATCAAACCTCCACGCTAAATAGCCACACTCCATCTGAAATACATCTTCCTGGAAGCCACAAGAACTAATTTTATTTTAGGAGACCTGCTACAGGTAGGAGTACACAGTACCCACAGATTAAAGAGCCTTCCGATTTCTGGTGGTTTTTTTACAAAAAGTTGAATCAAATCTTCATACCAAAATCAATGGATTTGATTGAGTCTTGCTTTGAGCATAGAATTTGCCTCAAGAATGAGAGCTACACCTGTTACAGGTTGTTCTTTTGTGGTATATTAAGACATTTGGCATTTGCAATGCAGATGAACAGATAACCTTCCAGGAAAAAAGCTTCAGGGAGAACTTGCCCGCTGTATAAACAGTACCACTTAGAGCAGAGGTAGACATTAGCATGTTTCACTCGGAAGCTTCCATGGGTATATGTTCTGAACAGCAATTCAAATCAAGGTGGATGTTGCCAGGAACTTGAAACTGCATCTAAAGACTTTCTAGGACTTACTTTTGCCTGTCTGAAGAGAACAGCCTTGCTTATCATATCTGGCATCTACAACCATGCTGAGCTGAGACAAGCATGTGTGCTGTCATGCCTGTGCCCTCTGCTAAGGAGCTGCAAATCAGCAATGCTGTGTTGCCAGTGATACACCAAACAGCGTGTCCAGTACCATAGACACACATGGTGGAGATTTGCCTTTCCAAAACAAGGGGTTGGTTTGCAAGACTTTATATATTAGGATCAGAAAAATTCTACTGGGCTGAAAACTTTTGAATGCAGTGAATAAACTTTTAGTGAGACCCATCCAGTCCGTAGCATTTTAACAAGGTTTCAGGATGAGAAAAATTATTCATTTCACCACTAATGGACAGCTCTTGCAGGGGAAATCGGTTATTATGCATAGCAGAGCGAAGGGATGAACACTCACTGCACAAACACGCTCTTAGGCTTGCCCATCACAGTCACAATAGAAAGGAGAGCTCCAGTATGCAAGTACAATTACTGCACTGCATTTGGATTTAATACTGAGAGAAAAACCCCAAAGCTGCTTTCACAGTGGGAAAAACACTGTTTTCATGGATTATTTGAGAACAGTAGCATCCCAAGAGTCACCTTGTTCTTTTACAAAGACAAGAAAGTCTAACGGCCACCCTGAATACAGCACTCCCACCCCACTCGGCACTGTACTCAACAGGTTCTCCAACAACCTTCTGCAGAATGCAAGGTTTCTTTCTGAAGGTCACATCCGACCAGCCCCACATGGTTCAGCATTAGGAATAAACAAGATGCCACTGGTAACAAGCGTCTCTTTGGAAAGAGACATGTCAAATCAGAATAAAGGTAAGTTCAAGGGCATCAGAAGAAAAAAAGGTGTAAACAGAGCTTCCCTACTGCCCTGCCAGTCCAGGATTTTCGCTACTTCACCCTACAGAGGTATGCTAATTAAATCAAGTCATCTGCATATGGACAACAGTGAAAACCATGTAGAAGTTTTGCCTTGAAAAGAAGAACAACAAAGACACACGTGTCACTGATGCTTCTTTTTTTAAAACAACTTAAATTGCTAGAAGTGTTCCAAACCAGAGCAAGTATTATCTGAACAGAGAGACATGAACTTTGATTTTAGCAAACAAAGTATTTGACCTAGCAATAACTCAGCAAACTTTGGGACTGGCATACAGCAAACACCCTTCAGACCTGGTACCACATCTTCACCTACTTTCACCTCCCAAGTAATGATTAGTCATATTGCCAGGGTAAGCTCTTACTACAAGGTGACAGTTGTTACAGCATCTCTGCATCCATCTCTTCTGCCCTAAAGCTTGCAGGAATTTAGCAGGAGATGGACAGCAGTAATTAGCACCATCCAAAACCAGGCACGGTTGTAGAACAGCAATACCACTGAGTAGTGATGCTCTGAAACCACTGCACATGCTAACAGGACTCTAGGGGCTCCTTTCCTCTCCATGACCTTCTCATACTGGTCTGACGTGAGGAGAACGTGAGCCCCTGGCCCAGGCTCATCCCAGAGAAGGTGCAGTTTGAACCGCTCACCTTACTAGCGACTTTGAACAGAGAACACAACTAATCACGTTATTTTTGGCCTGTATTTTCTCCAGCCCCTATGAAAGAAAGGAGGAGTTTACAGCTATTTTAAGTGAGAGTATAATACTACAGATGCACTTTTTCTTTTAAACACACCTACCACATGCAGTCTTCAAGCACCTGCTGGCTTAGCTAAGCAGCAACTTTCCTCTTGGAATGCATTGCTTCCATGGCAGCAACTACCACACCTCTGTGGCTGTACAAAGGTATTGAGCACACACAGAGTAACCAAGTTAAGAAAAACAATTCTAGTTGTGAGCCTGGACATGAGGACTGCAAGTAGCCACTGCCTTAAGCAGATGTCATTTTTGCCTTTTAAACCTTACCTACTAGACATGTCTCTAAATCCTTGAGAAGCAGAAATACTTAGCTCCCAGAAATAACTTACTATATTCGATGATAAATACAACAGAAGCGCAGCTACTGGCCTACAGTCTCCATAGAGAGCTTGTTATATCTACTCCTGGACTGCTACAGCCACTACTGCCTGAGAAAGGTCTAGCCCAAGCTCTCAGCAACCTGTGAAGAGATTTGTAGAGAGATCAGCTTGATCCCACTGCCCATCCATCACTGTTTTGACTGCTGCTGAGCTTCAGGCCAGCTAGCATCTGGGCAGAGCACATCCTCCCCACGCACCCCTCGTTCAGCTGGGATGCTTTTTTTGGTAACCTGGGTCTTTTCCCTTAATGTCTGAAAATAGTTTGTGGCAACAGCCAGGGTACAGAGCCCATGTGTCCTCACAAGGCGGCACCCCCCGCGCAGCCCGCGCTGCGTGCGTTACATCAAGGTTATTGGTACCATCTGTCCGCTCGGCGGGAGGCAGCGGAACGTGCTTCCTCCGGCATGCAAATACAGCCCCACGCTGGGCAGATGCTACATCATACCACCACCTGATAGCCCTGAACACCTTTCCAGACCTGAATATTTAAAAAAAGAAGTTCAATCCACATAAGATGAAGCATATAGATACATTTACCTCAGGGCACTTCTAGCTAACTGGAAAACTACCATTATCCTTGGCACGCAACTGCCCAGCTTACCTGGGGAAAGGCAGGGAGGTGCAGCTTCCTCCATGCAGGGGACACATTCATACAGTGGTGTGCCAACCAAGGCAGCAGACTCAAAACACAAAGCAACCCAGAAATACATTTACCTTTCCAAAGTGCTTGCTGTCTGTCTCTGGAAAGGGAAGTGATTAAGCTGGAAGATAAATTAGGCAGCAACCTCTCGGATGCACCCCCTGAGAAGCCTGCATATGTCACAGATGCACCACCACCTCCAGCCCGTCACAGCCCTGGCAGACGGGCTCATTCACAGTACAACCCTTTACACGCACTGCAGAGCAGCAGAGAAAGCGATCCGTGGAATAGGAAACACAGCCCAGCAGAACACAGGCTGGGGGAAGCTTTATTTAGGAAAGTTTTCCACGATCCTTCCCTGCAGCAGGTAGCAGTAAGGGTTTCATGGAATTAATGCCTCCAGAGCAACGCCTCACTATGCTAAAAAGGCACTGCTGCTCCCACGAGGTCCAGTACCAAAACCCATCTCGTGAGATGAAGCAATTGGGATCTTCTGGGAAGCCAATTTATGAGCTAAGTAAGAACAATGCCAAAGAGCCATATGGAAGGGAAGTAAATATTTTGCTTTGATAAGCGGGGGGTGCTCCTAAAGTCAGCATTGGAACACAGACTTGAATCGGAAGAGATAATGAGTTAAAATACCTTGGGCTTATGATCTGTGAAGGCCACCTTATGTGCTGGTTTGTTTGGTTTGGAGTTTTCCCCCTTGCTGCTCAGTTGTTTGTAATTCAGAATCGCTTATAAGCAAAAAGTGTTACAAAAACTGAAATGGTGCATCTGCTTCAGTCCTGTCTGGAAAACACCTCCTTCTTATGCAGTAATATTTCACAAACGAGCTAACCACATTCCCCCCCCCCAAAGCTTTTCAAACCACTTACAATTTCACTTCTGACTTGCAGACTTGTCTATCCCTAACACACCTCGGGAAACAGTAACACCACAATCAAAACTCATTTCCATGTTTCTTTATAGCTCAGATGGTTGAACTGGATATATTATTTTTCCTTAGTAGCTGAGGAAGTGACAATGTTACTCCTGGGTTCAAGATGCAAAGAGCTGCATAACAATTTTTTCCTATAGAATCACAGAATGCTTTGGGTTGGAAGGGACCTCAAAGATCATCTAGTTCCAACACCCCTGCCATGGGCAGGGACAGCCCCAGGTTGCCCAAAGCTCCATCTAACCTGGCCTTAAACGCCTCCAGGGATGGGCCTTCCACAACCTCTCAGTGCAGCCTGTGCCAGGGCCTCACCACCCTCAGAGTAAAGTATTTCTTCCTAACATCTAACTTAAGCCTGCCCACTTTCAGCTTGAAGCCATTGCCCCTTGTCCTGTCACTGCATTCCCTGGCGAACAGCCCCTCCCACACTTTCCTGTAGGATCCATTTAAGTATTGCTAGGCCGCAGTTAGGTCTCCCCAGAGCCTTCTCTTCTCCAGGCTGAACAAGCCCAACTCTTGCAGCCTGTTTTATAAGGAGAGGTGCTGCAGCCCCTTGAGCAGCGTGTAACTGCGTATCAGGAGTCTCTAAGCAAGCCCAACAGTACAGTTGCCACCGTTGCTCTACCAGCAAGTGAAGAAATGAAAATTTTTGGCAGAATTACAGAGAAGTATGAAGAAGCATTAGCACACAGTGCTCCTCTGTACTGAATGTATCTACAGAAGCACTATTCCAGCTTAAGTAAGAACGATTGTTAAGTGGCAAGTGGCTAGATGGGATTATGCCTATCTGCTTTGCCATCTACAGGTAAGGTCTTGTGAAGAAAGAATAATCTCTTTAAAGCTGGAGTTTAACTAAAGAGTGCATCCTTTTACCTTACATTTAAAAAAAGCAGTTAAGATACAAGTATGACTTTTCTACAGTCATGCAATCAATTAAAATACTCTCTTGTAAAGGTCCTTGCCTCTAATGGCAGCTAAATGCTTTCTGGAAGATGAAGATACCTACAGCAGAACACTTTATCATCCATTTAGCCTCTAACCACACAATCATCAGCCATAAACACTCAGGCAGCGATCAAATCGAGCTTCATCTTTCATTTCTATCAAGTATTTGTATTTTCCTTAATAAAATTATCTGTCTGCAGAGGGCTGTATTTTAGATTAATTTTAGGCATATACATGGGGATTAGTTGGAGTGAGCAGCTGAGAAGCCTTCAACAAAAATGAGTGATTTTCTACCCATGGAATTTATGTCTTTAATCCTCAGGCTTGGGAGGCATCACATCGCTACACTGATCGTTCATACAGGACAAGATCTCACTACATTTATTCTACAAGGAGAAAGGAGAAACAATCAAAGCGCTGGGGACATAGCTGGTGACAACTTTCCATCCCAGGAATTCATTCAGGCATTGATCCAACAATAATTACAAATCAAAATCCAGCATCTGCAACCTCCCTGTGTAATTTAAACCAAAGCCAAGCACTTCACAGCTAAAATTTCCAATCTGAATTACCCTTAAATCTGACTTCAGAAGAGGCATCTGTACATTAAACTCTACACACAGATAATTTCAAGTCCAAGTGATGTGCCATTAAAGTGACAAAGTTATCTTCTAAAAACAAATCTGGCCCTGAAGTCAACCTGATTTCAGTGCCCACATGTGTATACAAACTACGATCTGAATTTTGTCGCCATGAACGTAACCCTCTCAGACTAAATCAGAAAACCTGAAGAGATGACGACAAACCCATGTATATCCAGCACTATAAATCATTAGACAGAAAGCACAAAGAATGGAATTTAAGCTTTAAACTTGTTTGAGCTCATCTGCTCGGTTCAATCTTTAGAAGTGCTGTAATTTGCACCTATTAAATCTTTGCAAGAAGAAATAATAATAAAAAAAGTTAGCTGGTTTTAAGAGGAAATCCCCTAGATGGGATTCCTGGCTTCCTCCAAGATGCCCAGAGGCCTCCGTTTCAATTACAAGGGCTGTACTCCCAGCTAATGGTTTTCCTGCTATTAGTCAGATCCCATCTGTCCTAAAGCCCGGTGCCTGAGCCACCCCCAGAAAATGCCCTTCCCTGGATAATCTTGAAGTTTCGATTTCTTTAAATGATTTAGGCAACGTGGTCTAATTCTTATCTTCTGAAAGTGGCCTTAAGTGGTTTTTGGTGGGGTTTTTGGTTGGTTTTGGGGTTGTTTGGGTTGGATGGGGGTTTGGCTTAGTTTGCTTCTGATTTGGTTTTCGGAGGTTTATTATTCTTGTTTTCTTTCTTAAAATCAATCCCCAAATGCAAGCTTCAGCATGGTTACAGCTTTCAGCAAGAGTTTTAGCAACCAATAAATTCAGTTTTTGGAAGCATTCCCTCAAATACCTTTTTATCCTCCATAAGTGTTCCTTAAACAGCTCCCCAAGGGATCCCCGTGCTGTCAGCTTTACCTGCTCTTCCCACCGCTCACCGCTCGGCATTTTCAGTTGTCTCATTGACACATTTTTTTTCTTTAGATCAAAGCACTCTCCACCAGCTCATACTGACCTAGACACAAATGACGAGTCTTTTGAGGGGTTTTTGTTGCTGTTGGGGGTTCTGGGGTTTTCTTTTTGTCTTTTTTTCTTTAAGCCCTCTCAGCATTACAAAACTAAATCCCATTTTGTGCAACTGTTCACAGCAACACATTTCAATCCTGACTTGTGGTAGCGTACTGCCGTCAGTGAAAGCAGATCACACATATCTCCATTTGCCTGCAGTAGGAGCACATTCACAGCTCTGCATCTTTGAGGTTAGTTCTTCCTGCTCAAAAACACTTGGTAACTTTTTAGCCCCAACAAAAGAAAGAGAGCCCTTTAAAGAAGGGGACACTGGGACTTCATCAAGCGCTATGTTATCAGATGGTGCACATGGTTGGGGGCCCACCTGCCCCACCGCAGCTGCATCAACAGGGCTCAGGGGATCCCAGCCTTGGTTCCCACCAGGACCACAACTTCCATTCCTGTTTGCTCCATTGGCATGGTGAGCATGTGGCAGGATTGTAAAGGTCACTTGGAGTTGGATGCCAGCTTGGACAATAACTCTTCTCTCTGTACTCCTCAGAGAAGTAGAAGCCCAGTTTCTCTGGCAGTAAGACTACTCCCACAGACATACTCCTGGTATTTCTACTGCTAATACATTTCATCTGAGCATTTTCACTTCCAAAAGCAGCATTCGTTCCCAAGCCCTGCAGCTCTAGGACTTTGAAACCTTAGCATTACACAATTGAAGACATCAGAACAGATGCGGTTTGTCCTCCCCACTATCTGTCTTCACCTCCTCTTGCCCTTGCTTGCTGTGCCAAAATAACGTGAAGATTCTCAATGCTCCCAGAGTGCCAGCTGACCTCTGGACATTACCTCACTTCTTGCAGTCCACGGCAGCAAAGCTGGCATGCACCTACATTCCAGCGTGCTCAACCTTGCTTCCTTCCATGTGTGAACACACATTCCAAGGCCTCTGCCCTGCACTTCCAGCCCCAAATCATTAATGGTTCCTTTGCTGCCACTTTAGTCTCTTCTTGCTCTATGATATGCAGCATTAGTGTAAAACAGGAGCTGCTGTTCCTCAGCAAGCTAACAGACTATTTAGGTGAGAGTGTGTTAGGATGAAATAGTTTTTGAAGGAAACAAAATGGGCACAGGAGGGGAGAAAGAGCAGGTGTGTAACCAATCTCAGACACATAACACCAGTTTTTGGACATGTTCAAAGACAACACTGCTCTGGCTTTGTGCCTCCAGTTCAAGATATGATAATGTGATTTCATTTGGCTACTGTCAAAGAAGTCTATAAACAAATGAATTTATTTTTAGCAGTGCTTGAGCTACTAGCAAACTCTAAATAACGTCCAGTGAACAGTGCTGGCACACAGCACATTTCTTCAGTCCTCCGACATCACGAAAGCAATAACATTCCACTCATGGAAACAGCTGAGCTCAAAGATCAAACATTGATGATACTCCAGAGGCTTCTTTACATATATATTGAAATCTAAAATTCCTTTTCTTTTACAATAAATCAACTGTCCCCATTTGAATAGTCGCCTTAGTTTATGAAGTGATTTTGATGGATCACTGCTACCTGGTACAACGAGTTCCCAAACTAATCTCGCCTCGTAGAAGGCAGCTCTTCTGGCTAATGATCCCAGAGTCCTAGCCTAGTCTCCTGCTCAGGATTTCTGCAGATGGGGTATTCAATCACTGCTGAACAGAGGCCAAGGACAGCAGAGATACAATAGGGTAAGTCCGTTTTGCTTGAAAACGCACCTGCACATTTGCAAGCTGTACAAAGTTTCTGCTCCACAAATGGTTGCTCAGAGACCTTCACAATTCTGGATCAAGTGCAACTCATTTTCAGCACAATTCCCTTTCCAGGCAATCACCAGCTTTTCAGGTTTTAGATAAGATTAGGCATCCCTGCCTTTGCACAGCAGCGAATTTTTCTGCATGAGAAGCAGGGAGCTGGCAGGAGATGGGATAATTTGGGGTATTTCAAGTCTGTCCTGCTCATAGTATAGATACAGAAGTTAGGCCACTATCAAGAGGTGTAACTCCGACAGCACCACAGCAATATTAACTTAAGTAGTATAAGAGACAACAGCAGCAATGACACGGCAATTCCCATGGCAATGTCAGCACAACGCATACCTGGTCTTACTAAGCCCCCTTAGTCTTTCCTTGGGCAACCAAAGCCTTTTCTGCTGCACCTTCACTGCTATAATTACCTGAGTTATAATGAGGATAAAGTTAGGAGGTATGTCTATCAGTGGTGGGGGTTTCCTTTTTAACCTGAAACAGATGTATAGAAGTTTCTTCAAAAGAATTACAAATATCCAAACACAATTAAAGTTAATAGCACAATAAATCCCATAACAGAGGATTTAGAGGACATCTGGCCCTTGTTCCTTTCACACAGAAAGGTGCATACCATACAGATTTACACCACATTAGGACCACCTCTCATCTTGCTAACACTGACTGCTTCTAGTGAGAGGGCTGAAGAGAGGGACATAGCATCCCTAACCCCAAGGTCCAAAGCAGCAGGCTCTGAATTTAATCCAGAGCTGGCTGCATACGTGGTATCAAGTCTACAAGTCAGTAGTCTGTGCATGTGCCTTGAACTGCCAAGGTAGTTTCCCCTTCCTGCAAACACCCCTTGGGCGTTTGATGTACCACACTCCCTGGGAAGGCAAAGGGACAGAGGTATCTCCACTGCAATGTTTATTCTGCCGTGCAGCAATTTTGCTGTAGCTGAAGCTGGGCTGCAGCTGTGAGCCAGCAGCCAAGTCATCCTGCCTGAGAAAAAAATAAGCAATCCATGTGATTTGTCACTGGGCTATTTTAGTTTCAGCTGTTTGCACCAAACTTCACAATGCTGAATGTCCTACACACCGTGCTCATTTGGCCACTAAGTCACACTGATATTGGTTTTCCCCCATTAGCCATATGGCATTTCTGTTGCCTGACAATTTTGGTTAAGGTTTCCTCAGCACTTGCAAAGTTAGTGTCAAGCTTCTCCACAGGCAATATTAATGCAACGTAACTACAAATCATCCTACCCCACGCTGTTGCCAACAAAACTTCTTGTTCTTTGAATTCTCCAAGAAAACCCTGAAAAACAAGTAGTTATTACTGAAGAAGCAACATCTCTGAATTCTATTGCTCTGAGTATTGGTCAAGCATGAAGGTTTCTGAGTCCTTCTCTGAAGTAAACTTTGCTACGAAAGCTTGACTGCTACAGGAGCTTTGTTATTATGTCAACCAAACTGAGTGTTTGCTTTCAGACAAGTTTAGTTCAGCCACCACACCATACCAAGAAGTGAGAATGTCTCTGTTTACAATGCTACACAAGTTTTCAAAATGCAAAAATCAGTAAGCATGGGCCCTAAACCACTGTCCTACTTACTTAAACCACATCATTCCCAGATACTCCTGGAAGACAACTAATCAACCCTAAAATTTTAAGTGAGAAAAGTAAATCTTTTGGCAGTGAAACCAAAGTTGGCTCTGAAGGTCAATTCCTATAAAAAACCGTAGTGCAGTACTGGAAATGCTTGCTGCCTATCAGTCCCAACTAATTCATTCTCTCTCTCATCTGCCACCCTCGTATTTCAGACTTCTTTCTCCTTGACGTTGAGAGGCCACAGTAAATTTAGGTCTTTTTCCAGCAAGACAGAAGTCTTCCTACTTACATTAATGTTCTACTTTACTTCAGCAGGCTCAAAAGCTTTAGACAGCAAATAAGGTTCCTGTCACTGCTTAATATTTCACCACACACAGAAAGCCCAGGGAAGAGCTGAGGGGGGCTTTTGATACTGACTTCAAGCCTACGGACATTGAACATGATGAATTTTATTTAGAAAATGTAATTAAGGTTTGACAAGATTTAATCAGATGATAGATATTTTTGACCCAAATAGTTTTTCCCACTGTCAGGCATAGCTTATATTTATTTATCTTCAACAGCTCAGTTAGCTTGGGTTTTTTTTCAATCCCCAGGCCAGCCTTAGCTGCTCTCTGTCCTTTCACAGAGCGCACTGCACTACAGACTCAAGTCACATCTAGGCTCAAGAGCAATCTTCACCCATGCACTCATTTTCACTCACTTCAACCAGACACGTTTTAGAAGCACAACGAGCAAGAACGTTACCATCAAAAGCCCAACAATTAACTCATTCAGTTAAAACAAGTTAGTACCACACTTGTATCACTTACTAGGGATTGTTTACTTTCTGGGACATTATGCATGGAAATGCCCATGTGGAAGCATTGAACTTGTTCACCTTATCTCTTCGGAATTACTGAAAGGTGAAAAGGTAGTTACTGAACACCATGAGTCCCAGTTCCAGGTTTTAAGAGGATACTCAATGTACAGGGAATCTTTAAGCTGCAATATATTAGACATCATCCTATATAAATTTAATGTCTCAAATCACAAGCACTTGTAGGTAGCGCAAACCAAGATACAGAGAAGAGACTTCAGTCAGACTGTCATGCCCAAGCATTAATATGGTATAAAAATGTCAACAGTCCATGGACTGGGAACCTTTGTCTGTACTTTTTGACAGACACTTGGAAACTGGGAGCCTGAGAGCATCCAGTATTCCCAGGGAAGGACAATTCACATGCAGAAAGGAGGTCAGGGCAGCCAGACTGGTTGTACACACCATCAGGTATGCAGCTACTTTTGGTTGCAGATTAATTGAAGTAGCAACATGGGGAGTTTATCTTGATCAATTCTAAATACATTTTGAAAAATTAAGGGAATGTAGGAGATAGGATGGAAAGAGAGAGATTCGAGACATTTAAAGGTGAAGAAAAGTATGTGCAGGGAAAGTGAGAGTCAAATGCATTTTCCTATGCAGCAAATCTTTGCTTCTTAATGTATTTTTTTGTGGCTTATAAAAGGAGATAGCTAGAGGAAACAAAAATGCCTACATAACAGTGCTCGCTGTGTGGTTACTCAGCAGATCACCACAGACTTCTGGAAAGTGTGAGGTCCTCTGGACGCATTGCTCAACTCCATGGTAAGAGCCTTTGAGAAAGTGTGTAGAAAATACGTAAGATGAGGTCAGAGAGTTTAAGTATGCCCACAATCAAACATTCTAACCCAGGGCTGGGTTTATATTTTACTACATGTAACTATAAACTAGGAAAATTACACAAGTGTTACTATTAACTGCTTAAGTTATACAAGTGCTGAAGCACTAACATTTTGATCCCACTTCTCAAATGACAACATCAGCTTGAAAGGCCAAGAAAACTAAACAGCCAAACAAGTAACATGCCTCCCCTCATTCCGTGTTGCCGATGGAAGGCAAGAGAAACAGCTGATATGGCACAGAACTCAAGCAGTACAATAACCACAACCAAAAGTGCTTGTTAGTAAGAGATGAGAACATTTTGACAGAAAATTAAGAGATATGAAAAGACATTGTCTAATTTTCAAATATGTCTCTGACTCCAGTACATGTATCTCCCCCCTTCCTTTCACAGCACTACCATACAGCACTTAAAATGCTATTCCAAATCACAGCAAGGCAAATTCAGTTCTGTGAATCTACAGCATGATTTTATTCATCTGCTTCCACATCTTGCTACCAGGATTTACAGCAAACAGAAAGGAAAGGACGTGGCAGATTCCCGTAAGCAGATGAAAGAACATGATGCCTACTTCTTGTCACTTCCACAGGCTGCGACTATAATAGTTTGAGTGCTTATTTTCTGTACTTGTTATCAAAGATAGTCTTGTGATACACACCTACAGCATTATTAAGTTTGATGATTTCATTCCTGACATTTAAACTTCCTGCTTGTAAAGGACTAGCAGCACTTCTGCTTTGTTTGTTTCTAGTAAGTTAACTCATGGAGTCACATGCCCCTGCTCACAGTACACGAGACGATGGCTGCACAGCACTGCTTTCCCATCTCCTGAATGAGATTATTCACAGGCAAATAGCTCAATGGAATTAACACATACCACTAGTGACAAGGCATAATTTCGTTAGTCAACCATGTCAAGGTTAGTACAGGTCATTACATTGAGGTTTGCTGATCATTTCTGCTTTCAATTAAATGTGCATAAATGAATCTCAGCGTACACCAATGTCTTGTTAAATTCCGACACTTATAATAGCACTTAATTGCTTTTACCCTAAAGAGAAAGCAGTAAGAGGATTGCATTCATCACGATTCGTCATGTAGTCACAATACTATCGAATTCTTTTTCTTTTTTTTAAAAGGAGACAAGATCCTGTATTATATTAAGCGTTGATCTCGAAGTCACAGTATTTAAAGATTCATTTTTGCATTCATGCAAGCAGCAATACGAAGAAATGAATACCTAGCTGGTGGATTACACCCCTCTTACACATCTTCTTGTATTTATCTTCTATTTGCTGTTCAGTTTTCATATTAAACTACAGACTGCTCAGAGGGGAAAAAGAGCAACAGAAAGAACATCCTAGAGACAGGAGAGAGCATATTTCACTGCAACTGCAAGTCCAAAACATCTGAGTGAGCTTGAATGTGTTTTCCCTGTGAAGATCAGTGTAAGGAGAGCCTTGCCAGGACAGAGCTGGCACAAGCTGGTTGGATCTGGACCCCAACTCAGGATGTCATCAGTTTGCTCAGACAACACAAAGATTCAACCGTACTTTGTCAGCTGAAACACTCCCAACAGCTATCAGAAACAAGGTGGCTCTTTGAGATGTTTCCAGAGACAACTCGGGCAGTGGGGTTTATACAGAGATAGTGACAAAAGTGGAAAACTTGGAGGATATAGGACTAATGAGTTTAACTAAGAGAGAGGAGATTTAAAGTAGATATTGAGAAGAAATTCATGCATGTGATGGTGGGAGGGACTGGCACAGGGTGCCCAGAGAATATGGGGCTACCCTATTTGCATTAGCAAAGACATTTATATAAAAAGCAATCCCTTCAAAGTAGGGAAAATACTTTCAATACCAAATTCCTAGCTTTCCACTTCCGATCTTCTTGCCTAACTGACCCCGCAGCACATTCTAACAGAAAGATGCATACAGTTTCACTAGACATAGTCTCTTCATAGTGCCACGAGTAAGACCAAAACCCCCACTTGGCTGAGTAGAAGCAAATCTCAAGCAGTGGCCATCCCAGCAGTGGGTGAAGACCACAAGTCAGGCTTGCACAGACAGGGTCCTGTGGGCACGCCTCTCTAACCAACTCCCAGTTCTGCTCTGCTGATCCTTAATTCTTGTTCTGAAGGCTGAAAGACCTGAAGGGCTTTCCCTTCTAAGCATTATGTGCTCTGCACGGCTCAATTTCCAGAAAAGCTGTTAGAAGTTCCAAATATTTACTTTTCCTGGTTTTTGCTACCATTATCCCAAGAACAAACACTCAGAAGAACCCATAAAACTCTCAGTTCTAAAAGAGCTTCTCCATACAGAGATGCTGCAGAGCATGTTACCAGAGCATCCACAGAAAAATTAGAAAGCAAATACATCACCACAATAGAAAAAAGATTCATCTATAGTTCTGCAAAATGCCCCAAACTGCAGTCTGGGTGCTTTTCCACCCAAACAAGCTGGTAGTAGCTTGGGATAAAATTTTGTTCATCTTGGGCCCTAAAAAAAGTGCAAAAAGCACAAAAAAAATCCTGATGTTAGAGAAGGATAAGCCATATATTTCTGTGGCAGCCTGATTTATGTTTTAGCACTCGCAACGTGTTGATCCATGGATGAGTGTGTAACATTACATAAACACCAATCCATAGCAGTGACAGTGATTAAAAATAACACTCCACTACAGGAGCCTGTGAGACAACAGCCAACTCACACATCAAGCACCGTCTCAGGGGCTCAGGACGATCCCGTCTGCTGGGAGGAAGAGCACCGTGCCTTCGTAATGTGGAATCAGACAGCTGTACGCCCAGCAGACTTCTTCAAAAGGGAACTGGAAAGAAACTTTGATGCTTCTCAGTTCCTCAGGTTCACATTTAATTTGGCTGCTGACACACCAGTCGTGATTTCCACAGGCCACATATTTTGTAACAGGCACGATAAAAATCGGAACAAATCTAGGTGTTTGGAACAAACCACCCCCCCCCATATTTCTATCACATCAAGAATGGGTGCCATGAAACAGGTGCTTTGTTACAGGTCACAGCACTGCTGAGACCTCTCTACCAACAGGCACATAAAAATCAAGTTATTAAAATTTTCCACTATAAAGTGTCATTAATATCTTGTCATTTATAGTGTTATCATTCAAGTATTATTAAGAATGACCAGAAAGTATGTGGAACATAAAGAGTGCTTTAGCATACACATACACACAGTACAGCCACAGCAGGGAGTTTCTAAAGCCGCTGCTTATTTTTAACACCTGAATGCCTGCCATGCCGAGACCTTCCTATTTCTCCCTACATTGACCTCCATCAGTCCCCCGAACCATTCACCTGCCCAGGAACCATCCTCTTTCGTGTTGTTTGGCTCCACTATATTTACTGGGGGTTTTCTGTTTTCTCTGTAGACTCTTTATTTGTAGGCATTGCAATTGTCGTGCTGCTGGAGCAGCGATTGCAGGTGAGTTACAAGCCTACGCTGGAGCACCACTTCTCATTCTTTTCATTCACCAGTGCAAAAAGCTTACTCTTGTGCAACGCACCACAACTTACATGGCAGCTGGTCCATCCTATAAAGGCAACATAGGTCCAAGGGTAGCAAAAATCTGTTCATTGTCATTGTCCTGCATGTTACAGGAGCAACATCCACAAACATCATCCAAAATGTGGTTGTGTAAACTCATTTCTACTCCCTGCTCACCTTTCCCCACCCATAGGAACTGCAGATACACACTCTACCACCAATTGTGATACACACTGGGAAGCCAATCAGTTAAATGTCACTCCTCAAATGCTCACCTGGAACTCAGCTCCACACTGTTGATGAATCAGCACCACAACTTCATCCTATGTGCTTTTGTTCCCACACCTGTTTGAATGGAGCAGGGCAGTGAACCCAAGAAACAAAGCCTGAACTCCTCACTAAAAATGTGACATAAAAGGCTTGAGAAATACCACAAGAGATTTCCTGTTCACCATATGCCCCAAGCAGAAAGGATGACATGGCAATGCTGCATGGATAAACTCTCACACAGAGTTTGATGGGGATTCAGTGAATAATTACATTCTGAGAAGAGTTAACAGAAAAAAGTACATCTTATGTCACCCAGTGATGTTGTGCACTGTCATGATACAGATATGCTTCATATATATGCATATGTACACCTATGTGCTCTGAGAGACTCCATGTACTGCTCCTCTCTGCCAGAAGCACGCCTTTAAATTGGGTCAATGTTGTTCTTTCTAAGGAAAGGTTTTTCACTCGCAGAATCACAGAATCGTAGGGGTTGGAAGGGACCTTGAGAGATCATCGGGTCCAACCCCCAAACTCAAACGATCTAGCTCAGTAAAATAATAAGAAGTAAAATAATTGCAGATTTTAATCAAGTGTAAGTCTACACAGCAGAAATAAACCCCAGGTTTATCTGTGTAACAGGGCAATCACTTCTGCCAGCACAGGGTTAACAAAAGCCTCTTCCTTCACGAGGAGCGGAAGCCTATTCTTCTGGGCACTTGTAGCTAAAATCACCACTTGGAAAAGAGCTCAGCATATATTTGAATATATTACCATTAGCTTCCACAAGGAAGGACACTGCGGATCATAGCCTTCTTTTTGATAGCTTCAGACAAGTTTCCCAGTATCCCAAGAATCTTCATCATAACTATACCAAAAGGAATCCGTACTTGCACTCAACCATCATATATGAGCTAGAAGCACACCAAAAACCTTCCAAGTTCAGGGCAGGTCAGAGCCCAGGGTGTTCTGAGCCCATCTCTAGCTCAAGTCTTAGTCAAACTGCTGTCCAAGTGCCACTTTGGCCACTCTGGTCCTGGTGTCGCAGGAGCAGCACACCCAGCCCCTCTGCAGCAGTGCCAAGGGTAGGCTTCCCAGCAGCACTGGGGAAGGCTGTGCTTCCTGACACGTGCCAATGCCTGATCTCACATACACAAACCAACCTACATTACAAAGGGGTCAGCAGCTGCCTGGGACTCACCGTCCCACAAGGTTGGCTCAATACAGCACCAAGCACGCAAAATGCTCCTCACTCCGCTTTTTGGGGCTGACCTAAAATATGTAATTAAGCAACACCAGGTTGGAAATAACAAAGGTCCTTCATGGTGTTACCATGAGCACCAGGTACAATCAGAACTAATGCAGCCCTTCTCTAGCACATTTTCCCAGCATAGCTCATTGCGTGACTGCAAGCTCATAGAGCATCATTCTGCAAGGGAACCACTCACTCCCTGTGACGGTGACAGCATCAGCTATTGACCTATCACTTCCCACCATCAACTTCATAGATGGGTGAGCTTCACATCCACAAATTGGAAGCGATCAGTTGTCAGTCTCCACGTCCCACAGGACTCCTTTTCCTTAAGTGCAGACACGAGTTTTCCTTGCCCAGTTCAACATACAGGGAGCTTATACAAAAAGCTGCTGTGTTTCTGTGTGATACTCCTGCCACTTTGTGACGGGAAGCGCGCTCTGCTCCGCGGCTCGTTGCCTGAGCAGGAGCCAAAAGCAGCAGAGGCAGATGAAGGCTGGTCAGGAGCCGAGCAGCAAAGTAAGGAGAAGATGGTCTAAATTCTTGTTAATTCTACCTGCTCTTAATATCAACATACACCTCTTTAAAATGGTTAATGTTCAATTCAAGGGAGTCAGAACTAAGGGATAAAAGGGATCTTGATAACAGAAGTGAATACACAGAGATGCCACTAAAGATCCAGTGCACTGTACCAAAGCCAAGTCAAGGAAAACATTAATGTCTCATTTCCCTGATGACATTTTACTTAATACCATGCCAGAGAGAGAAAATTAAGTCTTTGTCTATAGGATATTCTGTGACTCATGGACAATTCAGTTTGGGACTGGAGGAGTAAGAGGCAGGATATACAAATCCTCCGGAAACCAGGGGTGTAATGTTATATTTTATTTGAACAGGTTAAAGCCACACTGTGCCCTACTGACATAGGTCTCAGAGGTAAGTAACACTGCTCCAGGATTTAAACATGGGACTCCCAAGAGGTGGCCAAACTAAGTCACTCTGCTTCAGCCTGAACTTTCTATGGCGACTTCCACAGTACCAAGTCAGCATCTTCTGTCTGCAGCAGCTCTCCTTGGAAAACTGAGCCCATTTCCTGAGCATTAGATCAATGCCTTCTCTAGTGGCTCATTTCTCCCCATGTCTTTGTCTGTTCTCCATAGCTCAGAAAAACTGCAACATTCATCATTTTGCATAGACTTGGGATTGAAAAAGCCCAAAACCAAGCACCAAAGCACAAAAACCAAGCCACACCAGCTGCCCTCTGCATACAGGTCTGCAGGCAGAAAAAGCAGTCTGTTAATTTTAATTTGTCCTAAACCCCCAAACTGAGCAATAAAAGCAATGAAATAAAAGCCAGGTCACTGGCACGCACCTCAGGCTGTCTCCAACCGACTGTCAGTTTTGTAACACTCGTGATTACATAAGGGTGAGCACATCTAACCAGAAGGTGGACTGCTCGAGCTGCTAAATCCTAAAACATACTAATCCTAAACCACAAAAAACTCCCACCCCACCCCCAGCCCAAAAATACCAAACCCAAAGGCCTCAGAGCTGCCAAACAAGAGATTTTTGGAAGACAAAGGCTACTCCTCCGAGGAAAGGAAACCTTCCAGACCTTGAACCTAACAGCTACTCCCCAAAATATTAAAACATTTAAGAACACCTGGTGCTTTGACCTTCACAAATGGACAACACTGCTGTTTAGTACCACCGTCTGTTTTGTTTAGGCTTCCTGAAGCAGCTGGCCCCTGACCTTGCCAGAAAGTAAGGTATTGAAAGTTCCCCTGCTGAAACAGAACTGAAGAACACTAGAAATCACCCATCACACAGTATCATCTTTTCCTTCTTTGTGCTCCTGTCATCCTGTTTCCCCTAAAAGTGCTGACATCAGCCCTTGACAGCTTTCCTCCTTGGATTCCTTCTCAATCAAGCTGCCACGAACCCTTCTCTCTTGATGGGAACTGGATCAGTTTCTGACAGTTGCTAGCATGGGGTGCCTGTGTCTTCTGTGGTCAGTCTCTTATCGATAACGCAAAGCTGGCAAAACACGTTGCAAGGCCAGTTGCTTAGCCAAGGTATCACTTCCATCCCCAGCCCCACATCCTTACCTCACTGCCTCATCTTCAGCATGAAGTGCTTCAGACACCAGGAGATGGGCACATTGTGTGCGCTCAGCTTTTGGCTTTGGTTTGGTTTTATTAACCCAGCGAAATACATTCAAACGTGCTTCCTCAGCTGCAGTCATGTTAAGCAGAGGACCTACATCAAAGTAGCACGCTGATGGAAGCAGATGGAAAAAGATAACCCTTATACCCAACCCCATTCTGGTAGCGTAACGGTGACCGCAGGATCCGGCTTTTCTTTAGCTGGTTGCAAACAGCAGGTACAAGATTGAAGATTTTCTTTACAGTAATTGGTGGCTGAATTGAAAATTTATGGTTCGGGTGACTAAATGCTGTTGTAATCAGCCAAGAGCACAGAAGAACAGGAAAGTAAGAAGCAATTATCTCTGGGTATTTTGAAGAGTGATGCTAGTTGCCACAGCTACAGACCATATCACACGCTGGAGCTGTTAGAGAAGGCCAAGGCTGCTGCTGAATACAAGGACTTCAACTGCCATCAAGACCACCTAGAATCGCATATTATTTTCAGTTCTTTGTAGAAATAGTTGCCATGCTTCCTTTCAAGCTCCTGAGAAGGTTTCTTACCAAAGATTAGCACAGCTCCTCTCTCAGGTAGAGAAAGAGGAGAGTTAAAAGAAAAAAACTGATGTTTATGTTGTTACAAGTGGTCTGCTCCTACAAAATAAGGGGGTTCCAGTAGTTCTGAACATCAGAAACTAACCCCTGCCCCACCTTACTGAGATATTTCTGTATGTCTATGGATGAAAAATGGTACACAAGAGTTTAAGCAAAAATTTAACCTGAGACCACTGCCAGAACTGTATCAGTTGACATCAAATACACAAGTATTTCTCTATTTCATAATAAACTTCCACTTCAGTGAAAGAGTTGAGGCATGATTTTGCAAACTTGTAGAGAAGAAAACAAACCCAAAGCTCACTGCCCACAGTAATGCCACCTTAATCTTTGATTTGATATTCAAGCACAGTATTATTCCCCGCTCCAGTCTTTCTTGGCTGAAGGGTGATTTAGCCCCAGGCCACTGCACAGAGCTGAGATCCTGCACTCTACAGATCTAATGACAGCAGCATTCCTTCTGGCGGCATGTCCTTCGTGACTGAATTTGAAGAGAGATGCTGAAGCACCTCACTGAAGCAGATCCTACACATTTTTCTCCTATCAGCAAAGGAAACTTACCTACTAGCAAAGATTAAGGAAATTCCTACCCAAAGAAAGCTAATGAGAACAATTTAGTGTGGTAGGATTTATAATAGGTCTTAACGTTTCCCAAGATGAGTCACAGACTGAAACAGAATAGCCACATTTTCCATTTGCATGGTGTAAGCTATACATCAGGAAGATTGCCTTATTTTGGGGCATTCATACAGGTGTCACACAAAATGCAATAGCATTGGTGTTTTTAGAACTAGTCCTCCCAATGGGCAAACCCCCTGTGATCATGGAAAGCAAAGTGTTTAATATTTGTACACAACAATCGCTCTGGAGCAGGTGCAGCACCAGGTCGATTAGCACCATGCCCACAGCTGCCTTCCATACCAAACGTGGGCCCATTGCAGCTGCCCAGCAGCAGAAAGGTATCCTCCAAGTGAGGGACACAGGAGGACAGACAGGCTGAGAAAAAGGCTTTCACCCTCCTGATAAAGGTTGAGGGAGGGGTGTGAGGGCTGCACACTGTATGCTGCCCAGCTCCTCTGGCGTCGCAGCTTTGGCAGACAGCCTGAAAGTTCTTCACTCAAATACCAGAAGTAACAAGCAGCTCTGGTACAGAGCAGTGAATCAGGCAATGTGAACAAGGACCTCCCACCAGGAACGCACCTCTGTAGGCTGCTGCTTGTGGTAGGCATCTCTTTGGGTAGGTCAGTGCACTTGGTCCACTGAGTTAATTCTAAGACACTAACCAGTACTGGGCAGAGGGGACAACCGAACTGCACACAACAGCTACACTTCGTGATTTATGTGACAAAATTAATTCCATTTAAAATAGAGTAGAAAGATTAGCAAGAGCTAAGTTGGGCAGCTAAGAGTAACTAAGTGTTCAGAATATTTGTTAATAATTCCACACCTGATGGAAGACCTAGGGTTCGTAGCCCACACACACCCCAAGCACATTAAGGGAGAAGTAACCTGCCTCCTGCCTTTCTATGCTGACCATACTATGTTCTGTGCAGCACAAAATCCTCCTTCACCTCACATTAACACTTAACTCCTGACAGTAGCGATATTTTTGACTGAGATCATTGGTCAATTACAAGATCAAGAACTCATACTCTATTAAATCAAAGTGCTTCCCACCCACTACAGCAAGTAGAGTTATCACCCTTTGGCAGCTGATTTCCTTGGGCAAAGGAGGGACAGGATGTTGTCTAGAGTCACTAGACAGATGGCATGGCAGGACTAAGAAAATATCCATGTCTTTCCTCACATCCCTGTAGCTGAGATGTCAGCTAAAGCAATAGGAAGATGGCAAGTCTGAAGAAATTTCATGAGTCTTTCCTGTTCTTATTCTCTGCACAGACAAAAAGGTTTGTTATTGTTTTATTCTATTATTTTAATCATATTTTAGCATTAAATAAATCAAGATGTAGATGGACAGAAAAGACAGACAAGTCAACCCACACAGTTAATGTCTTGAGTTGAACCAAGCCAGATGTTCAGTTTAAGGGCACTGCATACAAATGAAGTGTTTCTCTCCAAAACAGTGTAAGAGAACTGTGCACATGTTCTCCGTAGGATTAATTAAATAAGTTCTCTTTAAATAAAGTACTCCAGGCCCCACTGACCTAGAAGGAGATGTGGCAGGAACATGGCACTACCATGCTCCCAACTGGTTCTCCAGACAAAAGTCACTGCTACAACATTGGGGTACAATAACGTCCTTCACAACTACAAAAAAGTTGCATGAAAGTCAAGTCTTAGTTCAATTGGCAAAACACAGGAGGAAACCTTACCATCAGGAGCAAAACTAACATGGTTAAAAATAAACTCCTTCCAACCAACTATGTATATCTGCTGCTGTAAGATTTCTGTATTTTCAAAGCATGAACAAGAGCAGTTATTTATATTGATACTGGAGTCAAGATACTAAATGCAAACAAGCAGCATCCTTATTTCCACGCAGGGCTAAAAGCAGAAGCATAGTTTCCCCCCAGATAGTAAGGGCAGTGTTCCACATACGCTACAAAAATGCTTTTACTCCTTCATGATGTCCTTCACTAGAAACGATCTAAATTAATGCTCCAGAGATGTTCATGTTGCAGGAGCGCATGTCACCGAGCAAGCCCCATTACTAAATCTTCAGGGAAATTGTTCTGTGCGTGGCAGGGTCTTATCAGCTATCACTTTTCCATTAACCTGTAAGAGGGATATGCTCTGTTTCCTGCTCAAAAGGCTTACGGCTCCTGTATCCATTTAGTATGAGGGACAGATGAATTTAATCACAGATCTGACCACCTACACCCAATACGTTCCAAAGTTGTCTGTACATTAGAACATTCAGCCTGGGAATGCACATGCACTATTACTCCACACAAAGAGGATCAGGAGCATAATGTGTGTATGTGCACACACACGCTGAACAGTTTCTTGCATCTGGAAAGAAAATTGCACCAAAAAAGCCAAACAGCAAACTTCCACCCATAGCTGTGAGCAAAATCCTCCCACACCCTAATTTAATCACCCATCTATACTAACTGCAAAGAGAGCCTTGGAATGCAGGCACTCTGGGGCACAGAAAGTAAAGCAAGAGAAAGGTAAAAAGGTATTTTATTCTTCTATCATCGATGTCATTAGGAATCTACAGCACCTTCAGGCCGACTCGTTTCTTACTGAACAGGCTGACACAGCGTCGTTATACCCAAGGCATCAGTATCTTTGCATGCGTTTCTCACCTGCAATCTGTGCGCCCCAGCCACACAATTCACTCAGCATTTCCTGTGGTCTGGATTCAGAACAACTCAGGGTTGGTGGTTATTTCTAGTAAGTACTTCAGAGAGTTTTCCTACAATACAAGTAATGTTCTCTCAACTTCCACAGCGGACAAAATTTCTGGTTTTATCTCAATACCATAACTAAACCCAGCCATGAAGTAGTACAGAAATTACACATCACAGGGCAGAATAAACACAGGTTTAGATTTATACTCAAAGTTTAAACAATTTTCATTTGAAATGCCAAAAGGGATATTTTTCTTGAGAGAGAATTCAGTTTCATTACTTCTTCCTATTCCTCCAGCAGCAGAGAACTATAAAAGAAGATTTCTCACCAGAGCATAGCAGAGAAAGTAGGAATTTTAGCTGGGGAGTAACAGGAGATTGACCACCGGCCAAATGTGCTGGATGCTCTGCTCACCCAAGAGGATCTGCACAGCCCCACAATACCCAAGCAAGCCACAAGGATGTTCATTATCTCTGGCCAAGATACCTCTCAGCACCTCATCCAGGCCCCTGCTACCTTTGTGCTTTTCCCTTCCCCACGCTCTTTCAAACACGGCGGGGAAAAGCAGCATTTGTGTGCCTGTAGTGAGCGGGGAGGCTGGGTACGTGCAACGTGTGCATGCAAACACAAGTGGACATTTTAAAATCAGGATGTAAATCACCTTCTATTTCTAAAAATACCTGTATAGTTCTAAGTACAAACTGAATGCATACAATTAAAGTCTGATTTACCCAGAGGCATTACCACAGTTAGCACATCTACACAATTAAAAACTGAGCTCATACATGCATCAGTGTCAGTAACATGAATGTCATCCCTAGCTTCATTAGTTCCTATCACACAAAGTGGTCATCACATATAAGACACCGGCTCATGGCAGCCCCTGACCCCATCGAGACTCTGCAGTTTGGTTTTCAAACCTTTCACATCAAACCAGCACTTACCCTGTGACCAAGTATCAATCATTCTGACCCAGTAAAAAGAGATTAGCTTTCTATCAAGCAGAATTAACACAACACAGGCAGGAAACAGGCAATGCATTGTTTATCTACATAATTAGTACTATAAAGGTATAGTCTGATTTGCATCCCAGCTACACAGTCAGATTGGGTTGTCACTATACACTGTTTCTACAGAATATCTTCTATCAAATACCCAAAATTACAACTGTACAGCAACAGTAAGGACATTCAAGCTCTTGTGCTCATCATTCAGCTTTCTACTAAGTTCCTAGGGCAGAGAAGAAGGACCAAGCCTTGTCAGGAGAGGCACTGGCTGCAGCATACCTTCAGATTAGTGGTAACACACACCAAGAAAAAGCAGTAAACCTTTGGAATAGCACACATTACATAAACATAGTATATTGTCAGGAGGTAACCCCTCCCCCCAAAATAAATAACAGGGTCTCCCCATTTAGCGTTCAAGGTATTTTGCAGCTAAACACAGGTCCAAACTGGACAGGCGAGCAGCCCAGTATAGCCAGCCCTCAGCCATGGCTCTGCAGCACACCACCTACACCAAGGGGTGTCCTTGCTCTGCCTGGCTTGTGGAACAGATGCTGCTGTGGCAGCTCTCCCAGCCCCTCCACCTCAGGAATTCGTTTCATGCAAGGAAGCAACTGGAAACCCAAATTTTTTCCTCCTCAACCAGGCCACTGCCCAGTGTGTTGTCAATGAGATGCAAAAAAGCAGCAGCCCACAAGAGCTTGTATCGCTCACTCGCTAACGAGATTCTGTCCTTAAGTCTGATGAGAACCCATACGGTTTGTTATACTGTATTGGGGTACAAAACCAGCCATGAGCTCTGACCCATTGTACCTCAGAAACAACCAGCCCCAAAGATGTCAGCAAAGAGAGCAGTTCTCAAAACTGTCCAACTGAATCAATTCCACCCCCCTACCCTCCTAAACAGACTTTCACCACTCAAAGTGAAGTATTTCTGGTAGGGACTGCAGAGCTGCTACGCTGCTCAGCCTTTGTGTTGTAGCACTACACAGGAAAACCTGAGCAGGTGCCCAACACGGATGGATCCCTGCAGCTGGCAGGCACTCTGAGCAAGATGGCAAAGTCAACAAGGAGCAATATCCATCGCCACACACACGGAAACCCTGGAGTCACTCCCAAGCGTGGTGAGAACAGCCAATTCAAGAGACACAGCTACAAATACTCAGCAGCTTCCCACACCTCAGCCACCGCAGCGACCATTTATCAGTGGGAAGGCAGCAGCAACTGATGGGACAGAAAGCTGGCAGCTAAACCGAAGCTTTGGGAAAGAGGCAGAACAGGGCTGGACCCGGCTTCCAGTCCTTCAAATTAAAGGTTTTGGGAGCCCTTGGCACCTCAACAATGCTAGCCTGCTTGGCACATCAGTAAGGGGACATATCTGTATTTCAGAGGTGAAAAAAGCTGCAGGACTATTTCAGATTTTGAGTTTCTCTATATAATGTGCTTCACTTTCCCAGAAAAAAAACAAAACAACAAGAGTATTTAAGAAATTAAAGTTCCCATATTTTTCCAAAATATAATTTTAATTACCCCAAGGCTCCACTGTACTTTTCAAAACAGAATTAAGTAAAACAAGTCCAAAGCAAGGTTTCAAAGAGTTGTTCTGTTATTTCATCACAAACCTGTTTTGCTTGGAAAATCGTACAAAGCTGCCCTTCTTGCTGCTCAAGAAAAGTGAAAAAAAAAATCCCTTTTCATTTCCCCATCAATACAGTGAATTAACCTGATAAAAAGATATTTTTTTAATGAGCAGTAAATTCATTTTTTTCAGTAGACAGTGAATACTATGATATGTAATTTCAAATCCATGATCCATTCATCCATCTACTTTCTAAAACCCAGGAAAAAAGTTTATCTGTGAGAAAACAAATCAGGACACAAGAGCCAAATCAGTATTTCTAGAGAGCACAGTCTTGGATCTCATGGAGAAGAAGGATCACCATATGCCCTAGTCCTTTGCCAAGGATGCAGCCCTACAAGTGACAGTAATTTGTAGAGGAAACAAGGTAACAACACCAACAAGAACTAAAACTGTTCCCCATCACCTCAGAAGTGCCTCCTTGTGACAGTTAGCCATCCAGATTGTGTGCCCATGACTTGTTCCACCCAAAGCAGACAACCAACAGTCTCACATAGGAGATATAAGAATACTGAATTAACATCTGTCTATTCCAAATGTGCCATCTCCTCAAATCAAAAACCCATGAGAAGTTTACTTCAGGACTGATTTAACAGAACTCTCTTCCAGTTGTGAAATTGTTATCAGAGAATATGGCACGCAGTCTTATTGCTATAAAGTTAGAGCATAGATGAAGTTTGCCACCCAATATTGAACATGACAGATTTCAGCCAGAAAGCCTGTTTCTCTCCTAGATAATACCCCCTCCCTCTTTTCATGTGACACTAATTATCAATGGGTTGACGGAGCCTAATTCAAGCTGTGAGACTACCAACACTGAGGCTGCTCAGACCCTACACACGCAGCGCACAAGATGCTGCACTGCAAGAGAGAGATTACTACTTACCTGGCAGTGACAGACTGATGCCACAGGCACTAAGCATCTGAAAAAAGGTTTCTCAGAAAAAGCTTCCCAGTGCCCTCTTCTCTACTACTTCTAAGACCATTTTCTCTCCCTTTCTTTTTCTTTCAATTCTTGTTATATTCACACATGAAAGCATCAGTTCTGCAGCAGCCAGTGCACGTTCTTAGCTAGAATTTTCAATGGAGAATAGCTGACTACAACCAGCACAATCACTGTCAACATCTGTCCTATGGGAGAACTCCTAGCAGATCACAGTTAAACAGATTTATCTAGCCACATAGCATCAGTGAAGCCCATCAGAGCCCTAGTTGTCTACTTTAAGTACTAAAATACTCTAAAAACACCAAACCACATCCTTTACTTCTAGCAACAAACAGCATTAGGTTAATTCCTTCGAGGACCCTGAGCTAGCTACAAACAGCTCTCTAACAGTCCAGTTTTTGGACCTGGAGTTTGGGTCTGTAAAGAGTGTTTGAGATGTGGCTTGGCAGAATTTGATGAGTGGCTGACACCACTAAATGCTCAACTACTTAAAAACTTGGGACATGCCTTATAATCTACAAAGGCAGGGGCTGTGCTGTTACCTGTAAAGCTCTGTGCTCCCTAAAAGCCTAAAAAGGAACAGACTCTTCATCTACTTAACGTACAGACAGGATGGATGACACAAGTCCTGTTATATAGAAGTCACCAGACAACTCAACATGGAATCCAAGCACACACTCAAAGCGCTGTTCCAGTGCCAAGGGGACTTGCCTCCGTGCCCACATGGCATAGTCCTGTTACAGGCCATGAGTCTTTCAAAGCATCGGGTAGAAGGACTAACTGCAGCCTGGGGAAGGTGCGGGACTGCACAAGACATATTCCCTGATCTACCAATGGTGCACCACTCTCTTGGAGAAACTCCTCCAGGTTCCTACATCCCACCTCATCATTGTAATCAAAGCTTACAGCAGCTGACTGAGTGAGGCTCAAGGGAGACATTAGGAACTCTTTGAGCTTCTCTGAAGAAGATTTTTTAATGAAATATTTTCACTTACAGGCAATCTAGGAGGCTACTTTGCTTGCTGCAACACTACTCTGTAGGGCTTCATTGCCTTGGGGTAGGAGGGAATCCTATGATTCCTACAGAGACAATCCCACATTCAAAAGGGAGAAAGCAATTAGTGTTTATGCATGGGAATTGAACTCAATCTGCTAGTTCTGAGACTCAAAATAATTCAAGGCTAAAACGTACTTCTGCTGATCGGTATCTTCATTTAGCATTTTTTAAAAAGACTTAATTCCCCAGTCCATTTGTTTGATCCTTCCCCTCTCAAAGTATTCAGGATTCATGGAACATCATGGCCTTCCTTACTGGCGAGAACTTAATTTAGCCTGTTTTGTTGAAGTATCTTGAAAAGGTAAGATGAGATAATTTGGTTTCATTCATTTGCTTAATTTTTACAGTGCCAACTAAGAATTATATATATGTAGCATTCAACTAAGTCTGATTTTTAAAGTCCATCTTAAAATACCTTGGGAAGTCTGTTGCTTCTTTGTCTAACAGTAACTCTAAGTTCCATTAAATTGTTTATCATATGCCTGCCTGTGAGTCTGAACTACAAGTATATCAAAAATCAGTTAATTCAGTGCTCTCCACTTTTACAGAACAGTTCAATAGTGCTTCTTGCTGCTCTTGCTCATTCACTTTTCAAATATTCTTCAGTCACACTATTATTCAAGCATCAAACTCACAGAGCGGATTATATGGTACATACAGTGTTTTAACAGTTGGACGCTGCAGTCAAAGATCTAAAACTTCTGCTGAGTTTGAGGCATCTTATAGATGCTTGCTGAATTACTACAGAGATCCTGTTGTTGCCTAATAATGGAACATGCACCTATTAATTTAATCTCTCCAAAGTGTGGGGTTCTTTTTTTGTTTGATTAGTTTTTTATTTGACGCATCTTCAATCATCACAACTAAAAGAATAATAAATAATTCATTTGAGAGAGTTCAAATACATATACCTTACATTGTTGATGTTTATGTAGGTAAACAAGCGAGGCTCAGGGAACAAGAGTTCCCCAAAAAAAACCCAGAAATCCCAAGTCCCTGCATGTGGCTGCGACTTCAGACATCTTCTATCAAGTCCTAAAGGACAACTCTGGGGAATCATATTTACTGTTTATTATCAGTGTGTTATTAAGCATCTAATTTTTCCCCTCTGAATTTGATATCAACATTTATATTAATTATAAAAAACTGTTACTAATTATACAAATTATTATAGAAATTATATAATTTACTGCTATAGTATAAATTAGTACCAATTACATAAAATAGCATTTATCTCCATAAGTCACTGGCATCAGGCTGCTGCCCCCAGACGGATGATTCAGGAAGTAATCCTTTCAGACTTGCTATTTCAGGTTGGCCAACGGTTACATTAAGCCTCACAAGGTAGAGATTATGGTTAAAACACAGACCTATTTTCCTCCTACCTCTGGCAGATTTTACATGCTCTTTAATAGTCCCATTAATAGCTCTGCACTTAATTTCCCTCCCTCACCCCCCTCCTCCAAAGTCGCTCTTGTTTTATCCAAGTAGGTACCAATATAGACGAAAAGATGTTTTCTTGTTAACTGCCCACATAAGGGAAGATCCTCCACAGAAGAGTACTCTGGAAACACTTGCCAGCAGCTCAGCAGACACCTCAGAAATATGAAATTAAGCTCATCCAGTCAAAGATGGCAAGTCTTTAATTACACACCCTCTGCTTACTTAGTACACAACATCTATCCTCATGAAGGGAGAGTGGCTCCAGACATGATGCCAACCCTGGAAGCTTCTGAGTAGCTCTGTTTCAAGTGACTGGAGGACCTGAAGGATGCCTCTTGTGAGAGCTCCCTCAGTTCAGCTAGAAAAGGGTTGGTGGAGAACAAGGAACAACCACTCAGTTGAAGATGCGTTTAGGTCCCTGATAAACTGCAGAACTTGTTTACTTTTCCCTGGCCTTATACAAACTGCCCAGAATTAATACTTGTGGTATCTGAGAGCTCAGCCCCAACTGAGTAAGTTTCTTGCATTCTACACTTAAGATAACCGTGCGATGGCAGTAAAGGTGTAACTGAATAAGCCATTTCAAAGACTACAAGCTCTCCTTGTGACTTCTAGAGAACATATGCTCTGAGAAGTCAAAAAACCAGGCCAGGAGCTAATGGTTAGTTCAATATGAACAATGAATTCACTTTATCTCGCTTCTCATGTGACAGGATCACTGAGGGTCAGTTATCAATGGCATTTGTTGACACATTTCTTGAAGACCAACAGGGTCAGTTAAAGGGTTAAGAAAATAGTCAATGGACAAGGGGCATGAGAACAGCTATAAGGGAGTAAGTTTGCCCCACAAACTAACTGCTCTCACACTGAGAAGCAGCAGCATTTGCTAAAAGTGTATATATATATATACTCAAAACCCCAACTATTTGGAAAGTAAAGCTTGGAATTAAAAAACTGTCTGCTCTTTGGTATAAGGCTAGTACATAAAAACACAGCTTCATTAGAGAACCCATTTCCCTTTAAAAGAGCCCTTTAAAAAAGGCGGGGGGGGGGGGGGCTTTTAAATTGAGTTCTAAAAAGAAGCTGAAATATAGAAAGTGAAAGGAGAGAAATCTGTCCCTTTTTAAATAGCTAAGGCTCCAGCTTTGAAAGCTTATAGGAGGAAGACTAAAAACCATAGCAACATTTTCCAAAGGGAGACACAGCACTAAGCAATCCTTAGGAGGCTTCTCAGTGGAAAGATTAAAAGCCACACAAGTGTTATGTATTTAGTGTTAGAGCTGTTTGCATTTCACTCAAGACCAACAGTCCATCTCTCCTCATGGTATATAGACATTTCCCTGCACGTCTTTATTCATGCAACCACTTACAGCATGTAACCACTTGCTACAAGCTAAATATCCTCTCCAAAAGAATGAGAGCAGTGTAAGCCTTTTCACAGTAACATCAATGCATGTAATGTATTATTTAAAATAAAATTAATTTCAACCAAGTAGGACTGAAAATATTTAAGTATTCTTTAACCTTGCTTTGTTTTAACTCATGAAGCTTTCCAATTTCAGACAGGTAGAAAGAGTAGTAGCAACCACTTCTGTTCATAATTTCTCACGTAAGACGCTAAGATGAAAAGTTAAGAAGGCAGAGGACAATGTGTAAGGAAGACAGAAACACAAACCCTTAGAAAAACTAACTAGAAAAACTCCTAACAGAGGGCTTTATTGGATTAAAATCCACACGAAAATAAGATTCCTAGCCCAACATACCTATCCATTTCTGTTAAGGCAGAATAGAGTTTCTGTTCCATTCCCAACTCTCTTGACAGGACAGAGATTCAATTCACCTGGTGCTGGCAACTAAACCTTGTGCTAAAGATGAGTCATGCAAGCATGGGAATGCTTGCATTTAAGCTTGAACTTAGGTGGTACCGCACACAGCGGTTCTGACAAAAGTTTAAAGAAGTTCTGCAGTGACAATCCTTAAAAATAGGGTTTTATTACTAGCATTTCTGCTTCCTTGGATAGAAACAGTCAAAAATAAGCATGGCAAAGCATTGTCCACATCTAAAAGATGTTTCAGGGCAGACACTTTCTGTAACAGAAACCTTTTTGGGTTTTTTTTTCTTCCCTATAGTCACACTCCATCCCCCAAATACATAACTGATCACACAGCTCAGGTTCGGAGTGACTTACAGCAGCTATTTCTTCCAGTGGACATCAGGGTGTAGCACTGGTCTCGAGTGCCCAGTTACTCCAAGTCCAATTAACTGAAAATACATGTTTAGGAGTAGTTCCTTCATTACAGTATTGCTATTGCTTTCCCACTGCTAGCAGCTGGGAAAGGATCTGCTCCAGAGTAATTCAGTTCTTGATCAGCACAGAAGGTACAAGAACCTTCCAGCCCACCAACAGTAACGTTTGTCTTATTGTTAAATGCATGGCCAAAACCATTGTTAAGAAGGATAGCAGATGAACTGTTACAAACCACGTTTCTACAGACTAGGACATCATAAATTAGATCTAGATGGGAAAATCCAGTCTAATTCTGCCCATAAGATGAACTACACTGCCTGTAAATATTAAATGTTCTTTATGTGCTCTTAAACACCTCTGCTCTTTGTCAGGGTGCTAAAAACAGCCTTAGATAGCAATTCCCCTTCCAGCCCAACAAGCAAGCATCGGTCCTCCAAGCCAACAAAGCCAAAGGATTCAGGCCACAGTTGCACATTTGTATTTCTGATCACACAGTTCACTGTTTCTCTTCTTGAGTTCTGGTTTACAAAAGCTGTAAAGTGTGAACTGCTGGTTAATCCCACTCGCAGGTTATAGCAAAACCTAATATGAAACTGTAAAAAAAAAACCCTTTGGGATAAGAAAAAGTGACTCCCTATGTGAGCTGCCTATACACCAGGCCTAACGCTCCTTGAAAAGAACACAAGTTTAGGTTTCCACAGATAAACATCCACTGAAAAGCAGTTGTGGTGTCAAAAGAAGCCAAGTTAGTCTTGCTTTATTCCTCTGGAATAAAGGGAGAAAGAGTCGATGGGTTGTGCCTGAGAAAGGCAACAGCCCTTCCTACTACAGGTCAGTCAGAGCTGACCGGGACAGCCCGTTGGGTTCCAGGAGCCACTGCACTTCCCTTAATGCCAGAGGTCACTAGTGACCAGCTGTGCATGGGGTGTCTGTACAAATGCTGAAGTGTAATACAAGGATTGCAGAAAAAAAGATGAATTCAAGCTAATCATAATCAAAGGATGAAACTGTCTCAAATGCAACCTTGGAAGTCTGGGAAGAAAGTATTTAGAAGCAGAAGTATTTCTTGTAGTATTTAATTTTAATATAATCAGATTTAAACCCTCATTTGCCATGTATTATGCTGTGACACCGTTGCAGAAATTCCACCTATTCAAAGGGTACGGTAGCATTGTGCTCTATTGTTTAGGCAGTTCTCTGCAAGACTCCGCAGAGAGGGCAGTGCAGATTAATTTTCACATGTCCTCCTTCAGAATACATGATTCACTGGAGGAAAAAAGCGTTTTTGCTTTTGATGGCTTGCAAGCTATTTTTAGAGGTTTTGAAGTTAATCCAGCTCTGAGCTGCTCTAGCAGTGATATATCCTCTCAGGCTCAGCACAGGCAGTCTGGCCAGTCTGCTGGAGCACAGATTCTATCTAGGTACTCAGAAAAATCACGCTAACATCTTTAACAAGTGAGACTGCTTAATTGCTTGGGTTCTTACCCAGGTATTAGCGTGGACAAGTGGCTGCTCACTGGGAGGCTACTGCTCTCAAGGACTTTTCAAGTCGAGACGGACCTCACGTATTACACATCTCCCCATCTTTCCTCACCTAAATTCAGTAATGAGCACTGTTTCAAGGCCATGTATCCTTCTGTTTGACAGTAGTATTTACCCACCAAGCAAAATGATCTGGAAAAGTAGCATAAGGGGCTAGCTAAAGGCATCAAGACACCGTGTACTGCTAAAGAGACAGGCAAGCCTTCCAAAAAGAAGAAATATGGTAAAGGGAATGGATTGTTTCACGCCTCATCTATGGAGAATTGTGAAATGAGCTGGCATCACATTAAGCTGGCACCAGCTGGCACATGAAGATTCCTCAAAGAAGGCATGAAGCAAGTTAAATATTCCTCTGGCTTTAAGGAGAATGAAGATACAAAGTATATGCTTCAACAGCCAGCCTGGTGTACCATGTAAGAAGGCAGGAGTTGGGGAATTGGATTTTTAAGTAAAAGCCTCTTCTGAGAGAGCCTTTCCACTGGCATCCTGTGCTCTGTTCCTCCCGGGAGCACGAGAGGAAAGGCAGGAGGGAGAGGGGAGGTGACCCCTGAGTCAGTGTCCGATTTTCAATCAGGATGCTCATGTACCCTTCTTTGTGCCAGACAAGTGTATTCTCCATGAGTTTCACACCCAGTCCTATGTGCATTTCAGTTCCTACTTTGGAATAAAACACAGAACTTTGGAAGCTCTGCTAAAGGAGAATGGATCTAACTGTGCACATTTGTCATCAGATAAATATGTCCCTACCTATCTAGGACACCCAAACTAAAAACTCAGGCATGCAAAACTCATCCGCTATGAGAGGTCTTGCTTCTAAATCCAACTGATTAGCCCAACTTGACCTGAAGCAGCAGCGTCAGGCGTACGTGCTGAAGACGTAGTGATGCTGCCCACCTCTTCCCACAGCTCCAGTAGGAGCAGCACCTGAATGACGAACTAGCAGGGATATCTCCAAACACCCAGTACTGGGAAATGTGGGGTGAGCACTGCATGTGCTCTGCAGACTGGGGCTTCCTCAGCCACCCTGTACCAGCGGAGAGGGGAAGGGGGCTTTTAGTGACAAACAGGAACAAGCCCGAAACACACAGGTTATTGCTGTGGGTATGCTCATTCCTCTCAGGCTAGTTGAGGAGTTCTGCAGCATAACTCTTACAGCAGTTAAGGTCAGGGCTCAGGGAGGACCTGAGCAGCACAAGGGGCATGCTAAACTCCAGCCTCTGCACAAAACTGCTGCTGCACAACAGCCACATGGCAGCCGTCGAGCTGTCACCCAGAGACCCACTGCCACAATGGGCCCTTCTCAAGCCAACCAAGCAGACACACAAATTGCTTAACAACAATGAGCCACAGAACCAGCAGCTTTCCAAAGCTCACACTAAGCTCTCATCTTTACCCATCTCCTGAATTATTTTTCCCCACATCTCCTGCCACGCAGACACCTATTCACATACAGTGATACACAATCAAGTGAAGGTATTTCTCCCGCTCACTAAGGCGGAAAAGAAATTGCTGCAAAACGTCTCCTCCTTTCAGAAACATATTCCAGAAGCACTCTGTTCCTATGGTGATAGGCTCCTACCTAGCCAAGGAAAACTGGTTCCTGAGAGATTAGCACACAGGACCAAGGCTGAAAGGGATACAGGGACATCCTGGATCCAGAGCTTTGCCATTTACCAAAATGTGATGCCCCAGCGAGGGTATTTTTTTCCTACTATGAAGGTTTAAAGGAGTTACAGCCCCCACTGTTATTTCAAGGGCTATTTTGTCCCCACCACCCACTTAAGGTGTACCTGTACTAATATATCTGGACTACATGGAGAAAATTTACACGGCTTCCAAATGCACCCACAATTAAGTTTAAAAATCAAATCCTAGTTTATACAATAAGGCAGGCTATAATTATACAAGGAATAGGAAAAGTAACAGAAATAAACCAAGGTAATTTAAAGCACAAAAATAATTTTTTCTTCCCTCCCCCACATCAGCTTAAGGATCCATATGGTCAAGTTAGTTTTGCTTGGTTTAACGAGAAGCTTGCATCAGTCAGAAATACCCTTATTTACTATGAAGCAGCTGAATCAAGTACGTAAGATGACAGCACTGCTAATGCAGTATGAACAAGGATTGTGTTCACAGAAAAACAACCTACATGTGGTTTGAAGATTAAACACAACTTTACTCTGAGAGGCTGGTTTGGGGTTTTTGTTTCAGTAAGTGGGGAAGAAAAGAGAACAGGACATAGGATGATGCCAAGACATGGCTCTGCTCCAGAGGCAAGGCCACACACCACACTGCAGGAGTCCCAGGTAATCCGTAAATCAGAGGCTCTTCCCAATATTCCCTCAAGTTTGGATGGGTTAAAATTAAACACACCCAAAGCCATTGTTTATGTGAGGACAACTGAGAAGCAGACAGCTTTGAAATGAGAAGAGAGTTTAGTGCAGGGAAGCGATTGCTTCTGAAAGTTTGCCAATACTGCTTTAGTGTTCCCCCTCTTCAGCTCCTCTGTTCTCACCTCTCACAGAAACAAGAGATAACCCTTCAGCGCTTGCAAGAACAGGGTATGAACAGCAACCAGCCACTGAGCTGCTGGGAGGGTCTGCACTGGCCTCCGCCTCAAGGCTCTGAAAAGAGGCCTGAATCTAACAGGGACTTACTGCCTGGAGTTCTGTGGGGGTCAACAACATATTCTGCAGCAATGATTCTAATAGAGACTAAACCTTTGTAGATATCAGTAATGTATTTTGCAGTGATGGTGTTGTGGAATGTGTGTACCAGCACATTGTAAGCTTTGTAGTGGGACTATCGCCAAGAAAAAGCAAGACTCAAAGCTACAAGGGGCACCAAGACCAGTCCTGTGGCTCTGGTAAACAAGAGGAAGATAAGGGCTATAGTTAATGGCAAAAACACAGTGATGAAGATGAGTGGATGAAGTAAACCACCACCAGGGTCCTTGAAGACCACCTAAAGACTGTCGTACGCATACAGGAAAGGGTGGAAAGCTGTAATACTGAATTCTCAGAGAAGTAATACATTAATCATTTCATAGAAAGGTCATCAATGTGTGTGTATAACCCGTGTATAAGCAACGGGTGTGCAACCAATTCGTTTGGTGCACACACTGGGAGGAGCGATCCCCGGTGTGCCCAGTGCTGCAATAAAGAATGCCTGCTTCATAGTCACCAATGCTATTGAGTTGTGATTCCAGCTTTTCACAGCATCAGCTCCATCAGCATTCATTTATCAAAAACTCATGGATGTACAGAGCACCTGACAGGCTTCACCACTGCATTGTACACACAGGAGGGCACAAGTACTGGGGAGCTGCTGGTGGAGCGAAGGAGGCAGCCTGCCCTGAATGAAGGTTGGTCACACTTAATTCAGGCACAAATCTGTCAAAGTAATACCTACACACCCACGTACACTTACAAGTGTAATTATAGTATTAATGTCCAAAGCATCACATGAAATTCGCTATTAACAACAACCTTATCAATTTAAATTGCCCTGGTTTTACCTGAATCAAAGTTATATTAATTTAATTACTCTCACCTGATAAGAAGCATTTACTCAGAGTTTTGCACAAGTTTAAATAAATTCCTTTTAAGTAACTTTACACTTGGTGCCCTGAGTCTTGCCAGCAGGCTAAATGGAGAACATGAGAAATGGGTCACAGCGGTGACATAACGCTCGTCGCTGCAGCTGGGAGTGCTGAGCAGCGCTGATTGATGGAACCTGGATAACGCTTACTTTATAAACTGCTTGGGGATCCTCCAACACCAGGGCACTCCAGGTCTGCTCCAAAGCCTACTAAGTTTTAATGTGTGCTTTATGCCCCGGGAGTGGGGGGGAGGAAGGCATGTTGAGGAAAAGACAGGGGGAAAAAGAGGCCACAAATGAAGCATTTGGATCTTAACAGGAGCAGTGGCTGACTAATAAATTCCACCTTGGCAAATAAAAATGAGAACTCAGTGCTGTCACGTGAAGGACTTGTTTGTGTTTCAGCAGTAACCGCTGCTGTTTGTGCTGCTGGTAAGGATTTACTCATCATTTAAAACTGCACTAGGCACAGGGCTTCTGCAGAACCTATCTGCTGTGCCCAAACTTAAAAACCACTGTCTGGTTAAAGCTGAGGTTTGTAGGGAGCAAATCAGTTGCTTCTCTACAGACAGATTATACCGAGCCCCTTTCCTCATACCCCCACCCTTAAGGTGTCAGGCTTTTGGCAAAGACATCAGCAAAGCGTTCTCCTTGGCAATAAAACCTGGACCAGTCTATCCCTTCTGGCACTTGACTGCAAGCCAAATGGTTTTCCCACAGAGCATTAAAAGTCAGTATGTGCCACAGAGAGGTATATCAAAAAGACAGCTTAACAATATCATCGTCTCTAAATAAACCTGGAATTTAAAAAGTGGCTGTAGCAGGTGGGAGTTCAAGTACTAAATACTGAAGATCTGGCAACAATTTTCCCTTCTGGAGAGCAGTGCTTCTTCACCCTCTTCTCACACCTTACTCATCCATAGTCCTAAACCTGCAGCTCGGAAGGTGACTGAATTCCCCAGCCTCCTATATTACTACAGCACAGGTTTTTCTAATTTTTTCCCCTTTTTCTTTAAACCAGTGATGTACTGAAGTGACAAGCATGGCTCAGGAAGAAAAAATATCTGTGAGAGCTTTCACTGAATGCTCCCCACACAATTATTGTGAAACTCATCACCCAGCAGCCAGTTTCTCTGCTTGACGGCTGGCTTCAGCTTCCCTCCTGGCCACAGACCTGCTTCTCTCCACAGCTAGAGAGTTTCAGCCAGAGGCTGGGAAGAGATTCATTTGGAACAGAGTGGAGGAGTTATTTGAAGCGCTGTACAATCGTTGTGGTTTTCTCTCTTTGGTCCTTGAACACACATGCTTTTGGGTGACACCAGCATGTTCCACATGTACCAAATGCCCTGCACAGGAAGGAAAATAATGGCACAGAGCAGTCTCCATGCATGCCTTCAGGCATACATATGGACAACGACAACACTGGCATTTCTTGGTTGCTCCCAGAAAATACACATCTTAATTCAGCAGCACCCTCAAAGGTGTTGCTACCAATAGTCCCACTGATTTCATTAACTGTTGTGTGCTGCTACTGATAGTCCCACCGACTTCATCAACTACTTGTGTGCTTGAAGGTAACACATTTGAAAAGGATTAGCAAAGCTCTGTCCTGCTTGATGCTAAACTTCAGCTGGGCATGGAGAGAGAGACACTCAGAACTAGGACTCAAACTGTTAAAAGCAACTGCACAGAAGCATTTATGCCTCACAACCCACCCCTGAACTTAGAGCTTGTAATTCATAACTCCCAGCTCCTTTAAAGGCAAAAGCAGTTATATTCTGCCTTAAAATTAATACAGAAGAGTGGTAAGGTCATCCCCCCTTTTGAGCATTTTGCTCCACCTGGAACCATCTCCAGGTGAGTAGATCATCCTCAGTTACCTATTTCAGCAAGTATTAAATTCTTCAAAGGCCATCCCAATTTCAAAGACAAAGTGAGTTCCTAAAGACATGTCACACAGGAGCATTAAACTGGATTATTCTTAAACTTCTACTGTGAGATTCTCATACAGCTCCACGTACTTCAGTATCAAAGAGAAACTCCTGCTGTATTATTAGCAAACAGCTCTCCAGGTCCCCATCTGCAGTCCTTGCTCCAAGTGACAACAGTAAATCATGACGCTACTCCTAAAATTCCCCTCCAAGCAAAACACGCATTGCCTGCTTGTATTGCAAACACTTCTCTGCCAAGCTCCAGGATGTCCTGATCGTGCTTCTGAACAGTCAAATAGCTGCTATGCTGCTGACATCCAGCCTGTTGATCTACCCAGAAAATTCAAATAATGCCTCACCCTGCAGTATGCCCTAATTACCTCAAACATCAATTACAAGTCTAATAAAACTATTTGCAATGGTTTTTGTGATGGTTAGAAGCTTGCCAGGACTTTATGTCACTTATGCCATTATTAAATTTGAAATCTCTTACCATTCTGTGTTGTGCAAGCTCGACTAGAGTTAAGCTGATTTACCGCGACAGGTTACACTGCACGGCTCCTGAGACACATGAGCTGGAAACAGGAAGCTTATCTATAAAAAGGCACGTAGGAGCACAAGTTCATAATCTACTGGAACATGCAGATAGCTAAAGAATTGTTAGTTCAGTATCAAAACTGCATTTCAAGTTTACTGGAGTAAATTAACTGCAATCTCTTCCAAACAGTGAAACCAAGTCAAGATCTACACATATAGGGGCTACTACATTTACTCTACACTTACCAATAGAGGAGTTGCAGCTGTATCATTTTTATTGGTAATTGTACAAGTCCAGCAAAATTATGTTAACACATGCATCAAAACAACTGCAAAACATCAGAGTGAGTTGCCCATACCATAAACACATTAATAAGGAGAGTACAGCTGCTCCACCAGGTCCAATTTCTACCCAGTGATAATCTGTTATACGGGGATCTATAATAATCTTATTTAAAAGCATGACCAAACCTGACAGACTGCATCAATATATGACAATCTCAAAAAGGTAACAGAAAGATTATACAAAGAATGTGATAGCAACCTTTTCAAACCAAGTCATCTGTTCCCATCTAACACCATGAGAAGATCAGGGACTGGACCCCAGTTATTTGGTTTGACAAAGAGATGTTATTTGGCCCAGTACTTCCAGTAAGATTCTACAAAACAAGTCCAAAACTTCAGTAGCAAGAGGCCATCACTTTGTAACAGCTGGAAGCAACAAGAATACCCACTTGCATGTCCTTAGCGTTGGAGCAAAGGAATATCCCAGAAAACAGAAGTGGAAGAACACTGGTTAATTATCGACATTTTAACGCCACCAGTTAGCTCAAGACAGATCTTCCCAATGTCTTTACAGCTTCATCCTGGCTTGTTTCATCTGCTCTTAATACCAAATGAAATGAAATGAAATGCAAGAGGGCTGTATACCAAGAGCTGTGAGGGGCAGGGAGACAACTCACACCTGCCCTATCCACGCCGGCAGAGAAGTTTTACATTTACACTTGCCAGCTTGTCACTATTAACAACAGTTTAATCCTTATATATGGGCATATCTAGACCTTGTTTCTTTTTTGCCCAAAACCACTCTCAGCTAAATTCTGATTGCAATCAGTAGAAGTAACAAACGAGCAGAGGTATGTTTGGAGACAGGTAAACTGGTAGTGTTGGGAAAAGGATTCCCCTCAGGAGAAGAAAAGCCATGATAAAAGAGTGATAACAACACCTAGCCATGTGTTTGGGAGGCAGACACTTACACATGACCTATCCTCAGCAAACACACAGAGCCCTGCGAGTTGCCAAGTATATTAATCCATCCTTACAACTGCTCTAGTACTCACATTGCCTGTTGTAATGTATGTTCAGCATGCATTCATACCAGCAGGACAAGAAAAGAAAACAAAGCACCCCACAGCAAAAATATACCTACGGGTTCTGAAAAGCCACCACCTAGGTTCAAACTCAGCAGGAAGTTACCAAAATAACATAACCACATTTAGAAAACCGTAAAAGCTGACTGAACTACAAGTTACTCCTTTACCTTGCAGGTAGAATTTCACCTTATACCCCCACCAAGAAAAAGACAGTGACACAAACAGGTGAGCACAGCCTTCTAGGTGTGAAGCTGCATCCTCACTGGCTTCTTCAGGAGAGAGGAGCTCAAACCGAGCACCCAATACTGACTCTGAAACAACCACCCAGGCAAATGGATGCCAGTAAGGGATAAGAACTACCTGTACTTCAAAGTTTTGAGGCACAACGCTGACGTTTACTTGGTCCTTCTGTAACAATTTCCCATCACTGATGTTTCCTTGATAGACACACATACATTGACACACAGGCTGCTCCCTTCTTTTTAAGGCTTACTGTCTCATTACATCATCGTGATCTCTAGCCTTAACTTCCCCACATACTTAAGTATGTCCTCTTCTAATTCATTTGGGAAAGAAGTCTTGAATTCTCTTACTGACCAATCTGAACCTTTCAATTCCTAAGTACAAAACTGCTCTTCAATCCTAGTAGCTGAGATTTTCTTTCCTTTCTTATATAAAGAACAAGCTTTTCATTAATGCCAAAGATCCAACACCAGATGGCTTCAGTAAAAAGCATCAGCGCTATAACTAGGGTTGGATTTTTTTTTTTTACACCCACTTTCATGAAACTTGGGCTTCGTGAACAGTCTTGACATGTGAACAGCAACTCTCCATCTGAAGCTGTACTTCCATGCATTCATGATTTAATCCCTTATCACCTGATGCCTGAATTTCCAACACACAAACACACACTTGAAGATGGTGGTAAAGAGCACACAGAACCCCAGACTTGCAGGGGTTGGCAGAGACCTCTGGAGATCACTCAATCAGATCCCATGACAAAGTAGAGTCACCTTGAGCAAGTCACACAAGACTGTGTCCAGGTGGGTTTGGAATCTCTCTGGAGAAGGAGACTCCCCAGCCTCTCTGAGCAGTCTGTCCCAGTGCTCGGGCACCACAGAGTGAAGAGGTTTTTTCTCATGTTGGGACAGAGATTCCTCTGTTCCACAGCATAGAAAGCAGGGAGCCAGAGAAGCCTGTTAGCAGGTAGGTATCCTTCTTGGTACCCAGTAACCTCCTTCTACTGGCATCTCAGGCAACAAATACAACAGAAAACAACTTTAATAAATCTGAGGTTGTTTTGTACATTGGTTTGCACTACAAGCCAATGCCAGTCCTGGGGTGAGAGTGCCAACCTTATCAGCACTTCTGCCTGACCCTTAAGTCTAAACAAAAGAACAGAGAGCAATTCCTTTTGTTGCAGAAAGAGGGATTTAGCTTGGGGACACTTTTTTCCTTAATTAAAAAAAAATTAAAAATTAAGTCCAAGTAACAGAAACTTCTTCCCATGCCCTTTTCCACTGCAATGCCAGGATTTCTTCTGCCTTTACTGCAGTGCAAGGATTTCTTCAGCATAATCTAGTTATGAGTTTTCATGAAGTTCACCAGCTGCTTCAAGTGTTGTACAGTACAACACTTCTGAGCTACGACACTGTTTCACTGTTTCGCACAACTGCGAGTAGCTTCAACTCAAGAAAGTCTACCCACTTGTTATTTCTTACCAGTTTTTAAAATAAATAAATATTTTAAAAATAAATCAAGAAAACCCACTTCTCAGAACACATACAAGCATGCCAGGGTACCTGAAAACATTATAAATACCAGTTGCAGCAAAGTTCTATCCAAGAAAGCGGTGAAAAAAGGTGTCTTCAATTTTAAATACTTTCAAGTCCAAAGCCAGAAGAAAATTCAATTTACCAAGATGACCCAGCTAGTATAAAGAGGGCAATTTAAGGGCTTCTGAGGTGAAGCTGTATTGGGATGTTTCATGCATTAGTAACCATGGGGAAAAAAATCAAGGTACTCTGGTTTGCCTAGTCAAATACACTTCAGACGTTAAAATATTTCTTTAAATAAAAATACAGATCTCTGCATAAACCCCTCATTGTCACTGCCTCCAGTTCCAGGTCCTGCCATATCACTCTTATTTGCAAAGCCCTAAAAATCTGTTTCCAAGGAGGGAAAATTCCTGCCATTTCAAAGGGCAGACAGGGAAGTCAGGCTCCCTCCACCCCTACAGCTGCTATACTCAGCGACAACTACGCCATCTCTGCTCACCGCGTCAGGCTACATCTCCTAGCGCAATGAGGCAGGAGAGAAATGACCTTTTTCTTCTGCACAGTGAGAAACATCAAGAATTAGGATAAGGATGCATTCCAGGCTTGTTCTGAGGTGCAGTAAAACCACCAAGACTAATTTTTCAACATGATCTTTGCTTTTGAGCAAGTTTCTTCCTCAGCCAGCAGATAGGTTGTGTTAACGGGGAGTGCAGAGAGGTAAGATGGGAAAGAGCGATGCTATCTGAAAACAGGAGGAGGATGAGGTGTTTAACACAGATACCTTATTTTCTTGCCCTCAGTATGGTCTGTGCTATATTTAGTACTCACTCCAGCTGTCCAACAGCCACTCAATGTTTTGGTGGATGAGGAAGGACAGAAGGGTATCAGTGGCTGTTTCGTTGTGAGCAAGGTAAAAAAGCTCGTGTTAGGAAGTCCACTGCCATCAGAAAGAGATTTGGGGTTGGGTTTGGGGTTTGTTTTTTTAAAGAAAAACTAGCAGGTAAATGGAAAGGGTGGTTTCTGAACTATTAGTTTCTGTTCACTTTACTTTCATGGAGGAAACATGCAATTTTTCTTGCTATCAAAGCAAGTTAGCGAGCCAGGCTAGGTTTTTCAGCCTGCCTCCTTACTGCGACATCTCTCCAGCTCAAAGTCTCTATTATGAAGAATCATGTTGTCACAGTGCAGAAGATAACCCAGACACCTCCCTAACACCCCTTCTCCCAGGGCTACTAAGGGAGAAAATCCAAAAGCACCTACTGTACACAGAAATAACACAATTAATAGTTTATAAGTTCATGCTGCCTAGCTACCTTTTGATGTTTATAATCCTGTTTCACCAACAGGAAAGCTTCAACGCTGACTTTGATACCTAACAGTGGATTACTGGTCACATCCAAATAAAAATATCTGCTGCTCTGTGGGTGGTACAACATCAAAGAATGAGATATTGGTGTTAAGTTGGAAAATAAATCCAAACAACTCACATCCACATGAAGGAAGTGAAAAGAAACAAGCTCATGTGAAACTGTCATGTGAGGCCAAGATAAAAGATGGACCCAAAATACAAACTCTGGGGAGTTTAGGAAAGCTAAGCAAGCACAGAAAGTTAAATCTGAGTGGGGATTTCCATAATGCTTCAGGAGAGTAAGCCCAGAAGCTTCCTGGAAGCACTGCTCACCAGCCACAACCAGCAGTGAGAAGCAAATGTTCCCCTTGAATGAGGGAACACAGCATGGGAAGGCACCAGGATTTACGGACTGAGCAGTCACCTTTCCAGCACAGAAAGCAACTGGCTAGTAGGAAGGAAAATGAGAGACAAGAATAAAGTCACGCTGCCTAAATATAGCAGTCACGGGAGAGATCAGAAATTAAGCTGATAAATAATTCAGTCTTCTACCTGCACTGCTGGGGGATGGGATATTTGGAGACAGATTTGGTTTCTGTTGTTGTTTTGGGTGGGTTTGGGGGGGTTATTTTTTGGTTGGTTGGTTTTTTTACACACTGAGGAACATCAGAACACACTTTTGCTACACATACACATGCTGAGGATGTTCAGTTACTGTGTAAGTACCCAACCCATCCCTCTTGTCATAGCAGGGGATCAGCACCACAAAAGCCAGCCTGCTTGCCAGCTCCATCTCGTTCCTTCAAGAATATTATAAATAAGATTATAGGGCTTGATTAGCAGTCAAACTTTTACCAGAACTGCATCAAGCATGGAGAACACCCTCCTCTCCAACATATCAAAGATCAGCCTTGGTACGAGACCTCGAGCAGCTAGCACCCAGCGAGTCCTCAAGCACAAGGCACCTTACCTGGCGTGCAAGGGTATTCATGTGCTTCATATGGACTGAATCCACACATGGGACATCGGGTAGAAACTGTGCTGGGTAACAATACAACACAGTCACCTCCAGTAAGAGCCTTGACCTGCCTTTAGCTTCCCCTTCACTAGCATGCAAGTAGTGCAAGAACAAGACAGGTGAGCATTTGGAGCAACTGTGGAGATACTTTCCCTTAGTTTGTGTGCTTGAGGAAATCAACAAGGTTTTGTTCAGGGGAGCCAGTGAAACTCTTCAGTGCTACATCTACTTTGATACTCCTGTACCAGGAGCAGAATTTCTCTCAAAGGTACAGAGTGATTCTTCTGCTTTTAATCCCCTTGTATTTCACCTCCTTCTCTTTTGTCCCTCTCCAACCCTCTCTGTGAAGCCTCCCTGCCTGCTGCCCGCTGCCCAGGATCCCTGCCCACAGTGACAAGAGGCCATCCTGCTGCCAAGCTTCCCAGCTCCAGAAAAGGATGCTGGTTTTCTGATACACTTCACCTGGAGAAGCCAGGGCCTCTGGCATTTAAACACAACCTTGCAAAACCAGGTACGCTCAATTCACTCATCTGTGCCTGGGAAATAACAATGGCATTTACCAACTTTAAAAGAAGAGTTTAAATACAAGTAACAATTATGATATAGGAGGTCTCAAACTGCAAGGCTGTGGCTAGCGTGCTCGACCACTCCTCATTCAGCACATTTTCTCAAGTGTATTGGGGAGAGCAATAGTACCTCCAAACAGCATGTTAAATGCAAAGTTAGCCAGGAGAGAATGACTTATCTCCTCTGACAGCATCACAAGCCTCACAGTTCTCAAGACGCTGCAGTTCATTTTTGGCTATTATCACCACATCCCAGGCATTACTACTTACTAAAACTTCGCTTTCTGTTTCAACTAAGTCAGACTTCTAATTAGAGACCTTTCCATCTCCCAGGAATCTACCTAGTATGTGGAGATCAAGCTACCCTCCATCATCATTCCTCTTTGCAAGCAGGAGCAGCCTGGTCAAGTTAAAAAACCAACAAACCAGGAAATCTTCACTGCTGACCAAGAACTTACATTCAACTGAAGCCACTTCCTAATAAACTCGTGGAAAGCCACATACGACACTTTAATGTTTCCTGTTACTCTCCCTTTCTTAAAATAAAGGATTTTAATTGGTGAAGATAATCTATTGGCCATCAATTATTAAGATAGGCTTCTTGAAAGAATCCTGTGATTCGCAGAAGGATCAGGTCTGTAACAGGTGAGATATCACTGCTAGCAATCACATCAGCCTCAGTGAGAACTTGCCCAGTTAACTCCCTGCCAACAGAAGCATCAGTTCGGCTCAGCACAAGGAGCAAAGTGAAAATCCTGTGCTCAGCTGAGCAGGAGACACAGATTTGAGATGTTTTGTTGGGGTTTCAGCTACGAAGGAGCGTGATGGCTTAATCAGCTATTTGTCTCCAGTGTTTTCAGTTCATAAAACAGTTTCAAAAGGAGAGCCACTGACTTTCACATTTTGCACTCAGTGTGGCAACCAGATCTGTCAAAACAGGAGCAACCATTTCATAAAGCTTGCTGGACTCCAAATGAAGAGATAAACCAAACAACCCAGAAATACATTTCATGGGCATGGTTGACAAAGTATCTTGTATTAAGCTAGTGACAAACTGTAACTTTTCCTCAGAGGAAGCAGGAGAGAACCTGCCCTTTGGTTGCGCTCTTGGACAGTCCCCTACAGATCCTAGATCCCCCCCAAAGTTACAAAGCAATCAGAGCAGCTTTAGTTAAGATTTATTATTACCACAGCAGGCTGCTAAACAGTCCCTCATACACAACATGTTCATTCAGACAAGATACAAAAGCATACCTGAACGTAATGTGTGAAGACTGACAAGTTACAAGCCCCGCCGAGTTAGACTATTAAACAAAGCTCCCTTGACCTTTGTCTGGGCAGTTAAATGTGTTGGTATCACCACAGTTCATCGTGTAGTTTACCATAAGCAAATAACATCATCTAAAAGGACCCTTCATCTAGTTTAAGGAGGTTGAATAATTTCCTTCACTTGCAGGAATGTGACTGATGAATCCATTTAAGAGGGTCATGCCGTGTTGCATTACCGAAAACTCCTTAAAAATCTGGGAAGCATCTCCTTTTTAAAGATGTTCACAGGGCAAAAACTTGCTTAAAATGATGACAGCCCCTCAGGAGCAACAACAGGTGACCCAGAGTATGCACTGCTCCACAGGCAAACCAGATTGGTACCTGACTTACTAGCAGTCTTCCTTACTCTAGAGTAAAATACTCAAACAAGTTGCTAACACTGCCAACAGCCCTTACAGCTCAATAAGGTCAAGGAAATATATTTTCCATGAGCAACTTGAGGTGACAATCAGGACTTAAGTCAGCAAATCCTGGGGATATATCACATTACGTAGTAAAGGGAGCTCAGCTCTAGAAAGCCCTTACCTTAAGAAATTACCCAGCTCTCCAACCTATGCTGGAAGTAGTTGTAGCTCCTTGCTTTCCGGGGGAGTGGGTGAGAGGACAGACAACCCACAGCCTCCTGAGGGTCAGGCGCTACTCCTACCAGCTACACTGGGGTAAAGGTAAGATTGCTGAACGAAGTCATAAAACACTTGGAAAAAAATTAAAAATACAGTTTGGACAAGTAACTACCAAGCACATAAAACTCTAGAAGATGAAAGCCTGATGTTGATGTCTATATTTGAGTATAAATATCAGCACCGGCTTCTCACTGAGGAGTTCCGAGACAGGCAAATATACACCAGCTTAAAGTTGTCATTACACTACAACAGCCAGCAGGGGGAGGGGGAGATAGAATCCTTATAAACGCAGAAAAAAAATTCCTTAGTTTCCTTGAAGGTGTGAGGTCCAGCTGAGGCACTGAAGATACTTCTCTGTCATTCAGCTTCTTGAAATCTGATCTAGGCAGTACACTGTCCAATCCAAGAAACCCAACTAAGCACCTTCTGTTGGCACTCACATTTGGACTGCTATCTGACTTCAGGGGTACCATCTAGCTCTCAGAGAAGAAGCATTTTTGCCCAAGATGCATGCACGGGTCAAAGGGGAGAACAGAGTGCTGCGGGACTTCCCAGCAGAGCACAGCTTGGAATTACAATAGTTCTGTGTTAGCATGAGATTTCATCCATTACCGGAGTTAATACTGGGCAGAGGGCTTGAACACATGTGCACAACCAAAACCCTCTTTAATCATATCGCTACAAAGAGATTTCAGCATGGGAATCACTTCTTCAGGATTAAAAGCAGCCCGAGCTGCTTCACAGAGAATCCAGTCTCAAGTCCAACTATTCCTTTTTTAACACAGGGTGCAACATCAGCAACTGAGAGCAGGAGCACCTGTGATTTCCCTGTCTCTCCATCTTCAGAGTTTACAGTTGCCTGCACATCACTCCCTGATTAAATACTGAGCGAGCACGTGAAGGTGTTCTACAGCACATAAGCTTTTCATGAGAGCCTAGCACTGGCCCATCGGGTCTCACATCACTAGGATTAAATCAAAGGTCCCCAGCTCCTGCTCATACAGAAGAAGGATCACATACCTGGTGTGTTTCTTGTACAGCTTTCTTTGAAACATGAGCCAGGAGTAGTACCAAATTACCCCTGCAGTCTCAGATCACTGCCTTCAGAGTTGCCTTCCCAGGCTGCTTGGGAAGAAGTTCACCAATAACAAGTTCTTGCAATCAGATGGTCGTTCTGTGGTACCACCTCTTCTCCTGTACCCCACTGGTACTTACACATCCGAACACTTGATTAACAGAGCCCTGGATCCCACAAACACAAGCACATGAGGCCACAGGAGCATCCCCACCAGTGTTAACACAGTGCCTTTGCTAATGTTACAGCCTTCATCACATGGGAAACAGTTAGCTTTCTCCTTTTCCACAAGACAAAGTCATTCTCACAACACACGACAGCCTCAAGCACTCAAGAAGTGGTGGACTCAATTAAAAGCTTAAAATAGAACCAAGCCTGAAAGCTGAATATAGATTTTACCTTGCTCAGATCTCCAGGTTCATTTGCATTCGATCCCAGCCCTACCCCTGAACATAAATACCTCGCGCTGCAGGTCTCTGCACAGGGGACATCCACAGAAGAAAAGCCTCCACTAAACAGACAGAAATCCACCCAACTACTGGACTCAATGGTAAATATGCCAGCAACAGGAAGGGCCAGACAACTTCTGTGGCGCTCTCTGGTTATCTATCAGGCTCCAGTGGAAAGCAAAATGGTTGAGTCACGTGCTTGAACTGAGACAAGATGACATAGGCTGGGCTTGTTTTTTTAAACATCAGGACAAACAAAAAAATGTTTGATTCTGGCAGTAACTTTTACTCGTCAAGTTACACTTAGAGCTTAGGAATCCACTGTCCTGCCTGGGTCAAGCAGAACTCTCAGTAAAAACAACAGATTAAAGCAGATGTTCTTCAAAGAGCAAGTGGTTCCCTCAACTCAAAAACAAGACTAACAAGGCATTTCTGCTGTTCCCTAGCAGATTATATCTAGAGCTGGATTACAAGAAAAAACAAAAGTTCAAACACCGAATCTCCACAGCAAGGAGCCATCAGTCACGACTCCTAGTAACAAGTAAGAACCCAGGTGGATGTTCCTACGACTGGCAACTCTCACTTTAGTCTCACCATGCAGCCCCATAACACAAACAGCCCTATTGACCCCGAGCCAGAGGAACCATCGCACCATCTGAGGAAAGCCAGTCTGACCTGCAGCACACAGGTGCAGCTCACCACACACCTCAGGGTCCATGGTGCCAGTGGACCCTGAGACAGCTTGCAAATTTACCATGAGATTAATGCCTGTTTGTAACCTTCCCTGGACAGGTGACCTGTGTCTACTGTACATGACCCGGGGCTGTCACAAGCACCAAAGTCTCAGACCTTCCAAGGTGCATGCACAGAGCACAAACAGCACCTGCATAGCTGAGCTGTTACCACTGTGCACCCACAGTTACCTCTGCAACAGGTTGGGGGGCACGTGAAATTCCCAGGAGGCCATAGGGTCTGACACTATACATGTCTATCCCACCGAGAAACCGCGATAAAGGAATGCTGTTAGATATGACAGCACATCAGAAATTATTTCACTTGCTTTTGGTTTGTCAGAAGTTCTTCGTTCTTGTGAAATCTGAGTTTCTAAATTCAGACAAGCCATGCTCAGAGGTCAGAGCTGAAGCGTGGTGTGACATGGTTGAACCGAAGCTGAGGGACCCTTTTATCTCGAGTTGCTCACACAGGTCCTTGATACCCCCTGCATTTCTAGGGCCGTCAGCAGCATGTGGAAGACAACCAAACAGAGGATTTTGTGCTCCCCGAGGATGCAGAGAGAACCGTGACATCCACAGAAAGACAGCGAAGGACAAGATGTTGCTGCACTGAACCTCTGAAGTTGAGGCAGCTTTGGAGCAGTCAAGCAAACTAAGGTCACATTCGCCTCATCTTTCCAAAACATCCCATTCCTTATCTGCAACCAGCCCCAACCAGAGGTCTGTGGATCCAAGAGCGTGTGAAAGTGCCACCAGCGCTCCCTGTGACCACGGGGACCACAGCCACTCAAGAACTGCAGATGTTCAGGCCAATACTCTCCCTTCGCACCATCACAAATAAGTTTCTGATCCAGTATGCCTTGTCTTATTATTGCAGTAACAACCAGTCCCCACTGTCCTGATCCAAATGCAGTCAGAACTTCAAAGAGATTCTTCAGCTACACTCGTGTTTCCTAGGCTTGAAAATTAATCTTGAGTAACTCTAACCTGGAAACACTCTGTTTTCACTGTTGCAGAATCCAAGCTCAAAAATAACTCAATGCTGTTCTACGGGGATCTTTAGAGTATCCCCTGAAGGCTGAGTAAATCTGCCTGCTGTCCATTTTAAAGACTATTTCATCAGTAAATTCACTGAGGCAATAGTCTGAAGGACTAAAGCATCTTTGTACTATGCAGGAGACCCAAGCTGGACCCAAGCTGGATTTGGAGCTGAAAGCTCCTGCTTTCCCAACTTCTAGAGAGCACACAAGAGCCAGTGAAGCCTTTCAAATCACCAGCTGATTAGGCAAAGCCAGAGGCACTGTTCAATTCTCTAATTCAACTTCAAACCAATGAAGCCACTGCCAAGCTAAATGTCATCTGTAATTAACTTAATGAAACAGCTTTCACACATGTTGGACCACCATAATGATCCCCATGGCACACTAGAAGACACCCAACCGTATCCAGAGCACTTCAGACCATGCTCCTTCGGTTCCTGTTGGCAGGCATTCCCTTCAGAGCCACACCACAGGCAAAATACTCCCACAGTGTTCACATCTATCTGTTCACTGCTCCACAGAGGAAAAATATAGGAGCAAACAAGTCCTCCCAGGAGCTGGAATTTGATCATAAGGCAGCAAGGTGGAAGATCTATTTCACAGAACTCAAACCCCTTGAAAATTAGAGGTGGGAGAACTTAACAGAGAATGGCAGTGGTTTTAGCATCGCTCTCAATAAACAGAAAGTATATTAAACAGCTCAGTTTGCCAGTAATTCAAACTTCAAACACACAGCTCAGTAGACTGTTTCAAGTGCCAGACCAAATGCATGGTAGCACAAAGTTCAAGAAGTGGGTCATTATTTCACCTTGATCCACACCTTGTTGTTTCAACACACGTAGACCTTGTGCTAGGTAAGGTTAAGCCTAAATTTTAGATACACAATAAAAAGGCAGCAAAAGGAGGCACAGATGTAGAAACTACATTGCAGAACTAATAAGCCACCTTCACAGAAGGGAAACTGTTGCTCAACTGGACAGAAAACTGGTAGAGGTAGCTAGGAAAAATCCCAAGAGACACATTCAAGGGGTCGAGTTTTTCTCTTCCTTGAACATACCTTTGTGAAACTACATCCATAAGATGGTGGTTTTCACATTCTGCAAGGAAAGGCTTCACTAGCCTAAAGGCTTTCATAGGTCTTTGAGGCCAAGACACCTCCCATTCCCCCCCACTTCATAGCCTGTTCCTTCAAGCATGATTATCAAGCACCATCTGACAGCCCAACTTGTCAGTAGCATGCAGAGATGGGTACAGCCAGGTCCCACAGCCCAGGAAGAGCACTTACTGCTTGGCAAGCCTGGCTTTGTTAATGAAGCTTCTGCCTGTTCGCCCTACAGCGACATGTCCCAGTGCCCAGAGACAGCAATGGAAAGCTCTGACTGCGAGGGCTCTGCACGGCCCCAGCTGCTCATGGCGAGCAGAAATCCAGCAAAGATGCAGAAGCCCTGACAAACATCAACTCCTAGCTGCACCTTAAATTCCGAAGGAGGACAGAAGGACTGTGTCCCCACCTTCCTTCCTCTGCTTTGTTGGTCCAGTTATTGAGAACAAAGCCCCATTTATACTTAGTAACTCTGGATTGCTGTGGTGCAGCAAAAGCTGTATTACACACATGCCTTTGTTTCTACTCATGTTCGTCATGGAAGTCTGACTAGAGATCTTATTAACATGCAAATAATCTATATTATGTTTCAATGAATTGCTTCAGAGAGCTACTCAGTCGGAGTGTTTTCCTTATCTAGCTTGGCAGCACAGCTCCTTCAGTCACACAGATGCCTTGCAGCAGAGCTATTTCTTTTTGGTGGGTATTCCGAAACCATACCATTCTGAAGTTTACCTCTGTACTTTAAGGCACTAGAAGAAAAATAGCCAACTTGTGAGAAGCCCTCAGCCACACACACACAGTGGTCTTCCCAAGGCTTTGAAGGGATGCAGCAGTAGCACAGACATTGCCATCCAGAAGCTGGTATGCACCTACGGACCTGCCAGCAGGATGCCGTGAGCAGACCAAAGAGAGCAGGAGTCAGACCCAAATGCTGCCAGGCCAGGGTCCAGCAGGGCAGGCTCCCTCCAGAGTACCATCTTTGATGACAAAGAGACACACTGGCATTCCCAGCAGTTTCACAAAGAGCCAGGTTTTCAGATCCTGCTGTGGATGCTGCTCTGGCTTACAGCCTTCACCCCACTGAAATGTTTTGTCCGCCTTGCAGCACCACTGTTAGTTTTTCCTTACACTGACTGTACAAATAACACCTTTAAAACCAAACAAGTTGATATGCAGCCACGAAGGAACCCAGGATTTTAAAAAACCTTGTCTGAAGTACGATATTTAATGTAATCATTTTTCACCTAAATCTCCAATCTTTTCAGAGGTGACTGTCAACTTTAGCATTGACCTGGCTGTCTCTAAAACAGCAGTTGCTATCAGTGCTCCATTTCTGCCAAGGGGAAATAACAGGTCACCAGGGGACTACAGAAACAGCTCTAACTCCTGCTTCTGTCCCTCCTCACAAGTCTGCAGGAACAGCCACAGAAGGGCAGCAATCCTTCCCAGTTCTGGCTAGCACAAGCCAGCATTTCTTCTGTAACCGCTACAGCACCTGAGCGCATTTCCAAGTGCTGTGATGAATCTGCAGAGGAGTCCCCAGCACAGGGGACTGAGGGGAGGGGCAAACAACCCACATGTGGAACAGCTACTGGAGACCTAAAATCCAGCAGAATGCACAATCCCATCCTAGCCCTTCAAATGAGTCAGACCAAAGCCTGCTCAGATTGTCCAGATTTCAAATTCAACATTTCTGCTGGGGGAAAAAAAAAAAAAAAAAAAAAAAAAAAAAAAGGAGAATTAGGCAAGGATAGAGGCAGAATGAAATGACAACAGCCTCATTCACAGGCTCACCGAGCAGAGATGAAAGACAGCAGTGCTGGCAAGAAGAGCCTAAAAGTATCTGTAGGCTGCAGAACACAAAAAAGGTGGAATTAACATAATAGAGAGGGTATGAATGCTAGGATCAGATCAGAATAATGCAATGTGGGCAGGGTATCAGGAAGTACTTCTGCCCTGCAAAATCCACTTAGGTAAGAGGCTTCCTACACACCCCCTCAGTGAATAGCAGGGGATGACCTCCTTGCACACAGAAGGCAGGAGCCCTCTGACAGAGCAAGACTCTAAATAACAAGCACTTACCTCATCCAGGTACAGGCTGCATGCTTTATTGGCAACTCCCCCCAGATGAGGGATTGCAGCCACAGATGAGCCATAAACTCAGGGGAAGTTAGGCACACTGCGATGCTGTGCAGGTCTGCACAGCTTGACTGTGCTGAGGCCCACAAAATTAAATAGGTTCAAAATCAGAAGCAGGGAGGAAGAGATCACCACTGTTCCTAACCAGCCTCACACCCAAAAGAATGTTCTGGAGGAACCCATCTACCTCTGAAACCACTCTGTGTGGCAACTCAGCATCTGAGGGCCGTGGTCTGGCATGTAGCACTGAATCCAGCATGGCAGTTCCAGTTCAGTATCACTGACCAGCACATGAGCAAAAGCCACCTCATCTTGCTGGGTATAAAAAAACCTAAATTAAGCTTTTTGAGATGCTACTTGCAAGAAGCACTTAATAATTTACTATTTTAATAATTTACTCCCCCAATCAGTATGCTGTAAGAAAACACCTTGAAATAGCTTGGTCTTTTCTCCTCAGAGCTGCTGTGATCTGCCATTGAATAAGGTCTTCCTACAAACACTTCGTAGAGTGTGACATATTTTGCTTCAAGTTTTCAAAAATACTGCAACTTTTTTGCCAGGAGCCGCCTTCCCTAAGGGCTGACAGAGATTTGTTCTCCTCCACAAATAACCAGGCCACTGAGACTGCAAATCAGATTCAGAGATGCATACATCTATGCCTCACATTCTCTCAAAAGTTACTTTAAATGGATAAGGACAAAGTTTGGAAGCTCAACTAGAAGCTTCCTGTTCTTCACAAACGCACCAGGCGTGGTGCTTGTGAAGAACAGGTCTGCTCCCATACCTCCAGCCCTGTGTTTCTTCATCATTGCTCCATGCTATCCCTCTAATATAATTTAAAAATGTAAAAAACTTACTTAGCTGACAAGTGGGAATTACTACACTTGAGATGACACTGATTATTGTTTATAAATATCTTAAGTATGGGATGCAGGGGGAATTGGCCAGCCCCTTTTCAGTGTCTGTGGGGACAGGACAAGGGGCAATGGCTGTAAACTGGAGCACAGGAAGTTCCGCACCAACATGCGGAAGAACTTTTACACAGTGAGGGTGACAGAGCACTGGGACAGGCTGCCCAGGGAGGTGGTGGAGTCTCCTTCTCTGGAGATAGTCAAGACTCATCTGAACGCCTATCTGTGCAATATGTGCTAGGGAGCTGCTTTGGCAGGGGGGTTGGACCCGATGATCCCTCAAGGTCCCTTCCAACCCCTACAATTCTGTGATTCTGTGATTTTCAGGCTTGACCCACACACCATTGCCATACTGTGACACTCATCAATTGTTCCAAACTTAGCCACTCTCCAGGAGGGCTTAAGGGCATGGCTGCCCGAGTGCCTCTACCTCACACAGGCCACCACACCAAACTCACAGCTGTGTCTTCTGGGAGCAACCAGAAGCAACTTGGGTCTTCCATTATAGCCCTTGCACAAGAAACAGAAGGCAATGAGAATGCTCTGGTGAACATCACACACAGGCTTGTTTTAGGTGCAGCTTTTTGAAGGGGAGGGAAGGGGCTCTCAACTCCCAGTAATTACAATTAGAGCAGCTCTTATTTGCTCACCTAGGATCCATGAACATTGCCAAATATTTTCCACAAGCAGATCTTTGGAAGCACATTTCAATTTCCTTGACGGCAAATTCATAGGGACAAACATCAAAGCACCAAACAACATGAAAACATACTTTGTTCTTAAAGTTCAGAACACCAGCACGCCAGAGTTGGTAAGCTCAGAAGTTGTGTTCTGTGTCAACAGAAGAAAAGAGGATTTCAGATCCACTGAGTACTTGCCATTCTTCAGGCTTGATCTGCTTTAAGTGGAACAGATTTACTTCAAGTTTTGAAGCCACCTCTAAGCAATCATCTTACAGGATGGGTTACTTTCTGCTGTGTGGTTTTCCCCTCCCAAGGATGTCCTTTTGCTGTTTTCTTTACAGACCATGTTTTTCCTCTCCTGATTTCCCAGGACCTTTCCCGATACCAGCATACCATTTTGTCCTTGCTGTGCTTTCTGCCCGCCTCCCCCTTTTTTTTTTAGTTACATAGCAGCTTCCAAATTAATTTGTCTTGGTGTGTTATCTTTTAGTAGATATTAAGTACAAGAATTTACCAATATTTCAACAGAGATCCAAAATAATTTAGTTGAGTTTAGTTAGCAAGTTCAGGTCTTATTGCACATCTTCCCACTATCGATTTCCCACAGTCTGCCAGAAGAACAAACGCCTGCTTGAAGAGCTGCTCGCTCATCTGCTGATGTACAAATCGCATTAATGATGCTGAAACGAGTGCTTCAAAAGCAAAAGCATTCCCTTCGGTGTCAAATCCTTCTTCCCATAGCTCAGTACTCATACTGTTCCAGTTACATACCAGAAACAAAGCAAGTGGAATTGTTTCAAGTGATTTGAGGATGCAGGTTGACATTCTGCCCCATGTCGGCATCCCACCACCCCTACCTGCTCCTGGGCTGGCCGAATCTGCAGCACACCCTGGGAGCAAAGCGCTTGTTTTGGACACGAGCTGTGCTTTCCACACAAACACATTCTTTGTGAGCAAAACAAGCTAAATGGGTAGAGTGGTATCTTGAGGAAGTAACAGCACTTCTGCTCCAGACTTCTTCCAGCGAGGCTCTCGGCCACAAACTCCACTCCCCTTTGCTGCTGAGCGAGGAAGAGGCCTCACAGCAGCACTCTGGATACATCCTTGCTGATGAGAAGGCAGAGAAAGCAAAAACTTGCCCGAGCACGAGCATACTTTAACAGATGTCTGATACCTCCACTTCACTGAAGCAAACAAAAATAAGCTGCTGCTCAAGAGCAGCGCAGGCAACGAAACACGATTTACGTCATAGGAACAGTCTGTCTCAGAAAGGACAACTCTGGAGGGGGTGAGGGAAGCCAGGCTGGTCTCTACACTAATGCAATCTTTGGTTCCCCACTGAGGCTGTGCGCGAGGGGAGCGCTCGGTGCCAACAGCGAGGTGCAAAGCCAGAAGCTCATTTTATGTAGAGCAAAAAGCTGCCTCCACATGTGACTATCACCAGAGCAACAACTTCCACTTACTAGATTGCACTAAGTACACCTCAGCTGAGACCAGGAGTACCTTCTAAACACAGCGAGGATTTCTTAAAGCTCTGAATTGTGACTATTTCCCCCCACCCCCAGAGAGCAAAGCCAGTCCTAGATTCATTTAAAAATAAATCAGTCAGACCAGGTGCAGAATTTAGACCGTGTTGCAAATAACAGCCCTCCAGGACTGCTCCATCTTTGCAAACAATTACTCTCTATGTCCTGCTCCAACTCTTACCAGGCACTTTCTCAGTGGAAAAGCAGCACAGTTTCTAACTTGATTAGGTTAACTATAAATATCGCTCCCCAAGCTGGTAACATGCCAGCACTGAATCTGCAGAGCTGGAAAAACTGTACTCGTACAGATAGGTCTGAGAAGATCCAGTACATTTGTTTCTACATATTTACATGAACAAAAAGGTGAGTTACCCGAAGGAACAGGTCCTCCTTACACCAAGGAGCTGAACTTTACAAGTGGTTGCTGTTTTCTCAAATGTTAAATGAAATGGATTAACTGAAAAAGTCAGCCTTATGCAGCTTAATGAGTTAAATACCTATTGTTATCTTTAACATGCTGATTCATTGCATCTAACAGAGCCCTGTAATCAACTAATTATCCTTAATTCCACTTGTGGATTTTAAGGCTGATTCTCACTCAGCAAATTACTACAAGACTAAGCAAAACGGCTCCGAGCCTTTTATGGCACATCCTCCTTGCAAAGTAACAAGCACACCTCCACCTACTGATGCACCTCTCTGCCCTTCCCTCCTGCAGACAGCAGCCTACACTCTGGTCATGTTTTGGAAGGACACAAACCAGAATTAAGTGTTTTTTTACCTTACTGGACTGTTGTGGGGTTTGTTTTTTTCCCAGAAATCAATTACGGGGCTCATTAACAGTTCACTGCCCCACAAGAGATCAAGCTAAAGGATTTCTATGAATATATCGGCTTTTCCAACTTATTTAAGAAGTCTTCAGCTGTGCGTCCTTCCCATTGTAAGAAATGAAAAGTTTTGGGACCTGTGTGATTTGTTTGCCTTGTTTCTTTGCCTTTTTTAATATCTTTCATTAAGCGTAAGAACTAATAGTAAGGATATTGTCTTACATAACATTGCCACACTTCCTTTTGTATCCTTCTGTACCCACCACCTGGTGACACGAAGCAGCTGTCTTGATGCCACAGCATCCATGATCCACATCCACTTCACACCGGTGGGACTCTGAGCAGTCGGACAAAACTCTTCAAGTCTTAAGGTCCAAGCACTACAGGTGCCTCCCAAAAAGTACCAATTGCTTTAGGTATTCCAGATTGCTTTAAATAGGATTTTGGTCATTTCAGCTTTAAACTACAAGGGTAAGGAAGAGCAATGATCATGCTGGTACTTAGGCACAAAGTGGTTCTGCTGCCTCCAGAAGGAGGATGACAGAGGGGTCTGTGCAGCACAGGCAGGAGGCAATAAACTGGGCACAGCACTTCCCACCAGGGATCCCACATGTGATACCAGCCTTCAGCATACAAGGAATCCTTGCTCCCCACCCAAACACATGCAAGGCACATGTGACATTTCATTCAGGGAAACTGAGACCAAGTTTCTGAGTGAGAAGCTGCAGACACCTGCAGCCTGCGGGTTCAGTTTTCAGAACGCCAAGATAACTGTGGGACTGGGAGAAGGATTCAAAGCACAGGTATTTGTCTTCCAGGTTGGAGACTTCCTCCATCATTTGTGTCCCGCCAGTGAATAAACCATTCATGTGGGTGGCCTGTTGCCGCAACCCCAAGTGCAGCCGGAGCCTCAGCAGCCCCAACCCCATGGGCAGCTGGAGAGCCCAGAGGCAAGACACATTCCCCGCTCCTCCCAGTGTGGCACATCCTCCTGGAGAAGGGCTTGCTCCCTACAATGGGAGGTGGGGAGGGGGCACAATGACATAGACTGCCAGGGATGATTCAGGGGTGGCAGTATTCCCCCGAATCCCACAGACTCCCCCCAGAGATGCACATGGGCAAAGTCCCCAGCCCAAGACCAGTCTCCCAGCCTCCCCACTAAGCCCTGCAGGCTATGCCTCAGAGCGATACAACTCTGCCATAAATATCCCGGATTAATTCTGATCCCAGCATCAAATCCACTTAAGAGACTTAAAAGCCTCCAAGTCCCCAGAGCAGCCTGCCCAAAGAGAGCTCTGCAAACGAGTCCTGGGCTGCAGAAGAGAAATATTATCAAAAGAAGCAAGCCATTTGTACAATTTTTAGTAATGTCGTTTGCAAGAGACAAATGGGACAAGATAGCTGAGTTGATGTGCTGTACTAGAAGCAGAGCCACAAAAAACCTCGAGTGCTGGACATGGTCGCCTGGGGTAGGATCTGTGTAAATATTCCATGCTTTCTGGAAATAGCTCTTGCTCCTTACGACAGGAGGACTGATTTTTAAATGACAGCATATGCTCTCCAGCCTGTTTAAGGAGCTATTTGCTTAGTTTTCATAAATATCTCTCTTTAAAAAAAGAGCCTAAAACGGTTACCCCAGCAGCACCAGGAGAAGAAAACAACCGAAAAGCCCTCCAAAACAAAAAAAACCCAACCAAAAAAACCCCCAAACAACCAAGCCCCTGAGTACTAACAGCGACAGCAGGAAGGGAGACGGGGAGGAAGAGCTGCTCCCCTTCCCCTCTGCGACACCGGATGGACACAAGGCATGTGGGGCGCAAGGGGGGTCTCCTGGGTGCCCGAGGGCCCTTCCCACGGCTCCTTCAGCCTCCCCAGCAGCTTCACGCGAAGAAAACGCTATTCCGGAGCGCACCAGCTGCCGGGCCCCGCCATACCCTGGCGCCGCCGCCATCCCGCCGATGCCACACACGCGGCCGGCAGAAGCGAGGCGGCTCCTTCGGGCTCCCCCGGAGCATCCTTCCCCGCAGGAACCCGCCACTGTCACGGCCCCCAGAAGCGAGACGCGGCCGAGCGCCGAGGGGAGCCCCCGCCTCGCCCCGAGAGCGGCAGCGCCCGGTTACCCCACGCAGAGGCGGAGCCCGGGCGAAGACCCTAAACCAGGGGCGTCTCCCGCAGAAGATGCGCCCGGCGGGACGAGCGCCGCGGCATCCCTGGGCTCAGGCTGGCCGGGAGCTGTCCCGGCCCGCTTGCCCGGAGCGGAGAGAGGCGGCGGGCGGTTCCTTATGCAACCGGGCGCGCACGGCTCTCCCGCGGGGCCGGTGGCGGGCGAGGCGGGCTGCGGCGGCTCGGTGCAGGGGAAAGCGGCCACCTGGAGCTGGGTGCTGTTCCGATATGCGGGGAATGGCCCTGGGCTACAGACAGCTCGCTGGGCTGGACTGGAGCAGGGACGCGAGCCCAGCCCGATACGTGCGCTGCCCACTCCAGCCAAGTAGAACTAAGTCCGAAATACTTTCCTATAAGTAGAAACACGTCGGGTAAGCGTCGCCACTGCAGCTATCGCTATTCCTGAATTCCTGTTACTTAAGAATCGCGCGCAATTAAGCAGCTTTCCGCACGCTGTAAAGCGGCACACGATTAATTACAGATTATAGCGGCTGGCAACAGACGCAAAGGCCGGGAGCAAACGCGTCTCCGAACCGGGCGAGCTCCCGCTGGCCGGAGGGAGCCGGGGCGGCGGCGAGCTGCCAATGTTTACTGACCCCGCTTCAGGTCACTTTCGTTAGCGGCTCTCCGCGCCAAGGGTCCTCCCAAGCTCCGCCGCTTGCCGGGCACGGCCGGTGGGGAGCACAGGCCGCCCCCGCGGGAAACGTCTCCCGCGGGGCCTCACCCCGCGCCCCCCGAGCTTCCCGGGGCGCCCATGACACTCAAACCGGTAGCGAACGCGCCGCGGGCAGACATGCTGAGCTCGCCCCCCACGACCCCGACACCCCGTTAACGTCTCTCCGCTGGGAAAGCGGCGTGCCTCGGGCACCCCCCCCGACCCGGCGCAGGGGGCTGCCGGGGCCCCGGCAGTGCAGAGCGCGGCAGGAGGACGGAGGAGCCCGCCCAGAGCATCCCCCAGTCGCGCTGCCGCTGCTCGGACTCTCCAGGGCCCACCACTCGCGGGATCCCAGCTACAGAACCGATGAGGCGCCAACAACCAGACGAGTGAGGGGTGCAAGGGCTGAGGCCGCCTTCCGCCACTGCTCAGTGAGGGTTCCCCCTTCGTGGCGAGCTACCCACCGAGTAGACGGAGCTCCCTCCCGGACACAGGCTGCAGGGAGCTCCGCCGCTTCTCGGGGCTCGTACGCGGGGTGGCTTTAGGAAGCTAGAGACAGGAGACGAAAGGGAAGGAGAGCCCCGCTACAGATACACCCTCCTCGAAAACGGGCAAACAACCCCGGGCAGCGCTTACTTTTCGTGCTTCGCGTTTTCCTGGATAGCGCTCAGCACCCCCGGGTACGCGGGGGGGACGCCCTGCTGGAGCCTGCATGTGGCCAGGTGCCGGTGATGCTCGTCCTGGAGGCAAGCGTTTTCATGGTACAACTTGGCCACTTGCTGCTCCAGCTCGTCTATCCTCCGCTTCTGCTTCTCCAGCAGCTCCTGCTGCGTCTCAATAATCTTGTTCAGCTCCTTCAGGTACTCCGCTGCCTTGCTGGGGTTCTCCGCTGGGCTCTCCATGGCCTCCCCACACCTTTCACCCTCCGGGAAGCAGGTGGGGGGCGCAGGTGCCGGCCAGCCCGCTCCGCTGGGAACTTAAGCGAGAGGGAAGAAATAAATAACCCGCCGGAAACCAGCCCCCCTGCGAGCTCCGCTCTTCCCCTCCTAGACCAGCGGCTGCCCAGGCGAGCGTAGGAGCGGCGCGCAGCGGCTCCTAGTCCGAGCCGCCATTGCTGGCGCTCGGTTTCCCGCTGCTGAGCGAGGGCAGCGCCGGTGGGGACTGCGGGCGCCGAACCGCCGGCCGGAGCCGCCGCTCGGAGCCCCGCCGCCGCTGGCGCACGGGCGCTGTCCCGCCCTGCCGGAGCCGCAGCCGGGTCAGCCTGTCGCCTGGCAGCGCCCGCGCCCCCGCGGAGCTTGCAGCCGGGCATGGGAGCCCGTGGCTCGCCCGGCGCTGCGGCTGTCAGCCGGCCCTGGCTTGCGCCGGAGCTGGCTGCCCGCCGCTCCCCTGCCTCGGCCGCGGTGGGCTGCCGCGGCTGGGGATGCGCTTTAAGTAGCGGCGGCCGCCTGCCTCCTCCGGGGGGCTGGCAGCGGTGGGGGCTCCGCGGAGCGGCGCATCCCCGCGCGGGGCCCTGGCCCCCCGCCGTGGGCGCTGGGGGCGCCGCCGGCCCAGGAGAGGTGCGGGACCGGGGAAGGCCGCGGCCCCGGGGCGCTTCTGCCCGGCGGTGCGGGGCGGCCGGAGGGGGCCCGGGGAGCGCGGAGGCAGGCGGGATAGGGCAGCCATGCGGGGACCCCGCTCTGCGAGACCTGGTGCAAGAGCAGCGCGTCTCCCTGGCGCGCCCGGGGAACGGGTGCTTATTGTTTGAGGGTGCCGGCTCCCTGGGAGGTGGGAGCTCCAGCGCTGAGCCGAGGTTGGACCCGTGCTAACTGCAGGTAGCAGAGACCTCTGCCTTCCCGTCGGCAGCCTTGACGTTTCAAGCCTCCGTTGGTGAAGCACTGCTTCCCGTTAAGGCTGCATCCAGCCAAGAAAAGTTGCTGAGATTCGGGTCCTGCATCAGCCCAAGCGAACGCACGTTCGGGATGCTTGTGACAACCAGGAATAGGAAAGGGAAGCAGAGAGATACTGCAGGAAGAAGATAGGAAGGTGAGGATGTGCTTTTCCCCTCCCTTCCTCTGAATGGCTCCTTGTTTCTTTCCCTCATTTTTCTACCTCTTCTCTCCACCTTTAAACTTTTTAAGTTTTCAGTTAGGAGAGTTTTCATAAAACCTCTGTTTCTGCTGTCACTAAAGACAAACCCTTTCTTGTGGAGTCAGCTTTTACTAGCATTTGCCAGGATGCGTTGCTTTTGGAGCACAGCTGATTGAGCAGAACGGGGAAGTGGGGGACTAACAGCAGCTATGGCTGCCGGAGAGGTTGGAGTCTCCAGGTTCTCCCCATCTGGCCTTGGCATGAGGGGCTGATGCTTTTAGAATGGAGCTCCAAAGCCGAGGGTGTACATCCCAGCTTCTCCAGTGAAGGGGACTGGACGATAAAGCTTACAGAGAGATTCATCTGGCAATTTGCATACATATTCTGATTTTAGGTAGAAAGAAGTTACTGGCAAAACAGTTCCTTTTGCTGTGGACGCAGCTGCAACAAAAGGCTTTGTGACTGAAGCATGAAAAACTAATTTCCAGTCCTGGTGGGAGATCATGAGCTTCCACAAAAATCTTTAGCTGATTCCTGAAGAGTCCGAGCTTCTTTACCCAGTGACCTGAGGAGAATGTCTCATTACAGTTGCTGACAACAGCTCTTTTTCAAAATCCCATTTGTTCAGAATCTGACTGCTGAAGTGCGTTTCCTCTGCTCTTCATGGAGGAATTGCTTATCTGACTGAAGGAACCTGCGTGGTCCTATTTGAGACAGAATATTTGTCAGGGTCAAGCTGATGAAATAAAGCAAGTGAACTTGCTTCTTATGTGCAAAATAAAATGCAAAGATGCTCTAAACTCCCATGAATGTACCTGCAGGCAATAAAGCTTAGGAAGCCTTTGGCAGGAAGGACAGCTGAAGTGGAGAAGCAGCAGATAATATGACTCATATCTGCCTGGAAAACATCATTTTATGTAGCAATGACTGACTTCATGGGGAGCCATGCAACACTGCTAAAGAGGCATGAGCATTTTTAACTGGGATAGCTTTCCTGCTTTTACAGATTATGAGCAAATGCCTCAGTTCCTGAACAGCAAAGCTGTGTCTTGTTCAGTGCCTTACAGTCATGTTGGATAAGCAAAGTGATGAGGAATAGCTTAGGAAGGGACTTTTTTTTTTGCCTGGCTGATTTTGGAGGGGTGTGTTGGGAGGATACAGGTAAGAAGGTAAAGAACTTGACCTGCCAATCAGAAGCCCACAAACTTGTGCTTTCCCATAGGTAGGTAACATGGAGAATATCAAGCCTACTGTCAACCATAAGTTAGATGGAAACAGAGTGAACCCTCAGAAATGCTCCTGGGTTGGCACAGGACTTCATGGACTACATTGCCCTCTGTAAATTAACAAAAAGAGATAAACTTGGAAGATAAGCATATTCATTAAATCAATGATACATTCAGACTCTATCTGTGTGTAAAACACAGACTGTAAAAGCAGATCCAACTTGTTCAGAGTTGCTCAGTTAGAAAATTAAGTGACATCAAGCCTAACCTTTTTAAATATGAAAATTACCAGAATAGTGTTCTTAGTGCTTGCTACCATCTACCTCAGACTGTCTGTTTTTACAGGGGAAGCAGTATATGGTTAATTCCTGCCAGGAAAAGCACTGAGGAAAGTTTAGATACAAAAGGAAACATTGCTTATTCCGTAAGTAGGATTCTCTCACTAATTTATTATTAGCAATACATAAATATCCCAGTCTACTTTAGAAAAGCCTTAGGATGGCTTTCATTTTAGGCTGTCTCAAGTATTTGTATTTTCCAGTGACCCAGTACCTTGCAGAGTGCAATTTGTGGGTGGAGTATTAGTTCTGATGCCAGATCCAAGTCCTAATTGGGGTTCAGGGAGACCTCTCCACTTGCAGGACACTGTTAGCTGATAGATGCTGTCTAGAGATGGGCATGTTTGCCTGTCCGGTGCAGCAAACCTGGCTCGTGGACTTCCACATGCCTGCCAAACTTGGATGTTCTGTCCATTATGTTTATTGTACTGCAGAAAAACTAAACATAAGGCTATTTCAGAAGGGGTTTGGTGGGGCTAATAATGCCACAAATGAGCAAACAGCTGAAGTTTGGGGTTTTTTCCAAAGATAAGAGTGGGGAGAAGTCTGATACATATTTTCCATGTGAAATTAATTGGGTCAGTATAATAAAAAAACAAGGACCCAGAAGTCACACAGTGATTTGTGCTCAATCTTAATTTTGCCTTAAAATACTCTTGGAATTATCTTACTTGCACTTCTACTCTTCTCCCCCTGGAATTCTCTGGTTTTGCTGCATTGTGTTTAGACGTTAAGAAATTTTATCCTGCTATTAGAATTTGTCCTGTTGTTAGAGCTTACACATGGATAGCAACCCCTTGCACACCATGTGCCTAACAGGCATGTACCTTCTTTCATGTGTCCTGATGTACAACATACATGTTCTTTATCTCACAACCACGTACTCGCCACACACCCAGAAGTGCTTGTCCATCTCTGGTGGGCAGGGGGGCGATAAGATGAGTAACACCAGAAGGATGAACATTCTTTGTGGCCGATTAGCTGCATGCATTTGAGATGCCCAGAGAAGGAAGGCAGCAGACATCCCAGCAGAGCAGGACTGCTGCTCCACTAGGCTATGTGTTGCCCATGAGACTGATCCCTGGCTCTGAGGGCAGCACAACCAAAGAGCCCTGAGGTGTTTTAGAGGTTGCATTTCTGGCTGGTTCTTTCCCTTCTCTTGGTTACACAAAACACACTTTAAAAGCCTGACATGTTTTCTTACCAGTGTATCTGATTTCTACTTACAGCCATGAAACTTCCTTATGCCTTTTCCAACCACAGATCTCTTTCACAATAATCTCTTGTAACATATGAGCATAACACCATTGAGTTTTTTCTTGGATAAATGGAATGTATTGAGACTCATTGTACATACCTCAGCCCCTCTTCTAAAGGGAGAACACTTGACCAGCTCTGGAGTCAACCCTGGAGTTGTCTGTGCTTTATTCTAGTGTGCTGCTTGTGTCAGCATGTGGTGCCTGTATGGCTTTGATGGCACTTGAACAATTAGGCTGTGTTTTTACCCTGACCATCTTATAAACTATTTGAAATATCACAAGCTCAGCATGACAAAGTTGCAGACTGCATTTTAAGGTATATACACAAGGCAGTAGAAAGCTTAATCTTAATTTTATGAGTTCTGATTCAGAGTGTACCCATCATTACTGGTTGTCTGAATTGCTTTTTGATTTATGAAAAATGATAAATTGGCTCTTCCAGGTTACATAGCTTAATCTGGAAGCTTGCCTACATAATTTTGGTCCACAGCTAATCCATCCAAGCACATAACTCTCACTGTGCCTTTATAACAAGCCTTTCATAAGAGTATTTCCTCTGTGTTTATTAGTTTGTGAATTCTCTCACTGTAGCTCAGTTTGGTAAGCAATATCAGGGAATGTCCCTGGGAAAGGATTATGTCTGTCCTTGTGTCCCATAAAATAAAAAGCACTGTGAATGTAAGGTATCAAGTGACTCTGAAAGTGGCAGATAGATTAGCAAGGAGTATTTTGTTGCTTTGAGGAAAGAGGAAAAAGCAACCAGTGATGGGCTTATAAAGGAAAGAGTATGGTGTTTGAAGTGATGGCCCACAGTTGTTCTCAGAGAATGATATGGCAGTGGGGCTCACTGAGAGATGTGTGCCAGTGCCCTGGGATGTGAGACACATGCTGAGTTCTGGCAGAGTGGGAGGAGGGGGACTAAAGGCATGTGGAGCACTTGCAAATGCAGCACCCAGCGCGACCCGTACAGGAGCTGCGTACCGCCTCGTGAGCCCGTTGGGCATCAGCGGCTCAGGGGCCTTAGGAAATACTGTAGCTGCAGATCAGCACAAGACAAGAGCACTTCTGCTTCTGCTAAATGTCTGTGAGTCTGTCCTTAGCATGTGCTGCACCCCAGCCAGAGATGAGTGCTTATCAGTGAGCTAGGAGAGATAGGAACTCACACAGATTTACTTCTGATAGGTGGTCAGGCAACCATGATGTCTAATTGTATTGGATTTCCTGAGGGTGTAGGGATTATAAATTTACCTTCAGCTACTTAAGCTCCCTGATCATGATGATCACAGGGATTTTCATGACCAGTTGTAAGAAAAAAACAAGCTCAGAAGAAGGTTGTTTGAATTCAATTTATGATACTTCATATTGAGAATGGGGCTTAAGAACAGTCTGGAATAGTTTTACAACTCTCTTCTACTCAAATCTTTCAGAGTGAAGACAAAAAAGACAATTTCAACCCAGAAAGAATTTAGCTGGGAAAGTGGCAATTTTAAAAAGGGGACTAAATTGAACTTACAAATCTAATTTAGCAATAAATATAATGGAATTTTGAGTACAGCTGTAATTGTCACACTGTTAATTAAATAAGATATTTTATAAATGGTGCAGAAAATAATTTCTTGGTACTCAAGACTGAAGCCAAACCAGAGTTGGAATGAAAGACCCCTTTCATTAAAACACAATATTTTAAATTATAAAATGAACTGTGACTGAAGGAGGAAAAATATATGCTACAGTCTCAAATACCTAGTGTCAAGAGCAGGTAAGTGCCAGAAGAAAATACTTCACACTAGATAAAGGTGAACAGCACAAGCTTATTGGCAGGGATAAAACCTCAGATTAGGAAGAAGAATATTAAGAGAGGAAAATAATCCAAGAAAACCTTTCCAAAATTACAGCTTTATAAATTCACTGAAAGCAAGGAGAAATATCAAAGGCTAAAATATCCATTTCAGTGTTTCATCCCCATTTCTTGTGCTCACATGACTTCATTGCAACATGCTGCTTTATCAAGCATATAAAGCAATACAATATCACATATAATACTAAATACTAGCATTTCATTAAAAAAGCAAAAACAAACCCCAAAGTTTTCCTCCCATCTGTTAGAGATAAAAACTTAATAAGCAAACTTGCTCACATAAAGTGTTAGTGGCTTTTGTGTGTGGTTTTTTAAAAGCATTATGTAAAGGACTAATTACCTAGGCTGCCAGTTAATTTCACCCAATATTTTCCATTTTAAGTTGTTATACATTTCAATTCCATAAGTTTCTGTTTTAATAGTTTTCTGTACTTTAATTGGGCAGAGTCAGGTTTTCTGCATTTACAGTATTTCTCAGGCTGAGTTATCTTGGTGTATTTATACAGATGCCACTTTTCAGAATATTATGAAAAATCATGAAAATCAGGTACTATTTCTTGCTGTAAACATCCATAGAAGTGAGGGAAAATTCAGCAGAGGTAACTGATAAAATATGAAGTCCTCAGAAATATGTATTGTGTTCACTACAGACATTTTAAATTGGACACCTAAGTTGATGAAAATATTTTTGTCATTAATTAATTTCTTATTCTCACTTCACATCTGTAATTAGCATGCTGCTTACTAGGATGCTGTGAGCAGAGACTCACTTAGATGGCATGTAACTTTTGTTCATTAGGAAAATAATCCTGCCATCAAAGAGAAGTTGAAATAGGAAAACAAATTTAAAGTGATGAAACATCCTGAAAAATCAGTATTAGATGGTATTTCCAGTATGTATTCTCTCTGTTCTTTCTAAATCCAATGGGTAAAATCACAAAGAATTTGAAAGCAGGGAATAGCATAACGTGTATGATCAAAGAGAAGAATTTGTTGCATGGGTGATCCTAATTACAGCACTTAACTTTAGAATGCTCAAAATTCTGCCTTGCCTGTGCTTTTACATAGTATATATTTCCACACCTCCCAGCTGGTATGTGCTCACTTGAAGGCTTGTATCCTTACAGGTTGGTTAAGCTAGCTAGTATCCAAATTAAGATTTGCAGATCATTCAGAAAGCATTTAGGTGACTGAAAATGAAGATTGTGACAGAGGCTTAATATGTCATTGCCATCTTTAATGTTTTTGGGTTTGTGTTTGGATGGTTTAGTGAATCCTTTTTATCAGCAAAGCTTGGAGGAAAACCGTGAAACATGAACTGCAGCTTCATGTGAATCATGAAGTCTTGGCTTACCAGTCTTCACAACTGAGTATTCTGTTACCACATCTGACCAGTTTTAACTGTGATGCAAATCATTTCGCCTACCTTTTTCTAAGTATACAGCATCCCTAGGACAGCTACACTATTTGCTCTCAAGACTAACACAATAAATATAACATTTTAGCCTTTAATGCATGTTAGCAGCTAGATATGGGCAGCATGAATTCAGGCAGTCAGTAGCTAAACCAACTAGGACACGTCACTAGCAAATAATTATAGGTTACTGCTGAGAACCACTAATCTCGAGTCCATCTCCAAACTTGGTTACAACAGGCAACTAGCTCAGTTTGAGCCTGGTGGTCACTACAGCTGAGCACATTAAGTACAACACTATGCTGGCAACTGCAGCACTTGAACTCTGGCTCAACCTGAGGCACAGCTAGTGCCCAGATCTCCATGGTGTCCTGCATTGTGAGATTCAGCACAGGCTTCCCTAGCAAAAATTAGTTGTGTACACAGCAGGGAGAAAAGAGGTCTCTCTAAAACTGGACCTTGTGGTGGTTCAGCCCCAGCCAGTAGCTGAGCACTACACACCATTCACTCCCAGAGGGGAAAGAAACAGGGCCTTCCTGGGTTGGGATAAAGGCAGCTTACTGAAAAAAGCACCATGAAGGGAGAACAGTAACAGCCAATTACACTCACACACAGTGATAACACAGAGTACCTTACCAACCTGATGATCACAGAGTGCTGCACAACACAAGGACTGACCCAGCACCCCAGCCACACTCAGACTACCCAGGAGCACCCCTCCCCAACCAGCTCTTTTTATGGGGGAATGATGTCAGGAGGTGTAGAAGCAGCCCTGGCTCACTCAGCTCACCTGGGCTGGGTGCTTGGGGAGGGTGCCTCTGTCCTGGCCAGAACCAGGACAGACCTCTAGCAAACATAGGATAGATTTTCATTGTTAAATATTAATGGCAGCAGAAGAAGTGGCAGTTTTACCTGTTTGGCTGGAGGTATGTTACTTACTTTGGCTACAGTCTGTTTATTTACAGTGTATGTTACTCTGTCCCCACCCCAACTGGAAAAGTGACCTAGAGACTTCTTGAAAAATGGGAAACTATCTGCCTGACAGTTGTTTTTATGAGAAAATTAATACATTTTTGATCCTGTGGACATTAAAATATTCTGATATCTTAATTCTGATTTTTCTAATGCAATTAGAGGAGTCTCTGCTTGCTCTGGCTCATTGTATTTTCACTCCTACTGGTCTGTAGTTGTTCAGATTTTTGTACTGTTTGCTTTTTACTTTCTCCCAGGGAGAAACTAGTAATATATTGCTGTGCAAGACAGTGTGTATGTGTGCATATATATATGAGAAGAAGGACAAACTACCTTTCATTTGTAAACAAGGAGTAAAAATTGTAGCCAAGCTGAGGGAAGTTTAAATTCTTTCATTTTATTTGCAGCAGTACTTAAAAATAGATTTGCATATTCAGACTGGAAACTCTTCTTTTCCAAACCAGAAAATACATCACAATATAGACAGAACAGTTGAAATCGCTTCTTGTCCAAATAAACAGCACTAAACCTCAAGATGTCTTAAGTAAAGATTCAAAAATCAGGAAATGAAAAACTGAACAAGAAAATGCTAAGGTCAGACAGGATCAACCTTTGCTTATCCCTTCTCTTTCATACTGTTGAGCAGTATATAGGAGGGGATGAAATGTGCTGATCCTGGACCGTATCATTAGTAACAGTCTGTTATTTACAATTTCAGCCTAGGAGCCTTGAAAAGTACTTTATCACTTGATCTTCAAACTAGTATATGTAACTCATCAGCCTCTCTCCATTTTATGAGCATTTGTAGTGTGCCTGCATTGAGAAGCCCTAGGGCAATGTAGTTAAGCTCTATTGAACTCTATGAAGGTTTAAAGATAAGGGAGTTATTTCTGTCCAAGCTACATGAAAAAATACATTTGCTATTTTATAATTTCCAATAGTGGCAAAAAAAGAAGCTTTTTTATTATTATTTCCTTTTTTTCTACTGTTGCAGTCACAACCTAGTCTTGCATGAGCAAGGGCAGTGGAACATTGTGAATGCTTGGGGCACTGAATCTCTGGGATGTGTTGTCCAGAGGTGTGTGGCTTTATTTTGTGTGCTTCCTGTTACTGTTAAAATGCTTCAGGTGAATGTGGTGTATCCCTTGTCTCTTCATTGGTCATACAAACAGGGCTCTTCATGAGTGGTTGAGTATGAACAATCAGAATAAAGCCTTCACTTGGATCAGTACTCCTAAATGGCATTGATCCGACTCTCTCTTTTAGAGAGCTGAGAAAAACGTGGTAGTTTCTGGAAGCTTTTCCAGCTTGGTTCTTTCCAGCTGGAATTTTTTTCAGCGGGATGTTTTTGGAAGGGATTTTTTTCTTTTTCTATTTTTTTTTCCTTATTACTGAACCATCTCTCAAGAGGAGGCTCTGTCACAGACTGAAAATCTGTCAGATGGAGTGACAAAATATTGTGGCAGCAAAATGTTCAGTGAACACTTCTGTGGGGGGTTACAGACTGGCAGAGGGAACAGGTTTTCTAAAACAAAGGAAATTCCAGAACTGACCCTGACAATGAGTATCTGAAGGCAAAAGTAACTTGACTCACTCTGCAGATGAGTGGGATTTCCACTCAAAAGGAGACATGAAAATGGAATGGGCTGCTTCTACAAAGAAGAGATGAAGATGTAAATTCTGGAAATGCAATGCAAAAAGAACTAATTCATCTTTCCTTAGTCTGTTTTGTCCATAAACTGGATCATTTATCCAGAGGAGAATAATGACCTGAATCATCTTTGAGATCATTGTTTAGAGATTTCTCCTTGGCTGGGTGCTTAGAACACAAGAAGAAATGTTGTACCAAGGTAAGGTCTTAGTAGGAACCACAAATCTAGTTTATGCTCAGTCCCTCCATAGGAATTGAAATCTTGGACTTTTAGAAGTATGGAACGAACTAATTGGGAGCTTGTGATGAACTGCTGTGGATCTGAACTCCAAAACTCTCTGAAGTAATGTGCTTCACAAGATTTCCTAAAGAGTAACACAGATAAATTGCTAGTCAGCTAGCAGGTCCTGTGAGCAGGTTTGTGTGGACAGTGCACATGCCCTCTTTTTACCCTTTGGCAGCCTTGGAGAGATTTACAGACATGCCACACACAGTGAGAACACGTAGAAATGCAAGAGAGTCTCCTTGAAATTGTCCTTCATTCAAATCAGGCAAAAGCTATGAACAAGAGAAAATGTCTATTTACAAAATCCAAGACAGCTAACTTAGAAAGGTTTATAAGGGCTCAAACAACAGGAAAGAAGAAAATGATATTTAATCTATGTCTATAGCTAGGTCCAACATCCAGCAAAACCCATAGGATCTGACGTGGTAGATCCTTCCCTTAATCTGTGGAGGCTTCAGTGTTTGTGTGCACTTCAGGGTTCAATCACAAAGGAAGAACTGGGCTGAAAAAGTGTATTAGCTTTTTAAACCTCTCCCCCCACTCATCTGGAATGGGCATAGGGATGAATTCAATTTTCTCTGTAAGTGTTTTGACCCTCAACCTGTTCAGGAGACTTTATTTTCTCTGTATTGACAACTAAGTGAATTACTACATTTGGAAATACTGCTGCTGCCTTAGTAGAGACGCCATGGTTTAAATTATGTGATAAATCTGATCCATTTCCCACATGGAAAAGCTAATCCTGATCTCTGTACGAAGCTTTTTATTGTACTGAGCTTTATATTTCATAGCTCCATGTAATCAAGAACTATCCTCTGTATCTTGAATTAATTCATGTGAGTAGCTCTTTACTGAATCACGGAAGTGGCACTAATCAAATACTTTGGGGTGAGTGATCTTGAAACCTGTCTTTGAGGAATACTATGACAGTGCTGTTAACTGAGAGCTTTGTCTTGCCCGTCAGTGATACAGGCATTTAAAAGTCTCTTACAGCATTTAGTTACTGAATTACTACAGGAAAAAAAGATGCATTATTAATGTTTGGGTCTGCTTTTCATCTGGAAAAGATATTTTCCAAAAAGCAATGTAAAGAATATGTCTCATAGTTGTATTCATATTATTCAGACCTGTTGAGGAACATTGTTCTTCCATTACTTTAATGTATGGCTGGGAAGACTCTGCCTTTCTCTTCTGCATTGCAAAAAATTCACTTTCCAGCAAAGGTTTTTCAAAAACCGGTTGTCAAAAAGTCATTGTTGTTGTGTCATTTGTTTGTTTGATGCTAGCTATAAACTGACATTTAAAATAGATCTCCAGGAATTTCTCACTTAGAATGAAATAAATCTAGTCCTTGGGACAAAAAGGGCTTTCAAAAAGGTGTAGCTACAACTGCAAGTATTTTTCAACCCATTCTATTTTGGCTTCTGTAATTGTCTGTTAGGTTTGCTCCCCTTTAAACTCCCAAATCTCTGCCACTACATCTGCCATCTATGCAAGCATGTCACACCTACCTAATGTGAACGTTCTCCTTGAAGCAGGTCCCACACAAAGCAAAGCACAGCTTATGAAACCATGCAGGCCTTTGCTTTGTTATTCATTTTCACTGACTGACAAAAAAAGGTTTTCTCTCTACAATACTCAAACTCAAAATTGAAGTAGCCAAAGCCCTTGCTCTGCTTGCTGCCACCACAGCTGTAATCTGACATGGGGCTTTTCTCTTTTTTTCATCCCCTCTCCCTTCTGTCTCTCCTTACCCCCCACCCCCACCCCTTTTTTTCCGTCTTTTTATTTGTCATCAGAAAGGTGCTGACAACATTATTCACCAGCCACATCCCACTTCAGGGAAGTTACAGCATCACATTGTGAACTCAAGGTCAGCGAAGCTGTAACTCAGACACTCTTCATCTTACAGTGTTTCAGTGCAAAATTCCGAAGAATTCTTGACAAGGTCTGCAGATACTTATCATCCCTCCGAAAAAAGAAGAAAGCAAATCTGCTGCCTGATGAAACGCTGCATACCCGTTCTTACAGCCTGCAGCTGGCAAAGGAAGCAGCCCCTTGTTATGCAAAGTCCTTGTTTGTAAACAGTGTTCTGCCTCGGAATTGATTTTGATGCTGCGCCTTAGAGCTCGCACACGCTCCCCACACACAGCCACCGCAAGTGCCACCTGCTGGCAGGCCCAAATTCCATCTGCACGGGATGGTCTGTGGAAGCAGTAAGGGCACTTTTCCATCAGAATGCCAAGGGGTTTAACCGTGTGCTGCTCAGGAGATATGGAGATGTGTGCCACCGAGTCTGTGCTGCAGCACATGGAGCACTCCAGGCTGGAAAAACCCCCACAAAGACAGGACGACTTGGACTGAAAATATAACTTGGTCCCTGAGTGTCATACCAGGAGAAAAGTCATCCTTAGTACAGATGTCAGGCTGTAATTGTCCCCACATTTGCCTCAAAAAAAAAAAAAGACAATAAAAGATTCCACTTGTTTGGCTTCCTGGGCAGGTCTGTAAGCTGTGCCCAGGCAGGGGTTTGGCTAATGCACTGCTCAGTGTCATCTTGTAGGGAGAACTATTTTTTCCTTACTGGAGACAAATACACAGTGAGGCGTCGCAGCCACCGAGCCTGCGTACCGTCCAGGTTGGCATACATGGCCTGGTACAGATACACTAAGCCTTTCGGGTTTGCAGTCAAGGCGTTATAGATTTCATGCTCGAACTATCATTGCTCTGACATGTTTGAAAAAGTGAAAAATCCTTTGGGTGAACTGTTTGAGATTTCATCCTCCCAAGGGAAATTTAGGACTTCTTTTCATGGGAAGGGTTTATTGTGGTACTTGGGCCTCTGTCAGAATTCTGTGCGTATCTGGAAATACAGATCTCTACAGCACATGTATTTTGGCCAGTGTCACCCGTATGGATCCAAAACACAGGTTCCATGTTCTTTTCTGAGCATGCAAAGAAGTGTTCAGATGTGAGAGGACATATGCTGTGAGGCAGTGTTACATCTGTTACGAAATCCTTTCGAGAAGAGAGAACTGAATAATAAGGTGGATTTCTTTTCTGTCCTTGTCTCTAGATGTCAGCTCCTGAAGCAGAGTTGCTGACAAAGAAACGGTGCTGTTGGGTTACGGTTCTGAGGAGCTGTTTGAATGCCTGGGAGAAACTCAGTTGATACCTAAACACCCATACAAATAAACACTTCAGGTGACTAATGAATGCCCCACTAAGAAGATAACCTGATTTTGAATCAAATAACGCCTAGTCTAGCAGGAAACATTTCAGTCTGAAGCATCACCATTAAGCAGGTCTCATCAAGTGGATTTTTTCAGGAAAAGTGACAGGCGATGGGCACACCTAGCTCTGTGTATCTGCCATGTTTCTATCCCTACTGTGAAGATGGGTGAAAGGCAAGTGGCTTAAACCATCTGCCTTTCCAGTGCTGACTCAACATGTGCAACTTCTGCTCTTGAGCCACAACAGAGAGAATCATCCCACCCCACAGGCGCATCTGTGCTGTTTGCCTCCCTCTGGTTGCTGACTTAAGACAACATGCAGCTTATACACACCGCCTTTCAGCTGTGTGGCTGACCCCATTCCTAGGTGATATTATCTCCTGACTTTTCCACGGGGTGATATGAAGCTGTCAGCAAATGTGGCTCAGTACAGTGATGCCTGGCCCAAGGACATCAAAGGAAGTAACAGAAAAGTCAACTCCAGCATTCGGTGCAAAACTGTGGGTGCAACCAATTTCTTATTCTCGTGCTTTAAGGATTCAAAGCAACCAAAAAAGAATTGATCATGGGCAACTATGAAGCAAAGGATAAAAAAAATATCTCTGTGAAGGGTCAGAAGCTCATCCTAGATAAAGCTGCTTTCTGTTACTGAAACAACAGCAAGGGATGAAGTCATCATTAGATGCCAGCAACAATTGCCTGTTATACTCTTCTGTGAATCACCCTTTTGAACGCAGCTCACAGTAACCTGTAATTTTCATATGCAGAATGTCCAATTTCAGTGCCGTGATAAGTGAGAGGGAGGAGAGCACATTTAGTTGAATCATTCGCATACGTAAGTGTCAACAGGTACTGACAAGCAAAAAGAACATGAGTCAACCATTCAGCAGCGCTGGTTTTGAGGAGGGTCTTCCTGTAGAATACCCAACAGAGCAAACAACCCGCAGCCCTCCCAGCTCCGCACACCGTCACTTGGCGCCACTAACTGAGTCAAACGCAGCAAACAGTTAGAGGGCAGCCAGGCTGGCGAGCCATCTGCTCAGAGGCTACCATCGGAGTGCTAAAAATGCAGTCTTAGTCAGGCAGGGAGTGGAGAGGTGACACGCAGCGCTGTAATCCATCACCTCTAACTGCTGCACCTATGAAGATGTAACAGTCTTGGTGCCTGGCTACAGCTTCACCGATTGAGATCCTACTGCCATCATTTCTGTAGCCATGTAGCTTTGCCATGTGTAACCACTCATGGGGGTAAGGTGGCATGGAGGGAGGCTTGGGCATGTTAAAACTGGCTGTGGCACCATAGCTCTGAAACTCTGGTTCAGGAGCCAGCGGTGGCACATGGAGCCTTTTTGGCTTGCCCACTGACCAAAATGATTGAGAAAAGAGGTGATGAGGATTTGAAAGAGAAGCCTAAAAAGGTGGGAAAGCACTGTCACCCTCGTTACTTTGGTAGGGTGAGGAAACAGCCACAAAGACTCCCATCACTGTCTGTATTTCTATGATATGGGGCTGAGTAGAAAAGTCTGTTGTGCTGGGATAGGAAACCAGAATCATGGAACAGGGACCTGACAGCTTTTAATGGCATGGCTGCAAAAATGTCTGCCTGCAGTCCAAGTAACAAACATGTTTTCCATGCAGGATACCAACAAAGTAAAACTAGTCAGCAGCATCTAGCAGAACACTTCACAAAATGAACTCGAGTTTAGATTGAAAATTTAAATGGAGAATGAAAAAACCCACTTGGGGGAAACAATTAATTAATGTAGTTCTCCCATTTCTCCAACATTTTGGGTTTCTAGTTTAGTCATGAGGTAAAGCAATAATATATTGGCAATACTGTGTTACAGCTAAGAAAGGGAAAATAAAGCATTTGCACTGTACTAATGCAAATAAGCAACAGTAGTGAGGAGGAGCAGGAGGCGATGAAATCCCCATAAAATACAAGTATTAGGACAAGACAAGGCAATTTCAGCACAGTCCATTGAGTTTTTCTCCAGAAACTTGGAAGTTTTACCCAGATAAGAACCATGAGCTTCAGATCTGAAATCCTACCAGATGGCTGAGGCACGATCCTATCCTGGAAGGAGAGTTCACTGGCTGCACCATCTAATTTCAGTTCCCACCTGGACACAGTACACAGCTGCGATACTTGTGTCTATGCACCGTGCTCTGTAGCTTCTTACAGACAGATAATTACCCCTGTGTTGCTTTCGCAGTAACCCCCAAAGGTCTTGGGAAGGTCTCTGGTGAGCACACCAGGAGCACAAGGCTACAGAGAACTTGAGCCTACCTCGCATGGAGACACAAGTACCCTAAACCCACTGCTGGAGAGCAGGGAGCTAAGGAGCTGTCTCCTTCCAGCACCTGGGTAAAGAACTCATGTTTGCTATTGTTTTCCAGCTTTCTTCTACTATTAGGAGGGACACCGCACCAATTAACTCTGAAGTAGTTCCCTGGGAGTATTTTAACTACAGAGCAGAACTGTTGATACAGAACGCTTAACAACCACATCTGTTTAGGTACCTCCAGAGCACATTTAAGACTGATTAAAGTCTAAGGATCGAAGTTACTTTCCCTTCTGCTGCCTCTGTTTATCTTCAGGATCTTATGATCTTCAAGCCCTCACAAAGCAACACTGATCTTTACTGTAATGAAAAGAGCTGGGTTTTAATACAATGTTACGGTCTTGTACCTTCAGCCCCTGAAGCTGTTGATCCCAAGAAGAGTCAGTGATCTTGTCATGCAGTAGTTGCTCCAAGACATATATACACTTAGAGCAGTATTACAATAACACACATCAGTCTTTTCCCCTGACTGCAGGCTGCAATTGTTGCTTTGCAGGCAGCAGCTGCCTTTATGAACTGCCTTTCTCTAACAGGCCAAAGCCTGATTTCTCAGTTACGCTATACGGAGTTAAGAGCTGACCTTACCCCCTGCCCTCAGTGTGCGGTGTGTGGATGAATTGCTACGCCACAGCAATTGGAAGTGTACTTTAAATTAGCTCCCCGTTCTTATTTTAAGCTCATTCCTGTAAGAGCTTGTATAGCTTCTTAAAAGCATGAAACTGGCTTTCTGCAGGGCAATTCCTCTGCCTGCTGTAAGCAGGGAATGTCTTGGGGTGTGAATACGTACGGCTTGTGTGTGTTAGTAGGGAACAATGGAAGATTCTGAAATTCATTACATTTGATACGTATGGTATGGGTGAGTAATTGGATCTATGTCAGCACTGCCATATACAACCACAGTGGAAGAATTTGTTGCATTGTGCTGTTTGATACAGTAAGGTAAAAAATATTTTCACCTGGACCGTCTTTCCTAGAATTTCAACAAAGCAGTAAGTCTGAAACAGTCTGTGGGTTTTTCAGCTGGTGTTTTCATGGGCTCCACGGTGACGGGAAATGCTAATTTCATGAGTCGATACATACTAACATTACCTAATATGTTTCTCTAAGTGGTATTTAACTTCAAATTTTCAAAAAATTCCAATCATCAGAGGGTCGTGGTCAGTGGAGCAGAGTCTGACTGGAGGCCTGTGACTAGCGGTGTTCCCCAGGGCTCGCTGTTGGGTCCAGTCCTGTTTAATATCTTCATCAACGACCTTGATGAGGGAATAGCATCCACCCTCAGCAAGTGCCGATGATCCAAAGCTGGGAGGGGTGGCTGACACACAGGAACACTGCGCTGCCATCCAGCCAGGCCTGGACAGGCTGGAGAGCTGGGCAGGGAGAAGCCTAATGAAATTCAACTAAAGCAAGTGTAAAGTCTTGCACCTGGGGAGGAATAACCGTCTGTATCAGTACAGGCTGGGGGATGACCTGCTGAAGAGCTCTGTGGAGAAGGACCTGGGGGTCCTGGTTGATGACAGGTTGGCTATGAGCCAGCAGTGTGCCCTGGTGGCTAAGAGGGCCAATGGGATCCTGGGATGCATCAGGAAGAGTGTGGCCAGCAGGTCGAAGGAGGTGATCCTCCCCCTCTACTCTGCCCTGGTCAGGCCCCACCTGGAGTATTGTGTCCAGTTCTGGGCTCCCTGGGATAAAAAAGACAGGGATCTCCTGGAGAGAGCCCAGAGGAGGCTATGAAGATGATTAAGGGCCTGGAACATCTCCCATATGAGGAAAGGCTGAGTGAGCTGGGGCTGTTCAGCCTGGAGAAAAGAAGACTAAGGGGGGCCCTAATTAATGTTTATCAATATCTTAAGTATGGGATGCAGGGGGAATTGGCCAGCCCCTTTTCAGTGTCTGTGGGGACAGGACAAGGGGCAATGGCTGTAAATTGGAGCACAGGAAGTTCTGCACCAACATGGGGAAGAACTTTTAAACAGTGAGGGTGGCAGAGCCCTGGGACAGGCTGCCCGGGGAGGTGGTGGAGTCTCCTTCTCTGGAGATATTCAAGACTCGTCTGGACACCTATCTGTGCAATATGAGCTGGGGAGCTGCTTTGGCAGGGGGGTTGGACCCGATGATCTCTCAAGGTCCCTTCCAACCCCTATGATTCTGTGATTCTGTGATTCTGTGATCCATTTAAATTAAATGTACACAAGTTCATTCATCAATGGATAATGCAAACTTCTATCCACAAGACAGATGGCATAATATATGCATCACAAAGGCCCTCAGCTAAGGTGCCACCTCTGTTTCAGGCACATAGTAGTACTAGTAGTACTGTCTTAGTTAAGGAAATGCCAGCAGATGAAAAAGTTCTCGTGGTTCATAAAACAGTTCAGAGGATGGTTTGACAGCATTATTGCAGAGGTTGTGAAGCCTGTTGTGGATGAAGCTTACACTTTGCTTCTAATTTTAAAAAAAGATGCTGTGAACCACAGAAAAAGATGTCAGTGTCCTAGTTACTTATTGATATACAGTTACAGCAAGTATGTAGTAGTTACATAGTGGTTTCCTATTTGGCCATATTTCAGTGTAAGCACTGAAGTCTCTACTATGCTTATACTATCTAAAGGGTTAGTATATGTTCCATCCACTAAAAGAGTACCAGCAAGAACTACTCTACTGGTAAGCATGACAGGAGGAGGATACTTACAAGGAGCTGAGAGGGCTGTGGGAAAGAAAAACTCCCCCTCTGTTTTAGTTCAGAAGTGAAGACAGTACAAAGGTTACTAATGGTTTACAGAAGATGAGTGCACCATACAGCACCTGACCTGATTATAAATAACATATATATTAGCATGTGCCAAACTAATTTAATTTATGACCACAGCTGGTAGCAAAAAAATCTGCATAACTGTGGGCTATTAAAATCAGCACTTGGGTTTTGATTCAGCAAATCAATTAATTATACATTGATTTTACCATGCATGCTTGCTCAAATAGTGCAAAACTGTGAACTTGGCCCCTGAGTTCTAAAGCATCTGTTGAATATTTACATGCAGCTCCTGAATACAAGCTCATTTGTTTCCTTTTGGCTTGAAGCACAGGCAGAGAAGTTAACATCTGTTTGCAAAAAGCCATGCAGTCATATCATACCCTGCAAAGCACATTGGGTTAGAGAGGGGCCTGAGGGAGAGAAGATGCCTGGCCTGGTTGCAGTGAGACCAGAATGATAAAAGAAGCATGTATTAATTTTGAACAACAAAATAAAGAGAAGGAAACTACTTGTCTTTTCAAAAATGCCATATTTTGCTGACTAACACAGAAAGTAGGTGGAGATAAGTTTTCCTTCCTATTTCTGATTTTGAGAGGGAGACCTGTAAGTATACTTACCCATACATAAACCCATACACAGAGAGAGTTGTTGTATGAGTACAAGACCGTAAGAAACAGCCCACCTTTGCACAGAATATGTGCCATTAGCCGTTGTTGAGGATGTACAGCTCCTTGCTAGGCAGAGAGTAGTTTCTGTAAAAAGCTGTATAAAGCATGTGATTGGAGTGAGTGCAGAGTTGCTGAATAAGTACCGTAGAAGTTGCTGAAACTAAGGGAAGTGAATAAAAATATTAAATTAATGGGGACAGATTTTGGAAAGTGATGATCGAATAGAATAAAAGGGAGAATGTAAAACCGATGTGATGTTTTAAAATGAGATTTTCTAGTCAGGATTCAAATATCTATTACATGGAGCTTTAATAAAGTTTATGCCCTCACAGTGCTATATAAATCTAGAGCAGAAGACAGATTTAATCCCATTAAATATTTGTCAGGGATTTAATGTAGTAGATAATATAACAAGTGCTATTGGACCTGGCATTACAATTACCCACTTTCACCAAACACCAGTGCCCATGGCTTCAAAAAGAATTTTGCTGGAGGTAGGACTCAGTGATTGGACTTTATATGTCTTTTCATTTATCACAGTCAGATGTTAGAGCTACTATTGTTTTCTCAGCTCTTTTTATCTATTAACTGTAAAGCTAGCTTTGTTTCCTTATTACAGAGGTGTCCAGTGGAAATGCTGTAACAGGAGTATTTCTGTAACCTTCCTTCTAACAGAAATCTGGCACCTTGACCTACTGATTCTGTACAGTTTTTCCTATTTGGGAGCAGAATATCACCATCAGGCTCCACGTAGTTAAAAGGCTGCTGCCAAAAACAACTTCCTTGGCTAAAAGAGTGACATACACTGGTTCTGCAGTCCAGTTCAGTCAAAGTGTCACAACTGTTAGTGTAGAGAATGCCTGGCTTCCAGGTTGCTCATGTCATCCCAACTTGTACGCTTAGCTGAAAAAAGCTGAATAAAAGAAGTTCTGAGCCCTGCAAATGTGGGAAACGTTCTGTTACACCCCAGAACTCAGGACGGATGAGGCATTGCTCATTTTTTTCTCATTACAAAGCCCTTTATCTGTATTCCTTTATGTTCATTTTGTTTGTGTGTTTTCTGGCAAATGTTTCCTGCGGTTCCAAAGCAGCTCCCAGCACCCAGCGAGTGGGAAGCGTTCCTTAGGAATACCCTGCAGCTCCATCCTCAGAAGTTTAAAGCTTCTGGGTCATCATATCATCCCTGCGGCAATGAAAATGCAGAGATTTCAGATACGGGGTGAGGGTTGGTTTTTTTAAAAAAATACAGTAATGTTCTCTTTATTAAAAGGGAATTAATGTTCACCTTTTATTATTCTCTTGTTTAAAACTCTTCAGCTAGCAAAGCAAGGAACAGAAAGAAGACTGGGGGATTTCTGACCACTTATAGATGCTTCATGGCTGAAGTGAACAACGAGTAGTTTGTGGCATCACTGCAATGTATTTGGTGAATATGAACATCACCAAAATGAGCATTTCCAACATGTGGCAACTCACAAAACCCCCTTTTAAGCTGTGCACAACCAAAAAATACATCTGAGAATGTTGACCGCCGTGTTTCGCAGCCTCTCATCAGGTGATGTTTCTATGTAACAATGGTAGGAAGTAAAACAAAAAATGTGTTATCATAGGCTACAAGTGTTTGGGAAATTCATGCCAGGTTTCACATGAAGATAATTCATATCCAGACTGTCAAAGCATACATTTCCCACTGACAGGCTCTATCAGGGAAACTACTCGTATCTGTTAAAGGTAAACCCGAGTGTTTATCGGTTCTTTATTGATTTAGGCCAGCCTTTCCAAGATTTCCAGCAGTAAGATGAAAAGGCAAAGTAAAAGCAAGACAGAAAAGCTAATTCACTCCCCAGCAAGACAAGAAACACAGTATGATGTAGGGAAGCCCACTTTTCCTGTTTTTAAAGAAGAAGATGGAATGTTGCTTTCTTCGCTGTCTTTGGCACCACATTTGACCTACAGTATCTGGAGAGGAAGGATGTTTGGAGGCTGAGGGTGCTTGGGTTCAAGTCCCCATGGCTTCCTGAATGATGAGTAAATGAACAACATTGTTATTTTCTTTCTGGAGTGGGGCACTTGGAGACATGGAAGTTATAACTAAATAGAGTGATCAGGTAGGGTCAAGTCTTCATGACGTCTCTATGGCTGCCTCAGTACCAACCTGTCTCGTGCTCCCTGATGCACAAGAATAAAGTTCCTGGACAGCTGTCTCCAGGCAGGGGGCTGAGGGGTGTCTACATAAAAGTTTTTCATAAAATGTATTTGGACAATGAGATGATTAGAAATTCAGAAAACATACCAGGTCTATGCTACCCTGTTCACTGATTGCTGGCCTTGGCTTTCCCCCATCCCCACTTTTTATTTAAGTGACTGCTACCTGAATTTCACAGAGAGCTGGTGGCAAGCGTCACCCCATCCCCTGATCCTAAACATTTTCCTTTTTCATAGCAGGAAAAAGTTGAGACTTCTTCAGCTGATATTTTCCAGGGTGAATGGAGTGGGTGGGAAAGAGAGCATTCCCTAGGAATGCCATGGAATTGGGGTCATTCTTTTTAAAGAAAAAAGATTAAATTTTAATTTACACTCTGATTTGAATCAGGATCTTGCACATGGTGCTGCATACAGCACATTCATGTCTAAATGCAGTCCCTCTGCTCCAGTGAAAATCGTGGCTATTTCATTACACAATGAACACTTATCTGTAGCTGCATAGTGAAAAACAGATACTCACTTGAGAACGGCATATCTGGTGTTAGAGTGCTTAAACACATTGTGTTTAAGGCTCTGGTGTGGAATCACAGATACGGGCTGAGTCTTTCCTAGCACAAATCATTGCAGAAGAAAGTTGCCGTATTCTGATTGCCATCTCCCATTTCTTTCTCTTCATCTTGCCCAGGAATTTAGCTGATGAGTTCTCGTAAGGTACCAGTTTTTTCTCCCAGGAAGTACAAATGAAGGTGCTAGTCATTGGCCCTTCTGACTATTTTCAAAACCTATGAGAACCAATACTCTGAAATGCCTCAAGCAGCATCTACCACGGGTGTGCAGCTATAGCTCACAGGGAGGGTAGGCAGTGAGAGATACCAGAACTGAAGGGCGGGGAACACAAAGGGTGAAAAAGCAATAAACACAGTAATACTATTTTAAAGTCTGACCCCACTTTAGCTGTGAATGTAAATACACTCTGCGTAACATTGCTCTTTTTAGATTAATATGAGTGCTACAGGTAGTATTCTCCCCTACTATCAGGAGTTTCTGAGATACTGAATTTAAAGCTCTAATTAGTGCCTCACAATCCAGCAGATTTCATTAACATGGTTAGTTTTGGCACAAGCAAATCTAAAACTTCCTGCTAGTGATCTTTTCACTCCCCTGCTATAATTTATTTTCAATAAAAAATTAAATTTCCTACTTTATCATGTAGAACACCCAAACAACAGTGGGCAGTTAAAATCATAAAATAAATCATAATAAAATATCGTAACAGGTTCTCAGCTCAACATTGGTACATGCCACAGGATTTATGATTTGGTCCTTTAGGTCCATTCTAAAGCACAGAAAACATGACAGGCAGGCACACTGCCTTGAAATATCTATTTCTTTTATACAACAGTATGAAAAGTTGTGTTTGTCCATAAAAGCCTTTAAATTAGAAGTACTTCTGCTCCTTTCCATGGATCCAAACATTGAGGGGAGGCGCTCAGACACTCCCACCACAGAAATGCTTTTTATCGCCAGATGCATAAACTTACATGTACCAGGTATAGGAGAGGAAACTTGAATATTCACAAGACCAACACTTGCAACCAAGGCAGCAGCCAATATCTACGTATATTGCATAGGTGAGTGTACCTTGTCATGCATACAATATGCATGCAATAAGTAATTGTGCATAACATCAAACCCCTCCCTCGTTATTCAACAATTAGATATGTAATTCTAAAACTGTTTGATTCAGAATCAGACACTTTCATATGATCTTGGATTCCTCCCCTTCTCTACTGTTTTTAGTGATCCCTGTTTTGATATTTCCTCTTTCCTGACTTTCATTTTTGCTTCCTTTCTGGGTGATATTTGAGAAGATCCCTGCTCTACTGAATACTGACTTAGATAATTGTATTCAGTGAAATCCTGATCTAGCTCATTGGATGCTGAGAGGCATAACCTCGATTCCTTAATCTTTGTTCCTTTAGCATCATCTAAGTGTAGTAGACTTAGAGGAGTCATTGATGGCCCTTGAAACCATCTTCTGAGATCTCTGAAGAGGACTGATTGAATCTGAATGTCTGAATCTTGAATCTTATTTACTAGCGCAACTCTTCACAGAAATCAAAGCCGAGAAAGCAAGAGAGTTTCACTGTTGAGACCAAAATGTCTGTGCATTCTTTCAGTTGGAAAACATGAGATTTATTGAAAGAAACAATTTCTGCTCGGAATAAATACAGTCAGAACAATGTTGAATACACCCAAACCTCAGTCTATGAGAAGAAAATGTTACTAGTCTGATCATTGAACTTGGAAAGTATTTGCTCAGCTGTAACACACTTTTCTGGTGTACGTAAATAATAATCGAGATAGAGAGCGTGCTGGCTACCACAGAAGTGGAGACAGGATAGTGTTCTTACTACACAGCTTCACTTCTGTAGAGGAACAGATTGGGATAAGAGGAATTATTAACGGATATGAGGATTGCTGATTACAATCAACTTAAAGGGCATTGGGATTGCAGTGTGACAATGTATCCTGGTACCCAGAGGTTAACCAGCCCCTACAGTAGAACAAGCAAATGAGCTATGATGTGTAATTCCCAGGAAACATGCTGGTAGCATTTCAGAACTGCAATGTTTAGGTGTGGCTTTTTCCACAAAAAATTAACATTTTTAATGACTTCAGCTCAAATGAAATTGCTATGAAGAAAGAAACTTTTCCATCTCTCTACAAACTGTATGGTATAAACAAGACATACTTTTTGAAATACCTATTTTCTCAAACTAAGTCCTGAAAAAGACAATTAAAGAAACATAATAAATACTTACAGAGGCTACAAAGGGGACTGAAGTAACTTGAATTTCAATCTCACATTTCAGCTGGGATAGCTACAAAGGGAAAACTCTTGGACAAAAGGTGACAAGTTCATGATAAGTATCATCATTAAATTCAAACTTCTCACAAATCGGCAAGACAAGAAAATCCATGAAAACTCAAGTGAAAGGGAAATCACATTTTCCTAGCTAGTTTAACAGTTTAATAATGGTTTGAGAACAAGCTATCATAACAGCCCCTTTATTAAAAAAAATAAAGTCTCAACAAAATGAAGATTCCAAGAAAGCTGCAATAGCTTATATGAAAACCACTGCTTGTTTTTATGCCCTAAGTGGACTACTGGGAGCACCCTGTAACGCAGTGCGGTATTTTACAACTCGAACAGCCTCACTCTTGCTAGCAGAGATCAGCGGGAGGTTCAGAACCAGACAGACTCACATCAATTACAGCTTGCCATTGTTGCTGGAAAACAGTGAAACAATTTAAGCTGAGATAAAAATGGCATTTTGCCTACCAAGAAAGATGTTATGTGTAACGAGTCAGGAAGGATCAAAGGAAAGACAAAACTACCGATATGATCATTAAAAGTCCTGAAAACACAAAGTATATCGGATGGATAAAATTTAATAATATTAGTTAGATTAAACATTATTTAATAAAGGCAACGACACCATTAGTGTAATTACTAACCACCTGGTCAGGTACTGGGCAAGAATTAAGCACATTACACTTCTGGATAACACCAAACCAAGTATTAATTTCAACTTCTTTCCAGCTTAAAGAACTGTTTAGTGACTTGGTCTAAGTGGGTCTAATGCAGCAACTACATTTTGATATGAATGCTATGTTTTCAACACCAATCATCGGACAGGTCTTCTACTGCAGAGTCAAGAAATTCACAGGGGTACCCTTGCCAATGCTGGACTTGTGGTTTAAGATATTTCTTGGACTTTTAATAACCTTACTGACCAAAGCACAAAAAAAATGCTGGTGCAGCTTTTCATCCTAATATACATGTGATTTTCCTTCCTCTGTATCAGAGGCTTCTTCTGCAACAAGCAGTTAGAGGCACACCCTTACTGAGATGTTACATGTAGCAGTAAAACCATATTCCAGAGCAACACATGTGCAAAGATGTGTTCACTAAAACAACAGCGCCAGGCTGCAGGCTGGTCAGATAGAGGTAAAGGCAAACAGGCTCCTATCACAGGTAGGGAGGCTCAGCAAGGACAAACAGAAGTAGGGATCGATGTTCCCAACGCGTCCTGAAATTCTTTCACTGTCACACTTTTACTACTGTCACACTCCCACTCCCTTCAAGCTCAGGCCCTCTCTTTGGTGTTTATGAGATATCCCTTACAGTCATGACCCACATTTCCCAGTACTCTCTGTTCCAGTCAGAACTGTTATGGAACAACTATAACTAAAAGAGAATTTGCACCTGAGAACAACAAAGAGCATCCAGCGCATCTTCTCTGTGAAGCACAATACATATCCAATGTGTTTATAGATGTACTTTTTTATTATTGATGCTATGGGGCAAAATTTTGGAGGTGCTACCCTCATCCTGGTGCAAGTTTCCTGGCACTCTTACAGGAGCTTGACTTCACTTTCAGGAGCAAGTGTTTTGTGAAATAAAGCTCTTAGTCTAAACAGCACACTATCCACAGATCTGTTTCCCTGCACTTAACCATTCCCGTTCCCTGAGTCAAGTAGGCTTCTTAGGAATGGAATTCTTAACGAAAAATGCCTTTTGCTCTGCCCATTTCACCAGCTTCCTTCCCACAAACTTCACATGCAAGAAAGCATAGCTCTAATGGCATAAAATGATGTATTGCCACGCACTGAGAAATAGTTATACAAAATACAGCAATGATACCCCTGAGTTGTTCTCACCTGGTCCATTCTGTTTCATTCTGCCTTGTGCCCTGCATTAGAATAAAGCTTGGAATCAATAATTTTTCATTGTTGCTGGTTTTAATACACCTCTTTCAATCTTTGTGAATTAGGGGAGTTCTAGATGTCTATCAAGTTCTGCGTTCATATGTGGTGGGCCACAGCAGTTGTGTTTAACTCTCTTCGGAACTTGTCACTGATAAACTGCCCATGTTAGTAATAACTTACAGTCTCTGCCACGGTTGGCAGATTTTCTGTTGCTTTATGTATTATTTGTTATCAAAGAAAACGGCAGTTTTTTCCAGGTGCCAAAGCTTGTAGAACAAATCTGTCTTTTCCATTCTGAAGCAAAGGTACTTCTCTCTCCTGACTTGTTCTGACTTAGATGCAGAAGCATGCTGTGTGAAAGACCAGAGCAGTCTAAGGCAGGTGGAGTGATACAGAGCCATGGTGGGAAATGATCTGGGCCAGTGGTGGGAAATGGTCTGTGCCAGTGGAGCTTTCTTACATATTATCAGTGCTGCTCCAGTTAGTACTTGCCACAAGCATCTGCTACACCTGTCATCGCAGTTTATCATATTCTTATTCTGGAAGCCTTGCAGTAACATATCAAAGATCTGTTTGCAATTATGAGCAGCATTTCATAGACATCCTCCTAGCTGTGTGTGCTACGGCCTTCATGCCTTTGTGGGCTAATGCCTGCTGCCTTGTACCATCTACATGTTGAGCACGACTCCTTAGGTCTTACCCCAGGATACTGGCAAAGATACCAGCAACTGGGCAGCGGCAGCTATCTTTATCCAGTTCAGACAGCTTCACTCCCAGTTATTTTTCCTTATTCACATTACCATGTGCCTAGGAATCGTCCCCGCAGACCAGATGCCACTGTGTAACATGCTGTGCAAAGTACCAAAGGATGATTTTCTGTCACGGCAAACTGCAAATAAAACTAAAGAGACAGAGTGATGCCCTCCAGAAAGAAATCTGGCAGAGAGCATTATTGCAAAATAAAAAAACCCCACAGTTAAAGAGTGTGCAAACCTTGGCTGGGAGGGTGGGTAGGAAAGTAATTTCAAATCCTTTCTTTTGGGTCAAGTAGCTGCAGACACTGAGAATCCTTTGCTCCAATAAGAAAAGTGATCCTCTTTATTTCTCACTGTCATCTTGTGGAAACACCTACTACACAGTGTGCTGTACCCTCCTCTACACGCTTCATGCGTAAGATCATGAAAAAGAAACAACTGATTTTTGTAACACAGGAAACGTGAGAATGTGTTCATTCATCACTGCAGCAGAAACTAATTTGGAAAGGCTTTCAAAAGGACAAAAGTAAAAAGACAACGCCTTATTCTGAGCTCTCTCCCAAATCATGTGGGGCTCTAGCACATGAATACTTACCAGTGCTCAGATTTTCTCTCAGACACGTGAAAGGATTACCAATAGGCACTTCAGAATTCCAAGGATATTTTAAATAACTGGAATACCTTGAAAACGTAGTAAAGAAGGATCCATTTCATTCCTGGTTTATACAAGATTAATAAAATACACTTGAATAGTCAAGTGTAATAGTTAAAAGATCACTTTAACAACTTATCAATGTATTCATAATCATCTGCAGTCCCACTTTCAGCTGTTACATGCTAATAGATGCTTTGAATTTGTCATTCAGTGATTGAGAATTCTGACATGCTTCATTTCCCTGACTCAATTTCTTCTAGGAAATTGTAAATTATTTGAGAGAAAGTGTTCTACAAAACCTAACTATTAATTCATAAAAATACCCTTAGTTTCCACCGCTTGCTGAATTATAGGAGAAAAGCATGAAACTTATGTTATCCGGTCTTGATAAGAATGCCAATAAAGAAGTTCACATAGACAAATAAATACCCCTCTTACCACACAGGCTAATCTCCCTGCTTTTGCAGTCAAGTAGAACCTCCTTAAGAACATGGTGATTTGAAACCGAACCAAGTCTGCAGTCTCTGTCTAGCCTGCCATTAGCAATAGAGTTACTTTTTTCTAACCTGTGATTCCTGACCACTCGTGGTCTAAGTCCACTAGAGTTTGCTTCAAATATTTCGATTTTAGTTCCTGTGTAAAAGTATACAGTGAATAAGCAAATTAGGACTTGAAAATTAGCTGTAGTGGAAGAAGTAGAAGTAGATCTTGTTCTCAATGTGTTGTAATGGGATGAGGAGAGTATGGTGTAAATCCTGCTATTATTATACACTGGCTAAGGTTTGCCATCAAACTGGATACAGAGCAAAAAACCATCCCGCTCAAACTGGGATCAGGAAGGGCAGAGCAAGTCTTCATATTTTGAGATTTACAATTGTAAAATGATTCATCACACCTCTCTTTATGAAGATTTTCATCATGGGCTATGACATTAGCATGCAAGATCCATACGAAACTTAATCGCCACGTATCAGCCAATTTCCATTGGTGACAATGCCAAGGGTCACTATCTGCAGCTTTTAGGAGTGACACCTTAATTCTCCATCCCTTGTGTGCCAAACAGTCACAGAGCATTTAACAAAAGCTTTGGATATACAAGAATGGCATAATATTTTTATCACAAAGAGTAGTAAAGAACAAAGAAAGTAACCTGGGTAGATCACAGTAAAAGTGATGATGTCCCATGGAGAACAGGAAACAGACTGGGAGAAGATTTGGTTTAATCAGGATGTGAGGACCTCTGTTTCTCATGCCATTAACCTTTGCACTTTTTATGGCCTCTGTTGGCAAAAGCCTGTTTAATTAATTTCTCTAAATTTTAAATTCCTTTATATATCTGAAGTTATTAAATGCAATTCAGTTTAAGGTAGAGCATCTGACTTGGAATTCTGTGTAAAATCTGTATTTACACTGTTGTGCTCCCACCTCATAAAATAACCACTCTAAAGAGGGGAGGGAACTTTCCTTTTCCTCTATTTAACAACATCCTGAATTTTAAAATAGTTAAAACATCCTCCATTTCCTGTATAATCATTGATACTAAAAGAATTTATGTATAAGCACTCCAACATATTCCCATACTCTTATTAAAATAAAAATTTTGAAGCTATTTTGCTATGGAATTGCAACAGCGGTGGCTTGTTCTTGTGTGTAAATTGATCAATTGCTGGTGGACGCTCACAAAGATTCTCTGTTTCATAGCTGCATATTTAAAGACTGTGAGGTAGTTACCAGAGAACAGAATCAGCGGGCTTTACACAGTGGTGTGAGGTCTGTATGAAAGCTAGGAAGGGAGGGAAAGGCGCTCCTTCGGATTGAACACTAACAAGCAGCCATAAAGCCACCTGACAAGGCTGCTTGTTTTTCATTTGTAATGTGTCGTGTTAGACTACGCCTGCAGAGCTGTGTCTGATCGAAACTCTGTGTGGGGAAAGAGAACAGATGTCAGGGCTCAAAGGTGTGCTTAAGGTCGCCACTGGAAAATGCTGGAAATCCAACATGAGTGTCAGGCAAGGCTTTTTGGTCTCTCATTTCCATCCTGCCATCTTACTTCTTCCATAATGAGTCAAAACAGGACAGCAGAGTTTCTACCTATATTCTCTTTATACAGCTTAACCTTCTGTAGGCTCCAAAGGGCAACATGCATTACACAGCTCCAATTACACAGGTTCCTTGTGGAAAATCGACGGGGAGACAGCCACATCCGATGATGTCCAGCAAGCCTCAACTTTATTCGGTTACACATCGCACTTTTATGGTTACAATAATTAGCTTATGCATATTGCAAAAATTGAGCTCATCATTGGTCCAAGATAAAAGAACATCTATGCCCCTGTTGGCACATACTCCGAATGCCTATGGCTTCTTCCCCCATGCTTAGTTCCTCTTTCCCATACTTTACTATCTTAAAGATATAACGTCTTTGTTACATCCACCACGTTTCTCACGCCCTTACTGCTTGACCAATTTCACTGTACCAAGCTCATGGCCTTTGGCCACCAGCCATGCTTCCACAAAACTCTCTACAGTTCCTCATCATAATTTCTTGACAAGGTTCTACTTTTTCCCATCCCTGGAAAAAGTCCAAGGGGGTGACTGCTTCAGAAACATGTAATTCCAAGAATATGATCCTCAAACCCTGTCTCACCCAGGGAACTATTCTTTCGCCTTTTGACTTTAACATGCTGTCAAACTTCTGCCTCCAATGCAGACCCAGATATATCCTTATTTGCCAGTACTGTACAACTCAAACAACTACTGCACAAGTGAGTATTGCAAAGTGAGCACTGCATTGCATTCAACAGCTGTTTAATCTGTCCTTGAAGCAGGGACCAGAATCTAAGTCACTGGCCCGGCCCCTACACCAGTGATCCAACATCATCCTCTTCTTCAGCTCATTGAACCTAAATTTCTTTATGGAAGAACAATATTTCTGCAAATACATAACGGAGCAAAACCCTAAGTCTTTCTCTAAATAAACCTTCCTGTCTCTTAGACTGTATCGAGTCAAATCCTGGCTTTGTGCCAGTATTACTCATGCTATGGTTCATAATATTCTAAACGTTCATCTATAAAATTACTGCTTTTTTTTTTATAATGGAACATTTTTTCCCTTTCCTTGGTTAGTGCCCACAGATAAGCATAGCCAAAACCTGCTTGTCAGGAGCTGTGATTCATTAAAATACTTGTAATTAAAAAGTATAATTCTAATTCTGTAAGATAATGAATATTTTGTATACTTACTAAGTATTCAATGGACATGAGAAGAGCAGTAGGTGTCATGTACCTTGACTTTAGCAAGGCTTTCAGCACTCTCACTCACAATGGTCTTGTTTCCTAGTTGAGACAATACGGACTGGATGGGTGGACAACTAGATGAATGAGAAGCTGTTTGGGTGACCAGGGTCAGATGGTGGTTAACAGGTCACATTGTGCCTGGAGGCCTATTACAGGCAGAGTTCCTCAGGGGTCTGTGTTAGCATCTGTCCTCTCATGTCTCGTATCATGTCATGAGAGAAGGGATGGGGTACGCTTTCATTGGCTTTGCAGATGGCACCAAGGAGGGGAAAACTGCTGATATGCTCAAAGGCAAGATTATCATCTAGACCAGCTGAAAGAGGGAGCTTCAGGAACCTTACAGAATTCCTTCATTAGAAATGTGGAAGTCTGTATGAGGGAAGGAAGGAACACAGGCAGGGGAGCAGCTCTGCAGAAAAGACCCTGGCTGTTCACTTGAATGGGGGCCAGCAACATGCCCTGGCAGCAGAGTAGGACAGCATCCTGGGCTGTACTGGCAGGAGCAAAGCCAGTAGATTAAGGGGAGTGATTATTCACCCCTACTCACCATTCCTGAATAACGGTTCCAGTCTGGGGCTCTGCAGTACAGGAAAGACACTCAACATGGGAGTTAAGCAGGGAGCCAACCAAGGTGGTCAGGAGCTGAAGCGCTTCCCCCTGTAATGAGAGGCTGAGGGAACTGGATTTGTCAGCCTGAAGGAGACAGGATTTGGGGAACTCGGGAGCAGCTTTCTAATACCTGTGGGGAGGTTATTGACAAGATAGATCTAGACTCTTCACAGCAGTGCACAATGGGAATAGAAAAGGCAATGGGCAGAAGCTAAAGCAAAAGAGGCTCAAACTGGACAAGTTTTCTCACTATGTGGACAGTCAAAACTTGGATGAGGTTATCTAAAAAGGTTATGTTGTCTCTGTCTTGGACAAGATGGCCTTCTGCAGCCCCTTTCAGCTTCAACTATCCTAAGTATTTCCTGAGGTCTGCTGCCTCTTGTGTTACAATCAGACCTCTTTCCTTTTGGGAGGGAAGGCCTGTGAAAACTGGATGGACACAGAAAATTTTGACACTAAATCCTAGTGATAAGCAGGATTTGACATCATTGCCATCTCCTGTTGTTTAGCTGAGATATGTCCCACTCACCATACTGTGAGGCACAGCTGCGTCCCTACCAGAAACAGAGCTGCTAACATTTTAGTCTGTGGAGCCAAAAAGGAATTTGACCGTGCAATGCTGCATATCACAATGCCTGGATCTATTTGTAGCTCCACTTGTTATGTACAGTATTGGTTAAAAAACCACACCTCCCCCTGACACCACTCTATCAAAGCCAGCAGTCACATCAGTGCAATGCAGGCTGGTTACAGGCACTGTGACCTCTGCAAGAACCAGATCTGACAGATGAAGCAACATTGTTTGAAATCGTTATTTCATACTGTCCTGGTTTCAACCAGGATAAAGTTGGTTTTATTTCTAGTAGCCAGTGTAGTGCTGTGCTTTGGATTTAGGATGAGAATCATGTTGATAACACACTGATGCATTACTTGTTGGTGGGTGGTTGTAGTCAAGGACTTTCCAGCTTCTCAGGCACAAGAAGGTGGGAGAGCGCAGCCAGGCTGGCTGAGCCAGGCTGGCCAAAGGGATGTTCCATACCATATTGTGTCATGCTCCTATAGAACTGGGGAAGCCAGCTGAGAGGCGGGATCACTGCTCAGAAACAGGCTGACCATTGGGTTGTTTATTTGGTTTTTTCCTTCTGCAGTTGGTGACCGATTGCATTTGTGCATCCCTTGGTTTATTACAATTATCATCATCGTTCATATTACTGTCATTACTATTGATCTCTTCTTTTTTTATCCTTTTAAACTGTCTTTATCTCAACCCAACATTGCTTTTTCGGATTCTCCTTTCCATCTCCTTTTTGGGGGGAGAGGGGTGAGCGAGCAGCTGCATGAGACTAAGCTACCAGCATACCTTCTACAGTCCCTTGCTAGAGTACTGCATCATAAGTATGAACAATTCTCAAAAACTCTCAGGGCAGTGCTGGCATAAGCAATTCTCAAAAAAGCTCTGAAAAACCGTTCCTGCAATCTGACCCCCAAAACACACCCTCTGTCCACTATGCCACAAGTTCCACATATGGCACACATATATTATAGATATGTAATGTATGTTTTCCTCTGTGGTACTTCAATATTTGCCTCAAATCTCAACTACTATCAGCATATGCAGCTTTTTGAAAGCAACCCAGTGTTATTTTCAGAGAAGCAGCATAAAAACAGCAAACCCAGAGGCAAACCCTCTGAAACTGAGTATTTTCTACTTGGCCATTCCTACTAAGAAGGTACCAGTGAGGTCATTCTGTACCTCTCTTTGAAGCAAGCCAAGGAGGATAAAGATGGCACATTTTAAATACAATTTCACTTTCTCATAGGATAGAAGGGCATCCTACACAAAGATATGTTTGTTCCCATTCAGCACAAAGAGGAACCTCAGACTCATCCCAACCTAATCTCCTCTCTCTGTTGTATCTGCAGGCTCCCGAGCTAGCCTGCAGTGTAGCTGGCTGTTCTCTGCGCTGTAGGTATTTTTTGTTAGGCATGAGTGGAGGGATTCCTTTGAAGGAGGACTCGCCCTAGCAAGTGTGCAACACAGAGCAAGTCTCAGAGAACAGAGAAGAGCAGGTTCCACACTGACTGTGACTAAAGAATTGGGGCCAGCTTCCCAGGTTGTAAAACGCTTTTCTACATAAAAACGTGATTCTACTGAAACCTGGTGCCCAACAGCAGGTGTTTAGTGTTTAGAATAATCTCCATAACTCCAGTGTATTATTAATACAATGCAAAAGATAGCTTAAAATGAGCTTAGCACAGCACTCATGGGGAGGAAACCCCACAAACCAAAGAGAGGAACTGGCCTGATTTCAGCTTTCTGTCTCAGACAGCTGCACGGACACTGGCCAGCTCTCTCTGCGAGAGGAACATATGAAAAACTCTGAACCCTTCCTCATTACAGGCAGACTTCTGTCATCACAGCAAAGTTCCCAAATTGTGAATCAGGTGTCACAGACCCACAAAACCAGAGACAATAGTTACTAAAATTTAGGTCCCTATTTCGTTCTCAATGTTACAAGTTTGTCCCTACCCCATTCAGGCAGCATTTTTGGCAGGTGCCTGGTGTTTGGTGCTGACTCCTATTTTCTGAAGCAACTAGCAAATGAGCAGCTAAAGACAGGAACTATACTTTTAGAACACTTAGGGAAGCAGGTAGAATATTTATAGCTTATACCATCATTTTCCAGTATCCTTGGACTTTCTGATGTTAGCAGGACTGCAGAGGAGGTCAGAAAGGCTATATGCTCTATTTCCCTGTAATATAGCCTCAGCTGTACATTTTTCTTTGTAACAGGAATCTTTTCTTCAATTTGTTCTCAAGACTCAATGCCTAAAGAACTTGAATGTCTCGTGGTAAACTTGTTTTATTAAAACTTCTACTAAAACTCCTGTTTGAAGGCAGAACAATTTAACATACCTTTCTTGGTTATTCTATTTCTGCTTACGGAAGTTCGAAAGAATCCTGCTTGCCACCTTCATTCTGCTGCCATGACCCTGCACTCACTGATGCTGCTCTTTGGGCCTGGGCATTTCTGATACGGGTAAGTCACAGGCAAAACTCCTGACCTTTAGCTCAAGATTCTGTTTGGTGCTTTTGGAAAGTATATATTCTATTCTCCTACCCTGTAGGGCCTGTTTGGTCTCACAGAATTTAAGAAGGATGCAACACAACTAGTAGAATTCATTAATTAGCATGACAATTAGGCTCAATGTAAGTGAAGTCAGGCTGCTGTGAAGGGAGGAAGCGACCAGCTAGCAAGAGGCCCAGCTTCAATGACAGCTGGAATGAACTACAGGTTACCAACAGCTGTGGAGTTTGGCCCTTGCTTTTGAAATACTACTTGACCATCTTCTTACCTTTTCTTCACTATATGAGTGGTTCTAATTTGAGATCCAATACCCAAAATGACTGTCTTTCTTTTCAGGGGGCTGCCCTATGTCTTTACTTCTGCTTCTAAAGAAAACTAAGAATTACGGAATCAAATAAAAAAGTAGGAAGTGTCCATGGGTGGGTTGTGTTGAATTTTAGGCCCAAAATAAATTAAATTGTGAAAGAACACTGAGGTTCCCTTCTGGCATCCAGCATTGATTTTCTACCTATTTATAATGAGGGCAGAAGTGAAAAATGATGTGTGCTTGGGTGGCAGCCCCAGCAGTGGGGAGGGGATGGCAGGAGAACACCACCAGCCTTGGGATTGCAGCCCCAGGCTCCCCAGATTTGTTGTAGTCACTCTCATTTAAAAAAAAAAGCCAAAAAAAAAAAAGCCATTCCAGAAATGAGTTTTAACTGCTGTTGCTGCAGCACATTAAGATGCTACCGAGCCCTGCTTATCTGCCTTGCTCTTTTGCTAGAGCTGATCTCTCCCAGCAGATTGGAAGGTATGCTCATCTATCTTCTGAATATTCATTCAGATCACTGACAATGGTGCATTTGCTTGGAAAAGTCAGGCTGTGAGTCCCCGAAGCCGAGGCACAGACTACATTTTGCCAGCTCTATGCACTCCACAGGCAGTGAGTGCCAGCCGAGGAGTGATTAACAGCTGGTGAGATTTAATGTCTTAAACCTTCGCAGCTGTCTGCTCCCTGAATGTGAATCAGCAATTTTCATTAAGGAGGATTCTACCAGTCAGAATGGATTTCCCTTCCTCTCAGTACTTTCTGTCTTAACTGCTGCATTGAAGAATTTTATTTAAATTCCTTTTGGCTATTTATTTCACAGTAAGCTGTTTGACATGCAAGAGAAGAGTTTTGTAATTTTTTATATTCTTGACATTCTCTGATATGCTGCTATCAAGGCAAGCCATACATTTCAAGAGATACAGGGCTGTTTTGATCTCCTTCCAATGTTTATCATTAGGAAAGTGAGATTACTGAGAAATTTCCACAATTCTGACAAACGCACACAAATTAATCAAAACCAAAGAACACAACTTTTACACCCAAACCAAAACATAGGAAATATAAGATCCCACAAAAATATGTCAAGGAAATGTCTGGATAAACATCTGCAAGTGACCATGGACAGGATTATACTTTAATTTAAAAGAGCTGAACTTGAATCAATGAAAACATTTCAATTTACTGAGAACTGAAGTAGAACTCCAGCACCTTTTGACAGGACTACAGCTCATTCAGGCCAATATGTTGTGTGCTGAAATATATAGAATTATGCATCACTAAAACATCATATGTATATTAATATATATTATTATATATAATCAATATCACAACAGGAAACCCACTACCAGCTCAGAAAAACTGTTTCATTCTACTTCTAGAGGACACAGTGAGCAAGGAAGTGTGGCTCTGTCATATTCTAAATCTCAACTGTAAAATCAACTTCCAGACCCTTGATCCCAAAGCTCACAAAACACCGTGCTCTAAAGCCAGAAAGGTAAGAGCCATGGAAGTTTAATAACTGATCTGAAATGTTTCAGTGTATGACCAGTGTTTATGCTTATTGTACCTGAAAGGAGGAGGTACCCAGTGTTTTCACACAGTCACTGGGGTTTTTTACGTGACAAGCAAGACATTGTTAAAGAAATGTGTGTGCTGTTATTACCTACATTAAAATTATAACGTGAAGGAAAGATGGAAGATGGAAGCTAGAGCCATAAACAAAATGCTTCAGTGGCAACTGAGAACCATAGGGAGGCACAGTGAGAGGAAAAGGAGGAAAAAGAAATCCAACACAATAGAACTTCTGAGAAGGCAACATTCATAAAAGGACATTAAAAGAAGCAAATCAAGACATGGGTCCCCTTGGTTTTCTTACTGTTAAGAAGACTTCTTTTACAAAAAAAAAAAAAAAAGAAAAAAGGGAAGAAGGGAGGGGAAAGGGGGCGAAGGGGTAAACTTTAATTCCTATTCGAAATACTGGCAAAAACTTCAGCCGTTTTGCAACTGTCCTTGGAAAAAAAGGAGCAGAACCAGGATTTGACTTTCATCTCCATACTGAGCACGTAAACAAGTTGTCTTCTAGATTCACACCCCACCCTCCCACCCCCCCAATTTCCTTTTTCTGCTCTAATACCTTAGAGACTAGGTATTACAAAACATGTTGTTGGTTAAGCCTCTGGAAACAGAACTCATGTAATTGACTGCTGATGACTGTCAGCACCCAAGCACTGTCACTTAGCTATTGTTATTTTTTATATGAAAATAAATAGACCGTATCTGTAGCCCCATATTATCTTCCAGAGTTTTGCTCTCCCCGAAAGGTCCCTTAGCATTAACACATTTGTTTCTAGACTTGCTATGATTTAATGACTTACATATTTTTCTTTCATTAGGTTTCTCTAACAATGGATCTATGTGCACTGAGAATTATTACTGATATCTATGACTTTTGATTGCCTTGATAAAAGACATACTCAAATCCTAAGTGATAGTATTTTACAGTTAATTAAGTTACTGGAATAATACGTATCTGTTACAACAACTGGCAATTCCTTTCTTACAGTCCTTACATTGATGTTATGTTGCCTCCTGGAAAGGGATTGTATGAAATAGTGTTGGTGCAGTGATCCCAGAGTACCTTCTAGTCCTAGACCACAAAAGATAGGACAAACATGTAAGTTTACACATATCAATGTATATATGTATGTATATCTAAACTCAGGTGCTACAGGAAAGTGGGAGAGGGGCTGTTCGCCAGGGAATGTAGTGACAGGACAAGGGGCAATGGCTTCAAGCTGAAAGCGGGCAGGCTTAAGTCAGACATTAGGAAGAAATTCTTTACTCTGAGGGTGGTGAGGCCCTGGCACAGGCTGCACTGAGAGGTTGTGGAAGGCCCATCCCCAGAGGCGTTTTAGGTCAGTTTAATGGGGGCTTTGGGCAACCTGGGACTGTCCCTGCCCATGGCAGGGGTGTTGGAACTACATGATCTTTGAGGTCCCTTCCAACCCAAAGCATTCTGTGATTCTAAATATACTGTCTACTAGCGCTACGCAACAGACATGGAAAACTTGTGGCTCACAGTTTCGGCCCAGGTTCGCAGTTGTTCTTCCCCCTTTGTCTCCCATCTTCCTGCAGCGTTTCTCAAGAGGCCTTTAGCTCTTCCTGTTTCCTATTAAGGTCTTAGTTCATTGGTTGGGTGGGTTTTGCTTAATTTTATTTTGACTGTGTTTCCAAATACAAAGCAGGGAAGAACGCCTGGGTTCAGGGCTGCATCTCAGCGCTGTAACTCCAGAGATACAGTGCTATAAAGGAAACAAATTACTGTGTGCTTCCAGGTCACTCTGGAGAAATCGGCAGCTGAAACAACAGCCAGTGTTATAAAGTAAGCCTCTCCAGCGCTCCTTATTAACTTTGTTTCCAACCTGCAGCTCTTTCAAATGGTTAGAACAAAAGGGAAACTACAGGGACAGATAAGAATAAACTGTGAGTAAGACTGGCTCTCAGCTAAATACATTTATTTTCTTCACTCTTTTCACTGAGACAGCAGGGGACACATTCTGTGAGAATTAGAACGTGCGGCAGGTTTATCATTCTGCCTCTTTGAGCTGCAGTTGGTGGGGAAGAAGAAATTCACTGAGACAACACCACATTTCGGTTTTCTAATCAAAGCAGGTACTAGATTCAGGTTAATAAATGTACTGCCGTTTAATTAACACATTTAAAGCAAAGAATAAGGGTATGACATCGAAAGAAAACCCAGCCCTTTGAAGCCTCCGCTGGAGCTGTGTGGGCACAGGAACAGAGCTCAGGGCTTGGCAGCTCTGCATTGCTGAGGAATTCCTTCACCAATGCCTGAAATAAATCTGCTCTTCCTGCCTGAGAAACCCCTTGATTTCTAGTCAGCTACCCTCCATCGCTTCCTTTTTGGCACTTCACTGTGATATTAATGAGGTAACTACATTTTATTTCATCTATTATAGATATTTTAATGTTGTTAAAACTCTTCCCAGAACAAAAAATACTGCAAATAGGAAATACTGAATCATGAGTAAGTGTTCACAGAATACTGCTGGGAAAAATATAGCTGGGGTTTCTGGCAGCTCAGAGCAAAGCATCTGATGGTAGGCTGTGTTAAAAGAAATAGGAAGTAACTATTTCATGTTTACTTTGTGGAGGTAAGACATCATTTGGAGTGCTATAGCTAGTTTTTTGCTGCATGCTTTGAAAGTAAGTAAAGATTAGAGAGGGAGTAATAAATGTGGTAGAAGATATGCACTGCTTAGAATCTTAACCAAAGGAAATAGTTTGGTTTGTGCTAGAAGAGAGAACAAGAAACTCAGTCTTCCAAGCATTGTAGCAAAGACAATATTGATTCTTCTACATGACAGCTAGGAGAATACAGGAAGTCAACTTTAAACTGCAGAAGAGAAAATGCAAGTCGAATACAAAGCAGAAAGCCCTCTCCAAACCCAGACCACCCCACAATGGGTGGTTAACAACATTAAAACCATGACATAAGCAGAGCTAGGGATACTTGGAGACTGAAGGAAATCTGCGACACCCATCTGTGCTGCTGCCCAGGTGAATTCTGCCTCACTGCATGCATTACACAGCGTCCTGGCTGCACGCGAGCAAGTGCATGGCCTGTGCAGCAACACCTGGGAGTCACCCTTCCAATGAAAGGCTAGGAATTAAGGTACTCAAACAGACTGCCTGTGGGCAAATGGGTAACCAAAGGAGACCACAGATAATCCTTCTCCGGAGGTTTTAAGAGTGAGTTTAAATAAAATGTCTATCAAGAACAGTCTAGGTTTACTTTATCCTCGTTTGCATGGCAAGGAGAACTAAATGATACAGTCTAACAGAGATTATCTAAAATGATTGTGAAATCCCTGGCAGAAATTTATTGTTCATGAAAGAGTAGATAAACTTAAATCAAGAAGGAAAAATAACGAAGGTTATAGTATATTACTCCAAAGTAAGTAGAGGGAGGGCTGTTCAAAATATGAACTTGATGTAGCAGCACTGTGGAAATCAGAGACTTGTGACACACACTTTGGCTTTAACATTCTGAAGTGGGGACAAATCCTTCCTCAAATGTAGTAAGATATCGTACAAATAGAGCCCTCATGCAATAAACACCACCCGGTTCTTTCATAGTGCTCTTCACTGGGTTTCAAAGCATTTCGTAGAGCACATCGGGTCTTGCTAAGGGTGCTGGCACTATGTGGGTAGGTATTTGCACTCCAGATGCATCTGCAGAGTCAGAACTTTCTCGAACCTTAAAAAAGACACAATATACTGATTACCAGAATAATTCTCAAGTCCAAAGAACAACATACACCAATCCATCTTACTAGCTTTCTAAATACCTTGTAATTAGGATGATTTGTTCCTTGCATGTTTATACAGCTAATCTGAAAACTAATCAGGAGAAGGCTGGGGATACTTTCTGCATACTATGCAAGGCTGATTAACACAGCCACCAGAGTTTACTGACACTGGCCATACCACAGCAATAACGAACACGTCCTTATGCTGGTGATTGTCATTGCATGTTAGGGTGGCGTGCAGGGGAGTGTCCTCATTACAAATAACTTACAAGCACTAAAACAAGTTACCCCAAAGCACATTTAAATTTCCCTGCAAAGAATCACAAAGTGAAATGCAATTCAAGAACTCTGTGGGTAAAATTATTTACAAACTATTGATCTGTTTGCTATTTCACCGACCTGACTGAAGGGGCTGGGGGGAAATATCTTCCTGTAGATTGCCAGAAAGTTGTACCACCTGAGGAAAAGTTCTCTCTAGCCATTATTCAAATGACTTCTGTGAATAATGCTGATTAACACCAGTTTCCCCCCCTCTCCAGCTGCCCTATCACCATGTGGGGAACAGGGTGGACCCATCAGATACCTCCCATTACTGCCTAACACTGCATTATAATACCTACATCTGCACGTACATTAATTCAATTTTTGGCTGCTATAATGCAGTCTTACACCTCCTCAGTTTGCCAATCCAGCATACACTACTGCTGTGCCTTCTGGAATATAGGACACGGCCTATATTCCTACAGTACAAGATTCCTTCTAAAAACACTTCTGAAAACAGGAACTCACAGCAATTAGTTTGCAATACTTTTCTTTACAGAAAGAGTGGTGAGGTGCTGGAACAGGCTGCCCAGAGAGGTAGTGGATGCCCCGTCCCTGGAAGCGTTCAAGGCCAGGTTGGATGGGGCCCTGGGCGGCCTGGTGTAGCTCCAGGCCTGAGGTTGGTGGCCCTGCATATGGCAGGGGGGTTGGAGCTCTATGATCCTTGGTGTCCCTTCCAACCCATGCCATTCTATGATTCTATGATTCATCAACTGTTGCAGAAGCTTTTCTTTTTTTTTAATGTCTTCCATTATCACTTCTATTCAGTGCTCCAAAGCTTATATTGGGAGAGTCCAACCTGAAAGTTTTATCACTGACTTAGAGTGAGCCAGACTTTTTACCCTTTAAGTTCACTTTATCTGTGCACATGTATTTACAACATCTATGTGGGAAGCAAATCCTTTCTGACAGGGTCTTTTTCAGCAGCTCCCCACTGTTAAATCAGAGATAACATTTCAACAGTATAGCAGTCCAAGCTAGACCTGTTCCCAGGGGAAAGTCATGCTTTAGAGCTCAGGTTTGCTCATGTGTTTCCACAATGTCCTCTGCTGCCTGCAGAAGGTTTCATACGACAGTTATGTGTGTGGAGCAAGTAAGAAGTCTAATGCATGACACCTGATGCACAATCAGACATCATGACTTCTGTTAGGGAATTGTCTGCAAGAATTACAAGAGTTCACTGGATATAGTTTTATGTCCCATTGGCCCAGATCCAGGTGTCCCACAGACACAGATGTACCTGTCACTGGAACATAATGCTGGCATCCAAGTTGATAAATTCCTGTAGCCTGATACAGATTCACCTTTCCACAACATCACATCCACAGAAGTATTATGTGGAGGGGAGACTCTTGGTAGGAGGGATGTCCAATGAAGCAACTCTTGCATATCTTTTGGCAGATAGTTAAGGTGGAATATCAATAACCCATCTTGAGTAATGCTACATGTGCTTCAGGTGTTTGCCCTATCCTGGGAAGAATTCAGCATTTCCATTCAGAATAACCTCCACAAGAATTTCATTAAAGGACATATAATGGGATTGTGATCCGTCAGTAAACACTGCCTTTCTCAGCAGTAAATTCAGAGCCAAACTTCTGTAACTCTTCCTCCTCCTCCTCCTCCCCACTGTCACTTTCATTCTGATGGGAAAGCTGTGCTCTTCCAGCATGTGGTGGTTTGACCCTGGTTGGAGGCCAGATATTGTGGCATGGGGAGGGGCAGGGAATAGGGATTTTGGTCAGTTCCTCACGAGATGTTCTCCTTCTTAGCTGGGAAAGGGGGAAGGGGAGCATTCCTCACACCCTTCCCCTGCTGCACCATGGGGTTGCCCCCACAGGATACAGTCCTCCACGAACTTCTCCAACATAAGTCCTTTCCCACAGGGCTTCAGCTCTTCCCCAGCTGCCCCAGTGTGGGTCACTGCTATGGGGTGCAGTCATAAATCACGGAATGTCTCAGTCTCTCAGGCCCAGACTGCTCCAGCCTGGTCCTCCACAGAGTCACAAGCCCCACCCCCTGCCCCCAGCAAACCTGTTCTGGCCTGCAGAAGGCTTCTAGCTGTTTCTTGCAGAAGCCACCCCTGCAGCCACACTTATCTACCAGGACCCAGCCATGCAAAACTACAACACAGCACTTAACATGTGAAGCAGACTGTACATAGTCATCTTGAGTACTGCATTTTACATAGGTCTAAAACCTTTACCTATATCTCCTTTTTAAAATAAACAAAATTGGAGAAGACACTCCAGTTACATCCCCGTTAGATTTATTAACAGCATCAAACCTGGCCCACCGGACACTTTGGACTCTTTTTAATGCTTTTCCTCCCCCCTGGGTAGACACTTCGATCTGCAGACAATGCTGGGGAAATCTTTATGTTGGTACCATTCACAGATTTTTCTCTGGGTTTTTTTACTGCTCTAGTGTTGTCCTTTCATCCAAATGGGAAAAAAAAATCCCCAGACAAAACAGAGAAATCCACACACCCCATCCTTTCTAGATCACGGCAACAATGAAATAACGTTAGGTCAAAAGCTGTTATGTAACTGTAGTGCTTGTTTTGATTTTCTGGGCCATGGAGTGGCCTGAAGTAATCTCCATCTGGAAGGCTTCCTCACTCTCCTGATGCATGTGTACACGCAACACATGGAACCAGAATGCATTATGGTCTGGACAATAATATCAGATTGGGAGGGAATGCTCTTGCAAATAGTCTGCACTAGAACACTCATCATCTGGGTGGCACCTTCCAGGATGATTAGAGAAACAGTGCTGGGAGTGAACTCCTGCGTACACTGTTCAAGTCAACTGCTACAGACCCACTCTGCAGGTCACTGCCAACTTTAGGAGCTTGTCCACCACCTCATAACCAGGCAGTGCCACTTCACTGACTACTGACAGCACGAATAAACTGACAAAAAGACTGCCATTTAAGCAAGCTATTTTACTGCCTAAATCTAACAGGAGAAATACTATGTTTTTGATAATGACATTAGTACTACCTACACACTAAGCTTTGAGTAGCTCTGTTCCTCTCATTACTTAACTATATTGCTTTATTGTTGTCTAGTCATAATCGCCCACATTTAAAAAAATAATAATAGTAAAATTTTGTCAAGCTTTTTCCCTGCTGTCCATCAGATAGCAATTTTCTGCTGGATTAAACATCTCAAAATCCTTCAGGAATACATACATATCAACTAATTATTTGGGAAAAAAAGTTTTGTTGTTTGGGCTTTGAACATAGCAGGAGGCTTTTGAATTACAGACTGAAATTTTATGCAGTTAAATAATTTCCATATGGAACTCATTCTCTTCTCAAACCCCAAGTATATAACAGCAGTATGCTAAAAAGTTTATGTATTTGAGTAAGACAACTTTAAATGGAACTAATTAACTAGGCATAATTTTAGATACATATTTAAGTTCTTTGATGAGTCAGGCACAAGATTTTTGGTTTCTTTTCTTCTTCCCCCACTGGAAAAATCTAAGTAAATGGGAAAGAAGAAAACAGAAAGTAAACAGATATAATGGGAGTTTATCTGAGATAACAAATTTTGATACTTAGATAGCTCAATACTTAAAATAACTTTGGTCAAGACTATCATACATCAGATAAAGAAATGTATTTTATTTGAAGTACATAATGCTGCTGATGCTATGCACACAGTGGAATCTAATTTCCATTTACGTGGGTAATGAACTATGTTGTATTAACAGTAATACCCTTCTAAAATGTGATACACATCTTTTTTATATCAAACACCAACTTGCATAAAACATTCAACTCCAAAAATGTCAGGTTCAGAAACACCAGCCCTGGACTTACAGCACTGTCCTACTACGTGTGCCCGGCTGAGGTGCACTAAGTGATTCTTCATCTGCAAGACTCCTAGCACGTACCTGGCAGCGGTACATTCGCACGCTTGTCAGTGCAGGTTGTCGAAACCCAGCATGTTTCTTCTCTTCCTGAGCCCTGCACTACTCATTAGGAAAGGGGAATTTCAGCTGATTCTCAGAAGTACTCAAACATTCAGATGTACTGGAAAGTAGAAGTTGTCTTAATATTTTAAGGTTTAAAACAGATGCTGGTTTATTGACCACTGACTTGCAACAAGTTTCCTCAAGAGCTTTAGTCTTTGTAGGTTGTTGTTGTTATTGGCAAATTATTTTCTATGGATAGCTAGCAATGTATCTCTGGGGGTTGAGAAGAGCTGTATGTACAGACTGATGTACAGACTACAGCACTGTAGGACAGTAGTCCTACCTCTATGCCAGTGTTTTCCCTTGACACACTTTCTCTTCAGTGTGACAGTGTCAGACTGATCAATGAACTCAGTTCAGACACACGTTTTACATTCAGCTCTGCACCAGACCCTGTGCAGATCCTTTCTCTGTACTCCAGCCTTCCCAACGACGAGATGAGGGCACCAATTCTGATTTACATCACACATGGATTCTCAGAGTTCAAAATACTTTACAGTTCTATATTGAGCACTATGATAGTGCTGTGAGTTCCAGAAACAACCACTCCTTCCTTTCTGTCTTCTACTTTCTTCTCCAGACCAAAACCCAAACAAATAGTCCTCATTTGGCAAGTTTGATAGGTTTTATTGTTTCATACAAAGTAATTTACAGAATATAAAAATGTTAAAGCTTACATGGGGGGGGCAGGGGGATTAATAGTATAAACCAGTAGTGAAATGGTGATCTGTAATGCATAACAGTGATAAACAAGGGAGAAAGAACCCATTCCATGATGGATCATGAATTAAATCTAGTTCTCCTTCTTGGGAATGCCTTTCTGCAAACTTAATCAAAGGGACTACTACAACACACAGTGTTACAAGCCTGGTAAACCAAGCAAAGGGATGGCAAGAGCCACGTTGTAACAGACATGCTTCAATGCCTAAGACATGGGTCTTAGCTTGCTTTGGACACTTGTTAAATCAGTTCTCAGTTTCATGTTCAAATCCCTTTCCATTAAGTGGAAAATTAGAAGCTATTTATGAACTTTCAATAAATTCTCCTGCAGTTTTACAAATGACCCCAATCCAAGGCACATGCAAATTCAAGCAGCTGCAGGCAGTCAGTCAAGGCACCACTGTGCCAGGCACAAACTTATCTTTTTGCTCACATAAATCCACAGAATGACACTTAGTCACCAAATGTATCCACAGATTTGCATAGTCATACTAATCAGGACATGCTGATAAAAAACCCAACAAACCCTATAACTATTATTCACATTAATTTGAATGCAAATATGTGCAGTTCTAAAGTCACAGAACTACAAGATCCCTACTCCGTGGTGGGGGCGTATTCCTGCTGGAGCCACAAGTTTATCAGCTACTCTGGATATGGCACTTCCCGTCATTCCATCCCTTACAAAGAGAAGACAGCTTTTGGGATGTGCCTTGTTAGTTCTGGACTGTAACATCTGAATTCCAAATCACAAAAGAAACCACCACCCCAAACCACTGTAAAATCGCTGCTACATTTTTTGAACAGCAAGTAGAGACCAAGCAATACGTGCTAAGAGCTTATCTGAAAGTACAGACTTCATGGCAGTGGAAAGGTTCAATGGATTGGAAGCCTGAGCAACAGGCTCTTCAAGGCCACGAGAAAATCCATAGAAATGGGTGATTAGTTAAGTTACTTGTAAGAGGTACAAGCACCCCTTTACAATGTATACATGGAATTAAAGTATTCCAAGAAGAGTGACTTAGAAATCACCAGTTCTCAGAGAAAAACAAGATTCCTAAAGGTCACTGGCACTGAAAATATTTCAAGTTTGCAGTTCTTTTTATTGAACTCAGCTGCATAGACTGCACTGATCTTCTGAGCAGATGCAGGTGCTAGAAAAAATATTCACTTTAAATATTTTATTTATCTGGAATGAAACAACTTAAAAAATTAATAGGAGACAGCACAGCCCTATCTATTCATGCAGATGGAATAAGCGAAATTTATAATGGTAACCTAAGAGAACTCCTGAAGCACAACTGAGCAGTGTAATGCATGAGACTTAGTGTCAAAGAAACTTTATGGTCAAATTGCAGCAGCAAAACAAATATTCATGGCTCACACACAGATATAACATATTAACCTGAAAGGAAGATGACCTAGAACTTAAGATGACTTCTAATTTGTAAGTTAAACTACTTAGAGGAAGTCTTCCTCCCCCTCCTTGCCATTTCCTCCCAGAGTTTTATCCCACACATCCAGGCTCCCATAAAAATTTAGACTGTTAACATGATTTCCTTTGCTAGTCTCACTGTGTTATGTAAAACTACTTCTGAAGTCAAACCTGTCTTCTACTTCTCTGTATTTCATCTGGATGCATTGCTCATTGCTCAACACCTCCTCTACTGTGCTTATGAGGCTACTTCTGAGAAGCTGTGTTTTGCTTTATTAGATACTACTTTAACCTAAACAACAATTCTTTAAGAACTCTCTTTAAGAGAATGTTTCTTCCTCCTCTCATCAAAGATTAATTCCAACTCTTTCTAAATTTTGGCTTGTTAGTCTTTAACTGGAACTATTCCAATCCTCCAGAAGCCTAGCAGTCTTCATATGGTAAGCCTGAGGGGCGAAAAGCTTTGCTTTCTTTTCCTGAGTCTCATTTGTAAAAATGTGAACTGCACAACTAGGCATTCACATTTTATGTAATGATTTACCAAATCCTACAAAGAAACTGGGCTTTGTGAGTGGTCTCACAACACCAAAACCTCAGAGTTGAGACTACAGGTTTTAAAAGCAGCACGACTGAAGCTTCTGTAAAAACCTGTGAAAATGGGCTACATTCGTAACACATGATGTCTGATGGGGTAGCCTGAGACAGTGGTTGATGCTGATTGCCACCAGGATCAGCACAAAGCTCATCATGGTAAGACACAATTATGTAACTTCAAGCTCACAGAATTTCAATGACGTTTTGTTTAGATTAGGACCATTAATAGCTTGCTTTCCGCTACTGACTTTCATTTCTGAAACCACGATTGCCTGAAGACCTGGCTTTTACTGCTGGGATTGTTTCATTAAAAGAAAGGCTTCACCTTGAAGATTATTTGGCAAGAAGAATGGGAAATAAATATTTAAGTTCCTATTCAACAGTGAGTTCTATATATAAACTGGTTTATTTTATTGCTGAAACCAAAGAGATTTTATTCACGATAGCAATCGCTAATCATAACAGCAGGATGCAATTCAGAGATAAGCCCACATGCAAAAGCCAGAATGAATTCTGACACGTTTACAATAGCACTCTCAAAAGGCACACCGCTCTATAATTCTGCCTGCTTTGTTGCAGAGCACATAAAGTGACTTTAAAATGACATTTGACAGATTTCATGAAAATATGTGTACATCACAGCACACAGTCCAACTGTATCAAAATAACTACACTTGCATTTGCTGGGTGATTCAGCAGAAAGACAACAGCGAAATCATACAGCCAACTTCCTTTGGGAAAATGTTAAGCTCGTTTATTGGTGTCTAAATGACAAGATGTAGCTGTTGAACAAGGCTGCAGAGATATCTGAATAAATCTGAAGAATGTGAAGCCATCACTCTTGGTCTGTAAGAGTACTATTACTCAAATTAAATATTATTAGCCAAGAAACCCTGAATTTACGGGGCTGGGAGTCAGGTTCTCATATATCATTAGATAGCTCACCTGCTAAGTCAGAAGCAAGAGTGCTGCTGACAGACATACTAAGAGTAAGGCACAAAAAGATGTGTATTTGCATATCCAAGGATGTTGACTTCAGGTAGAAGGCCAAATATAGGTGTAACAGATACAAAAAACCTGCATAGTTTAGTTTTGAAGGAAAATAGTTCACTTGAAAGGTTTTCTGAAATAGCATAATTTGTATCTAATTTATGTGTCTAACGTTCACAGCTTCAGCACATTATCAGAATACCTGATATTCCAAAGTTACATTCAAAAGTATGGCTTAGTCTATTTTCTACATATCCAAACACACTCTTCCGCCCCTCCATCCCCTCCCATCTGGGAGGAAGACTTCTCTGTCTGGTGCTTTCTACACGTAGCTACTGCTGTGACACACTGCTGGAACTGGTATTCTTCTAATGACTCTTGGGAAATACTAGTTGGAAAATACCTGATGTATTTTCACCCTACTTTTAATGTGTCTTGACCCTATTAGCTGACAAGTCCTTGCATTGCAGGTATATTTATTTCAGATAGTGTAAAAAAATAAGGCACAGCTACACAATACTTGCCCTACGATGCATGGTGATGATCACCCAGTGCAGATATGGTCTGGAACAGTGCTGACAGCTGTACCAGCACCATGGAGGCACAGACCTCAGGCTGGTGGGGGATCTCCCAGCTCCCTGCCAGGGGATGAATTCTGACTGGTACAAACATTACACTATTAGCATTAGGTGGCGTGGAACTGAACACAACACATGGGATCTTGCTCTATGTAGCTGGCAGGTGTAAGTAGTACATAGCTTGAAATAATCTTTTGGGTAAGAGCAATGTAATAGATAAGACAATGTAAAAGAGAATACATACATTTTAACTGATTTCACATTTAAGATATAAACCTCTTTCAGTAACAGAAAGCATTGTTTAACCTCATCTGACCTTATTGGCACATGGTCCTTCCCTTGAACTCAGGACAGAAATGTTATCACAGACTTCACTGCAGTATAATAATCACCTCAAAATTATGTCAGGCTCAGACAATTTTATGACAAAGTACAATAAGTTTATGGCAGTGTTATGGTAGGGTCTTCTCTTGCCTGATGCATGAAATAAGGTTCGATGACAGAAAACATGAAATTCACGTTATTCTCTAGGGTTGTTATTTTAACAGTGTTGTAAAACAAATTTAAGAAATAAAGGAAAATGTACTTCAAATTAGGTGCTATAACCTCATCTCATCTAATTGTGGCTCATGTGAGCTATAACTGCATATAAGCCATGAGCCTTAGCATTGATTTTAAGTATGTATATTACTAAAAATTGTTCCAGGAAACATTTAGCATTATACAACCTTAAGGGGGGGGAGGGAGAAAAAGAAAAGGAAAAAAAAAGAAGCCTTCTGGTTTATGATGCACAACTTTCACACTAAAATTGAAGGACCGAAATTGAAATGATCAAACCTCTGTTAGCATTAACATGTAATATAATTTGATAAATAAAAATAACATAAAGTAATAATATAAAAAAGTAATATAAAATTCCAGCAGCAAAGCTCCCTGCCCATCATAAGAGAGAACAGCGCTTTCCGAGAGGCTAACCATGGAATGGCAAGAGGAAAGGCAAACTGCTGTGAAACACTTAATTCCAAGTAAGGGCCAGAAGAAGAATTTTATTTGTCTAACGTTACATTTCCAACCAGATTGACTGACACAGAATACCATGGGAGACAGAACCTTTGATAAGAACAGGCAGAACAAGTGCTGCATTACTGAGAAGCTGGACCACTACTCTGAAGGAGTACTACGTGCTTTTGTAGCTATTTTTCACTGTTGTTTCCTCCCCTGCTTTAATCACAATGACCCAGCTATAAAAGTACCTTCTTATGTTTTCATTGTGCACCTCAACCATGCAACCATGAAACAACAAACCCGCCTTGGGTGGTAAATTGCCACACCTTCCATTTCCCCTCCCCATCGAAAATGGCTCTTACTCTTATAAGGATTTAGTGGTGCTTAATTACCTCAGCAGGCATAAGAAATGACATGCCTGTTTGTTTATTAAAACTTCTCCCTAGGTGCAAAATACATTGTGTTAAGGAGGACTGAAAGCGCTGTGTACTTTTCAATGGAGTAATCTTTGCAAACATATGTCCTACCAAAAAAATAAGGTGCTGAGAAGAATTCCAGACAAGCCAAAATCTTAAGATGAAGATCACTTTCCTAAAATTACAATATGAAAATCTGAATTTACCAAAATGAAACACACAAATCCAAGAAGATAAGATATATTTAGTGAATATTTAAAAAACCAAAAATCATTTCCAAACTGAACTGGCATTTCAGTTTATTTTAATGTACAGGCTATTGTAATGGCCTTTGTAATTTAATGTTTAATATTAATATTATCACCACCACTAACTTCTGGAGCCTTCATAGATGCAGTAAAGTGAGTGGTATTCGACTCCACTTCCTGCATCGTCAACAGAATTGTTAACTGTGTTTGAATTACACAATACTTTAACATGATTTTTAAGCATCAAGTAACCACAGTTCCTTTAAAAATAGATGGACTATGAAATAAGCACATTAAAAAGATGGTTACTCATTAAAACTGGGAAAAAGGAACCACCAGCTGAAAAGAGCACGGTTTGACTTTTAGATTCCAGGTCAAGTCTGTGATATGTATTTTCTTACATAAGATTAACACATTTGATATCGTGTTGATTACATATGAGGATTTAAGATTATTAGTAGTGCTACTTTCTGAAAAAGCAAATGCAAACCTATTAAGTGGAGACCTCACTAATCTTTCAACTCTTTTTCTATTATGCTTTTGTTGTTTGGGTTTTGGCTGTGGTTTGGCTTTTTTGTTTTGTTTGTTTTAAATAGATAGAGAACTGACTAGATACACAGAACAGAAGCCACCAGAAGGAACAGAAGCCTCATTTCCACACATTTCAGTACATTTGGCATGTTAACCTTAAGCAAAATAGAAAGGTTGAACTACTGTTTTCTGATGCTGTATCATCCTCTAGGTCTTTACCCTTAAATAACATATACACACTCTGTAAGGAACCTGACTGGACAACAGTTGGGGGAAGCTGGTTTTGTTTTCTGCTTCTGTCAAATATTTGTAGTTCCAACTACTCCTTACAAAAAGGCCTCAAGATCAGACAAGCAAGACAGGCCAGTTTCCCTGTTTTTGTGATCTAAGTTGAATCGTGAAGCATTACTCCTACAAAAAGTATTCAGAACCCACCATACAGAACAACAGCTTCTTTTGTTGAGAAGTCATGGAACTTGATCGAGGCAACACCAACACTGTGCTGCACACTAATCTGGCTAATCTGAAATAATTTCTATTGCAGAATATGCTGGACATGTAGAATGAATGGCAAGCAATCAAAAGGTCTTTGTGCACTGTCAGTAAGTGGATGACATTTAAACAATTCAGCACAAACTGCTTTGTCAGGTTGAATGAGGCACGTTGGGAATTGGGAGGGCTGATGCTATACCAAAATCTACTTAAAGTACTTGCCTTGTAGGTTTAACAAAACCTAGAGGGAAAAAAAATACCAGTAAACTGTCATTGCTCTGCTCAAGAGCCAGTGTAGTACTTGCCACACTAGGAGAACAGTGGCTCTTTTAGGGACCCTGAGCTTTGAGATCCGTGTACTATGTTTATTTATCCCCATTCCCCTAACCAAGCTGAAAAGGCAGAGGAAGATCTTGATGTCCATACAGATATCTGCGAGTGCAAAGGTGAGCAGCATTATCCCACAGGCTGTTAGTCCCTCTGTCAGTGCTCCCACAAACAGATACCAGACTGACCCCTCTAGGTATATTACTGATTTGCTACAGAGAGGATTTCTCTGCATGTCAAGTTACCCAGGAATAGACCAGCTAATAAACAAAATAAATGAAGGCTCATATTTTACAAAATTTCTTTTTGAGAATTGAAATAAATCTTAACACTTTTCAACTGACAACATTTTAAAAAAAAACAAACAAACACCAAAACCAAAACCCACCAATTCAGCACGTGGTTGGCAAAGCCAAAGGTTGCAACATTTGCAGAAGTCACATGCAAACCAGTGGCTTAGGTGATGGGGCTCCTCAGTAGAGGAACCATTACTAAGCCAAAACCAAACCAAAACAGAAAGCTTTATGTTCCACAGAATTACAATACATTCTTGGAGAAAAAAACATAAGTCTACATTCCCATATAGATCTCTGAGGTCTGTGGTAGAGGGAACATGTAAGCCCAGCACGAAAACTCCTATACTTCCCATGACTACCTTCCCCTCTGACCAGTAACTGCCACAATTTCAACTGAAGAATGGGAAAAGAAGATTTATATCCAAGGTATTTATTTTTGCACAGTGGAGGCCACAAAGACTATTTGGTTTAATCTGGAGGGTGCATGACAGTGTTCCGTGCCCTTAAAACTCAGAACCACACGTGATGCTACCTTTACATTGTTCTTTGTGCAGGCATTTTCTACTACATTACTGCAGTCCTAAATTTAAAAACCTCAACCAAACAAAAGAGTGAGCTATACCCGGCTGCTTTGAAAAACATACTCAGTAAAGCTGGAAGAAAACTTAAATTGCTGTATCATGTTTTACACCTAAATTACATTCCCCCTGCCCCAAGATAGCCCTGGGTTTAAATTACTTAAATTAATTAGAATGGTAGTAACTACTATCTAATTTTCAGTATCTCAGATCATTGATCTCTTCCTGCTGAATGAGGAGGTGGAATCTTGTATCAGAGAGGCAAAGAAAAATTGCACATATTCCCATGTTTATAGTAAGGGAGGAACATGGAAACTATCAGAATGGTAATAACCTTTATAACATACAGACTGTGCGTCCCAGCATGCCATAGGGGATGCTCTATGAAGGCAGCAAGCCCAGAGCAAAGGAGTAAGCCACTAAAAAAAACCCCAACCCAAAGCAAAACCAACAAAAGCCCCACAAAACACTCTTGTTGACCTTTAATCATCTCCAGCAGACCAATGTTTCTACAATGCTATCAAAATAATCCTTCGATACAGCTGCTTATTTGGAATTGAATCCTGGCATTCCAAGGAGGATGTTTAGCCTTGGATGTTTGGGTACTTGCCGAAAATATTTCTTTGTTTGGTAATCTTATTCATTTTCCTCCCATGCAAGAAACAGTTGGCAGCAAGAATGAACCAGCTGGGGTCAGATGCTCAGGACAGCAATTTCTTTTTCTCTCCAAGAGATACTAACTGAGCTAGAATTGAAGGCTACTTATTTCTATTGGCCAGCTGTAAACAGCATAGACCAAAACATTAATCTGGTAAAGGAACAAAACCCAGAATTACCACCAGGGCCTGGCCACGAGCTTCAAAGCCAAAGCTGAACAGTGAGTCATGGTGAAAGGTAGAGTTATGAAGAGAAAATTCTATGAAGGCAACAATGCATTTTCAGTCCTTCACATGACATTTTGATTTCTAGTACTATACATAGACTGCAGCCTTTTTTTGGGAACTTACTTAGCCAGTCACAGCTTAAGCTGTTGTCTTTTGCCTCACTGTGCTCGGATTCACACCCCAGCTCTTTTGTTTATGGGGGCTGATAGCACTTTCCAAGTTTTCTGCTGTCCTCCAGAAAGCAAAGAACAGAAAAATCACACCTTGCCTGCAATAATTCCCCTGATTCAGCCTAAAGAGCTAGATCTACAGCTCTCTGGAACGCATCTTCAGTCACGTTGCTGGTAGATAAGTATTTTACACATTAAGGTCAACCTACTGTCACTGCAGAGTGTCTAACAAGGCGAGAAGACTCACAGAACAGCACCATTCCCCTGATGTCTTTGACAATTTTTCTGCATACGTGCAATAGGGAGCCACTGACTGAAGAACCAAAACAGAATCCAACTTAATTATTTCAAAACATTCTTCAAAAGAGAATACAAACATGTTTACAATCAAATAGATGTTAGATGAGCCTGCGCATGAATTTTGAAGGATACTGAAAATATTAGAAGCAACCAATGAAATTCTCCAGGTTCCAGTCTCACGAGAGCACACATAGACCTTGGCAGAGACCGGCCCATTCCTCCGGCTTCCTTGCCCATCGCTGGGCAGTGTGCAAACACAGAAATGGGAATCACATCAGCAAGCAGTAGGCTAGATAAAGAACGGCAAACAATTGAGTGGTGGCACGTTCCTCAGACTGGAAATCTATAATGAAGGTTGACACAGTACTCCAACCTCTCGGTTCCTTAACAAGTTCATCAGTTACAGCTATGCTGCTTCTACCGTGCCAGATGCTTAGGAAAGAGAAGCTCACAAAGTTCTCCCAGTGCAGCATGAGGGGAGTGCACTGGTTTATGGTTTTAGTCAGAGAAAACCAAGGAATTTTCATTTAATAAATGTGTACGTCCAAGAGGACATAGAGAAGTCTGTGGCCCGGAAGCTCACAAGTTCAGAAACGCAGGAGAAGTGCTCTCTTGTGCTATTCATTCCCCGGTAGCAACAGCAATTCAATTTTGTTCTGTGTAACATCATGTTTGCTTCCACAAAGAATTGTACTTCTTGTCCTCTAGCTCAAACCGCTTTCAATTTACTTCACTCCTTTTTGTTCAAATTCCTTCTTTTCCACTTGCTATTGTTTTTGTGCCTGCCATTGTTGCAGATTTTATTGTTACCAATAAGTAAATACTCCAAGTAACAATTAAATCCATTCAGTGATGCAGAGCAATTGTAAGATGGAAATTGGTGACTTCATTCTTTACTGGTTTAACTCATACCATTCGTGAAGGTTTGTCTCACTAAATCTCCAGTTTCCACAACTGATTCTATTTACATACAGCATCCTGGCTATTGCAGTGTCCGGGTTTTGGTCTGGATAAAGTTAATTTTCTTTCTAGCAGTTGGTGCAATGGTGTTTGGGAGTTAGGATGAGAGCAGTGCTGACAACACATGGATGGTTTAGTTGTTGCCAAGTAGTCAAGGACTTTTCAGTTGTTCATATTGCCCTGCTAAAGAGAAGGAGAGGGACACCCAAGAAGCTGGGAGGGGACACAGACAGGACAGGTGAGCCAAAGTATCCAAAGAAGGTATTCCATTCCAATTATGTCATGCTCAGCATAAAGGGGGGCTTGTGGGGGAGGAGTGCATGGCTCCAGGACACAGTTTTTGGGGATGATCCAGCTTCAGGATGGCTCCGAGCTGTATGGCCTGAGTTGTGCATTTTGGTGAGAAACTGCATTATGTATCACCAGTTTCATATATTTTTGCTATAAAGGTCCTATTATTGTTATTTCTCTCTCTGTTGCTAAGGATAGTAACTATCCTTACCCCAACCCATGAGGTTTGCCTTTAGTTTTTTTGCTTTTCCCTTCCCCTTTCTCCCCCTCCCAGAGTGAGTGGCTGTGTGATGCTCAGCTCCTGCCTGGGGGCAGGACCACGACACATGGGATATTGCTAATTTATTCCACTGCTATTTTATTCCACTGCCTTTTCCAGTTCACAAACTACATTATACTCAAACGCTATCTTCTCTGTTTGGGACAAAGAGAAACTCTAATGGTGCCTGCTTTCCTGCAGATTTGATCCTCATGGAGGGCTGCAAACTCCCAGTAAAAGTTTTCATACAAATCGGGCATTTGTAAAGGCCTGTATCTTTGCAGGTTATGTAGGAACTAACAAAGGATGAGCTTACACAACACTAAAAATAGAATGATAACATTTTCTTCACACAGGGATCAAGTTTTGCAACAATTATGTCAACTCAGTTATCCTTTAGATACCCAGTCTATTATCTAAACTGGTTGGGACCAGGCTCCAAACTATAAGTGGAAGCAGATGGACACAGGGACAGCGTGCCTGAAAATGCTTCCCTTTTTTTAGAGAACCGGGTGAGAAATATCACTACTCTTATTCTGAAGCTCCCCTAGGTTAATTTTACCTCCACATCGGGGTAAAGATCAAACATGTGTAGGAACAATCGCGAAGTGAGGAGACCGAATTATCACTAGGAGCTGTGCTTGCGCTCACGGTGCCTTGACTCCAGCTCTGCGTGGCAGAAGAGCTCAGGTGTGGATCTCTGTTGGTGGAGGCTGGGTCGTAATACTGAAACTGAAGGTTTCTTAGCACATTTCTAATTATAGGTAATTAAAGGCACAGGCTTCTGTGCTTTTACAGAAAAAAACATAACTGAAAACAGCCTCTGCCACCAAGTTTTACAATAGTAAACGAAGTTCATACTTTTAATGAGTAAATTTGTTAAATGTTTCAAATAAGCATTGCCTCAGACTGCCCAATGGTTTGCTGCCTTATTAGCAACATTTTGTGAGAGCTGCTTTCTTTGTTACCTTAATACATTTTGAAAAATAACTCTTTTAGTGCCTCTTCCATTTATGACTCACTTGTAACAACAGAAGTGACTCATGCTGTCAAATTACAAGTTATTACTTTAGAAAATTAGTTTTTACCATTCCTTTTGGGTAAAATATGACTATTTTCACTATTTTGTTACTAAGGGCACTCTCTTACTACTTAAAAGGTTCTCAGAATTCTAAGTAAAGCATATGCCACACAAAAGAATCTCCCACCTCTTGTCTCTTCCAAAGTTGAATACATTTGATACAAAACAATTATTTGAAACTAGTTCCAGAACTTCAGAGGCTGTTTATCACCCCATTGTATTCCAGCCATCAATTTTATCTAGACAATTCTGCTTGTTATTTTTTAGAGGTGGTCACAGTAAGCTACTAACACGTGTTAGCCTAAAATTAACTACCAGATACACTGCTGTTACACTAAAGACTCAAGTCCTGTGTTGCAGGGATTTCTGGTCTGCCTCTCCAGTAAAGCTATGTGGTGCTTTCACATACAAAAACTGGAAGGACATCCCTAAGTGGGAACTAGCTTGCACAGCTGGGAATGAAGTATTTCCTGGGTCAGAGAACCCTCTGAAGCTTTTTGGTCCCTGATAGCTGAGATAGTCCCTCTGGCCTTCTGCCCCCTCAACCCCCTTTTTATTTTCTTCTCTGTGATGAAAGCAGAACATTCCACACACAAAAGCATCTAAATACTTTTTGTACTTCTTTACATACTGTAGTGTCTCACCAGGTCTGCCTGGTGATTCTAGAAGTCCTGCAAGCCCAGCTGACTTGCTTTTATGTGAGGAAACTGTTGCATCCTGATGATTTCCTCTGATTACTATCCCAGATGAAGCCCAGTATTGTTTGGCTAGTGCCCATTTAACTGCAGTGTTGAGATCATCACTGGAGCATCCTTTTATTAAATGGTGTTTCCCCTTGCTCAAAAATTCTATTCTATTCAACCTTCCTTTTGCCTCCTTCCCTCCCCCTTAATGGATCACAACCTCACTAATTATTTGCTGCCAAAAGCAGGTAAAGAAAAGCCCCAAACAACAAAACACCACTCTCTGGAAGGTCTTTCTTCTGTACCCTTGTCCTTACCTATAAGAACTGCCACGATAACACGACCCTGAAGATGCCTACACATGGACACCCTAATGTTAGAGAAGAGTGTTTGCCACTTGAGTTAGTATTCCCTCACTGAGGAGTTTCTGAGTCTATACACATCTCTCACAGTGAACAGCCATTGCTCCCTAGGGGAGGCACATCTCTCCTGAGGGAGGAAAAGACACAAGTCAGCATCATCCTTATCCTCTTATTTTCAGAAATGCAGATGGAACCATCCTGATCTTTCCCGAGCAACAGGGAAAGATCCTAGTAGGAGTTTTTGCCACGTGTTTCCTAGACATTGCCAGCTGACCCTACATTACACACAGACATTGATATGGGGCTTTAGAAAGCAGATGGACTGCTCCCTGGCTCACATGTTTTCCATGTATATGCCTTTTGAAATTGCTGCAGTTCAGACCTTGCCACTGAACTCTAGGTCTAAGACACACGCTGTTTTTTCTCACACAGAATGTCTGCCAAAAGCAACATTCAGAGAACTATTATTCTTCCTTCCATACCCATCATCCTTGCTTTAAAGCCTTTTCTCCTTTAAATCCATCATACTTATTGCCTCTGATCTACTCTTCTGTACATAGAGAACAGAGTCAATTCCTTCATCTGATTGTTCATTACGTTTCCTCTTAATGTGTTTTCGTGTTTCTTGGCTCCCCCTTCTTCCCCTTCTTAGGTCAAAACTCAGCCTCAAGGGAAGTAGAAGTAACAGAATTCAAACTGCATACGGATTTATTGTCTGTATTCTGTTTCTGCTGCTTCCACCCCATTTGGTGTTTCCTTTATTCCCTCTGCCACTTTGCCTAGCAAATCCGAAGCACTGCACAGTACCGGCGCCGTTAAACGCCACAGTGCTGCCCGTAACGTGACTCCACCCTGGGACACCCCGGGTTGGATTTGAGAGGGACTCAGCCTGCTGACACAGCAGCAGGAGCCACACACAGGCTGAACCACGTTCAGGTGTGCTCCCTCGTGCAAATGAAAACCAGCTTTATACCGACTGTCTCTCTTTTCCTTTGTGAGGGATGGTGTGGAAGAAATGCCAAACCAAATCCTGGGCCTTTCTTTGGGATGAAATGAAGCTATCTGGTGTATGCGAAGCAGCCACTTACTAGGAGGATTGCCAGTAAGAGACAACCAGCAAAAGTACATCCGCCTGCCTCTCATTCGGTACCGACACTTGCCAGGAAAGAGTTCTGGATGCAGAGATATGCACAGGTACCACACACCTGTGGTACCCACTTCAAGATGGTTAGTATTTTTTTTCATGGTCAGCACCAGAAGATGTCATTCAGCAGTGAGAATAAGACCTAGAAGTAACAGAGTTCTAATACAAAAGGTTAATCTCTGGGGCTACAGCTTCACATTGCCTCATAATTCCTCAGAAAAAAACCACCATGCCATAAAAAATAAAAGAATAAAAGGTTATGCCAGTGACACTGCTGTATCCATAAGCACCACAGCTTGAAAATACACTTATTTATGCTAAGTGCAGAAACAAGATGCATATGATAGTCCTCTGGACTAAGGAGCATGAAAACAGCACTTTAAAACATAAACATGGCAACTAAGAGAGGCCTCAGAAAAAATGAATGATTGGGTGAATTATAAACACACGTACATAACATCTGCTAAATGGAAAACAGCAACTGCATCTCGCAACCCCTTTAGTAATTACAGCAAAACAGACCTCAAAGCATTGAAATAGAGACAGTTAGCACACTAACCAGAGAGGCAAGATGCTGTGCTGAATTGTGAAGACATTATAAATTGCAGGAAATCGTTTATTAATACACAAAGCTCCGGAACAGGCCACCTGCAGTGGTAAACACAGTACCTGTGATAAAAATAGTGCTGAGGATAGAAAGGACAAGTGGTTCGAGGGAAAACGCGGAAAACGCTACGAGGCTTACTGCTGGTAAAGTCACAGCTCAAATACAGTGCCCATAAATATGAATCAAGGGGAAAAATTACTTTCCCATTCATTTAATTCCCATTAAATTAATGCAAGCTTAGAGAAATGAACCTGAGAAATTGTGTCACCCAATCTCATGTCTAATTCCCACAGAGAAGTTGTCATACTGAAGTTAACAGCTGAAAAGTGAACCCAGATTAATTAAAACTAAAAGCACCACTTTTTGAATTTTGCTACTAAAACAAGTAACACAGGTAAGAGACAGTATCACCTGAAGACCTCAAGTCAGATACCCATTACTATTTAACTATTTTTTTCCAGCTTCAAAGTTGATGCATTTCCCATGAGAGCAAAGTAGAGGGCCTGTGTTGTAGAGACACTCTGACTGGATTTTAAGGCCAGCTGTGGCCTTAAACTTGTGACTAAGACAACAAAGACCAAGCTGAAAGCGAATGGTTTGAATCCTGTCACCAGTACTATGCAGACTAACATCACTAGGTAAAACCAAATACATGAATAAAGCTTCTATTTGCCTTACCAGGAAAAGCATTTAAAAGAAGAGGAATTAATTTGAGAGCACATACCTTGCCTGTCAACCAGACACTATCTCCAGGGCTTCTCCAAGCAGAGTCCTTACGTCAGGGTGTTTCATGCAATTACAGGGAAATGATGAGACACAGTGTAACGTAGGTGCAAGCAGTGTGCCACGGAAACAGCCAGAAAGATACTGCTGCACAACAAAGTTTCAAAGTCTCTCTTGAATAGGTGGGTATGCACAGAAGGCTTTAAGTACTTGCAGAGGATCTCCGGAGACATCCTGCAAGGAAAGACCAAGAGGTTTAGGAAAAAAAGGACCAGACATACTACACCCCCACCCCTTCCCACTTCTGCAGGAGCAATCTGCACGGTGCCCTCTGGCAGTGCAAGCTGCAGGCTGTGCACCAGTGCCACGTGGATGAAAGCCAGCAGCCTGGACCCAGGCGGCAGCGGTTGATGCACAAGTACGTTGGCAACAACTCACTGAAAGGCACAATTCTCCCCCTGCCATGTCAATTTTTATTTGTGTGACTGCACAGTTACCGTTACAGCTAACTATTAAGCTTCTAGGGGTTGTAAGCACCTATGGGTAGCTACACATAGCTGGTTGTTGCATTGGTATAGTAAAAGGCACCATGAGTTCCTGAGCTGTTACTGCTTCCTCAGAACAACACAAAACAAGACTTTACCTTCAGGATTTACTTTTCTAAAATTGCTTTCTTCCTGAAGCCCCTTCCCCTGGCACTCATTCACAAACCTCTGTTGTGCTCAGCTTGTTACAAGCACAGTGATAGTCCAGAGTTTTCTGATAAATGTGCACATATATCTAAAAACTGGCTAAGGAAACTGCCAAAATTCATCTGTACACTTGATTCTGCCCACTGTGCTAAAGGCAATTTCAGTTGATACCACCTGGCTGTTCCCTGTCTGAGATGACAGCTACAACAGCATGCCTTGACTGGACCTTGCTGTCTTCCAGCTGTATCTCTAACTGGGAAATATGGTAAGAGAAGGCCCCATGCTTCCTGGGGAGTCTTGCACTAAGAGAATGTTTATGAATGACTGACACGTAGGTACCTTATGAATGCATGTATCAGGAACCAAATAGGGAAGAGAATAATGCCATTATCTTGGAGTAGCTGCAGTGATTATGGAAGATGCTAGATTAACACCTGTAAATCTTAAATTCTTCACATAATAAGTCAGCAAACATGCTGCTCAGAAAACGGTCTCCTTAAGCACCACACAGTAATCCTGGCTCCTAATCAGGCAGAACTCTTAACTGAAGAGGTTGGCTCAATGTTTTATTCATTATCTGCACTGCTTTTTAAGGGGGGAGATGGGGACATAATGATTATGCTGTTGGGCATGTTATATTAGGGACTAGATTGGTTTAAGGACTAACATTAATGTACTCTGCCTAATCTAGTTAATAATTCCTCACAACATGGCTGTTGAACAACTGTTGCTGGGCAGGCATTTTCTGGGTACAGGAAGACAACCCAGAAGAGAAAACAGGCTCTTCAGCCCTTTGCTGTCAGGTACCATCCATCCCTTGCTGCAGCACTTGGCTGCTATGCAAATACAGCATGCACACCCAGGGACCCTTCCAACAAAAATCCTGTTGGCGCTCAGGGAACACACTGCTTTCCCTCTTGACCCCACCAGCTCACAGGAACCACGGGAGGGAACCAGTGGGGTTATAACTGATCTCATCTTCACAGGGAACTGATGTTCACTGCCACCAGAAAGCCCCCACCTGCTAATGGCAGACCCAGTGGCAGTAACCAGGAGCGCAATCTGGGCCAAGTCACCAAAAAGCGTGAGATCGACACAGATTTCCTTTCAAGAGTTCTGCCTCAGAGAGGCACCGGGAACCCCAGGCTAACGTTAATTAACAGAGAAAGGCATTCTGGAAATGGGCATAGTACTCTAATTTCAACGAGTACTCTCTTTTTTCCCTGTTACATTTTATTATGACAAAGTTATTTTTGAGTACCATTCAGTATAGTCCTACTGACATCCCACCTCCCTAACACGTCCCTCCTTCCAAGTACGCGAACACTGCCAACCCCAGCGGCGTCAGCCGCCATCTTCCCCTTCAGGGATCAATCCCCTCCATGCAGCTGCCACAACTTGATGGGGATTTCACAGTAGTTCCTTTAAAAAATAAATCTTTCTCCTCTTTCGTAATTCTAATTGCTGAACACAACTGTTATTTTTGGGTAACTTTTCTCATCCAAGTTTGCAACACCCAAGGTTTGAGTGGATTACCCTCTCACACACACACACACACACACCCCCCCCCGGAATGAGTACCTTCTTTTTCCCCTTCTCCGAAGCTTTTGTAAATGAAGACCATAAAGCGGGGACGGGGACAGGGACGGCCCGCTCCAGCCCCGCACCCCGGGCAGAGCCACCGGCTCTCCTCAGCGCAGGCCCAGCCCCGGGCTGCGGCCTGTGGAGGGAAACCGCCGGCTGCCGCGCCAGGCCCGAGGAGCAGCGGGAAGCCCAGGGCCAGGGTCTGCCGGCCCGCCCGCCGAAGGGCTCTTGGCGGCCTCTCGGGCGCCTCTCTGCTTACAGAGAACATGCAGCGCTCTCCGGAGTGCGAGCCGGGCTGGCTGCAGGCGGCCGGGGCCAGTGCTCACCTTCTCCTCAGTGTTCGCTTCCATGCTCCGACTGAAAGCCTTAGAACGGGGGTTTCACTGTAAGCACGTTCGGTGGGGAGTGGGAAGGCCGCTTCCTGGGCAGATTCTGCGGGACCAAGCTTCCAGGGCTACAGTTCCTGCCACGGGGCCCTCCCAGACAGGTGTCTGGAGACAGGAAACCCACGGACAGCCTGTGTTCCCTCAGCCATGTCACCGCTCGCAGTGTGGGTTTGCTTTTTGCACAGCTTTCAAAGCCCAAGTCGCCCATTCACTGGGAAAAGCTTTTGGTGCAAGACCCCCTGTGCTGTGATGAACATGCCGTTGTTGGCTTCAGCTAAAGAGCAAGGACAAAGCTCCTGCTGAATGCAAAGGGACCAAGGTTTGGGTCTGAGTGCGCCACTGATGTCTTTTTAAGTTACCAGATAAGAAGGCAAAGTCAACTCAGCCATGACATCTAACTTAGCAGCATTCCCAGCCGCCCTTCTCCCACTTGGGGAGCAAACACTCTGGAACAAGCAGTAAGCGAATAGAGGAAAAAAAAAAAAGGGCATTAACTGCAAAAATCCCAAACTTCATTTTTGTCAATTAAATAAATTGATATTTACATTGGCAGCACCGTGCTCAGAAAGATGTGCCTCCCCAAATCCCACCCACATGGCAGCCACCTGAGAGACCAGTGAAGCTCCTGCCAGCTTTCAGCAGGTTGGGTCCTGAGCTTATCCCACTCCAGGGTGGGATTCATATATCTTTTTTTCCCTCAGCCCCACTCTAGCTCACAGCAGATCACAGTTCATGGAGACACATGCCAGGAAGACTGCAGCTACTTGCCTGAAGAGGCGAAATAAACAGCAGGCGTTTGCCAAAGCCCTCCCACCACTTGGAGCAGTTGATTTTTCAGGACATTCAGTGCCAGACTGGTAGGCTGAATAGGAGTGAGAAGGAATAGGAGAGTAAAACCTTTCCTGTAAGCATTTTTGAAGCACCAAGATATTCATAGCCCTTTCATTTCTCTCTGAAAGGAAGCAGAGAAAAAAAAAAATTACATCTTTCCTTAAAACCCCAAATGAACAAACTGGGAAATTTGAACAGACCTGGAGAATAAAGAACTGCTGCTTCAGCTGCCACTGACTTCAACAGGAACCGAAAACTGAGGAAAGCCTCTCACAACAAATACTGGGGGAAAATAGTCAAAGTATTTAAAACCATTAGGTTGTCAACAGAAGAGAAAATTGTGAATGTGAAAACCATGACTGCAAATACTTAAGGGGCTGAGGGAGGTGAAGGACAACAGATATAGTCTGATGCTAAATTCTGATTAGCCGAAACACAAGAAAGTTCATCAACAGCATATTAAAGGAACCTTAAAAAACTTTATTAAATAATACATATAACAAATGGTGATTATTTACATCCAAACTACCAATTTTAAGTGGTACTTGCACATAAGGCACAGCTTCTCCAAACCTATCAAGTTACACAATAGGCAATACAATGACATGTAACAGTGTTGCTTTGTTGTAATACTGTGAAGCCAAACTGCTGCCACAGCCTTCCTCTGCACGCTGTCCCTCCACTTCCATCGGCCAAACACTTTTCTTTTTCTACCTAAGCTCTAGAGAAGGTCCCTGTTCAGCCAAGCCAGCCTCTGCCCCACCTGCTTGATTACTGACATTTCAGAATTGCCTGTTCCTGTGCTTTCTGAAGGTGGTACTTAAAGTGACCAGCATTGATGGACCAATGCTGTCAAAAGCAGTTTCCCAAGGGACCTTACCAACTAGTTCCCCGAGAAGTCCAAATTCTGCTCTCCTCAGATATAGTGCTGATGTTTTGGAGGCAGTTTTCTTCTTCTCACCAAAGATTAAAAAAATTCCACTACTTTGTGGCCCCTATGGTCACCTACCTCCACTTGCCCCACGAGATCTTCTCTGTTCACAAGCAAGAGATCTAGGAGGGCACCTTTACTCATCGGCTCCCTTAATACCTGAACAAGGAAGTTATCACCCAGTTGCTCTAGGAATCCCCTGGGCCTGTTTGTATGAGCTGTGTGGTGTTCCCAGTTAATGTCTGGCAAGTTGAAGTCCACCATAAGAGCAAGAGCAGACGATCTAGAGGTGTCTCTTAGTTCCTTGAAGAATAATTTGTCTATATCATCATTCTGGCTGGGTGGTCTATAATCTACTCCCACTACAGTATCCCCTTTATTTGTTTATCCCTTAATCCTTACCCAGACTCTCAATGCTGTTGTCACCAACTGACAGCTCCGTGCAGTCCATCCCCTACATTACATACAGCGCAGACCCCCACCCTAACTCCTGCCCTGCCTGTCTCTTCTGAAGAGCCTGTAACCACCCATCGCCACACACCAGTCACAGGACATGACCACCTTTTGCTTAAGCCAATGATGTCATACCTCTGGGACTGAGCCAGGACCTCTAGCTCTTCTTGCTTGTTCCTCATACTATGTGCATTGGTGTAGAAGCACTTCAGATGTGCTTCAACATACCCCGCACCTCTTGGAGTGGAACTGAACTCACTAACACACAGCACCTCTGATTGTAGTGTGCCATCCTGTGTTTTATCAACAGCCATGTGGATGCACTTCTAGTTTAAAGCCCTCTCCACAAGCCCTGCCAACTCCTGGGCTAGGATCCTTTTCCCCCTTTTGGGCAGTTGGACCCCATCTTCTGCCAAATAAACCATCCCATGATCAAAAAACCAAAATTCCACTGCTGGCACCAGTCTCTAAGCCACTAGTTGATCAAGTGTGATTTTCTGCTCCTGTCAGTGTTTCTCCCTGTTTCTAAAGGGGTGGAGAAAAACACCACCTGTGCTCCCACACCTCTAACCAATCGCCCTAATGCCCTGAAGTCCCTTTTGACAGCCTTCAAGTTTCTCTCCGACACTTCATCGCTGCCAGCCTGGCAGCAGACTTCCCTGTGGGTAGGGTCTGGGGGACATATTTTTCCCCTCAGAAGGGAGGCACCTATGACAATCACCCTTCTGTTTTTTGCAGGAGCAGTCTTGAGGCATGGGGGATGACCAGCTCACCCTAGGCAACCTCCCAGGTGTTCCATCATCCACCTCCTCATGTTCTTGAGCCTCGAGTTCCAGAGGTAGCAGCGATGGGCTCAGGCACTGTCTGCAGCCAGAGACCTGGACTGCTGCGTGTCTCTGTGGGTGCTCAGTTTGGGTCGCTGTGTTCCTTCTGGTGACAGCTTTCTGCTGAGTGGAGACCATAGCTAGTCCTACTTCTTCTGGGATGGTGATGGTCATTAGGTGAGGTGGCCCACACCCTCCCTGCACGCCCTACCTGCAAACTGCTGCGCCACATGCCCTTCTGACATGCCATGCCCTGTTTGCCCATCCTGCTCTTGTCCCTGCCCACGCTGTCAGAGCTTCACAGTTCTGTGCATGGTATATTCTGCATGAAATATCTTGTTCTCTGAAACAGAACAATTGCCATCACTTTCTTTATGGTCCTTAGCAAAGTTCAGACAGCCACAATGTTATTCACAATTCAAACTGTGAAGTTTGTTGTGTCTAAACAAAGCCCTTAGCTGATAGCTGCAAAATACGCTTATGAATTATAAATTACTGTCTTTATAATCCTTAAAATATAAGATTTCAACTGAGATTTCCCCCCTCCCCCGTGTTCAGGGAAGTACTTTAAGACTAAGAATTGGAACCAAGTGATTCTTCTCATCTTTTCAAAATTAATTTGGAAAAAAGTTCCAGTCAGCATACCTCACTGCCAGCTTGTTTAGAAAGCAAAACACATCTGAGCAGAGTGATGGACTGCCTGGTCTGCAGAGTACTTCCTGATGTGCCCAGAATTGTGTATTTTATACTGTGTCTTTGCCTGTCAAGAAGAAAACCAAAAAGACAACAAAACCCCTCCACCCCCATTAATACCTATGCAATTAAATGCTACACTGTATTTTACAGACTTACAAATGAGCACTTTATTAGTCAGACATTATGGTGCAGATATTCCAAAGTCTGGTCATAGTGGTAACATCTTACTGTACAGTTCAACGCGGATTCTGGCGGTGGCTGTATCACAGACAGGCAGACTGAACCAGCTTTAAGTGTGAAATAAGCCTCTTACTTCCCAGTGCACCAGCTGACTTTTGGTAATCAAAGGAGGCTCAGTTTCTCCTGAGATACTTCTATAGTGAAATGACCTACCTAAATTACTATATTTCTATCAGGACACAGGTAAGATAAATTGCCTTCAATTAAAAATATTTACCAGCAGAAAAAAGGTCCTCTTAGAAGGCACATGCTTTCACATTCCCTGTCCAAAAAAAGTGCTTACAGTAACAAGAAAGGAATACTGCAGTTGTACCCAAAGGAACTAAAATAGTTATGCTTTTCTTTGTTGTTGTTGTAAAAACCTTCCAAATTATTCACAGTTGTTCCAGCATTCCTAATGTTAAAACAGCAAATTACAGGGTGCATCACATTGTAAGGCTAAGCAGAAGAACACTTATCAGTGCAGTACATTCCTGAGTCTTTGGAACTCAAAATAAAGAAGTAGTTCTTTGAAATATACAATCCTACATATTTTTGGCTCATATTTGACCTGTTTCATCTATTTCCCTTTTTTAAAAGGTTCAGTAACAAGAAAGTTAATTTTTATGAAAAGTAAATACATTCTATCGCTATCACTTAGGCATAACTTCTAGTAGCTTGAAGAGTGCAAGAAAGTTAGCTTAGCATAAACACTGCTTTTTGTCCAGTCACCCTTGTCAACAGAGCATTAAACAGTAGATAAAATAAATTTGAGAGAACTGAAGCACTGACATAAAAAAAATAAAAATTAAAAGATCTCCAAATAAAAAATAAATTATGAATGTAGTTACATTCAAGAGATGACTTGAATTACATCAAAGCTGTGAAAGTTCTTAAATTTCCTATTGTTAAAGGCACTGGTTTGGTTTTTTTAAAAGTATTTTCCAGCTCTAGTGCATGAAGAGGAGTACTGCTGTCTCTAACGTGGACCATAATCAGTGCTCCAGAGTCTGGAGGATGGGCTCAATCTCTTGCTTGAGGAGTGCGGACTGAAGGAGAGCGGAGGTGATACAGAGAAACCTGAAACACAGGGGAAAAGGAGAAAAAACCTCAATCATACTCTGGAGTGGTGGAAGAAGTAAGAAACAAACAACTGCTGCTGATCATCTGCTGGAACACCTGGCAAGCAAGGCTAATGATCCATTCAAAGTGAAATAGCTCCTTTAGCTTATTGATGTCGAAAAGACATCTTCTAAGAATGAAAATTTCGTAGGTCTTCCTATTAAGGACTTTTAATTAAAGAATCTATTATGTCTTCTGAGTGGGACACAACAGATTTCACCTCAGCAAATAATTTCAGTTTGAATTTGCCTTATTTCTTCTGAAGCATCAGCTATGTGTGTTCATGAAGAGGCCTGCAGCTCACCATACCTTAACACAACTATGGTTAAGGTGAACTTAGTTTTATCAGCTACTGTTGATTACAGACCTTCCAAGCAAATGAGCATTTTGTTTGCATATTTCTGAGAGAGTTTGATTCTGCAACAATGCAAACAGGTAAAATATGGAATAAATAGGCTGTCAAAAAACACAGCACAACTGCAAGATCAAAAGCAGTGAAGGAACAAACTGTTCCCTGAGCAACAGAACTAAGACTTTGCGCCCTAATGCCTGCCCTTCCCTGTCCTTACAGCAACCCCAGCTGACAGGACCTCACAGCACGTGAGCAGCACAAGGGATGCAGGACATGCTGCACCTCATCTGATGGTGCATAAATATGGTGTATCAGCAGCTGAGCTCTGCTTTACTTCCTTTCCCTCAGTAGGGGAAAAATGGTGGATCTCTCTCCCCCTCCCCATCTGGTGACTGGCAGGAATCTAGCACTTTTAACCCATTCCCTATTTTCAACTTGGCTGAAGCTGGCCAAGAGTTTCAAAGGAATTAGCAATGGGTAGAAAGTGAGGCTGGGGAGCAGGGCAGGGGGAACAGATTTCCTAGGAACTGGCACAGTGCTTGTTGCAATAATCCAGTGCACAGGCTCCCTCATAGTCATACCTCCCCTCAATTCAACTCCCACGCAATAGCTGGGCTAATCAGTTCCCAAGTAACTGGGTAGCAGCTGCTTACTGTTATGGCTGGGGTGAGGAGGAGTCCTTGGGATAAATGCTGGGTGACTGTGCTGTTCTTTCGATGAGAAAGTTGCATGATAGGCTGCAAAACATCATAAAAAACAACACCAAACAAGAAAATCATTTCACATGGAAATTATTCCTTTATATCTTACAGCTAATGCATACTAAGAAGTTATGGAAAAAAACCACCTGCAATCTTTCATTCTCTTACCTATAATCGTAACAGCTGCCCCTGCCAATAGTGCAAAAAGCGTGAAGAGCGTTACTTGGAAAGAGTCAAGGAAGTTCTGGAAGAGACTGGCTCCATCTGTAGAATCAATTAAGAGGAGACAATATTGAGTTAAAAGAGCATCTTCTCCAATCTGCTTTAAGAGTTAACAGTTCTTAATTCAAACTGAAATAGCACAAAGCAGCTTTTTATTTATAGCAAATAAGTATAATCAACTCGGATAACACAATTTCAGTTCTAGGGACTACTTCCAATGCAGCTGCCAAACTTTGCCAGTAACAGCCCAAGACATTGATATACAATATCTTAAGCATGTTCTTTACTTTCTCGGCCCCAAAATGCTAATCTGTTTTCAAATTAATGAGGGATGCTTGAGAGTAAATAAAAGCAGAGCAAAACCAGTTGCTTTTGGATACTTCAGCACTGGGATACTTACGCCAACTTCAACAGAGTATTTTGGGTTGACCCAAGAGGAAAATACGTTCAGCTTCGGTCATAATGAGCAATCGAATTCAAGTCAGTGACAGAATCTGAGCTGGCAGCTAACGTTAACACACCACATCTTATAACCCCGTGAACATTAATGGAAATCAGAGGTTTATTCTGGTATATGATGTTTAGAGATAAACTTACGTCTCGCTGGCATGTTGGTTCTGTCACTCAAGTAAATCACTGTCACTGGGATAGTGATAGACTGGTCAGTCATGGGACTTGAGATGGTCAGAGAGGTGGATATGGTTTCCTGACTTGAAACTCTTGGATCAGACAGACTGATGTTGTAGACTACATAACTAGGCAGCCCATATGATTTCTCTTTCTCAAATGCCTTCACTGTTGGTGACCCACATTTCACCTGCCAAGGAAAAATAAAACCGACCTGAAACAGACTGCTAGAGAAAGCACAGCACATCAGCACCTTCCAGGCCACATGTCAGAACCATGTTATTCCACAAACACACAGAGCAGCTCTCCACTCAGCAGGGGCCTGCCATGGCTGTAACATCCAGCAACTCCAGCAGCACTTCACCCCTGATTCCTGCTAAGGTTGCCCTGGTAACTGCTGTTGCTAAGCATCTGGGCTGACCCCATATACAGGCAAAAAAACCCTAAATCAAAGCAGCCCTTACAGGGCTGTGTGAACCACAGGTGGCCAAACAAGGGGCAAGAACCTGCCACTAGACATCAGGCAGATTTTCTGCTTCCCCTCCTGTGAGCTGGTTAAACATATCCCAGCTAGCACACAGGTGAGCTTGACACATTTCTAATACCCCAAAACAAAAGTGAAAACTAAGGTGAATATTTCCAAATCTTGACATAAAGGTGGCACAGAGTGCCTTCAGTTAGAAAGTTGCATATAACAGTTCAAAATGCTTTCAACTGCTCTGTGTTACTTTCCACACTCACCTCCAGGGTATCAAGAATTTCAGTGGCACCAAATATTTTCACATCAGAGCTTGTGTAATGGTTACTTAAAAGCATTTCAGTTTGGTCGGCATAAAACCCAGGATTGAATGGCACCTCAGCGCTGATCTGCTCCCCAGAGAAGTGGCTGCCTTGGATTGAAGCTGTAACTCTGAGTGCAGTTTTAGTCATGCTGATCTGATTCAACTGCTTGTCAGTGAGCCTCTGCATTGTGATGGAACAGGTGTAATGTCCTACAGAAACAAAAGCAGTTCGAGTGTTAATTGCTTAACTTTATGTGGGGTTTCTGTGACATCATTAGAGAAGAGCTAAAAAAGGTGATAAAATTCAAATGAGAACAGGACCAGGAGTGCACTGGTGAATGGGACGGTGTCTCTGCTGGTCCAAGCATCACACTCACAGTACTAAACCAGCAGAAGATACTTCTTGGCCCAAACTAAACATCATGATATAAACATTAAAATGGCAGTTTCAAGTCACATTTTAATGTGCCAGTGATACTCAATTCCACTTGGAATATAACATTTATGCTAATATTGATAGAAAGGCTTTACTGACAACAAAACTTACCATCCTATTTCATATTTATTCTCTTCACCTAATGTTGCAATTTTAACCAGTTACCATCACCATCCTCAACTCTATAGAGACATGATTCATTATTTATAAAAAGCTCTTTAAAGGTTACATTTTCACCATGTTTCTAGCCTCTTGTGGGACCTATTTGTCTTTTAGCAGCAATAAAGGTACTAATAAATTTCCCCCCATATGGAAGATACAAAGCTTAAGTACCAAGCAGAACTAGCTAGAATACGTGTTTTCTCCTTACTTTCTTTGCCTCGTGAAGTAAGAGGCAGCCACTATCACACAAGGTATAAAAGCTTCACACAGTGGGTACAGGGACCAGTCTAACAGCTATTTAACATTATTTCCATACAGTCCATGATGTTTTGGTTCTTTTTAAAATTGTGTTATAGCTATGAAACATGAGCACATGTTGTAGATTTCCACAGTTTTATTTCCATTTCAACAGTACCTGGTAATTTCCCCTCCCTGTAAAGGTCAGTTCACATTGTTTTGGGGATACCCAAGAACTCTCCCTTTCCTAAGAAATCACAGCACTCCAGTTGTGCAGGGAAGTTTGAAAGCATGATAAATTTCAGAAATGTTTAAATTGCAGAATACAACTAATTTAAAATGTATTATTTTCAGCAAACAGTCACCAAATTTGTGCTGTTTCCCTAATTTTGATCACTGAGGTCAATTATACTGCAATACCAGTGGCGGGGATTTTCAAAGGTATTTCACTCTGGAGAATAATTTGGTGAAATCTAAAGATCCTCAGTACACAGACATTAAAACTCATGATTATTTCTCTTATCCCCAGGCTTAAATTTCGCTGCATTCAAGCATAGGGTAAAGGCACTGATGTTTGGGAAGGAAAGATGGAATTGGGTGACAAGATGTTTATGCAGCTGCACAGATACTCAACCTGAGTGCTCATTTTGACCAGCTGAAGGGGGAAGTGTTTTGCTTCCATAGTTTAACACACACAGGGCCTGATATTCTTTTCTAAATTGTTATATATGGGGCAATCTAGTTTTTGTACATTTCCACTGGAGTCAAAGATGGCAGCTACTAGCTCTAGAAAATTTGACCTCAGTGTAGGATGTCTGCCTTGTGCAATACCATCACTTCTGTTTCCAGGCACTATAAATCACACTGTCTGCACACCTGAAAATAAGCATGTAGTAATGTACAAAGTTAGGACCTAACTCTGTAGTCAGAAGACACAAAGTCGTCCCTCTCTTTGCTGAGTAAAATAATGCTTCTGAGTTTCTTCCTGAGTTACTACTATGCCACAACTCTGAAAAACATATCAAACAGGCTGCTACTGATTTCTGGCTTCCTCTGAAAGCAAATGGTTTTGTCACAGGCAGAAGACCCTAGAGTTAAACAGGGAGAGTACATGTTAACAGCTCACTGATGCTCAAGATCCTACACAGCAAAGGATTCTGTGATTCAGAAGGAAATCTGCTGGCCCAAAGGGCGTTTGGGTTAAAGCACAGGAGAACACAAAGCGTCCCCCAGAGTGTGGCTTCTTGTCTCATCTTACCTGAAACTGCATCAAAGCCAGGTTCTGCTAGGAAAATATCACGTGTCGGGAAGTCAAACACTTCATTGTTAAAATCTAGGTGGCAGCTGATAATGGACTGTGGTTGTAAATCAGCAATGGCTTCAATCTGAGCAGGCAAGCACTCCCCTGAGGGAAGAAAGAAAGTTCTATAATTAAATCATTAGAAAAGAATTATAACTAATTATTTTTAATTAATTGAATGACAAAACATGGCTTGAAATATCAGGTTGTTCTGCCACCTTCTGAAATAGTTTCACTAGGTTAGGATGATCTTAAAATAGCTGGAAATCACAGACAGCTGTCTTCTCAGGTCTAATCCCAAAGAGACAGCAAATGAAAGTTTCATGTGTTGTGGGGTTTTGTGGTTTGGTTTTTTTTTTTGACAGGAATAATTTATTTACAGGAAAGAATGAAACAGAATTTTCAGCTCAAATGTGTCTGATGAATAACTTGGATGATCCTGGGAGTCTTGATTTTTATTTTAGTATCTGGCAAGATGTTTCTTCTGTAGGCTGATTTACATATGGCACAATAAAACACTATCTGAACAAGTGCTAAGTTAAAAATTAAAAGGAGCTAAAATCAAACAAAATACAGCTTATTAAACAGAGGACACAATACAGTGCTTGATCTTTGTATTGATTCCAATTGGTGAAAATTCCTGTAGAAGATTTTGGGATGGTAACTACTTCAGACATGCTCAGTAAGAAAACACAGCAACTTCAAGGAGGCAGTCAGTATTAAACATACAAGCAAGCAATCAGCTGATCACCTATTAACCGTTTTTTTGATACTATCAAAAATGATACTTCTATTATCTACCAATTTTATTAATTGTGAAATCTTAGTAGTGCCCTACAAGTCTTCTAGAGCTCCTGGGATTCCAGAAAGGCCCTAGAAGTTCGTAGACATCTTATCTTGGTAGCCCAGCTTCATAGAACCTTAACAAACAAGACAAACACAAATCCCAAACCAAAACCACCTATCATGAATATACAAATAAGCAATAAATAACTTGCATAAAAATTTTTTGTTCATCATACCTTTCAAATTTGTATTCTTTTCCCCAATTAAAACTATTACTTTTGAGGCTTCAACTCCTTGTAAGCTCGTTTTCACTCCGCTTACATGCATTGCTGTAGTCCTCTGAGGTACATTAACTTGTATCTGAAAGAAAGATGAAGCGCATTGCTACCAAAAACTGTTTTAACAAACAAAAATTCAAACAAAACCAGACCAGACTGACTGTGAAAGGCAGACATCCTTGTACATGTAACAGAAGGCTCTCAGAGGCCAAATTTCTCTGTAAGAAATCATGTATTTGTCTAATTTTGGAAGCTGCCTTTCAAAGCAATTTTAGCCAGTAAAACCCCTTTTTTTTCCCTCCCCAACCCCCTTAAGTTCAACCCCCCTTAACCCCTTATGTTAGCCAATACAGCAAATTATGTCAACAGTATGATTGCACTGTAGATAAACAAAATAATTTGAGTAGTTGTGATCAGTGATGCATAGAAATATGGTGCACCACTTCAGGAAGTTCTTGTTGGCATCCTCCAGTGAGACTTCATTCCTAAAAGCAGCCATATCCCAAAGACTGTTTAGCATCTGAGAAAAAAATTAAACTAGCAAAGGAATCAAAATGCACAGTCTAAGAACTAAAAATAGAAACTATTATGCTAAATTATCCTCCTTAAAATCAATGATTAGACACATACCAAATACTTCCAAGCAGTTGCATTTCTAATACTTTTTCCTTTAAAAATAAAGTTTCTAAATATTTATTACAAAACCCCCCCCAAAATAATAGAATTCATTCCTGAAGCAAACAAACCCCATCAGTTCTGGTAGTATGATGTAACAGTGCCTCACCTCTCTGTATGTTTTAAGTAGTCCAGGAATCTCGAAATAGATAGTGACAACACCAGAATCCCTTGCCACTGCTACGCCGGTCTTGGGATCAACCTGAAGAACACTACTTAGGGAGGAGCTCCACACACCTGGCAGGCCTGAGGAGACACACCATTTGGACACTGCTCACCACACTGATGCCAATGGAAGCATTTCACTATCACATCGGTGTCTGTATCTAGGTACCCTCTGCACAGGCAGCATGGTTCTACTGTGCAGACACACCCCCCCGTTCACAGAAACTCAATTCTAGGGTCTCACGTGGTGGAAGGCTGGCAGCCCAACCCCAACCTGACTGCACTTACTCTGAGAAAAGCCCATTAATAATAAGAAACAAATACAGTGAGGGAAGTTTGACAGTCCTGACTCTGGATGATTCCCATAAAAAACACGGCTCTCAAGCTAACAGAATGGAAATGCCTGCAGCCTGATACTCATGATTTCAATACAAGCGACATATTGCATGGTACAATTAAAATTAGAGGAGTTGATCAAACCTATTTTTATCATTAACAAGAACAGTGACATTTGATTCTGAACAAACATCATAAATTATGCATTTAGTTTTCCTGAGAATGAGAAAGAGTCACACTGATGTCAAATTATATAGCTGCAAAAACACAGTGACTGAAGTGCCGCTTACCTTCTTGGTTTATCAGCGAAGTACTCAAACAGAGGATGTCACCTACCACCACATCTCCAAGTTCAGGAAAAATGGCGTGTTGCACAGGGAGAGGGATGTAGTCTGCAATCCCGCTGTGTTCTGCATCCCAGACTTTAAGCAAGGTCAAACCTACATTTACAGTCCGGATTACAAACGTGTTGTTTGTGGCTCCTTTCCCAATTTGCACAAAGTCATCCCTGCAGAACAAAAAAAAGCTTTTGTATCAAGGCAAGTTTGCTAATGTCATTATCTCTACAATGCTTAGGAGGTATTGAACTCTTTTTACACTTGTTTTCAGCAATGGTTATCTTCTAATGAAGTCTGACAAAATAAGGAAGATATCAAAGTGATTTAAGTGCTACTGAGGCAAATTTCAGTGCTCACATCATTATGCCAAGGAAATACTGAGGTCATAATTATGTATGAGAACTACTCCCTGATTTTAAGAACAGTAGAATGTTAGAATGAGGCAATCTGTATCTTTTCATATGGAGTTAAGCAGCAAAGATATTTCATCACTGATGTGCAGCTTTCCAGCCATAACTTTACAAAGCTGAAGTTTGTTTGATTCCAGGTTCTCCTCTTCCCAAACTGCAGCATTCCCAAATGCACTGAACACAGGGAGCGCTAAGTGCACCCAGCACAGAGACTGCCACCCTGGCAGCACCACACAGAGACAGTTAGGTCCTGACAGTGGCAGAGCTGGGTCACCACCGTGCTGCACCTGAGGTTCCTGTGCAGCACTTCTCTCTCTCTGGCCTATAATTAGCCCTGTGCTGAAGCAGCTCAGTCACATCTGGTTTGGAAGTTCGGGCCATGTTATCTCAGGGACCTCTGTGTGTTACAGAAATTTCTGCTGATTGTTTAGGCATGAGAGGGGGAAAGTCTTGCATTCAGTCCCGCCCCCCCCCCCCCCCCTTTTGTTTTTCTCCTCCATTTAATCCTGATCACTGTGTTCTAACTGCAAGGGGCTCTGCAGAAAACAAGCTGTGTTACACAGTGGAATTAGTGATTGTCTGCTAGTGACCAGTGAAGGCTGGTTTATAGGATCGACTATTCTTTGAGGCAGAGACCAAAAGGCCTTTGGAGGCCTGGCTCTGCCGTGCAAGGGCTGTACAAGTGTATCTGAAGAGACAGCCCCTGACCCAGAACATTCACCATCTTATGTAAGACTGAAGCAAGTCAGTGTAACAAAGCACTAGGAGAAAAGAGGCAAGATGAGGCAAGCACTAATAAGATCAATTGTTTATATAGGCCACTGATGTATGCAATCTGATGATTCAGAGCCTCTTAACGCAGAAATGCACCCCAGCAGGCCCCAGTAGGGATCATGCTTATCTGGGCAACTTTCCATTTGCTAAAGAATATCGATTGGAACTCTTCTTTCTGCTACAGTGCCTCTGAAGACCTCAGAGACAAAATCCTTTCTTTGCTAATCCCAGTGCAAGCTGTATCTGCACTTGATATCCTCAGAACTATCTTTGTGCCTCGCTGTGGCTGGGCTGTGCGTATTGGCCATTTTTTCTCTAATTAACACCCATGGCAGACACCTACCTGTTTGTTGCAAAGTTGAGCACAGAATTATGTGCATGAAAAGTCTCTCCAGAGTTGTCATGAAAATGGACTGTAAATGTCAGCGTCACACCCAGGGGAAGAGCCAGTAACGCCTCTTTGTTTTGCGTGTGCAGAATAGGACTCATGGAGATTCTTAGGTATGAGATGGGGTAGACCTGTAAAAACATTAGCAGTGAAAAGCAAAATCAAGTTACTTTTCAGTGCCTCTATAGGAATAGTAATCTAAAAGGGTTCTTATTATGCAGGTACACAAAGCTTCCTTTATGAACGACTAGCTGTATTTAGCCAAAGGACAGTGCTGAGACATGACACTTGTTATTGGTACATGTATTTCACAGAATCACAGGACAGCTGAGGTTGAAAGGAACCTCTGGAGATTGCCTAGTCCAGATACCCCTGCTCAAGCCAGTTGCCCAGGATGATGTGCTATTAGGCCTTGAGCATCTCCTAACATGGAGGCTCCACAATCTCTCTGAGCAGTCTGTGCCAGCGTTCAGCAGCCAACACAGTAAAAACTGTTTTGTCCTATGGTAAGATGGAATTTCACATATTTCAATTTGCGTGCATTCCTCTTGCCCTGTCACTGAGCATGACTTGGATGAGTCTGATTCTGTCTTCCTTACACCCTCCCCAGCAGATATTTCTTAGCAAATAGCACTGGGAATTGAAGCAAGCAATTATGACGCAGAAATTCACATCACAGACTTCAGAAACTACATTATTATCCCATAAATGAAAACTGTTTAAGACTCCAACTGCTTAAGACTCCCTGGATATGGAAGAAAACAAGTCACCCCTAGACTTCCTCCCAGTAATTCTTGAAATAAAAGTGTAATTCATTCCCCAGTTGCTAGAACAGGAGTACATCAAGATGTATGTGAGAGTAAGGGGATGAGATAGTCACTGTTTCCCAGTTCCCTTGCCCCAGCTGTGAAAGCCAAGACCATACAGGCAGTTGCTAACAGCTTTGCTCTGTTTGAACGAAGCTTTGCCCAGGACAGGCAACAGAGGTGATCGCTGCAAAGCTGTTCCCTAGCGATCCTTGTCAAACATCATCACGGACACTGCTGCCCGTCCAACAGGCCTGCAGCAGCCTGACCACAGAGCTCCCATGACCCCTCCCAGCTGTGCTCCGGGGTGACTTCTCTGGCTCACCACAAGGCACGCTCAGCTCAGCACTGCTGGCAGCTCTGAGCGATGGGCTGACAGAAATCAAATGCAACAGACAAAAGCAGTCAGGACCCATGCCTGAAATCCTAACTGGTCAGCAGGCCACATGTCGTTGCCTCAATGCCCCTCCTCAGCCATGACAAGAGTTAGGGACTTCTGCTCCCACTTTAGAAAACTCTATGTGCACCCTGCCCTGATTTTTGCAGTAAGACTCTAATGAAGAAAGTTTGTCTGAAGACAAAGACTTCACAACCATTTGGGTTTGGTTTTTATGTAACCTATTACTATTCTGATTAACTTATCTGTGTTAAATAGCAAAATTACCCAACAAAAAGAACTATATCTGTTCTTTCTTTTACATAATAATGGAAGGATAGAAAAAGCAAACCCCCTCAAATACACAGAGAAAACTATTTCAAAAGAAGCCCTCAAGCTTATCTTGTAGGAAAATGCTTTTTTTTCCTGACCTAAGAGGCTCAGCTAAATCATAGAACTCTGCAATCTGAAAATGTACATGTCAAAACTTAAAAAGGAAAGGACAAGTTTGGCCGCAAGCAAATCCAATCTTTGGTGAGTCTGGGGAAAAAAAAAAAGTGGCAAGAATATCAGTATATACAACTGTCTACTCCACAGGCTGATATAATCAGTTAAAATACAGTGTATAGAGTCATCTACCCAACTAGCTGAGGTTATAAGCTGAGAAAAACGCCATTTCCCTGACAGATTTTCAAGCTTGCTTGACTTTAAAATCTCAGAAACTGTCCCACAAGGGACAACTGCTAAATTTAATATTGATGAAAACAGCTATTTACTGTTAAAGCATCTCAGTTTCTCAAAGCATTTTTTTAAAAAAAAAAAATATTCAGTTGAGTACAGCTGGTACAAGCAAGTGCTTAGCTTGCTTCCACGCTAAGTATACTGCCACTCCTCTCTCTGTCCTTCTTGGCTTATATAAGTCTTTTTTTGAGCAAAGTTGAAGGTCTCGGTGTTAAGTCATGCTGCTGCAGCAGTTCGGGTCTTAATTGTGTACGGTTGTAAACAAATGAAACACGAACTTATGAAAGGAAGGACAGCGTTAAGGACAGATCTCTGCCTTAGAATGACACAACATATTCAAGCTCATCTGCTCTGTCACAAGTTTTTCTACATGACCTTCTGCAAAGCCACTCACACTCTCAGTTCTTCATCCATAAAATAAAGGTGGGAGCAGCACGGTGTTACCTCACAGAGCGGCTGGGAGGCTAAAAATATCGTTTCCATAAAAGCAGTATGGTCCTAATAAGTACAGGGAAACAAATCAGTTGTACAAGATCCTGAACTGAGATGGTTCCTACTACAAAGAGCTCACAAGCTTAATATTACAATGCACTGACTCCACAGTTCTGTGATATCCTAACTGTGTACGGAAAGAATGCACAAAGAGAATTTAACTCCAGAACCACCGGCTGCTGACTAAATGTCATTTGAGCCAACCCCAGACTCGTTAGATGTCTTTCACTCACCGCACCCAGCAGTGAAGGGAAGAAACAAGGTCATCTAGAACAGAGCTGTAGAAATTCACTGCCACCACCTAGCAGTGAGAGTGGCATTAGTGACATGAAGCCACTGCTTTTTTTTTCATCCTCCACCCAGGACAACAGCCCTACATGCTGTCCTACAGACAAAGCTGAACATTACAGTAGAAAGCAAAACTAAAATACAAGTCATCAAGCCACTTCACTAAACTTATACATTATTTAAAGACAGCACCCAATGGTATGTCATTTTCCTTCAGCTGGGACAGAGGACCGATGCTGACAGAATAAAAAGGGACAAGCTAGATGTGGAAAGTTCTTGGCACAAGGAACTTCTGAACAGAAATGAAGGACATGCGCTCCCTTACGTCCTTAAGTGCCCACCCAGTAAGATACATTAGACTTCACACAACAGCATTCAGTCAACAAAGTTTTGCATAAGATGCTTCATTTCTCCTGGAAACAAACTGCTGAGTTTCACTACAGATTTGTCCTTCCCCAGAGCATTCCCACTCCAGAGTGGCCTAAGCACACAGGGCAGCTTTGGATGTGCTCCTTGCCAGCTCTCCAAATACAGGCAACAGCAGCTGAATTACTGTGTCTGGTAAGAGGGCCTCTCTCACACAGACTCTCATTACATGTAGAAGCTGAACTACTGGGAAACAGCAGAGAAAACGAAAATTTTGGGCACGATACATTGACAGCTCTAACCTTCTGAAAGTCTAGGTTATCACTTAGGTACCTCACAACAGATGCTGAATTTATAGTCGTTACTCCAGATAATATTTGTCTTTCACAAACTGCAAAACGTGTATTTATGACATTAATTTCTTTGACTTTCTGTAACTATCAGCTTTCTAAGAGACTTCTTTGGACAAACTTGTTTTTAAAAGGTGTAAGGCACAAGCACACAGAGGCCTTTCTGTCAAGTGTATCAAAGTTAATTTGCTGGGATTTAATGTTTACTCACTAGTACTAGTTTAGTACACTAACCTTTTTTAGCAAAGCTCAGACCTGTCTATTAATTCTTGTACTTCACATATTTCAGAAGTGAAGTTCAAAATGCAGTGACCCATCCCCGTTGATGCCTCAGAAAGCTGGAATCAAAACTCAATAGCCTTGGTGACTATTAAGCAGGTATACTTTACTGCAGCACTGGGCACACAGGGCATCACTCCTCCAAATGTGTGGTAGTAGAGATACACTTCTAATAGAAAACTGCAAAGAGAGACAGACGATGCTACCTTAACAGCAGCTACAATAGTCTGGTTGATTCCAAATGACTCCTGTGAAATCAATTCAATTGTTGATGATCCTGTCAAAGATCCAGAGCTAAGGAAACCTTTCTCATCGATTTTTACAACAGGAATTTTATCTGGTCCATCTAGGATATGGTAACTCAGTGAAGCCACTCGATCCCTTAAGAAACAAACAAAACAAAACCAAAGATATAAATGAGTAAAACCATATTTACAACATTATGTTATGCAAACCTAGAAAACTGCTATTCAGTATGTGCTTTTCCCTGTGTGTGCATTAACTAATCTAAGGAAGAAAAGTTTAAGCTCTCATTCAAGCTCACTTGGAAGAACTCTTATCTGGTGCTTAGGCATGTGTCAAAATGTAGTTTGCACCCACCACTCTGCAGCATCATCATTCCCTGATGTAAACTGGATTCCAGCTAAGAACAGTTAAAGCTGCAACATGTAGCTTCTGCCACTGTTTTCTGTAAACAATACTTAGAGGGATTGGTCTGTCAGGGCCAATGCTGGTATTCAAGTCAGGGACGTGATTAAGTGGATCTCATCAGTTTCCAGGAAATGGCTTTGTAGACAAGGTTAATTTTTGGAATAGCTCTCACCATGCTATTTGTCTATTAAAGTGAGTAAATACATAAACTAATTAGTGGGCATTCTGAGACATTAGCTACCTTTAAGTACCACTTATCACATCATCTAGGAGATCTGTAAATGATTTTTTTTTCCTCCCAAGCTCCTCCATTCACATAGGAATACTCTACCCCAGGAAAAGAGCAGTAAAGCTGGATTTCAGTTGTCCTTTTCTTGGCAGTAGTGCAATCCCTTTTGGTGGCAGAGTTCAGACCAGTTCAGGTAACACAACAAGAAACATACAAACTGGTATCTAGCAACTTAATGACCAATTAATCGGAAAAACCGCTCAGAAGAGACAGTAAAACAATATTAGTAAGTGGTGACAAATGACAGGGCTCCTATACGCCTTCAAAGGCAAGTACTGAATGGCCACGGTCACTAGAGCTCCAGTGAAGCTAATGGTTCCCTCCCCTTAAACAGTAAGTGCACCCAGTGTATGTGCTGTTGCCTGTATCTGCCCATTCTTATGCTAGGAAATCCAGCTGTCGGGCCAAAATGAGTCTGAAATGTAGGTCTTTGAAAGCAGGTTATGTAGAAAGGACTTCTCATTTGGAAGGGCATTTAAATCTCAAAATTTAGTCATAGCCTCTGTGTAAGAAATACAGAGGAATGTATTCCATAAAGCCTTGTTCACCCATAAAAAGCTTTAGTCAAAGCAGGCTACAGCTTTAACTGGCTCAGCATCTTTTAAAATAAAGATCTAAAAGTTCCAAGTATTGAACTCATTTTCTAGCTATAATCTAACTAATATAAAGATTCGACAGAGCCAGAAGTACAGATAAGTACACACCAGCAAAGTTGTGCATTATATGGATGGACTGTGGGATCCTTTTTAAAAGGCTGGAACAGGTTACTTCAAACAGAATTCCTTTACATTTTTGATAAACTACTGACACAAATCAGGGTATGAAAACTGATCACTAACCTGTTTGTCTGAAGTTTCATAACAGAGTTGGGTGACATTAAGATCTGCTCTGCTTCTACTTCTGGAGTGACTAAACGAAGCTTTTCAAACACCTGGAAAATAAAAGGCATTTTAGCCTACTGCTGTGTGCAGCAAGTCATTTATTTCACCTTCAAAACAAAAGGGATACCAAATAAAACTGTAATGCTTTTTTATTTTTTTCCTTTTACCTTGTATAGTATATGTAGTAAAAAAATAAGCCACAAAGTTGCTCAGAGGGCTGGAGCACCTCTCCAACGAGGAGAGGCTGAGAGAGTTGGGGTGGTTCAACCTGGGGAAGGGAAGGCTGCAGGCAGACCTTTCCAGTCCCTCCAAGAGCTTTAGGAAAGCTGGGAAGGGACTGTTGACAAGGACAGGGAGGGACAGGCCCAGGGGAATAGCCATCAGCTGCAGGAGGGCAGCGGGAGGGGAGATGTGAGGCAGAAATCCTTCCCAGGGAGGATGAGGAAGCCCTGGCACAGGGTGCCCACAGAAGCTGTGGCTGCCCCTAGATCCTTGGCAGGGTTCAAGGCCAGGTTGGATGGGGCTTGGGGCAACCTGGGCTGGTAGAGGGTATCCCTGCCCATGGCATGGGATGGCACTGGGTGGGCTTTGAGGACCCTTGCAAACCAAACCAGTCTGGGCTGCTGTGATTCTACAAAACATTTATATTTGCAAATGGGACAGGTAGTATCTTCTATCAATTATTGGGAAGAGCATTCATTTCTATGGCTATAGCTGTATTACGAAGCTGTATGAAAAAAGCAGATCTGTAAAGCGTTGGAGACCCCACATTCACCCATGTTAGAGTACCCTGAGTCTGAGCCTATTAACTGAATTCCCTCAAGATATGCACTCCTGAAGCACATTTTCTAGCTCTGTCTATATAAAAGAGACCATCTCACATACTTTGGAACTGCTCCCCAAAGCATGGCAGGTGTGAGCAACCAGAAGCTAATTCCTGACCAAAATTAACATGCCTGCATAGACATGTAAGGTAAGCACTAAAACTGAGAAGTATTATTGCACAGAGGGGAGCTACAGCACCAAAATGCTTTTGCAGCTCTAACACTGCTTAAGCACAAGACCCCTCAGTTTCAGGTGGTCTACAACAAAAACTAACTCCTGAATTGCATTCAGGCATCACACTGGTGTGTGACTGTTCAGTGTAAACCTTACCCACACCCAGGGAACTGGGATGTTTCCAAATAGCAGAACATTATACAAACAGGAGTAAAAGCTCATAGATAAACCAAAGCCAGAACTAGTACTTTGCATTTTGAATTCCTGATTTCAAATAAAGACTTTAATTCAGCTCTGAAATACATATTAAAACATTAAACCTGAGGAACATCGTCATACCTGAATTTGGATTTCATCAGACAGTTCTCTTGCCATATTGTAAAACTGGTTGGCTTCAGGATCAAGGGCCTTCACAACAACCTTCAGGCCTGTTCTTCCCTTCACTCTGCCATAAACATCCATTGCAAAGTTGTATTTTGCAGGAAGCTGAAGAGAAGCCTGGGCCAGAAGAAAGAGATTAAAATTTTAGTCATGGGAAAGAGCTGACAGACTCAGCGGAAAGGCAACACTGAACACTGACAACTGACAACTGCTTTTTGATTTTAAGAGGAAGGAACAATATTTTCTCAATTGCCTTGCGGCAGTTTCTTTTTCCCCCAAGATACACTTATACACAAGTACACACACACACACACACACAGAGACAATTTACCTCACTGTGTCTTGTCTTGATATCCAGAGTATCCCTCTTTGTGACAGACCAATGGAATGTTAACCCCGGTACTGCGTTGCCAAACGAAAAAGGAGTCTGACTGCTGGTGATGCCCATTACATAAACTGGCATCTGAAACAGAGAAACCAACTCTGAGGTAATTCTAGGATGCTAGCCAAACCTGCACAGAGCAAACACAATTAAACTTAAAATTCCATGACCAAGAGAAAGCATTTCTTAAGAACAACACAGTTTGGCTGCTGTGTGTTGCAGAAGACTTTGGTCTTAATGTTTTTTATGCATTTGTCTAGATGATCTCCCTGATTAACTGTGTCCTGGATGTCAACCTTCCCTTCCAACTCTCCAAATGAAGACAACGTAACATACAGACACAAAACCAGGGATTTTCAACCCTTCACCATATTAAATGGTGCTTCTTTGGCAGGGCCAGAATTTCTGAAAATCGGTCTGGTGTACAAGGTATATTTGTCCTGGTATCTCAAAGATGTTCAGCTCCACTGAGCACCTCCACTGAGAGCACATTTGCTCCTGCAGCAGCAGTGGCACCCCAGAGCAGGCCACCACTCCCAGGACCAGAGGGTTTTATCAGAATTGTCACAGCTTCCAGCTGACAATTTTAAGGCAATAAAAGCTAATGACAGATCAACTAACCTGTGTACCAGTCTTCATTCGTGTGATTGGCGCACGAATTCTAACAGCTGTCAGCTGTACTACTTCCACTTCCACTTTGTCCTAGAAAGGAGGAAAGGAAGACATTGTAAGCACTTATAAATCTGAACTAGATTTTGCTTTCAGGATCTATTCACTGTTTTGTGATTATTTAATCACTACCATGATGTGACTTGCATGTGACTTATCACAGAAGATAAAGATGGACATAATTCAGTAGGACTGTAAAAAACAACAAGAGCATTAACTTTGTAATTCAATAGGCATTTAACAATGTCACCTGAATTAAAAATAAAAGCTCTGCTCAAAATTACTGATGACATGAACGATGGCATTGAGGGGCGAACAGACAGCAAGGGACTAGATCGTAGGGGTCCCCAGGAGAAGAGGGATGAATAATCCCACAAGGTAAAAGACAGACATTGAGAGAGTTAGAGGTAATGAGAATGGTAAGCAGCAAAGGGGACAACCAAGAATAAAATGATGCTCTCTGTGATACTCTGATGTCTCCTTTTCACAAACCCTGACATTCCTGATAGATTTTATTCCTACTGTACACTGGGGAGGAAAGGTCAGACCTGGACTGCATGGGCAGTAGGTTTCACTTTCAAGTTCATTGTACTTCCTGCCACAGCATCAGGGCAGGCTGCTGCCCCAACACTACAAAGCACAGATATATATAAATATATATTATTTTAAATTTTTTTAAAATTACTTTTTCTCCTCCTGGCCTGTGGTGACATCTTTCAACAGCAGACCTTTGTGGTGCACAGTAGTTGTCCTGCCTTCACCTCAAACGAAGAACCAGAAGATTTGGCCCAAGTCGTATTGTTCTGAGGCTCATCACAGATTGATTTAGATCACAGGACAGAAAAATAGCTTTCTATACAGCCTGCCTACAGCTCAAGAGGCAGCATTTCTTAGGCAATATTTACTTTCTGACTTCTACTGATGTGAGACTCTGCTAAACTGTAAGGTGATGCAGGCATGGAAAACCTTCTGCTGTTTTAGAAAGGCTTATTTAGATGGGCTTTTATAGATTTACTGATCAATTCTAAAGATAACAGACTGCTCATAAAATCTCCCTGGGTTATCAGTAGAACTTTGTGCAGTAAGATTTAGGTATCTGTTGAAAATATCATTTATGTCAGCAAATGCATAGGTTCACAGGCCAGAGAACAAGAAACACCAATTTATCTCCCTAAGGAAACCTGAGATCCAGTGCACGAGATAACATTACTAATGCAAAAAGACTATTAGTCCCTTTTGAGCCAAAGCCATGAATTAAAGGGAGCTTCTTTCAGCCCCAGACAGCATCATGAAACGTTACCTGAGACACCACGACAAGCTTCCCTGTCTCTGCATCAACAGCTTGCACCACTCCTGTTACCGTTCCATTCCCAACTGCCATTCCTCTGACCAGCCCAGTGCTGTTTACTGATGCAATATGCTCATTGCTGATGGAGAAAATGATGTTGGATTGAGGTTGAGGGCCTCCTTCTGACGTGATCTGTAATTAACAGCACACAGAATAACTAAAATTAACCCATCAGTTATCTGTTCTGGTTGATGTCACAGGGTATACTCCTTCCCTGCTCAGCACTATGTCATCTTCAATAAGAAAAGGCTGCTTGAACCTTCCCAGGGCACCTCAGAGCTTATTTCTCCTGCACACTGGTCCTTGTATGATGTTGGATTGGGAAATACATGAACTAAGCACAAAAGTGGACTGCATGCTTTGAGGAATGTGTCAGGCTGATGCCACATCTAGCCCAGGAAGTTTTTTCTTAGACCATCTCACTTTCTCTTCACCTTGGTATAAGCGCTGCTCTGATTCAGTTTGTAGAACAAGCCCACTGTGCTTAATTTCATGCAGGTGCCAGATTTATTAATGCTGTGCTGGTATTTAACACTGGAAACCTGACACTCCCTTGACACAAATAAACCCAAAACCTCTAATCCAGCAACACAGTAAAATGGAAGGTGGCTCAAGAATGACACTATTCTTGCTAGGAGAAGTAACCAGAGTGACTGCAGCTAAATTTCCAAGCTGATTATCTTCTCCTCTACAATAAGTTACATACATTTATTTTCAATAGAAACTACAAATAAAGGAAATACGTAAGAAGATGACTTACCTGAATCATAGCCCCAATAATTAGGGTCACTTTCCTTGGCAATAGTCTAAATGGAGGAAAGACCTAAAAATAGAAACAGGAAAACTCGTGTTCATGCTATCCAGGCAAATTAATTACTATACCATAAATTAATGATAACATACTGTTCCTGTGCTATCACCATACTGATTTTGTTTACATGTGTATTCTACCAGAAATTATGTACCTCAATCTGTTGTGGAGCAGAGCTGATTCTTTGTTCTCCTCTGTCAGCAACAGTTGCCATCAGACTAGTCTGGCCAATGGCCACCCCGTGCACTAGGAAAGCAGCAGTATGGTCATCAGGGGCTTCGCTGAGTGGGCTGCAGCAAAGAAGCATTAAAGCAGGGAAGTCAGTTGAATAAATTACATAAATAACAAATTCAATGAACATATTTAGTGCACACCAGGATGACTAAGTGACTATGTCTTAAGCAAAATTAGGTAATCATCACATTTCTACAGGTAACATCATGACATGGCTCTTTGTAGCCTGTATTTTATCTGAAAATGAAATACCCAAAATGGAAGTGAAACAAGAGCCTTAGCTGGCACAGACTGAAACTCTGCCAGGGAGCCCACCAGCAGTCCCACCAGTACAGACAATAGTGGCACAAGCCTTGATTACACACCTTGACAACATTTAGTGGCGTGGGATGGATACATCTAAGCACTGCTCCACTGTCTATGCAAATGCATACATACACACTTCCCCATATAAAGCAGACTGATTTTTACTGAGTACCCCAAGACTTGAAATCAACAGTCCAAAAAACCCTTTCTCTGATTTTAATCATTGTGTTTAAAGCCTGGAAAGAAGGAGCTCTGAGGCAGTAGGATGAGTTAGCCTATCCATTTCTAAAAAGTTAAGTAACAGACAGAACAAGCTTGATAACATCAGGTATGTCTGTCTTCACAACCAGAGCTCTTTCCCTGACATTATTTGCCAAGTCACTGCTTCCAAGATGCATAAGGTTTCATGAAATATTGTAGCATAGAAATACAGTCTCATTCATCAGTCAACAAGATTTAGACTATTAACTTAGGCAATTTTCCTGACAAATGACCATTTTTTACCATTTAACAGGTAATTTAAAATGTTACAAAAATAAGTAAAACCTCATTGTATACTACCATGCCTCCAAGCCAATACCTTTACTCATTTTTTTGCTCATTCTGCCTTTAAACATATTTGCAGATTAATTAAAAAAAAAAATCCATTAACTTACACAAGTGAAACAATCTGTGATGCTGCTCTCAGTTTTAGATCCATGACAGTAAAGTATTTTGCCAGAAAAGGTTTCTTAGAGTCATCCAGGACTCTGACATAAGCTTTAACTGTTTTTCCAATCTCCACCTGAAACACAGGCACATTCAGTCATTTTTCATTTAGACTATTGTTATTTATTACCTAAACGTTTTCATTTTATATTACGCTTTTAGTAGGGTATTAGAGATAAAGCCCTAAGGTTAGATTAGCACTAATTTTAAAGAATAATCCCTGCCAGCAATGGTTAGTGTCAAATTAAATAAATGAATTCAGGTCTTTCAGCTGGCAAGGGCATAATTAAAACATCCAGAAATATCAACACTTAGTTTGCACGAGATGCACCCAAGCTGGCAAGTAAAATGAGCTGGACTTTTTGTGTTCATTTTTAAAACATGACATATGGAAAATGTCCTTGGGGCAAAACCTACTCCTAAAAGAATTGCTCTCACACACTTTAAACAAGAGGAACTGTAAATTAGTGTGTTCAGGTAAATTATGAATTAATATTGCTATGTAGATGCAAAAGCTGAGATTGCTGCCACACAGAACATGAAATAAGAGACATCTGATACTCTAAAAGGCTTATAAACTAAAAGAATGAATTTGGGAGGGAGAAACTGAAACGCAGGAAGATCAAATGGTTTCTCTAAGGTCACACAGCTGCAGTGGAGGGCCCTAACCACTACATCGTATCATCTTGTACCTGCCTCACTCTGGTGTTCACCATCAGGGAGTCAGGGCACTCTGGATCAGCTAATGACACTGGTTTCAGAGCCACTAACCTTGTCAACAACTCGGACATAGAGTTCCTGTATATCAGATACATAAATTTCAGCTTTAGTTGGGGCAGGGAAAGCCAAACACAAGTCATGAATCATCACAGTCACTGATCCTGGAAGCAAAGGCTGCACCTGCAATGCCAAAAGAGAATTCTATTACAGCACTTATTTTCATTTGTCTGTCCTTTCATAGGATAAAATTTATATCACTTTCAGGGCAGATGCTGAAGCTTCCAAGCCTTAGACACAGACATTTCTCCCACCAAAGCAAACGTAAAGCTGTAAAATGTATGTAAAAAGTATCATACTATTGAGCTAGTGCAAACAGCCCCTGGACAGTGATTGAATAAACGTATCTTAATCAAGAAGCAAGCTGCCATCCTGTTATTCTCCGTATGACATCAGGAGGACAAAAAAATCCCACAACAGATTATTCAGAACAATGAAACTACTCTTACAATGTGAAAAATTATTAGGAATAAAATAAGCCAAGGACAGCAACAATGCTTATAAAGCATTGGTGTTGCTTGCTACAAGATTCATACTTTACAGTTACTGCTTTTAATCTGAATGAATAGCCCAAATCCAGTGGTAGATCTCTCCAAGAGGAAAGCCAAAAAATCAGGTGTTTCTTGGATAAAACTATCTTTTTTTATACAAAGAACATACACATTACACATCTCAGAATACAACTGGAAACAATGAAGAAACAAACCTCTGCTCACAAATACGAGCCCTCAGAACTAGGCACTGATCCCAAAGTTACTTTCTCAAGGCCATGTATCCACACCTTGCTCACATTATCTCTACAGTCCTCTTGCCTGACCTTGTCCCACACCTCAGGGGCGATCCCAACTATCTTCTTCACCATCACTTTGGCCAGAGATAGCTCAGAAGTTTGGTGTCCTAGTCTGTGCTCTCATCTGGCTTATGAACTCTGAAACAAGGGGTGATGGACAGCCAGGGCCCCCAGTTCAAAGGAATTTAAAATAATTCACAGCATTTCTTGGCAGCATGACAGGAGTCAGCAGAAAGAGCAGTGGGAAGAGCTGACATTTTGTTCTTTGAGGGCATCACTCTTTCGCCTCGAAATAGAAAGGAATATAAAGTTTTAATAAATGTCAGCGTTCAGAACAGCAGCACTTCCCAAGTGGGTGGCTAATACAGGTGCTGAGGGAATATATTAACATGCAGCTGTGGAAAGCAGAGGTGATGTGGCCAGGAGGCAGCAGCCAGCACAACCAGGGGGAGGAAGATGTAATGGGAGGACAGTTTGGGCTTGTAGATTCTTTTCTCTGGTCTCTCAGCCCAGAGGGCCAAAAGGTGAAGCAGGGCTACTACAACTTATGAAAAGCACTCCTGTCCCAGCTACCTGTTCTCATCTCCTATTAGGTGTCCAGTGGCTCCCCAGTATACAGTGTATTTCACTGCACCTCTATTCATTCTTCACCTACACTACCACCCACATCCTGAAAAGCAGCTGCATTAAACAGGGTAAGAGGTATGGAATTTATCCTTGGCAGCCTTACCAAAAAAAAATCACTGCTCTAGATAATGTGAATTTAGTTTCTCAGAATAGTTTCCTGTCAGGCCATCCTGTATCAACTGGGTTCCACTGCTACCTGTCATGGCACTATCCTGGCACAGACTAGAATTCACTGATTTTCTACACAGAGCATTCTTCTGGCTTCCACAGAAAGAAAAAATCCATTTGCAACACTGGGATTTAACTCAAGCATAGCATGCAGGACTAATGAACTTTTAAAACATGGGGGTATGGGGTTTTGTTTGGTTGGGTTTTTCAATACTTTTAAAATGTGTTATCAAGTGGAGTTCTCTCTCCTTTAATCTGTCAGGTAGTTAAAATAAATTTCTGTTTAAACTTCACAACGCCTATCTTGCTGGCACTGTTCCACTACTGAAGTTCACTGCTCTATTCTGACATTATCTTGTGTACATCAGGTAAAGCACTGCTAAACCCATCAGGGAGATCTGACTGAGAAACTATATAAGAGTTGACACAGTGCACGATGGACAAAAAAGCTCACCTCTCATTTTTTCCCCGACCTCTGAGCCTAGCTGACTCTGCTGGAAAAATAGTCCCACTTTACACTTTCATCAGCTAGAGAGAACCAAAATGTTTCACCAACAGTTTCCATATGCTCAATAGTGAGCAAAATCCACCCTGATCACCATTATTTCCTAACTTTAACAACATTATTTATTACAAGTTAAACCCATTAATTATAAATTTGTAAAGTCCACTCTTCAAAACAACTTGTGTCACTTCCATTCTTGTTTAATAAAAGCTACAATGCAAAAATACAGTTTTCTTGTTGCTCATTGTAGAATGCATCTCATCCTGGGCCTGGATGAAGCCAAGGGTAACTGTAATTTAGTTACATCTTCTAGTGAAAAGCGCATTCAAAACTTTATAGGGAGATGAGAAATTAACTCTTTAAGAGATATCTAGTTACAAACTGAGGATGAAATGCTGTGATAGCAAAATATCCTGAAGTAGTGCTGGAAGAAGTATGGTAAGGTTTCAGAAGTACTGGCCTACAACAGACATTCCATTATTATGGAAACCAATTAATCTTTGTATAACACTTCTGAATAATTCTGCCACATTGTTTTTCATTTCCTCTTTATGAAATTAGGAACAATTTACTGCAGTATTGTAAATGGTAAAGAAGAACTTGGTCCTGGCTTTTATTTCGTATGTAGTGTACGCACGTATCGCAACTCCAGTGAAAATACTTCCTGTACATAAAGCTCTACCTGAAACTGCTAATGCAAAGATCCCCTGCCTGAAGCTTGACTGCAAGATTCAGCTGTTGCCTCTCTATCCACGGGTACCGGAGAACAACCAATAGCAATGAAACTGCAGAATGAATCACAGATCTCCATAAAGACAGAAAATAGCAAAGTACTTCACTCACCAAAGCGATGCCTTCCGTTTCCTCATGAGCCACTCTTATGACATTTGCAACACTGGTGTTAATGAAGAAATATCCAGAGCCTTCTTTGATAAAAAGTTCTGCCTGCAAAACCAGAGAAGTATCCACAATTAGACTGTGACTTTCTAGTACATTGCTAAACCTGGTATCATTATACATGAGATAGTTTTTTTTATATTTTCTTCTCTCCATTTAGAAAGTTGCAGACTAATTCCTTACCTGTATGTCAGGGTGATTGTAAATGGAGACATCAGTAGGGTTCACTTTTACATCCTCCACTAGTATCAGTTCAATAGCGGCAGACACCGGTAGAAGAGGTTCATACTGAAAGAAAAAAGCCTAACTGTTAGAGCCAACACTAACAAGTCAGAAAACAGTGCAAGTCTCTTGGATATGCAGGGAAGGATGCTTAAAGCATGTGAACAAAGAGCCACTGCTGGAGAACTTTAGGTTAATGGAACGTCCACAAGATTTAGCAATTGGCTGAGCTACCAGCTCTCTTCCACAGCTAAGGTCATTCACAGGACGTGTTGCTGTATTCTGCGTCTCTGACCAAGACAAAGAACATCCCTATATGTTACACATGTAGCAGGATCAGTTAGGATATTAACTCAAAGACACGTTAGAAGTTCAAAGTGATGAAGCATAGAGACCTAACTTCACTTCAAGCTCAGTTTTTTAGGATCCTTCCTAGCAGGCCCTGAGAAGTTCTTCCTTAAACGTAAGTACACAAACACTGGATCAGATGCAACTTTAATCATTCACTCATAACAACATCAGCCTCAAAAGGGAAAATGTTTTTAGAGGAAGTTAGTATAAAGGACCCATTTCACCTAATTAGTACAATTATTTTCTTAAGGTAGAAAGGATGTCGTCTTTCCTTAATGACATAATAGGATGCTCCACTTAAACATGGAACAATAATCAAGACATCTTAACACTTTTATTTTTATTTGCAGTTTTGTCTGTAAGTAAGAAGCCTAAACATGGGCAGGTTTGAGAGCAGAGTACAGCAGCCCATTTCTGATGTGTATGAACACAGACGAATTACCTAATTTAAAGAAGTAGCACATGAGCCTATGTAACTGTAACAGGAGTGGTGGCTAAACTACTCTTCAACTACCAAAAAGGTTCCTCCCAAACTTAAAATACAGAGACCAGAACTCAAGAGAACTCTAGTGCCATTTTACATGTACGTATCCCACAGTGAAAAACAGATTTCCCCGAACTCGAGGCAAAGTTCAGAGAATTCACTCTTCTAATTATCTCTGACCGTAAGAAAGAAAATTGAATATTGGTTTAATAAAGCAGAGCACAGTGAATTATTGCAGAACACTGAGTGTTCTTATTACAACTCAATTTTCTTAAGTCAAAAAAAGATACAGACCAAATATCCGAGGTGGCTGTCCTGGTGCTGGCCAGTAGGTAACTGTGACTCTAATCTGGTAATTTAGATTAAATTATAGTCGAATTCTTCAGCGGAAATCCACCTAATACCTTGCTTCCTAACAAGAACAGACTTGAAACCTCACTGCAAAAAAGAACCAACTGGCAATACAGATCATCTTCCAAAGAAATTAATCATCTGGATGCCAAACCTTGGGCATACTGACAGAAATTTGGCCTATCAGATATGTCAGACGTGTTTCAGCGCCCATGTGTTACCTGCTTTGAATTAAAAGCATTGTAACCTCTAGCTCCATATTTTACTTTTTGTCCGAACTCTTATTTTCTTGGTAAACAGTTCATTTAGTCAAAACCCACTTAAATCTAACTTATCAAAATTAAACAGAATTTCAATTCTGTGAAGCAGGGTATTTTAAGAGTTAGCTCCTGTGCATGTCTGGTTGTTCCGTAGCCTGAAATCTGCCTTTATAATCATCTTAAAAAGCGACACAAACAGAAAACTGCCATCTGTTTACATCTGCCTTCTTTGTTCATCATCACTACTTTTTGCTGCTCTTCTTCCCTAGGTTGAGTATCCACAACTAAAGCATGGAGTGGCTAACGGCTTGTAAAATTAAGCAATGAGGCTCATGGCTGGCACTGTACAGATGAGTAGTTTCTCCCTTCTCTAAGAGCTATGTGAGAATAAAAAGGGAAAAAAAGTATTAGTTAGAGCCCAGGCTGTACATGTGATCTATATGAGGAAATCAGCCAGCTTTTGCTCTGCTCATGCAGAACCTTGCTACCCAGTTTTGCAGTGGAAATAATACATTTGCTTTCTCTAGTGACAGCTGCACAAAGCTCATGGCTGCTTTACTGAAAGACAAGCAGCAGAGATTCACCAATTTATTTAAAAAACCCCAATCCTAAATAGAAACAGAACAGACAGACAATTCTTTGTAATTCCCTTTACCCAGATGGTTAAAAATGAAAAAGAAACTGGATATATTTGATATGGATAGCAGCACATAGTGCAGAGGAAAGCAGTAAAGCCACGAACATTACAAAAACATTGTGGCATGAAGCTGTCTTCAGACTCAGCTAAGGAGTTGCTGTATTTGTACATTGCTATGCACTGAGGAAATAAAAACATGGGAACACGATACATGAAGCATCACAGGGAAATGGCAACAAAAAAAACCCCGAACAGGAGTTCTGAGTACCCGTGTTTTGACTTTAGCTGCCTTGAGATGGGGTTGCTGGTACCCTGTTGCAGTGGCAGAGATGGCTGTTGTTCCAGACTCATGATGAACTAGAACAGTTTGTAGGCCTAGAAACAAACAAACAAACAAATCAGATAAATCTCATTATGGGGAAGAAAGAGATGAAGTGTACACTGATAATCTCTTCTATTATTCTAGAAAGACAAGGATTTTTCTCTCTCAAGACAGGTTCTAGGCACTGGGTTTGGTGGGAGTTTTTTCTTTGATTTTTATTATGCTTTGATTTTTATTATGCTTTGATTTTTAATATGCTTTAAATGCATGTTGAGGAGAAGCTGAAATATGACTGCAGATTGATTAAAGAAACTACTGTAATCCCAGACATTACCAAACAGATGTAATCCTGACCTTCTTCAATTAGTGAAATGCTTATTTAAATTAATTCATACCATGCATTTTCTTTTGACCGCTTCCATCTTCTTTTAGAGTCAGCTCCATCGGCATGTCAGGCTCAATATTAGCTAAGGACATTTTTGTTGACTCCCAGATAATATTAAGAGAACTGAAGTTATCAAATTTACTGCCCTGTTGGTCATAGGCAGCCAAGTCCAATACTGGATTGCGATAATTTGAAACAGGAACCTGAAAAAGAATGATACTTTGAAAAGATGCAAGAGGATTCTTTCAATCATTAAAAAAACAACAAAAAAACGGTGCACCAATTTGCATGAGATTTGTTATAATACTCATTACCTGAGTAATGCTCATTAAAATGAGCCATCAATGCAAAGTCATTAAGCTGTACACTTCAGCTGCAAGGTATTTTTTTAATGTGAGAAAGTGGGGTTGTTTTTAGCCAGTGAATTACTATCAGACAAAAAAAATTCAAACTACACAGCTCAACTATATCAGCTTTGGAATTCAAGCAAATGATTAGAAATACTGCTGTTTGCTGGAAGACATAGCTCAAAACTCTAATGTTCATCTTGTGAACTGCACTAGCGATAGCAGCGTACTGATCGAGCCTGACAGAGCTAGAAAAACAGATGCAACTCTGCAGTGACTTATAGTACACAAAGATCTCCTCATCTTGTTGTTATAGATGTTGAAGTGATTCATCAACTCAAACATTGCACTTCCATAAAACTGGGGTGACTTTTTTACTTGCCTAGTAACATTAACAAAAGAAAACAGGAATTTACACAGCAGAAAGCACGTGATGGCACATCAGGATCTAGAAGCTCCTTATGCTTGATAATTTATACATGTATTGTCCATTATCGTAACTCAGATTTGCAAAGTTGAACAGTACTTCCTGTATATGCTTACCTAGGGCTCTTCAGCATTTGTACCTTTACTCAGAAGACACACTCAGATGTACACATATGTAATAATGGGTGTGCACGAAAATGTGTGTCTCTATACTCAATGAAATAGATTAGAATGAAGTTGAACAGGGGAAAAAAGCACTTTTAGAAACAGGTGCTGGAAACAATTCCCTCTCTATCCCCCCCCTTTTTCTTTTAAATATAAAAAGTATATCTCAAGGCAAATCAGAAAGGTGTCTTCAGACTGACACTTCTCTGAGAAGCCAAAACCCAAAGGCTTTTACATATACTTACATTTTCTGCTAAGTCCCTTTATAAGCCTGTTTGAGCAATCACTGTAGGAAACTCACATTCAGACTGCTCTCTGCAGCAGCAGACAATGACACCAGTGTGGCCTACAACGCTACAGTTACAGCTGCTCTTGCAGCAAGTCAGATGCTGTATTTTGTATGGGGAGGTCCAAACAGTGTTTTGAAGTGATAAGAGCACATTCTTTCCCTGTTGCTCCCCAGGCTTACCACTTGCTTGTTTTGTTGCAGCAAAGGGCAGGAGAGATCAAGCTTAGAACTTCCATAAACAGGAGTCAAAGTGAGTCGGGAAGGGACGGCACAGATGAACTTCACAACAGCAGGTTCAACTGCTGGAAAAGGGTTGGTGATTGTGGGGTTGTTTCCAACTGTCAAGGAAATAACCTGTACAGTTATGAGAACAGGCAAGTGAGAAGAGAGAACAGCACTACTGAGCTCAAGCATATCCTATTTCACACATTTCAGTTACCCAAGATTTGTATTTTTGCTTGTTCATTCTGACATCAGAGTGTATTTATAGCACCATTAAAACACAGGAATATGTAAAAGGAGATGCATATTTCAGGAATACTTCTATACCATTATCACAGTACTCCTCCTGGGAATTTTTCCTCGGTATTCACGTTTATTACTATCAAACTTGAGTCAGGCAACAAATCCTTTGAAAAAGCTAACAGATGGGTGTGTTTTTGGCAGAGTGAGAACAGAACAATATTTGTAGCCACATTAGCGTGTTTAAAAACATCTCATGTTTTATTTTGCAATCTTTTTTTAGCCCTCAACAAAACAAAGTGGATGTAAACACAGAGAAGGCTACCCCAGCAGGCTGAGGTAGCTCTGGTTACCTGTCTTATCTACCCATGCGCTGCCTTATCCACCTCTGCACACAACAGACGACAGACACTGCACACAGTCATAGACAAGAAAAAAACCATGTTCCTTTCTGAATTTGCACTTACAGAAATAGCTACACTTTGTACAGTGCCTGCTGAGGAAATCAGTTACACAATTTGGCAGCCACACCAAAATGGTTAGGCCTTGCAGAATTACAGGAGAAAAACGTTAAATCAAAGCTAAAAGTTTTATTAAGTGGCCAGGGTGAGTAAAGCAGGATAAATCACTTCTGTGTGTTGGAGAAAACAAGACCAGGTGGAAAATGACTACAGCCACAAACATGAGAGCAGTAAATTCATATGGTTGTCATTTGTTTGACTAAACAGAATCACACTGGAAGGTAACTTAGTTAAGAGGAGCAGGGCAGACAGAAGAGTCTGTTTACTGCAGTACCCTTCTGCTGTGATCCTATTTATGTGAACTGAAGCTGCACTTATTAGGATCTGTTTAATACATTCTATGACATAAGGTTTCTGTGCCTTGGCTTTATACTGCAATAAACCCATCATAAACCACTTTATAACATAACATTATGAAATGCTCACTCTAAAACCTGTACCAGCATCACAACGCCTAAACTATGTACTTACCCAAGTTCTTCACTGGCTTATTATAAAAACTACTTGTTATATAAAAGCTAGATGGTATCATAAATCTGTCAGAAGCTTGTTCTCAACTGCCTTAGCTCAGTGTTTGACAAAGGGCAATATAAATACCTTCTGGCACTTACTTGCTCTCCCAGGCTTCTGCAAGACACCCTAACCCAATGCTGGATGTTATTTCGAGACGTAGGAGGTCCAAATAAAGACAGACCAACACTGTTCGCGTCCTCCGCAGTGACATTCCTGAAGAACTTGGAAGGTTCTTGTACCCATGGCCTAGGTCCTCCTTCAAACAACATATCTTTAGAGGAACCCAAAGTCACTAAAGCAACAGATGGAGGATCAATAGTCTGTAATGAGCAACAGTTACAAATTAATTATTCTATGTACTCATAGTTTGATTGTATTTTGCAAAAGTAACTTCCTTCTTAACGGAAAAGAGATCTTTGTTACTTTGATTGAGCTCTGATTTTTCCACACACAGTGGTTTGTAAGCATGGTTATTTAAGAACAGAGCTGTACCAAAATAATTAGCATCACCTACAAAAATTCTGTCCAGTTGGATTATATTCAATGGATCCCACAGATCCAAAGAAAAGTTTTCACTACATTCCAATCACATCTCTTCCATGAAGAGTTCCAGCAAGAGAAAGACCCTGAGTATACTCTGATGAGCACATCAGAGAGAATTCTACTACATTTTTAAAAATAGACAGTACTTTAAGTTAATGAAATAATGTCAAACTTTACTCTCCAAAAATCCTTTCACTCGATGGTTTTCTCTCCAGCGCACTTCTGTGCATGTAATTATTCTTCTACACAAGTTTTACTTCAACACTCTACAACAAATTCTGCATTGATTTGCATTGCTGGGACAGCCTGTGCTATTTATTATCACAGAAATTAACCTGACATTTTAATACACCATAACCATTTGTCACTTGCATTCCACAACATCACATTACTCAGCTGTTTAGTAAGTAAGACAGAGCAGCTAACATAAAGGATGGTTCCGTTCTTTCCATAGGTGCATGGGAAGAGTTGGCATAAACATTCTTTCTTCCTATTTACTCCCTAGTTATATTTGTAATATAAAGGCAAAAACCAATTGGAAAACTCATGAGATTTAATCTCAAGTGTCTGCATGCCCTTTGACTCCTGTTTATCTGTCTCCCAGTTTATATTTTTAAAAATAGATACCTAACTGCTGCCTTTCATCTCTGGGTATCCTAAACATTTCATTTGTCAGAAAGAATGGAAAAGAACATGGAAATTAATGCTCTTCACTTAAAGCAAAAATAAGTTCTTTACTGTGACATCTAAGCAGAGATTTAGTTCTTTTTTTGAAGTGTGCTTTATGTACTCTCCTTGTCACCACGTACACTGCTAAGTACCCTGGAATCATTTCAATTCATAAACTGAAAGCAGTGTTAGAATACCTCAAGGGCCTTTGCTAATAATCAAGAATGATACCATACATATAAAAAAAAATTTGTAATTAGGGACTATGCCTCTCTGCCAATAATAGAAAGTTTAAACACCCTGCTCGGAATGTTTCAGTATCTTCAAATAGTTGTACCTAGCTATTTAAGATCTTTGACAGAAAAACATATTTAAAAAGTAAAATCATCATTTCAGTCATAAATTTGTATGATTTGCACAAACTTTGATCCAGATTTTGGAAGGAAAAAAGCTACAGTCAAATGTGTTAGACTTCAGCTTTGTGGATTCAGTGTTAGATCTGTGAAGATGGGTTAAAATAAGCACACTGTTTTGTCTTTCCCTATATTGACCCTGTACTCAGGTTTGCTCTTCCTGCCCAGCAGAGAAATCTTTCTTCCATTTGTAGGGGAAAAGCATACTGTTTCTTTGCTGTATAGGCAAGCCAGCTTTGCCTTCCTACAAAGATCAGTTTATATACTACGAAAGCAGAAATCATAGGCTAGGTCTACTTCCTTTTGCCACTATGGACACAGAATTGTGAGTGCTTCCTTACTGCCTTGTGACGTTAACTGGTAAACCATTAAAATGGACAGTCAAGAAACAAATTATTTGAGTCTCATGTAATTTTCAAGCCATCTAGAGTTTGCAGCAAAGTTATTTACTAATTCAGGTATTCTGTGCAAAACATGACATGCATCCTCACTCTGATGAGACCTGGCTCCTATTCCTACCCATCCTCAGATGGCAGCAATTGCGACTCTTGCCAAAGGTCTGAAAAAATGAGCACGGATATAAAATTCACTTGGGAAGGTGCAGTAATCTGTTTAGTTTGCTATTGCACTACTCACTCCTCTCCAGTTGGCTTGCAATGACCATATAGGCAAACTCTACTGTATAAATGCTCCACAGACAAAGGGTTAAGACACAATTCCCTAAAACAGCCCATAATATTTTTTGCCTGTGAATCAGCAACGCATCTTTATTTTTTTTTTTTAAACATAGCAAGTTGATATTATGGGTATTTGTCATTTGAAGCAATGGATTGCTTCAGGAACAGCAAAGCCAGACTTACTTTTAGTGGCAGATAAGCAGCAATGGTGATGCTAGCACGGAGGTGGACATGGCCGTGGGTGTAACTAACAACAAGCGTCGTGTATCCTTGGGTTTCAGCTTTCACTCTGACTCCGCTACAGAAACCAGCAGTTGGCTTAAGCCTTCCTGTTAGAAAAAATTAAAGACAGAAATACTCAGGCATGTTAATGCAAGCTCAACACAGCTTTTCTTGACAAAAGTATTTCCACCAGAAGTAGATGGAGATATGTTCTCCAACCAAATGGGTAGAAGTGTTCACTCCCGCCTTTCATCTCAAACCCAATGCCTAGCGAAGTATCCGTGTCTCACGCAGGACATGAGTCTGTACTGTGGTACAAATGGAATTTCTATCTCTTACTAAAATATTTTCATCTTGCTGTTCTAAAATTAAACTGGCTTGTAATTAAGCACAAACAAGTCACACTGCTTAGACAAGCTTTCCTATCCAGAACAACGAACTGCAGGCCACCTGCATTTCTCCACCTGAAGGCAAGGTATGTTTTTCTGAAGTTTCTCTGTGTGCTTAAAGGACATTTTGAGGTTTGGGAGGGGTCTATTTTTTATTTTTTTGAAACTAACAGTACAACAGCGAACTCCATAGCGACATTTAAAATAGTTGCTTCTTCTGCAAACAGATGGTACAATGCAGACTGGTTTTACTGGCTCAGCAACACAGGAAAAAGCTTCTATACAAGAGACACTTGGAAAAAAATAATTGTACAGTTGAATAATGCACTGACACAGGAAAAAGCATGGTGCTCAGTGTCCATTAGCCCAGCGACATTAATGGCAGTCTTTGCAAATAAAAACACATACTCCATACTCTTATTATAAACCTGACAAAAGCCATTTCTTAAACCAGTGAACTTAATGACAGAACTCTGGCAAAATTTAAAGAGCTGATTGTCTAAGGTGCTTGTGACCAAACAATGAGCAGTGTCTCTAGAGAAATTAAAGTACTGATGGACAATATGGGCAATAGGATTATTAATCTTAGTGTTCTTGTAAGTCTTCCAATACTACCTCAAAACAATATACATAGACCCCTCCTATGAGAAAAGCCATCAGCTTAGTTACAGAGCATGTTAATCAGAGCACTTAATCAGTAGAAAGACATGGAAACTTCACATGATCCAATAACATAATTGCCAAAACACTTTCAGAGTCCCTCAAAACGTCAAAAATATCAAAGGGAAGATCTGCATAAAAAAGTAAATAGATCCTCAAAATAAAAGTACTCTGATGCCCACCTCTGAAGTTAAGCACCTCTTTGAGAATACAATACACAGCAATTGAAACAGTGGTTTAAAGGAGGTGTGTGTCTTAGTGCCACCTTAATTTAACTTTCAAAACAGGGAGGTGGTAAAATCACCTTCAAGTGGCTTGAACACACCACGGTTTTCTACTTCCACAACTAGATCAAAGTGGGAGCAGTCGCTCAGTGGGACCGTCTCGCCTGTTTCGACATTTGTCAGGCCATTGATCCTCAGAGGCAGCTCCAAAATTTGGCCAACACGGGCTTCAACCTGACATGGTGCAAACTCCATCCCACTAGGTTCAGTTACATATACCTAAAGGAGGAAAGAAACACAGGACAGATGGTGTGAACACAACTCCACAACACAGTACCAGGAACGAAAGACACAGATCTGATGCTGTTAGCAAGGCTCCCCAGGCTCCACCACTCACAGCAGCATGTATGTAGAAGCTGAGGGAATCAATGACCCAAGTATTTCCCCTGTGGCTTTCCCACACACACACACTTTCTTGCATTTCTGTTGGCAAAACATTTTTAAAGGTGTCCAGGGCTCAACATCTCCACACCGTAAATGTCAGAAATCTAGAATAAACAAACAAATATCTACTAATCTAATAACCTTCTTCTTCAACATATACTCTTTATGTGAGAGATACTTACGAAATCAAAAGGATTACTTTCAAAAATAAGACCAGCAGAAATAAGTCTTTCCACGTTATTGTAGCTGGTATGTTGAAGGAGAAGCTTTAACTGTATTATGTGTTCCTCCAATTTGCTACATTTTCCATTAATGTTGAAGAACCACCAGGACTGACTGCATATTTTATAACAATCACCATGATTGAAGTTTTTCATTTGCAATATCTTAACTCGCTAACCATCTGCAAATGGCTTCAGGATGGAATATTGAACCATATGGTAGAGAGTTAAAACTGCAATCCTTGTGGAACATAGCTAACTATTACTGAGACTTGCTCACTTGAGGTCACTAAATAGAACTCTATAGTTACTGTAAGAAGAATGCAATTCCTAACAGAAATGCATTCAAAAATAATCTTTTCAGGTTGTGCAACATGCTGCTCTGAAAGCTAACATGGAGAGAAGCACTTTGTCTTCAGGCTTTAACTTATGTTTGAGGATAAGTCATCGTAACTGAAAATTTTCTTTCCTCTATCTCCTGCTGGTAACTGTCGCATTGCTAAAAAGTAGCACCCAGGCTTGCCCAGAGAATCCTGTCAAAGCAACTCTGTAAGCTAAATGAAAATTTCAGTAGAATCTGTGTCACTATTTTAATCATTTAAGTTGTTATTTTAAGCATGAAGTTTAGCATCTCTCTCAAATTCACTCTGGAAAATCGAAGCCAATTGTCCCCTCAAAAACCCAGCGTCAGTAGATGCAGCTGTTCCAAGTAAAGCTTGGTTAGAAAGTTCTTTCCCAAAACAAGCATACAAAAATAAACAAAAAACCAAACCAAAACCAAAAGGGCAGAGAAGATTAATACCTGCTTAGACAGCACTGTCTGCATTAGGTGACAGACTTCGCAGTCTTGATCAAACACATTTATAACACTTTTGTCCAAAGGGACTTTGGTGCAACAGAAGCGCAGTACAACTGCAGTAGTGCTGCACATGGGAATGCTTAAAAATTAGGAGGTACATTGTATAGCTAATATACATATATTTGATACAATCAGCTTGTTCCCACTGGTTGCTAAATTACAGCTATGTACCTGGGAAGGAAGGTGCACTGCCCCAGGGCTTGCAAGACATGCTTCCTGCATCCCCCTCTCTCTTCCCTCAGAAACAAAGGCATGACCTTTGTAAACTTTTAGCCAGATGGAAGATGCCACTTATCCAGCTTGAATTTCCTTGCCATCATTTTTTATCAAGGGAAAACACTCACCTATTACCCTGCAGAAGCAGTTCTAATTTTGCTTGTCTGTTGAGATGGCTAGGCCAGTAATAAGTTACCATTTCCTTCTGGCACTCAAAACTGAAAGACTTGCCAAGGAAATTAGGAAGGGGCAAAAAAGCAACTCAATGCAGTGGAAAGAGCTTGAATCCCCAGAAGCACAAACTCTCCACAGGGCAGGCAGCGAAATCTCTTGGCAATATTTTGGAAAGGGGAATGCCTATTGCATTCTCAGCTTCTTCACTGTTTCCTGAAGCTATACTCTAGAGGGATGAAGGAAAAGAGAGTTTTACCTTCATTTCTCCATAATGCAACGGATTCTGAACATCAATTGCCTGAATAACACTGACACCAGTATCACTTCCAGTTGACATTAGTCCTTTCACTGTCACTGTAGCAACTGCCTGGTTAGAATAGGACCAGCTGAAATTTCCACTTCCACCATGAGCCTAGAATAAAGAGAGAAAACCTTTCAAGTATTTTATAAAGTATATGGTTACATGTTTTTAGCTGTCAAGCCTTTGAATATCCTGCATGAAAACGAGGGACACGCTGAGCAATGACAATGCTGTTACTGAGGAAACACAAATAAAATAACACCTCCAAACTTTCAAATAAGCAAGGTCAGGTGGGAGATGAGAAGATTACAACCCTTCATTCATTTTAATTTCAGCTTTCCTAATGCAGATATCCTCTGTACTCACCAGTGCTGCCCACCCAAATCTCTCTCTCCCAGCTGCAAAAGTCTGATGCTTACAACTCCCAATGATTGATAGTGCTTGGAGTCATCAGAGCATTTCACACATGGGCACACCAGAGGCCTGGCACGTGGGATTAGCATACTTCTGAAAACTCCCACTGCTTCGCTGTTGTTGACAGCCAGAGCGCTGATTTTGGGTCTCAGAGCTGCTAACCTGACACTCTGTACCCACTTGCTTCTTTCAATGGGAATTTTTAAGGGATCTAAAGGGGGGAAAAGGTGGGAGGCAGGGAGGGAATGAGGCAAGAGGGGAAAAAAGAAAAAGAATCACTTCCTTCTTGGCATTATTTTTTAATTTTTATGCTGAAAACCAGCACATCTACTGCATCCTTTCAACAAAGGTGCTGCTCCAGCAAATGACCAGTCATGGAATGAGCAATAGGGACATACAGAAGCTGTCTACTCTTGCCACAGGCACTGTGAGGGTCTGAGAAATGTACAGGTTGCATTCCCACAGCGCCTTTCCAAGGAAGGAGTCAGTACCTGCCAAACATACAGGCTCAGGTTCACCATGCAAATTCCCATACAAAACCCAACCTTTTCCAGCTCTTGAAAGGTTGTTTCATGATTAGAAGAGCTTAAGTGAGTGGAATTCTTCTCTTGAAGGGTAAGAGCTAGCTACCTGATACTATGTTTTTTATACCCATGGTATGAACACTTGGCAGCCAGGACAGGGCAATACCTGCTGCGGGTTCATACTTTATAAACAAAGTGAAGGGCCAAAAACCATTTGTCAGCACAGGCAGAGCGTTGTCCACCTAGACACGTAATAGTAGTTACTGAAGAAACAAACATTACAATGCTGTAAAATGTATAGGTTTTACACAGCATTACTGTGAGCTCTAGGAATTGTCTGTGACAAATACTGGGCAGAAAGGCACACCAAGAATAATGCATTTTTAAAGCAAGGGTAAAAAAGTAAAAAAAGGAAGACTTTCACACTCCAAAATACATTTCAAAGTTCCATCAAAGTAAAACAAAGGTGAACATCAGAGCAATTTGTTTGTTTACATTAATTGCTTTTGTTTATTTAACTTTCCCACCATTTCCTCTAACCTGCTTCATAATTAAACTAAAAATGGAAAAGATGATAAACCTTGTCCACACTGTTGAAAATAAACAAATCTAAACTATGCTAATAACTTTAACCAGAAAAAAAAATTTAAAAAATTCAAAAGGACAATTTCCCTTTTTCCTTCCCATAAGCATGTGCACAACATGATTACAGAAAGAGCAGTGGGCTAAGACAAAAGGATAAATGAGTAACTGTGTGACTGTTAGGAGGAGATGCACGGGATGTGGTGAGAAAGGTTTAAAGCATATGAAAGTTCAGAATGTTTTCTAAAGATATTTTCAGTTAAAACAGGGAAATGAGCAGAGAACATGAAATAGAAATACTGAATTCTTAATAATTCTATGGAGTCACATCTCCTTGCCACACAAACCAGATGCAGTACTACATTTTTGCTCTAGCAGTCAGTTTGCAGTGAGGAGAGACAGTATAAACCAGCTTGTATTTGAGCCTAATCATTATCCACGGCCTCTTGGCTGAACTCCACAAACTGTTACCAGTGACGGTGACAGTGATGGCCTCAATACAAAAAAAATAACCTTAACTTCACCAAGGCAGCACTCCACATGGAAGGAAGGGGAGGGGAAAGGATGGAGAGGGGAGAAACATCCTTTCCCCCCGCCCTTTTTCACTTGCAACAGAAGCCATCTTATTAGCACAAATATGAACAAATCTACTAACAAAAAAACCAGACAGCTGACAAAGTAAAACCTAAAAGTCATTCGGATACCATCTGGAAGGAGTTACTTTTGCTATAACCAGAATTTGGCTAGATCCAAAAATCCCCAGCTTATTTTCAGAAAAAGTCTATTCACCAATTTAAAATAGCCTGACTCAAACTATCAAGTCAAAGCAAACACTAATTTACAGGCAGGAACAACAGTCAAGCTGTATGCTACTGTAAGCAACCACTAGTATTGTTGAATGGGCAGACTTGGAAAGAGTTTCAGTAATGCACACTGATTGAAGTGTTGGAGAAAAACAATTGTTGTGTTTTTAATGAGGAAAAAAAAAAAAAAAATCACAGTAATATAAGAATACTGATGCAGATTACTGGAGTAACAGAAAGGCGTGTTCTCCAGTGAGATAATCTGATGATATATTCAGGATAAAGTGAGACAAGAATAGAAAAAAACATATTTACTTTCCTTTACTGGGCTCCAGCACAAGTTATGAGGTACTGAAAATGCATATTTGTATTAAGAATTATTATCACACTCTGCTGGTGTGGTCAGGTATAGCATGAACTAAACCAAAATAATCCCACAGAAGTTAAAAATACAGATGATGGCATTCAATTCAATAGTGTTAACTTCAGATTTACACTGGAGAATGCAATTTTATGCCTGTGAGATCGGTTTGGTTACTTCAAACACCACATGCCCCACTGCCTTTTTCTGTATACTGTGTTCTTGAAGAGACCCAAAACTTGGCACTACTTTGTGCTAAAAGGGAGAGGTAGGAACTGTGCGTGAACCACTTAAGCACAGGATCTAGGTCTCTCTGCACTGGGATAAGAGTCCTGGCAGGGGAAGCACAATGTTCTTTCCTCCAGTTAGACTATACCCTGGACAGTGGAAGGCCAGCTGCTTGCTTCATGAAGTGTATGGAAGGATTAGCATGGGAGCAAAGACAAAGTGTAAGAAACACGAGAAAGGTCCCTGTAGAAGGGCATACCCTAAGTGAAACCGTGGCCTTTCCCTCCCTGTAACTTATTAGAAGCACAAGATGTGTGGTGAATGAAGGATACTGATGTCAAAGGTTGACAGGGAGCTGCTCATTGATCTTGTCATGCCCTCTGTGCAGCCACTTCACACTCCAATTCATACTTGCATCCCCTTACAATAAGTGGCAGCCTCTAGTTATTACAACCAAGCTCTGTACCCAGGATGATTTCTGCAGTTCCAAACCACTCAGTGTGTACATGTGGCGCATGCGTGAGGGACAGAGGAAGTGAAAGACAAGAGGTACAAGTCGCTGGGGTTTTTCTGCTTGGGGGGGGGGGGGGTTGTATGCCTTTTTAAATACACATTAACAACTAACATACAACAAGATTCTTCCACACAGTCTGCGATATCACTGCACCTGAAATAGTCCAAGTCAACTCTGTAAGTGGTTACAGGCCTCTCTGTGCTTGCTTGAGCACTACTTCTGCATTTTAGTACTTCTTTGGCATACCTGTATGGTGTACTGGTAGACTCCTGCTTTTGGCTGCCAAGGAAACGTCAAAATGCTGGGTGAAAGAACTATGGGAACATATATTTCAACATCTTGCTGGTTTCTCACTGGTACTGGTAAGGTATGAACACCTCCATCCTACAAGAAGCAACAGCATAGTATTAGAAATGGCACCACAGGGCTTCGTAGAATTAATGTTTAGTCCTTCTATACAGAAGTTGTTGAAAACATTTTGGAGAGAAAGGAAAGCAGCTATTTAGGGTCACTATTGAACAGTGTTACTTGTGAACAAATAGTCAGCTCATCGCAGCAAAGTGTGCTATTATATTAAAGGAGTAGTATCACTACGTGTGCCCACATTAATTTAAAAAGCAAACAGCAATAAGAAATCTACTCTTTGACTACTCATTGCAATCAAGACCTTGTCTGGAGAAGTAACACCTGCATTTACTCTTTCCCCTTTCCACTCTACAGTAGGTGAAGAAGGAATTCAGCCTACAATATCCATTTCTCAACCCCTTCACAACCTTGCTTTAATTATAATGCCACAACTCTGGCACAACATACTGTTTCTCACTGCAGTTCTGAAGGAAAATTTTAAGAGCTCTCAGTAGACCTCATTTCACTCAGGAGTAACTCTCTGACAGAGAGAATGAACATGGTTTATCCCATACAAGGATCCCACTACATCCCACTGAAGGAACCACTAAAAAGATTTCACAGCAAATGGGTTGAAGTGTTGAATTTTTCCAGGTTTCAAGCAAAAGCAAATCACTTTCACACCACGTGCCCTGGTTAGCCATACATTCAGCAGCCTGCCCAATGAGCATAAAGTTAATGAATATTAATTTGAAGAAATTTGCAGGCTGATACATTTGGCAGATTTTCATTCCAGCATTTAACATCACTTACCAAATGATAGAAAACTTTCCAAATGTAACTGAATGCAGAACAAGACCAGGGTATGACACTGATGGATCCTACCACAATAAACTGCAAAATTCACTCAGAGAATGAGAGAACATTTGCACCAGAACAAGGAAATTATATGTGCCCACATAAGTAGCTGCCATGAAAAAAAAGATAAAAATCAGTGCTGTGCACCACTAGTTTAACAGACAGTTGCCACACACTTGGTAGCAAAATCCCACAGTCTTTATTTAAGGAAATCCTCTGTTGACTTAATTGACAGTTTTCATGATGTAAGGCTTTTAGAATTTGTTTCTTAAGCTGTTTAAACAAAGACAGCTTAGACCCATGTACTTACTAGGTTTCCTTTTACTATGTCACTACTAAGTCACTACTGCACAAGTAAATTATTTTTAGCCCTACCAATAAAGCAGAAGAGGAGCAGAACATACCTGGTCTACTACTGATGTCAGTGCAGCATCAATAATGGTCTGACCCTTCTTTATTGCTTTCACATAATGATATGATCCATTCAGAGATGATTTCAGCACCTCAAAGTATTCTTTGGACAGCTTCGTATTAATTCTGATATTCTAAATAAATATTGCCACAGGTAACTGACATGAATACTGTACAGACAGCTATAAACATTAGCAACAAATAAAAAACCAATAACAGTTGAAAGAAACTTATCTGAAACTGAATAAACTGAAGGTTTTGGTCTTTCAACAAGACTGAATATTTTAGACACCGTATTAACACCACAGAAAATATTTACTTTTTAAAATTATCAGCAACACATAATTTAACATGAAAAGTATAAATATTTATACCAATAAATAATTCATAGTTTACAATAATTTCTTGCAAATATACTGCCCCAACAGCCCATTTCTGAGATCCAGCTGAAACTCAGCTCTCTCAGGAAGCAAGTGCAAATATTCAAACCTTCACATACATTTGATATTCTGAAAAGCAGTAATTTAGGGGTTTTTTCCCTGCTTGCTAATAACTACTTAACTTTTATTTTTTAAGAGCAGTGTATATTTGGTGCCTAGTACCTAGAATTCATCTTCTTTAACTAATAAACAGTTAAGTGTTTTAATGCTAGCTAATATCTAATCTAAGCTTTTCCCACAAGTAACTGAAAGGAAGCAGATAGCTCCTCACAACTATTATAAGCCTATCTTACACCCCATTCTTTATGATGAAAGATTGCCTCTAGGCATGACAATATTATGTGGGTGGGGGGACTGATGTGCTGAAGAACTGTACTAGCACTGCTCTCCAACAGTTGCATTGGTTTGCAACTTCTGGGGAAAGCCTGGGCTATGTGATTCAAGGGCACTGTCCAACTTCTGGGTTTTTCTACAGCACTTACACTCTGATGGGCACTTTCAAATGAACCACCCCGAGTGCTTTATCAAAGGAAACAATATAAAACCCACAAAATCCCCACAAACCAACAAAATAAAGAGGGAAAAAAAAAAGGGCAAGAAACAACATGCTTTGAAATGTCCTAATTCAATGTAAGAAACTGCTCAACCTATTTCAAAGAAAGCCAGGATTTAGGAGACAGACACTGAAGTATATCAACATTTCACTTACATCAGATAAATACACTTTATTGCTTGATTTATCATACACTTCAATTGTAATTTCATAAGTTCTGCCTGTTTCGAGGACCCATCTGTCACCTGGATGAATCGTAAATCCTACAAAACAGGAAATATTGAATAGCACAAATCAATGACCTCGTTACATAATGGATATAAGTGTTTTGTTTCTGGTGCCTGCACTCTGAAGATGCACATTCATTGTTTTAAGCTGCTCAACAGAGATGAAAGAAAGTATTTACTACTAAACCTTTTTCACATTGAGCTATTTTTATGAATAAAAGTAATTTTCTATGAAAAGTAATACAGAAAATATACACACAGAAAAACACCAACACAAAAACAAGGCAAGAAATGATATTAAGCAATCAGGAAAATTGCAGCCAATACCAACCTAAATACCCAGGATTTACAACATAGATAGTGCAGTTTGGTAGTCTGGAAACCCCTTGCATGCGAATACCTGCAGTCTTAGTAAAGGAACAGAAAAGTTTTTTGACAAAGGTCAAATAAATATCAGCTTGTTCGGGGCTCCTTGTGCCTCTTTGGCTATTTAAAGCTAATCATACATGGAAAATAAGCGTTATCCCCACTAGCCTGAAAGACAGCAAGCATATTAGAGAGATCCCACTAGAGAATATAATGCTCTAAATATAAAAATTGAATAAAGCCCCACCATGTTTCCACATTGACTGAGGCGAACAGACATGATTTAATTGAACTTCTGCCAAACTATTTTCTTAGAACATTTCAAGGCATCAAGCAGCTCTGTTGAGACTGAACTCACAGCAGTGCTGCTTTCTATGGTTCTACGGGGTGCTCCTGATTTTCAAGACTACTGGTACAAATGTGAATAGTTTTATCTTTTAGTGCTGCAAAGGGTGAAAAGTTTGTCTCCTGCCATGAAAATCTGGATGGAAAAGCATCACCTAGGAAGGATACTCTTGTGCTCAAGCACGAGGTTAGTTTGTCCCTGCTGCAATGCAGTTACAACAGATGTTGCCTGGTCCAACTTGGCAACCGGCCAAGACGGATCTCCCTCGGGACCAAGCAGGTGGTTCTGTAGCTGCAGTTCGTACTGATCAGACGGCATCGTTAACTCTGCACATAACGAGACAACATACCAAACAATAAAAGCCAAGGTGTCAGTGTTCAGATGCTGCTAATTATTGCTGATTAATTTTTATTGATGCCTAGCACACTCATTAAATCCCTATTTTTAATGCCTAGAAATAGCATTCTGTGATTTAATGTAGAAATAGCATTCTGTGACTATATCACCACACACACACACACAAAATTAGTTTCTCACCTAACTTGCTTTCTTTCAAGCTGCAGTTTCCAACTGTTAAAATCCCACTGTTCAGAACTAATATTCAACTCACTCCCAGCTTCCAAAGTGGTGAAACTGCTTCTACAGGCTACAGACAATTCCTGCCCCTCTGCTCAGTGCTACCTGCTGATGTAGTGAACCTAGTTTACTGGCCCAGTAAACACATCTTACCTAGTTTTTAAAACAAAAACAAAAGAAAAACCCCACATAAACAGCACGGGCTCCTTGGAAGCAATTAGAAACTTCCATACTTTTAAATGGACATAGAGCCAGCTAACCCACACTTGCAGAAGTGGAGCAAATCCATTTGTCAAGAAAACATTTTCTGTTAGACAAATTGCTATTCTAAATCTAATTTAATTAAGAAAAAGTCAGACACAGTTTCTTAGTTGATGAGAAATAAATGTGTATGCCTACATTGATAGTGTTGGATCCTATTGTTAGTTACCCTTTCCCTCATGACTTTGACAAATCTGCAAGATGATACCCTTTATAGACAACATTTTTTGACAGAAAAAAACCTAAACAGACACATCATTATGTGGTTTAGGAAAACAGTATTAAATATTACCATAATAGTTTAAAGACAATTAAAAAATTTGTAGCAATTAAAAATTCACTCTAAATAAAATAAAACCAAAATAAAAAAAGAACAGGACAAACCTGTAATCTTCCCTTGCCTTATCTTCTGAACTCTGTACTGAATTGATGTTCCTACCAGAAGATAAATGTCATATGCTGGATTTAAAAGGATGTTTTCCAAAATAAGCAATCTGACTTCTGCGGGATGCACATGCTATTGATTGAGGGAAAGTTAAAAAACAAACAAAAAACAACCACATTTAAAACAGTTCATTCGTTTGAAACAGACCATGCAGCAATAACTTACAATCTATAAGTGAAAATTATTACTTGGTGTAATTGGCTCTTTATTATCATCTCAGATTTTGTCACAACACAGGAATGCAAAGGACAATGAATGGCAGAGAGACCTGCTCTCTGCATAGTCTGCAAGGCTGAAGAAAAAATTCAAATCTGTATGGACATAATTTTTGTTCAGTAAACTGAAGAATATAGGAAAACTCGAGACAGATGCACAGTGACTATTCAGACATCTAGAGACTTTTTTCCCCTATTGTAAAACATGGCACCTCCATACAACATATCCTTTATAACTTCACTGAGGAATCCCTATCAAACTCATCGGACTATTAAATTAGAAACGCAACAGATAATTGTATAAAATCTATTACAGTTGTTTGAGTGATGTTCACTGAAAATGTGCAGTCTGGAAGCAGTGAAAGGCTTAAAGGAACTATTAAGCAGAAAGCCATAAAAAATTGCAAACAGAACAACATTATTTCAATTGCACTTACAGTATCAGCTCAAAACTAATTCGGAAAAACAAATATTAAAATGGAAAACTTGCTAAGCTATGAGCATTCAAGGGAAAAAAAAAGAAGTCAGACTGATCATGTAGAGTAACTACATTCAGCATAATTACCAAAGGTAGAACAAAAATACAATTCTTAACATGCACTTTTATTCATGCCACGTTACTAGTATTACTGACATTTAGATAACATCTTCATAGCACATTTTTACAGATATGGGTTAGATTGCTTAAAGCAGCACTGCCTTAGACTAACACATTAAATACAACATGTAGTAGCACAAATCTGCAAAACTAGATGAACTTCAGAGCCTCCCCCCCCCCCATTTTACACAAGGATTTTTTTATGGTGTAGTATTCTGTTGATACCAGCCCAATGCCAAGTATTCCTGTAAGCGATAACCCATAATAACTCTCTGTCCTGGTTTCAGCTATGATGGAGTTAATTATTTTTAGCAGTGGATGGAATGCCATGTTTGGGTGTTAGGATGAGAACAGTGCTGATAGCACCCTGATGTTTCTAGTTGTTGCCGGGCAATCAAGGACCTTTCTCAGCTCTGCATACTTCCTTACTAGTGAGAAAGGAGGGGACGCAGCCAGGACAGGTGACCCGAACTGGCCAAAGAGGATATTCCATGCCAGTTACGTCATGCTCAGTATAAAGGGGACTGGGGGGAAGAGGAGGAGACAACGCCAGGACGTGCAGTTTCTTGGGATGGTTGGGTTGTCCGGGACGGGCTCTAAGCTGTGCGGCCTGAGTTGTGTGGTTTGGTGAGAAACTGCATTGTGTATCACCAGTTTCATCTATTTTGTGCTTTAAACTTCTGTTATTGTTATATCTAGTTTTCTGTTATTGTTTAGTAAACTATCCTTATCCCAACCTGCGTGGTTCTGGTTTCTAGGTTGTGGTTTCGTTCCCTCTTTTCTTCCTTCCCTTTTCCCCCCTCCCCCAATTTTCCTTCCCCCTTCCTTTTAAAAGTACAAGCGACTGTGTGGGGTGCGGCCCCCGGCTGGGGCAAAACCACGACACTCTCTCACTTGTGTGCGAATTCTATTAAGAGAAAACCCAACTCTGTTACTAGAGTTAAATGAAAAAACTTCAGTCCCCACAAGTTACAAAGAAAGAGCAAGCATCCCATAACAGCTGGGAAGGCGGCCAGTACTGCAGCTTAACACCCTTGTAGCATTGATATTCTGATCCCATAGCCCTTCCTTGGAGACCAGAATCTAGTGAGGTAGACACTAACGAAGTATTCATATGACAATCATTTCAAGAGCAACAGGAAATAAAGGTATATCAAATATAGCAATCCTTGTCCCATCTTTTTGTGATGGGGAAAAAAAAAAGACCAAATGTGGTCTGGTTGGTTATTTTTAAAAAGAGTTAAAGAGCCAACACCCTATTCAGATTAGTTATATATATTGTATTACTATCAAGAATAATAAAATTATACAGAAGTATTTGAAATGTATTCCTTTGCCACAGGGCCTTTTGTCAGAGTTAGGTGTATAAATTATCTGTTGCATATGCACCATCCTGGGTTAGGTAACTGCATCTAACTCAAAGCCTTCCAGGGTGATCAAGAGCAGCACTATCATCTTTTGTGATATGGGCTATGAGGTCTATCACTAAGACAGAGATGCAGCACTGATATCCACAATGGGAACAGGCAAACTTACAGTACTCCTGTAATACTGGACTACACAGCTTTGTACTAACAACAATAATAATAGAAGAATGCAAGTTTCTTACCTTATAGACACTTTCTTGTATTCTTGCTTTTAATTTAGAAGTCCCTGTTTTCATTCCAGACACCAAAATAGTATCTCCTTGCTTGGCAACTTTTTCCATCTCTGATATATAGGAAGGTGGAATATAAGTGGATTCTAAGAACTTGAGTATACTGAAAGGTGAATCAAAAAGCAAATAGAAAATTGTTAACCAATCTTTGAAAACCCACAGAGGCATACCACGAGCATCTATTTCCTGCTATTTCCATTTTAAAGTAAATTTAAGATGTCTGTCTGGGACCAGATAGCCAAATTTCAGTCATTCTTCAAGATATCCGCAGCTAATTTCTGCGGCTGATAAAATTTGTTTGAAGCTTTTTTGTGGGCTTTCAAGAGATATCAGAAGACCACACATGTTGTCTGTTATGATCCCTTCAATTTTTACAGTAGGTGCAGACTGCAAAAGCTCTCTAGATTATTGTGGAACAACTGATGTGAAAGACCCAAAGCTTATGTTTATAAAAGCAACAGCTTAACAAACCAGAACATAACTTTGACCTACAGGAAGAAGAATGCATTTAATAAAGAACTATGAAAAAAAAAAACCTACAAGCAGAATACTTGGAGTAACTCTTAGAAATTCCAGTGAGATGTGACAAGAAAGAGGAATTTGCCATAAACATGTAAACAACAGGACAGGAGTTGAAAGAAGACCATGTTTTAAAGATTGCCAGCCTCTCTATATGTACGTGACCTGTTTGGCTTTATGTGCATTTTCCAGTAAAATCAGTAAAACTATTGAGAACAGTTAGAATATTAACATATTTATGGCAGTTTAGCTTTTATTTTGGGATGAGATAATTAAAACAGTTTCATGTTATCATAGCCATGCTAACAATATAGCATATTATCAATATAGGTTCTCTAGCAAGTAGTTAGACTGAAGCAAAAATCTCTGTATGGACTAGGTCACGGATCACAAGTCCCAAGAACAATTAACACGCTGTCTGGCTCTCACTGTGGGTAGGGGCCACACACTTATACCTGCAGCTTCCAGTTGTGGGCTTAACAGGACTCCCTCCTGCAGGTAATGATGTGTATTTGTTTCTCTAAGGCTGCAGAATTGGAGTTTGTGTTTACCAAGCAAAAAGGCTTGTTTGCTACCCTCACCCCATCTCCAGTGTATTTGGAATATAGGTTGGAGGATGGAAATTAACTGTTAGCCAGTCTGCTCTCTGAGAGAGATGGTTTCCTCACAGCTAGTCATAAAATCTTAACAATAAAGCTGAGTTCTTTAAAGGAAGATACAGCTTCCGACATTACTTTATGTCCCTACCTACATTTTGCTGGAACCTGATTTCTGAGGTAACCAAAGCCTCTAGTGCATAAGTGTGAATCTATTTCACCTAACAAGCTTACTATATGACAGGGAAATTTTAACCAAAGCTGCACTCAGGAAGCATCTGTAAACTGCACTGTGAGGAAAAAACCCATGTATCGTGTTTGCTGTCTGGTCAAATCCATGTGCATCAGGGAGGCATTTTTTTCTACCAACATTCACATTGAGCAAATCCAAGCTTCACCATTGAGTATGACATGATGAATACTAGCGTAATACTGGGAGGTAACAAGGTCCTGGTGTGCTGACACCAGTTGGAATTAGTGCAAGGATAAACCTCTTAGAGTCAAACTTGAGAAATATGCCATACAAGGTATGGCTGTGTAGCCTTCCATTCGGGTTAGTTTAATAAGGATGGAAACTCAAATTTCCATTTGAAGCCACTGAAGAACAGAACAATGAAGTCATCGGTGTAGAACTACATAGTGCACATGCCTAATCTAATAATAATTAAACAACACAAAAACAGCCACACACAAACCAATCCTAAAAACCCAACACCAAAACAGAGGCCAAAGATGGTCAAGTGATCATAAGAGGGGGAAAAAAATATATTTTTAAAAAAAATCATATGGTCTGGATTCTATTCCAGCCACTGCCACAGATGAGCTTTCTGACTTTTGGGCAAGAACTCCACCTTGACTAAACAGAGGGAACATTTCCTTACTATACAGGAATGCTGAAAAACACTTATAAGTGCTTTGCAGCTCACTAACAAGATCTTTGGAGAGAAGGTTTCACAAAATACAGCACTTTACATTCCAGTAATGTACTCTTGGACTCAGTACAGATGATGAACCAAGCATTATGGCTTATGTATCAAGCAAGTGCTTTCCATTCATGGCTTTTCTGAACAACAATATAGTGGATACCTTCACTGAATATGTTTCATTGAATTATTTCACCTGGCCTCATGAGCTGCCTCTAGCTTACAAACAGCTACTCAGTCTGTTCCAATTTAAAGGTTAGCTACTCTGAAAGCTATTTCAACACTAGAACAAAGTGTTGACTGAAACCTGAAACTTCAAATTCATAAAGCTTCGTTTTGAATTGGAAGAGGGCTTTTTCCTTAGAAAATAAAATTAGCTAAAAATAACAGGTAACAGTCTTACTGATAAATCTTTCTTTTGCACAAGATGTGTCAGGAACATCAACAATTGCACCTGTTTATTTCTAGTTATTGCATCAGAGCTAGCTGGGCTGCTCATTAACATCCATTGTTAAATTAAACAGAGATGAGACTGCTCAGGCTATCAAGTAGGCACATAAGAATAACCACCCTGAAACAACTGACCCATAAGCATTATTTTAGGCATTGGTTTGATAAACTGCCTAGATATTGGAGAAATATTTAGACCCATCAAACTGAATGGGCACAAGACTTCTAAGAACAAATGAAATTAACTTACCGTAAGGCATTGTGGGAATCTGAGAAGCCATCAGCCTCAGTGTCTTTTACTATTGTCCAGTCAAAGACTAACCCTGCCAATGTGCTGAAAGTGTTGCCTATAAATCAAACAATCAGATTAAAACAAAAATAAATAACAAGCATAAACTCTTTCTGGAACACACACTATGACTTTTGCATCTAGGAAATTTCTGTCTTATGCCAAAAAGAAGTACCACCAGTATTTAGTTAAAAAAAAAAAAAAAAAAAAAAAAAAAAATCAGAAACTACCTTGCTTTACTCACTTTGGCAAATTCAAGACATTTCTGTTAACTGGCTTTTCTGCTCACATTTTGAAACACCATATGACACGTCATGTTTTTCACAAAGCCCAGTACACCACTGCAGGTATCCCCACCTATCCTCCACTTTCAGCCCCCAAGAGATCCTTGACACCCACCACTTCCTTTCCCCTTTGACAACAAAAACCTTATCATCTCTTGGATATTGGCAGGATGTCAAAAAACCTGCTAAACTATCTTTCATTTTGAAACACGTGGATCTGAGATACCATTTGGGTAACCTGAGTGCACAGCAGTGTTGAACTGCACACTTGTTTTGCTCCAATTGAAAACAGCGTGCACCATGGCATTATGGAGGAGTTATGCCTGGACACAGCCAGCACTGCAGCAAACTGGTAGCAAAAGCACAAAGTCATCCTTACAGCCCATGAACCACCATTGGGCCTAGTTGTCCTGGCTCCTGCTGAGGTCCCTCACTACGCAGGCGAAGTCAGGTCAAAGACAAACTATCAATCCCCAGACGATGCAGGGTCTCCCTCATTCAAGACAGGATCAGCTATTTCCACATCACAGAGTGCAGCAGCTGTCTCCAGGTTAAACTTGTCAGAGACAGCACCCAGAGAGGCAGACAGGTAATCAGTGCTTGTCATGAACTGTATTTTGTCTTTGTCCTTCCCTGCAGGATCACACAGCTGTCATGGGAGCAGCAAACCAGCTGCCTGGGCCAGCTGCAACCTTAACCTCCCAGGCTCCTCAGATGTCAGTGATCAGCAGGGACTTGTGCTCCTGCTCCACAGCCACAACCAGCCCAGGGCTGCTCCTCTGCTATGCTTCAGCAGAAAAGCAGTTGTCACAGGCAGGGCTGCAGCAAACCCCAGTAAACAAGGAGATCTGTCTTGATGTGCTTTGCTCCATTGCTGGGACAGGAAGCCAGTGTTCCTTGCACACTCATAGCTGAAGAAATACAAACTCACACCTTTAAGTCTCTCTCGTTTAACTCACTTATAGTTAAGTCATAATAAACTAATTTGAGAAGAGTTCAACAGATAAAAGTAAACAATAAATAGCATGACTTTTTCCCCCCCCGCATTCTCTACTTAATTTGGTCAAACATCTTCCTCTCTTGCATTAGTAATCTTTCTAAAGTAGTATTTTGGGATCAAGTTTAAGTTTGGAGTTCCTTGTTAAAAACACGTACAAAAAGGGATCTGCATTAATGGAACTGAGTAAAAAATACAGCTTCTGAAAAAAAATAACTGGAAGAGAGTAAGGAAAGAAACTATTCCTGAAGATACATTGATACTCACAGGATTAGAATCATCACTATTAGTGAATGGTCTGACCCATACCAGATGCAATAACCTGGCAATGTAAGATGTGATACCACCATCAGCCCAGAACAAATCACACTTGGCAATTTGTCCCAGGATACTTAACAACTTGCCATACCAAGGAAAAAGCTACCTTACTGCAACCCTGTCTACACACAACAGCTGCTACAAAGCATCTATTCTATCTCCCTCTCACACAGGCTGCAGTAACAGACCTGACACCCTGTCTGTGTGCAAGTTTTCAGCAAACCTAAGCAGATTCTTCCTCAGTGCTCACTGAGCTGGATGATTATTTTATATTGGTTTCTTCACCTTCTAAATATTAACAATAAGCATTCAGATTTCCCTTATTCGATTTTCTCACCTGTCCTGAACAGTTATGTCCTTCCACTTGCTATTGCTTTGGATTTTTTATTTTTATTTTAGTGTGCCAAGAACGGTGGCTGACAGTCCCATATGTCCAAAAGTCTCCTCCCAAGGATGGATCCCAAGATTATTTGGGCAAAAAGGAACTGATTTTCAAAAGTTTTTGAGTGTATTGTGATCCCCTAAACTTAGATTGGAAAGTTTAGTCCTATGGTTTCTAACTAAAACCTTGTTTCAGTCACACAGATTAAATGTTCTTTGTGAGTTTGAACCACTGCTCCTGTTCAGACACTAATTTGGGTGGCTTCCAGGGCAAATTTGTCCATTCAGTTTGCTTGAAAGTTTGCAGAAACACTAAGCCAAGAATCCAGTATTATGCATAGTATAAGAAAATTAACTTACTTTTCATTAACAATATACTGACATAGACAATCTGGCATTCATGGTTTACAAACAAACAAATATAGGATGGGCTCCTTAAGCACCCAAAACAACTAATTCAGCCTTTTATAGCTACTTCACATACCATTTCCTTTCAGTCCAGTAGTTTTCCTAAAAATCACTTGGCTTGTGTGTTGACATGTGCATAAAAATCAATTGTCAAAACCAAAGCATGAAATTCTTACCAGCATCATGGTTCTTGTTCTGACACTAAGCACAGTGTGAAAAGCAGCAGCTTTCAGCTCCTATTAAATGATCAGGCATTCGGTCCAAACGCACTGACCTCCCAAAAGTGAGTTTCTATAATTAAGGGGTATTAATCCAAGCAATAGGTGGTTGGTCTTCAACATCATATCCGACCACCCTGTTGGATGCTTGATTAGACTCACAAAAAAATGTCCTTGTGCAAAATTCTTTAGACTATCTCAGGTCAAAATTAAATGCTGGGGCATTGTAAGTGTTGGGGCTTTTTCCATTACATTCTTATGCCTCACCCAGAGGCAAAATTGCTAAGAGCTGACAACTTTATTTTAATTATTTTAAATTCTGATTTTTAAAAATGTGTTTAACACCAGAGTTAAGTTTCCTGGGAAAAAGTCAGGAAAATGGCAAGCAAGAGCTGCTGGAAATCAAGCAGTACTTGATTTTCCTACTCAGATGGTATTATTTTACACTTAGACAACATAAACAACACAATAGGTTACTGAGCATATCCAGAGAACTCACTGTAAATTACTCAGCTTGGCTTATAACATTCACTTGTGTGGCAAATAAAATCAGTCCACTTATCAGACATTAAGAGTTTCAATATGTATTTTATCTCCTATTAATACATCTCCTACCTTCGGAATCCAAAGCCTGGATTTTTAGCTCCAGTGGTGAATCTTCAAGATAGAGTTCTCTTGTTGTGGACACAATTTGGATGTTGTGAATTATATCAACTATAGCATCACAGCGAAGCACTTGTCCAGTCACTTGAAGAGACATAAGGAAGAGCACATGAAATCAGCACCACTGGAAAGTTCACCAACGAGACAAAATGAACCTCAAATTTAGCCAAAGACACAAGACACTGACACAGAAGGAACTAAAACTAGGTCATGACCTTGACTAAGAAACTCTTGGTCAAACGGTGATTGTGGCTAAGCAAGCAAGAAAAGCCCTTCCCTTCCTCACCAAACTCTAGAATAAGTCTTAAAAACACTGTGTTTTCCACCTACGTTAAGAGTTACAGATGTGTTCTCTCTGAGTACATATTAGGACTTTCTATACTGCAACTGTCAGGCATGGCTCACATCCTAGAGAACTATAGTGACTTTTACCCACAAACCAACCCCAACATACTTCATTTAGTGACTGCAAAACATTTCACTGACCATCAGATTTTGCCTATCTATCGTTATAAAAAATAACCAGACTGTAACATACCCAAAGGCAATTTCCAGCTTTCTAAATGTAAAACATCTGAATTCGCACTATATAAAAAGTATGTACTGAAAATTATTTTCAACTACTCCATCCCCTTTTCATAAGAATTATGCAACTTCCTGGATATATCCATTAATACCATTAACACATTTTTGAGGGCTTTAACAAACAGAAATTTAAACCACGTCCACGGAAAGTCTAAAAGGACTATGCATATGAATGGTTATTTTTTGGTTTGTGCATTTTAAAAATCTCTACTTTGTTTCTGGAGGATGCCAGGACGGCCATAACGAAGTAGTGGTGGGCTCACAGAGATTGAAACTTACTTATATCTTCAGCAAAGATGATACTTGTCAGACGTGTGGGCTGTGAGGACCGTGCTTGGACAACAGCTTTCTGCGAACACTGGCGCTCATCCTGATCAGCTGGCTCTATGCTTGCAACCTCTGGCCTGGTGGAGGACCTACAAGATTATATGGTTATGTTAGCACGATCTAATTTCTGCTAGACAGAAGTCAAAGGCTGGTTTAAAAGCTGCAAACACAGCTTACATGAGATACGCTATGTAGTCAGGACCCAGCTTTGGTAAGAGCTGGACTGCAACAGGTTCTTGTGGGCTTCAGCAAAGAGGCCTGTGGGCTGAGAGAAAGAAGAAAGCACGGAGCAGAGGCCCAGGCAGATGAACGCAGCATTCCCTCTACTGTAGCAAGTGTGCTGCTGAATGCAATTCAGTTAGTTCAGAGCTATACCCAGCTGCAAAGCCTTTGGCCTAATACCTTAGAGTCACAGAACAACCAAAACCACATACAGAACACTGAAGTAGAAGGTACAATAGTTTTAGGTAAAGCTCCAATTGTAATTATTTTGAAAATGGAAAGCTCTGAAAAAATGGGAAGTTTGCCCTCATAACAGAATATCACAATTATGGATGTTTGCTACAGCAGAGGCTCCAAACAAGAGAGACACAACATTTTTTAATCCAGAAATTTAAAAAAAAAGAAAGAAAATAAAGGGGAAAAAAAAAGAGACGTTTTTATTCTGCTTAGCTGTAGTATGTAATACTGTAAAACATACAAAGTTGTATGATCTTCTTTGGTGAAATGTAAGCCTACACGGAATTTTAATTTTGACCTGAAACTGATGCTTGTTGCTTCCTGCTCTGACTCTGCTCCAGCAACAAGCTTGTTGTAAGCTCACCATGGACATGGAGCACAGTTCTCACTTCCTGTGTGCCAAAAATGTCACACTGAGAAAAACGTTTAAAAGATATTAAAAAACCAAGCTTCTTGTAATTAAATTTGAGATAGTAGAAACATAATTCTGAGGCCTGAATGTAGGTAGAGTGCTCAAAGCAATTAAAAAATTTAAGCAGGCCATTCCTCTTGCAAATAGCTAACAAATATCGCCTCTCCAAACTGGGATGACTAAACCATTTTGGAGAACTGGGTCACTGCTGCTCTGCACAACTCCTCACTCACGCTACACCTGGGGGAGTAACTGCAGAGTAAGCAGAAAAGCAGCCTGCTTTGGACTTCAGCTCAGAGCCCAGCACCCTGCTTAAGCTGCTAATGAATTAAGTGCCTGAAACAGCCATGTCTGTTTGCTCAAAGATCCTGAGTCAAAGCTCCTTCACAAGGGTTCTTTGAAGGATTAAAACAATGAAAGAAAGCACTGATGACAGGAATTGCTTCCCCCAGATAAGGACAGCTGCTCTGATGAAACCACTGCATTATCAATGCAATCTCAACCAGGTACTAGATCCTCACCTGGTCAAGATGGCAAAATCAGATGGATTTAGTTCAAACACGATTACCTGTGATCTATGGGAAACCCTCCTAACTCAGCAAGGAGCTGGAGGGGACAAATACCAAGCAGCGATACCACACATGCCCTTCATATCAGAGGTAGGTTTTACTACTGGCAGAACCAACCAAACCAAACAGTGATGAACAACATTTCTTGTTAATTAAATTGTATCCATTTCAACAAAGAACACATCACAATATTGTCAGCTATCTTGCAGTTAATGGTTGCAGTCCAGCTGAGCACAAACCAATCTGGTTGTAATCACTGGAATAAAATTGCAAATCATTTTCAACCTTAAGCAACAAAATACACAAATCCGAAGACAAATCAAACTGCAAGACTGCCTTGGTTTGAAGAACTCTGTAAGACAGTGACAACTGCATTTCTCCCAGAAGCTTCACATGAAACAAAAATAGGTTTGTGTCAGCTCTCCGGTTCCCCACATACGGGTCTGGATTTTATTATACTACACTGTCCAAATAAGGAGGCCCCAAAAGTTTGTAATCCAAGGGCACAAACCCATACTCAGAACAGTATTAATTGCACACGCTAGTGGCAGCATACAGATTCATTAGACACTGCATGGCAGTATAAAATTTGTCTTCAACAAAATTCATTAATTTAATGAATTTTTAATTTATAACAAGACCGTGCTCCCAACAATCTCTTGCTTACCTGAAAACTAGTTTTAAAGGATTTGGAAACAACAGTAGCAACTGCTAACCCGGAAAATTCAAATTACATTACCTGATCAAGGAGAAAAACAACCCACAGCAGTGTGTCATGGCCAATTTAAACACCAGTTAGCAGCTAAAACCTGAACACTGTTATATTCTAGATACCTGAGCAATGTACACAAACATGAGCATATGTTTTTATACTAGGATTTACACTGTTTCTAAATAATGTGATTTCTCTCCTACATTAGTAGTACATTTAGCTTTGCTTATATAGCTATTAAGAGTGAACAATTAGTAGTTATACTGTAGCTTCTTAGGTAACTATGAAGCCGTTTCCCAACACTTAGCAAGTCTTTAAACAAGGTTAGTATTCACAACTAGTAAGGCTTTTTCTGTACCTGGCTGGCATGCTTTTAAAGCTGAGCACGGGACCTGACTTATGCATGCAAAAATTTGAAGAAAAGCATTATATGTATGGAACTGACTTGAACTTTTATTATTTAGCTCTTTACACTGCTTAATATTCTCTGTCATTAGATTTTTTTTCATTAATTTGAGGGGTTTGTGTTCTTACAGTCTGCAATTGATTGTGTTTACAACACAACAGGGGTTTCACTGTGTTTTGTATTTGTTCTCTTAATATGTGGCAATATATAGTAATACATAACCACTACAGCTTGCATTAATAGCAGCGTTGTAAAACTAAATCTAATTACAGGGTATTTTTCAGACTATGAAAAGGAGGGAACAAAGAAAAAGTAAAAGTTTGCATTAATTTTTAGCTGTAAATTTGCAAACACTTCAAAATTATAAGGGAACACTGAAGCTTTTACAGCTGAATGCCAGTTAACTCTTAGTTGTCACCGGAGTACGAAACCTGAGATTAGATACTATTTGGCCTCTGACAGCAGTTTAAAATAGGAGGTAGAATATCAGCTGAAATTCTTACTTTTTAAAAATACCAATACAGTTTTCTGTTTTATTACCAATAGGATGTCTGCTATTTTAGGCAATTACCTGAACTCGGCAGGCAGAGTATGGCTTTTCTTAGGCTTGGTTTACTATTGATTTATATTTAAAACAATCTGCACAACTTATTTTTTGTTCTGTAATACAGGAAAGATTTGATGACCACTTGATATCATTTGGCAGCATCAAAAGCACGTTCTGTTTACTGATACATCCAATTCAGGGTCAGCCACAGAAAGGATAAGGAACCAAGCAAACCGGCTCTTACAGTGGCATTACTCTGCTGTAACGCTCGCAGGGATCACTGCCATGTCCTAGATGGACAAGAAAAAGAAACTTTTGCTTTAAAATGACACCAAAGACTGCAATTTATATCATCTTCCAATTACAGCAGGTCTTCGGCAGCACGTCAGTGTGCAATATTGAGAGCTGGGCTTGTCAGAGGTCAAAATTAGATTCTAAGCAGCAAGCAATGGGAAGCATTTCTGGCACTAGCTCTCAACCCCATACCAGCGTCTGTAAGAAAAGAGCAAGGCAGGGGAGGAAGCACAAGGAAGAAAATTGAGGAGCTGAGGAAAAGCTAATAAAAGTCTCAAATATTTCTTTCCTACAGAATAAAATCCTACTGGCAGATGAATTAATGACACTTGCAACACAGACCACCAGTCCTCTTGCTGATTTCCATTTCACTTGTGATTTTCACACCCTACACGTGTCATGTCCCCCTGCCTCCCCAAAATGTGTGCCAAGATTATCTCTACAGATCTACCCAAACCTATACCTGCATTTTAAAATCAATTGTTCTGTAGTATCACATGTGAATATTTCAAGGATTATACTTACTTAATTTATCAGCTGGTTTAAAGAGCAGGCAAATATTATCCTTTCCCTCAGTCTAGCAATGCTCTGTGGATTCTTACCACTTCAGCATTTCGTATTGTTCTGACAGCTCTTCAGACTAAACTCACCTGGCTAAATTAGAAGTCCACGTTTGCAAAGATGCACTATGGCTTGTGGTTGAGCTAATCTTTTCAAATTTTTATCACCCATCTGGCCAGAGACATAGTCAGAGGGAAACTGGATGGTAAAAACGTTCAAGAGTTTGGTGAGACTGGATTGACCAATACATCAGGCACCTCATTTCTAGTCACTCTTAGGACTAGCTTTGTTGACACGCAAAAACGAAGAGAGACACAAGAGTCAGAGCAGCATCCAAGGCAACTGTAGTTGTATGATAAAAAATTGATTCCCAGAGAACCAAGGATATGGGAACTGAACCCATTCCAAAGAAAACACAGAGGGAGCCTGGCAGAGTTCCCTCAACTCTCAAGGATTTTTAACAACACAGTGGCAGATTATCTCTCTATTGTTCATTCAGTCCTCTCCTAGGATGCTGCTTATTTTACTGGGAAAACAAAAATCAGCAAAAAGACCTCCACCCATTTCTGCTTTAAAATCCAATGGAAATATTGTGCACCAAAGGATGAGCCAAGGATGAAGCTTTTGCTTATGGGATTTTACAATAGCGATCAGCTGGCATGCCCATTAGCTTCAAAGGAAGCAGAGTTAAGCCAGCAATGACTGTTTTCAAAATCCAGCCCGGATACCCAACTGTAACTTTGATATTTTGTCAAATCAACTGGTAGCCAAAAGCACTTCTTCATCCTTCCACCAGACATCTTCCAACTAAGAGAATAACATAAATAAAGGTTGGTCTACATGAGTTGTTCTGAAATTATCTTAGCCTGATTTCTAATTAGAAATTAAAACTAAAAAAATCGCAGCTGACTTACAAAACTCGTACAAATGTCATATTGCATTATTTCAAACTAGCCACTCCTTCAAACCCTCTCTTGTGTAGACACTCTTAAAGCTTCAGTTACTGTTACCACAGCGAAAGAGAACAAAATCTTAAAACATCTCATGGGTGTTCAGAAACAAAAGCTGCCTAAGATCAACAGCCATCCCTACTCTTTCTGTCCTCCTTACCAGGCAGGTTGTGCTCAGACGCAGGAAGTTCTTTCAACAGTAAAATCACAAATCAGCTAAGAGAAAAAAAACAAATATGTTTTTTCTGTCTCTTCATCTCTGTCAGGATGTCTGTGCTGCAGACCCACTGCTCTGGCTTTGAGCCAAACATACTCAGGTAACGCAGACCTGTGCCATAGCAGGACAGGCCATCTCATTTTACCAACAAGGATACCTGAGCCCAACTCTGAGCTCTTTCTGGTACCTCTGAGAGCCTGAAGCCATGCTATGACAGCGCCATGCTATGACAGCGCCATGCTATGACAGCACTCGCAGCAGTGCAGCCAGCCTACCGGCAGTCAGCAACATAAGCTCCTCCCAGAGACACCAACGTTTTGCTGCCTGCTATAATGGCCTTATCAGTGGAAATGCAGAGCAGGTGAGAACCAAAGAAAGGGGTAAGGATAGCAGAGGATAGCAATTATTATTTAAGGTGTAAATTTCCATATTATGAAATTATCAGTATCCCACAGAAGACACTTTTCAGCGTGAGTCAAGGACAGAGTTTTTTAGACTTGTGGTAAAAAAGGTAATCCAGGAAACAACACCACAATCCCTAGATTATCAGAGGTGAGACCGTCAGCTTTACAGCACAGTAACAGACCTCCATCAGCAACCCTCTAATAGAGATTTTTCCAACATATAAGCCACCACACACATCCGGAGTGATAAGACCAATTTACAACCCAGTATCAGAAATAAGACAAGATAAGAATCTAGAAAGTGAGCTTCCCTGGCCAACTACAAGAGCAGCACTGTATGTAGGTTTTGGGTTCTCTGGAAGTACCTGTGCATTAGGCAGCTCAAACACCACTCGATCTCTCACTCCAGCACTCTGCCACCTGCTTCTCTCACAAGGGCAATTAGCGTTATGTAACCTCATCAGCAAGGGCTTCAGTAGCACACACAAAGCCTTTTATTTAATGTGGCGATGAATTCCCGGTCATTACATTTGCAAGGAACAACACCTTACAGGGCCATTGTCACCTCTGAATGGTTTCCCATAGCTGTAACCTAACTAAACCCCCAAGCAAAAGCCCTAACTTCAAGGGCCCATGCTTCAAATTCTGTCGGTTGCATTTCTCAACCTTTCTACCAGCTCTCACCATGTACCTCAATTCTACAAGATATGAAGTAACAATGTTACAGACATGTAAGCATATTTATACACTACAGATAATTACTGCTATAAATACCCTGCCAGGCTGTATACCTTTGGTGATTTTTTATCGTTATTTTGTGCATCCTTCCCCACCCAATTGTTATTATGGTAAAGCAGATTGCAAGGTAAGAATTCTGCTTCTGAATGCTTTCATTCTTCCAGGTGTAATTTCTGGATTAAGGTAATTAAAAGATAAATACAGAAGTAATTTAAATGCTAAATATATCTGCACAGACTGTGTTTTATCCCAGAAGATAGTACCATGTACAATATTTACAGATGGGAACACTGTATGCTTTGAAAACAAAGCTTATACCAAAAAATACTTCTAATTGAAAAGGCAACCCAAACTCCAGAAGGCATGAGCATCTTGAAAATCAGAAAATACTTGAAAGCCATGCTTGTAACTTTATCCTTGCTCCCAATCTGCTGGGATGATGATAAAATTTGAACTTATCCCTTTGACTCACTGCAATTCTCAGACACTGCTACAATCATTTTGAAATCTCCTACTTCCAGAGGTAAACTGGAAGCCCCAAAAGGAAACTGGAAAAGAAATAAGGTCACAATATGCCATAGACTGATTTTTCAAGAAATTGGACACTCAGGTATGAATTCCAAATGTGAGATGAGTAATGGAGTCCTTCAAATACTCAAAGGCTGTCTTTAGAAGACAAATGCTGCTGTAAAACAAGAACAGCTTTCATATGCTACCTCTAACCTTGCAATCACCTACATTAGATGTGTGTCTGGAGAGGGGACTGAAAGGGCCCAAATCTTATTATTTCCATTCCAAATCCCTGCTTTTGTGCATGCAAACCCACCCATCATTTTATAAATCCTGGATGAGGAATAGCCACTGCTTCTGTAGTCATTACATTTGGTACTTCCTAACTTCTTCAGTTTAACGGCCTCCTTACCTGTCAAAACTGTCAGTAACGGATTTTACTGGAAGTACAGCAAACTTGTCAGGAAGCCACTGTGGAGTTGCCTGCCCCTCCTAAGTACCCCTCTTTCTAATCCCCTACAGTTCAAGGCCTGCAGGGGCAAGGATGTAGAGGGAAAGAGAGCCACAGATGCAGTCTAGCAAACATGCTCTGAGCACCGTTATGAGCATTACTGCTTCTGCTCAGTCACACACACACACACACACACACACAGAGAGCTACTGCTTCCTTCTGATGGTTTTGTAAGCACATGCGGAGTTTTACCACCCACATCCTGCCAGCCCCTGCAAAGCAGAAGTGAGTACATACAAATTTACAACCCTGGCACAGAAAACAATGATACACTCTATATGAACCCTTAATTCTCAAATAAAATTAATCTCTGAAGGGCAGACAGGGGGAGAGGATGGAAAAGCATGTTGAAGCCTGTCTGGATGAGGGATACAACCCATTGCTGGCAACTGGCACAAACATAACATGGTCCAAAGTGCCTACAAATAACCCTCACTGGAGATATATGCAAACCAAATCTCGTATTTTCCCAGAGTACAATCTTTTAGATTTTAATATATAGATCTCAGTGATATTTACAAAGGGGTACGTATTTCTGACAGTTAGATAGCACCTGCTACATGCAGGAATGGCTGTAGCCAGCCCAGCACCACCTAGCAGTTTGCTGGCAAAATAGGAAAAACCTGTAGTCTACACCTCCTGGATTTTACTCCTACTTCAGTGAGTTTGGTTTTTACCTTCATAGAATATGCTTCACCACACAAACTGAATCTTTTTAAATACTCAGCTGCATTTAAAGATTAGAGTAAGGAAAAAGAACAGCACATATTTGCAAGAATTTCACTATAAGTGTCCACATAAAAATTAAATTGCACAACCACATACAGCTCGTCTAGTAACTTCCTTTCAGTCAGCTCTAGAGAAACTCTGATTACTGCTCTTGTGCACAAATACCCTCAAACATGTAACTTGTCACAGATCAAAGGCTTAATAACCAGCCCAGGGATGAGAAACATTGGTGCACCAGGTAAATGAAACTGCTACATGGATCCATCTGGCACATGGAGGGATCATCCTAAATACAACCTGACTACTACTTTTTTTTTTTCAGGTAAGCACCTCCTGCTTATTACTGACCCAAAGGAAGGACGAGAAGTTGGTAACACTTGTCTAATACAAAAACTGCAACACAGTTTCTGAATCTGCACACACCATGGTATTTGCATTTAGCCCCCAGTGCTCAACACCACCCAGACCTGCCTCCTGAGAGCCCAGCCGCAGCCCTTGCCTTGCGCCAGGCTCGATGGGGGCTGCCAGACAGAATAGATCTCTGTTTCTTTTAGAGGCCTTGGTGCTGAGACAAGGGAAAGGCACAATTTTTTAAAACATAACTTCCCCAAGCCATGCACTCAAGGTGCTGCCTACACTTCAGAGCAGCACCAAGGGGCTCTCAGCTATGTGCTGCCACACAAACCCCTTCATCTCAATGCCCATGCCCCAAACTCAAAGCCATCACTCCTTCTTTACTGACTCCAGCGAGGGAACAGCTATTTCTACACCAGCAACATAAGCGCTTGGTGCCATCCCCACACATATGGGGTTGTGGGACAAGCATGTGCGGGGTGGCACTGTGGGTGTGCGGGGTGGCCGGTGAGCATGTTGAAGTATGTCTAGAACCTGTGGGAACAGGCATAGAGTACGTGGGGGGCAAGCGTGGGGTACAGAGGGCAGCAGGGTGGGCACACACGGGGCATGAGGCACATGCGGGACACCCAGCCATGGCGGGAAACTTCCCCACAGCAGAGTCCTTCCGTATGGACCTTTTCAGCCCAGCCTCCAGCCAGAGCCCCTCTCCAGTGCGTTTAACGGAAAAACAAACAAACAAAAAACCAAACCAAAAGCCCCAAACCAGCAATGGTTTGTAAAGCACAGCCTTTCCCCTCAGGGATCATCTCAAATTTTGCCCCCACACTGCTGGGCCACTCCACTAAACACCCAAAGTAACGTGAAGCCGGCGAGGGGAGGCCTGGCGCTACCGGCTCCTCGTGGAAACGGCCCCTGGGGCGAGGGCAGTGGCCGGGCCACGCCGGGTCGCGTTTTCCCGCCGCGGGCTGAGAAAACGCCGCAGGTGCATCCGGGAGGCGGGAGGAGAGAAACGGCGGACAAAGGGCGGCGGCACCTGCACTCACCATCGGTAGCAACCCTCGCTGGCCTCCAGCGTGAAATTGACGCGGGTGCCGCGGGTGAAGGGTAGAAGCACCTTGGGGATGTTGAGCTTGGAAGAGACGCTGAAGTGAAGGGAGAAGAGGAAGAGGAGAGACAGCGCCTGAAGCGCGGGGGGAGCCATACTCCGCCACGGCCAGTCGCTGCCGGTGGGCGCGAGGAACGGCGGTTGTGCGCCGCGGGCGGAGGGACGTCAGCGGCGGGGCAGGGCGCCCCGGGGGGCGGGAGGGCCAGGAGAGGGGCCGGGCCTTCCCCTCACGGGCCTGCCCCGAGCTCCTCACACACACACACCCCCCCCCTCCCCGGTGCCGATGGCGCCCCGGTGCCGCCTTCCCTGAGGTAATCTCTAGCGGCGCGAACAGCAGGGAGCGATCTCAGGGGTCGAAACTAAGGACGTCCGCCAAGTTAAACACCCGGCGGCTAAAATCGTTCCTGGGGTGGGGGTACATCGTGTTAGAAACCGGTTTGAGTAGGTGGGGAAGCGGGGTGAAGATCGAGGCGTCTTCATCGGCTTGCTCCGGGCAGCATCTCCCGCAGGCCCCGCTGAAGGCAGGGTGCGGTGTGGTGGTGCCTTTCTACCCGTGGATTGGGAAAAAAAAAACCCAAACAAACACATCCTCAATGGATTACATCCTATGGATTAGAAAACCCTAAGAAAAATAGCCATGGAGGTTACGGGTATTATATTGCATACTCTGCCCTTTCAGTGTGTACTCACAGTACTCACAGCGACTCTAACAGCTAAGTAAAATATAAAAGCAAATTTCTGTATCTCTGTATGCTCCAAGCGAGTACACTCATTTTCCTGTACTCTTTGTATCCTAGGGGAAAAAAAAAAAAATTAGGCAGGCCAAAGTGCAGAAAAAGGTGAAGTTGAGACAAGGAACTTGGCGGTACGTGAACTCTGCAGGCCAGGTGAACACCACAAGCAGGCTTGGTCTGAGCCACCTGGAACTCCTCCAAAGAGCACAGTGAGTAGCTAGGTATCCTCAGCCAGCCTAATGCAGTCTCAGCCTTTTTCTGTGTATTCCTCAAAAATGTAGTGGAACTACATGAGAAGTAGGACAAAGTAGGAAGAAGAAGATAAAGAAGGGAAATTTTAACCATCAGTGGCAGATCTGTAATCGTTTAACTGTGTTCAGAGCCTGGAATGGAATACAAGAATACCTAGTCTCAATTTCTGGATTTTTTTTTTTTACCCTATATTTTGTAAACTTATTTCAAAATGTGTATTTTACCTCCTGGTAGTGACTGGACTTTGTACTGGGTGGCATTGTTCTACTCAGTTCATTTTGTTACAGATGACTTCACTGAAGACTTAAATGAGCTGGTGATGTATGTCAGGATAAATGTGATTCTGTGAGATGGAATTTCTGTGAGTTTAACAACTTCCTGTTTTAGAAACCTGAGTGCACCTGAAAGTACTCTTGAAAGTATTTATAATTATATTTTGTAAGTCAAAATTCAGGGTGGTATTGCAATCCTAATCCTTATTGTCAGTATACATTCATATGTATCATCAATGTGTGTTTAATGGCAGGATCTCTTCATTCATGATGCATGGGAAAGGTCATGATCCTAGAAATAATCAAATGGGAATGAAGTTATTGTGTGGAGGACCTGCCTGTCCTTACCTATGACTGAGAGCTAATGTGTGTATATATATATATGCAGCAAGAGAAGAGATTTTAAGAAGGGAACAATCATTTTGGGATTAAGGTAGTTCAGTTCTGCCCATGGACACCACCTGAGAGTTTACCCAGTTCTACTTTAGGTAGCATAGTATAAGCAAATAAACTTATACAGGACTTTTTATTTACCTAGGAAGATTTATTTGTTTCCAGTACTTATTCAGCTAGTGTTTTATTTATCAGTACCTCAGCAAGACTATTCCATTTTCTATCCCAGAGGACTGTGTGCTGCTGGACAGTTCACTTCTCACTGCAGCATCTCTTCGTGTATTACTCATTTTCTGAGTGTACACCTTGAAATCGTCTGGTCTGATTTACAGAAGAGTTGAACTTTACAGCTGCAATTTAAGTCACTAGGATCTGGGCCCAGAAAGATATATGGTATAAAAAACTCTGGCAAATCAAGCCACTACACCTTAAACTGCTCCACAAAATACAGATTTTTTTTCCTTACTCTTTCTGTCAGCCGTTCTGTAACCTTCCTTCATAGGCATGTTATGAAGATAAGATCAGTAAAGACTGGAACATTAGGGAGCAATGTGGTAAAATAGCCCATGACTAAATCAGTACACTTTATTTACTGTGAATATAATTAGAACTGAGTAGATAAAAGGTAGATAGTGAGTACAGCATCCTGTGCTGTGAATTGATGTGAAAAAGTCTGCATCCTAGTACTTCCTGTCTTTTAAAAGTCGGTTTTTCAGTCTCAGTACATCTGTCTTTATTTCATCATCAGTGTGCAGCAATGAGTATTCAGTGTGTTTCTGGAAAATTATTGTTATTCTCAAATACTTCATAGACTTGAGCAGTTCACATAAGGAACAACAAAGTGCACTTAGGACCTTAAAGCTTATTGCTGAAATGTGACAGTTAAGTATAGCAATTAAAAGTCTGACATAACGTTCAGAGCATATTCAAAAACATACTAAGCAATTGTGTGTGCAGGCCACATGGATGAGCAACTGAGCAGTTTCCGTTGCACATTAAAACAATGAAACTAATTTTCTGCTTGCTTTTTTGCTTGAGAGTCTTGCATTGTAGATGATTTTGGGTAGAGAAGTGTAGGCTAAGAGGCAGACAGTGTAGCTCATGCTCTGTGAGAAGTTACTAAAATCCCATGTTGATGTAGCATAGTTGCTGCAGTGCTCTTTGTCCATGCTGAGTGATAAGAACAGTGTGGAGTCAGCACACCCCTTCTTACACTAAAATGACAGTGCAAAGGACATCAAAATACCTCCAGTCAGTGGAGGGCTTGGCTGGCATGGTAGAGAACTGGAGCAGTACAGGCTTATTAGGAACAGGAGACAATCTTACATGCATATCAATGTACACCTGAGTAACTGATAAAAAACAAAACCAGAAATTCCTGAGTCACACAGAATGCAATTATAGAACGATAGAGGGAGTACCATAATGAGCTGCTTAACTGTGAGAGGGATAAAGGCAAGCAATAAATGGTTATTCTCCAAGCAGCTGAGCCATTTGTAGAAGAATTACGTTTTAAAGAGATTTAAGAGGCAATCAAAATACACATGGTAAATAACAAAACACCAGGTGCTGATAATGTTTACTGAAATACAAGAATAGAAGGGTGAAAATTACTGCATGATTTTACAATCCTACTCGGTTGGTCTCAAGGTCTGGAAACAATCCCAAGAAAGCAAGGAGACTTATACTTTGATTAAATATTTTAATCAATTTAACTTAATTTATGGTGGAAAGATTTTTTTTTTAATAAAGCTAGAAAAAACCTGTATCAGCATATCATGAGGTCATCTTCTGTTTAGAGTGAAATAACTTTAAATTCTTGTTCAAAAAAAGAATGTATTTGAATGGCACAATGATGATGCAGCCTGTCTTCTGTTTGAATTGCCTTAACACTTCCCCAAGCCCTCAGATGTCCAGGGTGTACAATATGTCTCATGTCTTTTGGCAGTACAAAGACTCAGGGGCTCATCATGTTTAGGAAGGTTAAACTAACTTGAGATGAGTACTAAGCATGTATCTAACATTAGGGTTATGCATACGTGCTTTCCTGGATTGAGGCCTGAGGCTCTGACAAATTTTGAATTAAGAAAACCTCAGATTCTAGAGGAAACCAGGAAAAAATGAGTTACTAAAAAAATCTGGCCAAGGAACACCTGATTTTATTTCAGATATTTCATATCTTAAAATGTCTACATAATTTAAAATCTTTAAAAACACTCCTCTAAAAAGAAAATAAACCCCATAACACAAGCAAAAAAACCCTCCAAACAACAAAATGAAACAACAACAACAAAAAATCCAACACAAAAAAACCCCACTCTGAACAATTACAATTCAGAAGGTGAAATTCTAGCAAAATATGGCAATGAGGTGTGGAAGATTATTTTAAAGTGTACTGGGTCACGCTAACTCAAACCAGTTCCAACCATAACCCTTGCAGGTTTGTCTGTACTCATGTGTTAACAGCGTAGTATCAGCAGCTAAATGCGTTGTGTACAACTTAATTGTACTATTTCCTTAAAGTGGAAGAATCAGGACTCACACAGTAGAAAAATAAAAATTATTCTGCACTATCACACTCATGAACCTCTCAAATAAAATAATATTTGATTTAAAGGCTGAAGAGTGACTGACAAATAATAGTAACACACTTAATGAAAAGGCTGTTCCTATTGGGATGAAGCTCTGGTTGAGAAGAGATGCGGATTTGCCCACACCAGGCTGAGTGGGAGATGAAAAGGGCAGATTAATGAAAATGGTCTGGGAACAGCATGACTTTAGGTGAGAGTAAGAGTGATGGGCCTTTATTTGTCTGCTGCTGTTTGTTTAAGCTGAAGAATAAAACAGTATCCTGCAAAAATGGCTGGGAGAGACAGTTTCCTTCCTCTGTGCCAGGCTGCATCTTACACCACTTCAACTGCCCCCTTTGTGTCTGTCTTACCCATCACTGATCTCAAAGTGCTTCATGTGGATATCCTGGCTGACCAGCTCTACAGCTTTCACCACTGTGTTTTTTTCCTGCCTGGTTTGCTGTTGGTCTCTAGCCTCGTAGCTGCAGAGCCTAGCAAAATGTCTCCACCACAGAGCGATCAGTCTGAGAAGTATTTGAATTAGTCTGATATATGAAAAGATACTTCAAAACAGCCAGCAGAGGAACAAGATAACAATCGGTGTCCCTTAAGGCTAGCAAAAGGCTCATGGGAATTTGTAATTCACAGATAATTGTATTAGCACATGGGGCTGTAACCATCCATCATTTAAAAGCCAAGTGACAGGTCTCACATACATACAGATGTATACAACTGTTAAGTTTGACTGGAGAACTCATTAATTAGGCATCGATCCTGTCCCCAGAAGTGCCTGGGACAGGTTCCTTCCTCTCCATTATGTCTCTGGTCAGCTGCTCCTGCCTACCTACAGAGACCGAACTGGAAGAGGCAGGATTACACTTCATTACTTTAAAATAGGTAGATTTACAGAGTACATAAAACAACATTCCTTTTTCAATTATTTCTTTATCACTTTCTCCACTAGTAGAGTTATCATGTTCAATTTACTGTAGTAGACATTCTGTGTCTTCACACGCCTATTGAAGATTTTATGAGAACATCCTCTCAGCCTTACAACTGTTCTCTACAGAGATAATGATGGATTGATAGCAACTATAAAACTGAACACTTTGGTTATGCCTGCCAGTATTTTCCTTCCATGAGAACATGTTTGGACAAAAGCAGGCATACATTTAGTACATTTCCAAAATTAAGCAGCTGGTTAATGGCAATAAGGAAGGAAAATTTAAAATTCCATCAAGGGTGATTTCCTTCAGATTCTTTAGAATGGAGGCACTTGCATTCAGAAAAATCAGTAAAATAAGAGGCAAACCTGTCGTTCTTTGCATAGTCCCATCTACCAGGGATGTCATAGGAAGTTTTTTAATGTGTACCAGGTAAGACTGAGTCCCAAAAGAGAAACGTCTCTTTGTAAATCTCTGCTCCTATCGTATAAATCCATTTGATGTGCAAGACTTTCCCAGATGGTATAAAACTCCAAGACCTTCCTAAATTATTCAGGATGAGTCTGATAACACTGAGATTATGAAACAGTAACATCAGATAAAAATAAACGTTTTTCACTTCAGAGTTTATCTACCTTTCTAATGTAAATTTATGGTTATTAAAGTAGGGTATTTATAGCTATCTTTTCAAACTGTTACATAATGGTGCTTTTGCCATGTGCCTTTATACACGGGTAGAAATCATATTAATGAGCTATTCACTGCACAGCGGAATGAATGCACGAGTGATGAGAATTCACAAGATGGGACAAGTAACAAACGAACAAAAATCTCAACCTTTGTTTCTGCTTTAAACACATCAGGGAAAATTAGGAAAGCACAGTAGTCTTAAATCCTAAAAATAATTAATACAAGTTATAAATAGGCACGTGAATACGTTTAATGACTTTGTTAAGCATACTAAGGAAAGCCAATTGTGATCTTTTCAAGGTTGCAAATTATGGTTTGTACACCTCAGAAATGTGAAGTGGGCAATCAAGTACAATAATTCTGAGTACTTTTTAAATATTAACATGGTTCTGAATGGGTTTGTTACTTTCTATGATTTAAACACCAGCAAGGGACAATTTATAAAATTCCATCATCTTTTGTATGTCCTGTTCTCTGTCTGCAGTAGCCTTCTGACCTCACTCAGCACTTGCAACGATCTCGAGGGCTCCTGTACCTACACAGGAAGACTGCCAGACTCCCCCTGTCCATATATACTGCAGTACATGCAAACATCTTTTCCCTTTTTTTGATTTTTGTTTCTGTGCAGCTGAAACCCATGAGGAAAATCTGAGATCACGCTAGAAATTCTAGAATTCTAGCATATTGCTAGCTTATGCTAGAACATACCAAGCACCTTCTCAAACCTGCTCTAAGTGTGGGTTTCCCAGGTGGCCTATATCATGTCTGGAAATGGGATTTGGCTGAAAGTTGGAGGCTGACCAGGGCTTTCTTCATACAGCACAGCTCTTGCTGGGCACCGGAAAATCCTGCACGCAGCCAAAGTGCGTGTCAAAATCTGTACAGATCCTGAGCAGAGGAAATCTGTACCATCTGGTCTAACATTCCACTCAACAACAAACATCTGAATTGCTATGATGGATATATGAACAATTAGGACACACTGAATGCTGCTCAACCCTGGCACAACCACTGACAGCACAGTCTTGTCTGGTTGCAATGGCCTTCACTTAGGTTTAGGCCCCGAATTAATCTCTGAGATTGGGTCTTAGTTTCTGAAGTTGCTGATCCAGATAATAAAACAGGAGTGAGTACCTAATGAAACAGATGGCACCCAGCAGGACTTAAAAGGCAAATGCTCCATTATTTATTTATTTTTAAAAACTTTAGCAGGATTTCCTTGGCACTGCACAGTGGGAACCTGTGTCTCCCTTCAGACATTTTGCGAAATCTTGTTCTAACCTAAGTAAAGAAATCTGCTGTGACTAGAACAGATATTGAAAACTTCAGTAAGATGAGGCAGAAAGAACTTTATGGCCTTCTATGCAAAGGCCTATTAGCTAAGTAATAAGGGCTATTAAAGCATTGAAAATTTAAATGCATTATTACACCTGTATACATTTTGTGAACATTTGTGCTAATAAAATTTGATCTCTCACAATGTTCATGAAGGAGGTTCATTTCAAGAACACAGGAATGTTCACTACTATTTTTTTGTGATATTCTTCTAGCTCTTCTTTGGTACAAGGTTCAAGCAACAGGATTTGTACTTGGAAGGCACTAGTCAAGGTATTTTAAACCTGCTATTTAAATTACACATTTTTACATGCTGCTCTGTAATAGTTTCAGAAATAACTCTAGATGTTCTCCTGATGTTTATAACACATCAACATTTCAATACATTAGTTTTTATAACAGCAGCCAAACACTAAGAAACTGCCTTTTTTTCATGTGCCTTGGTGTAGTTAATTCAAAATACATTTTTTGCTTACAGAAATGTCTGCTACAGGTAGTGTATCAAAATGTCAGAAATGCAAGAGATTTTCTGGTGTCTAGAAGAAACTGAATGACTTTGACAAGGGAACATGCCCTGCCAACATGATTATAGCTATCATAGTCATCAGTTTAGTTCATTTTGTTCATATTTTACTTGATTAGCTATAAATTTTATGCCGTGTCCTCTCTGGATCAAATACCTGAACAAGTTTTGACATTCCAAGGATACTCTAGCCATGGCACTTGTAACCATTCCATAAGGGAAAAAAAGCTTGAGGTACTGTTTGATAGTTCAGTGAATCTGTAAACAGCAAGTGAAACAGGTATAAAGTGGAATATTTGCTCCCTTTTTTAAATTGGTTTTTCTTTAAGTAGCTTGTTTTTTCCACAAGTCCCATAAAAGCAAATGGAAATTGCAGGTGCCTGTACTTGCAGAGCTTTGGGTGGTTGGTTGATTTTTTCCTTCAGCTTCAGGATACATCACAAGTCATCCTGATTTTCACTGCCGACACTGCTGTTCTTATGTAGAAGATTTAATTAATTAGGCTGACAGTTTTCAATTCAGCAGGAGGTTAATATTAGTAGGTCCCAAGGATCCATACTGTACTTAGTATTTAATATGTTGATTAATTATCCAGAAAGGCAGAAACAAGCAGTAAAACAAAGCAGCAACAAAAACCCAAGGTCAGCAAGATTTGCAGATGACAAAATTATTTAGTGTAAGTTTTTGTAAGAAAAGGCTGTGATGAACTTCAGGGAACCAGAACTAGACAAATTGGCAGCGTAATGGCTGATGACATCCAGACATTGACAGAAGCAGGGCAGAGCACGTTAGAATGAAAAATCTGAACTGCTCGTGTGCAGGGTCCTGTTCTAACAGCACTAACTGCTGAGGGAAAAAGAGCCCCCAGCACAATGAAAAACTCTTCTCAATGCCCAGCAGCAGTCAAAATCTAAATAAGGTGGTGTAATAATGGAAAAAGCATAGAAATGACCCATAATACAGTGGGAAAAGATTGTTTCCTGTTTTACTTTAAACTTTACAATAAGCTCAGGTCATTCCATCTCACCTGAGAGATAATAGGAGAGGCCCATGTCTCTAATAATTCCTACACCCACCTTCAAGGCTATTTTGTTTCTGATGAAAGAAGCTGGGAAGCCCTTTGTTGTAACACATGCTGGGTTGTATAAGAATCCATGAAGATAGTTTGCCTCCCTTTGCTTTTCATTTGATGATACTCTCTTAAATGTACTTCTATCGATTTATCAAAAGAAGATCTGCTCTCTACAAGATGTTATGAGTCTATTTTTATTCGTTTATGATCACCCTGAGCACGTCACCATCAATCTTCCATTTTATTCCTCCTAACTAGCTAGCATCTCAATGACACCAACGTTCTTTATAAATGTGTCCTCTTGGGATCCTGGAGACACATTTGTATTCTCCTTTTCTCCCTTTTGCTTTCTTTATTGGGTTTGGTTCCTTTTGAGTAAGTTGTCACTATCAAAGATCAGTTCTCTGCATAACAAGTGTATTAATCGGGGGATAAAGAGAAAAAAGATCAACTTACAAGTTTGTTAGCATTACACATGCAGAAGTTAGAGCCAGTTAGTTACACTTTAAACAGCAATAATCTTCCAAGACTAAATATTTTTGTTCAATGAGCCCTCCTCTGGTGTAAAATTGCTAGTTTTAACTTTTCTCCTGTGGAATTGCCAGGCAGTCCTTTGCAGTGATGGTGGTAACCCAGAACTGAAGCCACTGAGGGGTGTTTGTCAACAGACTTTCATGCAGTTTTTAAATTTCCCGCTCATTTTAGGAACAGTGAACCAACATTTTTTCCTTACTTTTCTCATGTAAGAGCTTTGCAACAGGTTGTGTGAGAAAGGCATGAATAAAATGAGAAGACTCTCCATATAGCCCAGTAGTGGTTTCTCTGCAATCATGGAGTTCTGAAAATTTCTAAAATCCTGTAAGCGATTCAGATTATGAGGGACCCCAGAAGGGCTGGGCTGTTTTTATATAACTAGGTATCTGACATAATTCACAAGAAGAAGAAAAAAAGCTTTAAAAGCTTTAAAACAACTTTAAAAAGCTTTAAAACAACTCTGCAGCATGAAGCATCTCTTTGTGTATTATTCTCCCCACATTTTTATGCAATAGTGTAAATTAATGAAAAGGATGCCAATTTTAGCTCTGTGTTTATCAAATGAAATTACAGAGATTCCCAGTAGTACCTTGTATGAAGGCCTACATTTTTGGAAATATTGAAGTTGATGAAAGATTTATTTTTCACTTAATAGTTCTCATTTCACAAACAGAATCTTCTTTGTTCATAACTGACTGCTGTAACAGCTTTGAACCCTTGATTATTACTGGTTATTTGAATAAAGATTTGTTATTATTTGGAAGTTTGAGCCTTTTGGCTCTTAACTTATTAACAGGACAAAGAAAAAAGGTAGTGAATTATTCACTAACATTTGGTTTAATTACAATCAAATGACCCTTTCAAATTGAAAAGCACTTGGTAAAAAGCAGAAGAGAAATGAGATTTTCTGTATAAATAATGAATAGGCCTAATTTTTAAATTTAAACTCAAAATTTTAAAAGAAGCCAAAAAATGCCCTTCACTATTCTATAGTTTTGCAATAAGATAGACTTTGTTTTCATGAGTTCAGAACACATTCAGTTTGACCTTCATGGAGCTTTCTTTCAGATCTGATCTTGCATCTGCTTAGCTTTAGGGACTGTAATCCTATTCCACTAAAAAAAAAAAAGCTGAAAGCTCTGTAAAGATTTTTTTCTTCCAACTTATGCTTGATTTTCATCTTGCAGTGAACTAAACAGAGTTATGTTGCTGGACTTTCTGTGTGTGCAAGCACTAAATCTGAAAAAAACCCACTTGCTTCAGAATTCAAATATTGAGCAATATCTCAGTCACTTAACTATGCTCTTCTCTTAATTCTAGATCTTCTTGTAAGGGACATAATTTAATTAAAAACTACTCAGAAGAGCATAAGATACTCCTTCAATGCAAAAACTGTGTGTAAAGGTTGTAAATATTTTATTGACATCCCAAATTCTTAAAAAAAATGCATCGTTCTGATTAGAGGTGCTCTGCCCCTCAGCAGGTTTAGGCAGGTACTTACCCTTCTATGCTGCATGCCCTAAGAATCATTATATTTAAATGGCATCTTGTGCTAGAAACTGATCCAGATTCATGAGATGAGTGTATCTGGAGTGGATTTATGGCTGTAAGTTCACATTTGCCTGCATTTTGCAAATACTGTCCTGCATCCTGCTATGGACTCTACATTCCTTTCCCCTGGGTTGGCGTGGGTAGATGCAGATGTTAAAGAAAAACCCTTATGCCTTAGAAGGCCAAGTGAGACAGCTTTTGAGCCAGTTAAACCTACCTTCCTTTCAGAGGGGACTGTAATGAATCAACAAGAAGAAAATAGATGGCTTTACTGTTTTCTCTACTCCAGTTAAAAATAAAGCCTGTCTTTTACCACATTCAAGACACACATTTTTCCCAAACAGGGCTAATGTGCCCTGCAGGCCAGGACCTCTAGTTCAGGCTGGTGAGCTGAACTTATACCTGGCTATCAATTATATCCAGTTATGTACTTACACACAATATGTGTTTGCATGCTGATGAATTCATCATTTACTTTTCATCTGCGTTGCTTTTTTGCCTGATAATGGAGCAAGCCCCTGGCATGCTAGCCTGCACTGGTAATGAGAGGAGATAATGGAGAAGAGGTAATGGAGAAGAGGAGACTGAGGGGTGACCTCATTAATGTCTATAAATATGTAAAGGGTGAGTGTCAGGAGGATGGAGCCAGGCTCTGCTCAGGGATGTCCAACGATAGGACAAGAGGCAATGGGTGCAAGCTGGAGCATAGGAAGTTCCATGTGAATGTAAGGAGAAGCTTTTTCACTGTGAGGGTGACAGAGCACTGGAACAGACTGCCCAGAGAGGTTGTGGAGCCTCCTTCTCTGGAGACATTCAAACCCTGCCTGGATGTGTTCCTGTGTGACCTAATACAGGTCACCCTGCTATGGCAGAGAGGTTGGACTAGATGATTTTCCAGGTTCTTGTCAACCCCGATCATTCTGTGATTCTGTGAAGGAGTGAATAATGTTAATTACATTTCTGCTGTGGTATTACAGACATGTCTCACTCCCTGGCCTTAGCGATGCAGCTGCAGTAAAGGCATACCTTTGCAAACTGCTGCAAAGTAGCTCTTTGTAAAGGGTAAGAATTTGCTTTTTGATTAATGAACCAACAGATTAGATACCCAATATTGAAAAACAGGAGATGCCCAAAGTGGTGTGTTTGTATGGAACTGTACTTCACCCATTTTCCTCCTTCCCTTTCACAGAATCACAGGATCACAAGGTTGGAAAACACCTTTGAGATCAAGTCCAACCATTCCCATCCTAAACTAAACCATATCTCTAAGTACCTCATCTACCCTTTTTTTGAACACATCCAGGGAAGGTGACTCAGCCCCTCCCTGGGCAGCCTGTTCCAGGCCCTGACAACTCTTTCAGTAAAAAATTTTTTTCTAATATCTCATCTGACCCTGCCCTGGCGCAGCTTCATGCCATTCCCCCTTGTCCTATCACCCGTCACCTGGCTGAAGAGACCATCACCCACCTCTCTACAACCTCCCTTCAGGTAGTTGTAGGTGGTGATAAGGTCTCCCCTTAGCCTCCTCTTCTCTAAGCTAAACAGCCCCATCTCCCTCAGCCGCTCCTCAGAGGATTTGCCCTCCAGCCCCTTCCCCAGCCTGGTTGCCCTTCTCTGGACTCGCTCCAGGACCTCCATGTCCTTCTTGTGGTGAGGAGCCCAGAACTGGACACAGTACTCAAGGTGTGGCCTCACCAATGCCGAGTACAGGGGCACAATCACCTCCCCAGACCTACTGGCCACACTGTTTTTGATACAAGCCAAGATGCCATTGGCCTTTTTGGCTGCCTGAGCACACTGCTGACTCATATTCAGTCTGCAGTCACCCAACACCCCCAGGTCCTTCTCTGCCTGACAGCTCTCCAGCCAGTCCCCCCCAAGCCTGTAGCGCTGCAGGGGATTGTTATGTTTCCCCCAGCTATCCCTTGAATCGTGGTTTATAGAATGGGCAGACGAATGCAATTGGCTAATAATTAATGAAGTGAGTAAACAGCTCAATGTTCCAAGGCAGACACCAGGAAGAAGGAACTTTCTCCAGAGAGGTCAAATTAGCATGTATGTTGCCAAAATTAGAAAGGGATAAACAGTACCTATCCTTGACTACATCCCTTCTAGTCAATCAGCTCTGTACAAGTACTCGAGGAAGAGGAAGGAGGGAGCACAGTGAAACCCAGAGCATATAGCACAGCCAGGAGACAGCCCCAGTCTGTAAATACTGTGTGTGGCTTATTTCAAACCCAGCCAAACTCTCTTCTGTTTCTGGAGCTGGGTATTTGCTAGGGATTTGGTTTCTAATTATCTGTAATTTGACTTATCTGGCAGCTCACCTCAAGTCCAAAATGTGCTATGTTTTGTGCCTTCTCAGCAGGACACTGGCATCACACCACATCAATGAAGCATTTACAGTGGAATAAAAGTAATCTGTGACGACTGATCTCACGCCTCTGGCCTTCAGCATTTGAAAGCATGAAGAAGGTCCCTCCCCAAAGGTTTACCTGTCTGGCAGTTTACATGAATGAAATGTACTGCAATGGTTCAGCTGGGCTTATGTGGAAGTAGGGGTCTGATCTGGGTTAGTTTGCTCTGCAGAGAGGGAATACTAGGGTTTGTAAGGAGGATAACCCATTTGGGGAAAACAACCCACTATTCAGTTTGTTTTCTTTTTCACCAAATGCCACTGTTTAGTCATGCAAATACTCAAATATACAACTAGCAGCTTGTCAGGCGACAGCCTGTTACACAACACACAGACAAGTTCAGATAAAAATATGCTAAAAAATATTTTAAAAAGAACTCTGGAAAGTTGGGAAATGCCAGAATAATACCACTTGGACAAACTAAATATGCCTCTTCACATGCAAGATTTTGTAACCTTTAATTACCGGTCCAGACAGTGCTGGTGTATGGACTGGGACCTTTCAGAAGAGCCCCTGCTCTACTCAAGGGCAGAGAAAGGATGAGACTTAAATTTCTGGTTTTCTCCTTGTTATTCAAACATGTGCCCTGAAGCCTTATCTACTGCACATGATTCAAACCATGGCCCAGAGATGTATAATTAACTTCCTTTGCTGTCACATCCACCCATCCAAGAGCCACCACTAGCAAACAGATCTGCTCCACATTTCTGCAAGCCAGAAAAGATGTACTAGCCATAATTACAGGAGCAATGGAATTAATAGTGCTAAATACTCTGGTGGACAACTGAGCCGTAGGTGGATAATTCACAACTACTCAGAGTGCCCTGGTGTAAGGGCATATTCAAGGATTTCTGGCATTAATACATTTAGATTTTACTTTTGTTGACTTTATGTACAAACAATCCTGCAATGCCAACCACAGAGTGCCAACTTCAGGCACCCTCTGAGCAGCATGTTATTAGAGAGCATTTGATGAAAAGCTGCAGTCCTAATAAAACTCTGTTTCAGGGGCACATTTGATAGTGTTCTCAAATGAGGGAGAGCCCAGGTATTAATTGCATATTTTGGTTCACCATACTCAACTGTATCAGTTTTTACATAGCTGTGAAGTTACAAGCTCTGCCAAATCCCAAATAGGAGACTTTTGTCTCCCTCATAGTAGCCATATTACCTAAGGATTTAAAGATTTTACAGAGGTAAATACTTTGAACTGAAGCACTAAAAAAGACCAGGCTGACCCAGCAGAACTTCGTCACCTTGAAGTTAATCCCTTATTTCATAAGAAAAATGTAATAGTTAAAGCTGAAAGAGCAGCAAATCCTCTTGTGACATTTACTGATTGGAGACCGAGTGGGAAGAAGAGAGGCCAGCCTGCAACAGGCAGGGAGCTAAATTGCCTTACATGATGTTTTGGGAATTTTTTCCAGCTTTTCTGGCATTGAGTGAAGTAAGAAAAGCCTCTACCTCCCCTACTGCTGCTTGAAATGACCACACACCCCAAATCAAGATGATGTAAGCTGCAATGAATGCAACACTAATAAAAGAATTGGTGTAATCACAGCAGCTAAATGAGATGGGTGCTAATTTCTGGTCATTGACATACTTCAACTGATGAGCAGCCAGTAGCCTTAGAAATGGGGAGGTTTATTGCTATCACGTTGTGTGATCAGTGTGTCTGTCAAAATAGCTGCCTGGGGAATAAAAATAAGAAATGAGCTGCCCCATACACAGTAAGAGGAGTTTTGCTGAGATAGCTGAAAACCATGATTTTGTTTTGTTCTGATTGTGTTACTCGTGTGGAAGATGCTGAGGAAACCAGAAGGGGCATCTTTTGAAATTCTGCCCTTCTCTCTAAACATTATGAAGTGTCCCTGGCTTTGATACTTTATGAAAAGCAAGTATTTCTTAATCTGGGATTGCATCATGGTACACTGAGTCTATCTTTGTTCCCATTTTACTTCTACTGTATTTATATATATATATATATATATATGCACACATATCTCTTAGCGTTCTTCACCAGTAAGATTTTTTATTGCAATGCAACTATGAAACGTTGGGTTGGGTTTTTTTCCCCTAAGGAAAGTGAACACAGATCACATCCCAGATGTGGGAGTGTGATGTGGCAATATTTGTCACTAGACTTCAGGTAGATTCTGGCTGACCACTGCTGTTGCCATCCACAAAGCCAATGCAGGCTCTCCTTCAGCACTTTATTTTCTTGCTGGTAGGGTTCATAGGTCTCTGGCTTCCTTCAAGAACTTCCTGTGTACAAAGCAGAGCAAGGACCCTTGCAGGGTCCTGTCTGCTTCCTCTGATTTCTGTGAGCAGTATATCCAATTCTGGATCAATAGTAATTAAGTCCATTTTTTTTTTTACAATGTTGCTTAAAGTGACTGAAAAATGGACTTAAAAATACCATTGGGAAGTTCCTTAGGGAATGTGATCACTGTGACTTGATGGAGTATTCTTCACCCTTTAATAATGAATGCTGAATGTCCCTAGCATCCCCCACGAATGCCACTTGTCTTTTGAAATGCTCCATGTAACAGCTTGGTTCTTTCCTTCAGTAACAGGCTGAATGCAGTGGTGTAGGGCAATGATCTCAAAAGCTGTGTTGCCTTATTCACCTGTTTTACCATGTCTGCCTTCTTGTGATCATTATACCACCGTCCTTCTGCAACTAAAGCATCTGTTTACTAACTCCAGACATAAGGAGCTGGACTGTGCTAGCTGCCTGTTTGCTACAACAAGTGATTCAGACACATTGATATTAATTCCTGGTGCCAAATGCAGTTTGAGTGCCAATCATCTGATAATTCACCTCTACGTTGTGCAGTGATATTTGAGAACAAATAAAACATCTGACCTAGCTATTGCAAGACATCCCTGTCTAAACATGTAAACATCTCATGGTGCTGATGAGGAATTTCATCCAAAGGCCTTTGGCTCTGAAGGAGAGTTTCTGAATATTTCTGAGCTTATCAATCCTACAAAGCCTGGAATAAAGCCAGATCTTCAGTGATGGTTCGTACTGTTGTCATTCCTTTGCTTTTCCTGACTGCTCAGGTGAGTGTTGCTATCAAAATGCCTTCAGGAAATCTCGTGGGGCACTCTTACACTGCAATTTGTGAATCTAAGACTAGTACAGAAACAGGAAAATATTTGAAAGGCATAATGGCTTTGGAAATGTTTCAAGGATGTTTTGTGCTGGGATGGTGATTCCCACACACCGCACCTCACTTCCATCACTGAACTTCTCTTGGGACAGTAGGAGTGTCCCAAACGCAACGCTGCAAATCCATGTTCAGGCAGCAGCATGTTATTCTCCTGGTTATGCCTTTACGCTTGGCTGTAACCTGAAGCAAAGTAACTGTCAAATCTAATTGCCTTATATATTTAAACCAGATTTCTGTATTAGCCTATCTTTTTAGAGAAGATTCTTGAACTTGAACTCTGTTTTCCAGCATAGCTTGAATGCCCTTACTTATCATACAGTCCCTTTTGTTGTAACACCAAGAAATGTGCCCTGTGTATATCAATGATTCTGATCACTCTTTTCTCATGAGGCAGGTGGACTGGATGTTTTAGTCCCTTCCTGGACTTTATTCCAGTGGAAATTCTCCTTTCTAATTAGCGATACCTTTAGAAATACTCTGTAAAACTGCATTTCCTTCCTCCACCCCAGATTTGATTCAGCACCAATACTAATTACTAGGAAATTGGTGCAATTGTCACATTGAAAATAGTAGCAATCCTTACCTTGTGGGAAAGGTGCAGGAGGCCATTGGAAACAAAAAGATGTTCCAAATCTGAGGTTTCATCTTCCTGGTTGTATAAGGAATAAACATTTAGCCAATGCTTATTACACTTTGAGCACCAGCTCAGCACCAGATGTCTGAATGTGTTTCTATTGAATGTACTCGGAAAACAAGGGACAGAAGCTTGTGTTTTACCTTGCCCCTTTCTTGCATGTCATAGACACACTAAATGTAACTCATATTATCAAAGCACTTAAAAATAAGAACAGAGAAAGTATCAACTAAATGTACTCAGTTAATATGCTGATTATTAGAGGAAATGGCTTTTGTGTATCTGGTTGTTCTTAGGACTGGGTGTTATGAAAACTGTACATGTTATATACAACCTGCACTTATAAATAGGCTCTGGGAGGATGGATACAAATGAATTTGGAGATAAATCTGAGGTAATAGAGAATGTGTTGTTAATTAATATAATTTGAGTTTCTCTTCCATGCTCATGCTCAGCCAGGTAAGTAGCTAGCAGCACCTCTGAAGGGGCCTGCAAGCAAATCACTTGTTTGAAGACTTCATTCACTTCAGAAAGCACCTTATTGTGCCAAATACAATTTTCTCCATATCATCTTGCAGATGTTTACAGTGTATGAGAGTAAATGATGGCTTCCTTCACTGGTTGTTGGTTCAGGCATTAAGCTGAGTGCCTCTAGTGAATTTGGGAAGAATGTTTACAGTCTATTTGGGATGAACCTTGACTGGGATTTGTATAATCTGAATTCCATTGTGATAGCCTACATTTCTCATTTTGAAAATCACACAATGCTGAAGTCACAGAGCAGTGGGCAGCGGTATCATGCTCTGTTGTTTTAAAACTCAAGGATTTTGGTTAGATGTAATTCAGTGAGGGAGAATAACTTAGGCTAATAAGAGAGAAGAGAAGAGAAGAGAAGACCATGAGGACCATAACGGTATCTTTAAGGAATATTCAGGCCTTGTGTTTCCAGCTGCTCTGAGCAACAGCAGGGGAAGAAAACCATATCAGTTTCTGAGCTATAAAAAGCACAGACCTTTTTCTGCTCTGCTGGATTGCAGGAATCAAAACTTTCACATTTTCTACCCAAGCACGGAAGTAAAGGCCTGATCTCAATCTTGTCACTACACAGCAGATCAAAGCCCTCGGGATCAAAGAGATTAAAGTAGCACAGGCTCTCAAAATGCTGTTTTCTGATTGGAAAACACTAATTTTCTGTAGAAATTAATGTAATGAGCTATTATTAGTAATTTTTACAGGAAAAGTCAGTCCTGATGTAAATAAAAAATCCCTTTTCTGTAACTCTAAAAGTGCTTTAAAACACCGTTCACTTTAGAAGTGTTGCATCCCGGATTTTATCCATAGCACATTTCTCCACATCGCCTGTTTCAAAAGTCTCAACTCAGTCTGAAAGCAAACTATTTGTGATGTGGTGCCTAGTTTGGTCCTGAGGGTGTCTCACCCTTTAAGGAGGGATGTTTTGCATCTCACAACTGGAATAAAATGAGCTGATTTGCACACTGCTGGGTTTGTTTTGTTTGGTGGGTTTTAGTTTGGATTTTTCCCCACAGGCTGTTGTTACAAGAGGTGGGGCAAGACTTTGGAGGTAGTTAAACTGCTTCTGCATAGAGGAGGAGGAGGAGGATAGCCAGGCATCAGGCCTACTCAAACCTATTGAGATTATTCCAACTCTTGAAATTACTGGATTACTCCAGGTTGTAACTTGTGGTAAATTTCTAGGAGTTTAAAATAGCATTGTAAGTTCCATCAGCTCTTGATTTGGCATCATACTGCTTGACCTGTGAGGCAGGTGACCCAAAAGTCACTGGTATGGATTATGGATGGCTGGATCCATAGTCCAAATTTTCATAGCATCATGAATTTGCTACTACTGACTTTTGTCTCAAACTTCACTGTTCCTTGACATGGAAAAAAACCATATCGCATTTCACCATCATGCTTAAGTAATTTCACTGCCACAGAACATTGTGGTGGTTTGACTCTGGCTGGAGGCCATATGCCCATCAAAGTCACTCTATCCCTCCCCTTTTCAATTGGACAAGGGAGAAAATATATATTGAGAGGCTCAAGAGTTGAGATAAGGACAGGGAGAGACCATTCCACAATCAGTGTCAGGGGCAGAACAGACAACACAGAATAAAGGAAAGAAAACCCTCTAATTGATGACACTGCCTTGGACCCCCAGTGACACCAGAGTCGGCTGATGAGAAGCGCAGACAGATCTTAAAGCACCTTCCCCCCACCCCTCCCTTCTTACCAGACTTCCCTTTAGTCAGGATTTTGCTCCCTTCTTCCCCCCATATTGTGGCACAGGGAGGGGCAGGGACTGGGGGAATGGGGGTTTCGGTCAGTTCAACACAAGATGTTTTCCTTCTTAGCTGGGATGGGCATTCCTCACCCCCTTCCCCTGCTGCACCGTGGGATCCCACACACAGGAGACAGCCCTCCACGAATGTCTCCAGTGTGAGTCCTTTCCCACAGGGCTTCAGCTCTTCCCCAGCTGCACCAGCATGGGTCACTTCTATGGGGTGCAGTCATAAATGATAGAATGTCTCAGTCTCTCAGGCCCAGACTCCTCCAGCCTGGTCCTCCATGGAGTCACAAGCCTGCTCCAGCATGGGTGTCTCCCTCTCCATGTCTGTCTCTTTCCATGGGCTGCAAGTGCTGGCAGGGCCTTGCTCCAATGCAGGTCACAGCATCTCCTGTTTGTCTCCACCTGCTCCAGCGTGGGTCCTCTCCACAGGCTACAGGTGGGGTCTGGGCCTTTTCCATGGGCTATGGGGGGACACCCACTCCACCATGGGTTTCTCCATAGGCTGCAAGGGCATCTTTCTCTCTGGCACGTGGGGCACCTCCCCCCGGCCCTCTCACTGGCCTTGGTGCCTGCACAGTTTCTTAGATCTTCTCACTCCCTTCTCTGGGGGAAAAAAGCAGCTGCTTGCGTTTTTTTACTTCTTAAATGTGATTCCCAGAGGCGCTGTGACCATCACTGATGGGCTTGGCCTTTGTCAGCAGTGACTCCAGCCTTAAGTCAGCTGGTGTTTGCTCTGTTGTGCCTAGGGAAAGCTTCTAGCTGCTTCTTGCAGAAGCCACCCCTGCAGCTCCCCTGTTCTCCACCAGAACCCAGCCACGCAAAACTACAATAAACATCCAAATGAAGGAGTCATTTTCTGGTTTGTGGGATGCTGGGAAGCTGATGAAGGGCTTTTCCTGTCCCTTCCACAACAAGGTAGTTTCCCGAACTCCTTTGTTCTCCTAAGGAAGGAATGTGCAACAAAGTACTCCAATCTGGCAGGATTACTGGCAGGCCCAACCAGGAGCATTAATATGAAGCAGTAGTCACAGTCAGTTTTCTGATTACTGAAAGAAGTTGGTTTTGGGAGCAGTTTTGACTCTGGGCTCCATCTTCAACTGGATCCACCCAGAAGTGGATCCCTGAACTTTAAAGAGAGCGATTGCATAAACAGTCTGAAGGGAGTTCCTTGGAAGGACGGGGCTGTTTTCGGAATCAGTTTCAAACTGGAGCCCCGTTATAAAAAAGTATTTCTCTTTGGAAGGAAGCCTGTCCTCCCAGAGGAGCAGTTTATGGTTTTCAATATGAGATGAATGATGTGGATGACAAAGAGCACATTAAACAGGCCAAACCTTGGGAGTTAATAGGTTGCTGGTTATTTATTGTAACAATGGTATGCCTGTGCTTTCAAGTATGCAGTAATTAATAAACTCCCTTACCACAGGACCCCAACGTTATCCATAATATTGTCAAAACTATTCAAGTTGCACTTTGTCTCAACAGAAGCAAAATGGTATAAGGAGAAAACATTTCCTTTGTCTTGGGAAAACAGAGCTATTAGTTGAGAAAAAACAGCAGTACGTTTCATGAGCTGGGTTGTAATTCATCTCTTTTCTCCCTTTCATGCTGTATTTGGGGCCTAATTTTGAGGGATTCCAAGAACATGAGAGAAGTCTAAGCTCTGTATTGTCTGTAACTATTTTCTACTTGTTCCGAGTCTCTTTGTTCTAAGAGACTTAGGTTATCTTCTCGTATTTGCTGCTGACTTAGGCTTGTTGCCCCACTTTTCAGGTTTGTAAAGAGAAGATTAGAACTAAGGAGAACTTTTAAAGGAAATACTCTCAGCCAAAAGTATGGATTCAGCTATTCCAGTAAATGTTGTGACTATACATTAATTTAAAAGTTTATTATTTGTTCAAGTCTGATTTTCATTTTTTTAAAACATAAACCATTTCACTTACATGGGTTTAAAATACAATCTCAGGGCAGACTGACTATTTTTTGAAATTTCATCTTGTTTTAAATACTGCAGTGTTTAAAAAGATAACATGAACCAAAATTTTTCTTCCAAAAAGCTTTTTTCAGAGTGACAAGTGAACTGAAAATGTTGTCAATTTACTAAGTATGTGTCTTCTACCACCCTGTAAGGTTTCCTAATCTGCTCTGCTGGAAGAAAACTGAAGCTTGGAGAATGTCCAGAATCCAGCACGGGTCATTCTCTTGCATATCTTGGGCCTAATTTGTGAGGAAATAACCACCTTCCTACACAAACAGGTAAGACTTGACAACAGTGTTAGGCTCTGTATGCTTTGTTTAAAGACTGTTAGAAACTCACTGCTGTGATGAAACCAACTGTCAGTGTTTCCACAGTAGGGCCGTGCCTCCGCGGGGGTGAGGACTGTCCCCATGCTGATGGCAGGTCTGGTGTTCGGTGTCCGCAACTCCTTGGAGCTGTGGCAGTCGTGAGAACAGCAATCACAGAATGCCCAAACAGTAAATACATACCATAACTATATTTTTCTAATCTATAGGATCTTAAATAGCATGTCCTACAGGAAAATAGACACGTCTCGATCTCATTTCTTTTTTTGTTGGAGACAAAAAGAATTGTCCCCCAGCAAGAGCAAACAGGTGTTCGTCTAAACGCATGGAGCACTTCCTTGGGCTGCCTCCAAAGGACGCAGAAAGGAGAAGGGATTACGGGGGAACCTGGTGGGAATCAGGAAAGAATCCAATTCCCTGTGGCACATGGGGAGGAAAACAAAAGCGGCAAACATCACAGCTAGCCAGAACAGAGGAGCTGTTTTCATTTGACTCTTGGTGGTGAAAAAATGAACCACTAAGTGAACTTCCCATTTGGAGCAGCGTGGTGTCATAGTTTAAATGGGAATGATTAATGGGTAAGTGCATATGAAAACCAATTTACAACATCCAACAAATACGGAGACTACTCTGCAAGCTTATTTTTGAGTTTAAATGTTGACTGATTTAAATGAAAATGAAATAACAACATGTAATATTTGTATCTAGTTAACTGACAGACGCTCAACCTCTGATTAAGCACCAAGTATAAGTAGTAAGTAGGAACAGAAGTGAGATACACTGAATGAATACTGAGGCAAGGGCACAAAGGGCCGGAACAAAACGAGATGTTAATTAAAAGATAATGTCAGAGGGATAGAATGTTTTCTTGGGATAACAGTTTCCTGCTGCTAAATAAATAACAAGGTGAAGTCCAGGCATCCATCAAAACTGAATGCCAAGCCAAAACCAGCATATTTTAAGAGAAAAGATATTTATCTGCAACTCTCATAAAGTGATGTTATTCCTCATGAGAAAAGAGTGCTTCTGGACATTCATCCTTGCTCCTGTCAATGGACCATTTTTCATGATAGTACTACTGATTTGGCTGTACAGCCATGTGTAAGCAGTGCTTTTTGCATATATGCAAGCAGGGTTCGTAAAGTACACATAAAACTTGGCTTCTGTCCTGAAACTAGCTCAATTTCTTTGCATGCCTGACTCAGGGGTAGTGCTCCTGGAGTGAACCTTGACCTGACAGAAATCAGTGGGGATTCTGCTGCTCATTCTCCTCTGTTTTCCTCTTTCTGCTGTCGGCCTCCAATGGCTCCTCACCCACCGCTGTCTCATTCATGTTACTTTATAAGAAGAATCGTGTTCTCCCATCAAACAAGACTCTGTGTGTGGCCTCGCTTCGAGCCCCTCGACACAAGATCGCAGCAGCAGCTGATGTGAAAACCTGGCTGTCGGGGTTGCCTTTCTCTAACGCCGCAGCATCGGACCAGCCGCTTCTCCCGCGGCCCCTCAGGGGCCCCTTTATCAAGCGCCTTCTGCAGCTGACCTTACGTCATCCCGTCCGTCAGGAAGGTCACGCCGACTCCCACCTGTAAGATGACGTTAGAAACACCTTCCCCAGAGCCGTGACAGCACTACTCCTGATTCTTCCACGCGTGAGAGCTGGCCTTGCCTCCAGCGACTCCCAGCCAGCGGCCACCCGCGCAGCCCGCTCCAGATCCCCGCGGCGCGGCCGGCACCACGGCCCCGCGTCTCCGCCCCGCCCAACCCGTCTCTGCCCCGCCTCTCCGCGTCTCCGCCCCGCCCACCCCGTGTCTCGCCGCGGCGGGGCGGGGCCGCAGGGCGGTGGGTGTCGGGCCGCCGCGTACTTTGCGTGGCCTGGCTAGCGCGCCCGCGGGAGGCGGGGGGATGTGAGTACCGCGTCGGGTGGTGTCGCTGCCGGTGCGGGGGTGGGCGGAAGCTCCGCTGGCGGCCGTGGGGGGGAGGCGGTGGAAAGGACCGGCCGGCGCCCGGTCCAGGCCTGCCCAGCTCCGGAGTCCGCGGCCCAGCTCTGCCCGAGGGTAAGGCCGCAAGGTGCGCGAGGGGCGGCGGGCGGGGGCTGCTGGGGCGGCGCCGCTTCGCCTCCCTGCGCCCGACTGCCCGTGCCTCTCCCGGCAGGTGGGCGCTGTCAGCCACTAGGAACCGGCGTCACAGCTACCGCAGGCGGGCGCGGGGGGCACCTGTGCTGGGCCTGGGCTGAGAGGTGTCCCGCTTCAGGGGAGACAGCGGCCCCAGGGCCACGTCCCCTTCCCTCAGCCCCGGGGCCCAGCCGCCGGGGTGACAGGTTTGGGGTGACAAAGAGTCCCTGTTGCTGTGGGGGCAGGTGGGGGAGTGGTCTGAGTGGCCGTGGGTGGCCTGTGGGTGTCGGGACTGCGGGCCTGTGAAAAGCTGTCATTGTGTTTGCGTGGCTTGTTGGCTTGGACTGGCTCTAATGGGTGTTTTTTGAGTATATTTAAGCTGGAAATACGGGTTCTGTGTTTGCATTGTTCACCTGACAAAGGAGTTTTCTGTCTCGGGGAGTCATGAAGCCTTTTGTGAACTTCAGCGATGTTTGGGGAGCAGGAGATGTCTCTCTGGGGTTTGGAGTGGGGGAGTGCCTTCGTAAGGGCAGGGTGCAGCATCGCGTGCTCTGTGGATGGGTGGTCAAAAAGGGGGGGTAAAGGAAAGTGTTGGTTAAGGGTTATGTGATGAGACTCTGAGTTGGGAGTATGTCATGTGGTTCTGTGCTAGGCAGCTACAAAGCCAAGCCTCTGCTCACTAAACACTGCTGCTCCTAGGAAGGGATCCTTGAAGTCCTGTCAGGCTCATGTGGGCAGAAGCGTCGTGTGTAGGAGTGGTATGGTTTTTTTTTTTCAGTTGTGTTTCCATACAGACTTTAAAATGAATCTGTTTAAAGTATTTGTTGAAGGCTGTGTTGTCTGTAAAACTGGATGCGCCTTCTAAGGTTGAGGTGCTGCTTGATGAACTTGGAGGGATGTGGGCAGAGAAGCAAATGTTTCCATTAATGTCTGCATGAACTTCATATGAATAACTCAGTAATGTATGTTCTTCAATCTTTGGTTATTCATCCTTTCCCCAGTGCTGGTTAGTTCAGGAGTTTAACTGCCCTGGTTGGACGTGAGAGATGTTGCTCTCCCTGATCCAGCCACTGAAGAGCAGTTAAACAAACAAGTGTTTCTTCAGTAGCCATGGGAACTACCATCAGACATTAACATACAGTTAGTTAATGTGGAAACTGATTTGGGAAGTTAGGGAAAAATATTTGCCTTTGTAAATACTTGCTAAAAGTGATGACTAGCTTGTGTTTTACTTTTCAAGGCCTCACAGAACTGAGCTGTATGAGGATGCTCCACCGGCATGTTGGCCTATTGTATATTCTCCAGACTACAACATCACGTTCATGGGACTTGAGAAACTGCATCCGTTTGATGCAGGGAAGTGGGGAAAAGTGATCAATTTCCTGAAAGGTAAAGTAACAGAAGGTACCTTGTAGACTGACATTCACACAAAAGCTAGTGCAAATTAGGTAGCTAGTGCAGACTCTTGTCAGTAATTACTAATGTAGTAGTGACTGTATATTGTTGTTGCGGAGATTTAAGCTACACTCTTTAATCATATATGGAGTGCTTTACTATTTTCATATATTTGCAGAGTTAAGTCTTACCAAATTAAATTCATTGTAGGCTTTCTGAGGCAAGGTGGGCGCTATGCACTGCGCATTGCTGAAGATCTTGCCTATGAAATATTTAGAGCAGTGTTAGAGCAAACATCTTGTGATAGAGCTTTTCAATACAAACCTTGGCTTCACAGTCCTTTGAAAATGTGTGTTGTAGCCTGCTCCACTAAATAAGCTCACAGATTGGGTTTGGGCTCAGTCCTGGTGTCTGTGCAGGGTGAAACTCCTGAAATGTTACTGAAAACTCAAGCCAATTAAGTGAGTTGCTTTCCCCAGAGGTGTGAACTAGTCAGGGTAACTAGTTTGGTTTGTTTTAGTCTGGCCCAGAGCGTTACAAGACCATGAGTAAAAAGGAGTAAAGAAAAGCATAGCAGTGTCTTAGACTATCTTGAAATATTTCTGGTCTTTGCAATTTGATTAAAAGCACAAGGTGAGCAGAATTTCATTGCTCGGCCTTTGCAACAAACTTTCGTGTGGGATAATTGAGAACTATTTCCACTTTTGAAGTGAGGACCAGAATCTTGACATTCAGCCTAGCCCGAGTTGGGTGTGGAATGCTGGAGCCTCGTGGACGAAGCACAGTGTGTCATGTTTTGATACTTCACAGATTTGTAATGAGAAGATTTCCTTTTAGTTTCCTCTTGAGGATGGGTGCCTTTTGCTGTTCCAGCATCCTCTTTCTCTTGAGGACTGTGCCTGGATCTTAAACAGAACACAGACTCCAGTTATGTAGCAACAAATGGAAAATCTTGCCTGTGTTATCTGCAAGCTTACAAATGGTTTGGCTTGCAATTCCATTGCTTTACACCTGGTATAGTAAGAACTGGGGCGTTCCTTGTGGCTTATGAAACCACAGGTGTTAATGACTAGCTTTCTGTGGGGTGTAACTTAGTTACTCAATTTCATCTGCAGACAGTCTGCTGGCAAATGGCACTTTTCAGGCTGAAAGATAATCACATTCTTTATTGGCCTTGTGATATTATTCTGACAGGGCAGAACTTCTTGTGATGGTGCTCAGTACTGCTGTTAGACAAATTGGAAGACATGGGCAGGGATACACAAAAGAAATAAAGATACAAGAACCAAGGTTAGGATCAGGGCCTCTAAAATCTTGGCTCTCTTCATCTAAAGTTTAAGCTTGTTCATGAAGTAAAAAAGGCTTTTTCTTTTGCCAAGAGAAAGGTCATCTGAGAGCCATCCCTCTTACATTTATGGGTCCTAATGACTCCTTCAACTGATCATCTTTTGCATTTAGGTATTGTTCATCTGACTGGCTGCCTGGTATTTGTTTAACTGAGGTTAAACAAATTCTGACACCCCATTTAGTAGCTGAGTTTTGGATCTTCCCTCTAAGAACTTGAAATAATTGATTTGGGTTCCATGATTGTGTTCTTAATTAATCAAAACCTTTGCCTGTCTGCTCATTCTCTATGTAAAGCCTTTTCCTCCAGCTCTCTGCCTTGTGACGTGTCTGCTCTTTCACAGAAAATTAGTCTTCCTGATAGTTTTACTGTCCTTGCTTTGTAAAGTGGAAAGAAGCCACAAGATACCCCAAGGTGCTCCCGGTTTTCTCTGGCTCTGTAGCAGCTCTTGGCAGCAGCTGACTCTATACTGTTGCCTATCACCTAGAAAATCACCAGTGAAAAATCTTTCTGCACTTACCTTCCCCTTCCTCAAGAATGAAACTGTGAGCAGTCTGACTTTCTGTCTGACAGCAGTGAGTGAATGAAACGTTTCTCAAGCCTCAGTCAAGAGCAATGTAAGCTTGCCAAACCAAATATTGTTGCAGGTGCTGCTCTAGTATAACACTTGAGAGCAAAATCTCTCACACTTGTAAGTTGTTTTCTTCCTCTTCCAAGTAGAAAATTAGAAAAGAGGTACAGTCTTAGGGGGCTGCAGCCATGCAGTAATTAAATACCAAAATTTCTCTGGGAAGATCAGCACGATGCCTCATATTTATTGATTGTTTTGATCATATGCAAAACAACATTGTTTTTCTATGCAGCTTGGCTTTTTTCACTTGACCCTCACTTGCACTTTCTGCCAAGTACATCCAGACGTATGCATTCGAATGTAACAGCTTTGATCACATTCTTAAGTTTTAAATAAACTATATTTTGGTCTCTAAGGGAAAGAATGGATAGGTGGTCACTGATGTTTCATGAAATCAAATGGAGGTAGGGGTGTGACAGAAGTAACCTAATTAAGTGTAAGCATTTCCTTCTGCAAATATCCAAGCAATTATTTTGTTTAGAATTGATTATTTTTTTAATTCTCCTCTGATTTAGTGAATTAAACGCTAGCATCAACTGTGGGATTTCTTACAGCATGTTAGGGTGGTGAATATTGGATGGCATGAGCACCAAGACTTCCCTGTGTATTAAGTCCTGAACTGTGGGATTCTTTTGTCTGTCCATCCTCTGTCACTACCTGTCTTGTCTTCTAGTTTAAACAAGAAGTTAGCATGATTGCACACTGAAAACTTTTGTAATCCATATTTATCATATACAAACTAGTCTAATAGCTTACCTGTATAGAGGGCATGTATTTCGAAAACTTGGAAATGCTGACTAAACAGAAGCTGTTTGTGATGTACGTTACTGATGAAGTTACTAACTCATGGTCAAAGTAGCTTCTTTGGCAGGGTGGAGTATTGGATTATGGTATATAATGCCAACTGTTATTTCTCTCCTGTTTCAGAAGAAAAACTAATTGCAGATGACTTGATTGTACAGGCACGGGAAGCTACTGATGAAGATCTCTTGGTTGTTCACACAAGGCGCTACCTTAATAAATTAAAGGTGCTGTACTTATTAATGTGTTTTTGAAGCAAACTGTCTAGAAATAGTGTCCAGGGCCAGAGATACCCTACTAGATATGTTACTGAATCAACTTTTACAGATTACAGAATTATATGTTTTAATTCAACATCGTCATTGAGAATATTGAAAGAATAACGTAGAAATAGTTGCCAATTTGTGCTATAGAGGGGTGGGTTGGAAGGAGTGTCTACAGTCTCACATAGGTGATCTGAAATGATATTTCAGCAGATAAACAAACAGAAGAGGAGTAATCATGTTTGAGATGCAAATGATGCTCTCTTTAGTATTGGGGGTTTGGTCTTCAAAAGTTTTATTTTACTCTAGTAAAACATTCTGAAACTGAAAATACATTGGAGAGCACTAAAATGGAGCACTTGACTGGATATTTTTTACTGTGAGGATTGCTTTATGAGCACAGGTGGCATTGTGTTGATTTTGCAACTCTTGGAGGGCAGAGAAGGGATTTGTAGTAGAAATAATCTTCCATTTCATAACTCAGAAGTTATTTTGAGTTACCTTAGCCTTTCACCAGCGAAAGAGTCCTCATATTGCTGTTTCTGGGATATTTTATTTTTCTGTGTAAGGGATCTATTAAATTGAGAGATCTTTTTTGACTCTTACTCCTTTTCCGAGTTCTCCTACGCTTCTTCATTCTGTGCTATAAGGCTACGTGCAGTTTCATACATCATTAGATTTGATCTTATTGCAGCTATTCTTGATATTCAGCTTTTAATTCCATCGAACCGCCCACCTCTTTCCACTGAATCGCTGCTTTGAAGCAGGGTGTAATGTGCATGGCTCAGTTTGGAGTACCATAATAATAATTTTAGTACCTCCAGGATGGCTTCACAGGGAATTGTCTGTATGACTTGGTGTTCAAAGCCAGTAGTTGTGTGCATTCAGATGTGATTCAACTGCATATCTCTTGTTCCTCCTGTCTGGAGAGAATATTTTCTGCAGTTGTAGAAACTGGGGGGTGTTGTATTGGTCATGCTGGCAAACTGCTGCCAAGCAATGTAGAGAGAAGTGCTTGGTTGCAAATGAAAAGCAGCAGAGCTAGACATGAAAAGGCCCTGGGTATATGTCCTCTGTATTGCCTTACCCAAAGTCTGCTGTGTCCAGATAAATACAGATCTACCAATAAACAGCATAGTTTTGTGTTAGATCTGCTCTGAAGGCTGCAGAGGTGCTTGTGTTTCTGGGAATGCTGAGGTCTCTTAAAATAATGGGTCACTTAAGTGCTCTTCATTTAAAATTTGGGCATGAATTTGGTAGGAAGTCTGGTACACTTGCAGGAGGAGGTGGTGGTTGGTGTCTTAGCAGCAGCTGAAGAAGCTGGCTGGAGGTTGGCTGAAAAGAAGCAAAAGGGTATGTATGAAGTCCATCAGATGGTACTGGAGATCAGTTCTGTGTTGGAAGGAGGGGTGTCCCTGTTCCCTGCTTTAGGTAGCAACTTACTTTACAACAAGATTTGGCCTTCTGAATGCAGGTGATTCCCCTGCAGTTATTCCTTTGGAGAATTGAGGTCTCTGAGGTACTGACTGGACTGGGTAATTTTTTTGCAGTACTTTCCCACTGGCTGCCTTTTTCTAGTGTTATGTGTGGTAATGAATTTGCAGCATATCAACACTCTGAAATTTTGCAAGGAGATAGGCAGTGTGGTGGAAGAGAATCTCAGACCTTGCCAGTCTTTTACTTGAACCATATTTGTTTGAGAGGTTCTGAAAACTTACATGAGTGAATACTGAAAAGCGAATGATGAGAACAATGCTTTTGCATCAGTGGAATACAAGATGTGCTTTTCTGAAAGTGATCTGAAGCAAGTGATTGCTCAGTTAAATTTAGCATTTTAATCTGTTTTATATTTGCAAATATTGTAGGTTTAAAAATAAAAAGATTGGATGAAGTACTTAGGGCTATTGTCTAGTGAGTAACAGGGGTGGTAGGGGTTTGGTTGGACTCGGTCTTGGAGGTCTTTTCCAACTTTAATGATTCTATTATTTTATTAGAAATGTAAACTTCTGTGCCTAGTGAAAAGTGGATTGGTTTGATTATAGGGAGTGTTTTCTGGTGCTCAAGTGCTTCTGTGCTTTGATGCTTGCCCAGTCACATCAGGGCATCTGCCGAGAGACAGGTGGTACCTGCCTGTTTGCTGCACTGTCCCCAGCATGCCTGGGGGAGCATGCAAGGCTCCCAGGAGTGAAAGTGGGAGAAGCAGTCTCATGAAATAACCAGTTCAGCCTGCAGTGCTACTGCCTGTGTGAGGCATTGGGTAAAACAGCGCAGAGCGCATCTTGGGCTGTGTGCGGTGTATCGGTGACCAGCTGAACACGTGTGGCTGGGGCTTGGGTACAAAGGGCACCTTTGGGTGCACTTGAAATTCCCCTCTCCAGTTCCTCAGTTCATGCAGCTGTTGTGTTGTCATCTGTTGTCTCTGCTCGCTCCCTACATTGTGCTTTTTCCTGGCTCATTTTCTAACTTCATGGGTGAAAGGTTTATGAGAGGGAGCAGTGGCTTGCTGTAAAAAGTTAATTTCCAAGGTCATGAGAGCAGATAAATGAACTTGATGCCTTTTGCCTAAATTCTTATGTAAATGTGGATGTAAGAGGTAAAGGTCTGTAGGAGTACACAAAAATGGTATTTTAAAGCTAACAATATTTGAATGTGTTTGGAGAAAACCCTGAGCGTGAGTACATAGTCATGAGGAGCAAGGTCTGACAGGTTTCTGTGTTTACACTGCTGCACAAATGCTGTAGGGTGTTCTTTGCAGCTAAAGTGACGAGTAATCCTCTTCAGGATTAGGTACCACTTGGTTAACAGCGATTTCTTTTCACATTTTGAACTCCTTGACTGGGAGACTGGAGACTGACGCAGCAAAACTGTTTCGGCTGGTTGGTTTTCTTGGTTGTATCACCTGGCTATCACCTGTTTCATCAACTTTCTGTGGTCATTACAAGCTTCCTACTCTCCTTTATGATGTTATCTTATGTTAATTCAAGCTAAAAAGGTACTTTCTTTAGCTATTGAAAACGGACCCATGTATCTTTGTCCCAGGCAAGCTTCTAAATACAATTCCATGTTATCTGCTTAGTGTTGGACTTGTAAGGCTGTGAATTTTCCCTTGAGGCAGGAACTAGATCCAGGAGCTTATGAAAGATTTAAACACACTTTAAATTTAGATATTAAAGAACAAAACAGCTCTTTTTAATTTGATGTATTGTTGGCTGTTTTAAAATACTGGAATGAACAGATGCATAAGGTGAAAGGCAGTACATCAGAGGTTGAATTTGATCACTGTATTATTCCAGGATGTATCAGCATTATTGTCTTAATATTAGTTTTCAGTTTAACTTTTGGTCCTTGCACACTACCTTTATAAAATATTTCAAGTTATTATTTAAGCTTACTAATAAGAATTTTTTTTATAGTTAAGGAATTGAAGTTAATAGTAATAATACTTTGTAAGTGAAGTCCTGTGAGCATATACTTGTTAAATGTCGATGTTGTGATAAGAGTTTGGGCTTTCATTTCATTTTGGTTTTGGGGGGGGTGGTTTGGGATGTAACATGGTATAATGTTACCCTAGGCAGTTTTGCTAGATGTGTATAGCAGTTAACTTGTATTAAAGGAAAATATACCCTGTTATGGGTTGGCCTGACTTCTTTACCTTCCTGTGTTTTCTTAAAAGGAATAAATACTAAAAAAAAAAAATAATTGTAATATCAGCAATAGAAAGAGTTGCATGGAGTTGATACCATCACTCATTCTTTTTAGTTATGTGGCTGAATGATGTTTTTAGATTACTGTTACTCTTCCCAGACCAAGTTTTAATTTCTGTTGTTACATAATTACATATTTACAAAAACTTACTAGAGACTCAGTAACATAGTGAAGGTTGAGTGAGAACCAGGGATCTGGCAAAAGAGATAGTAACCCATACTGTTCTGAAACATGCAATTTCATTGCAAAACATAGGGTCTTAAAAAGGAAACAAAAGCATTGAAGAGTTTGCTCTCTATCAGAGGAAGCTAATATGTGTGAAGACTTGTGCTGTGCAAGCCAACTGACAGCTTGGAAAATGTAATTAAGGAAGTTCCCATGTGTGACTTTTTTTTAAAAAAATTTACAACATGAAAAATTACACAATTGTATAAACCCAGTTCCTTTTTTGAGTATATACACAGGTGTTCAGAGAATTTATTGCAGGAAATGTCGGAGGACAAAATTAGCACGTGGAACTAAAAAGCCACAAACCTGTCTGCAGGTTGAAGCGATGCGTTTCTCAGGTATTATAGTGGTGGGCTTTGAGAGGTGTTTTCAGTAGTCTGGAGCTGCGTTCTGAATCCCCAAGACTTTCCTCACGGTCAAATGACCTTTCCCCCACGTTTGCAATTAAATAAAGGTGGTAAAGGACTGCGGCTGAAGCGGTGCCTACCTGTGGGCTTGGTGTGTTCTGTACATGTCCCCAGCACTGCTTATTCTTCCCTTGTACCGTGTGTGCATGTCTTGCATTCACTGGAAGGCCTGTAGCAGCAAGCATGTTGATGGGAGTCTTTACTGCTCCCATTTCTTCCCATTGAGGTTTTTTAACTGCCTTAAAACTGTCTGATCTTGTGGTTATTTTTCACATTTGAGATGAAAGCTTTTTTATCTGACTGTGACCTTTTCGATTCAGTTTTAGAACAGAGTTCAATCTAGTATTTTACTTTTAAAAGCTAAAATAATCTTGCAAAAGGACTTCATCAACACTGACTGTATGACAAAATAATTGAAACGTTTTGTTAATGATGGAGAGCTGATAGTATGTTAACAGCAATGTCTTAGAGTAACAGAATAATGGTTTAGGAATACAAAAACAGTTAAGAGCTTAAAACGAACAGTTTGACAGAATATAGTTGGTACTTGAGAGCCTTACCAGTAATGCCCCCCCTCCACCTCACCCAGCAGTGCTTTGTGGTTGAAGCACAGATAACTGTGAAGCCAGCGTACCTTAAGTTTATGCTGGGCTGGTTTTGACAATCAGAGGACCCTGAACTTGTCATGGGATTGACTTTGGTTAAAATTGACTGCTTGCACATCCTGTTGTTTGTGAGTAGGTAAGGGCAACAAATGAGCTGCATCTACGTAGGCTTCCTAACACTGAAGAAATGAGGTTCTGTTCAGAGTCCTTGAACAGGGTATCAAACTTATAATTACCGGTACCTGAATATTTCTGTATGGGATGAAGAGGTATATTGCTTGTGACTTACACTTTGAAGTATATTTAGAAGTGTTATCTCTGGTAGCAATGGTAGTAGAAGTTCTTTGAAGTAATCTATATGTGTTTGCACAAAAGCATTTGCAAATTGCAAATATTTTCTGTTCTAACCTTCAAAATGTATTCTTGATGATGGGACTTTTCAACAAAACGTTTCCTTGAAACATTTTCCAGAAGTGTTTAATATGCTAAATAACTTTAATCAGTTCTCCATGCTAAAATTTGCATTGTGTGTTCACTTGCCTATTTGAACTTCTTAGTTGAGTTGTGTGTTTGTTGTTTCTTTCTCCTTGGTGTATCCTTTCACCTTGACGTGGGAAAAGATATTTTAGGTTTGAACAATATATCAAGTGTAGCTTGCTGTTAATAGTGGTGAAGGACACTTTACAATTTTTCCTCCCAATCCCAGGGATACTAGATTTTCTGAAATACTGGCTTGCAGGAAAACTTCTGATTTATTACCGTTTGATACTAAAATCTGAAAAATCCAGTGATGGTGATTGAAAGTGATGATTCTCATAGTTAACTGCTTGAGGGTGAACCTATTTGGAGGTTACTAAGAAGGACTCATTGTCACCTCCATCTAAAACTTCTAAAAGTCCTGTGAAGTTCCTGCGAGCTCCTTTTCAGTAAATAGCAGCTGATGAGAGATCTAAATGTCATCATTAAGACAGGCTACATTAATCGGAACTTTTTTCCCCCTTGTAGTGGTCATTTGTTGTGGCTACAATCACAGAAATACCACCAGTTGCCTTTCTTCCCAATTTTGTTGTTCAGAGAAAAGTTTTGAAACCTCTACGAACCCAGACAGGAGGAACCATCATGGTAAGGTGCTCTTGATTCACTTCTATCATGTTTAAACTTATTGATCAAAACCCGCTAAACCTGTGAACTTAACTTGAAGGCTCGAGCCCTGTGGAGTGAAGGGAGTTTGTGTACAACACTAACCACAAAGTTGCCACTTGTTAGCAGCCACGAATGTGAAGGACATCACTGATTTGATGGTCTGTGATTTGCAGAAGCAGTAGAGCCTGTGCAGGCAGCAATAGACACAGTGGGACTTAAGGCAAACAGTGAAACTGAGCTAGTTTTGAACAGTGTTCAGATACACATGAATTCTAGGGGTGGGAGGTTTCAAAATTGATAATGTGGACGGTATTTGTAAAGCACATACCTGGTGACTTTGGTATGGTATGGGAAGAGATGCATGGTTTGGTTGCTCTTGAGACTAGCCAAGTGCTTCAATTTAAAAATCATATCACCTTGCTCGTTTTAATGATTGAAGTTAATTTGTCTGCTCTTTCTTCTGTAAATATTATGTGAGCAGCTCAGCTGAACTCAAGACATAGCCTGTGTCACCCAAACAGAGTTGGTTTTAATTAGTGCAATGAGTGCTCTGCTCAGAAGAGCTGTGGAAACGTCACCAGGCGTTTGGTTTTGCCTGAGAATTGCAATTAGAGGTGTTGAGGAGGTAGAAGGAAAGAAAACAGTTAACAGCTGGAGCCAAGAAGGAGTTATTTAAACTGTGTATTGAGGAAAAGGTGCCTTCATTATTGTAAATGGGTAACTGATGGAACCTTTTCTGCTCTTTTTATTACTTCTTGTCATAATGTGAAAGGAAACTATAGAGCACTGTGCTGGGGGGAGCTGGGAACAGTCTGGGTCTCTCTTTGCAGGCAGTGAGGTATAACAGTTATAGAAATGGAAGACAAACAATCTTGACTGAAATCATTAATATTGTTACAAGCAGATCTGCTGCATTTCTGCTACTCTTCATGAAGGTAGAGGTTACAGTGGGTGAGTGTGAAAAGGATAGAAATCCCTATTGCTTTTTCTATATCAGTCTGATGCCAGTTATTGGAGAACACTGTTCTGTGGGCTGGCAAACCATTCAGAGTACGCCTGTGCCAGCTATGGGAATACAACTTATTGCAGCTACTAAAGGTGAGAGAGATGGAAAAGCCATAAATGAATGATAATGTCATGGCAGTATTTTCAGAAATAGGCTAATAGGTGGCTTCCCACTTCTGTCAACAGAACTTAGCTTTTCTGCTGTATTTACTCTTCTAATGATAGAACTATTCAATGCCTTATCAGGGGAAAAAAGGGCAATTTCTCTCCATATATTAATATTCCTGTTAAGTCTGTCCCATCCAGCTGATGGATTTGCAAGTGTGTATGTAAAAGTAACTCTGCCAGCTATTGGTTTTTGTTACCAGAAGGTAGCAGAGGAAGGAGAATAGACTGGACAGCTTGTGCTTGTATTTAAATATCTACTGTTAAGATTCAGCAACATCTTCAAACGGTGGTATTTAATTGTTTTATGCGTGTCATTGTTTCAACCGTTGGCTCCCTTTGTAATACCCAAACTCTGGTCATAGGTCTTTAAAAATCCGGAGCTCTTCAAAAAGTTTGAGTATATCATCATGGTTGAGCTGTGTTGTAAACTGGTGCATTTTATTATTTATGATGTGGAACACAGTGTTTGTGTAATGAAAAAGGAATTGATGTAGACGTGAGTGTGTGTTCGGAAGAATTTTGCTTAGAATTCAAGGAAGAGGTGAGAGCTGTGATCATAGCAGAGTAGTAGCAAAGGAATGTTTCCAGTAAGTTTTTGAACATGGGAATAGTGGAGGGAAAGAAGAAAGTCACCTCCTTAATGCTGAGATTGTGTAAAGTGAGTTAACTGCTGCTCACTGCTCTGAGCTGGTAAATAAAAATGGCTAATGGTTTCATCCTAAATCGTGAGAACAGCGGTGAGTCCTGTGGCGTCTACTGTGCCTAAGAATCTTTGCAGGTTGCCAGGTCTGGTTAGTTGAGGTTTGTGAGTGGGAAATGGTTTTCTTTACTAAAAAAAAAAAGTTGTATGTATCTTGCCCACCTTGGACTCTGTTTCTCCAACTATTGTTGTCCTTAATTCTACGTTAATTCTCTTTGTTGTCTTGGATGTACATGTTATTTAACGTCAAATAGTGAGGAAAGGAAATACGTTAAAAGCATAAGTCTCTAGATTTCTGGATTATGGTAACAGGCTAAGTGACAGAAGTGCTGCCTCCTGCAGTGGATGCTTAACTGGCAAAAGCAGAGTTGATGGAAGTGGAACACAGTGCATCTCCCTAATACAGACCTGCATAAACGTCCTGGAATACCTTCATTCCTCCTGGGAATCTCCGAGCAGGAGCTGGAGCACCAAGCTGCTTTTGCTGGTGTCTCTGTAGTCAAAGAATTCAGGTTTCGTGTGTTCATCTAGTTCAAAGTGCTTCAACTTTTGGTTGTTACTCTCAAAGTAACTCCGTTCCGTCTCCATTTAGTCCTTCAACATCTGTTCAGCTCCTGGTAGGTTCTGTTTTGTGCCCGATACCTGACTGTGGTTGGTGGTGCTTGTTGAGATGAGGGGTTTGGGCTGAACAGGAACATCCAGAGTCTTCTCCTGTCACCATCAAGCTGTACAGAGAAGTACAATGGGGCAAGGAGGGAAAAGTAATGGTACAAGAGATGAATATTTGGGGCGAGTCTAGAGTTTCTAAATATTCTCCTTTTGATATTTTCTTGAGGGTCTGGACAGTACGTGCATGTGGCATCTGATTCAGCCTGGTTCTAACTACTCAATACTTTGACATAGTTCTGTGATGCTTTTCATTGTGCTTGTGTTACATTTGATACTGAGGTGTATGTTACTAGTTAGAACTGTGGCCGTGTTGATGAGATGGCTGCTAGTGGTCTGTGTGCCTGTTGGTCGTGCCTCCTGCTATATGGGTGACATCACAGGTCACTTGAACATTTATCTTGCTGCCATATGCTACTGTTTGTACCTTTTTTTTTGTCACTTACCAGCTGATTAATCAAAAAGGCTTTTAAAATTTGTACAGTACCAGTCAGAAACACAATCTTCTGCTACACCTGATGGTCCTGTTTGTTGTGAGGATGCCTGTTGAGTTCCTATACTTTTTAATGACTTTTTTTAGCAGTATAGGAAGATTGCTCTTTGGTGAGGGATCCCTAGGAAGCATGCTAAATCATATATAATGTGCTTTCCCTGTGACTTAATGGGGTTTGTAATTCAGAAATGACAATCTTTTCTTAAGATTTAATTTGTGTAAGTTAGTGTGTTCATACCAGGATGATGTTTACCTTCCCAGTAGTTCTCTTAATACCAAATTAGAACTGTTCAAATATAAATATTGGTGATGAAGAATTCTCAACTGTCTAAGCTTCTGTTCATATATGATATCCAATATGTTCTTTCCATGATTTACTTTTTCAAAAAAAATTATAGCTAGTAATGTCATTTTTGTAATACAACACTTAATGCAATAAGACACTTGCTTGACTCTTCCTAGCCAAAATAAGTTGGGATTTTCAAGTTTCATTATTTAAGCCTTGCCTATCTCTCCTCTGTCATTACTTTTCCTTTCCTGAATGTTATTTGAGTTCAAGAGGGAGATACAGGCACAGTTACTCTGTATTGGAGGGGAGAAAAGCTCAGTAATATTCTACTCTATGCGTGTTACATTATTTAAGAAGTCACAGGATGCTTCATGCTGTAGCATTTTTTTCTGTCCCTATGCTCAGCTGAAGCTATGTTTATCTGTATTCTCGGGACTTTGAGGGATTTTACCTGAACAGGAAGGACATAAGGAGATTCTTGCCAACTTTTTCCTCTTACCAACACTTGTATTCTTTTTTCATTTGCCTGCTAGGGGTCGGTGTTTATCTAAACCAAACAGCAGTTAGGTTTACATCTGTTCAACTGCTTGAGAGAGAAATACAGATGACATCAGATATTGTTTTCAACTGGTTATGCTGAGGGATAGGCTTGGGTGGTTCGTATTTGGAGATGTGATTCAGAATGACTGGCAGTGCTAAAACAGCTGGCATGCCTGAACGCTGAGGGCTGGTTTTGGGGTGGAAGCAGGCAGTGTTGAATGGTCCCTGTGTTTTGTTCCTGGGGTTCTCACTGTAATTTTCTTAAGGCAGGAAAACTGGCTGTTGATAGAGGCTGGGCAATCAACGTGGGTGAGTACAAATGTGGCACGTTAAATGCTACTCGAAATGGTGTGTTGAAAATTGTGTGTTTCCGCTTAGCATGGATGTACTCTGTTTGTAATCATAGAAAGTGATTGGAGTGTGCATTAACTAAAGTCAGCTCCAGAGGAGGGGGAAAACAAAAGTACTGGATCTGCTATCAGCCTTACTGCAGTTTTGTAATGAAATGGTTTTTGGAAGGAAAAAAGGTAACTGGATAAAGATATCATAGCATACGTAGGGAACAGGATTGTAGTAGCATGAAAAAAATTAGGGAAAAATGATTGGAGAAAATGTAATTATTTCTATAAAATCTTCACTTAAATTATAAATCAATTCTCATAGATCTTCTCACCAGCGAATATATATATTGTCCCAGACCAAGGGATTGGCTGATACACTGGTGGGTAGGGCTGTACCAGTTAGTGTCCATTTTTGGCTCTGCATTTTTTCTGAAAGTCTTGAATGAATGAATTATGAAGAATATAGTGAGTATAAATCTTCTCTCCTGCTTCGAGCAAATAGCAGTGCAATAGTTTACTAGTAACAAAGCAATATTTTGTGTCATGTAAGGCTTAGCTTGTCATTTTCATAGAGCTCATAAATTCTGGGATGTTTCCATTATTTCATACATGCATCCACAAGGTGAATATCCAATATTAAAAATTAAACAGACGTTAAAAACAACCTCTAAAGCCTGTCATATTTACTGATATATAGAGCAAGCTTGTTAAATTTCTTGCTATGTATATTTGTAGGGTGTTTCTCAATAATAAGCTAATAAGATAATAATAAGAGAAACTCTTATTTACTTTATATATTTTGGGAGGGGGAGGTTTAAATACGTTTTTCATGTCAAGTGTTTGTGTGTTAAAGCAGAGTTCTTAACGCCGCTCTTGGTCTCAGTGCTTGCAAAAGGCATGTGCCAGTGATGGTAACGCCACAGTTCTTGTTTGGTGTTTTCTCTGACCCAGTGCTCAGCACAAGAAAGAACCTATTTCTATGTGTTCTTCCCTCCTGCCCTGTACTGTTAATTACACAATGCAGATCCATCACCTGCTGGCTTGGTAGACCATGCCTACGATACGTACAGAACCCCTGGCAGATGTTTTACGCAGCTAGGTAAAGGTTTAGCAGCTCTAGGCGTGGTATTTGCTAAAGAAAAAAATAGTGCCTGATGTGTAAGTGATCTCTGCCTCTCTGCAAAGACCTTCTGTCTTCCTCTGTATCTAGCTTTTCACCTCTTCACTGCTTGTATGTTTAGGGGGTGGATTTCATCACTGTTCAAGTGACAAAGGCGGAGGGTTTTGCGCGTACGCTGACATCACGCTGGCTGTAAAGGTAAGGCGTGCTCATAAACCAGCATTTTCTGCTACTTGTGCGAATGGGAAGAAAATCCATATAAATTCACAAGTACCAATTCACATCACAATAGGAGAAAATAAAGCCCTCTGTAGCTGGGTAGGAATAGGAACATGGTGCAGGACTTGATGCTGCAGAATGTAACGCATCTGCAGTGGTGTTCACTGGAAGGGGAGAGTTGCAGGGGTCAGAATTATGAATGTGAATAACCACTATAGTTGCATTAATAACCTTGTCTTGCAAAAAAATCACTCAAAATCAAACCAGACAACTTTTAATATCCTCAGTGATAATTGTCCTAGCCTTGCAGTTGAACCTGAAAATTCCACATTATTTTCAGTGGTTACAATCAAGATGAATGCAGAGACAGAAATCCTCCCTCCGACTCGAGCTGCACTATACAGTGCTCAGAGTGGTTGGAATTAATGAATAAAAATGTGAATAATCACTGAATGTGAATGAATATATTTGGTATTTAGCTGCTGAAAGGCTGAAGCAAGAGCCTTCTGCAATTAGGGCTTATTTTTATCAAATGTACTGTGGTGTATTTGTATACTAGAATATTAATAAAGTATCAGTAATAATCATACATAAAAAAGCTCTGATGATTGCAGCACACTATATGACATAACATCCTAATTTCTATACACGGTAATTTGCAGAAAAGTAACCCACACTGTTCTCCTTTCCCTATCATTAAATTACAGATTGAGAAATTACAGTGGGTGACAGTTTGTACAAAATCTTTGGGTTTTACCATGTCTGTATTAAAGACAGTAATGTGTCAAAGTTAAGACTTAATTACAAAGTATTTCTTTCTTTGCAGGCATGGGGTAAGAGATGAATTCTCTTACTAGAAGTGACTTTAATGCATACAGTCCCTACAGCAGCTTGTCCTAAGCAGTAGATTTTATGTTCATGCAGTTGGATGCTGTTGTAGTGGACTGTTCCTCCCTCCCTGCTGCTAAGCTCACTTGTGCTGTTGTCTGTGTCTCGTGGAGTTAGCTCCTTGATTTTATGGGGCCTGGGCAGCTCTTGCTTCACTCTGTCCTAATCCATAGTTGTTGCTGTTGCTTCCTCTGTGCTGTCACTGGTTGACAGCACCAATGCCACAATCAGCTCTATAATCCCAAGCTGGACCTGTCCTTGTCTGGCTGGCGCAGGAGGCAGAGGTGTACCAGCTACACCCGCACGGAGCCAGTGTTTCTACGACAGGGCTTGTTACCCTGGGCTCCATTGTGGATTTTGGCACGGCTGGGTTTATGCCTCCTTTGTGGAGTCTGGTGTGGGATGCTGTAGAAAGGTATGTCCAAATCCTGCATTGTGTCCCATTCTGTGTGGGAGAAAAAGAAGATGAATCTTTCTTCCTTCTCCAACTTTCCCTGTGGGTCGGCAGATCCCTGCGCAGGTGACCACACAATGCATGTTCTGTGCTTTCATCTGCTGGAAAGGTGTAGTGGGTTTTATTGTGTAACAGCAAAAATATTTTTAATGTGAAATTATTAGTTTTTGTAATTAAATATTGGAATAATTTAACTGTATATTTGAATGAAATGGGCGTGCATAGATACAAATCAAGACTACATTTTAAACTTCCACCTAACTTCATAACTTCCCCCATTTTTTTCTTTGCTTATATATCCAGTTCCTATTTGAGCGAGTACAAGGGGTGTCTAAAGCCACAATTATTGATCTGGATGCTCATCAGGTGAGTACGTTACCTGTATTCAGTGCTGCAGATATTTTGCTCAAAATAGAAGTATGATGCATAACTTTTCTTCTAATAGTAGCATAAACTGTCCACTCCCAGAACACGAAAGTAATATAGGTGATGGAAACTGTGAGCAGTTTAGTTGTTTAATTATTTTCTGGTTGAAGGCTGTTAAGCCAGTTCAATAAAATTGAACTGAGTTGTAGCTCCATCATGTGGATAGATGTAAAACCATTTGAGTTGCACACTGATCTCAGGCATTACAGGCTCCAGAGTACTTCAGTGTCCCAGAATAAACAAGACTCTCTTAAAACAGAATTACTGGTAGCTCAGCACGTGTGATTGTTGAAGCAGCCTTTGTGGGGATGAATTTGACCTTCAGTGTTTTAATGGAAAGCCTGGATTCAGGCTAACGAGGTAAAGAATCACTCCTTACCTGGTGAAGTGATTTATTGTGGAGGCTGAGAACAAATCTCATCTCTGGTAAATTCTGAAAGGAGGGAAATGGTATTTCTGGAAAAGCAATTAATGCACCAAAACGATGTCCAATCTGAAGCATTGGAGGTAATTTACTGTGTGTAAATAAACCATTTTTAATAGTTGCATGGCAGTGAGGAAGCCTAATGGCTGCAGGTTTTCCATCTTCTATCGTTTCTTTATCTGCAAGTTAAGGCATCCCAAAGTTGCCATGAAATAAGGACATAGATTATGCAATAGAAAGGTGTTTTGTGTTCATGAATCTCTTCAAGCGTCTCTGCCAGGGCATGGATTTTTGTGCTTCTCTGAGGTGGTTTTGGTTTGTTTTTTAAAAACATCTTTAGGCTGTACTTTGACTTTGAGGTGTCCCACTGGTAACAGTCTTGCACATGAAATCATGCCTTTGTACCCTTTCTTTGGGGACTGAGAGGTGTGTGAGCAGTAGCTCAGCAGATCCTTGTTAAGTGTGCTGATAGTCTCCTCTTGTAAGTATCCCAGTTCTTGTTGCATTGGTGAGTTTCTCCTTTCATAAGAAAATGGTTCCCCCAGAGGCTCTCAGTCCTAGGTTTCTGTTCAGGAATGGTTTCTTGTTTGGGTTGGTTGTTGGGTTTTGTGTGTGTGTAGTGGACCAAAGGTGCTAAAGAAATCTGTAGGAATTGCCATTTTCTATTATAAAGAATTCAGTTTTTCCCATTCCCTCTCTCACACTAGCTTTAGCCCAGTGATTCTTTGTAGTTTGTTCTGGTTTTTTCCACAAGGGGAATTTGTAGCAGAAATAAAACTTTCCTGTCCAGGGATACAATGTAAGTGAATTACTGAAGAGAGATCTGTGGCAATTTCTGTTCCCATAGTTTAAATGTCAGTCTGGTGGGGGTAGAGGCTGGGGTCCTGTGTGATGCACTTTCAACAAAGTTATCTTTGTGATTGCTGTGAAAAGATTTTTTTGTACTAGTGGTACAAAGTCTAATTGAGAGCCAAAAGAAATATTACTGAAACTAAAACTGGGAGATGGAGGAAATAGTCAGAATCTCAGTTTGCTTTTAAGCATCCATCTTTACTCCCTGTGCAGTTTTTAATGGATTCCTGTTGTTCAGCAGTATGTTAAACTGGGATTTCTCATCTCACCAAGGCTTGAATTGTCAAAAGAGCTATCGTCTGCTTTATTTATTTGTCACTCCTCATATAAGAATACGAGGATCCCTGCTGCAGTTGTGACCTTTTTATTCCCACAGTTGGAAGATGAGGGGTCTATTTGGTGGTCACAGTTGCAGACACTGCTGAAAGGAATTAGTCTAATTTTCATTTATTTTTCGTGTATGTGCAGTGAGATCTGTGAGAATTACCTGCAGAGAGCTATAAGGATGTTGGTTTTGATAATACATGAAGTTTTGAGACTGATACAGTCAAAGACTCCAAAACTCTCCAGCTAAAAATAAACCTTCAAGGCTATAAATAAGAGAATGGCACAGGGGTTTTAAATATCGGATCTTTGTGGTCTTAATTATGCTAGAATTTGCAGATCATTTAATTCTGTGCTAGTATGCTAGGAATAGCTAACTGTAAATTTCCTTCAGGGAAATGGCCATGAAAGGGACTTTATGGATGATCATCGGGTTTATATTATGGATGCATACAACAGATATATTTATCCAGGGGATGGATTTGCTAAACGTAAGTATAGTTGAAATTAATTTTCCAGGATGTGAAAGACCTGCCCTGTTGCTAAATAACCTCTTAATTTATCAATAAGCTTCCTTGCAACAATGCTACCTAGATTTTTTTTTTTTTTTAAATCTCACATGGAACATACACTTTGGCATGCTCACTGATACGTCACAGTAGTGTTCATACTGCAGTGTTTTCCCTTCTGGAATGCAAGGTGTGGGAATTCCATGGGCTTTGTTAGCAGTCTGTTCAGAAGCTCATGCCACGCTTAGAACAATGGGTTAAATTGGATTTGAAGATAACTGTTAGAACTTAATCTTTCCCTCACGCTAAATTTAGAAAAGAATTCCCTAAGGATTAGCTAATTCTGTGTGAAAAGGTTTCATGGTTTTTTGAGTCATAAGTTATAATATATTTTGGTGATGTCTTTCTGGTAGAGCTTGTTTTATAAGCTGCATCTGAATGTGAAACAAGTTGGAAAGCAGAAGGAAGTAGTACAAATGTTAAGAGCTTGATGATTTTTTTTCTTCTCTTTGCTTCTCCCTACCATGATGTGCAGGTTGTGTCTGGTGCCCTGTCACAGTTAATTAGTGGGGGGTTGATAATAGTTAAATCAGAATGCAAAAGCCCAAAGTTTATTTGATCTTTGATTCTGTCACACTGTTTATTACAGGCTTATTTTCTTCACTGAATCATAGCTTACTGGGGGAGATGCTCTGCTGTTGAGTTTCTTCAGTGGCGCTGTCATTGTGAAAAGCCTACTTGAACTGGGTGCTTGGCAAGAATTGGGCACAGTGCCTTGTGGGTTTTGACTGGTGAAGATTTTGAAAATTGTAGTTTATGCATTTTGAAGGTATTAAACTAAAATATGACCATTTAACACATGCCATGTCTGTAAGCAGGCAAATTGCAAGCCAATCAAGATTTTAATTTCTTTTTCCCCTAAGAATAGGATCCCTTTATTCGTGTATCAGATGGTGACACTTAGAACAGGCTGGTCAAGACCAAAACAGAGTAAGCCTTTGTTAGCAGATCTGAAACATGGAACTAGCCTCTCTCCTGTGAAGCTGGGAGTACCAGCATTCCCTCCCTGCACATGAAGGAGGTGGCACAGAGTCCTCTGCCAAAGGCATGGGCACGTCTAGTATGTAGTTTGCATAAGGGTGGCTCAGTAAGTGTTCAACATCTAAATCCTTTAAGCACTCTCCTGCTGGGTGACCAAATGAAGATGACATCAGCAGGGGCATCTTCTTGAGTTTGGGTCCTTGGTGTAAACAGTCTCCCTGGACTTCCTACTCATTTTCTCCATGTTTTGTTACGGGGTCTCTTCTGTACAGTTGTTTCCCCCCTACTCTTGGGGCAGGAGTATAGACTAGCTAACACTGCCTAATGCTTAGCTCTAAGTGTATTGAATCTGAAGGGGAGGTGTTTTGGTATTGCACAGAAGTCTAGGAAGAGGGAAGGAGAAGGTGACTGGGGAAAAGGACCAGTTTACTGAAGGGTGAGCATAAAAAGTTAACAGCTGAATCTCAAAGTTCAGGCCTTAAAGAAAGCCCTGCTGTTGGTCTGTCACTTCAGTTTCCAGAGCTGCAGAAGTGTATTGACTAATCAGCAAGAGATGGACAAAAGTCTATCAGATGGAAAAGCTGTCCATTGTAACCTACAGATCCATCACTCTGGCCATCTGTCCCTCATCTGGGTAGCAACAAAATGATGTAATGCAGTGGTTTGTGGTGGAGACGAGGACAGGAGCCCTGCAGAGGCATGGAATCTTACTCATCACGGTCTCAACTTCTTAATGGTTCTATCAAACAATACTTAGTTGTTCCCCATGCTAAGGCGTTTACCTCCTCAGAAGCTCTGTGCAGCTAGCAGATCCTTTCCCCTGAAGAGGCTCCAAGTGCTGTTCAGAAGAGCACAGCTGTGCAGACTTACATGAGCACTTATCTAACAATAAGAAAATTCAGGAAAATACCATAAAGAAATGAAAATCTTTGAAACTAATGTTGATGCAATAAAATAAAGAAAGAAAAAGAATGCTTCACTAATGGTGAGCCAGCATGGAAAGCAGAAAAAAATCCCTACCCAGCAATCAGGAGAATAAGAAAGAATCATTCTGTGTTGAATGTGTTCATGCACGCTTGTTGGGTACTGAAGATTTAAGACTAACTTGTTTAATTCAAGATAGAAGGCATACCTTGGAACACCTCTGACATAGATCTGATTAACGTTTAGAGTTACATGTAACTCCATAAGAGCACCCAAAGGTAGGCTGCATAAGCTTGGGTTTCTTTCCTCTGCCTTCTCAACCCTCCTCGTCTAGCTTCTAATGCTTTATTAGAAGCATTAGAAATAATTTGATTTAAATTAAGACTAGTGATTTGCTCTTCTGGTAGGATTACAGGGTAAGAACATAAAATTGAAAAAGCTTGGGGCAAAGCTGAATCTTGTTATACATTCATAAAGCAGTTCACATAAATTCACGATCCCTTGCTGTTAAAGTTTTGAGTCTTGTGATAAAAATAAAACATCTTCATAATTTCTCAGTGATATTTATCTTGTGTTTCCCCCAACTGTTTCCTCTGTAGTAGCAATTGAGTGTCTTCTGCCCCTTATACTTTATTTCAATTACTTTTAACTGAAGAAATTTTCCTTATGACTTCTTTGCTCATTGGTAGATGGACATGTAGACCAGCTGCTTTTCAATAACACTTTCCCCTTCTGTCTCAGATTTTTTTTTCTCCTCTCCTGCATCTAATTTTCTCTTTTCAGTGGAATTTTTTCAAGGTCATTGTGCTTACGTTTGCTGGGAAAACAAGTAGTTGAATATTCTCCTTAATTCAGGGTTCTGTGATAACACAATGTATTTATAGAATTGGCAGAAATGTTCCCTCTTTCTCTTGTTTACCTAAACCTTGCATTTTCTTTCTAAACAGTGTTTGGTTTATCAAGTAACATTACAACATGTGTTGTTTTTTCAGGTGCCATAAAACGCAAGGTGGAGTTAGAGTGGGGTACAGAGGACACAGAGTATCTTCAGAAGGTACAAACTCAGGTGGAAGGAGCATTAAATGAATTAAAACCTGACATCATTGTTTATAACGCTGGGACTGACATTCTGGATGGAGATCCGTTGGGAGGACTTGCTATTTCACCTCAGGTTTGTATCATACTGAAACACCTACAGATTTCACTCCTCACTAGGTACTGGAGGCAGTCCTCAGGATGACTTGTGGCCCTTCATAGGTCAGGTGTGTACTTCACACCAGAGCATTTTCCTGTTATAGATACATCTCTGTTACTCTTTCACTGTGTGTTTTTGTTGTCTCTCCCTGACTAGCTATTTTTGTTCTTTGGGTGCCTGTTCCAGTCTCATTTGTTGTCTTTCTACAATACACTCATTTTGAGCATCCAGACTGTAACCAGAGCTATATATTTTCACGCTTCACCTGACTCCTATTTTTCCTTTTACCCTCACATAACCCATTTTGCAATGTTTCTTTTGTCACCTGCCCCCAGTATGTATCTTACCCCTCATTTCCTCGGTAGCACTCACAGCTGTTTTACACTGCTCTTCTGATACCTTTCAGTTCTAGCAATTTTGTGCAGCCTCTCTGAGCATTGTTAGCAAAAGAACAGATTTTTTTTCCCTTTCCTAATTCCCTTCTATACAAATATTATTAACCTTTTCCTGTTCAGTTTACCTTCTCTCTCTGTCTGCATTTTGATTAGTTCTGTATGCTTCATAGCAGTCTTTACCTTCCAGATGTAACAAGCCTGTTTTTCTCCCCAAAAAACGCCAAACTCCACAAATTAATTTACAGATCTCATAGTTCCTCCTTTTTTTTGTTTTAAAAAAAATGGTTCCTTCTATGACAGCTCCTCTGTTCTGTCTGTCTCCTGTTTTCACGTTTGATTCACTTTTAGCATCCGCCCATTCAATGTAGAAAAGTGCTTTCTGTGTTAAAGTCTCTAAGGAGGAAGGGAAGAGCTTGAGGGGCTTGGATTTGTTCGGTGTTGACCTTGGAAAGAACATCAGTTAAGGTGTGAGATCTCACTTGGAGCAGAGATTTTTGGAAAGCTGTGGCCACCTAGAGAAATGGAAGCTTGCGATAGAGGGCACTTTTAAACATGCCTTTTCAGAATATTTTTCCTGTCCTTTGGGAAGGACCAGTGTTAATTGCCAGGAGAAAGGAGTTGCTATAGCTTGCTGGGTGCTGTGTAGGGAAAGAGACAAAATGTAGGGATGGGGCAAGGAAGGTGAAATGATTCTTCTGGTCTCAAGTAGAGATGAAAGGCAAAGTGCTGTTTCTCTGTGCAACTAGTGGCTCAGGTGCCTGATGCAGAAAAGGTTTCTGTAGCTCAAGGGTTTGTTTTCCAAATTGAGGGCAGGGTGCGTGTCTCTGGTCTCGCTGGTTCTGGTGTGAATGGCATGTTTCACCAAGCTTGAGATTCCACACTAGAAATGGTAAAACTGAAGGCGTTTAGCCCAGGGAATTCATCTTCTCAAGGTTCATTAGTCCAGTCTTCAGTCCAGCAGTTATAGATGTCATTTGTATTTTAAAGTCTTGCTGTAGTGTTAGTTCTATTCAAAATTATGCCTCCTCAGGCTGCAGTCAGTGATAGCTTCTTGGTGCTTGAGACTGTAGTTGGAAACTTTGCGGTGTGGTGGGTAAGTCCCTCTGTCCTCTGTGTGTGAGCAGGAGCTGTATCAGGCTCTCATGTTTGATCTATTTTCTTTCTTGGTAACGTGTAAGCGCTGCAATAAGCCCCTGCGTATCCCCTCGGTTCACAGAATCCTAGGGGGTGGAAGGACCTCCAGAGATCATCGTGTCCAACCACCCTGCCAAACTGGAGATGCTGGAGCAGGGGCGAGGAGGCAGATAGGCTCTTGCAAATGGTGGCTGCTTCCAGTTCTTGGGTGGTATGATGTTTGCTGCAGCCAGCCACGTTCCCAAGAGGCGTACAGCTCATTTTGTTACTTCCTTTAAGGATCTGTTCCTAATATAAATCTTCAGTTCCCTTTGTCTTATTTTCCAGTTACTAGTCCTTGCTCCCATTGTTCTTTCACAGGGCTCTGTTGAGCTAGGCAAAGCTCATTACTTTGTATGGCTTCACAAAATAGTTTTTCAGCTACATTTGTGTCTTATTCTTTCCCTTTACCACTTGTGGTCTAAATTTTTTTTAATGGCAGAGAAATATTTCTTGATGTATTTATAGTCTTCTCCTAACCAATCTGAGTAAGGCATATTGATTTTATTGTAACACCTTTGCTGCTGCTTCCTTAGTGTTTTGTATTTGATTGCATTTAATACCTTTCCCATTCTCTAGTTACTTAAATTTTGAGTTCTCCATTGTAAGTGCTTGTCTATTATGTTGTTAGTCTTTTTTTGTCTATCTGAGGAGTTGTAGTGGATTGCTTATACCTTCTCTGTATCTCTGGAACTCTCTGCTTTTACTTTTCCTGTGAAAGTAGATTTCAATTCTGTTCTCCCTTATTTCTGAATTTGCTCTTTTTTTTTCCCTGACATACTTATTTGAAACCCAAGAGGCTCACAGGTTTTCTGTCATATGGGTTCAATGACAGTACAGTACGTCTTGCTCAGCACTCTGTTACTTTCAGTTCCATACCCTTCTCTATTAGTAAGAGGTTATTTAGAATTTATTTTCCTTTTGATGGATTTACTGTTGCTTATATTCTGCAGCTCCCCTTTCAGCCATATATTCTTTTATTACTAGCTTTTATTAAAGAAACTGGAAGCTTGTAATTCAGCTAGTGATTGTGAATGTGTAAAATATGATTTGAATTTCTAGTTCTTTTGTAGGTTTTTCAAATCTTGCTCAAGTTGCTAAACTTTTGTCAGAGACTGCTAGGCAAGTTCAGCACAAACTAAAGCACTTTTCAAACAATCTTTCTTAGTCTTGATTCCTCACCTCTAGAACACTGAACGCTACTAAACTTGTAGTCAGGTTAGAGTTTATGGCCTTTGAGCAGGAATTCTTCTAGGAATTTATACTGTATACTAGAGTATAGACTTCTCTGTTGTGTCCTCTAAAGCAGAGTCAAGGATCTTTATTTGCTGGTTTTGATATTTTTTTTTTTAATTATGTATGTGAAGCTGCCACTGGGACTTGTCTGTTATTTGTATTGTAAGACGTAGGACTTAATCACTCATGAGTGCTCTAAGTCCATAAACCTTAGGCTAGAGCTGCAACATCATCTTTGTATCATCTCTTATGCTTTTGGTAACTGGTGTAAACTTGCAGGGAATCGTGAAGAGAGATGAAGTCGTGTTCAAGGCTGCCAGAAGCCGCAGAATCCCCATCCTGATGGTGACATCTGGAGGCTACCAGAAGAGGACAGCACGGATTATTGCTGATTCCATCCTCAATTTGCACAACCTGGGGCTTATTGACAAGGAGCTTGTAAGCAGCGGAGCTGGAAATCCCAAGGTAGAGCAGATGATCAGAGACTCCACTAAAGACTTAACCAACTTGTCACTGCAGTGACAAGTCACTAAATTTTAGGGAACAACTTCCTGGTTTAGGAGCAGGAAGTCTCCACATCACTGTCAGGGTTAATGTAACATATTTAACTCAACTTGCCTGTGAAATAAACCAGTAGTGATAACATGGGGTTCACAGAGTAACTGTCTCTAACTTCTGAAGCTACCTTGAGCAAAGGCAGCAAATCCTTTTAAGCTAATTGAGGCATATACTCAAGGGTACTGTCTTTTGGTGTGTATTATTACTGTAGAAAGCTTTAATTGCTTCTCTTATAACAGTTATGGGTAGTCTGTTATGTTGAAAGAACTGTGCAGTTGGGATCCAAAGACTGTCTCAGACCGATTGCAGATCATGCAGTTTGGACTGGGGGAAAGAACTGTGGACTAAACCTGCTGTTGTGTTTGGTTTTGGGTTTTTAGGTACTACATTTTATTTATTGCTTTTTAAATTGAAATATTGTTATAAAAAGAGTTCTGTGCAGGCTTCAACTGTCAGTTTAATACTAAAATTAAGTGCAATACTGTAAAAAACAGCACAGTTGGTAGGCTTTTAAGCCATAGCTTATTAGAACAAAAGTTGATTAATTTATATATTATTCTTATTGCTGATAGTGACTTAAATCCTACTCATAAACACCTTTAGAAATAAAATACGAAATGCCTTTGGCTCCATATGCAGGTGAGCCATAAGGGCTCATCATTACCAGTCTAGTTTTTGCCTCTCAAAATAAGGCCTGCATATGAAAGGCAGTAGTTACTATGCATTGTAAATCAGAGTAAAGAAACTACAGTGAAATGAAACCTAATTTTAGACTTCTGAGAATTCTTGCAGACAACATCATGTAGAAATATAGGGCATCTTTTATTATTGCCAGCTTGTCATGTATAAAACTGCGAAAAGTAAATTTTTATTTATTTTTCCTCATTTAGTGGTGTGTCTTCTCACCTGCTCAGAGTAATAGTACTCATAGTTGGTAACCAAATTGTTTGTGTTTATAGATAGAAATAGTGATGTTTCTACACTGTAGAACACTACAAGTTAACGTATGGACTTTATATGGGAGCTTCTAGGAGGATGTGGGAAAAAAAGAGCGTGCTCAGAAGCAGATTCAGTGCATTAGCTGTAAAGTCTGGGTTTATTCTGGTTGGGGTATTTTGCACTGGGTCCTGTTTGTAGCGTTGGGTCATCAGGTGTACAAACTGTGTGTCTTGCAAGAGCTGTAACTCCCTGGTACTCACCGACCTGTAGCACAGGTCTCACGTCACGCTTAGGTCGGAGCCTTTCTGTGAGGGCACACCAGTCCTTTCCTTGTTGTAGAATTGGTGTGTGAGCTATTTAAGGAATGTTTAATTAGAATACTTACCTCAGTTAATTTTTAGATTGATGGGGTTTGTTAATTGTAAGAACTTGCACAATCGCTATAAATATCTGCTTTAAACCAGATTTGACATATTGCACTAAGCTTGAGTTGCAACACTGTTGTTAAAAAGCACTTTTAAATTTCTTACTAGAAGGACCATCAGAGTACAACTAATGCTGAGATTTATTTTTTCTATTGTCTGATGTTACTGAAAGATGTTGTTATTCTTTCATATAATTTTTATAAAATTAGAAATTACATTTCTATAAACTAAAACCCTGTTATAGTACCATATGGGCTTTTCCAAAACATTGTCTGTTTGTGTTAACATGTTTTTATTATTTTCCCTCAGTGGAGATTAAAATGATGTTGAAAACACTGACTGACTTTTCTTTTCACTTCACGTGTATCCTGGCTGTCAGAAGTGTTGAATGGAAATACTTTCTTTGGAAAGACAAGAAGATGTGTTTTTCATACTTAAAATGGAACTGAAATTGGAGTGAGTGTTCAGGGAGAATGGTGTACAGGGTTTTGCTAACAGTGGGCCACTTCTCAGAGTTAATCTGTTATCTCTGGAGTGAGCTTGCAGGTTTTGTATCTGAGTACTTTTAAAGGTGTCATCCTAAAGGGTTAAAAGTCACTTCTTGATTCCAAGGTAGGTTCTGTTACCTACGTTGCCTGTATTCCATTGCCTGTATTGTATTTTATTGTTAAAAGTATTAAGCTGTAAACTAAGCCTCTGTTAAGGCTGCAGTAGTTGGTTGGAGGTCTGTGTGAAATCAGTACCTCTTTTCAGAGAGAACCAAACGCTTGCATAGTGCCTGGTGGCTTTCAGAGCCCTCCCTACCATTTGTGATTGTTGAGCAATGGGCAGACTGACTACACTTGAGTGTTGATTAAAAAGTTGGAATTGGTAAACAGGTAGCTCCTTCATATTTAAATAAAATAAATTAATTCAGTGTCATATTTGACCTGGTTGTTAAAATGAAAAGATTAATTTCTACTAATTAAGGAACTAGTCCAAGGTAAGTGTGTACTGTTGTTCAGAAAGAAGTGGTGAAAGTGTTTCTAAGTTGAATTTAGACCACAGATACATGATTTGTAGTTAATACAGTGTTACTGTTACGCAAAGTTGCCTTGACCTGCCACCATAAAACTCTTTATCTTTGACAAAACTGTTGTGGATAGCAAAGAGCTGTTTAAGTCTGCTAGCAGACAGTCACACATTTTATGTTGGTTTTTTCTTGCAGCTGTAACTAAAATCCTCCCGTAATAATGAGTGTTTCAGAGCTGGTGCCCAAACTTAGAACCAAACTATCTTGAAGAAAGACCCAGTAGGTCTTGTTGTTCATATTAAGGCATTTGTTTTAACTCATACTGCTTAAATGGTGAGGATTGCCTCATAGCTTATAGCTAGTACACTAACATGTATTCTGTGTGTGAAATTAATTTTTGAAAAGCCTGAAGCATTGGTGTGTCCATCCATTTGATTTGACAGCTCTGCCCCCCCCTTGCCTCTCTGACAGTTGACACATAGTGCAGAACCTGACATTAAAACCCTGGGTGTTGGGGAAGCAGCCTTACACTGACTGGAGTTTATCTTGAGGTTGTAATGCCTATCTCACACCTAAGGTATGGCTTGTTTGGGGGTTGGTTTGGCTTGGGTGTTTCTAGCACCCTGCATTGTGAAACCCAAGGTTGTATCGTGAGAACAAGGAGGAATGAGAAATGCTGTAGTGACACAGATGTGATGTTTTTATTTTTTAGAGATGATGAAAATTAATTGGTAGACAGCTTATTCTGTGTAGGGCAGGCAGTGCTTGGTGTTTCATGATTAATAAATGTTCATGCTTGGAGGTTCCCTGCTCCTTGCTGCTCCTCAAGCTTTGGAGGAGCCTAATGACCCTGAAACACAATGTTTTTCCAGTGCTACACATGTGTCTTCTGCAGTCCCTGAGGTTGTGCTTGGGAACTTCTTGTACTTCACCAGTTGTACTAGACCCTGCTGCCCTACATGAACATCTCCCTACATGTGGGGAGAATGCTGCTAAATCCAGAAGTGATGAAATTAGTTTTGGACCTAGATGTTGCTCACACTGTGCTGCCAGGATAGAAAGCTGCAGAGTCTGGGATCTTGGTCCTGTGTGCTATGACAGCTTTTGGAAAAATTGAAAACGTTCTTTCCTTCAAGAAAACGGGAATCCCGTGGTGAGGAAGAAACTTCACTTGCTGTCTTTGCCTGCAGGATGGCTGGGGAACACACAACTCATGCTAAATTCAAGGCAAGCTCAGGACACAGCATTGCTTGGGATTAGGCCCTTTATTATCACATCCAACACGCTCTGCATTTGAGAATCAACCAGGGGTTTAAGGAAAATAATCTTCCACTAGGTAATCTCTCATGTTGTTTAGCATGTGCCAACCTTTACCTTAGACTTAAAATCAGTGAGGTTTGAAGTTTTTCAAGTTTTTAGTCTTTCCTTTGCCCTGACACTTCAGGTAATCCCTTAGATTTCCCATCCAGTATTTGTTTACTTCTCCCTTTGTCTTCCCCTTTATGCAGGCCATTTTGGTACGTGGTGGTGAGACCAGGAGGTTTGTTTTGCTCAGTGCATGTACAGCAGATGATCCTTAGGATGAAGCAGGTAACTCCTGCCCTAGAGCCTTAAGAATGTGCATGAACACTCTGTGCTGTGCATCGTGCTGACTTCTGGAACTGAACTCGGGATGTTATTACAATCAAAATGGCATTTTTGTCTTGAAAAGCTTGAATAGGGGCAGGAAATACTGTAGTGGAATGTCTTATGTCCCTAGTCCTGCAGTGGTGCATTGTGCCCAGGCAGGGGACTGTGGGCCATCACACACTTCCCTAAGTCCTGTCGTCTTCAAAATTTGCATTACAGGTAATTAGATAGACTGTTTGTTGTCAGATTGAAGGTTAGTTATATGTTTTGCTAATGAGATCCAAACTCTTTTATTTTGCAGCTGAGAGTAGCCATCCTTTGAGCTGGACTGGAACTAATTATTCTGGAAATGCGTGTTTGATTAGTGCTTAAAAAAAAAGTAGTATTCAAGGCTGACCTAAACCAATGCGTCTTGTCTTTATAATGTCCTAAATTTAGTCTTTAGTGGAGTTAGAACAGATTGTGATGCTTTTTAAGAGCAAAGAGATATTTTCTGTCACTTCTGACACCTAAGAAAGGCTGCAGTTAGTCCTGCTAGCCAAAAGCTTGTTGCCTGTTCTGTGCTGTTTACTTCTTCCCCCTCCTTTGTATTTGCTACAGGTACAAAAGAGGGCAAAAAAGACTTAAGGTCTATTTAGGTCTCTAGCAAGGATGAGACAAGGAAACTGAAAATTGCCTGAACAAAAAGCTGCAGCCTGCTCTCCACTTCCCTTGCGTGTGATGACGGAGCTGCAGCTGGCAAGAGCATCTTGTTCTTTCTGTGAATCAAGTAGAATCTTTCCTGCTGTATGTAGGTACCAACATACTTATTTGCTTCTCATGTATGTTCTGCTAGCTCTTATCTCTTTTCATTCTTTGCTAATCTTCCCTGTGACAACTGGCAGTGTCTCCACGGTCATTCTGCACTTCTGTCCTGGTGACCAGGGCTTTCCCAGTGGGCAATGTTCTCCACCATGCCTTCCCACTGCCTGGTTCTCACTTTATAGAGGCCTCCAGCTACTTAAAACCCTCAGCATAAGGACTTGGTGGAACTTGGGCTTGCTCCTTTTGGTCTGTGACTGCAGTAGATTTTGGATCTTGGTTGGCATATGAGACGTTGGGAAGCGGATGTGTCAGGGCAGGCTCCGTGTCTGAGTGAGTGTCAGATACACACTGTGACTTCTGTTGACAATTGTTTGGATAAGCAGCTCTGTAGGGTCCCAGAGCAGAAAGAGGTGTTTGATTGCTGCCTGAGTAGAAGTAATTCATAATAGCTTGTTCAAGAGGGGAAACAGAATCAGATTTTAATTTGCTTTCTTTACTAATCAAAGGAAGTTGACAAATAGCAGAAGTGGATGGAGTTTATGTGGGTTTCCCAAAAACTGGTGCCTGATGGTTCTTAATTTCAAGATGATATTACTGTCTTGGAGTATTACTGTAAATTAGCTGAGTTATTCTTTGCCAAGACTACACCCTGTGATAATCACAGAAGTGCCGATTACTGGAAGGCAGAGGGGAGAAGGCAAAGCTACAGGTGATGAGATGCAACTGCTGTAGCTGTTCCCAGTTTCACAACAGCACTGGTCTGGCTTAGCAGAGGAGTAAGGGCAGAGCAGGGAACAGCTCTGTGGACATGAGCAAGAGGGGGAAGTCCTGAAGCAGATGAGCAGTTCTAAAGATTCAAGTGCCTGTTTATTTGCTCTTTCCAGGACAGTTAAGATACAGTTACAAGGTATTACAGTTACAAGGTTACTCATTGCAAGGTTTGAGTGCTCTTCTAAAAAATACAAAAGCATCGGTTCCTACTTGTTTTAGCTGAATTTCTTTACAAAAGATATCACAAGCAATGGCCAGAGCTCACAGAGGGCCTACGCAGGGCTTGAGCAGAGGCTGTGGCTCAGGTGTGCTGGGAGCTGTGCCTGCCTGCCAGGGGCAGCTTCTGCTGCAGCCAGGAGGACAGGCTGCTTGGTAACACCACCGAGCTTGGGGCTGGCTGCATGATGCTCAGTGATACCCTGTGTTGGTTTCCAGGTAGCCCCCTCAGATTGCACAACGCTCTGCTTATCACCATCTGTAACCTTTTAATGGAGTTTTTAAGAATTCCCTAAAATACTCTTAGAGGAAGCGCTTAGACTATTGGAAGTTGCAGACAGAAATACTGATGAAAGGAGCCTTCTCTGGGTGGATTGTTTCAGCTGCATGGTATGCTGTCTCTGAAATTGATTCTGAAGTTAATTGTCTTTATCTTGGCCCCTGTTTCTCAAAGTCACCTTTTGTTAATTAAAAAAAAAAGCAACAATAAAAAACAACCCTGAGCTGCTGAGAACTTAGTGCCTGTGATATGTTTAGCACTGCTAACACTATGAGAGAATGCATTAAGGATTTTTATTTAGGCATGCAGTTAAATAGCATACTGAAAGCTATTGATACCATATTAAGATCGGAGAGTAGAATTCTACAGATAGAAATTATATGTACTCACTGCTCAAAGAAGTATTCTTTCTGGTATGCAGTATCATCAGGTCTGTAAATGATGCTAATATTTCCCCTTTTTTTTTTTTGTGTTATGGTTTCTAGATGTAAGCATGGTCTCACAAAGATGCTGTTTTGGAGCAGAAGCTGTAGTAAAACAGCCATACTTTGATTTCTGCAGGGAAGATCACCCCGGAGTTGCTTTCCAGGTGATTCCCTCCAGTTCCTCCTTCTAAATACTGACATATAAACACATCAGGTTGTAAGACAGTAAAGCAACTCTTCACTGTAACTCAAATAACAGACAAAACAACTACAGTACCTGCAACTAACTTTCCTTGTGATTTCTTCTACTTACTCTTGATAGTGTTAGAAAGCTTGAAGAGTTCCCAGTTCAGCGTTACTTCTCTTGTCCTGCCTCTGGCTGAGACAGTTTCTTGTAGCCGGTGTAGTGCTGTGCTTTGGATTTAGCATGAGAATCATGTTGATAACACACTGATGCTCTAGTTGTTGCTGGGTAGTTGTAGTCAAGGACTTTCCAGCTTCCCAGGCACAAGAAGCTGGGAGAGCACAGCTGAGCCAGGCTGGCCAAAGGGATGTTCCGTGCCACAGTGTGTCATGTTCCAGTAGAACCCAGCTGGGAGGTGGGATCACTGCTTGGAAACAGGCTGGGCATTGAGTTGTTTGTGGCAATGTTGGGTTTTTAATTCCTTACATAGGTGGTGAGGAACTGCATGTGTGCATCACTTGCTGTCGTTGTTGTCTTCCTTTGTTAGCCTATTAAACTCTCTTTATCCCAACCCACAAGGCTTGCTTTTTTCCATTCCCTTCCCCATCCCCTTTGAGGGGGCAGGAAAGGAGTATGTGTGATACTGTGGTGCTCAGTTACTGACTGGAGTTAAACCACAGCAGTTTTTAATGCTCTTGGCAAGTTGGAAACACCTGGAGAGCTTCAGCCTTACCTCTTCCACTGATCTATAGAATATGTGTGTGCTTTACCCAATCCTTAATGAAGCACAAGTTTTACAGATAACACAGTAAAACCTGTATTGCAACAGAAAAGTAAGTACAACGCACAGCGGCTGCAGGGAAGGCAAGAGCAGTCTTTTGTGTGTTCTGCAGCCTGCATTCATTCCCTCTTTGGGGAGTAGGAAATTGAAACAAAACTGGTGAGTGATAGAGCTGTAGAGGTTCCGTGGTCCATCAAGATTTCACACTGTTCATTGTGATTAGATACGAGACCATATGCTGATAAATTAATTTGAAAACTGTATCTAACTGTGATTACGAACAGAGCTGCATAGAACTCCTGATGCTTTGTCAGCACTGTCTGCTGCTGGGGATAATTTTCCCTGTATTGTCATAAAAATCCAGGAAGTTACTAAGTGCTCTCTAGTCTGGTTTCATTTGGTTAATAAAATCATGAACTGTATTTCTGTGCTGGTTAACTACAAAGGCTAGGTCAAAGATATGCTGGGGGGTGGTGAAGAAAGCAGTCTAAAGAAAGATGCTGGTTTTCTGTGCATATTGTTTGTGAAGCCATAAGAAAAGGATGAAAAGTGAAGCTGGATTTAATGCTGTTTAAAAGCCTGTTTCCTGAATCCTTGTTTTCTCACAGAAGCCATTGGTAGCAATTGCAGCATGCTTCACGTAGGTGTTGGGGACTCGTGGACTCGATGGTTAATGAAGTAACCATTCCCTAAAGTGCTGCAGCAGGAGATGATGTTTGCAGGGCAGCAGCGCAGGGCCCGCTTCTGCGCTCCGCGTGCGAAGAGTCATCGTGGCTTAGCAGCAAAGCAGGCTGGCTTAAACAGACTGGCTTTCCCTGTGTCTGTCTGTGCCACCTGGGGAGTTTGAGTTCTGTGGTATTGTAAGGAATGGTCAGAATGTGTGGCAGCTGTAAACATGGTTGTCCTGCTGTACTGATACATCAGGCCACCTCACAAAGTTATTTTGGGAACAAATCTGGTTTTATGTAGCGTTTCTGGACAGACATTTCCTTACAGGCCAGCAAGCAGTTCAGCAGTCCCTCTGAATGCTACAGCTCATGGAGTAACATCGAGTGTAGGGATTGGGCTTTGAAGTTGTCATCTCATGTGTTAGCATAAATCAAAAACTGACTAAACCATGATACGAAGACAATGATAGTTATTAACAACTGTTCAAACTGTAGCAGTACTTGAGGAGATAGTGAACTGCCTGAACTAGCAATTAAAATGTCTTGATTTGCAAAAAGAAAGGCTAGGTTGCCTCATCATAGACATCCTGGCTTTCTAGAGGAAGAGGCAGCACAAATAATCATGATGGGCATTTTCTTTTCAGTGCTGCTTGTTTAATTGCATGCGAGTTGTTTGCTCTGTCCCCTCATGAAAGTGCTGTGCAGACCCACAGCAGGCGCAGAGTGGGCACGTGAAAGGCGAGAGCCCCAGGACAAGTGCGTGGCCTTCCCTGCCAGCACGCTGACTGCATTAAAGGGCTTCATGAGGTGTGGCGGCAGCAGTGCTGAACTGCAGACACGGGGCTTTGGAGCTGACTGCATTTGCTTGAGAAGGAGATTAAGAATTCAACAAGCTTACCTTATTTTGACCCCGGAAAAGTAAATGTGTATGTCTGAAAGTTAACAAGCTATAACAGAGATCTGCTCTTCACGGTGTGGTTGTAGTAATTCTGCCTGATTTTTAAATACCTGAGGCTCTCGATGTAATGGGTTCCCTACACTGAGAAATAAAGCTGAGTCACCAAATGAAGAATGCAATAAACTGCACGCAAAACGATTGCCATCTCGGGGGTTTATATTCCTCCTCAATAAAATTTTTTTTTCCCCAGATGCTGCAATGAAAATCTGCTGTTGCTGAGCTGCAGTGTGGCCATTTTCATGTTGCTTACAACTAGGGAGTTATACGTGCTATCTCCCTTTCGTACTCTTAAAGCAAATAATTTGTAAAACCAAAGACTAACCTTCTATTTTCCATACTTGGGCCGCAGCTAATGTAGCATAACAAATACCTACACGTGGTGCACTGTATGATTTTCCATTAATATTCATTTTATTAACACAAAGATGGGGTGAGGTGAGAGGGAGTCGCTATTAAGAAATACAGTTTGTAAGCTCACATCCAAGACTTCTCCCAGCTAAAGTCAAGAAGTATTTTGTCTCAGATGTGGACAATATAAACCTGTAAAGAATTGTCAAGGTTAGTGCTAATGAAGTTGGGCCTGATTTATTGTGCATTTCTATAGCAAGGACAGTTAGAGGGTTGACTTTGATTAAGTTCTCAGCATGGAGGGATTGCTAGGGGCAGGGGGGAAACACCTACCACTCAACGAATTACCATTCTGTGGGTGTGATGAAATCAACAGTGATTGTGCAACAGAGGAAATGCTTCTTGTTTCTCTTTCTGAGGTGTGCTCAAAGGCCTTGAGATTTCAGTGTGGGGAGGCTTAACCTTTTAGTATGTCTCAGTAAAATGCTGCTTTGGGGATGCACAGTGCTTCCCCGTTGGGCGATGTTATGGTCTCTGCTAAATGCATGTGCGCCTTCTCCTTGGGGTGTGTCAGAGGAGAAGCCTACAGCACTTGAGAGGTGGATGGTGCACTGTTGGGGATGTGCACTACAGCTTTGGGGGATGTCTGGAAGCATGGGAATAGACTTTGAAAAGCTCAGCAGTGTTTTAAATGAGCGTGTTGGGAATCGTGGGTCATTTCAGTCATCAGGAACAGTCCAAGGTCTGAAGCAGAGGAAATATCCTGGCAGATGTATTTTGATAATAGCTCACCTCTGGGAGAAGGATGCTGCTCGCCCTTGACCTGTGACTGCTCATAAGTGCTGTCTAGAGGTGGAAAGTCAATGGTCCTCCCCAGAGGGAAGACAGTGAAGCTTATTTTAGAGTTTATGTGTGTTGTTCAACTGCTTAGAAACATCCTATTTTCTTGTTTGTTTCTCATCTTTCCCTTCCATTGTTGGCAGCATCTCACATTTACCAAACCAGACTCCTAGTGTATCTAACACTTAGGGCTCTGGTGGTATTTCACCTTGCTCTTCCTCTGCTGTAGCTGTTTTGCAGTTCATTTACTGCAAAGGGGGTGGAAAAGGTTTTGCAAATGAAAGGGCTGGCTCAGTTGTTTTTCCTTCAACTATTTGGAAGAGGTACATTGAGAATAAAATTGTAGGTCTGAGGGAAAAAAAAAAAGCTGCTCTCATAATGATCCTTCCCTTGCTTCTGTGGAAATTATTTCCTTTTCTTGTGTACTCTGCATGGGTGATGTTCAAGCTGTTTGTCAGTGGAAGAGGGAAGGATGCAATCTTTGTGTCATCAACCAGAAGTCAGGTCATTTTTGGTGGCTTGATATGTAAATGGAAGAATACACTATGTGTGGGAGCTTCTCTTTGAAAGCCCCTGTGTGTTACCAGATATGTGGCGTTCTGCTCTGCTTTAACTGGGTTTCTCTGTTGTGCTTAATCTGGATGTTATATGAATAAATCAGCACACAATTCCTTCAAGAGATGTGATTTTTATTCTTTAGCCAGTTATAAATGGAGTAAAAATGTGACTAATAATACAGAGCATCACAAAAATTACAGGAAAGATACAGACCTTGCAGAGGCTGAGGAGTGTGAGTTTAACAGCTGGTGAGGCTTTGTCCTATCAATAAATAACTCCTCAAGGGAGAGTGGGGCCACAAAGCCTAGAATTTTTTCTTTTTTTGCCAGAGGTCTTTCCAGAGGAAAATCGGTCTGACCTATATAAATAACATACACCTTTCAGCTAGCTGTTTGAGTGTTAAAAGACACTTCCTCTACTTAGACTTACTGTGAATATTTTCTCATTAAGTTTAGAGCCATGTAACAAATGACCAAGGTGCACAAATGTAAGCAGAGGTAGCAAGACTCTGGTTACATTTTTGACTGTACAGAAGTTAAAAATGAAAGTATCATCACTGTTGGCACAGGTCTGTGTACATAGATTTATTTTGAGCTGCATGATGACTGTTTAACAACCTTTTGTTGCTGTTGAGGACTGTGGAACTCTTCCCTAGCATAGAAGAAACTCTTGAGCTGGTCTTTTTGTCACCAAGACAACCTCCTCCACAGCAATTCTGGGGCCAGCCCACAGCTGTAAATTACTAATATGTAAGCAAACTGCTGAATTGAGAGAAGAATGTAGGCTTTTTTGCTTCTTTTTTTTTCCTCCTCCTCCAGATTTATGTGCTTGCCTTATTTTTTTGCCAGTTGATGGACCTGTGATGGAAAACAATAGCCATTATTGTCATGAAGATAAAAATCTTCAAGCGAATGTGTCAGGTAGGAGTAGGGCTCCTAATTAAGCATGTGATGGTTGAGTTGTAGGCTAATTATCTCTTCCATCTGTTACCTAATAGAATTTTGTAACACTGGGATTTAAGGTTTGTCAACTTTTGCTATCTTTCTTTCTAAACCTGGGCATCTCTGCCAAGGCCAACAACGAAATGAGCACATGAAGAAAATAAATCTCCAGCGAACAGACCAAGTTATTTATTTTGGATGAACAAGGCTACGTGTAGAACTGGGGTGTGTTTCAGGTTGACTGGTTCCTGGAGGTGGGGGTCCTTTGAGTTGAATGCTGTTACAATAAGCTTTAGTTGTGGGAACATTTGAGCCTGAAACGTGAAAGAACGCAGACCTTTCAGAATATGGTATGTGAGAAAAATGTATGATTTAGTGTTTCCATTTCCATAGAGGAAATAGCAATGCTTTGCTTCAACCAAATGATAAATTTCCTTCACACTTAGTCATATGATGATCAGGGAAATAAATTCCCTCTAAACTTTTGTGAAAGCAGTTGAGGGAAGAGTTTAGGTATCTTAAAGTAACCTGCTGTCTACAAGGACATGCTTGTTTTTCTCAGTGAGCAGAGGATTATGTTTTTCCTCTCTTTAAAGATGTTTTATAACAGCCCTAGAAAGTGAAATAAAGGTGTCGGTCAGAATCTGAATTGGGTTCCTGGTCACTGCACTGCCAGACCAGTTGTAAAGGCTACTCCAAAGAGTAGAGATAACTGGGGAGCAGTGCTTTGTCATTGGCATTTCTGCATTTGAGCTTTTTGACAGCACAAGCATTTTGAAACTTATTTTCTTCAGCACATAATACACCTTACTAACTGTGCCTTGTGCAGAAGTGTGGCAGGAAAAGGTCTACACTGCATCTTGGTACTTCTGTTACCATAAAGTGTGTCTTGAGGTCCCTGCATAGCATTAAAATGGATGTAACTGGGGAGAGTTGTGTATATGTGGTAGATGATAGGGCAGAATCATAAGTAGGTGCAGTAGGGTTTAGAATATATACAGGTAAGCATCAATAATAATTGCTGCCTTTACGTCTTGTTATTTTTACCACTTAAGCAGGGAAAAAAATGATCTTTTGAGGTGTTAAAGTGTGTGTGTGCAGAGTGAGTTTGCAGGTCACCATGCTTCTCGGTGTTGGAGAATACCAAGTCTTGGTGTACCACTCAGGAGTGGCATCTGCAGCATTGGTGTCCTCTTAAGATGGCAATGGCAAGTTCTTGGAGCATGCAAGTCAAGAGTCGTGCTTACAGTGACTGCCAGGGTTAAGGCTTGAGGCACCTTCCCTCCTGGCCTTGCAGAATCATGGAATTGTAGGGGTTGGAAGGGACCTCAAGAGATCAAGTCCAACCCCCTTGCCAAAGCAGATTCCTTAGGACAGAAGGTTCAGGCCAGTTTGGTTTTGAATTTGGGAGACTTAGTTACGGTACGTTGAAGCAAACATACCATTTCCAGTGACCACTGAAAGCTGTCTCCTGTGCAAGTGTTCCTTGCTCCTCAGCTGTGTGGGATGGGTTGTGTGTCTGAGTGTGTTATGGCAGGAGCAGTCCAAGTTTACAGGACGGAGCCTGTCGGAGGCACGGATTAGCGTCGCTTTGTAATGGAGACGTTGTTGGTCTGTTGGGCCAGTAGTACATAAGAGGTGGATTATTAGAATTAAATTACTTAAACTTTTATTACATTTACAACAAATTAAGTGTTCTGCAATTAAACCCCCCAAAGTGCTCTGTTTAACAAGAGCTGAGCTGCTGTGCGGATCCTTTCACGTGCCGTTTCTTGGTCCATCTCGTTATGTAACGTAATCGTGTGGCCTGGCTTGCTTCTGGCCCCGTGGCAATCTCCCCAGCGTCCCTTATTCCACCTCTCTCTGTGGGGAAGAGCCTGAAAAGACAGAGTAATGGGAAAGATGGTCAGTGTTTGCAATAAGCTAATGGGGGAACCTGGCTGTTTTGATAGGCTGCATAATTTTGGAGAGGAAAATCCAGTGCCTCGAAGAGAAGGCAATACTAATTACTCTTTGGGCTAACAAAGAGTAATTTTCATCTAGACGCATCTTCCACTCATCTAGTCATACTTGGACCCTCCAACCTGTCTTTCTGAAGCTGCAGAAGGGCCTGTTGCAGAAGGGCCTAGTGGGTTTATATTCTAACTGGAGGAGAGCTCTTTTGAATGCATGTCGAGTTTGGAAGTCTGATTTGGCTCAATTAAAATGTGATTAGGCTTTCTGTCTCCATTGTAGAGGCTGTAAGTGCTCTGGAGAAACATTTAGTGCTGAAGGCTGGCCTGCTGGTTTTGGCTGCGGCGTAGATAGAAATATGCAGTGCTCTGAGAAATTCCAGGACTCCCACTAGGTCAAAAATTTTTCTCTCAACTATAGCATTTCATCAAGTTCCCTAGAAACATGTCTCCATGTATCACAGTCATTATTGCTTGGAATTCCACCAGCTTTGCAATGAGCTGAGAGTATTTGCTATGTGTGCTGGGCAGTATGCTCTTAGTAGAGAGGTCTGATTAAAATTATCTCCAGCCTTTCTGTTTCAGACTGCGTTTGTGTTTCACGCTGTAGTTTCACTGTGTGTTATGTGCTTTGGATGAGATAGACTTAAACTAAATACTCATGGAACTAAGTTAGTTAATTACTTCAGTCAACCAGGTAAAACGCATTCAGGATCCAATCACTTAAACCTGGGCTGAAGCAGAGCTTAGCTATACTTTGAGAAGTGAACGTGGCTTTATCCGAAATACTATATACAGGGGAGACTAAAAATCATCTTGTCATCTTGTTAGAGCCAAACTAATTTGGAACACTGTGATAATGGCTCACTTCAATAGATCTAATCTTTAAGTCTTTGTAAGAACAGTATCTAGCTGGTCTTTGTACAGAATATCACTTTCTGGGTGAAAATACAGAAGGGTTTGTATAGGCAGAGTTAAGAAGGTAGTGCACCTGTTCTCTGGTCTACAATGGGATGACAGTGTAACTGCAGTCTTGTGACAGACCTTTCTTGCCTTTGGCATGGTGTTTATGAGCAAGCTCTTAAGTAGTCTAACATCATTTCAGGAAGGATTTTCAGATGAAAGAACTGTGTGGTTTGCATGCAGAACCAAAAACATCCTTTGTTGTCACCCCAGTCTAAAGATGTTCCTATTACAATAAGTTTAGAGTAAAATGGGGCACTGATGTCCCATGGCATCTCCATGTATTCACTGTTATTGAACCTATGATGTGCTGCATGCTCTAGACCTACTTGTTCTAGAATGTGCTGGTTTCGGGAGTCTTCCCTTGAGTGTTTTCATGTCAGTTTGTCACATGTGAGTGCGCTCTGTGTTGTGGGCCTCAGCAGTGGCCCTGTGCATTGAAGGGGTGTTCATGCCCTTTTCAACATCCTAACTTTGCTGTCCTTGTAGGAGTGCTACAAGTGTAGCATTGGGATGGGCCTCTGTGTCTCCTTAAAGGAAAAAGAAAAAGGTTGTGAAGGTCCTGAAGTTGGAAGTGGGGTATCGGGAAGCGTTGGCTGGGACCCAAGTTGATGAAAATATTTAGGCACCCTGGGCTTGTTTGGTTCCTGCTAAATAAAGGCATGTTGGGCACCTCAGTGCCTTTGTGGAGCTCGCCCCAGGGGAGCTGCCACAGGCTGCACAGAGAGGACTGCTGGGCTTGGAACTCCCTGGCCGGTGCTTCAACCACTAGAGGACAGTGCCTCATTATTATTATTACCATTATTAGGGAAATTAATCATTGGCTGCTTAAAATGCGGACTTATAGGGGTTGTCTTTCTGAGGACTTATCTCAGATAAGATCTGTTTGGTCACTTTGCACTGAACTCCCCGCGGTGCTGCCACGCGATCTCACTGCTCCCGCTGCGAAGGAAGCGGGGCGACACTGGAAGACCCTGCAGTATTAAGGGCATCGCTTGGGTGAGCCCATCCATGAGCGATCTGTCAGGCTCACGCTTGATGCCAGAGTCTTTCAGGCTTGCTGAGCTTTGGCCTTTGCTCTGAAGCACATGGACAAGGACTCCCTGAGGAGGTAGATCCCACAGCTATCCTGCGAGCAGCTCCAGAGCAAGGGATGTGAAGGATGTATGTCTTTCTCACTGTCTGGGGATCTCCTGAACGAGCAGCATGGTGATGGCAGAGTTGATGTCATGATGTCAGGCTTTAGCTGCCATCTGCCATGTTCTTGTGCTCTGGCCGTGGCAGAAGCTGGAGGCCAGCAGGTGAATGGTGCTCCAGGCCTGATATGTGATGGCATCAGGGGCAGAGCTGTGCTCCCTCTGGGAAGGGAAGGAAGGAAGTACCATTCTTTTTTTTGTACTCATCTCAGAGTTGCCAAAGTCGGCTGTGTGACAAAAACCATTCTTTTCTGTAGCTGGATCCAAACAGGAGAATATAGAGATGCTTCAGGGTAAATTGATAGAATTTGGTGCTGCTTTTACCGATCAGAATATTTAATTGTAACCTAATCCCATGGTGGCAGCAGGGATCTAGATTAAGTACCTTGATTGCTCTCCCAGTGCTGCCATAACCATGAGGAATACTGGAATATAGTAGCAGATACTCTTGTGCTGAGTCCCACAACTCACTTCCACTGTGAGGAACATACCGAGTTGGGAAGCAGTCCCTCATGAATCAGAACGATGCATCTCCTCCAAGAGCTGCTTGTTTTCTCATACCCCGTGCATCACACACCCTGCAGATTGGGAAGAGGTGGTTTGCTGGGTTAAGTTACAAAACTGGTGCTGGGACTCACTGAGGTGTCAAAGAGTGAACTTGGCTTTGATGGTTGGACTCCATGATCACAGAATCACAGAATCGTAGGGGTTGGAAGGGACCTCGAGAGATCATCGGGTCCAACCCCCCTGCCAAAGCAGCTCCCTAGCTCATATTGCTCAGATAGGCGTCCAGGCGGGTCTTGAATATCTCCAGAGAAGGAGACTCCACCACCCCCCTGGGCAGCCTATTCCAGTGCTCTGTCACCCTCACTGTGAAAAAGTTCTTCCGCATGTTGGTGCGGAACTTCCTATGCTCCAACTTGCAGCCATTGCCCCTTGTCCTATCCCCACAGACCACTGAAAAGGGGCTGGCTGATTCCCCCTGCATCCCCTGCTTCAGATAATTATAAACTTTGATTAGGTCCCCCCTTAGTCTTCTCTTCTCAAGGCTGAACAGTCCCAGCTTACTCAGCCTTTCCTCATAGGGGAGATGCTCTAGGCCCTTAATCATCTTCCTAATGGGTCCCTTCCAAATCAGAACACCTTATGACTGATAACACCAGAAGTACCCATCAGTCAGGTCCTGTGCATTGTCAGTACTGGGGTACCCACATACTATGTCTGGAAGCTGCTTTTAGCTGCAGCACGTTTTGCTGGCTTTCAGCAGCTCCCCCTGTGATAAACATCTGTACTTGAGTCGTACCCTGCAGCTACCCCAAATGCCCCCTTTGTGTGGCAAATCTGGCTGTCTTGCACTGATGCTGGAGATGCAAAGAACCTCAGGGAGCTAAAAGAAGAGTGAAAATGGCAGAACTGCCTAAATGTCAATGGATGGTGCAGACCGGGTGTGTGAACCCCTCAGCCACCCCAGGCAGGGTGGTACCTGGGAGGTGACTGGGCATGCTTCTCACCTCCTGGGAAGCGTTTCTGTGCTGTAGCCAGGAAGTCTCCACACAGATTCCCTGGCTGAGTGCTGCCAGCCAGTGCTGCTTCATTTCCAAGCACACGATGGCTTTATTAATTCCTGTTACAATTGTGGTGAATTATTCTCTTGCACACTGAGCAGCTTTTCTGCTGTTTTGAGAATCGTTTTGGCGCAAAGGTCTCTTGAGGCTGCAGTTTGACTGAAAGGCAGCCAGATGGGAAACATATTTGTGACTGACAGATGCCAGAGATCTGTAGCCCTAACGCTTCTGGGAAAAATGGGGGAGCTCAGAACACAAGGTCGCTTACAGAAAGGGAGAGTCAGGAATGGGCAGCTAATAATTGTCCATGCGTGGAAATGTGAAGAGCTCCATCGCTTCTGGAGGCCCACATCCATTGCATAAGCAATGACAAATGTAAATTGCTCTGCATTCCTTTTATTAGGAGGGCGTTTGGGTTTGTCTTTAAAACTGGCTGTGGGACTGCATCAAACTCTCTTCGGTGCCCAGCCAGCTGACAGGTGATGTCTGCTGAGGCAAGCGCTCGCTGCGGACTTTCCTGTCCTCCTACCCCTCACACCTGCCTGTGCATGCCAAGGGTTATTTGTCTTTTTGAACTTGAGCTGGCTGCTGTCTCAGGGGATGCTGTGGTGCCCAGCCCGCGCTCCCCAGCTGCTCACACGGTCCCTGCGCAGTCTGAGTAATGGGTAGTGCTGCCTCTGCTCTCATTTAAGTGCAGCTAACACAAGGGGAGTTACCTCGAGTGCAGCAAGCTTGAGCTAAACCTGTGGTGAAGACAGCCTTAAAAGGGTATGTTCGATAGGTGCTGCATATGTTCAAAAAATTAAAAGAAAACCAATAAAATCTCCCCACAAACACGAACGGGCCAGCTGCCTGGATCAGAGCAGTGTAACAGATGAGCTGTGAAACACCGACGTGCCACCCCGGAGCAGAGCAAGTGATCCCAGGGACGCCCTTGGCCACAGTGGCTGGACTGCTGGGGGGATGCAAATGTGTGGGATGTCCTGGGGAACTTGGGCTCTGTGGCTCAGGAGGCTCTTTCCCTTCATGCCCTCGTCAAAGCGGTTTTGTTTCTTTGTGGTGATCTGTGTTCCATGTAACCAAATGTGTTCTGGGTCCCTCTTTGAGTCCAGGAAAGGTGTCATTCTTTAGGCGCAGTCCTGGCTCCTCCCAGGGGTGCTTTCCTGAGGGATGCCTGCCTGCTGCCAGCAGGCAAACGGCAGGCAAACTGTGTGGGTGCCACGTGGGCATGAAAACCACCCGTGCCACCTGTGACAGAAACTTTTATAAAGCAAATTTAATTATTTTCTTGTATACAAGCAGTAGGTTTTTCCTAAATGTATTGACTATGGAAGTTGTGGAATGCTTTCTTTTTCAATGCAGTGCTTTTATAAAGCATTTTAATGATTGGAATGGCTCACCTAAGTCTTATTGTGTGTTTCTGTTCCTTGAGCAGGCACGGTCACTGGGCGGCTGGCTGCTGGCCTCAGCATCATGGTTTTCAATTAAGAGCTGTTCCCATCCATGTTAAAAATGATTATAGGTACATCAAAGTTCAGTTGTGGGGTTTTTATGTACCTGTGAGTCAGGCTGTTCTACTTGGGGTGCCAAGGAGAGCTGTTTTTGTGACTCTGCAGTACCTGATGGACCCCTGTGTTCAAGAGCTAAATCGAGGAGTGTCTTCAGGGATTTGGTCTATCCAGATTTTCCCCTGGATGTTTCTCTGGCATCACTGTGGTGAGGGACAGCTGAGCACGTCGGGCTTGAGATGTCTGGCAGAAAACCCCATGGAAGCAGCCCCATTCCTTGGAGAGCAGCAGGTCAGGTTTTGTCTTGGGTTGAAAAAAAGCCAAATTCTTCTCTCATTAGTGGCTGTAAATGGAGTTAATCTCTGTCACTGCTTCCTTTGCACTGCTGGGGATTAGGTGCGATTGAAGGTCACCCAGGTTCATCAATGCTCAGTAGTTTGGTGTTTTCTGACATTGTCTAGAGGTGCTTGGTGTTCTGTCTGCTCTCAGGTGCATCCTGTGGAGAGGGGGGGTGGTGGCAGGGCTGCCTGTTGGAAATGGTTGGGCTTGAATCTCATCCCACAGAGCGCGTGGAGGGATCACACCACCCAAAGGTATGTAGGAGATGGAGCAGGTTGGGCAAACTGTGAAGAGGACCAAAGAACTGGGTCTCTTGACAAGAGCGCTCAGAGAAGGTTGATTCTGGACAACTTCAGACCTGGAGCCAAATTTTAGCAGTGGCATAATCTTTGATGCCAAGAATCTGTGTCCTGTCTGGTTGGCAGTGTTGGAGCAGTTCAGAGCAGGTGGGGGCAGAGAGAGAAAAGAGCCTGGATGAGTTTTAGAATGGTTTTGGGTGAAGTTCTGTAGTGGTGGCTGTTACTTGCATTGTCTCCTTTGAATTTCACCTTGTTTCAGAGTCAGATTATCCAGAAGAGTTAAGCTCAGATGATTAAATTCCACATTAAAACGAGTAAACATATGGGGATCCTTTTGCACTAAATCACAGCAATATTATGTTAGACACTGAAAAGATAATCCAAAAATTACTCATTTAGTAATAATTTAGAAATAATTTAGAAATTATTTTAGGTGCCTGCCTTTTAATGTCTCCTGACATGTACTCTAAGTGATTTATCGATGCATTTATAAATCTCTCTTTTGCTTGGAATACAGCAGAACTCGCTCTTTGATATTTAGATTCTCATAATTGTTCTTGGAATTTTTCTTTGGATGAAGATTTTGGCACGGATGATACTCTGAAACAGTCCTGTGTCTGGATCTCATTCATTGCAGATCTTGAAAAGAAATGTCTCTTGGCTTTCAGATGGGGCTGTGGAATTTTTCAAAGGATGAATTTGAACTATAAAGTGTATATACATTTAAATATAGGTTCCTTTAAATGTGCAGAGCTTATGTAAGGACCAGCTTTGTGTGCATTCCTCTATTGCTAGTGAACGCTTTAAATGTACTGTAGGCAGTGGAATATGCACCCTGAAGCTGGGTTTGAATGTGATAGCGTTTGCCAAGTAGATTGATTTCCTTGAATTAATTCTGGTCAGTCCTAGTGAATAGGAACCAAAGGTTTCCCTGTACATTCTTATTTTTTATCAGCTTGCTTGTGCTGTTTCTCCTCTGTGTTTTACACTGGGGTGGGTGAGCAGCAGCCCCGTCCGGAGCTGGGATCCCAGCGTTTGGGCCAAGGCAGAGCACAAAGACCCAAAGACTGTTGGTGCCAGCTCATAAATTACCAGAACACAGGGGGCAAAAATAAAAGGGGGTGGGGAGAGCAGTGAAGGGTGCTGGGCTGACACAACGTATTCTGTCTCCAGCTCTGAAAAGGCCTTTGAGCTGTGCTCTGTCCCCCTGCACTGCCCCAGTATAACACTAAGCTCATACATCTATTGTGTCAGGTTCAGGGCTTATCGCTTCGACTGGAGTGTGGTTTCTGGAGCCAGTGTTTGCTTTAGGGGGTTGCTGGGGTTATAGAGGAGGGGATTGGATTGTGCTAAAGCAACTAAGGTTGTGTTAGCAAAGCCTGGCAGCTCTGACTTGGAGCCTTTTGATTTACATAGTCTTCTGTCTTAGGCCTGGCCTAAATCACCGGTGTTTAGGGATGAGCAATGAATTAAGTCTTGTCTCTGCAGAGACTAAATCCCTGGCCTCTGCCGCGTGAACCGTTCGCAGAGCCAGCCGGGCTCACGGCTTTCCCTAAGACAATCATAAATTGCAGTTATTAATGGCAGATTACATACATTTCAGCCAAGCCTTTATCAGCACTTAGGCCAGACACCAGATAAACAGTTGGCTGCAGTTCTGCCCTCTAATAAAAACCTATGTGAAACTTGAACTCCATTCTGCAGTTTAAACACCCTCACCACAATGAGCCTGTTCCTCAGCAGTGTGAGCTGGCAGAGCTGCCAAAGCGAGCCTGCTGCTGACCATCTGATGGGGAAGGTCGGGCTGTTTGCTCCCCGTCGTGCTAAGGGCAATGTCCCGCTGCTGGGAAGAGCTTTCCCAGCCTGGTGTGCCTGTGGAATGGAAGGAGTGGCTGGGTGCAGAGCACACATCCTGGAGCTCCCAGGGACCATCCTCTCAAGTGAAAGCAAAGTGACAACGTGCAGCGTCACTGTAGGGGAGGCAGGAGCAGCTCCAGCAAAGAGCGAGTGAAGCGCTTGTGCTGTTTTTCTAAGTCTGGGGGTCTTTGGGGTATTTTTATTTTTCTAAGTTTGGGGTTGGTTTCTTTTTTCAAGTCTTTGAAATGCTTTTTGACATCTGCTCTTCATTACACAACAATATAGCTGTCCTTTTAGGAAAAGAGACGCTTTTCATTATTCATTTTGAGGTTCGCAAGTGCATTTCTGAAGCTCCCACAATAACTGCAAGGGATTTGTTTCCAGGTAATTTGGCCGTACAGCTGAGTCCAACTACAACACTGTTTTCTGCTCCATGTCTACATTTACCTTGGTCACAACTAAAACCAGGTTTTTTATCAGGTTTCCTGGGTTTGTTTCTCATTAAAGAAGCACTTTGACTTCGTTTGGATGGGCGACGCGAAACTCTGGCAGGAAATCTGAACCTCGCAGCACTTCACGTACCAAGTTCAGCAGAAGGGTTTTGTTTGTTCTTTGTAAGGACAACCCTGTTGTGTTGGAGCTTCTCCCCTTCCCATCAAAGGTATTGCGTGCAGTTTTCTTCCTTTGCACCCCAGAGGTAAAGTATGTAACCTCTGAAGGGGTTTAAGCCGAAGCAATGTGAGTACAGGACTCGGGCTGCTCTCTGGATGCTTTGAAGGAGAGGCCAAGGGCATGGTGTACCTCAGCTGGCGGTTTCAGCAATTATTCCTACCCCAACTATGTGCTTTCCACCCCAGGGAATGTCTTGCTGGCACCTTTCTTTTTGTTTCATTGACTCACTTGGGAGCCCTGAGTCTGTCTGGAGCTGGAGATGTGAAGCAGGGAAGACGGCAGGCTGGGGGGATGCTCTGAAGGATGAAGAAGAGGGGTCTCTGAACTCAGTGAGTCCCTCTTCTGTAGGAGGAGGTGGGTTTTTTTTGGTTTGGTCTTGTGGGAAACATTTCCCACAGAAAATACTCATCACTGCAGTGTTTCTGTTGTTTCTTGATACTTAACGATTCTTCACTTTGGGTTTGTACTCGCAGGGGGATGTTTTCCCATCTCTGGGACAGTCAGAGAAGATTGTAACTTTTAAAATATTAATTCCCCATTTAGCAGTGCTAAAAGTTGATTAAGGAAAAAAGGCAAAGCTCTGTTTATCAGCAACAGCGCTGCTTCCCAAAGGTAAGCTAACCTGGAGCAGTGTGTGCGGGTTGGTGAGGGCACAGCCGGGAAGGTAATGCCAATTTTTCTATACCCCTGCCAATGTCTGAACGTGTGATCAGAGGGCTTCCAGCCTGTATTGCTCACCTTTATTGGATGAGGAAAATAAATCCAAGAAACAAAGAGCAGAAGGACTGGGGGTTGCCTGTAAAATCCGACAGAGTGCAATCTGTAACCAACCAACACCCTGCAAGCCACCAAGATGAGAGCGACCAGCTGTGTAAGCGTCTCCTCGGTTGGCATGTTCAGTCGTACGCCGTGTCCGAGCCTCATGCTGTGTTCTTGCCCCAGAGCAGGAATGGCCAGTCTGTGTCTGGAGTGTGTTCATTCTGTTTCTCACTCTGGGTGGCAGTGGGGTGGAGTGTCAGAGCTGTGGGTTTGCTGCAGACCCCCGATGTCCAGCAGTATGGGAAAGATGCTGGGGGGAGCTTCCGAAGGGCTGGTGTTAAGTAGAGGTGCAGCAGCTGGCTTGAGGCTCAGGGATTGAAGATGAATGCACTCAGTCCCTCTTGTCTTTCCCAGTGTAAAGCAAAGGTCAGGAAAACGAAGTGAAGGCATCTGTCCTCCCAGGGCAGAGGAGCTTTGACAAAAAGACAGTGTCTCCCTGGACTCATATTTTCCCCTTCAGGGCAGCAAGTCTGTACTCTCAACATTCCTGGAGGTTATTGGTTATCTTCATGGAGTGGGGCTTCAGCTGTCTGCTCCCGCTGACTTGCTTTGAGAGTTTCAGTGTCACGACCCTCACAGGGTGCCCAGAGTAGCAAGAACACAAGCTGGCTTGGATTGACTTCTTCCCAAGAGCTGAACAGTATGTGCTTTTATTGCCCTGCCTGCTGCAGTTTGAGGAATGCTCGAGCTTTGGACTCATTGACCCCGAGTGTGGTGGGCTCAGAAGAGCTCTCGTCTGGGCAGCCCTTCTAGGTGGACTCTTTCAGCCATGTCCTGACCCACTTGGCTTGTTTGCTTCTTGCCACATGCTATTTCTGGTCTGCATCCAGGCACAGGCCAAATGCAGGGCTAGTGCTGAGAGCGATGGGTTGTCGGCAGCCTTGAGACCCCCTTAGCATGCTCCGAGTCATGGAGAGAGATGCTCTAATCGGCTCCAACATTTAAACAAGCCTCTTTTCATACGTATATTGGGCCATTTTCAGTACTAAATGGCTCTGTTAAATGGTTTTCCAGGTCCTGTGCTGGCCAGACAGCTATTAAAGTCAATGGGAGTTTAGACCCCGTAAGAAATGGAGCATCAGTTCTTCTGCCAGGTGAAATATATCATTCAACAACAGCTAAACTCTTGTTCAGACAATCCAAAAAGCTAATGTAAACAAGGATATAAAGCTTCTCAAATCCTGCTGAGCTGTTTTTGCAGGGGTAATGTCTTTTACAGCACTCACATCAGTTCCCAGGGAAAGCGAGCTGGGAACCACATTGGCGCTGCATCTCCAGCTGGAGGTGTGGGGACAGCTCAGCGGGGACAGCTCTGGAGAGGAGCAGGGTGGCAGAAAGCTGCGAGCAATTCCTTTCTTCTCGAGGAGAGTGTGAGTTCTTCCAGGAGCAAACCAAGACCGTGTCTTATGGAGCTTGTCAGAGCCCTCTGTGCATACAGCTCGTCTCTGCAGACCACCAGTTACCTGCTCAGAAATGCCCCGTGCAGGAAATGATTTCGCAAACCCACGGAAGAACAGAAATCCTCAAAAATCCCTTTAGGAAGGACTGGCGTTGCCAAGCTTGCAGGCTGGCTGTGGTTAGGTACAAATCTCCAATTGGAAGAGAGTCTCTCCGGCAGGTTGGTCCTCCCCAAGGTATCCTCGTGCTTCCAAAGGATTATTAATTGTGTTATCTATTTTTTCCTGCAGAAATGTTGGAGGATTTTTGGTTTCTTGGAACTGTGAAAATAGTTTGATGATTAAACACTGACCTGGCAGGGGAAAGGGAGACAAGTATTTGGTTTTCTTTACAATGCAAAATACTGTCTTTAAAAAGCACAGGCAGTAAGTAAGTAATCTGTTTTTAATGGATAGCTTGTTTTTTTAAAAAAACCCACAACAAACCCACCAAGGAACATGTTTCTGAAGGGGCAGTTGATGTTGGAAGGTGTTACTGTAGCTGAAGCTTCATGTGCTTGAATCAGTAGCTTGATTTGAAGCTGCTGAGCTGTGATAAGGTCGGTGCCCATAACCATGGGCATGAGGGGCCTGGCTGCAGCCGGCGTGGGCGAGTGTGCGGCGGGGAGGGACCTCCGCCTTGCTGTGCCACTCTGGGATGGTGATGCTCTGACTCGTGGCTGAGGGTGGGCAAACACCATCCGGTGCTCGCTCTGGGTCCCATCATGTCGTTTGTTTCTCATTTACCTCTGTCAACACAGATGTAGAACTAGATGCAGAAGCTTTTTCTTATTACTTCTTGGAAAGGAAAGAGATGTCTCACTGTAGGCAGGCTTCCATCGAGACATGGCTACTGAGGAAGGAGGACATGAACCTTCCCTTTCAGCACGTAAAACCTTGGGGGAACATGATAACATGATGGAGAAGAGGATATGGACTTAACATGTATCCCAAAAACCAGATCCCCATGACCTAACCTGTTAACCTTTGCATGCAGTGTGGTTCTGGCAACAGTTCCTCAGTGATGGGACCCATGGCTGAGCACGGATGTGCTGGGATAAGGTATGAGGCTGCTCTGTCCTCACAGTGCAACGTGTGCTGAGATGGAGCTCTTGAGTCCCTTTTTTTCTTTTGGTAGGAGAAACTTCCAGTTCTTGCTGTGGGGTAGGGAGGAAGAGCCACAGGTTGGCTGCAGGCTCCCAGTGAGAGGTCCCAACACTGTGGTAGCTTGCTCAGAGCCACCTCCATGTGCTCTGCTGCTCGCTGCACCCTATGTTGCCATCCTGCTCTTCTAAACTCTGAGGGCAGCCTGTAAACTGGAGCTTGTAATAGGGTGTGAGAAGGACAGGGGTCGTGGTTTTAAACTCCAAGAGGGCATAGTCAGCCTAGATGTAAGGAAGATGTATATTGATGTGGAGGAGGGTGGTTAGACACAAGCACAGGTTGCTCAGGGAGGTGGTATTCCAGGTATTTCCCCATACCTGGAAATATGCAGAGTCAAGTTGCATAGAGCTCTGAGCAACCTGATCTAATTGGAGATGTTCCAGCCCCTGTCAGGGCACTAGGCCTGCGGCTGAGGTGCCTGGGTAATTGGCTGGGAATGATTTTCTCTCCCTACTGTGTCCTGCTCTGTTTGGGAGTTACCCCTAAATATGATCTGTTACTGATGGAGAACCCCTAGTTCTTGTAGCAAGCAGGCTGTAAGCTTGTGGGGGGGGTTTATGGGCAATTGTTTTCCCTGTGTGGATTCACTGTGTGGCTGATACATTTTTATCAGGAGACACCTGAGCAGATGAAAGCAGGTGTGTTCCCTTACTGCTGCTGTTAGGCAGTTGGAAGGATTTTTTCTTTTTTTTCCCCTTGCCTAGGGATTCCCTGTGGAGCAGAGGGCAGCCTTTTGGAGAAATCCAGGCTCAGCATTCCCCAAATGCTGGCTTCACCTCAGCTGTAAAAAACAGTTTTGTTTCTTTGCCCTGCAGACCTGGCAATGTGTTTTACCAGAGGCTTCTTGTGTTTCTTGCTGGAGAGTTCATTCAGTCTGCTGCAGCCACACCAGATGCTGCACCCCTCACCCACACATGAGGACAGGAACTTCCTCTGTGTTATGTTGTTCACAGATTTATTTTGAGAGTAAAGTTTAGGATTATCCCTGCTCCTACCACTTTGGCTCCCCTGCGTACCACTCACCCTGCGTACCACTCACCACTCACCAGGCGCTGCCAGGAGGCACCAACATAAATTCCTCTGTCCCGCTGGTCGAGCTTCCTTTCCCTGGACTCCCCAGCCCCATCCATCGAGCACCTGTAGCTGATGGCAGAGGCAGAGGAGGGAGCTGGACAGAGCGGGCAGGCTGCTGCCCCTCAGGGGAACGGGAGCAGAGCAGCAGGTAAGCGGCAGCCCGTGAAGCGGACACTGTTCTTGGCTGGGCCTGGGGGCAACAGGAGCTGGGATGCCCTCGCACTGAGGGGAGGTGCCATGCCGCTTTGAGGGGGAATCCCACTGCAAGCTGTGCTTCTGGGAGAGCACGAGGATCCTGAGTGCTGGGGCCCAGGTCAGAGATCTCCTTTCTGCTCTCGGGAGCAAGGAGGGGTCAGGCATCCTCTACAGTCGCTGGCAAATGAAGAGGAGGAGGAAGGGGATGAAAAAAGGCCTGATAGCTACGTACTGTCCTGACTTGTCTCCTGCAGGAACGGCTCGCTCTGCTCTCTGCTGCTTTCTCGACGTCCCTCCTCCAACACATCTCCCAGCACAGGGCAGGAATGAACTGGGTGGGAAGCCTGGGGCAGGGGAGGGAGCCCTCGGTGCTTTCCCAGGGAGGGGTCAGCAAAGCTGACAGCTTCCAGAGGCAGAAAGAAGGGTGAGGAGCTGAGGGACCAGGGAGAAGGAATAACAGGGAGGTAAGTGGTTTCTGGCTGTGTAATTGCATTGCAGACAGAAGACACCAGTGACTGCAGAGCTTGCCACCTCCCTGCCATTAGGCAGCTGCCCCCAAAGCATCATCTCTGCTCCAAGGGCATCTGCAGCCCCAGTTCACCTGGCACAGGTACCAGGAGCAGTGTCAATGAACTGGAGGTTAGTGGAGGAAACTACGTGAGGGTTGCAAATCATTTCCAGCAGGTTTTGCAGCCTGTGCTGAGCACCACGCTTGAGGTTATGCTGTTCCCAGACACCAGCCTGGTGAGATCAGAGAGAGCTGAAGTGCAAGCTCAGGCTGCCCCAGCTCTGGTGTGGGTGGGCACTGTCCTTCCTCGCTCATGAGGAGTGGGGCAGGCTGGGGAGAGGGAAGCCCCACATCCACCTGAGATGACAGGAGCCCTGAGTGAATTTGTGCTTTGGTGTTGGTCCTTGGTTCCCCTTCCTGCCCTGGGGTCTGACGTGGGGATGGGCACACTGAGTCCTGTTGGGTGGGTGCTTTGGGCGTGGGTACATTCCACGGGGGGTGGGTGTGTGTCAGTACATCTCCCTGGGCAGAGGGTAAGAACTGTTTCAACCCTGCAAACAGAGTGTGGGACTGGAGTCGAGCTTGTGAGGAGCAACCAGACGGTTACAGATGGACCCAGGGATGAGCAACAGGGTACCTGCTCCATTTGGGAAGAGTTATCAGCAGGATGCCTGGAAACCTCGGCAACACAAATATTGGGGAGTTCATTCATACAGCAAGTGCTTTTCTGACCTTACCTACCCTACATATTCACTGTGCTGCTTGGTTTAAACAATCATCGTGGGAGCACTCTGCCTACGCCGGAAGGTCCGTCCTTCCCCTGCTACCGCTCTGCAGGAGCATGCTCTCTCTAATGCTGCTGGTGGGTCTCCTGGGTCCCTTCCATCGAAGGAAAATAACTCTGTTTACAAGAAACAAACAGTTTTGTGTAAACTACAGCTATGAGCTGCCAACTTCGTGTTCTTCCAGCACAGCAATGCATGCTTCCCCCACCATAAAGCACTCTGTTAACAGCAGCCACGGTACAGCTCCAGGGGTGTGTGGTTATGAGATCATGTCACTCGGGACTAGAAATCACCAGACTGTGCCCTGTGTCTTAGAAATACAGATGTGTGATGATGGCTATCATGAGATAATCAGAGTTCCTGCTGTAATGATATTCTTAATAATTCATCCTTCAGAAGATTTTAGGTTGGGATCACCCTGTGCTCGGAGCTGAAGTGAACTGCTGTGCTCGGCGAAAGAGTCACGGGGATGCTGCAGCCACACTGTGCAAAGACATGGCTGTGATGTGTCTCCAGTGACGTGCAGAACCGGAACGTCAGAGGCTTCTAGCTGGGACAGATAGCAACGCTTCAACCACAAATACCACTAAGCACAGTTGCATGAGATTAAATAAGAATACCCTTATCATAAACCACATTCCCTTTTTTATTACCAGATAATATGGTAATACGTATTTATAGTTCTCTCTGTATATGTCTTCTCCATATACGTTCATCATCTAGATGTTAGGAGGGCTGCAGCTGCAGGAGGAATGGAAGCACATGGGGAAATGACTCACCTCCCATGGGCTAGACATGGATTTCTGACCCAGCGAACCACAGGAAGACTGACATAAAGGTGGAGCGTTGTGTTACTCGGGGAACAAAATGTCACAGCAAATGGCTGCTTCGAGTTTGATCTGGTTCTTAACGGGCTTGTAGGCTGTGAAGTAAGCGTGAAGAAAATGCACTTATTGCTGCACAGAAGGTCAAGTATGCTGAACACCTTCACGTGAGCTGGAGAATGCTCTGGTTAGAGTCAATCTGTGGCCTCCTCTCCTCTGGCTCGGCAATGAGGAGCCAGTGAAGTTTCAGGAGGTAGAAAGAGGCTCCCTTCTGCTTTGTGCAGCTTAAAAACTCCTCCCCTGTTCCCACTACGCATCCTGTACCAGCACCAATTGATGTGGCTTCCAGTTCTGTGAGTTGTTTTTCCAGCACTAGCCCTGCACAGGGTCCCTGCTTGCGTAGAGGCGTTTCTCCTCTGCCATTGGCAGCAAGATTCAGGGGTGTCCAAAGGACTCAGTAGCACAGCGTGTTTCCAGCATCGGGCTGTTCTCTGTGTGCTTCCAAGAAATCCTCCTTTAAATCCGCTCTGGGGGAGCGCAGTACGTGTGGGGGAGGGGAGTCTGAAGTGTCCCTATATCCTCAGAGACCACCCTTGGACAAGATGTATCCCTCACCCCACGCTGGGCAGATGACCTGCCTTTGCCCTTTCACTTCCAGAGCTGGGTGGTGGGATGGTGAGTGCCGGGAGCCATTTGTTCTATCCCCAGCAGTCTCTGCCCTCCCCACTGCCCTTGCAGGAGCTCCACACTTCTCCCCACAGAAATGCTCCAGAGAAGGCCCTTTGCTCCTCCTGCGTGGCACTCAGGGGCAATGCAGAGTCTCTCCCCGCCTCCCCCCTTCCCAGAAATGGGGCTCGATGGGTGTTTGCCTGCAGCATGTGCCAAGTTCCAGCCCAAGGAGAGCTTTGACACCTGACTTATGACCTGCCGGAGTAATTTTATTATGGAAGCAGTGACATAGCCTCCCAGCAATGCGTGAGCAGCGCTGTAATGCTGGTGGCTCACAGTGCTTTTATGAGCTGTGTCTGTCGGGGGTGAGTGAGGTCCCAGCACAGGCAGAGCTGGCGGTATCCAGCTGGGACCCTTCCAGCAGCTGGTGGTATCTGGTGGCAGCTGCGGTGGCACTAGTTTCCCAAGCAGCAGGTCTGGGATGACAGCATGAGCTGAAACAAGTGAAGGCAGGGATGGATGGGAGCTTCCCGCAGGCAGCACGCTCACCTGAGAGCAGCATGAGACCCCTGACAAGCTGGCATGTTCCTCTCCTTAGCCCTGAGACAGAGAAAATAAAAACAGTTCTGAAGATGCTGCCATTGATCAGCTTCAGGTACGTTCAGTATGTTCTTGCAGATAGCTGGTGATAGGACAAGAGGGAATGGCTGCAGGTTGCACCAGGGGAGGTTCAGATTAGAAATTAGGAGAAATTTCTTCTCCAAAAGAGCAGTGGGACATTGGAATGGCTTGCACAAGGAAGGCCGTGGAGTCCCGATCCCTTGGGGTGTCCAAAGGTTGGATGAGGTCTTTAGGGACGTGGCTTAGTAAGTAACATAGGTGGTAGGGGGACAGTTGCACTAGATGGTCTTGGAGGTTTTTTCCAATCTTAATGGTTCTGTGATCCTGTAAGAGATCCTGCTCTTCCACTCCTGCCAAAGAAAAGGGGTCGCAAGAGAAGAGGTGAGAGTGTCTGCTTGGTTTGCAGCACAGACCGCTGGCTCCGAGCCTTGCAGCAGGGATTTGCTGCTATGGGTTGCAAAACAAAGCATCTGTGGGTGGTGGAGCAGTGTTTGAGGGACCTGGGACTCGTCTGAATGGTTGGGTTACACAGGAACATCTCTGGGGACCACAGGTTTTAATTAAAAAGCAAAACTGTCTGCCAGGATCGTGTGTTACTGCCGGGAAGAGGAGAAAATCTTTTGTTAGCATGTAATTTCTGGAGGTGCAGAGCCATCACTAAAGGCAGGCTGGTGACAGGAAAGAGGGGTTTTTGGCTAATTGGTCGCTAATTCATTTGTAGTTGGCATTCAGCAACTAATTTGCATTGCAGAATCGGTAAAGATGAGGTGCTATTGCAAGGCTGGAAAGAATGCCTTTGTGTTACAGCTTGATTCGGAAACGACCCTAGAAAAGCACAAATGTGCCACTTTAGGAACATTTTGGTGTTTCTCTTGTGGCTGTCACTACTGTGGGAGAAGGCTGCCTGTACAGCAGCATTGTTTTTCAGTTACTTGATGTTCCAAAGTGATTGATTTGGCATCCCTGATCCGAATGCAAATAGGAAGAGAACACAGCTTCAGCTATATCTGCATTCCTTTCTGCAGGGCATCTGCGATGGCTCATGGCTCGCTCCACAGAGCCGCGTATAAACATCTGCCACGTCCCGCCGAGCGATGCGCCGGGAGCCAGAGCCTCGTTAATCAAAACATGCGACCCAAGAAATTAAAAGTGTGGGTGTTTGGGGCAGCAGGATGATGTTCACAGGGTGACTGGTGGATCTGAAGGAATTGGGTGTCCCAGGAGGACAAGAGTAGATGGTTGGTTTTGGAGTGCTCACATATGTGGAGAGGAGGGTGAGACCAGTCTGGAAATGCAAACAGAGCTGTGGGGTTTTTACAAGGCCTCCGTGGGCCATTGATACTGTCCTCTGTTATTTCCCTGATGTACTTAGGAGCTGGTGAAAAACGGACATGCAACACGACTGGGTGGGAAACATGCACCACGCAGCATCTGGGCCTCAGGTATAACCACATCAGTTCTTTAATGTTTTGATATTAAAGGCAAGGAACACCCAAAAACTTGTGTGAAAGTTGCACGTAGCTGAGATGGGAGTACTGTACAAATCCAATGTATCAGCTTCTAATTGCCAGTGTTAATTAGAATGGCAAGGGATGAAATCGCCTGAATGGATTAATGAATAATTTATTACTGTTTCTTTTTTTATTCAAAAAACTTTTTTTTTAAAAAACCGGGAATTTGCTAATTAGGGTGAGGTGCTTGTGCCAGCAAGTGCTTCAGTGGGGTTCTGAAGAACATACACCTGTCTTCATGCCTCGAGTGTGGGACTGAGCTTTGAGAAGGGATGTTGGTGCTATCTGAGGATGTTCGGTCTCAGGTAATGAATCTTGTACACTCCTGCAGCTTTTCTGTGTTAGCGCTGTCAGTGTTGCCTGCGCTGTGCGGGTAGGCTCTGTGCGAGCAGAAGATGGGCAGGAGTTTCTCGGGACGCAGAGGACTGCCGGGCCCGTGGGTCCGCGCCGCCTCTTCGTGCTGCTGCGCCAGCGTGGAGCCGCCCTGAGTTGGTGAAAGCAGCGCGGGAGCTTCGAGCCGCCCGTCCTTACTCCGAACGCCCAAGCGACACCTGCTGTGCACCAGGCAATGGAACTGTTTTTCAGATCTCTTCCCCAGCGCTGGTTGCTGTAGTGGAATGAGCAGTCTCAAAGGTTGCAATGGAGAAACAAAAGAAAACTGTGGCAACTGCTTCAGGTCGAGATAATGTTTTTCTGCAAGACATCTAAACAAAGGTGTCTTCATTACAAGGCAGCCCTTGTGAGGGAGATGTGTTAGGTAAACGGCATGGAGAGATCTCTGGAAGGTCTGCACTGAGTCGTCAGCATCGTGGTGAGTGTGCCTCACCCTCCCTGGGTGTGGGAGAAGCTGAAGGAGTCCAGTCAGCCCCTGGGATTCCTCTTCTTGCCTGCTCAAGGGCAAATGGAAAGCCAAAAAGGTGGTAGTGCTGCAAGAATGCTGGTTTAGAGTGGTTTGTATTGCAGCCTCCAGTAAATACAGCTAGGTAAGGCTGTGGCATCAGGACCATCATTAAAAACACCATTTCCTATTTATTTAGTCCCTTCATTACACACACAGCAGAAACTGATTGTCTTAACCCTGAGCAGGTTCATGGTAAGTCCACAACATTGAGTGCATTTTCCCAGGTATTTTGGCACAAAAAGCTGTATTCAGGAAAGGCTGAATTTGAAGCAAGCTTTGCATCTTTTACTGCAGGTCCTAGGGCTTGTTTACTCAAGTCTCACCATATGGGGAAAGAAAAATACTGTACATATGTCCTGCGGTATTGCAAATATTTTTCTTTAGCTCAGTTTTACAGCTTCCTTCCTCACAGTCATGCTAGCAGCTCACGTGTTTCCAGTGTAATGCGGTGTCTTTGGGTCATTGTTTTTTAAATTTATTTTAAATTACAAATCTGTTGACTTTCAGTATGCACCAATGCAGGGATGTATAGGTACTGACACAGGTCTGGCTGTTCGTACGCCGAGTGGGCAGTATGGGCTGGTGTGCTTTGCCCTCTTTATTTTCCTCAGGCAAAGTGGATCAGCTGCTTCTGTAGAGGGGGAGCAAAAGGGATCCTGAGACTTGTCGCAGGCTTTGATAGCCTGTGCACCTTTCAAAGCAGTGATGTAAATATTTTACAGTGCAGCCCTGGAGCTTTATTTCAGAGAATATTTCTCTCAGCCAAAGTACCTAAGGTTGGAGGTGATGGGCTCTTATCCTCTCTAGTCTGCCTCTGACTGTGCCGCAGCCTTGCCCTGTGGTCTCAGCCACCATCAGTTATTTACTGGGTCTGTTGCTCTTCACCAGTTAGAGACCAGAACCACTGTTCAGGGAAACGGTGCTGTTGGGAAGCTGATTTGGTCTTTGATTTTCTGCCTTAATTTTGATTATTTTTTATTTTCCAGAATGTCTTCCTGGTTCCTTCCATAGCTGCTTTATTGATCTAGAATCATTTGCTGTCCTTCCTTTCTTAGAACTTTCTTTGATGGTACTGCTGACATCTCCATTTGATGTATCCACTGAAATCAAGTCATCCTTGTGCCACTATCAGTGCTAGTGTAAGGCTCTTGAACATTATGGCCCACTGACTGTTCTGGGCCATGGCATCCTTCCTTTGGTACTGCTTATGCTTCTCTCTTGGTAGTCTTCCCCAGTCTCTTTGAAGAGTGGCTCTATTTCTTTCTTGGATACATTGCTGTCATTTTACTGCCTCCTTCACGTCCCCCCTGAAGATTCCCATCTTTCAGGAATTTTTCAGGCCAGTAAATACTAACAAAGTAAAACTTAAACCTGAAAATGAGAAGGTCAGGGAGTAAGAGAGTAGGTCTGGATGGGCTATACTTGAATTAACTCATAGTGCACACATACAACCCTATGGCTATTGTTCCTCTGAGCAGCTGCTCACCCTTTAACTGGGACCAACAACTGCAAACACCCCCAGATTTTAGAAGCCCAAACAGCTCTGCTTGTTTGGCTACTGGTATCTGTGTCAGAGGGCCTAAAGGATCAGTTCTTTGCTGCAGAGAACTTGGAGCTCGGGTATTTATCACTTCATGGGCAGTGTGATAGGTAGTAACAGAAGAGGTAGACATCAAAGTCCAGCTTGGTAATTTCTAGTAAGGTCAGAATGAAAATAATGAGGAATTTTGTTTCTTAATTTAAGATCAAGGAACATTTTAACATCCAATATGATTAATTTACAAAGAGTTCTAAATCAATTAATGATACATACATGGTATTTCTTTTCTCAGGTGATCATTTAACCAGATAACTATGCAAAACAAGACTTATAAATCATTTCCACTGCTCTGATAACATTCTCTAGTGCTCCAAATGTTGGCCTGCTTGGCCAAATGATGGGCTATGCAGCAGCTGAGCACATAAACTGAGGCTTTAACAGTGGCATGAAATGATAAAGCACTCTGTGCAAACCTGGTGCTCCTTTGCCAAAGGAGTTTTGATTCAAAGCAAAACTTCTAACAAACTGGTGTTTTCTCACTGCCAGAGTCTCTTCCCACTGACTCTGAAATCATGGCTGGAGGATGAGGTTGTACGTGACCTGTTTTATCGAGTAGTGAAGTAAGTCTTCCATATCTTTCCAGACTTTAGTTTTTCCTCAAATATCAATTAGAAGGTTGCTTAATTACTAAGTTGTTTGGTTTTACTTTTAGATCATTTGGGGGTGGGGGGGGTGGGGGGAAGTGTTGTTCAGACTCATAAGTGATCCCATTTCAGCTTCAGGGTGAAAACAGAAATCTTCATCCCTGCTCCCTCAGTGGGCCTGTGGTGGCACCCACCGCTCCTGTGGGCACGCACCCTCCTTGTGCTGGCAGGAAGACTGCTGGCCCTGGCCAGGACACAACCCTTCCTGGGGTCTGCCTTGGCTGTGGGAGCGGCTGCTGGGCTTGTTTGGAGAGCTGCTGCCTGAGCAGAGCCCAAGTGATGTGTGCAAGAGGAACCTGTGGCAGTTTGTGTGGGACATGTTTAAGCACGCATTTATTGCAGCCTACCATAGCAGCAGGGCATTTACTAGTCCATGTGTAACCAGCTACTTAATTATTTTGTCCTTACTTCTACCAGATTTCAAGTCCACAGTGGTTTTGATGCTGGCATCATACCATGCAGCTGTTTGAAATCTAGGCTCCATCCATGTGCTGGACTTTGCGGGAAGAGATGGTAAGCATGGAGCCTGCAGTCCTTTGATCCTTTTTCCAGGGCCTTTGCTCAAGTTTTCTATTTCAGTTCTCTGTTTTTTAATTCATTATATCTTTCACCACTCAAAATCTTGCCTATATATCAGCCCTGGTGTAAGTCCCAGCCCTCCCTGGCGAGGTTTCTGCTGGGTGCCTTTCCTGCAGGTCTTAAATTTAGGGTGCTTACACAGAGCTGTGCTCATGTTGGAAGTCAAACTTCTTAAAGAGCCCATAGAGAGATCAGCATCGAGGATTTTGAGTTCCTTGTGGCAGAAGCTGTGTCTGGTTGGGACCAACCACCATTTGAAGGGAGACAATAAACTCTCCGTCAGCAGCCTGGCGATATAGGGTTAAAGCATCTGCCTTTCCACCAAGACTTGTAACCTTCCATGGCTCGGCAGCACTGCCTGCAGATAAAGCATCGCATATGGATTTGCATTTTCAGAGGGAAGTTTATTTTTTCTTAGCTTGTTCGAGCTGCCTTGGCTCTCCTGAAGCACCACTGGCTTTCACTGAATGTCCATGTTCGTGTTGGGACTGTTGAAAAGTTGTTGGAGAAGCTGCTCGATGTTTTCCAAGCGACTGTTTGGGATTTGCTGCTAAATAACAAGCAGAGGTCTGCTGTGCTGCCATTTTTGGGGAGGTTTCAAGCAGCCTATTTTTGTGCTATGATGAATTTTAATAATTGCTCTAAGTATGCTATTAGTCAAAATGAAGCAGAAAGAAACCCAATTATTGAACTAGACTGCTGTGACTGGAATCTATAGCTGATATATTAAAGCCCAACTGTCATGCTTAATAATTAACTCAAGCCGCTGGCAATTCTGGAAAAGAAAATGAACATTAATAATGAGTTAACTGATCATTATTTCTTTTTCCCCATAGCATTAGAACAATATCCTGCAGTATATCAATTAAACAATACAATAATTTTACATCATATACACTCTCTGCTCTCGCCTGTACTTTCCTACCTCCTGCTTTCCCAACACCAATTTTGGGTAATTACTGCTTTTTTTCACAGTCTCCATTGGCTGCCCTGGTCTGCGTTAGGAACTGGGAGCACTGCTGCAGGATGCAAATACTACTGAAAATGCCTCGTTTTCACCTGAACCAAAGAGGAATGATCCACACTCAGACAGATGGGTACCTGCTTGAGAGCACGTTCTGTGCACTGAGTCCTCTGATGCCTGATGCCGCGCTAGCGGAAGGAGGGTGGCGGCAGGAAGTGAAATGAAGTGATCAGTGTACTACAACATATGAACATCCCTCTTGTTAAGCTCTATGATGACTGTCTCTCGTGGGCTCTGAAGTGATTGCTGATAGGGCAATCAGGGTGATTAGCTCCTACAGCTCAGACAAACCGCTCTGCTCCAGGGCCCCGCATGTCTCGTGGCTGGGAGGGGAGCAGCTTCTCTGCTCTTCCGGCACCGCAGCTCCAAGCCCAGCTTGCATTCAACAAGCTGCCATCAGCTCTGCGGCTCCATCGGTGTAGTGGTGCTCCTCTTTCAACACTGTGGGCTGTTCAGGTGTGGGCAGCAGTCAGCTTTCTGCTCAGGAAGTCACCTACCCACGCTGAAAGGTGCACTCATGTTGCCTGGAAAACCCGACCTTTGGTGGAGCGCCCCATGACCATGATTCACCTGAATGATGTTAGAGACACACTTGTGTTTCTTCAGTGATAGTTGCTCTTGTGGGGAGGACGGATGGGCTTTGGCTTAATGTTGCCTTCAGTTGCATGTTGAAGCTACCTCAAGGGAGTCATTTTAATTTGGATCTTATCTCCCGCATCTCGGTGAGCTCTGCCAGCCTCATCTTGCAGTCCTTGCAAAAATGCCATGGTTTTGGCTCTGAACCTGCTGATATTTGCAGGGGAGCCTGAGAAACAGTTGAAACACTGCACAGTTCAGAGCATTATCTGAAGTTTTATAGGGAAAATGACAATTCCCTCATCTGTACCCGGGGAGAGGAAAGCTAAGTGCAGATGGCAGAGGAGAGCTGCCCTCTGAATTATTCAGAGGTCTTCAGTGCCCACCAGAGGCCTCGGGATAAACTGGATCTTTTTGTACATTTACCTTTTGTGTTTGATTTCAGTTTGTATTTGAGGAGCAGACTGAACTCTCCAAACAGAAGCCTGGTCCTAATGACGTCAATAGGAGCTTATCAAGTTCGGGGTAGTGCCCACAGCTGATTACATGTCCCCGGTGGGGTGGATGGATTGATTTCTTTTGCTCTTGCTACTCCTGATTAGTGGGCTGAATTTATGGGTGCAGCTGTGGTTGGGGGTGGCTCAACTTCAAAACGCCGTTTGTTTTTAGCATCCTGCAGAAAGCTGTGTTGCTTGGGTGGGAGCATTCTCTGGTCACTGCCTGCCTCTGCTGTTTCTTCACCCTCTGCGCCCTGCTCCAGCCTGTACCAACAGCGGGCATGCTGCAGCTGCAGGTGAGACAGCAGGGGCACAGAGAGGTGAAGCCAATTCTTCAGGGTCAGATATCAAACAGCAGGATGGGGAGCTTAGCCCTGTTTTTTTGGGGGGACCCTCCAGCCCCTGTTGCGGGACTGCCACCACCAGTGTGTCTCAGTGCCCTGGCCACATCCCCTGCCCTTCCCCCTGAGGGTGGGTGGTCAGATAGCTGGGCTTAAAGCACAGGCTGGGGCCTCTGCCCCTTCCTCTCCTCTACTTGCCCTTAATTTTCTAGACTGTTGCTGAACGCTGGTCGCATTCTGCGTGGTGGCAGAACCCAGCACGGTTCAGAGAGCGAATAAAGCCAAGCTGAATCTTTGCAGGGTGAAGGCTTCTGCCTTTGTTGTCTTTTTTATAAGATAATTGTACTTAGAAATTGGTTCAAGGAACAATTCTAGCACAAAGAATGCTCTTGAAAGGGTGGCTTAAAGAGTGATGTGTAGATGTAGACCAGATAAGAAGGGCCTTATCATTTTATAAGTACATTTGGTAGTTATAAAAGTAAATCAAAGTGTAACTATAGAAAATCCTTTAGAAAGGAGAGGGGAATAATAAAAACAAAACCCTTAAAGTGAAAAAATTTATAACCCAAGCAAGAGAGGTACTGAGAAACAGCTTCTAGTGCTTATTTGCAGTCCCACCTCTGAGAAGACCCACACCGCAGTAACCAGCTTCCATCACGAGAGCCATCACAGACCGGCCACGCCACTGCGTCGCTCCGTGTCCCGAGGGGCTGGTGCCTGGCCCTTCACCCCGCACACGTCCGTGCACGCAGGCACAGGCGAATGGGAGTGGATTGTCTCCTTGGGGCACTGATGATAGCAGTTACATTCCATGTGTGCAAGATCAGGATTCTTCCCAGAACTGGACCTACGTTTTAAGCTGTGAACATATTTTATTTTTGTATTCCTGACCTGTTTTGCTTTCCACAGAGGGTTTTGGGGCTTGCTGCTGCAGTCCTTATTGGAACTGATAATTTTGAGTATGATGCATTTAAGGCTGTAGAGATGGGACTTGCAAATAGAATTTTCTATATGGCAGTGCTATCATTCTAAGCTTCTACTGGAAAAAAAAATATGCTCTGCATTTGAAATACAAGCACTTCAAGGGATTTAGCAAATCATGTCCTTTAATACATATAAAAATGGAAAATGATCCTAGATCATACGTGGCTAATCTATGCAAAAGGTTTACAGAAGATTTGACCTAGTTTACAGACGCCTTTGTATTGCAGTGCATGTGGAAAACTTATGGAAGAGCATTTGTGTCTTGTGAAGATCCCAGTGTGGCATCTGCTAAGCCCCAAGCCATGAAGACCTGGCTCCCAGCATGCCAGGTGACATGGGCTGGGCTGGGCCAGAGCAGCCGGCAGCACAGCTGTGCGGTGCTGGGTGCAGCAATCAGAGGGGTGGCAGGGGCCTAGATCGGCATATCCTCCCCACCAAAAAAACCTGCTGCTCACAGGGACGTCAGGTCTGTTGTTTTTATGTATTTAGCACTTCTCATGCTCAATGATGGTGAAGTTACATTTTACAGAATCACAAGGTTGGAAAAGACCTTTAAGATCGAGTCCAACCGTTCCTGTCCTGTGCTAAACCATATCCCTAAGTACCTGATCAACCGTTTTTTTAAACACATCCAGGGATGGTGACTCAACCCCCTCCCTCGGCAGCCTGTTCCAGGCCCTGACAACTCTTTCAGTGGAAATTTTTTTCCTAACATCTAACCTGACCCTGCCCTGGCGCAGCTTCATGCTGTTTCCCCTTGTCCTATCACCTTTGATTGGTCTCCTGCCACAGATGGTCCTGAGCATCCTTTTCTGCCTTGTCCAGCTCTCCTTGAGGGTCTGCCCAAAGGAAAAAGGAGGGGAAAAATGAGCCTCTTACACTTTTGGAGGTAACAAAATAATTTAACTTAGAGTCTAATTTGGCACTAGCCTTGGGAGAGAGACAATTGAAACAGAATGGTTTGATATGGTCTTTTTTGCAGCTTGGCTTTTAATATTAACAGCTTTGTAGACCGTTTGTTGCTGTCTTGCTGCACACTATGGCTGCTGGAATGCCACAGTAATTGTGTCACTCTGTCTGTCCTTGGGAGGATGTCACGTACTGGCCTGTAAATATCGCTGTGATCCTGGAAGTGGCTGCTGTGTCCTTCTGGTCCCACTGCACCGCACTGGAGGGGATGGAGATCAGGTCCGTCCTGTCCCCCCCCTGCCCCTTCCCCCCCAAAATGTGATCTGAACTCAGTCCTGGTCTCGCTGTCCTGACAAGCTCAGGTAGCAGGAGTGCTATGGAACACCCAGCCTGACCTGTGCCTGAAAAGCTGAGCTTGCTTTGGGAGCTGCAGCAGCTCCTGTTCTGCAGCAATCAGCGAGAGGGGGGGTGCAATCAATTTTCTGAAGGGTGTTAAGCTCTGGCTCAGAGTTTCAGGTTTCTCGAGGAAATCTCAATCCCTGTGGGATTGTCCTGGAGGTCAGCTTCTCCTTAGCACAACAGCAACGGGGAAACCACTTCCAGCACTCACCTTTTGTGCTTGCAATAAATTAAGTGATGAAGTACTAGAAAAACGCCTAAGAAAGAAGTTGTCCTGCAGCTTGAGATAGAAAGAATGAAAGAAATCCCTGGATTTGTGTTGGGTGTAGGGCTGAGGCAGGAGGGAGTGCTGCTTTTGGATGTGGAGGAGATGTGAAGGTATCTTTAGAATAAACAGCAATAAATGTTAATTGTATATAAAGCTGCCTTTAGAAGTGAAGTTAGCTATATTAATATTCCTAACGTTTTGGAGCAAGAAAATGACTCGCTGCATTGGAGGATGTTTACTCACTGAGTTTCTTTAGATAAATCCCCCTGATCCCTACGTTATCTGAAACTTTTTATTTTTCTATATTTAACAGGAACCAAAGTACACGTCTCTACTCCAGGAACCATTGCCAAGGAGATGATTATTCATTAACTCTGGGTAAGGAAAAATGGGCTTAGCAGCATCTAAGATCTCTTGGGGGAGTCTCTACATTAATTTCCTGTCCAATTCCTGTTGGTATTCAGTGTAAGCATTACTCCAAATTAATAATGCAAAATAACTAAAAAGTAGGAGAAACCTCAAGGAGAACATGGCAATTTTTAGACAGAAGGGGTTTAATTGATATTGTTTGGTGCATCCATTGCTCCTGAAATCTGCTGAGCTATTTCTGGCACAGGTACCTGAATAATTACTTCACTGTGGGTTTTATATAGAAAATACAGTTAAAGGGCATTTTATCTCTCAATTAGGATCGGTGGAATAATAATTGCTAATAATGTGTTTGATTAATTCTCACCATCATTGTTGAACATATTTCTTATGAATAAATGCCTTCATTAATAGATCAGCTTTGTAGAATATAAATAAATTATTTGGGATACTTCCCCCCATCAGTCACTGACTAAATTATTCTTGAATATTTCTGTTCATTAAGCCAGCTGCATTCCATTAAGAAAACGATATAAACCACAGTTCAGGGAAAGATTCTGTAATTCTTTAAAAACCCACAGGGAATATTTCACTCATATCAATGCTTTTATAGAGACAATCTTTTAACCTGGAAAATGCTGTGCTCTGAGTATAACTTACAGAAATCACCAGGACTTTGGGGATAAACAAGCTCGTATGTTTGGAGCCCAGCTCTGCAGAACCCCTGGGATATAGCCTGGGCGGTACGGAGGTGAGAGATGCTGACATTGGAGGGGCTTGCATGGGCTTTGTGGTCCAAAATAAGCACTTTTCTCTATGGGGCCATGGGTAAGTGCCTCCAGATCCAGCAGAACTTGAGCATGTCCTTTTCTGAGAGAAGATCCTGGGAACCTGGGCTATTTGGGAATGTGGGAGGGCCAGTGCTGTTGTCTTTGCTTGTCCCAAGGCTGGATTTAATCTGCCTCTTACGTTGAAAATTTTGATGATAACTGTACAAATTAATGACTACTTGGCAACAAGGATTTAAGACAATTACTTCTCATTGCTTAAATCTTGGAAGAATGGCTCGTTCTATCAGCCATTTGACAGTACCCACCAAAGCACACAGACACATCATAACTTTTTCCCACAATTAAGCAGATTCACGTTCGAGTGTCTGGCATAGTCTCCTCTGTTCTGTACCTAATCACTTAAAAGGGAGCCAATGCAATTTTGATTTTTAAACAGTAATAATCCTCTTCTCATTTCAAGGGTCTACTCCCTCGTTTTTATTCCTGTGGCTAATTGTTCATCCGTTTCTTGCTGATAAATGCCAGTTAGTGTGGTTGGCGACAGGAATTAATGGAAACCATAAATTACTTCTTGTCTGTGGTGATTCTTCACTATTGCAATCCATCTGGTAGACAAAATTCCTCAGCGGTGTGGCGTGTCGAGGGATGAGAATGTCTCTGTTCTGGGTAGAGCTGCAGCACTGTAACCACTTCAAAGGCACGGAACGAGGGAACGGGCTGTACAGCTCTCGCCTGATGCAGACACCACCGGCAAGCGCTGGAGGCTCGCTAGCAGTGTGCACAGGGTGCAGTGGCAGTGTTATGTGAGAAAGAAAAGGGCCAAATACCATCCACAAAACAAACCCAAAACATGCGCCCGTGGTAGAATCTAAATTCAGTTTAATTAGGTAACTTGGTTGGAAAGGACTGAAAAGGTGTAATAGCCCAATTAAAGAACAAAATCTTGTCTTATACTTAGGGCAGACCCTTGCAAAGTAGGAGCAGAGATGAGATGAGCATCACATCACCCCTGAGGTGTTTTTCCCTGTGCAGTGACTGTTTTGGCAGTGCAGCTCCCTGGCAGCTCAGAGTACCCCAGCAGCCGAAACAACCTGCGGGGAAGAACCCTTCTTCACCTTCTAATAGTCAGGGCAAACACTGCAACAGCAGCAGCTCCCTGTAAAATATTTTCCTGCTGTTACCTGCTCTTTCACCTGGAGCTGCTTGGCATGAGCCTTCTCTCCCAGTCTCTTTCAATCAACAGCTATGGTCCCTGACATAATTTTTGTTGTTGTTTTTGGGATTTTAGGGTTGTTTTCTTTTAGGTGGGTGATTTGTCAAGCTCCAAATGAATTTCTATGTGCTCCCTTGGAAAAGCCCTGAGGCAGGGGGAGTCAGGGGGATCTGAAGAGCATGGGATTTTGTGGCTGGGAGGAGGAGAAGAAACACAAGAAAAAGGAAAAAAAAAAAAGAAAGAGCCAAACCCACTCTTGTCTAGTAAAGGCTGTCTTGGGATCTCTAACATCACTTGTGGCAGTATGGGATGTTAGCCACGTGAACTTTGTGCGTTGTATCACGAAATTGAAGTAGAGGCCTTGAAGGCATTTCATGAGCTACTAACTCAAAAGAAAGTACATAACTTTTTTTTTTTTAAATCTTTGATATTATTCTCTTACATCTTTCTCGTCTCCTGGGCACAATATATTTAATATAAAACTTGACAAGAACCTGGAATATTGCCCTAAGGTGATGACTAGTGATGAAATACTATCTTGTGCTCTGGTAGATGCCTCTTTGTCCCCAGAGATTTGTAGGTTAAGACTGGTACACATGTACATAATATGCTCTTACAAGCTGTTGTGCTGAGGTTTTGGCACATGTAGTAAAGCCGGTTTTGTGTTAAATTTTTAATATATTCTCTATGTAATTGTGCTCTCTATAGTATTTTGTTATTTCCAATTTGGATCACTTTAATCACCCAGTGAGCATCCCGAGGATATTCTATTTACAATGCTTTTAAAAATTTAGGGAGATTTTACTTTTTCTAACGGATCCTAATGTAACATTACGCAGAAGACATGAGTTCTATCATTGGGCCATGTTACTAGTCAGTGACAAAATCAATGGGTATTTAAAAATTAGCTTATTTTTAGTCTCAGGAATATCAAATGGCACTCCATAAACAGACAGCTTTTCTAATTATGTGTTTATCCTGGGTCACTGGTTTTTCAAGACCTTTATTCAAATTGACAAATCAGTGAAAAGAGCAGCCAGCTGCCCAGGGTTATCTGTGCCAGGCTGCTTCCCTTGGGGAGGACATGTTTGCTGGGTGCTTTGTGTTTATATTGCTCAAGATACAGAATTGCTAACTGATTTTTTTTTTTTCCCCTCCCAGGTTTTTATAAGTGAAAACCAAGAGTGTTTCTCCCAAAATAACACAATCTTAAACTCCAGTTGCTGGGAAAAGGGAAGCTCTGTTCAGTCAGCATTGAAGGTGATGTTCACTGTACAAGGAGCTCGGTGATCCAGAGATGACTTGTGAATGAGGGAGAACTGTAATTATGTGAATTACTGTGAGACATGGAAGGTATTCAGAAAAAAATATCTGCTGAATAAAAAGAAAGTTAAAAGAAAGCCCTCCAGTTGTATGGAGTGCAGTGAAACTGCATAACCCTCACTTTTGAAGACCTGGAGATGCTTATGAGGCAAGGCTTCTGCTGTATCCAAACTTATTTGCATGCTGTGATTTCAATCTTGTGGAAGAGGATGGAGGAAAAAGAAATGTCCTGCAAGATATTGTGGATTGGACTGTTCTGGTATTGATACCATGAGATGGACTTTTTGAGCATCACTCCTGCCTCCCTCCTCAGTGAGTGAGTACATCACTTCTCACCTTTGCCCCCGAGAAGAAGTGGGGAGGGTGAATTTCAGACAGGTGCTGCTTGGCATCTTGCAATCCTCAGTTATTTTTGGGTAACATCTAAAAGAGGACCTTGCTGACATGTTAATTTGATGATAACTCTTAGAAGAGTTTCCCAGGCAACAAGGAAATGGCTGTGCTGCTTTCCACTCCCACTAAAGACAAACCAGATATTTAATGGATGACTAAAACGGAACAAATATTTTAGATTTGTAAATACCAGTGAGAAGAAACTAATTATGTAAAGCAAAAAGGCAAATTAGCATGAAATTAAGGAAAGAGGAAATTTACATTTTGTGTCAGAAACATTCACATTATCGGGCTGTGACTAAAACTGATCAGAAATCAGAACTTTCACTGCTGGGGAGGCTGCAGAGCTCTCAATTCCCTTTAAAGGCAATTAGCAGAATTTCTGACATTTTTACATTGACAGGAAAATACCAGAGCATTTGAGTTTGAAAGCTATAAAAGATGGTGTGGGTACCAGGTTTGGGCCTCCATTGGAAGACAGTCCCAGAGTTTCTTGGGTGTGGGTTTCCTGCACATCCTGTCCTGTCCGGTGAAAAACAGGGCTCAGGAGTGATGGGAGCTTGAAAGTGGTGATGCAGGAGGCTGCAGCAGCCTCAAGTCAGTCACAGTCCATGATGCACAGCTGACTGACCTGGGAAATCCCTGATGCAAATGTGGGTAACTAAAGGCAGCTTCCAAAATCCTGTACCCCCGGAAATTCCTAGGAGACAGCCCCCAGGGCTGTCATCACAGAAACAGTCTCCTCTCTCAAACAGGTGGGTTTGACTGCTCTTCCTCTGGTCTGGTTCCAGCTGGGCCCGCAGCTCTTTGAAGCATGCTATTGTTTCTGACTGCCCACTAAGCATTGCTTAACTACACTTTTAATGATACCATTTATCTCAGATTTCAAGTAGAGGGTACACTGGGTTAATTGTTACATGCCAATATATGCTATCTGATGTGGGAATCTGGAAAAGAAGCTAGGATAGATATAAATATAGATATACACTACCAGTCCCATTGCTGTGTTGGAGTAAATCGGCTCTTGATAATCTTTTCAAAGTGAATAAAAGTGGGAGGAAAACTAGCTTGCCAAGAGGAATAGTTGGCAATTAATGAAAAATAGCTTTGCTCTTTGTAGACTTTACAGATGCAAGGATGGGACAAACATTTTTTTGGTCCTGATTCAGCAGGTTCACAAGGGTCACACAATTCACAGCACAAAGCATTGGCCTGACCTGCACAGCGATCCACTGGAGAGCCACAGAGCCGCAGGAAAGCCTTTGATCTCTGCGTGTGCCTCCCAGTTGGCCATTGCTGTGTCAGAAATGCCTCTGTTGTTAGTGGGGAATGGGAATGTGATAAAGAAGATTTCAGAGCATGCTGTATGCAAAGCCTCGGCTTTCTGCTGCCTCCAGAAAATGATGTGACTCCAGAGCCAGCTGTATGGCAAAGCTTGTTCTGTAACCATCCCATTCTCTTAGACATCATTCTACAATGTGTACCATGTGAAGCAAAACCAAGCCCAAAGACCCTCTGTCACACTGTATTAAATCTTTTTCAGTCATGACTGCATGAACCATACAGAGGTGCCCGTAGTTTATACAGCTGTGCTGGGGCCATAGGCTGCTTCAGCTGCTAGCAGTGACAGTGGTGGCCATATCCTCCAGGTATCGCCCAGCGTGGATGCCAGCTGCAGTCAGCCTGCAGCAAGAACATTTACAGGAAGGTGAGTGTGCCTGAGATTTGCAGGGAGGCTTAGAGCCGAACGCCTTGTGTGCTCAAAGCACATGGAAGAAGTGCTTGTTCTCATGAGTCAGTCATGTGGTGCTTCTCTAAGGGATTGAGCAGCAAGGGAAGGTAGGTGCAAAATGAAGCCCGGGAGGCTGCAGCTCTAACGAGGTCCCACTGCTCCACACAGGGATGGAGCCTGAATGCAAGAGAAGGGAGTCAAAGGGATTGGGTCCCCGCTCTGGGTGTAAGAGGGCAGCCAATGAGCTGTTTTGTGTGACCTGCATTGGTACCTCTGCCAGCAGCAGAGAGAATAAGGTACAAGCAGGAGAGACTTTGATTGGAGGAAATGAGAAACTGAACTCTCCTGGGGGACTGGAGAGGGTCCCAGAGCAGCACCTCTTGGCTGAGCATGGCAACGCTGGGAAAAGCACAGCCAGGCCCATGCAGCCTTTCAGTGCTGGGATGAGGGTACAGGAGGCAGCTCTGGGAGTGAGATTATTGGACCAATGGCCACCAGCTTTCCCCGCCCCCCCCAAAAAAAACCAAACTCCTCTCTAGTTTTGTGGAAGCAGCAGCCTGATTTCTGATGTCTTGCAGAATTGGTTCCTTGGAAACGGGAACGAGACCTGATAGCCCTGGACTTAACTGAAGCTGTGAGTATTCTGGTCAAATACACCTATTAAAACCCACCTTCAATACAGAGGAATGAAAAAGTCTTTTTTTGGTTTTGTTACAAGTAGTTAACCTGTTTGCTAAACTCCCCTCATCTCTAAATTGGCCTTTTGACTCTTCTGACTGGTTAGACGAAAGTACAGACAAGAAGGCCACTGGTGCCTCTTGGCAAAACCCACTGGTGTTTACAGTAATGCAGAAAATGCTCTTACAGAAATGTGGGTGAGAGGAGGATCGTGCCTTTAAATCTCACTCCCAGCAGGAGCTGCACAGCCTGGCAGGAGCAGGAGGGTCTCTGCACTGCAGATGCAACAGGCTGCACCTCCTTAAATGCCTTGGTGAAACAGGGCACCTAATTACTGATGTTGATGGAGAGCAGTTCCATAGCATGGCCATCCGTGTGTCTGTGTTAAGTTCCCACTTAAGAAGCCTCCCAAGAATTGTTCCTTGCTTTGAAGCAAAAGGTAAATGGGGTGAGTGTTACTGCATCACATCTTCCCTGTGCAGAGGTCTCTGGGCCAACAGTGTTTTTGTACCAGCAAAGACTATTCTCTTGTGCGTCAGAGCAGCATTAACCATGAAGGGAAAGCCAACATTTTTGAAATCCCACTCCAAGTTTACCCTGGGCTGAAATGTCTTTCCATTGCACAAGAGCAGGGCGAGCTGCTCAGGGATAAAGATGGAGCAATTTTTTGTTTAGCTCTGCAGGAGCACAATAAACCACACACATTTTTCACACCACATAAAGATTTATGGGAAATGTTGACATGGTTGTGCCTGCCTGTCAAGGTTACAACAGCAGCCTTAGCAATTTTTTTTTTGGCACACCTCTTTAAAATACAAGTTTACTGATTTGTCATCTTTGTCTTACAACGAGGAAGGGGTAATTTTGGTTTGTGCTTCAGGGATCTGTTAAAGTAATCTCATCTCCCTATTTATGAATATAGTGAGGTGTCATTTTAATGCATACACAGTCAAACTGCAGCTACCAGCATGCCCCTCGTTACAGGAGCAATGCCACTGTCTGCTTCACTGATTTAATATTTTCTTTCCATACCAGGTGCAGAAAACTGAGCATACTTTCCTGTACAGTTTATATTGCATTATAAAAAGGGAACTAATTTCTCTGGACATTAAACTCAGTTTGCAAAACAGTGTTCCTGCTGCAACCAGTACTACCAAACAAAATATTTGCCTGTTCACTGCCCTGGCAGTCTGGCAGTAGGAACAGGGTAGGTGGTAGCAGAGACGTTCACCCTGCTGTTAAATAGTGAGGGTTTGCAAGAGGATGTGGATGCCTTTCAATCCAGTGGAGATGGACTGGAGGGTTGAGAAGAAGAGGGCTGAGGCTCAGGGTGATAAATGGCCAAGACACTATGGGAACTTGGGCAGAAACAGAGAAAGCAAAAAAAAGGTAAAAAAAAAAAAAAATCAGATCAGCCAGCAAGAGATAAAATCCTTGGGGACTGGTGCAACTGGAAGGTGAGATTGGGACCAAAACAGGGAAATGAAAGAACCCAATGAAGCCTCTTTGCCCTGTTAAAACTTTTGTCTTTTGTCCAGATGCTTTTTGTGCAGAATCTAATAGTGACACTGGAAATCTAATGATCACCTGTATTTGCAACAGGAACCTGGTTTTTTTTTTTTTTTTTTTTTTTTGCTTTTGCTGCTGAAACACCACACCCCCCCCAAGACAGGTATTTAAAGATATTTAGGATTACTTAAAGCACTGCCTAGTTTTTAAAGGCGCAAATTCCATGAAAGCACAGTCTCAGTCCATGCTGGTTGCCCTGCCCTTGCCCTGCCCTCCCAACTGCTGAGAACCAAGAGCTTCAGGAGACAGAGCTCTGCATAGTGTTCATTAGGCAGAAGGGTTAAGTGTGGGGTTTTTTTCTGCAGATCTTTATTGCTAGGGTATGACAAGGAATGGATCCAGCTTGCCTTTCAGATCCCAGATTAGATTTTGTAGTCAGCAATAAATCAGAAAACCTAGTAATAAAAAAAAAAAATATATATATCACCCTGAGAACTGCTCACACATTGTCATTTCCTATGGATTTCCAGGTCACTACAAAACCCCACCAGGCCAGCTTCCAAATGTCAAACAGCAGAGTGGAAGTGCACTGGAAAAAAGAGGTAACTAACAGGACCTCAGAGCTGGACCAAAGAGCAGCACAAGAGTGCTCAGTGGTATGGTCTGTGTGCAACCAGTCCTTCAAAACCAGGTGGCTGTGCAAGCCCATCTTCCTGTCTGCCACCACCAGCTCCTCCACTGGGCTGTGTAAGGTAGATCAGTTTTAAGTCTTGCATGATAAACTACTTAGAAAGTTGCTAATACTTTTGAAAAGGCCCAAATCTGTCTAACCTTTTGAAAATACACATAATAGTTCACACAGAGAAATGCAGCTAAGCTGAGAGTTCTGTTACTGTGTGGTAACTCGTGCTAAGCAATGACACTTTTTTTCTTATCACTTCAACTAATAAAGCCCATCAGGCTCCTCAAGTCAAACATCTGCAGCCATTCTTCTGGTAAGAAGTCATATATATTGAGTCAGAACCACATTAACACCTTGGTAGGAGGTATGGCACAGCTGACACACACTGCTGAGGAAGGCAGACTAATGAATGTTACCTTAAAAAAATCAACTAGCAGAAGCAAGACAAAACATGCAGTTCATTAAGTAACCCCATATGATCTTCTGAGTTCCAGAAACAATTCAGCTCCAAAAAATGCTGATTAGGAGGCGGCTTTCAGTTAAAAGAAATCCTGTGGTTGACAACAGAGAAGTAAACAGGACTGCAACTTCTCAGGCAGCGCAGGAGGAGCTGTGCTGCAGAGTCAGCTGGGGCCTGCGACTACCGCTGCAGAAATGGTGTGAATATGCCTGTGGACAGCTTTCTGTCTGACTCCATCAGGGAAGTTTGTCTGTGAATTCTAAATTAGCACACACAACTTGTTCGAGTGAGTTTCAGGAGCTGTGCAGCCTCCAGCAAGAGAGCACACGTGTTACAGATGCCTGTTTGTGATCCCCTCCCCTGCGCCTTCGGTGAGCCTGGCAGGGACCCGACTGCTTCAGCTGCTTCAACTTCTAAAAACCACAGTCCCTGCTTCCTCAGATGGTGCCTAGTCACTTCCAATATTCTGTGGGTAGTTAGTGAAATTAGGTGCTTGGGAAAACTTGATAATATGAAAGTATACTGGAACATTTCTTGGATCAGACAACTGCATTACTCATGCATCATTAATTCTCAAAATATTAAGGGAACATTTCTTAATATTGGGCTGTATTCCGTTAAAGAGATACAAAACAGCTTGTTTAGTGTGAACTGTGATGCAAAATGCACCATCAGCCTAGCAGATGCCCTGTGTAAGGGCAGGTAGGAAGCCAAAGTGGGACTGCTGGTGTAGGGGAGACTTGCATGGCTCAGACTGAGAGCTGTGAATTTGCTGTTGTGCGCTGTTGCGCCTGCATGTTTTATTAGCCCAGAACTGCAATATCTCATTGTTAATGCTCGGATTGCTTAACTCCTCTGTAGGATTTTCTGTTGTCACAGCAGACCAACTTACTGCTCTATTCAGCATTCCTTGTGTAACTAAACCCACTGCTAACTTTGCCTACAAGCCTGAGTTTGCAGAGAATACAGCCTTCGTGCTAGTGGTAGAGGGACTGCAGGGGCATTCATTAGCAATGTATTATAGCTTCTGCCATTCCAGAGAGGTTCTCCTCTTTTCCAGGCTTAGACCTGCCCCAGCATTTTCACTACATTTGTTACTGCCCTCCCAGAAGCACAGACAGAATTTCAAGTGAGCCTCATTTCCTCTCTTCTCTATGTTGGTACATAACGATGCTACCTACTGTTTCATTGCTCGCATACCAGCTCCTGTGGAACTGATAACATTTCCTAACTGGAAAGAGTTTGGAGTGTGTCAGCAACTAAGTGCTTCATGAAGTTATTTTTCTGGATGGGTGATGTTATCCCCTGCATTTTAAGGTCATCTATTAAGATGGAGCGTGGAATTGGTAGAACAGACCTCAGATCATGGCTAGTCAGAGTTCAGCATGGATTCCCGCTGCCTTGTCTCTTCCCACAGTCCCTGAAGATCTGTGCTTGCAGTGGAGGAGGTGGCACCCATGCCCAACAGTTCTGCCCTTTTTTATTCACTCTCAGCTGGTGGGAGTTGCTCTCCAAAAACTGCTCCTGCCCTTTTGTCCTCCACCCTGTTGCTCCTGAACTCTTAACCTCCCCTGGATGACCTGGCTTTCAGGGTGACATTTTTGACAACAAGCTGGCTTACCACAGCTGGCTGATTATCAAAGCCTTCCATATAAGAATGGTGCAATACTTCATGGCTTTCTCTGTTAATAACACCATATTAGATGGTTTCTAGGTAGATGCTTTTTAAATTACAGCCCAAGATGGACATGGAAGGCTACAAAAATGTCAAGGGCCATGTATGCTATTAGGGGAAATTGGATAAAGATGAATAATGCAATGCCCAGGATGCCAGGAGAAGGTCTGTGGCACACATGGCTTGCCACATGCTGTCTTCCTTCTGGGCCCATGTGAAGGGCGGAACACTTCTGCTGCAGTGCTCCACTTAGGATGTGACCATTGTTTTATGCAAAACCAAAAATCCCTGTAAAGAAATGCTCAGAGCTCTGCAGTATTTTCCTGGGCTAAACAGAAATTGGTCTCTGAGTATCCTATTAGTTTCCATGGGACTGCTCAGCAGGGGTCAGAGGCACGATCCTGCTAACTTGAACTCCCTGGACTCTGATGGGGCCTCTGGTTTGGAATATGCAGGAGCAGGAGGGAACAAGGAGTAGGACAGGTTGGATAAACTATGTAATCCCTGGGCCCTGGGTACGTTCCTTCTACAGCAGAGTGAATTTTGCTGTAAAAAATTATCAGCTTCACTTGTGTACAGAAGCATTTATCTTGGAGAATGCTTGCTTTTTTCCACTTATTTCTATTTTAGCAGAATTATTTTAGACATTCCTGCATGCTCTATGCAGAATTTTGAAAGGAAACAATGTATCTGCATTTGGAAGCTGATGGCTCTTTGTCACAGAACTGATTTCTTGAAACAAAACCAATTTTCCATGTAATCTTTATCATGTGTTATTTCTCTTTCTCCACTATGCAGAGTAGTTCTTTACAGAAATTGTGCTTTTGCATATAATGTAAAAGGTAGACTTTAAATAAGAAGATATTTTTGGTGGTCTACAGGATGGGTTTGATAACGTGAGCTCTGGGGAGTTACTGTTTTGGGAAGCACAAGGAGGGCAGGTAAACTAAACTGTTTGGTGCCCCTGCCAGAAACCCCAATTTGGTTTGTGGGAGCTGTGAAACAAGCCCTCCATCACTACAACCTACCTCGCAGTTAAAACTTGTCGGCATTGATGGAACAATGACACTAAACTAGGAGGAAGTGTTGATCTGCCTGAGGGTAGGGAGGCTCTTCAGAGGGATCTGAACAGACTGGACCGATGGGCTGAGACCAATGGGATGAAGTTTAACAAGGCCAAGTGTAGAGTGCTGCACATGGGACATAATAACCCCATGCAGCGCTACAGGCTTGGGGGAGACTGGCTGGAGAGCTGTCAGGCAGAGAAGGACCTGGGGGTGTTGGGTGACTGCAGACTGAATATGAGTCAGCAGTGTGCTCAGGTGGCCAAGAAGGCCAATGGCATCCTGGCTTGTATCAAAAACAGTGTGGCCAGTAGGTCTAGGGAGGTGATTGTGCCCCTGTACTCGGCATTGGTGAGGCCGCACCTTGAGTGCTGTGTCCAGTTCTGGGCTCCTCACCACAAGAAGGACATGGAGGTCCTGGAGCGAGTCCAGAGAAGGGCAACCAGGCTGGGGAAGGGGCTGGAGGGCAAATCCTATGAGGAGCGGCTGAGGGAGATGGGGCTGTTTAGCCTGGAGAAGAGGAGGCTGAGGGGAGACCTTATCACCGCCTACAACTATCTGAAGGGAGGTTGTAGAGAGGTGGGTGATGGTCTCTTCAGCCAGGTGACAGGTGATAGGACAAGGGGGAATGGCATGAAGCTGGGCCAGGGCAGGTTTAGATTGGATGTTAGGAAAAAGTTTTTTACTGAAAGAGTTGTCAGGGCCTGGAACAGGCTGCCCAGGGAGGGGCTGAGTCACCTTCCCTGGATGTGTTCAAAAAAAGGGTAGATGAAGTACTTAGGGATATGGTTTAGTTTAGGATGAGAATGGTTGGACTTGGTGATCTTAAAGGTCTTTTCCAACCTTGTGATTCTCTGATTCTGTGAACAACTGGAAGACAAAGTGCAGGACTTCTGCGTGAAATTTGAAGGGCAGGAAGGCTGTTCAACACCACTTGATAAGCCAGGAAATTCAACGGCTGTATTTTTTCAACAATTTTCTTGTCTCTGGCACATCAGGTGGGTGTTAACGCTTTCAAGTTGCTACCACCACAGGGACTCACTAGGAAGAAGAGAGAAGTCTAAGCATGACATCAGCCGCAGGCAGACATCAAGCAGCTGTGAGGGACGGCGGGCACTAAGCCGTGCAGGATCGCCGCTGGAAGGGAGCCTGTGAGCCTGCAACAGTCAGTCGTCACCCGCGGCAGAAGAAAGGCAAAAAGGGAGGAATACAAATAGCAATGGAAGCTGAAACGTAAACATTTCACAAGGGAGGTCAAAGCTGCTTTATTGTTTTTATCAGTTGGACTAGAGTGAAAAATGAGATCCGCTCAGAGTGATTTTGCAAATATCTAGCAGGGCTGTGGTTATGAACTGCTAGGCTCCGTGCAACGCACTTGGGAAGTGGTAAATTACCCACGTATTTCCTAGACATGGGAGCTCAGCTTGGAGTGTTAAATAGCTGTCGTGGTATTTCCTTTGCAGAGACAGCTACTTCATTTTTCTCAGTAGCTTTTCCAAGCAGCACTCCTTCCTTTCCCACCTTCTCTATGAGGCTGTTGAACATATCTAAGCACACCATTTTTTCTGTATCCCAGGAGTTGGCTTGGTCATGTAATGGCTTCATATATCTATATATCTCCCTTTGGGGAAGAGAAAAGATAGAAGATCTGTTATTGTGACACTATTTGAGTTAAAGCCATGGTGCCGTTGAACTCGCCCAGGGGATTAGCCAATCTGCAGAGATTTTGAAGGAAAACTGTCATGGACCTGAAACTGAAGTTCAGGGTGGCCACTGGACCTATATAATAACTGCCTTGACTCTGTGCTGGAGGTTGCCCTGGGCTTCAGGGAGACAGCTTTGGTACCCCAGTGCCACCGGGGCACTGACCAGCCCATGTAATGCCTGTGTTAAACTGGGAACATCCAATATCTGTGGAGGTTGCTTCTCCTCTTAGGTTTTTTTCCTGGTTGCTTGAGCAGGACATGCACTTACTGTCTGACTGCAGGAAGAATATTTGTACTTGTTTTCTATGTGGCCACATTGGACCTGAGACATCCTGGAAGCTACAGGTCATCAGGTAGCTTCAGAAAACACATCCAGCTGTCCTTGATGGTATTCCTTCAACATCTTACCTGAAAAGAGGAAAACCAAGATGATCATCACACAAAGTTTCCTTGGGTATCCATCTAGGATCTTTGAATTACCAATCAGGTTAGCCATGATATGGACAATTTTGAATACAAATATAGTTCACCTAACAGCTCCTCCCCCACCCTGCAGTTAAAAGGTGCCAGCAAGGATGAAGGATAAATACACTTGCCATTAAGCTAATGAGACCCATATGCTTGAGCAGTCAAATAAAAGAACTAAATGTAAAGAGCCAAAAAGCAGATTAATGAACCACAACAGACATCCTGAAATCATGTTTTAAAATGCAAAGATTGATATTTCTCACACTTTTTTTCCCTTATGTAAATTACATCTAAATAAGGCATCTGGTAGAAGAGAACATCTTTTTGCCTTTGAGCTTATACTCAAATGAAAGAAGCAAACCCAACTTCAGAGAATACCTACAGGCTGCTACAATTACTGGAGACTGCAGACAGTCAGGGAGCCACAAACAAGACTTGCCATCATGATGGAAAGTGAACCTGAAAGCAATTTATATCCAAATCTGCACAAATTCATCTGAGATTTTTTTTTTTCTAAAAATGCAAGCAGCACAACTTTCTCCTCCTGGGATGAAACTGCAAATGTTGGGTTTGGGGAATCCAGAAGTAGCTGCAGTCAGAGAGCACTTTAATACCAAAGAAATTATTCTCTTTCTTCTGTTTTGTTTCCATGTTACTTATACAGAGGAAGTAAAAAAAAAAAAAAAAAGAAACAAACTGCCAGCTTTTATGAGCATGATATTACTTTTTCAGGAATGATATATCTCAAGGAAGAATTTTCCTGGGCTACTTGTTGCTATGTACTTGCTCTTCCAGCTGCTGTTGTCAACATTTATTGCTTTGCAGGTCTGACAGATCAGCCCATCTTTCCTCCAGCAGTGATGATATTTTATTGGGCAAATTATGTCTTTTAAATACTGCTGACAGAGGGCTACGAGTTTCAGACTACCCACCAGGGAAAATGTGCCAAAATTCCTCCCCTTCTGTTTGAAGGTGCCTCTGAATCGATGGAGCTACCAGCTTAATGTGTGTGGGATGGACCAGGCCTCCTGCTTGCTGAGATGTGAGGATGGTGCTTGCCATTATGCTGTGTCATTATTGCATACATTCCTGGGTGCTGATGTTTATGACTTCAAAAGCCACTGAATTATGAATTTGGGGCAAATTCAGAAGGAAAAAGCTCTGTGTGGTGGTGGCTGCTTGGGCTGAGGAAGAGGGTTCTCAATCAATGCTACCTTCGGGTGCTTGTCTAAGGGACACCATCTTCCCCAGTGATACCAGGGAGTCCACGGGGAGCTAGCATGAGCTCAGAATCAGGTAGTCATCTTGTGATTCACTTTATGTATCGTGAGGTATATGTAGCATACCAGGCTTACATCACATGCCTGGGTCATAGCAGGCATGCGATCCTAAATAATGTTTGGCTTAATGTCAGTCAGATACATTTTCTTACCTGTTTTTGTTTGCAGATATATATTTTTGCCTTTTGCAGACATTCTTCTATTTCTGATCTCCTTTTCAGGAAGCGGGAAGAAACAATGTACCCTTTTTCTTGGCTTCCTTTTGGACTGTCTTTATGAAAGCCAAAGAGCTGTGAACATCCCATTTAGTTCAAGTTGTAGTGTCCTCTTGGATGGAAGGCTTAAACAGTCAACAGGTACTGACATACTGTCAGAAAAGAACACTTAACCAGTCCAAGCCATCTGCACACAGTCAATACCCAGCAGCAAAAGATGTAAATGTTTGGGTGGGTTTTAACCAAGCATAGATCTTCACTAAACACAGTTTCAAACTCGTTACTCAAAGTTGGTAGTCTGTTTATCTGCACCTTGAAGTGGAAAGGTGAGCTGAAAAGTTATGAAATAATGAGAACTGAGCCCAGAATGGAGAAGGTGAGTGTAGATGTGTAGACCTACACTAGTTAACACCAGCTGAGGATTTGCCTTTCAGCTTCTACGAATTATTGATGACACAAGTTTGATGTTGTGGGGCTTGTTTTGGTTTGGTTTTATCTCCAGGTCCGCTGTTACAGGATTTGACTGCATTGCAACATCCCCGGCTAGAAGCCTGCCAAAGACCCTGCTGACAAAGGTTTGTTTGTGATCTATATCACATCTGTAACATCACTGAAAAATAACCTAGCATTTGCAATTAGAGAGTAAGTGCTTATTAGGGGACACCTCTCCTCCAGCTGCAGTGTGACACTATCACATGCTGGCATCAGCTGACAGACTCTTACAAGCCACTGATGATAATTTCTTTCCCTTATATCGTACTGTAAGCGCATTAATAGATCACAACTGTAGCTCATATCTTTCTTAGCAGATGAAAGGAAATCTTTCTCCTCTGGATTAACTGAATTAAACTGGGAGTGCCGTTCCTGATTCACCAGGACTAAAGCAAAGGCTTATTTTATGATTCAGAATCGAGGAGAATAGCAGTATTTTTCTGTTTCTTCTCAGTAACCCAAAAGGTTCGTTTGGGAGATCATATTAACCACCCTCGTGAAACACACCATATGTTTTAGTCTTTTTAATTACTGTAGCCTTTAGAACTCAGCTAAAAGTCATACTTAGTGCTTTGTTTTACAATTAGATCTATCCTTTGGGGAGATCTTAAAATCATTTTCTCTTATCTGTGAAGTGTAAAGGACAATTGCAAATTTACATTACTATGGGCAAACAACTGTTTTGTTTGGAAAACAAACTTTATTACTATATCCAGATGCTTTTTATTAAATGCTGCATTGATACTACATAACAACGTAGGAGATAAGACATTCTCTCTCCCTCCCTCTTCAGCAACACCTTCCATAAGCCAAAGCATCAGTTTATTATTTGAAGATATAGGTCTAAATAAGAGACTATCAGCTCAGGTCTCCACACATTTTTAAGATCTTGGTACTAAGGGCTAAGGATGAATTTACATCTTGAGCAGACTCTTGGTAACTGCTGAAGAACTTGAATCTATTCACAGCTCTCTCCCACTCCTCAAACCCACACATACTTTCCACAAAATTCTTTGCGCACAGATATGTCTCATTAAAAAAAAAAAAAAATCATTTCTCAAATAACAGCAAGCTTAAATTTAGCCTTTCTGAACCTCAAACAGAGACAAAGTTCTGCTGGAAAACTTCTAAATATGAGGCAATGCCTGGGTGCAGGATGGAAACGTGACTTTCTCTGCCACAGGGTTTGGCTCTGAAGGATCTCTGAGCTGTTTCCAGGCACTGATCAAATATCCCAGCTCCCCTGCAAGATAAATAAGGGATTAACGACACCTTGCATGCACCACCTTGGGGTGAAATTCAACAGCAGCATGACTAAAGGGGAGGCAGAGCTTCCCACAATCAGAGGTGCAGGTTAGTGGGGCAGCAGCCATTGCTGTGGTTCCACCTCAAGTGAGGGGTGCAGCTACTCTCATCACAAATGTCATGAAGCTTTCTATTTATGGTGATAATTTCCAGCTATCTTGTTTTGTGCAACTTTGTGTAGATAATGTTTGAGAGGGAAATCTTTGTTATCTTTTCCTGTTTCTAGGTGACTGGTGCTTCCTGCTTGTTACAGAAGCTACTAACATTGCGGTCTTGGGAATGGTTCATTTAATTTATTGCTGTTTAAAATAGAGATGTTTGGAAAAAAAACCCCACCCAAACCCTAAACCACCTTGCTTCTCCTCACCTCTCTGGGGTGTCACAGGACTGTTTATAATACTTTTTTACCTCAGAGCAGTGTGGTATTTTAGCTGTCAGTATGGGCCTCTCCCTGAGGGGCTGAGCTGGGGCGGCTGCAGAAGCAGCTGGAAAAGGCCGGAACTGGTCTGGGCTCCCCTCAGAGAACCCCTACAACCCCTCTGAGTCTTTCCATAGGCACCCAGTACAAGGAGAAAGAAGGAAAAGGGTGTGGGTATTTTTTCCTCTGTGGAAACCATAAGAAACAAAAGCCACTGCACCCCTCAAAAGGTGTTTCAAAAGCAGAGTGCAGGTGAGTGCTGGGAGGCGGGAAGGACTGCTGCAGCTCACCCGGCCCTCGCCCTGCAGCAGAGGGAATGTGCTCCCCACATATGTTTCTGCTGTTTCATACAGCAGGAGTTGTAAGTGCAACTGTTCATCTTGGGAGACTTTCCCTCTGCTTGTCTCTTTTCCCACAGCCTGAAACTCTCTCCCATGGTCAGAGGCTCACTGGTTTCTGGCAGACACTCCACCTCAGGAGGCTGTAAACTGTACTTAAGGGTCCCCAGAACAAGAAGGACACAGCGCTGTTAGAGTGAGTCCAGAGGAGGCCACAAAGATGCTCAGGGGGTGGAGCACCTCTGCTCTGGAGACAGGCTGAGTTGGGCTGGTTCAGCCTTGAGAGGAGAAGGTTCCAGGCAGACCTCTGAGCCCCTTCCAGTCACTCCAGGGGGTCCAGGAAAGCTGGAGAGGGACAGGACAAGGGGAGTGGCCTTCAGCTGCAGGAGGACAGATGGTGAGGAGATGTGAGGCAGAAATCCTTCCCAGGGAGGCCCTGGCACAGGGTGCTCAGAGAAGCTGTGGCTGCCCCTGCATCCCTGGCAGGGTTCAAGGCAAGGCTGGATGGGGCTTGGGGCATCCCAGGCTGCCCATGTCAGGGGGTGGGACTGGGTGGGCTTTGAGGGCCCTTGCCAGCCAAACCAGTCTATGATTGTGTTATTGCATGATTTTCCCTTCCTTAATTTGTTGCTCGCTGTCTTATCTGCTTATCCACATCTCAGTGGGAACCTCAGCTCCTGCAGGTTTGCTATGTGCACAAATGGGACCCAAGTCCCCACTGCCCATATGCAGAGGTGCATACACTCCTGCAAAGAGGATCCCTGTGTCTCCAAGGGCTGCTTGTGTGAACAGGGCATTTGGCAACCACACTGAATCACCTCTTCTCCTCACACTTTATTTAATAAAAATAATTTTTTAAAATTAAAATCAGGGAGAAATTGGATCCCCCTTCCTTCTTTGGTGGCAGGGGTTTGCATAGGCTGCAGGTGTGGACGACAGATTTTTCCTTCTCCCCCTCCCCTGTGAAAGGGCAAAGCATGGGCCAGCTGTAACTATTTCAGAGAGGTCCAGAAGGTGAGCAGGTAACACAGGTTAAGTGAGGCCTTTCTGATGAGCAGCTACCATTGCACTTTGGTAATCATTAGTTTCAGGTTAAAGATCTCAACCATAACAGAAAAAACAGAAATAAAATTTTCTCTGTGAACCTTTCTTTTCCCTGCAGAGGTGCATGGCTTACACTGGAGACCACCACCACAGCGGGATCTGCGGGCAGCTGGGGATCTGCCCACCCTGCCCAAGAAATTCTACAGACCAATGCTTCCCCAGAAACTATTGTTTCAGATCAGGATGTTGCAGGTCAGACTCTCACAGTAGAGAGTGGGTTTGGGTTTTTTCCTCTTTTTTTTTTTCTTTCTGATAGTTATAAAACTAATGGACCACATTTTTCATTCTCTCTGGAGAATGAAGGAGAAACAAGGATATAGGGATATCCCTAAACAGTTTACATCTGTGTTCTGAATCTTGAAGAGAGCACCCAGCCAAATTTGAGGAGAGAAACTGGAGACAGCTGTGAAAGGGGCGTTGCTGCTGTCTGTTTTATGGGGTCATCTATTCCCTTCAGTAGTAACAGAAGAACCATGTCCAAGGAAATCATGAGTTGACCTTTGAGTACAAACTAACGAGGGCCACATAGTATTACAGCCTTGTTACTTTCCCTCACAGCAGCATCCATAAATTCAGCAAAGTAGTATGTGCTGTATGTAGATGCCTGTTGTATGGATCCATCTCCAAAGCTGCAGTTTCATCTAGGATGGAAAAAAAAAATAGAAACATCTCAGTTGGATTTTCCAGTGCAGGTAACATTGGGAGTACTTTTTCAACTTTTGAACTGAGATGATTTTGTGTGAACTAGGTATATTTGTGCAGGATGACATCTCCAGATAGTCCCTGTGGGGCTCATGAGGTGGTTTTGCTAAGAACTTGGCTAGCTTTGTGTCTGTGCTGCCCAACAACAGGGATGTTTTGCCTCACTGGATGATAACTTTCACATGTTGTTAGAGATCCATCATGGCAGAAGTCAGTACTAACTGGCTCACATGGCCTTCGGCTTTCCAAGATTTAATCATCAGGTCTCTAGGCTGATTTAAGTTTTTATTCGCTCCACACCTTATCCGATTTGGGAAGCCTCTAATGTGAGGCCTTGTTCCTGGCTGGAGGAGAGATACGGTCTGCCAGCACTTGGTGACAGTCACCCATTTCCCCACGGCAGTCAAAACACAGTTTTACGTGTTGCTTTGAGTCGTTTGCATTTTTAAACAAGCAAGGGAATCAGCAAGGACAATTACATGCTAAATAACAGTAGATTAATTTCTAACTCAATTAGTTTATTTTAACGTAAGACCAGTTTTCTGTGGGAGAGGTGCTGAAAGCCTGAGGCTGATGCTTTTACTAGAGAGTAGCTTGGGGAAAAAAACACATAAAAAAATGGGTATTCTGGTGGTGACCACCACTGCCCAGGGGGATCAAAAGACAGATAGAGTAGTAAAACCAGCAGCCTGTGCCATGTCTGTCCCCGTATTGGTGTATAACTGGAGGGCAGAGCTAGGCAGTGGTGCAGCTCTCCCAGCCTCATGGCTGGATCCACACTTGGATTTAGGGCAGCTTCTTGGATGCTTTAATGATAATGGCTAGTAATAGGTACTGAAATGTATTATGGCAAGGATCCTCCTTTGGGATAGCAGGCAGCATCAAACTGGAACTTGCATATGGTGTACTTTGTGTCATCTGGGGAAATAGCCATGTGGGTGGTTTATTTGTATAGTAGGTATTTGTTACAAATGCAGGATGTCACTTGGGCTCCTTCCCTGCATTCTTGGCCTCAATGCAAACATTTCTGAGCCATCCCCCAGAGGAAAACAATTATCTGTGTCAAGCAATTACGAGGGTTTAGGCACTTCTTTGTCAAAGGGGACTGTGCTGTACCCCCCAAATGCATTGGTTGTCACCAATGGCTTATGCTCACTGGTGATGGGTCTCTGCCTGCACAGGCTGAGCTGGAAACCTCTAATTGGCAGTGATGGTCTCTGCTTGGGCTCATGTGTCGCTGTGGCTGTGTTTACATCAGCCTCTTCACAAAAATTCAGGTGCTGGTTAGAACAGACTCCTATGTGCAAGTCATATGTGATGACTGAGCAACGCCCGTTATCTGGAGCAGACAAAGCAACAGCCTCAGTTAACTCGGTGATGTAAAGTTCTGCTGGGATTTGAGATCTTGCTGGAGAGTGGAGAACTATGCAAGGCTTAAACAGTGTTTCCCTCTGCATTTATTGAGCACTAGAGAGGAGAGAGAGGGAGTCTTATTTATGATTTGAAGGCTTTTGAAGGGATATTTCTGGCAATTTTCTGGTGACTCGGGGAGTGGGCAAAGGCAACTCCAGATAGAAACCATGCAGATATTTCCCATGCAGTGAAATTTAGAAATATCAGACTGAAACCATTCCTTCAGCGATGAAGGGCGCAGTCTTCCAGGCTGAGTATGAGTCAGCAGTGTGCCCAGGCAGCCAAAAAGGCCAATGGCATCCTGGCTTGTATCAAAAACAGTGTGGCCAGTAGGTCTGGGGAGGTGATTGTGCCCCTGTACTCGGCATTGGTGAGGCCACACCTCGAGTGCTGGGTCCAGTTCTGGGCTCCTCACCACAAGAAGGACATGGAGGTCCTGGAGCGAGTCCAGAGAAGGGCAACCAGGCTGGGGAAGGGGCTGGAGGGCAAATCCTATGAGGAGCGGCTGAGGGAGATGGGGCTGTTTAGCCTGGAGAAGAGGAGGCTGAGGGGAGACCTTATCACCGCCTACAACTATCTGAAGGGAGGTTGTAGAGAGGTGGGTGATGGTCTCTTCAGCCAGGTGACAGGTGATGGGACAAGGGGGAATGGCATGAAGCTGTGCCAGGGCAGGTTTAGATTGGATGTTAGGAAAAAGTTTTTTACTGAAAGAGTTGTCAGGGCTGGAACAGGCTGCCCAGGGAGGGGCTGAGTCACCTTCCCTGGATGTGTTCAAAAAAAGGGTAGATGAGGTACTTAGGGATATGGTTTAGTTTAGGATGAGAATGGTTGGACTTGGTGATCTTAAAGGTCTTTTCCAACCTTGTGATTCTGTGTGATTCCCATTTTGAGTTGGTAAAGGAGAGTGTTATGGGGATGATGAGATTGCAATTGGAATCTAGTGGAGGGTGTCCCTGCCCCATGTCAGGGGGAGGCACTGGGTGGGCTTTAAGGTTCTTTCCCACCCAAACCGGTCTGGGATTCTATGAAATACAAGTGCACGAGAGCATGCCTGCAGGGATGTCTGTGCTATGGCAAACACACATATGCTATTTTTGGGGAGTTCTGTGGCGTTAGCAGTGTGCATGAGAACAAAGATGCTGACACCAGCAGTAGCAACAGCTCTTTCTGATAGCTACAGGATAGTGCAGCAGGAGATGGTTACAATGGAAACAAATGCAAGAGCTATTAATTTTAAGGTGGCCATACAAATATGAGCTAATATACTGCTACAAGCAGAAATATTTCCACAGAGGGGAAAAAGTCCTGGCAGTAGAAGATGAGCACGTAAAATCCAGCAGTTGGGAGGTATGTAAACTATCGAAGTAAAGGAACAACAGAAGATACTATTTACTTCAGGTTAAAAGCCTGGCAAGTCCTTGCTTGCTCTGAAAGGGCAAGGGATTAAAAAACCCCAAACAGAAACCCACAGACTTAAGGGAAATCTTAAAGTTATCCCCACCACCGTGCCTGGGGCTGGCTGCATGCCCCTGCACCTCTCCAATGTTTTCTCTTCTCCTTCCCTGGCAGGTGGCTGCTGCCCTCACTCTTTGCTGTGTGGCTGTTGGGGCTGTGGCAGTCCTGCTCCCTTGGGAGCACCCTGCACTCCTGTCCTGTGCTCAGATCTTGGCTGGACCTGGAGAAGCAGCAGTCCAAAGTCATCAAATGGGACCTTTGCCACCTTGTTTCCTTTGCTCTCAGTCCCTCTCCTGCTTGCTCAGTTGATGCTCCTTGGGAGATGGCCTTATCCTTAATTCCTTCTTTGCTCTGAACAGCTCTGGGCAATTTGCCCTGTCAGTCTGTCCTGCCCAGACAAGTATCTGTCTTGTGACATGAATTTGTTCTGTGCATCAATAGGGGACAAAACTCTACGAGAACCCCAGAGTTTGAAAACTGGAGCTGCTCTTTACAAGAACAGCAATGTAGTGTGTGCAGAGCTCTGTGGGGCACTTCAGCCCTGCTCACGGTCTGCTGCCAGGCTTCAGCTTGCGTACTTTCTTCTTGCAACCTGTAGCCATCCTGGCTTTCACACTGGCTGCTTTCCTGCGTCCTACCTACTGCTATATCCAGCAAAGCTGGGTACAGTGCTGACAGATCTCTGCACCCACAGAGAGCCCTGCTGACGTTAGCAGAGCTGTATGTGGGTGCAAAAACCCACATAAAAAGAGCCCACACAGAAAGAGCCCGTGGGCTCTGGATCCTAGCTGGCAACCTTAAATATTTGTAATGTTCTGTTGAAATGACATTTCAGTTCTGTTATCCTTTCTAAATTAGGAGCATGTTTCAGAATTGTAATGCAAAGTGTTACTCGGAGGGTAGCTTCACATTATGTAGCACGTTGGTGGTCATTCTTATCTCGGATATTTGTTTTGTTTTGTTTACAACCTGCATGCATTTTGCTGCAGCAAATCTGAAGTGGATTTTAACAGTTTGCATTAGTCAGCTCACCCACCATAAAAAGACCTAGAGCTTCATCTGTTTTTTGAAAACTTTCAAGGTCAAAACGGTACTTTCAAAAAAGAAAACAATAAAAAGAAACTTGTTGTTTCAATCCCATCCTCAACTTCCTCACTCTCAAAATCTTCAGGTATGGAAGATCCTGTGAGACAAGATGGAATAGCCAAGAAGAAATGAGACATGCCAGCAGGGGCAAGTGGGGAAAAGCACAACTCTGCCAGCTCACTGCACACCTGTATGGGTGTCAGATTTGAGCCACTACTGCATAATTGGAAATCAGTCTGAACTGAAGTGCACTGACATGCTCAGCTAGGGTTTATTTGGAACTTTGTGTGACAAAAATGAAGGTAACATGGATGTTGTACCTATTTCTGTGGCTATGGGGTAAAGGAAGAACTCACCTTGGCAGAGGATTTGTCTCAGCATTTGCAATCCAAAAATTCATCAATGACATGATATTTGCTGGCATCAGAGTGCTGATTTCTGAGTGCTCTGCCTTCTGTTGTGTACTTCCTGATGGTGAAAAATTCCGAGAACAAGGAATAGTTTGAAGTCAGATTCCTCGATAAAAGATCATTTTCCTGGCATTTCACTTGAAAGAGTCCTTTGATCTTAGATTTGGGTACATTTCTCAGACACTTGCAGTAAAATGTCAGAATCTGAGAGAATACCTTACCAACTGAGAGCTTATAAGTGCTCTCAGTTTGCCAGTAGTTTGAACTGACAGCATGTCACTCTCGTGCACGCTTGTTCCTTCCTTGAAGAATTATGCTTTACTCTGTTTCAGGTGTACAACTTTATTTCCTCCAAGAGTACTGAATTTGACCGAATACCTGCAGGAAAAACTGGCTGATGATAAAGAAAGGGGGATGCTGCTTTCTTCCTGAACTGTCCAGCTAGGTAATTCTCACCCTACCTTCACACAGCACTGCGGGAATCTTCTTTTGCAAGCTGCTGCTTTAACTTTTCACTGTTACGAGTTCAACCGCGCAGGTCACAGCAAATCTTGGTGAGTCCTGGGGAGCAGAACTCTCCAGAACAGTATGAGCTTTTGTCCACTGGGTTCAGAGTAGACATACTTTGCAATTGATTTTGTTGGATCAGATTAGTCCATAAATTGTGCAATTTTTCTGTTGTTTGAAATGTGTTAGAATATTGACTCTGGTATTTCAAAGCAGCAGCATCTGCTAAGAGCTGCTTATCCTATATGAGCTGTACATTCCTTATGTTTCTCATCCGTACACCGCAGTACAAGGCATGCTGTTGGATGGGCTGACTTTGGTCAAGTAGGCATTGTTTTCTGTTGCTTTGTGACATCTTTCCAAATTCTGAAAAACTGTGGCTGGATGAGGACATGTGAGGAAATACTTCAGTCTGAGTCTGCGAGCACTTGGCAATTGCTCAGCTCTGCTCCGTGGTTCTTCAGCCAGAGCAGCACTGCTCTGAAGTGGGAATGCTATAGCCATGTGGGAATGAGGGTCATGAAAGAGATGTGGCAAAAGAGTTCCTACACTTTACAGTGTCAGGAAAAAAGGCATAGAGGACACTGGTGGTTTCCACCGATCTGCAATTGGGAAATTGCTGGCTAGGAACATGAAATACATTTTTTTTTAATCAATGCTGGAATTCAAAAAAGTTACATTCCCCTCCCCCCACCCCCAAGTTGGTTTCTCTTTTTTATGACTTTTGTTTTTTTTTTTTTTTTTTTTTTTGGAAAAGCCCCAGTTGCTTCGAAGTGGGTCAGCTTCTGTAGGATTAACTACACCATGCACAGAGGTTTCTCCACGTGCCCAGGTTTCCTGCCTGGAGGCAGTGCTACCCCTCTGCCCTTCAGTGCCCAATGCAGAGCCCAGTTTCCAGAGTGTTGGAGATGCAAAAAGGGCCTGAATGAAGGTCCAAAAGAACATTTGTCTCTTTAAGTCAGACTTTCAAAGAGTTAGTTTTTCCTTCCAAAGCTAGTCCCTGAGTGGGTATGAGCTAATCCCACCAATGATGGTGGCGGTTCTGTATCTTGTACAGATTCAACAGCTTGTCTTACCCTTCCTGCCCCCAAGAAATGGGTTTTTTGTCAGTTTTCTTTTAGAAATGATGGATATTTCCATTTAGCCTCACTTCATGAAATCTTGGCTATTAGTTCTTCAGTGTCACTTAAATCTAAGCAAAATATTTTAAGTGATCTTACAATGTTAAGAAAAAAATCACTGTGTTTCTGAGCCATATTTTTACTCAGGCAATTGAGGGTAAGTTCTGTCTGGGGATAGCCCACCGGTGTAGGACTCCAGATTCTGGTTTAGGTTAAGGACTTCCTGGGTTTATCCAGGTGAGTGCTGTTGTGATGAGGTGCAGCAGAGATGAGCTGGCAGGTTCTTAACAGCTATTTTGCTTTGCTGTGCTGAGGAGTTTGTATCCTATATGGTAAGATACTCTGGGGCTATGTTTTATGCTGACATGTAGAAGGGTGAGTTGATTTGTCAGGACACCATTGGAAGAGCAGGGTAGAGTTTAGGTCTTTGTGTCACAGTTAGCCATCAGCACAGTGCCATTGCTCTCCTGCCACTTGATCCTCAGCTGCTGGACATACGGCTGAGACCTTGTGTACGGCTTCCCTGCACCTCTCCTCTCCTAAATGTGTCAGCAAACACTGAGGCTGTGGTTGTGTTTCCTCCTGAAGCCTCCTCCCTCATCACTGTACACGGGTAATGATGCTATACAAGTGGTGAGAAGGATTTTTAACTTCTGTCTTTAATGGGTCTGGTTGTTGGGATCTCCTATTGCTCCTACCTGTGTTTGTTGGGCTGATGGAGTAAAAATGGTGGTAACGGTCAGTGGGTATTTCAGGGGAAGGAAACCTATGGTGAAGATCTAACAGTCAGGGGGGCAGTTTGCACCCCCGTCTTAGATCCAAGAAAGGATCTGTGTGTGTGAAAGCTTCTTAAGTATCTTCTGTGTGCATTGGTTGGTCTGATGTAAGATTTTACCCCTAGCTACAGACTTTGCCTTGCTGAGGCCACCATGGCTGTAATAGCAAAAACTGCTGAAGTGATTTTGGGAGTCTCCTGTAATCCCTGTTCTAGTTTTCTCACTGTCCTGAGATTGTTTCCATTGGTGTCTTCTGGTTTTCCTCAAGCATGTGTGTCTTGAGCCCTGGGGTGTGGAGCTGGCCAGTGTGGGCTCAGTCCCAGCTCAGCCGCAAACCTAACGTGCAAAGCCCAGATGAAGCATTACCGCTGGCTCTGCTGCTTCCCATCTGCTTGTGGCACAGCTGGGTGACAGCAAGTGGCACTCATGGGCTGTCACCAGAGGATTTAAGGAGACTGTAAACACTCCCTTCAGAGTAGCAGAGCTCACATCACATCTCCACAGAGGTAGAGAGAGATCAGAGTCCTCTGCTCTTTCTATGCTGCTTTTTTCTTTCAGATGAAATTCAAGGCTGTGTAGGATCACTTTTGGAGGGTTGATTGTTTCCTCACAAAGTAAATAGTGCTTCTCTATCTGGCTAAAGTTACACAATAATTTTGTATACTTGGTTAGCCCTGAGGGCATCCGGCAGCAAACCCCCTCCCCACAAACACTGCAACATCACACAATAAGACAGCCCCACTTTCCCAAGCTTTGGCTGTGTCAGACAGGATACCACGGTACTCAGAAATGGAAATTCTTACACTGCTGCTTTCCCCTAATTGCACACACATTTTTTCTGTGCAGATTTCAAACCTCCCTGTGAATGGGAGCTGCTGAAAGCCAGAGGAGACCCAAAAGCTTCTTCAATAACGATGCATTTTTTACTGTCACAGACTGGGCTGAGCTGTGTTTGCTATGAGGAGGATAGTGCGGAAGGAGGAGGGCATGTCCAGAAACCTCTCTGCCATGGTGGCAGTGACAGGAGAAGGTGACCAAGCACTGCAGGAAACTCCCACCTCTGACTGCATCAGTGGATGCTGCTCCATCCCTTGCTGCTGTGAAAGGCAAAGCCAGCAGCCATACCATGCGAGCTGGGCTGCACCCATCAGCCAGTTGCTCCAGCAGCTGTAAGCACTGTCTGTGCTTGGGTGGGGTGGGGTGGTGCAGAGCTGTTTAGCTGAAGGCTGAATCGGCAGCCTCGGTGAGGTGCTGAGTGCCATGTTCTGTGCCTCTTCCCATGGGGCCCTGGGCAGAGCAGTCCTCTACCCTCAGCTTAGCTGGGCATTAAACAAGGTGAGTACTGGGGCCTGGACCTGTGGGTGTGTTCAGTGTGTCCCTTCCTCCCGTAGCTAAATGCCTGAGGACATGGAGGACCTCTGTGCCATGGAAAACAGCCCAGCTGGGTCTCCCTGTGCTGCCTGCCCTCGCTGCCTGTTGAGGCCTGGCCCTATGGCTAGGCTATGGGCTGGAAATGGCCTGTGCTGAAGAGGCATAAATGCAGTGGGGAGTCCATGAGCTCCCATCCAAGGCAAGACAGGCTTCCTCTGACCGAGCCCGGGCACTACAGCAAGCGCCCAGTGTCCTTGCGAGCGCGTCCTCCTGGAAGGGAGAAGGCCCCCTGGGTTTTATTTAAGACCCTCTGAGAGATATTTTCTCAATGACATAGTGCTGTGGTGACCTTGCCCTTCCTCAGGACTTGTCTTTAATTTGTACCAGGATGAATTTCTATAAACAGGCTCTCTTGTCATATAAATATGACAACTGGACCCTCTCGATGTAAAGATTAGCATGAAAAGCACCAGATGCCTCTATGGCAGCTGATGGTGAGGTAAGTTTGGGGCCACTCAGGTTTTAGGAAGGAGCAGTGGGATGAAAAGAAGATTAAAAGCACTTCTCAACAATTTTGAAGCCACCTTTGAGTGGGCCTAACCTGGGCAAACCCAGGAGGGATGCACCTCTGCCCCAGGGCGGGCGTGGGGCTCGGCTTTCACCCCCTCACTTTTTGTTTTTGTTTTGTGTTAATTGGAAACCCCAGGAAATGGGATGCAGACTTTTCTCCTCCACGTGAGCGTTACAAAACAGCCGATCTCATTGTTTCAGTATGTCCAGCCCCGCTCCGGGGCTCCCCGGGGCGGCGGGCACTCGCCTCCCGCCCGGCCCGCGCTGAGGCCGGGCTGCCGCTGGCCGCGGTGCGGAGCGCGGTGCGGCGGCAGCAGCAGCAAACCCCGGTGTCAGGTTAGACAAACACCCCGCGCCGCCGGTCAGCCCCGCCGCAGCTTTCCGGCCCCTCCCTCTAGCTCCCGGGGTCCCCTTGCCCCTTCCCCCGCGGAGCGGAGCAGCGCGACGCGGAGCGGGGCGGTAAGTGGAGCGGCCGGAGAGCGCGGGCGCGGAGGCCAGGGCGCGGATCACCCCTCGGCGCCTCGCTCCGCGGAGCTGCAGCGCTGAGCCGCCTCCGCGGAGCCCCGCGGTAGGTCCCGGGACGCCCGCCGGTCCCGGGCGGAGCGGAGCCGGCTGCAGCCCCTCGGAGCGGGGAACAGGATCCAAAGCCTTTTCCCGGCTACTGGGACAACGATGCAAATATTTCCTTACGCGGATTTTCTTATCTTCTTTATTACTTTTTTTTTCCTTGCTCCGAGAGTGGCGAATTGTCAAAGAAAAGTTGCTGTAGATGTTCCAGAGCTCTTGCTTTATTGAAAACATCTCCCGGGGTGGAGGCGAGAGCAGCCTGCGGTTCGGTGGGAGTGTTTGCAAATCAAATGTCATTTGGAGGTGGGGGGAAATTGGCAAAATTGTTCTGTAACCGAGTTCTCTAAGTTGTGCAGGCTTGCTCGCCTCCTGCGCGCTTAACGAAAACCGAGGGGAAGCCTGAAAGGAAGAGGAGCAAATACATGGGATAACTAAGGAAAATGCTTTCTGCCTGCTTTTGCTGGTGTGCTTAGATTCCTGGAGCGGCACCGGGTGCAAATACTCACCGGCAGAGCGGAACAGGGGGCTACATCAGGGAGATTTGGGGGACCAGGCTTGCAGGATCAGTGGAGAAATCCAGCCCCCAGCAGCAGAATGGCTTGCGGTGTGTTCAGGGCTTGAGCAAGAGCCAGCCTGTTCTCTGTCCCCATGCCTCCCCTCACCTTATCTCTTTCTGTTGTCACTCACACGGCTTGTGCTGTGGCCCGTGGGTCCTCCCGGAGCTGAGCCACCCTGGGGCAGCGAGACCAGAGGCGATGGGGTTGGGCGCATGGTCTGTACCACCTGCGGGAAGGTCCTTTGAGCGAGCTTACTGGTGTCACACTGGCATTTGGTACTGAGGGAAAAAGACATTGTTATTACTGAGTTGTGTTAGTACTGAGTTTTGTTTCTTTGCACCTAGAGGTGATGAGTAGAGGGGTAGTGCTTGAGCTTGTATCTGTTCCTGTGGGGTTTTTTTTTTAACATATCATCAACACCTGAATTCTCCTCTTTCCTGCCCTCATGGGATATCTTCGTTTTAGGCATCTGTATCCTTTTGGTTGCAGAGGGGGGCTATTGGCACATCCCATAAAAATGGCTTTACTTATAACTTGGTTAGAGTGCCATTTAACAACGAAAACTACAACTTATGGTTAATGGGTATAAAATTATCTGAGAAAGACACAATTTTCTTGACTTAAAACACACTTAGTGGTAGAATGGATGAAACTATTTTTAATATGAAAGATTTTCCCCTAATGGCAGAAAGGGGCCTGTAGAGGCCAAAAAAGGGTCTTTTAACTGCTGCTTTTGCCAAATGGAGTCAGCTGGACCTTCAAAACCACTTTGTTGAAGACTGTTAGACCAGCATTAATAGGGCTGGTGTTGGTGTAAAAATATCATCCAAAAATCACACCCTTAATTGGCATTACTGTGTTGGCAAACTTTTTCCAGTGCTGCCTTATACTTCAACAGCCATGTTAATTGTATCCATGTATTGTGTCTCATGGGAAAGGCTTTGAGCAGGATTTATTGAATTCGGTGTGGTGACTGGAGCTTTACCTTCTCCAGTAAAGACAGGAAGCCGATGGCAAAGCAGCCGAAGCCTTCAGTCCCCGTAGCTCTTTAGGGGACTGCTGGTCTGTATACTGCAGGAAGCTGCTTTGCAAGCAACACTGGGATAAATAACAGGTAATCACTAGCCTTGCAGTGTATTTAAGTGCTAGGAAATATGTTTTTCTTTTAATTCAAATCAGTTTCTTTGATTGGAGAGAAATCTCTTTTGCACTTTTAACACCTTTTCTGTGGCATTAGGTGATAACAGCATTATGTGTTTCTAAATTTATCAAATCTACTCGAAGCTTAAAGATACTGTCTTTATGCTACTTTGTAGCTAGCTTTTCAGGGGTGATGATGGGCAACAAGTCCCACAGTGCTTGATGGCAATAATGGTAACATTCCAGTGCCAGTGGCATCTTGTGTCTTGCTTGGGCATGCAGCATGAGAGAGCAACAGCCCGTGTACCTGAGGGCTGGTTGGGGGAGCACAGCTGAGGATCAGTTGGCCCACGGAAAAAGGCCTGTGAGCCCCCGGGAGTCTACACTGGGGAGCGCTCCTGAGTGTAACTTTACTCCTGCCTATGCATACAATGAAGCCTACCAGATGTCCCAGGCTGGCTTTTGGTTCTGGTGGCAGATTGCTATAGAGTAGCAGTGAGGAAATGGCATCTTCTCGACTGCTGTCTGTCTGTTTGGCATTGAGCTCGGTTATTACACTTTTTTGGTAATATTTTGTTTTGCTGGACAGTTCCTCAACAGCAGGAGGGATGGTGTTGGGGCATTTCTGTGCTGCCAGAACTGCTTGAGCCCCGTGGATGTCTGTTCCTCTGGATTGGCAGGAGCAGAGAGAAGTTATGTCTGATCTCCAGGCTTCCACTTTTACTCCATGATAAAAATTCTGGGGTTTGTGACTTTTTTGTGCATGTTGGGATGTCTGAAAGCCCCTGTTGCTCTCGCTGCTCTAGTGGCTGGTATCTGCTCTTAGTTGTATCTGTTCTTGTATGGAGGCTACTGTGGTTCTCCTTCCTCGTCATCCGTGTGCCTTTAGGTTTTGCATTCCATGTAAACCAAAGCAAACCTACCGCCAGCCATGCCTTTCACAGCTGCTTGCTTTCCTTTATTCTGGGGGATGACAAATGTTTACAATGTTGGTCTTCTCTTTCAAGCTGTTTGGAAATTTTTCCACGCCTGCGAGTTTCTTCCCCTAGTTTGTGGGTAAGAGGTGGGATTTAATGGCTTCTGGCAAAACCAGAAGTGTCCCTTAAATTATCCAGAGATTTTTGTGGTTGCTGAAAGACTTAGAATGGGCACATGCTTTCCTGCAGCTGCTTTCTGGCTTTTCAGCGTCATACCCTGAAGAACCCAGCCTGCTGCTAGCTGGCTCACCAGTGCTGGGTGCTGATTGACACTTCCATGAACCTTCAGCCTTGGGGCAACAGCCATGATCTCCAGAGGCCTCACAGAGTCTTGGGGAAGGGCTGAGCCTGCTGGGAGCTCCCCTTCCTCCTCTGTCCCAGGGTTGAACCATACTGAGATGTTTCTTTTCTAAGTTGCATGCAGATCCCTGGTGGTAGAAAGAACCTTGACTCTCAATTATTCTGCCTCTTATCTCCTCTTAGATGTACCAGCAGCCCATGTGTTTAGAATAAGGCTCTGATACAGTGGCATAGTCTCATGCATTCACTTTTGTTTAGGTTTTCCCCTCATTCTCTTTCATTCGAAATTTGGATTTCCTTCCAGCTCATTGGGAAAATATTAGCCTTTCTTTTTGCTGGAAGTGACATGTTGCCTTCAATAACAGGGGCCTGGATTTAATATCCCAAGAGGTCTTTTTCCAACTCCATGTTCATGTAGATCAGGAGCTAAAAGGAAGAGTCTTCTGAAAGGGGCTTTCCAAACAGTGGGGTTTTTTTCTCCTGCCTACATTATTGTGGTCTTTTTGTAAGAAATCAAACATGTATCCTGCTCAGATATGAAGAAATCACAGCTCCCTTGTGGCCTGGATCCATTCCTCCTCCTGCTGAACATGATTACAGCAAGACCCTTTGAATTACCTTTTCATTCTCATGTTGTTACAAACCTAATATATTATTCAGGAAAATTAAAGTCATGTTAATTACATCTCCTGGTCTGCTTTAAGACAGACGTACATTCCTGTCTGTCTTGCTTGCTAATGAACTCTGTGGATTGAATCCAAAACGAGGAAGAAGTTTAAGCGCTGTCACTGATCCACGCATGGAACTCACCCTGACTTCATTGTCCAGATGTGACCTGCGGGCTTCCCACGTGGGGGTGGCTGTGGAAGTAGATGTTTGACCGGGAGATGTCACTGACATTTATTGCTGGGTGCACTAGAGTCTGTGGCTTTCATCAGTGTGGTCTCTTGGTGGAGACAGGAGCGTGAGAAGAGCTGCTGCGCCGGCAGGCCCACCGTGGTACAGCTGCATGTCCAGCCCCGGCAGAAATGGACAGCCACGCTGCTTCAGTGGTCTGGAGGTGGTCTGAGCTTGGGAGACCCTGAAGAAAAAGTCATTAAGAAGTACACCACACAGTTCTTTCTGTGAAGTAAGGGCTGAAAAAAATGTCCCTTCTCACCTCACAGACTCTTTCCAGACTATTATGGTAGGATTTACCTTTTTTATCCTTAGCAACAAACTTCTTTTATTTCAGCTCTGGTTTTTACTCTTGACACACTTCAGAGACAAGGAACTCATTTTTTCCTGTATCCACAAAATCTTTTAGTAACTGCTAACCTTTTACACCTGTACATGTATAGTCAAAAAAGGATCTTAACATGGTTTTGTCTAGACTTGGGATGGAGGGAGAGAGAGAAAGCTATTCCTGGGGCATGGTTACATGATATTTTAAAGCAGAAAATACAACCAGAAAAGATTATATCCCCAACAGAGCTGGCAGGAGGGGTCTTATGGGTGTTCTTAATCCACCTCACTGCAAAGTCAGCCAGGTTAGCTCAAACCACCTTTGTTTTTGCCTTAAATTAGCTGAGTCTGCACTAGTGCAGTGAATGTTCTCTCTGTCCCTCCTGCCAGACATGTGGTGGAGGACTACCAGCCAGCTGCTGGTGCTCGGCCAACTCCTGCCATAGCCACATCTGTGAGAGACTGTCTGTGTCCCCCCCCAGGCTTTACTTGAGGAGAGCAGAGCCATTTGTCCAGTATCGACTTAACCACGTTTGTCAGACAGAATCAGCTTAAGATGTGCCCCTCTACATTGTCATTTGTGCTGTCCTAAATCATTTCAGCTTGGTACCTATTCCCCAGCGCTTAGCTCAGGTCCCATTAGCAATTCTTTCTGGGAAATTTCACAGGTCACTGGTACTCTGTGGCAGCCATAGTGAGTAGGACAAGCTGAACTCCTCCAGTGTGTCTGTGTGGTTCAGATCGAACAGCTCTTGTACCCACGGAAGGACAGAGCTGTTCTCTGACTTGAGGATTTGTGAACCGCTTAGGATGATGCTGGATGAACAGGAGTGGACAGAGATTTAAAGTATGCCTCTGAGATCTGAATTCCCATTTAAATTAAAAGGCAGTGTGTTTTACTGAAGTGTTTTATTGAAACAACTTCTAGGACTTTCGCTTTTCTGAACAATGCACTGGACTTTGAAGGCCAGGTTACTTGTGGAAATGATGATGGGAGACAGAAAAGTACTGAATTACTGGTGTCACCAATCTTTAGATAGGAGAGAAAGAGAATACTTTTAAAACTCTGAACTGTTGTGTAGCCTGCAACGTTTTCACAGGAGAATGCTGCTTCAAATATATGGCTGGAATGCAAGAAAAAACAAAATCACTTCTGCAAATGATGATTTTTTTTTAAGAATTAAACCCAACTGTTTAGAAATGATTAATTATTGTAACATGTGAGCACTGTAAAGTTTCATCTATTCACAGTAGTGTTTAAAATGATTTAAAGTTGTTTGTTCAAGGTTTGCTTTTACCATGTCATTAAATGTCATGGATTTGTTCCAGCTGTCCTCCAGAAATGTATTACTCATGATGGATTTTGCATGGGAACAGCCTGCCAGAATTTAGTTTTGATACCAAAGCTCAATTTTGGTTTATTTTTAATATAGTTTTATTGTGTAGAAGGTATTTATTCTTTGGCTTTTAATGGAGTTGGTTAGTTGAAGATGCTAGCAACTCAACTGGGCAGTTATTGGAACTGGCTTGCACCTTCTGTGAAACCCCTTGGGGCTGGGGTCAAGGGTGGGCATCTGTGCAGGTATCTGACCTTTCTGACCACTCCCAGAGCTTTTCCCTGGTATGGGCTGTGCCTGGTCACTGCCTCTTCTCAGGAGGGAGCAGTCCTCCTATGTGATGGCTGCACAGTTCGAGTGAGCACTTCCTAATTTGCTTTAGGCAAAATCAAATGGATTATCTCAAGCCATTAATTAGACTATTGAAGATAATCCTGCTGGCTTTGGGGTTTGTGTCTTTAGTTCCTGCAGTGAATTAGGGAAGGCTGTGAGAGGCTGCCCCAGCAGCCACATCTGAAGGGAGCAGGGCTGTTGCTGGGTGTCAGGACAGGCAGTTGGAGGTTTCCTCACCAGCACAGCTGCAGTGGAGCATGGGGATAGCCCCCATGGCCTCATTAATAACCTAATGAAGTAATTACAGAAGGAGAACATCTTTCTTGCTGAGCTGCTTGCCCAGTGGCTCAGTCAGGTCTGTTGAGGCGTAATTTTTTCTTATTCAATTTTCGTAAGAGTAACACTTACATTTGGTAGTGTGTCATGTTTTCCTTTCCTAAACTAATCTGCCTCATGCATGGAGCTCTGTCATATAATCAATGTAACATACAGTCTGATGATCCTGAAAGAGTGGGTATGATTAGTGTATAAAACTTGGACGGCTGCTTGGAAAGGATAGAAGCTGATACTGTACAGAGCAGATTGATTTGGGGGATTACCCCTCAGTTCCGAATTGGTAAGTACTATCGCTGGATCCTCTCAGTAAGAGGAACTGCCTGAGGTGTGCTTTGAAACATTCGTTTGCCTTTAGTGCAGAACCACAGTGCAGTCTGCTTTCCGACACGCCGTTTGGTTCCCGGCATGGCTGCTTGCATGGCCAGGAGGATATGTCCCGTGGAAAGTGTTTGTAATAATTTGTGGGGGTTTCTAAAGTGCAGGTGTTAAAGCAAGATGACATGATAAGCAATCTCTCTTCACTTTATTAAGAAAGAGTTTTGTTTTGTGTTCTTCTCCAAGTGTTGATGCAGTAGAGTGTCCCCTGGGGTGTTGCAAGTGTCTGAGTACTTGGGATGTATAAAAGATCATGAACGTGTAATGTCTCTTCAGCCTGGGCAAGCAGGTTAACTTGAATGCATCCTTTTTATTCTTGCATTTTAATAAAATGAACTAAGATGCGAGTAATCAAAAAGGAAACTCAGTGGTCTACATTTATGTGTTATCAAATCTCTCCTTCTGTAAAGAGTGAAAAAGGAAATTAGCACTGTGTGATTTTTATCCTAAAGAGGGAGCATTCCTCCAGGCTAGACAGTTTTGTATGTTTATTTCTAATTCTTGATTGGTAATCTTTAGTTTGTGGTTACTTATCTTTGGGGCTTGAAATAGCATTTTGTTGTATGCTTCTGCAGTGCTGGGCTCTGCAGTACTCTAACATGCGACTACAGTTCCAGGTGCTGTCATGGCTCTGATACATCTTGGCATTGGAGAAAAAACCCACTAAATTAGTCAGTGACTGTGTCAGACAAGCATGTGTGTGTTTTTAAACCCAGTGGAGACTATTTTATTTAAATGAAATGTTTCCATTTCTTTTTAAGCCTGCATTTCTAAAACTCACTTAAAGAGACTAAATAACATCTGCCATCAGTAACATCCTCGTGTTTGGGCCTGAGCCCTGAGAGCACCAAGGCACATTTCGGTTAGTCACCAGGATGGGCTGCAGAGCCAGGTGTGCAGGGGCAGAGCACAGGATTTGAGGAATAATGCTAGTAACTTTCTCTAATTGTTTTTCAATGGCTTTTTTTTCCTGAGGAGTAAATTAAGGAGGTCTTGTTTCCTCATTAAAAGAAAAGCTTTGTAAAGAAGAAAAGTACTTTCTGCAGATCACATCCTGTTGTCATCATCATTCAATTAGCATGGATTTTTAAGTTGCAGAGTGAGTGTAGTTCCTTTGACCTACCTCCCTTCCCCTCCTTATTAACACTGATATTAGAACTATGGGAAAACTTAGGCTGCTGGCAAAACGGGTGGAAAATCAAATGTTTAATGTTTTGCTTGAACATTTTGTGGTTTCTCCTGAAATTCTTTGTCTGAAACAAAGGATGTTCTTTGTTCTTTTTTGTTGGACTTCTTTAATTTGAAAAAAATCTGCAATGTCATTGTAGATTGCAGAGGCTTCTACAGAAATGGTGTAAGTTCTCTGCAAGATTTTTTTAAAACCTAGAAAAAAGAAGGACAGTTATAAAATGTAAAAAAGTTGCCTGTTTTGATGGTGAAAAAATTGTTGGCAGATTCTTACAAATGCATTCAGAATCAAAATGTTAGTGATTTGGAAAAATCTCGAAACAGTAATTTCACATGACCCCCTCTTGGAAGCTTCCAAGTTTTGCATTCTTTGCAAAACCAAGATTATAGATTCTTTTAAAAATGTCATTCCTTGCTTTTTGGGTACTGCACTAAGTTGTGTTTATATATCTTAATCTCGTCCTGAATTATATGATCAAAATTAAGCTTTCATGGATTTGTTTGGAGTCTGGAAAAGATAAGAACTGAACCACAAGATAGAGTCACTGCCCTACTGAACTTGGAGGCTGTGGATGCCTGGGCTCTTCCAGCTGGAGGCTGGGCTGCTATAGCAGTGTGCAGGGCACAGTGTCCAGAGCATCCCAGGTGGTTACCTGTCCTGGGATGCAGGAAAAAAAAGCAAAGCCCTAGGAGCAAGCACTGGTGGGAGGTGGTGGAACACTGACCCTTGGTACACTCAGTGCCTGTATAATGCCCATTCTAAGGGGCCTCTGAGCTTTAAGGGGCTGCCTGAGGCATAGAAGACATGGTGGCTTTGGGATGAAAGGACCTTCTAGCCACTACCTGCTGTCCTTTCGGCCAGCCTTTTACTGTGATTCTGGCTTGTGCTGCGAAGTAGCTGCTAGTTGTCACTCATTACAAAGTATTCCTTTGTTATTTCAGGATTACTGGGACACTTAATTGGCTGTTCATTAACTGCCTTAGAGAAAAATAAGATCTGATTAATCATCATTTCAGCAAATTGTAGCCTGTTCTGCAGGCTAATAGAATGAAGCAGTGAAGAGCTGGCTTCTCATGTGCAGCTGTGACCTGCCCTAGCTGTGCAGCCCTTGCCGTCTGGCCCTGACCTGGGAGCTTGAGGTGCACAGAAATCAGAGGGGCCACCGGCAGGAATCAGGCTGGGAAGTATAGAGTCCCATGTCAGTGGGGTGAGGACCATGGAGGGCACAGTAGAGAATGATGCCTGTGCCTGACAGAGGTACAAGTTGTGGACAAAAATGCAGACAGACAGCAAGACGTCTCTTGGCCACAATTCCTAACCTTTGAGATCACTTCATTTCCTTTTGTTACTTTTTTGGTAAGTAATCGCCATTATAACTAATCAAGATCAAGTTTCTGAGCTGAGATCTTGAATTCGTCATTGACCAATGTATATTTTTCTGAAATCTTATATAGTACAGTATTTCAAGCTTTACCTTACATCTCTGCTGATTTCAAACATAACTGGTTCCAGTAAATTATCCAAGAGGGAGGATGCAGCTAGCACCTTTCCTTCAGAATAAAGGTCTAGAGGTTGAAGAAAGGAAAACTGTAGATGCATAATGCAGCCGTTAAAAGTCCTGCACAGGGTATTTTCAGGTGTTACTCACAAGGCCAAGAATTCAAAAAGAAGGTTCCTTACACAAAGTGGCCAAGAGCTGAAGCTTTTTGATTTTGTGCCATCTTTGTGCTTTACTTCCCCAAGATCCCTGAACAGTTGCTCCCCTTTAATCTCTTTTGGGGGCCCTTTCTCAGCTGTTTAAAGCAGCTTCAGCTGCCTCCCACTCCCCCCACCACCCCTACTCCCCCCCAGTCTGCCTAGGGCTGGCAGAGAGAGTAACGGAAACCTCCCCTTTCTTTGCCAAGTGGGGCTCCTTCAGCCTCCCCGTGTGATGTGATTTAGCAGTGTTTGAGATATTGGCTATGTTGACGTTTGGATTACATGGAGTTTGCTGTCAAGAAAGTTAGGGAATAGCACAACCATTGGCAGTTCATTTTTCATAGACCTAAATGTTCAGGAAAAGCCTACACCAGACTGCATCAGTTGTGAATCACCTGGGGCTTGGTGTCCAGCACTTAGGACCTGCTGGTGTGGTTGGGCCTGAATGAGCAGGAGTGACAGCACTTGAGGACTCTACCCCTTCTCTGTACCTTCTCTGGTGTGTTTGGTTGGCAGCTTCACAACTGGTTTAACTCTTCCCTTTGCAGAATTTGGGAAGAAAAGGCATTTCCTTCTCTGCAGTGCAGTCTTCTCCTTATCAAATAAAAAAACCCCCAGAAATAGGTCAGTATGAATGAAGAATATTAACAGAAGATTTAATAGAAGAAAGTTTAGAGGCTGCTTTGTATATGTGTAGCAGAAAGCTTTCTTCTCTTAGCAGAAGAAACTGAGATTGTTTTTTGCTTAGCTGATGGCAACACTGGAGAGGAATGGCAATGTGTTCATTGCCAAAGATCCTGGACAGGATGCCCAGGCTTCACTGGGTCTCAGGGGGCCTTGAGAGCCTCCTCTCAATGGGCCTTGCTAGACCTGTCTGTGAAGGGCCTTGCTATTGGCTGTGGGGAATAGCGATGGCCCCAGCACTGTAATGGGGGCCCTCAGCAAGGAGAGCTGGCTCCCTTTGGTGTGGGGGCTACTGTCCCCTCTGTGCTCTGTCCCTCAGGGAAGGAGAGCCAAGGAAAAGCAGCCTGGTGAGGCTCCCATCCCAGGATTTGGTAGGTGGGAACAAGCTGTGTAACAGCCCCACTTGGGTGGAGGAGGCAGCCCCGGTGCTGCCCTGGCCGTACCTGGGTCAGGCGGTCAGGCACGGCTTTGAAATACGAAGCAGCTTCCTTAGGCATTGCGGGGGGTAAAAAGTGAATTAACCATATCATAGGCACATGGTACTTCCCTGCTCAGATTACACTACAAAATCTGGGCAGTTCCTAAGATAGAGCTGGGAAAGGGGATTTGGGAGTGTGAGCAGCACTTGGAGCAGAGCACAGCTGACATGGCTGGGAACAAAAGGTGACAGGAAAACTCACTGCATCTACATTGCTGCACATCCACAGGTCAGCAGAAATCCTTCCTAACTGGACATTCCTTGTGAATTTACTGGGAGAAGCGTAAAATAACTTTCTTTGAGAGGTGGCTTTGCTTTGTGCCTTGTGTTCTGCTAGTTGCAAAGATTGTATCTGGCTGTGTTGCTCTTTGATTTTATACTTTGTTTTCTAGATTTACTTTCTAACTCTTCATCAGACTCTAAAGCTCTTGTTAAATATCTTCTGTTTGATAAAGTTTAAAGACTTATTTAAATGGGGTGGATTTGCTTTGTGAGTTAAGACCGCTAAAGCTGTGTCTACTCTGCTTGTGGACAAAGCTTTTTGCAATATGGATTTTTTTGAAAAATACTCCATAAGCAACACATGTGTTTGTGCTATTAGGCAGATCTTCACGGACATTTTTTTTATCTTCTCCCAAGAAGTGAGCTTCTTACAATAACAATTAGTTTTAATGCTGCTTCTGGCCTTTTGACTGGGAATTCAGAGAGCATTTTACCTCACATACTGAAGCGAAAGTTAGGTTTGTTTTTGTTAATGTAAGTCAAGAAGTAGCAATGATTCAGTGTGACAGGCTGAATGTGAGCCATATGAGCCGAGCTGCACAAGCATAAAGGATGATTGTGCTGCAAAATTTCTCAAAGTAATTTAGATTTTGACACACTTACCACTTCTCAAGTTGCATTTCCCCCTCCCCGCCACTCCTGCCCTTCCCCCACCATCCAGGATCTGGTGTGATGGAAAAATATAGGCATTGTCTCTGGGAATAGGAATGGTTGGGCTAAAAGTGCTTTGTTTCTGCTAATTTTATTATAGCAATGCAAGAGCTTCACAAAGAGATGATAGTAATTGTGTGTGCTTCCATACATAGTCCTGAGTAACAACCTTATGGGCTTACATAGCCCCAGTTTTAGATGATACATTCTCTGAGTTATAAGAATTAAGTGTCATCCACTTCTTGGTTTCGCTAGCAGGCTTTGAAACACACGGCTACACAGTGCTTTCTGAATGAAGAAGTGTAAGCTTTGCATTGAGCCGCGGGAGCACAGCTCACACGCAGCTCCCGGTGCCTGTGACAAGAGTTGCATGTCAGGGAGGACTGCTTGTCCCCAGGAAGCCCAGAGAACCGGGCAGAGTGCCACTTGAGTCCCACTCTTGGGTGGAGAATTTTATAGTGCCATTTTTTTCCAATTAAGCACTATTGATTTCTTTTGTGCATGTTTTGTTTTTTGTTGTAGAGGGGTTTTTTTAATCTGTGGTTTCTCTGTATGGATGGCAAATGAAGGCTGTTTTAATATTGACTCAGATGATACATACTCATAGCAGGGTTTTCAGTCCAGCCTTTTTATTGATTAAACATCTGCATGCCCATGTTTGTATGTAGAAAGGAATAGCAAATAGTATTTTCCTATTAATTTCTGTCATTAATGCTTTTTTACCAACAAGTGAAAGGTGGGGCGGGGAGCTCTCTGTGTGTGACTGTAATACATTAGTGTAACATCTATAACATAAGACATATTTTAATGTCTCTTAAACTTGGAGAATGAATTCTGTTCTCTTTGGAAGTATATCATGCAGATACAATAGACACATACCAGGGGAAATGAGAAAAAAATTTGTTTTTTCAGGGAATCTGTTCTAACCCATTGGCCCAGTCCAAGCTTCCCCCGTGAAGTTATTAGAAAGGACCCTGCTGACACTGATGGAAGTGGGGCTAAAGCCAGGCATTAAGATGGTCTAGATTGTGACACGCCTTTGCTGTTTAGTGTTGTATGTGAAGTTTTTTAAGAAGCAAACCAAAAATAATACATTGGATACTATTTTTAAGGCAAAATCCCAGCACAATGTCTGTCATCAGGTTCCAAATGATTCCTTGCTTCAGTTTAACAATGAGCTATCCGTTATATGGTCTTAATTTATGGAATATTAAACAGTTTCTGGCATTACTGTGCCCCTGCAGGAAGAACAGATGGTACTTTTGAATGAGTTTTGCTATGGGATAAAATGTTCCAGGTCTTCAACAGATCATATCCATCTGTAAGAAAGGATAGTATTTGTGTACAAGAAACAGGGTAGAGTGAAACTACTTGAAATCCTCCTCTGAAGGAAAAACAGTTCCTCTAGTTAAAGGTCAACATTAATTCCCCAATGGGAAATCTGATAAATGGGGAGTTGGAAGGCAATGGGTAGTATATAATGTGGTCAATATATACAGACAGTAGTCTGTGTATAATAAGAGTATGTTACATTTCTAATAAAGTAGGTTGGCTAGGTCTTCATCTTGCCTCCATGCAATAAAGTTCTGTCTTATTTGATTTATAGAGCTTTGGCTCTCTGAGAATAGCGTGGGAGCAATGAAGACCCAGATCCTGACAGTCACGTCAATGTGTAATGTAGCTAACTACAGAACCGAGCAGAACGTCTCTACTGTGACATGTACCTTGCACCCTCCATGAAAGTTGTTCTTGCAAGTCAAACAGAGGATTGTCAGAACTGTGAGAAGTTGTGCCACTTCTCCATTCTTCTGAATGACCAGGAACTGCTAAGATGATGGTATCCATGTTTTTTCAGAGCTCTCTTGCAATTCTGCCAGCTGGCCTCCTGGGGAATGTTTGCTTTCTCTTCATTGGCCTCTGCATTTCTGGTCCGCAGTTGGGAAATGAGCGTCCCCTTCAGTTTATCTGTCTGTCTTACAATTCCATGCATTTTATTCCTATTCCCCTTCACAAATTGAAAAATCACAGGCTCTTCAGCTTTATCTACCTGAAAATAAGGTGATTAATCATGTAAGGTCCCCTTATGGTGTATAAAGACAAGCTCACATCTAGAAAGCAATCCATCCATCCTAAAACTTCCTAAAATATCACAGTAACAGTGATACTAGTTGCCCTCTGAAGTTTTACCCACCTCTCCACTGACTGTCAAAGAAATTTCATCTGTGAGGTAACCCCTGGAAAACTTAAAGTGAACCCATGATCTTCAGAGAATTTACATTCGTGGTTCCCTTTGTTCTGTTCTTGTTCTCTGTGCTTTGAATACCAAGATCACTGTATCAGTAACTTGCTTTTAGAATTGATTCGGCAAAGTCAGAGGGCTCTTATATTATTGGAAATTGAGTGAAAATCTTCCCTCTCCCAGCCTCCAAAACCAGTCAGCTGGGTGTGAACGTCTGACTGGGCTGCCAAAGTGTTTAAAATTATTCTGGGGTGAGGTAGGGTCATGCCACAGGAAGGCTCTCTGCAGGCGCCTCTTTCTGCCGGACGGCTGCCTTTTAGCCCGGCCTCGGCAGCAGCATTTCTGGAAGCACTAATGGAGGAATTTGAGAGAAGGCTGGAAAGCTGGAGTACCTCTCATTTCACTTTCCTTGGTGGTTTTATATTTTGCATATTAGTAACTTTGTCATCTTAATTTTTCTTGCCAGTCATGTGCTGGGCTGTGTATAATGAGTGTGGAGGGAGGGAGTATCAGCTCATTCTTCTTCCATTGTATGAATAATTTCTTTCCCATTGCATAAATCATCCTTACAGTTGTAGGATTTCTTCATCTGGAAAATAAAATGCCTTCTTTGCCTTCCAGGAGAAAATTGACCAAAACGTATATATGTATTTTAATGTACCAAGACTAAAAAAATGGTGCTATCAATACCAACTTCTTGGAGTATTGCTCAGTGTAATGAAAATCAGACTCAATTTAATGTTTCATCAGTGTTCAACCAAAACAAGATGTTATGAAAGGAAATGTAGTATTCTAAATTACATGCACCTCTACAAAGTAACATATAAAACATGTTCAATCAGCATTTTATGTTAGTGAGAGTACCTGTGTGTACATAATTTAATGCAAAACCAGTGCTCTCATCAGTTGATTGCTCTGGATTGTCTCCACGGCATTGGAGGGGAATACCTGGGTGTGGCCTGACATGAAAAGCAAAGTTTACATTGATATTTTCATTTCCCAAAAATTTTATAGGAGAATGTGGGCCAGCTTACTTTTAGTGTACATGAAAGGAGCTGCCTTTTTCTTATAAATGTTGGAGAAGGCTGCTTGGTTATTCAGTGATGAGACCTGATCTCTTGTAGGCAGTAGTTAAAGTAAAATTTCCATGTTGTTAGATACCTTAAAACATATAGTATATTCCCTGTTAGAACAAGGTCAGATTTTGTAGCATCAGTGCTCCTGAGTTGCTGAGATTTCTGATTTTTTAATGTTCTGTCTTTAATTACAAGTTATCATGGGTTTACTTGTATATGTTAACAATCAGGAACTTAAAATGTCCAGGACTATGGGTTGCATATTTACACAGCAGACGATACTAGCTTCCAGTGGTAATAGAAAATGTAATGTATACCTTACAAAGTAAACAAGACTTCCTCCTCTAATATCATTCTGGCTTATAGGGTAAATATAGTACAGAATCACAAATTGTTACGAACACAAGAGCTACATACGTGTGTCTGAGGGCAGAACTTGTCTGAATGAGTTTAGATGTGTTGCAGACTATCTGTGGTCACTAGGGATGTCACCTTGAGGTTCTGTCCAGTACTCAGAAAAAAACAGTTCTCCTACCTCCAGAAAATTGTTCTCCAAATTAAGGTTATGCCTTGATCAATTTGGATCTGGTCCAGAACTATAGAAATCAATGGAATTGTTCAGGATCTGAGGTTCCACGTGTGCAGCAGATAAGAGTCTTGTGCCTTACACACAACTCTTTGCTCTCTTCCTTAGGACACTACAGGAAATACATGTATATATACATGCTTCTGTATCTGTTTATGTTGAAACTTTTCAGCAATACTAAATATTTTGCTTTTGTGAGTTTCCAAATATCAGCCAATTCCTTTATCTTGTGGTGGCTTCTAAAAAGCCTTAAATCTATTTCAGGCTGGTTATAAATTTGCAGCCCGGAAGAGAACAGGTCTCTTCACTGAAGAAACAAACAACATTGAGTACAATGCCTCCTCTGAAACACTTCTCTAGATCTTAATCTTCAGTAAATGAGGTACCATGACTGGCCTTGGCTTCTCTTGAAGGATAAACAGTGCTCAAAGCACGACCCATCCGGATCCTCTCTGCGAGAGTACGGAATCTGTCTGTAGGAGCTAGACATCTTCCTGGTCAGCATCATGTTTAGTTCATACAATTGTGTGCTACAGCAGATATAATGCAAGGTCCCAGGCAGTCTGTGTGTGCTGTGTGCATGGGACCCTGACCTGCTTGTCCCATTGCCTCAAAGACTTGCTGGCCATGGCCACCGAGGAGCAAAGCCTTCCCCAGCCTCATGCCCAGCCAGCAAAGCACAGGATCAATTATGTTCCAAAATGGTAGTCACACAAAAACTTTCAACTTCTCTTGCACCAACCCCTTTGCAGTCTTTGAGGATCAGTGAGGATCTTCCACAGGGTGGAAGATGGGATGTATTGCGAGGGTAACTTCTATTAGTTACATCTGGCATTATTATTGTCTCTGAATGACAGGCTCTGAGATGAAATAGCAGAGCAGGCATCTTCACATTTTGGTATCCAACAAACCAAATTAATTCCATTATCTTTTATGGAAAGTTTGTGCAGGAACAGTTTTGATTGATGGATTACATCTGTGGCTGCTGACTGATTAGCAGCATGATAGATGTAGCTTCATTTACAGGGATTTGCTTTCATTCATGAGGAAAAATTGAAGGTTTCTTTCCAGCACATTTTTTGCATTAAAACTTTTCAAAGTGCACAACAAATGGCAGGCTTTGATTTCCGTTTGTTTAATGCCTGTGGTAATTAACATTTCTGTGAGAACATTTTAACCAAATGTTCTAGTTTCTCCTCCATTAAAATAATAATTTTTTGCTTTAGCTAAAGAATTTAATTGGTATATATAATAACCCTGATTTGGGATTTCTTTTGTCACCATATGAGAGGAAACTGTTCCTGAGAAATGATCACTGTTGCTTTTTCTGGACTTCATTAATTTATAATTGGCAATATGCCTCATGGTACATCCAGTCCACTTACTTACTACAGATATGTGCTGTCTGCAGTCCATTGTCTCATGGTGTGGGTGGAGAGAGGGCATGTATGTGAGTGCTGAAATAAATCCGAGTTCCTCTTCATTCTGAAGAATATCTGGGCGGATTCTCAACTGGATCAATTAGCTAAACAGTTTTCAGTGCAAAATTACAAGGCTGGATCCTTGATCCTTGATCCAGCCTGTCTTTGTGGAGTTGATTTCTAAATCCTGTCTCCTCCTTCATGGCTTGTAGAAAACCGTGGGATAGGAAATCATGAAATGGGACTGAGTGGTGGCAGAGTGAAGGAGATAGCTAGTGATGCATCCATCCTTGTGTCTTTTATACCTCCATTCCATCCTGTATCCCTGGTTCTTGTGCAGAGGTTCAGGCACAGTCCTATGCAACCCATCCTGTAGCGAAGTGCCAATGTTTTGCTCACGCCAGGCTTACACCAGGAAAGCCTTATAGGTAGAAGTAGTGGCCAGGACAGTTTCTTGTGCTGCTTATTCTCATCCCTTCCTTCTAACAGTAAGATGTTCTGTTCAGGTTAGAGCACTGCAGACTCTCAAGATCACTCTCAAGGGCAGAACTAGCAAACTGTGGATGATTCCAACAATAAGAATGTGCTCAGGGTTATACAGAGGGCTGAAGATTTTGCAAATGAAAAATTCTGAGAAAACTCACTGTAACAAAGAAAATGTGATCACAGTTACTCAAGACAGAACTATGTCCTCAAATTGTGAGGAAGAGCTGAAGACGACAGCAGTGATGTCTCCAAAACGTGAAAAGGATCACAAGCTGTGGTGTGCTTGCAATGTATAGATTAGAGCTAGCATTTTATCCACCGGTTAGAATAAGCTGAGGAGCCTTCCTTCTCCAGTTTTTCCCTCAGCCAAAGAATGCCCTCTCTGTCTCTAAATGTTATTTATTTAAGAGCCAGAGCACAGACAGAACAGTGGGTGTGCAAAAGTTCACCTACTGTCACGCGAGTCTCAGCTAGGTGCGTTCTGCAGCTGGGAGAGCGGAAGATGTATTTTCTCAGCTGCAGAGCAGAATACAGCTAATGAAAGGTTTGTTGCTGCAATTGGTTGCTGAGAGCACATTTATTCTCTTGAGGGACAGATTTGGATCCTGTTGAGTCATAAAGGGAAAAGAGTTTTGATGTTAGGCCGTTCTGGGGATTTTGCTACACTGGAAAATCATTGTCCCTTTTGTGGGGAACATGTCAGGATTCACAGTCTACTCCTAGGGAAACCCTGATTGTAGACAGCAATTGTATGTGCTGTGGATCAAGAGAGGTACGTTGACAGAGCTCAGAATAAAAGTCGTGGGGAAACTGTGATCCAAATTAGTAAGAGACTACAAAATGTTCACTGCACAATATGTGTTATTTTCACCTCATCAGTAGATAGAATTTCACTATTAATCATGGCAATGACAAGGCCAGGACACATTTACTGAAAAATTATTTACTACAAACTTACTGTGTTGACATGTTGTTTTGATATTCATTTGGAATTAATTGGCAAACTGAAGCAAACCCCTCCGAGTTACTCTGGAGAGCCTCAGATCCAGTTCTCCAATTCTGAGGTTGAAGTCTGGGCAATGGAGGGACCTCTGCTCCTCTGGCTGGTGAGCAGTTCTGCCTCACAGGTAGACTGTGGAAAACTGTGTTGCGGTTCCCTTCAGTCTTCCCTCAATGAAAACAGTTGTTAATTATTTCCAAATTGGCACATGGCAGTGCACAGGGCAGGAAAGGCCACTTGCTAAGCTGTCAGTTAATAATAGGCTTTCTTTTGGATTTTAGGGTGGGGGTGGGGGAATTTTGATTTTCAACTGTTTCCAGAGAGCTGCCTGAAGTAGGTAGGTAGTACCCAGATGTGCTTCTCTTTAACGCTCAGATGCTCCTGCCAGCATGTTTCCCAACAAAAGGAGAAGATCTGTATTACCAACTGTCATTGCTTAGAGCAGTGGGGTTTGAAGTGCTGGGAGGAATGGTGCATAATAGAAGACTGGATTAAGAAAACAAGCCCAAAGCTTGAATCTGTTGCTTACAGAAAGTTCCAGTAGCATCGTAGTTATTTCAGTGAATAAGGTAGAAATGGGGAGAGGAGATTGCAGAAGGAGTGGAAACGAGATGCTTATATTTGTATGCCACTGTCCCTGGGGTTGCAGCTGTTTGGTTTTTTTTTTCCTTTTTGAGAGTCAGCAGCATCCCCACAAATACATAAGCTCTGTGAAACACTAGGAAGGAGCAGAGGACTGGAGTATCCTGGAGAAAGATTAGGGAAAGAAAGAGGAGAGAAAGAAACATAATCCAGGATCTTGAAAGGATGGATGCTTTTGGAGGAGCACTGTCACGAGACTGTGCAGGAGTACATTCTACTTACAATTTCATACCAAAAAGGATCTAAATAATGGGGAGCATCATCGAAACTAGGGATTTTTTCTTCCAAAGAGGGAAGAGTGGAGCTTTTCAAGTAAATGGGAAGAAATTATTTCCTTCACTCATCAGAGCAGCTGCTAGTATTTATGGTGTTCACCTGAGCTCAGAGCATTGAACCGGTCCTGGTGATGGCACCTGGGGCTGGGTGGTCACTGAAGCTGTGCTGCCACATCTCTTGAGACTGTCTCCACATGTGTGCGGCTGCTCGAGGTGCCTTGGAGCTGAGGGACACGCTCTGCCTGCTTGCTGCCAAAAGAGCTCTCTCTGTGCAAATTGGTTCATAAGTTATGAGCTTTGACAAGTTTTTGTTGGCTGTGCCTTGGGAAACGTTTTTGAATGGCTGTTGCTGAGTTTGCTTTAATCTTTTCCCAGATATTTTGGCTGTCGTAGAAATAGCTGGATTATTTAATTGTGTTTTTGAGGTGCATATATATTCACCTGAAACTTGGTGATTTAGAAAAAAAAAAGTGTATCAATAACAAGAACATTTATTTTCTCTCTAAAGAAAGAGTTAGCTCCTTCTGCAGCAGCGCTGCATGATCCTGGCCCGGCTGCAAGTACATGCTGAGCCTCCTGTGCATGGATACTGCACTTGCATCGTCCTAAGGGAAACCAGCTCTTTGCTGGTTTGTCAGGAGGCTCCGTGACAGTGTGCTTGGCATGTTTCAGCTGTTCTAGTCCCCCCATCCATGCACAGCCCCTTTGCAGAGCTATCCGTTGCCAGCGTGTCAGAGCTGGGACGAGGACCAGCCACGTGTGCTGGGCGGGACGGTGTTTCTGTTCCCCTCCTTTCCCCCATGTGAGTCGTTCTCTCTTGCTCCTCTGCAGCTGCCATCCTCCCACTGAGTCACTTTGGATCTGCTGCAGTGGCGACTCCCAATGACACAGAATTTCACTTTTCAGTGAGCCAAGTACCTGCCCTGTTATTTCAGGCTGGTCTGGGGCAAGGGGGAGCGCTGACACACTAGACCCAAGACACAATCCTCCCCTCCTCAGTTCTGCCCTGTCATTCACTTGGAAAAAGGCTGCCTTTACTCTCCAGGACTTCAAAAATGGCTTCAAAAGCTGCACACTCTGGAAGACTACATCCCAGAGCTGCCTGCTCGCTCTTGCTAATGCTTGGCTACTTCAGCTGAAATACCTTGGGTGATGCTTTTCCATTACTGCAGTGTGTCAGGTTCCTGTTTGGATTTGAGCGTGGGGAATGTCCTGGAGAGCGTCGGGAGCATCTCTGCCCAGGGGCGCTTCTGCTGGGAAGGGAGGTCTTATCGGAGCTGCTTTTGGGAATCCGCGTGAGTTTTGATCTCGTGCTGCTTGCTCCTTGTTTGTCCAACTCTTGAGTTCTCTGTTGAATGAAGTAATGATCCTCCAGACTCCCAAATGTCCATTTTTTGAGCTTTTTCCATGAAAAGAGGTTAACAGTAACTGATTTCTTATTGAAAATAAAGCTGAGGAAAACTGCCTGCAAAAGCTATGACTTCTGAAAATGGGCTGATTTTGCCAAGAACTGGAGTGGTGACAACACTGAAGTGACTAAGCATCTCGTGCTTTACTTTCGATAAGAAAAAGGAGCTCGTGGGATCTGGATTTACACTGGGGTTTCCCCTATCCCTCTTCTCTTTCTCCCCAACCCAGGTGCCCTGAATTAGACAGTTCCTTCAGCTCATCTCCAGTTTCATTAATTAGAAGGCAGAAATGACTGGCTCTGTGCGCTCTGTGTTGCATAACAGCAGTAAAGGAAACCCTTCTCCACTTTTCATTCATCCGTCTGCTGAATAGCACTTTAGTTACCTCTGCGAGCGAGATGGGCTGGAGCAGCCAGCAGCAATCCCTTCCAGCGCTTGGTGAGATCACAAGTTTCCGGACTGAGAGGGTGTGAAAGGAAGAGCTAATCCACTGGCTGGCACAGCCCAGTCAGGAGTTACTGGGCTTAGGGTTTTTTTCTGGGTTTTGTACATGAAAGATCTTTCACAAATTTCCATTTTTCTCTCGCATTTAAAAGGGATTGTTTTTAAATTGATATTTCCTTCCATCCCCTCCCTTCTTCCTCCCTTCGTCTAAACTATGACCACAGCCATTTAAGAGCTGCTGGCAGCTGCAGCAGACCAGAGAGGTCTGGCTGGGGAGAGGTGCTAAAATATGCAGGCTGGTGAAATACCTCAGCCTTGTTGTTCAGTGTGGGTGTGCACATGCGCTTCGGACATCTACTGTACTTTTTGCAATGCTTTCTCCAGTGTGATAGAGAAGAGATTCAGCATCACAGACCAGAGCTGTGTTTGGTCCCTGGTTATGTACAGCCTAAGCCTGGAGAGCCAGTTTGGACCGGGTAGTACTGGGAGACCAGGAGGAACCATTCATAGCTGCTCTGTAGGTTGATGAACTTGCTTTGTGTGCAGGTGGTGAGTGCCACTACTGTGTTTGCTTTCCAATACCTTAATGCATAGACAGACTTCTTTCTTTGCATGCATGAAACCTGGGTGGAGATTAATGGGTGATGTCAGTTGCTAACCCCTCCAGTTGTACCCAGCGGGGAGTGTGCTCCCAGTATGTGGCACAGGAGGGATCATGCAGCTGTCCACCACCTTCTGCTTTCACATCAGCCTTGCATCTGGCTCTGTTCAAAAGGAGAAGATGTATATCAAAACCCCATGTCTATTTTTACCATCCTCGAAAAGGAAAATTTAGTGAGGAATTGAGAGGTAGGATAGAGAAAATATTTGTTCTCTCTAAACCTGTTTGCAGGGATCTGCAACTGATTAAATTGCAGGTACATCTTCAAAGCTGGAAGTCAGTGGGTCCTCATGCAGGTGGTGGTGTCCTCTGCTGTGGGCTGAATTTATTCTATTTATTGCTTTTTGTTTATAAATGGCTGCCTCTTTATTCCGTGAATATTCGAAAGAATGCTCTTGATCCTGCAGTATCTCTCCCACACATGCACACCTTCTGCATCACCCAGAAAGATGATGTTCATGTCAAGTCCTTGAAGGGAGATGCCTCTTGTCACCCCTGCTTACCTGGAATAAGCTTTCTGGTTCAGCACTGAAATGAAACCATCTGGAAAAAGGTCTCCCAAATAAAATACTCCTCTTAATTTAAAGAAGTTGCAAGTTTAAAATGTCTAAATCTTCTGTGGGAACACACTGGTTTCATCAACATTTTCAAGTAATAACACTGAACTGTTTCAATGAAATCAACATTCTTCCTTTCGACTTCATGCTATGGCTTTGATTGAAGTAAATCATTCTAAGTATATTATTTTGCAAAAATGACAGAATTTATGACTTTCTGGCCCCAAATTGAAGCACTTTGAAATCCTGTTTTGTTCTACCCACTTCCCCTGCCAGGAGACATGAATATGATGTTTTTCAGCCAGTGCTAGTTATAATTTTGCTGGATGTTGGTGTTAGCCTGCCACACAGATACTGGTTTAATCTGCAATGTGAAGCATTTTCATTTCCTTTTCCAGGAAGATGTGTGCCTGTGGTTCTTGTTCATTTGGACTCTTACTTTTTTAAACTGGTTTTCCATAAGGTGCCTTTGCTTTGCATTTCCTAGGAATAATTTTTAAGGAAAGTATTGAGGAATAAGGAACTCCTTTGTGGTCTGACAATCCTCTATTTTCTGCTGATTTACCTCTCAGATTTACTTCTGTTGAATCTGAGGGACACAGTCCCAGTCCAGAGCATTTGCCCCCCCTTGTATGGGCACTTCTCAGGATGCACTGTGTGCACAGGACTGGCAACAGCTACTTTAACTGTGGCCCAGCGCAACCCCACTAAAATGCTGAAACCAAAGCAGAGGAGGATATGCAGGTTATGAAACTCAACAAAGGACATAAACTGAAGCCTGCAGGGTCATGAAGCAGTGCATGAGGTCCAGGGTGACACTTGGGTTACCTTGCTGTAGAGCTCTGGGAAGTTTTCCACAGAGACTTTGAAAGACCATTAATTTAGGTGTGCAGGGCTTCATTTGTTGCGACATCCCACCCAACTGAGCAGCGAAAGTCAATGACATCGATGAGAGTGGGTCAAGGGCAGAGTTGAGAATAAAAATCCTGATTCTCATTTATGTGCAGCCCTTGCATATTGGCCCAGTTGTGTAAAAGAACAGTGAAGAAAGCATTAAAATAGTTAATGGAAACAGATTACTGCTATATCTACTGGTTTTAAACTCCCCGGTCCTCCACAGACAGTGCGCTTTTTACCCACTTGGTATAGACACCTTTATTTCACAGCTCCAGCTTTTGATGCCATTACCAAGTAATTAGCTGCTGCCTCCAGAGCATCATTTCAGTGCTGGGGAAGGGCATAGATCCAGAGGCATTTGCACATCAGCTGCGTGGGCTGGTAAGAGCACACACACTCTGTTTGGAGGGATGCGTTTTCTCAGTGGGGCTCAAGAGTTGTGTCTGTGCTCTTCGCCCAAAGCTGTTTCTCTCTGTGCCTGAAGGAGAGACTGTTTCTTTGATATGCAAGTTTATGGGTTGTTGTTGATGGGGGGAGCGATGGGTGTGGGGAACAGATGGAGAAAGCTCAGGGAAAATGCAGTGGTTTGAAGGAATATTAAAAAGATACTTTTGTTGGAATCATTACTCCAGAAACAAGGAGCCTCTGATGGAGGAAAGTGAGCCTGGAAAGATTGTGGTATTACCAACAGAGAAAGGGTTTATACAGATTTCGGCCTTATCAGTTTGAGGTTGGTAGCTTGAGAAACCAAATGTTGAGGGATGTGGAAATGATCAAAAGAGAAAGGTACAGAGGGACTGAATAAGGCATTGAGCAGAAAGTGTGAGAGGGGGGGAGCGGGTCAGGGCTTGCTGCTGGAGAGGGGCCATGAGCTCTCTGGGCCTCTCTGTGGGCGAGAGACAAGGGAGCAAGGAGAGGAATAGAGGAAAAACTGAAGGTAACCTGGGCAAGCAAACAAACCCTTGGACAGAAAAGGGATGCAGAGGAGGAGACGAGGATGTAACTGTGCAGAGGAAGGCAGGCAAGTAGGTCCTTTCATGAAAACAGGACAGTCTCATGAAAAACCCTGAGCTGTGCTTGAACTCTAGGCATGCTAGATATGAAGTATGCCTGGCCTGAATGTACAAGCAGGCCAGGCAAATGGGTTGTGTGATTGTCCTGCTCCCTGTGTCACATTTACCTGATGGACTGTGGTGCACCAGGACATCAGTAGTTGACTGTGAGTAGTGTCTGGATATAAAATGGGTGATGCGTACAAGGTTGCCCTTTACATGGTCCACAGGTGCCTCTAAGGCAATGCTCTCCCCTATCTTTGTGCATCCCAAGGCCTGCCAAACCTGGGGCTGTGATGGTCAAACAGCCCACACTGTTGTTCTGGGGCCTTCTGAGCCTTGGAAATTCTAATGTGGGAGAGGGATGAGTGGGCAAGGGCAGAGCTGAGCTCAGCTGCTACCAGCAGTGCTCTGACAAGCACAGAGTTGGACCAAGGGGCTTGGATGCGCTGAAGTGTTAAAGCCAGGAGGTAGCAGCAGGAGGGCATGGTGACAAAATCCTGCTTCCTCAAAGCAGCAGCTTATCTTTAATTGTCCTTCAATTAGTTATTTCCCAGATAAAGCTATTTGTAATAATTATAAATTTGGATTACCTGGAAAAGCTGATGAAAGTAGGAGAAATTATTAATTCCTAGGCTGGATTCTGAAGAATTAATTTCAGCACCATATATTGAACATTCTCCTTCGTATGAAATGTCCTAGTTTTGAGAGCAGTTCTGAAAAGGTGGGATTCTTCCAAGCCATTATTATACTTTCTGACAATTTTATTTTTCCTTCAATCAGTATCATTTAGCTCACCCAACTAATATACTCAAACTAGTAGTAGAAAACCTAAATTTCTAAGAATTGTATCTCTGTACAATGTACTGAAGTAATTCGAATTCCAGGGCAGAGCTGGGGAAATTCTTAGCACAGTTTGTCCGTATCTTATCAGAACAGACACGCTTTTCCCACAGCCTGGCTGCTTTCCAGCAGTGCCGAAGCAGGCTCGTTGTGAGCCTGGTTTGAATGAGGGAAGTAATCTTTCTGAATGGATTTTCTGGCAGAATTCCTGTTGCGTGTGTGGTTTATTGTTCTTGGTGATGTGACTACATTTTACCCCCTAGATAAATGTTTTAGGGTCTTTATTTTTTTGATGATGGGAGGGGTTCTGGAAAAATAATCAGGTTGCTAATTCTATAAAATTCTATAGGAAAACTGTTCTGTTGTAACTACTTTCCCATGTTAATTGTGTAGCTTTTTGAGTATGCTTTTGTTACAAAGGACAACAGATGATTTACTTTAACTCTTAAACTTTTCTGGAGTCAAAGGGTTTAGTAATTAAAAAGCAAAAACTTTATTTTCCTCGAGGCATTTTACCAGTGTTATTATGCTAACTCATATATATATAACACACACACACACACACACACATATTCTGTTCATAATGTAGTAATTCACCATGAAGTATTACTGGTGGTGTGAAAGAGAAGTGGTTGCCAGTGGTGGCCCATCCTCAGTTGGTGTAAATGTCCACTGCGTGCAACAGTTGTAACTGTAGTGAAGTCAGAGTCAATCCCTCTCTGCACTAGAGGCCTGCTGTGGAGCTGTGCCAACTTCTGTGAGCTGAGGATCCGGGCTCTAATATGTATCACAGGGTAGCTAATATGGTGTTTAACCACACAGTAACCGCAGTATACAAGGAAGTTCTATTTTAGCACTGCTGGGGCAGAAAAATAAGTGTTAATGCCAAAGACTGAAGTGCAAAAGATTGTGTAGTGGGGGAAGGAGGCAGAAAAAACCCTCTTATTTCGAGTTAGCATGTGTACAGACAAATTCTCACGTCTCAAGGCTAAGTTTTGGCTAAGAAAGATCTTTAAGATTTAGGTCTTTGTAATTAAAACATAAAGAAAATTATCTTCAACTTACATCTGTAGTGGAAGAATGGTGTATTTGCTTCTTATCTGCCAAAAAATCTTTCTCTTTTTAGCTAGAAAGATTAAGAAAAAAAAAGGCATTGAAGTATAAAGGCCTTCTTTTTATTGAAATATATATAGATTCTGTGAACACCCTTTTTTTCTTTCTTTTTCTTTCTTTCTTTTTCAAAATGGGTGTGGGGGAAGCATGCAACTCCAAACTCGGTGCCTACAATGCTTGGAAGACATTATGATTAATTTCGTACTTAGGTTTCCAGATGTTGGATTATGTCCCAACTTTTAAAGACCTCTAATGTTTAACAGGATATGTGCTGAGTATAGTCTTTAACAGAGTTTTCTTTCATAACTCTAGGGTCTATGAGAAAAGGTAACTCAGGAAAGCACTGCAGATTTGGAGCTGAATCTACAGCCTTCTAGGGAAAAAGCCATTAAATGTGCAAGTTTGGACTCGAGCTGTATTTGTTTGGGAAGACTATGGATAGGTACCAGAGCTGGCAGCTGAGCTGTTTGAATGCCATCCTCCTTGTGCTGCTGTGGACCAGCATTTCCAGAGCACAGAGGGACTGCACAGGCGCTGAGTGCCAGCCCCTGGACAACTGCATTGAGGACGTGCTGGAGCCAGGAGAGTGCTGTGCCACATGTCTGCAGCACGGCTGCACATGCGAAGGCTACCAGTACTATGACTGCGTCAACGTGGGCTTTATCAATGGCAAAGTACCTGAAGGGCAGTCTTACTTTGTGGACTTTGGAAGCACTGAGTGCTCATGCCCCAAGGGAGGAGGCAAGATCAGCTGCCAGTTCATGCTGTGTCCAGAGCTGCCCCCAAACTGCATCGATGCCGTGGTGCCAGCTGACGGGTGCCCTCAGTGTGGGAGAATAGGTTGCCTCCACGAGGGCCAGAAGTATGTAGCGGGACACACCTTCCACATGCCCCCCTGCAAGGTTTGCCATTGCCCAAATGCTGGTGGTGAGCTGATGTGCTACCAGCTTCCAGACTGTAACACCTTCGCCTTAAACACTGCAAGTCCGATAGATGCTGAAGATAACGAACCAGAGAGGCACTATGATGATCCGTACAGCTACGACCAGGAGGCTCCAGAAGGAGACAACACTCAGGTGGAGTCTCCAAAAAAATACAGGAGTTACTCGTCCCACCTAGAGCAAGAGAACATCAGCCAAGAGCAAGGTGAGGATTATGACTACCTTCCAGCCAGCATTGCTCCTTCAGCCTTGGCTCTGGCTGATCCGTACACCGAGGAAACAGCTGTGCCACTCAACACACCAGTGCCTAAGGTCCCCTCTGAAGTTCGCAGTGCTACAGAAAGAAGTGAGCGAAAGAGAGTGCCCCGCACCACGGCAGCATCCCTGCTACAAGTGACACGTAGGGAAGCACCAGTAACTACTAGTGTTCCTCCAGAGCATACAACGGCCACCACTGAGACACCCACACACCCAGAGGAGTTGGAGAAGAGACCAAAGGGGAAGCATGGGGACAAAGAGAGGCATGAGCAAGAAAAAGCCCCCCATTCTAAAATGAAAAAGCATGCCAGAAAAGAAGCCCCAGGGAACACCATGCATCTGGACTTGAAAGCGGGGAATTTAACAGAGCCAAGTTGGTCAAAATCTTCCCATGAAACACACGAGGGAAATGATTTCCCCAAGGTAAAGTTCAGTGCAACAACCTCTCCTCCTGTTGCTCTCAAGGAAGACCGCAGTCAGTCATCCCAAAAACAGTCACAGACACTTTATCGTTACCAGCCTGAGGAAGATGGGGACCCCAATTCTATTCACGCTAACCCCAGGTTACCAGAAGGTAAGAACTACTTCCAGTGTAGATGTGTAGAGAACATCTACTCATAATAATGTTGGTGCAAATCCACTGTTCTCTTCTTACTGCTCCATGTGAGTGTGAAATCAAGCAAACCTCCAGTTACTTTCATCCCTTTTGAGAGATGGTTTCTGTTTCATTTGACATAATCGATTCCATTTCACTATTGCCTGCCTTGCTTTAATTTTGCAGGCTGTGGATGGTGTTTTCTAGTAGTTTATTTCAGATGATGATTTGTTAAAATCTGACCTTTTTCTTCTATTGCTCGCTTTTAATTTCTAATGTGATGTTAAAGAAACATTTTTCTCTACACAAAAGGATTTAATTAGTTATCTGCTTGGATCCTCCAGTTACCAACTGAATGTAATCACATTTGTAGCTTTTGTCTTTTGCTGGGGAGGAAGTGAAACAGTTGTGCTTCTACTATGAAAATATTTACAGCACTTGTTGTAATATTTACCCTATGGTTGAAAGGCTGTCTAAGCTCGTTAGTACAAGAACTTGATAGATACACTCAAATACCCGCGAGGACTAGTAGGGAGAAAAAGGACTGCATCTTTCTTTGTGTTTTTTGGGGGCTGGAAGTTTATGATGTTTATGATCAACTGTGGCAAGCATACGTATTTCCTCTCTGCCTCTGGATTACTCTTGACATCTGCAATGAATGTTGATTATATGCTTTATGCAATGCTCATTACTGTAATGAATGCAAACCTCATCGCTATAAATTAGCATATGTACAGCTCTTATTTCCAATTCATTTTTCATCAAATCAGGAGTAATATCTCCTTTTTCAAGATGTGGCACAAAATGTTCTCATGAGATTCAGATGTATCACACTTGCAGTCTGAGTAGTGACTACTGATTACTTCCTAGACAGTGATATTTCTTCCTGGGTTATCTAGATAGCCCTTAAACATCTTGAGCTGCCTAGTCCATCCACTCGAGAAGTTTGAAGGAGATAGGAAGAGAGCAGATTTGGAGCTGAGAGGTCCCACAAAGAGCACCTCATGACTGCTTACCAAGCAAAAGATGTACAAGGAACATGAATTTGGAAATGGTAGCCTTTTGCTTTCACTTCCATGTATGTTTTTACTGTAAATGTTGATCTCACAATTAGCCATAGCAGCTATAAACTCAACTTCTCGATTTCACCAAATCAATACCCTAGAAACCAGTCTTAGCTGGGAATCTCACTGCATAATAGGAGTTCACTAGGCAGCAGCATTTGAATGCAGTACCTTGAAATGAGAAAACATGAGTGAGTGCATGTACCATCTGGGGGGATGCCATTAGGAGATGTAGACTTTCAGAAGTGGTGTAATAGTTAATGTGCTCAAAGCCTTACTTCTGTGCTACCATTTCTTCAGGGATGCTTGTTGTATTTTGCTGCTAGCTCCTTTTGTTATGTGACCAGTGAATCAAATGGGCAACTGGTTCACTATTCTAGGGAAGTAGTGAACCAATTCCAGCCTTCCAGTTTGTGTAACCTGAATAAAAGGATCTGTCCCCAACACCTTCATCTGATCTGTGCAAATGAAGTGGCAAACTGCACCAGTCTACCTGGTGCACTGAGTTCACCTGTAGCCAGATTTTACTCTGCTCAGAAGTACCATGCAGCTTAAGTGCAAAGCTCTTCCCTTCTGTTTCTTGTAGCCTGCAACAAAATCGGATCTGAGCTGTGCATCAAGGTTCTGTGTGGGTCTGAGTTAGGACTAATACGTCATAACCTATTTTCTGATGTAACTTAAAAAACCATCTATTTAAAAATAAATTGCCTTTTTTTTTCCTCACAAAAAGAAAAGATAGGTGGACCCTTCTGAAATCTGAAATACTTGATGACAGGTTTTAAGACAGCCTGTTGGGGAGAAAGTGTCTAAGTGGCAGAGCTAACTGCTACATTTTAGTCTCCTTGGGTGATTTCTAGTCTGTGATTCTTGGAAAGTGCTGGCTGAGACAGGTCTGGTTGGGGACCGGATTAGGTTGGCATGCCTGTTGGATAAGAGCAAAATGTGATGGATGTCATGTCAGGCAGGAATTGTCTAGCTTACAGGAGCAGGCTAGGAAATCACTGGATGCCATTGTTGCCTTAGCTGACACATATATATGTTACCTTTAAATGTTGTAGAAGTAGAAATCAAAATAAATAGCAGTTGGGAGCACAGCACACTCTGGATGTAGACAGAGCAGTTCTGAAGCTTCTGGTTCTCTGGAGCACGGAATTGCTGCATATCCTGGCAGTGAACAGCAGTGTCACTGCATCACCCTGCAGCCACTGCCAAGGGGGGCTGGCCACGCAGCCTCTGCCCACTGACCGCTCCACCATTCCCAATAGGAATAGTCAATGGAAGCAGATCTGTACTGGCTGTAAAGGAACTACAAAGCCTTCTCCAGAAATCAGGAATCTCCCTTGACATGGCTAGCGCCAGTGCTAAGCGTGGGGACTGCTGTATTTTCACTTGTTTTGTTGTTGATTTAATTGGTGCGGTTGTGACTCATGTGAGTAGATCCATATGTTTTGAGTAATACAACACATACATCTTCTGTCTCTTTGGTGACTCCTGAGCCAGCAATAGCGGGTGAGTGAAGATATTTGTCAGACTTGAAAGAAAAATTCATTTTGCCTTCAGATATAGAAAGAAAACATAAATTTTGTGTGTGTATTTCTAACTATTAAGTGGCAAAATCTACCAGAATTGCCAAGTAACTACTTTTTCCCTATCAGGAAGCAGCAGCATGATGTAAACTGCATCAATCCCTTCATTTCTAAACCTGTGAGGTTGTTTTGCTGTTTCCTAAAGGGGCAACTGCTCTTGCAGCAGGGTGGTACCGCACCTCTGGGTGAAGTTGGGCCTATGGACAGCCCCAAACTGGGGTTTAGGTCCTGCCCTGACCTTTGGGGTGCAATGTGAGCCAGCCCTCATGCAGGCCCGGAGTCTCTCATGTCCCAAACACATAGGTGCTCCCAAGCCACCAGCTGCACCCTGCCCATGGGGTCCCGAAAACAGCCAGCATGGATTTTGTCCAACCGGCTCTCAGCAGGGTGCTGTGGGGTGCAGAGGCCGTTGCCAGCAGCTCGGGGAGGGGTGCTTTGGGCACTGTGAATGCTGTGCGAAGGCAGAGTGTCTGCAGTGCGCAGGGGAGCTGCGTGCAGACAGAGGGGTTGGAAGTGGCTGTGCCTTTCCAGCAGTGGCTGTCTTGGAGAGGAGGGCTGGCTTAGGGGATTGTTTGGGGGTTTTGCACTTAATTAAGTTTCCCTGGTTTCCTCATCAAGCTGTGTATGGTGATGGATTTTCTTTATTTTAGATTTTCCTTCCCTGGAATCATCAATATGTTATTAACATTTCATCTTAATTGCTAAATTTATTTAGGTTCCCAAGCCAGTGAGAAATACATTTTTGTGACTATTGAGACATTCCACATTATTTTTTTAGTCTTTTTTTTTCTCCAGAGTTTATAAAAGTATAGGAGGTTTCATCGCTTCATAGAAACATTTGCTGCCCCTAACAACTCAGCTGGACTTAGATGGTTATTGCATTCGTTCTTCCTATTAGCTGTATCCTGGCACAAGAACTCAGCTGTGGTTGGATCCCTGATGCCTTTGGTTAAAAACTTGGCTTCATTACTTATATTTTATGTATCTCACTTTGGTTTTATATGTAGTTGAGTTTTCATCTCCCAAATCTCTGATGCCTCATATGTAATCTAATGGTGGAAACAACGTGGAGTACTTCAGTGCTTAGGAAAGGTTAATTTTGTATTTTTATTCTTTTTCTCCTTTTGCACTTCGTTTTTCATCTGCGCTTCAGTGTGATTGTGAGGCTGGCACACACTGCTTCCCTTCTCGTTGGTCCCTGGCGAGGCTGCCCTGGGGTATGTGCTGAGCTCTGCCTGTCCGGGGACCAAAATAACTCTGCATCTAGAAAGCTGCTGTTGTTAGATGCAAGCATATACAATGAGATGTAATAGTGTCCTGTGTTTTGCATCAGCCAGCTGAGATGGTCTATTTAGGGCCTTACTCCAGTGAATTGCTATTTGTTTTAGGAATTTCCTCTCCCCTCCTTTTTTGGCTGCTCAGAGCTTTACTGGACCAGCCTGTTTTGCTGAATATCGTGGTGCTGTGTGAGTCCTCACCAGTGCCTCTCTGGGGCAGCAGCAGCACTCACAGCCCCCAGAGAGATTGTGGGTGCTGCTACCGTGACAGAAATGGGTGCCGTTACAAACCCACTGGTAAAATTGTGACAGTGCCAGTTTCTCCAGTTGCGAGCTGGGAAGTGCAGCTCCAGCTCTGCTGGGCTGTGTGAGTCGGGTGGATGCTTTCCTGTGTCCAACGGTGGTGGCTGCTGCTCAGGGGTCTTGGGCACACTCTGCTCTGTGCCAGCCTGTAGCACTCCCTGCTCTGGAAACGTTGGCCTTTTGCTCTGTGTGAGTGCGTTTGTCATAGATCCTGAATACAGACTAAAGAGCGGCTTTCTTCAGCAACATACAGACCCATTGATGTTTCTGTGGCACATGCTAATTACTCCATTCCTAAAGGAACTGTAAGTAGAAAGTAGAGGTAATTACTCAGCTGCAAAAGTGTAAATTAAGTACTTTCACCAAGGGAAAGGATGAGGTTGGTGGAGACTATTCACTTCATGCTGTCTCTTTCCAAACATTGATCTTATCCTGTCACTGCATGAGCAACAGAGGGAGTTTTAATTTCTTTATTTCCTATTTCCTCATCCTAAAAATGCCCTGATCAGGGGAGGGTTGAATAAAACATCTTTAAAGATATTCCTGTCAAGTTTTGTTATGATTTTCCCACTTTTTTCCATTTCCCTATGCCCTGCCTTTAGAGTGCTGTTTCCTGGGTGAATGTAGCTCAGGTAGCAAACAGCCTCGTTGAGAATGTTTAATGATTTACATTCTGGTTTTGGCTGGCTGAATGACAATTTGTGTCTGGCTGGAACCATAACATTTCAGAATGGAGGTATTTTTCCACTTAAACTCATCCACAACTGGTTATTTTTTTATCATGGTCATTTCTGGAGATAAGGATAATTGCTCTCCCAACTGAAGTAAATATTTGCAAGCCAAGAGCAGCAGATGTGAGAGTGGCGTTTATTGCGTGTGAATCCTGACCAAGTAGCAGGTACTGGGCAGTGCTCGTGTATGTTCTAGGGATGCAGTGAAGATTTCAACTCTCCCAAATACTGCATGTTTTCTGATATTGAGGCTGGTGAGGAAAACATGGCCTTGAATTTCTTAAACAAGAACAGGCAGGAAATAAGATGCATAAAGCATACCTGCAGGGAGGGTTTCCAAAGGTGCACTGACCCTTCATCTCTCCCACTGCCACCCTAAAATGCCCCGGGGGACACAATATTGGTGGATGGTGCTTCAGAAATACCAACTTTATTTGCAGTTACTTTGTATTTTTGCTTAGTTCTATGTGGTCTACATTGCCCTCATTCTGTGCAACAGGAAAAAAAATCAGCTCTGAGCCCTTAAGCTAGGATAATTGAGGCATAGGAATAAACCTCAGGAGAATGAGGTGTAGGGAGAAGAAGCCTCCAAGCCAATAAGTGTAAATCAGCCTGAATTCCAGCCCCAGGCAACAGAGTTCAGCTGTCTCTTTGTCAGTCCTGGTTCTGAGTAAGATTATAGAGGAAGGTGGTGTGAATGGCTATAAAGCAGGCTGAGATACTTGGAGAAGGAGGACAACTGAAATGGAATTGAGAAGCATTTTTAAGAGAGAACCACAAAACAGATCTAGCTGTTCTGCCAGAAATGGTGTCCACACCTTACTAGGTAGCTGGGTGCAGGTTAGAAGGAAAGAAAAAAGTGTAACAGTATCTTTCCTAGTTAAAAAAATACCATGTTTGCTATGTGGGGCTGATCCTCTCAGGGCTTCTAGTGGACAACCTCCTTGCTCACCCTTCCCTTGCTAACCTCAGTGCAGCACCTGAGGCTGGGGCGGGGCTGCCACCTCGCTCTGCTGGCCCAGCTGGTGGTGAAGCAGGTTGTGCAGGGACTTCTTGGACCAGCTTGTAGATTTGGGCAGCTGGGCCACTTCCAACTGGCCCTGCCGAGTGGACCTGTCACGTCAAGTTTGTGCTTGAGCGAAGCATTGCAGGATGAAGTATGGCTAGGTCTGCCCTCCTCTGCACAAGATTTGGAAGGAAACCTGCCGAAGATGTGGTAGTCACCACCGTTGTGTTTCCTTGTCTTTTTATTTGTCTTCCTTCCAATATCTAAAGGCACAAGTAGGGGCTGAGGTTGGAGAACAAGAAGGGAACCACATGTACCAGGATGGGGCCTCTTGGCACTTTCCGGTTTAACAAGACCTGTAATTTCAAATGTGTGTGCACTGAACACTGCTTGTGGCATGAATTTGTGCACAAAGGGTGTGAGGGAAACCAAAGCCTGCCCCAACGACATGGAGGAGTGCATTCAGACTAATTGATTGCAGGCTCTGAAATAGGCAGTTGCCAAAGGTTTCAGATCTCCCCGCTGGACTGCCAGATGTGGCCGGGCTTTCTGTTCCCAACGCCCTTGGTTTCAGTGGATGCAGCATTAGGCCTGTATCAAGTGCTTTGAAAAGTCCCACTCAAGGAATTTGAGCACAGATCAGGAGGATCTAACCTGCCAGCCTGGGCATGTAGGCAGCAGCTGAATTATGAGTGTCCAGACTTGCCCTACCCAGGGGCATAATTTTGGGGTCAGTTGCTGTTTTGGTGTTTGTGTGTAGATGATCTCTCTGGACATGTTGCTGCATGACTGCTGCGGTTTATGTTTTGGGAGCTGCTACAGGACAGACCACTGCTACTGGTTTTCGAGCTTCAGTGTGCTTCTCAGAGCTGCAGGCTCTGAATTTGGAACGTTATTCTTTCTTTGCAAGGATCCCCTATGACGAGCCCAAGCCCTTCTCACCACAGACTTTCTTCCATTCACCATATGCATTTCCTCACTAAAATGGAGATACTAATGAAAGGTCATGAGCTCCTGGTTAGCAATACTTTCATGTCAGGCTTTTATGGTGCTGTTTTGGTCCTTAACAAAATACTTAGAGGACTTTAAGTGGCAGATGTATATTGAACCAGGAGCTCATAATCTTTAGTTAGAGAAAATAGTTTAGAGGATCTTTTTTTAAAGACATGAAGATCTGTGAAGTGGTGCACACCCAGACCTGATATGGAGGATGCCAAGCTTCAGAACCATGCTTTGCTAAAAAACAGCTGCATAACCTGCCATAGTCAGATGTATGCAGATTTATAACTGCTTAAACAACGTACTGGCATGCTCAGGTCTTGAGGTCTTTTCTTTTTAAACCCAGTACCTACCAATCTAGGAATTAGAGATGTTGGAGAAGGTGGATCTCTCTCTTCCTGAGTTGCCCATAAAATGAAGGGTACAGCCCCTCACTTCAGTGAGAGCTTATGGCCAGGACTCGCTGGGGACTGCGGCAAGCAGGTGCAAGTGGGACAAACGTCTATGTTCCTTCAGGCCTTACTAGTCTTGCCTTCATTAAATGTACTCTGAAGAGTAAGGTCTTTATCCCAGCATCTGGTGCAATGATGTGGTGCAGTCAGATTTCCCATCCATTTTATACACTGAGGTCTTTTTGCTGCAGCACAAGGACTATTACTCATGCAGTTGGCTGGAGCAGGGCTTTTTTTATAAGGAAATTCATTGTGTTAAGTGTTGGCACCAAGGGGAGGTGCAGAGAATGTTTGGAGAAAATGTGAAACAGGATGAAACATTGACGCCTGGCTGGGGAATGTACAGCAGCCGTATCGGTGTCCCATCCTGCCCTGGAGCAGCACGGCACCGCTGGCGCTGGCAGTAGCCCAGAAGGCAGTGTCTGTGAGGGACAGGCTTTCCACAGCGATACCGAACACAGATTAGGGTTTTCAGATACCCTTAACTTCATGGGGTTTAGTTAAGAACTTATATGTTTATATTAGTTTAAATCTTGTGTGTTGAAATTAAAAATTCAACTGGAGTTAAGCATCTAACTTAGGATGGCATCAAAATATTTTTGGAAACCCACCCCCTCTACCTATTTTGCAGAGGTAAGGATCCCTGTTTGTGAAAAGTCTGTGGGTTGTTTGATCTCAATTCTGAACTAAAAACATCCTGGAGACAAGCTATTGAAATAAGATAGGAGTTTTCTTGTACAAATTAATTAACCACTTGAAAAGACAAGGCTGTTGGGCTCCCCAGGTTTCTCAAGGGGGCTGCATTTCCTGGTTACTTATAGTGTGTATCTGAGAGTGGGGGTTTTTTGCATGCATGTTTAATACTTCTTCAGAAAACAGAATTTAAATGAGTCTTCTTTGTAGTAGTGTTTGTAGTATTCTAATCGATCACTGAGGAATTAAAAATGAGCCTGAATGTAGCTCCTTGTTAGAGAAATATAAATAGTAATTTCTGGTCCAAATTTTGTGAGACAATAACCTTTTGAACAGTTTCAAATATGTAGGCCAAATAAATGTAGCTTTCTAGCATATGCTTACTCATGGAAGGATTTGTAATTTCATTACCCCGGGCCTCACAGTGAGCAGTATCTCTTACCTCTCAGGGATTCTTAGGTAACAAGCCAGCAGTAATTGGAATTTTATAAAGATCCCCTTATGTGTGGGCAGGTTTTATGTTTTACTGACTATTCCCAGTCTGGCTGTGCTGTCCCTGAAATGACCAATCCTCTTCCACCAAAAAGACCTGAACTGCCATCCCAAAGTGTCTGTGGTGTTGGTTCTGGGCCAAAGTTTGAGGGGAATATAGGGGAATGAAGGGATTGTGCTATCGTTAGGACCAGCAAACCTCTGCTGCCTGATTGCCCATTCCTGCCTTTCCCTGGGGGAGAGGGACCTGCAGTGCCCCCCAGAGCCACTTGCGTTTGCTCAGACACTACACGTGGAGAGGCTGGGAGCTCACCATGCACACTGCAGTGTAAGCAGCAATTGCCCCTGGCTCTGTAGTGGTTGCTGCTGGGTGGAATTTCTGGGTTTGCCTCCATTGCTGGGACCATCGCACTGATGGTCATGGAGTACCTACATAGGTGGTAGCAGTTGCTAACATGGGTGCTTCATCAGACAGCCTGGAGAGCAATGGGGTCTCAGGTGAAGGGGAATACCTGGGCAGCATGTTGAGGCTTCCTTGCCTGCAGCTACCCAAGCACAGCTGCCCTGCCTGCTCCTCTCCAGCCTGGTCCTGCCGGGTGCTGTTCTGGCTGCAACTTATTCGATGCCTTCATATACCAAAAAAAGCAGCAATTTAGAAAAACACATGGAACAATAACTCCTTCTCCCTTGTTACCTCTCCCTCATTACTATGAGTGCTGGTTGGTTTTGTGTTGCTTTGGTGAACCATAGGGATGCTGATTGCATTGAAAAGGGCTCAGAGTCGTTTGACAGTAGTTTTGAATTACCAAGTACCAAAAGAAATGTTTATGGCTCCAGCTCTGAGTTTAAAACCTGTTAACAGTATAAACAGTTCCGTGAAAGGGGAGGATTTGCATCAGTAACTTTTAAAAGATGTTGTGAAAGTTGATGCTCTTGTGAACTGCTGCTCTGCTGCATCTTAAAAATCATCAAATGAAACCTTGTAGCCCTACTGTTACAGTTCATAGGGCGAGTTATTGCTGGCATCTCCAGTGGTGATCTAGCACTTGCATCTCCATACTGCACTGGTTTGTATAGTATTGTGTGCCTTTCCACTAAGGCTATTTGAATTGGGCATGTGATGATGTCTCAAGGATAAGTAAGGCAAGTGCTTGGGATAAGCTATTTTGTATGAGGTCACTATGTAGGCGTTTTATTTCAAGAAGAATTTGCATCTTCTCTCCTGTGTCTTCTGTGCTGCCTTCCTTGATTTTTTTTTGGCCATTGCTGGAACTCACTGTGGATTTTTTCCCTCCTTGTTTTCTGCGTGTCTCTTCTTCCTCTTCCCATTGAGGAGCCAACTTCTGTGGCTTGGGAGCTGAGTAAATGTGTCCTTTCTCTTGAAGTCAGCACTCTGGGGTGTGCTGATAGCTGCAGGTTGGAGGTGGTGTGGCAGCTCCTGGCTGCTGCAGTGGCTGTGTGTGGCTGCAGCACAGCCCAGGGACTTCACGGCCTGGTGTTGGCCACCAGACATTGGGGACCAGTACAGGAACTCTGCTGGGAGAGCTGCAGGATAGAAATGGAGGAAGATGTGCCCTGAGTGCTGTTAGGGAACTGAGGAGGGTAGCAAACTCCAAATAAACTGAAAAGACACGTAAGTGGTCAGAGCAGGATCATCAGTGAGCACTGTTGAAAAGGGACGGAAGAGCACAGCATGGGGAAGCCCAGCATTTGCCATGGATATCATACATAGCCCGAGGAATTTCAAGATCATTTTATGCAATATGTCACTGAGGTGCTTTTGGTGTATTTTTTGTGAGTAATCTGCTCAATAGCACTGTGTGAGGGCTGCAGTCTGGCACTGAGCTGTAATAGCACTCACCTCCTCCTTATATTCATTGTGAGCAACAACATCAGCTGCTTTTGGAGCAGGGGAGCCGGAGTTTGACTGGAGCTGGCTCTCGTGCAGGGAGCAGAATTGAGAAGAAAATGAATGAGCTCTTGCAACAAGAACATCTGGCTATACTTCAGCTTCCTTTTCTTTTCACCTCTCACTATTTATATGTTAGTTTCTGTCTGAGTTTTGAAAGACATTGTGTTTGCTACTTACTGGAATAATTTTCTGAGCACAAGTTAAATTGATTAATATTATAGAGTCATACATCTTGTATGAAATGAAGCATCAAAAGTGCTTGTATTTGTATTCTGATTGAGACATCCTACGGGGACTGAGGAAAGAATTGTAACATAGAATTTATTATACTTAATACCAAACCTACTGTGTGCCAATAGCACGTGGCAAAAGGAATTCCAGAAACACAAACAGCTTCAGTGGGGAGCAGGATTTCCTGAAAAGCAAACACTGAAATGAAAAGCCTGTCATCTCCCCCAGCTAGCTCAGCAGAGAAAGCAGATAGCCCTATGTGCCTGATGGAGGTGTTGTGTTTTGGGAGGATGGGTTTTGTAGAAGTCTCATGTTTAAAATTGTCTAGTTTGTCATTAAAATAGTGAAGTTGATGACTAAAACCGTATCTTTTTAATGAAAATGGAGCTTACTATATATATAATGTTCATTTCTTATGACTCTTTCCATAAGGCTGAAGAGCTCTTTTTTATTGAGCGAGCAGAATGGGAAACTTTCAGCTAGATTAATGGTGTTTACAGAGTCTTTTTGTTTGGTGCTTTTTAATAATGATTCTGAGAAATCACTAGGAGGAGGGCTTTTAGATAAGAGTATTAGGTCAATCCATTATCTCCTTGGTGGCATGGAAAGCCTTACACCCACCCACCAACTCTGCCAAGGGCTGTTAGTATTTGACGACCAAGCTTTCAGATGATGGCTGCCTCTCTAATGCTCAAGTAGACCCAATTGTAATTCTTCAGCTCCCTCTATAAAACATCTTGTTTATGGCCTATAAGCAGCTGAAGATTAGTGTAGTTCTCCCTCTTATCCAAGAATTCTTTCTCTGCAATGTGCATTAATTTTCCTTGTGTTGGAATTGCTTGCATGAAAGTACTACTAGTTTTCATTTCCAGATTCCAGACAGCAGCACTCCAGCCAAATGATTTTGTAAGAGATTTACTCTGAGGAACTGTTCTCATTGACGATAATGTACACTTAAGTAATGTCTGTATATTAATGATAACATTTCTGCTTTTACTGGTTCTGGGTCAAAGTTGATAAGTGTTATCTCATGGCACTGAAATCAAAAGAAATGTATAGCAAACGTCAGTGATGAGTAAGTTTTACATTAGAAGGCTACATAAATGTTTAATTTCAATCAACTTGGATTGACTGTGGTCACAAGCACATTGTGGTTTTGCTTGTATCTTTATGTGAGGTGGAGGCATACCAAATCCTTATGTAGTGGTCTCAGAAGTTTGGGTTGTTGCATTAAACTAATAACTGCATTTTATTTATGTTCTTGAAATAGGAACTTTTGCCTTGCTCAGCCTGTAGCCCTGGCAGCAATGTTCCTGGTAGTGTGAGCCCTTTGTAATTGGTCCCAGGTACATGAGGAGCAGATTTGTACTGTGGGACCAGGGAGGAACTGTTGTGGGACTGGCAGGGACCCTTGCTGCCTTGGCATTAGGTGAAAACTAACCAGTTCAGATAAAAAAAAAGAGTTATAGTACTGGTTTTCTTATGCTTGATGAATTAAAGCAACCACTTGAAATGAATAGGAGCTTTTGGAGTCAACCAGTTACATTTGCTTTTCAGTGTGAATAATTTGATACGCTGAAAAATTCTGGTATGTGGCAGAGAGGCCAGCTTAGGCTTACTGTTTCTGCTCCCACTCCTGTGCTAAGGTTAAATGAGTTTTAACGCTTTGGAGCTGAAGCTCAGCATCCTTTAACCCTCAGGCCTGGTCCCCATTCTCACTTTGATGAGTGCTGACCTTGCAGAACGGCTGTGCAGTCTGACAGAGCAGGCAGCTCATGCGTAAGGACATGTCAGTGACTTCAGAAGTGGAATGCTTCACTATCACTGCTGTTTGCCTGCATTCCTTTAAACCTGATCTGACCTTTATTAGGGAATGGTATGGTGAACAGCTTTGCACAGTCTTGAAGTGTGACCCTGGTATTTCAGAGAGATTGCTCGCTGGTTTTCAGCGTTTAAATGGAGTCGGTAACGTTTCTTGAAAAAAGACTTTGAAGGGCAAATCCTGTCCTGTCAATGCCACATTAAGCCCATTAGTTCCAGTAAGATATACACTCATTTCAGCTGTATTGCTTAAAAAGAGTAACTGTTAAGCATTCGAAAGTCTAAAGATTAAATTCTGTCTCTGAGAAAGAACTCCTTGCGCTTCACACGAACGTACAACTGCTCTGATTCACAGGGCTTGCTTTGCAGTCACAAAAAACTTTGTTATGTTTTTCAGTCAGACTCAAATTCCTCTCCCAGATCTTACAGTGCATTTGTAGTAAATGAATACCTCATAAAACCTGTGATCATTATACAAATATGTTATTATAGCCATTTGTCTTTATGTTTGTAAATTCCATAAATTCAATGTCTGGGTAGTGGAAGTTCATGGAGATGGAGTCAATAGCACTGTTTGAATCCACAGCACGACATGGTGCTGAAGGTCATGAATGAACCCCTCTTCCCATCCCTGACAGGGAAGGGCTGGATGCCTACTGAACCATGTTCCTTCAGAAAAGACAAGCTGCTGTTGATCAATGAATACAGTTCCCCCATCTGTGTCGATTTAACGGAACTGAGGTTCACACTGCTGTCAAATAGAGCACAGAGAAGCCCAGACTCCCCCAGGGAGTTAATCATGCACCTGAGCACAGGTATCTGGATTACAGTCATTTTTCTAAATGAACATAAGTCTTTCAGAGAGACCAATTAGTTAATTTGCTACTCTATAAACCCAGAGCAATTGCACTTACAGTAGTATGAGAAATGTCCTTGTGTACTGCCCTCACACTAGGTCAGAACAGTGCTGTTCTTGGAGCAAGTCTTGCCTTACTTGGGTGCAGTAGCAACACAGATAGGTCCTGCTACTAGTGAAGAAATCTTCACAGTGCTTTCATAGTTTATATTCTTTAATGACAAGAAACAGGAATGTATAAATGCTAAGAGATTAGGGAATAAATCCATTTCCTGGAAGGCGGGAGGACCATGCTGCTGAAATGGTGATTGATTCTTCTCTCAAAGATGAACTAGAGGTTTTCTAAACCTGACTTGTTTATTTTGGCTGGCTGTTTGCTGCCACCTTGCTGAGATTTTTCTTTTACTGGTTGAATCTGCGCCAGACTCTTCGGAACCTGAAATTGCCAAAGCTGATGACAAATGAGAAAGAGCAAGCGTTGGTGCAGGGGAGGGAGGATGCAAGTTAGCAACATGTGATAAGAGGACTGATATCTCTGGCATCAGAGCCTGTGGCAGACTCAGTACCGTGGGTATGTGTTGTCCTATCTGTGCATTCCCCCAGGAATGGAAAGCGTATTATTTGCTTTCATAAACTGACTCCTCCTCTGCTGCTTTTGTACCGCTAGTGGTACAGCACAGGTTTGTTCAGCAGTGCCTCTCCTGGGACTGAAAGGTAAAGTTCAGGCTTTATATATGCCCTGTCTTGATCTAATTATGAGAAAATGGTACACGCAGGCTCCTGTGACCAGTTTCAGGGCTTGTCTGCATGTGCAGCTGGTGAAGAGTAAGGAGACTGCCCTACCCTCGTGCACAGATATGCAGGCTGAGCTACAGTGTAGAATTTAAAGTTGGTGTTCGTTACAGAGGTCTCACACAGAGAGCATACAGGATGAAGGCATAAATGCAGCCAGTGCTGGCTACAGACTGTGTGACTGTTGGGTACCAAATGCCTTAAAACCAGGTGCAAAGTAACTTCCAGCTGTTTGCTGGGGAGCTGTGTGGTAAGACTGGAAAATGTTTTTATCTTGTTTGCCCTCTTCTTTTCTTATTCCTGCTAGTAAGAGTTGGCCACAAACATTCAAATTGCTGAGCAACTTTTAACCACTTGTGTATATGTAAAAACTCCACCTCAGTGTGACACTAAAATACTTCCTAACGTGCTTTCTGAATGAGTCTGTCAGGCAGGGGAGAGTTCGGCTCTGCAGTGGTGATGGCCATCGCCACGTTTTATGTAGCTGAAACCAGAAGTTCTATAAGCAGGAGTTTATAAGTGGTGAAATTATTCCACAGGTTTGCATGGTGCTCCAGGAGTGCTTCATCTGTATAGACAGATGGAAAATTTGTTTGTATCTCTTAAACGTGTAGTGCTGCTGAAAGCCCCACAGATTCGGCAGCGGGAGGTCAAGCCATATTGTAAGGTGTCCCAAGTGACACATGGAGCCTTTGCTTGGGGAACTGAGTTGAGCCCCAAGGCTTGGAAAATCCTCAAAGTAATGCAAAATAGGTCCTGATCTGCAAAACCAACACAATATAGCAAATGCATTTTGAAATGTACCTTGATAGCAAGAAACGTGCACAGGCTTCACCTGGTTTTACATCCAACTACAACATTTCTCACAGCTCACACTTGCCTGGCATTTTCTTCCCTAACTGCCAGTAATGCAAATTGATTGTTTTGACAAATTTCTGCTTTTTGTGGCAAGCCTTGTTCAGAACAAGAAAGACTGCAAATCTAGTCTGTGGTGAAGTTGCTTGTCAAGTGGTGTGCCGCACATGCGTGTAAAAGAGCCTAATAAACACTTTGTAGCATGGAAATGTATGTCTTGGACATCACTTAGAAAATTAAGGAGAGAGTGCCAAATCCTACAGCATGTTTCAAAATAATCTGATGTTTGAGGTTATTCATAAGGGTCCATCTCCCAGAGTCATGTGGCTGCCCAAAACCATCATTTTTCATTTAAGAGATTTTATAAAAAGTACAAGTGGGCGAGCTGCAGAGTCTTCCTTAAAGGGCTAAATTTCAAGTGTTTAAAAACAAACAAACCAACCCATTCCTCAGCATGCAGATAGATAGCAAATGACAAGAATTCAAATGTGTGTGGTACTGGCCCCTGGCACAGTCCTTCCCTAGCCACCTTGCTCCATGGGCAGCACGGGATGTAGTAACAGCACCATGGAGGGGTGAGTGACTGTGAGCCTGGGGGGAGATGTCTGTGCAAGCACCTCTCTGCATGCACCTGGAGCACGAGCATAGGAAGGTCACTGCAGCAAGGAGGAACCCAACGTGTGCCAGGCACATGTGGAGTATGAGGGCCGAATGAAGGTGATTCTCTCGCTTAGACCCAGAAACCACTAAAGAGGGAAAGCAGACCCCTCCTGAGATTTCAGTGAGGGAAGGGAGATTAGCAGACAGGTATGTCCTACTTTGTCGCACGCTGTGAGCTGGTAGAGGAGTGGGTGATGGGGTGGACTTAGCATTTTTTTCTGTTTTACGTTCAAGGTGGAGGCGGGTAAATAGGAATGGTTTAAAATAGTATCGTAGTTGCCATAGATACTTGTCTAAATGGAAAATAGAGGTCTGGACCAAGCTTTTAGTCTGCCCACCAAAGCAGAACTTGGACCTGAGTGATGAAACCTGGGTGGGTTTGAGGAATCATGCTGAAGGCTGCATTGCCACAGTCAGTGATTCAGCTGCACCGCAGCGGATGTGGATGTGTGACATCACTGAGCAGCTCCAGCAAGGGTTCACATGGGCCTGGAGATTCTGGGAAGGGAAAAATCCTTCATGCTTCAAATGTTTCCCTCCTTTCTTTGCCCCAGGAGGTCTGTAGAAGTCAGAAAAATGCCATGGAACATTGCTTTCTTGGGACTGGGCTTGATTTTCATTTTTTAAATGTTACTGTGCAACAAAGCAGCAGCAAATTTAAAGTAGTTCAGCTGGATAAAAGCATCCTAATAAGGTAAATTCAGTTTGCTTGTCCCAGGAATGTGTGGCAAATGTGTGTCTAATTACAGATAAGGCAACTAAACCTTTCATCTTCTTTTGGTGAAGAAGAATCTGCAATAAAGTGGAAAATCTTTTGGTGAAATGTATGAAGGTCTTTTCAAGGATTTGGTTATCACAAATGGGCCCCACTAAAGGGAACTGGAAATGTTTCACCCTGTGTTCCTGCTTTGTGGGTGACATTGGATATATTGGGGCAATTTCAGCTGCCACTGGAAATCCCCCACTTTGAGATAAAACTCTGTTCTGCCTTTGGAGATTTCTAGTTTCATCTGTCAATTTTTAGATGGGGAGGGCAAAGCAGAAGTGGCCTGGTGAAGATGACTGAGATGTACAGAATGCAACAGTTGAGTCTGGCCTGGAAAACGCATGCTTAGCATCGTGTCGTATTTCCTCTCCAATTTCTTGCTCAGTAGGTGGTAGAGAATTAGTGCTTAATTACTTGCAGGCTGTGGACAACAACCAGCCCCCTTAAACTGTTTACATTTTTGGATAAGGCTGGAGCTGAATGTCTTTGTGGTTCAGCCTTTCTCAAAATCTATGGAAGACTTTATAGTGCTTGTTTATCTTTTATACCATATACTGGGATAAATGTTTGTTCCCAAAGAGCTTTTATCTATAAAAAAAAAAAATCCCATTCATCTCTGTCTATATCACATTATGTATGGTAAATCTGATTTATACCCTTCAGCTTCCCAGCTTGTGAAAAGGCACAGTCTGTCGTTCAAGAGGCTTGTGCCATTGTGGGAGTTCATAACTGAGCAGAAAATCAGATCCAAGTCTTAAAGGTGGAGCTGGAATTCTAGACTTGCTTGGATGCAGGGAATTACATCTAGCAAACATTGCTTGAATAAAACATTAATTTCCCATTAAAAAACATTATGTTGCTCTGGTAATTGTTCCTGTTTTGAGTAATCCTCATTTCCTGCATATCTCTGGTGACTCATCGCAGCAGAGATCTCATCCGTTCTGCTTTGCAGATGCTCTCAAGCTGTCTATTCCTGATCTGACTCAGCTCCTTTATCATCAGCTTCTTCTCTCATTCCTGTTGTGCTGTGAAAATATATGCCTTGCTAAGGACTTCATTCTCCTTCCATCTTAAAAACGACTGGCACTGCTGCCTACACTTTCACATTTAACTCAAGTTTTAAGAAAGTTGTAAGTTAAAAAAACATTTGACGTTTTCATGTTGTCACAGGTCTTGAATCCACAGCTGAGAAACCCAGATTGTAAAAATGTATGTGTCTCAGTCCTTCTCTCTATATTGGGAACAAAGCTGTCTTCCTCTGAGATTTTCTGTGAGTGGTTTGCCAGTGTAATTCATTCCAATGTTATCTATGCATCCTATAACTTCAATTAAACTTTACTTCTAGGGGTGGTGCCCAGGTCTGTATGGAGCTCTGTGCATGCCAGCTATTGCCTTTGTAACAAAGTTTGTGGTTCTGTTACCTGTTTATAGATAAATAAAGTTTTAAGAAAGGTAATTGGCAGAGGGTGTATTAAGCACCAAATCCCCAAGATTCAAAGAAACACATTTGCTGTAGGACTTGGAGGGTACAATACTCGAAGTGTTAGGTGCCTCCATGCAGAATGTTCTAGCACATTGAAATTTGGAGCCCTCAGAGCTGTGATACAGCTGCAGGCAAGTCTCACATGACATTTGCATTGCAAGTATGACACTTTTGTCAGCTTTGGGGTGCACAGCAGAGCCTTTAATGACTCTCACTTGGCAATTTGGGCTAAAGGAGTGGAAGTTGCAGGTGCTGTAAGGTTATAACTCCTGCTAGAATTACCTGGCTATAAAAATGCCTTTAAGACTTAGCATTGTTGTTAGTTTAAGGCTACAATAAATTTTTGATCCTGAAGCAACACCAAAGGTTTCTGCCGGGTGTCCTGTGGGTGATGGGCAAGTGTGCAAGGAGGAAGTGAAGGCCTCTTGCACAGATCACTCTTTCCTTCCTCTGCCAGTATGTCCTCTGCATGTTGTTCTGGGTTACTGGTCGAAGCTTCACTGCCCAACCCATTGGTAGCACTGAGTTGTACAGGTAAGTTTTCTTTTTCTTTTTAAAATCACTCTCATCCTCCGATGCACAAAGTGGAACCTGTTGTTTAATACAGAGTGAATAAATAACTTGTGCCTTCTGGCTTTTGTTGCCTAGTTCTGCACTGTAAATTGGCACTGCCATTGCATGACTTGGAGTTACCCTCTTGCCACTCATAAGGCAAGTTGTACATGCCATTCATGACAGCAGACCATCTCTATTTTCCATCAACTCTTCCACTCTTTGTACTAGTGGCACTTATTGAAGCTGCTTAGGTCATATTTGGGTAAAGGTTTTCTTTCCATACTGAAAACAGGATCTAGTATTAAAAGTTGCACACAGACAATAGCTTTCACTCAATGACTGATGATGGAGAGAGGAGTTTTGGGATGGTGCCATGCTTCATATGGTTCTTTAGATATATCTGTCATTTGAGGTGGTTACCTCAGCTGTCAGTCTGTTAAGATTACATAAAGTTTTTAAATTATCTTCTCTTTGTATGGCCAAAAAGTGATTCAGTCCTCTTGCGCATTGTATTACCTCAAGCTCTTGGTATTTATTACGCATGCAGTCAAGGAATTAAGTCTGAGGCTTGAAAAGATTTATTTAGTAGCATTTAATAGCTATCTGTTTGCTAGTAATTTGGTTCAATAGAATGAGAAATTTATTTTTGAATTGTCTTTTAATGAGCAGATAAGCGGGTTTCTCTGTCATTGTAAAATTTTGGGTTGTCACTTCAGGGATGTGTTTTTATAAATGGAAATTGTTATCTCTCAGATAGGTAGCAGGCTGTGTTGGTAGTCTCTGTTGGTTTTAATGGAGCTTGATTTTAAATACTCCCATTAGCTAGAAGAAGAAGAAACTTTGTATTTTACTTTAGAAATTTCTTTTACTGTATATTTGATACTCGATGGAATTGGTGCTGCCAGAATGAACCCTAAACGATTCCTGACTCTATGAATATCTGTATGTTATTTTTGTCATTTGCAAAAAGAGTCATGTATAAAAATTTAAACATACATTTCATTTTGAAGGAGTTACATTTGTTGTAAGGATTGTGAACTTGTATATATGTCACTGGACCTGTACTTAGGACTTGAGCAGCAGAGTCTGCGGTCCAAAAAGCATCTCGAATAGCAGAGCTCCAGTGCAAATCCACCTGGTCCTGCAGCTTCACTGGTGAAGTGTCACCACATCACGATCAAAAAGAGCACTTGAGGGGATATAAGAAGTATGAAATAAGTAAATAAGGTGCTGCCTTGCTAGGAGACATGAAAGTTTTGTGGCTGCATCGCATCTGTGCCCAAGTAAAGAAGGATTTATGCAGGGGTGACTCTGCCTGGGTGTTTCTCAGAAGGGAGAGGAAAGGATGGCTTTGGGGCATGGTGATACCTGTCTTTGGAAGGGCCGAGGCAAACAGAGATGCTTCTGATGTGATAAGGATTTCTGCGACTGAAGCAGAAAATGAGCAGCCTGGCATGTCTGTATGGGAAATAAAAATAGCTTTAGTTAAGTAATGAATGAGCAGTGATTCAACTTAATGCTGCTGAAACCATTCTTATGTGCAGCTGAATAATTCTGAAAGGAACTGAATTGTATTGCAAGTGGTGAATTCAGTGCCTGGGCCCTCTGTGCCTCAGCCTGCCAAGCTGTAAATCAGTGTCTGACACTTGCAGGTTCTGCTGCAGATCCAGAGGGTATCATCTCCATTCTGGCTGAACCAGTTCTGTTCCATCATTCCTCTCATCAGAGCCTGGAAACCGCTCTGGGGGCACTGGAAAGTCTAGCAAAGCTGATTTTCCTCTTCCAGTCTCTGAACTGAAAGTGTGTGTGTGTGAGAAGGTGTGGATCTAAAAATTTTAAAAAGATCAAAGCCTATTTTGCACTTAAACATAGTGCTGTCCTAAACACTGGTTGTATGAGCTGAGTCGTGGGAGGGCAGACATTCCAAAAACTCCTCCCAAGAAGATTTGTGTGTGTCTGCAGCAAGGTCCTGCCTGGCATGGAGCTGGTCCTGCCTGGGGCACCATGGCTGGGCTGCCTCTCCCTGCCTGGGCCAGCCAGCCTCACAGCATTTCCAGGGGCTGGACATCTTTGATATCACTATCTTTCTGTCAGGTTCATCTGGAAGGCTGGCTAACAACTTTAAAACAATACAAGACTGGAAATTCTTAGAGGGACATGTATTGTGCAGTTCTGTGGGGCATTTCTTTATGATGTGAGGTATGAAAGTGAAAAAGCCAAAAGACCTGAGGGGAATCTGCATGCTGTTCCCATAACAGCATTTAGGGGTTTTTCTGTTCCCATAACAGCATTTAGGGGTTTTTCTTTTGCTTTTTCCAATCAGAAATTTCAGTCACTGCTGCTGAAGCCTGTAGACATGTAGGCTGAAGGGGCGATGAGTATTGAGGAGGCCAGCACAGGGGTATGTGGATTGCTTACACTTTAGTATAGTCAGGTATAAGGTCATTCACTGGGGTTTTTGGGTCAGGAAAGACAAAGAAAAAGTTAACTCTCTCATCTTCCAGCCTGGCAAGTCCAACAAGGCTTAAATCTGCAGTGAGACTTACAGCATAGAGCACAGGGTGATTGAAGGTGTACTCAGCATCCCTCCTTCAGCTGTTGTCACAGTGTTAAGGCTGGTCTTCCCATGAGCAATTACTGTACCCATAAAGACTTACCTTTGGGTACTGTGTTACGATAAGCAGCATCAATCCCTACAGGTAAAAATTCCACTTCTGTCACTTGCAGTTTAGGGCATCCTTTGGGAAAAAAAGAAAAGAAAATGAAAACTAAGGAGTATTGTGTCAGGGTAATAAAAATAGGTAAGTAGTGCCTCATTTCTGTTTTACAGACATGGGTGTATTTGGCACTGCAAATGTTCAGGTATTTTTAAAGAGACATTGGATAGTAAGTAAAGTGTGAGGGAATAGATGCAAATATCTTTAGCCATTTTTGAGGAAGTCAGAAAGAATCGTTGTAGTACATGTAGGTCTTACTTTTTGTTGGCTTCTTGCCAGGGCATGGCTTTTTTTTTTCCCATGTGACCTTCGTTTTACTCCAATTATGACTTATTAACAAATGTAATCCTTGGGAATGTAATTCAAAATTAATGTACTATGAGACAAGGCAGATCTTCATTTTTCACAGTGCCAGATTAAGTGGTAGAAAATACTATCCTGTGGATCTAATGGGACATAGGGCTGGCCTTTTTTTATCTTTTTTGTTGTTCTTTTTGGATATTTTTTCTCTTTTTTGATCTCCCCTCTTTTTTTCGTTTTCCTCCTCCTTTTTTTCTTTTCCCCTGCCTTTTTTTCCCCCTTCTTTTTGGTCTGTTGAAATAAACTTGTAACTACTGAAGTAAATCATAACTAACATGATGCTTATACCTGTGAACTGGAGCTAGTTGAGCCAAGTCTCCTGTGGGGAGGCAGGAACGGTTACGCAGTTGTAGTAAATCCAGCGAACAATGCACAGGGTTTGCATGAACTCCTCAGTGTCAGCAGGGCTGTGGATTGCTCACAAAGGATAACTTCAGCCTTGAGACACTGATTTGTTGGCTCCTTCCCCAGGTGAAGGAGGAACGTGGGCCCTGGAGTCGCTCACAGCCCTGGGCTGGCACGGTGCTCTTCCACTGGGAGTGCAACCAGGCACCAGTCATGGGGGTCCTGGCCCACAGGAGCAGCTTATGCAGCTCCTGTTCAGTGATGCAGGGTCATCCCAGGACCTGGGGGTGCCAGTCTGTCCATCTAGCGCAAGGGAATCTGCCGGCACCTCCTGTGTAGGAGCCATGCCTGCAGCCTCCCCTCCCTTTGGCTCTGCAGCTGATGTGACTTGGCACCTGCGCAGGCTTTTGGCACGAGAACTGGCAGCCTTCGCTTGAGAGGATGATGTGGAGCAGGAATTCAATTTAAATGTTTTGCCTTGGTGTCTGGAGAAGTCCATTCCTCCCTGCTGTTTTGAGAGCCCAGGGGATGTTAGCCCCGTTGCATTGTTGTCTTTTGTCAGTATCCCTGTACCCTAGTTTCTCCAAATCCTGCCACTTACAAAAAGAAAATTAAGATTTTTTTCATACAGTGTGAAAAAAATACATTGTCATCTCTTTTATGGGGGAAGAAGGATTGGGAAGGGGACTTGTATTTCACCCGCTCCAGTAAGTGAAGATTACTGCCATTAAGGGGAAAAATACCTTGACAAGATGCTTAAAAAGATATACATGTATGTTAGATTGGATCCTACTTTTTAAAAAATCATTCTGCAAAGGTGATGTGTGATGGACCCATTTGTTTATCTGAGGTGACGAAGGAAGGAGAGAGTCATCTCAGCAAGAAAGGAATTGAAGATGACCTCAGCCATGCTGTACATAACTTTGTAGATAGGAGCAATACCTCGTTCCAGCAGCCATAACAGTTCGTAAGGCACTGAGATTTTCAAGATATGCATAAAGAGCAGTTATTGTGAGTTAGATTGCTGAGATGTAAATTTATGGCCATATTGAAGAGAATGTATTGAATTCATTCTAATTAGCGTCAGGTCAGTCTGTTCACAGAATTTAAAGTAATAAAAATAGTTGCTAACAAAGTGAACACATTGCAGTGGGGAAAAGTCCTGAGAGGCTGAGCATCTGGGGAGCTGTGACACTAGTTATAATCAAGGATCTTTTTTTTTTAAATTGTTGATTGCAGGTATAGCATTGTAAAATGCCAGATGACTTTCATTCCTCCAGCAGAGTTGGTAGTGGATGGTGCTGGGTATGTAGTTCATAAGTTCAGCTTTAAACTTGTTTTCTTGTGTTGGACTGGATTCTGCAAATATTACATCAAGAGTTAAAAATGTTGAGTCTTTCTTTTTAGCAAATATCTCTAGATGTCAAGCAAACATATCAAATTTAATTGACTTCTTAAGCATATGAAGTGTTTTGGAACTATTCCATGACAATAGCATTTAGAAAGTCCTACCTGTCAGTACTGTTTCTGCTCAAGTTGGATCTATAAGTTGCTGGCAGAGAACTGGGCAATTTGGGCTCTTGCTGGCCTTGGAATTAATGTACCCTTCTGTGTTTAAATGCCAACGTGTTTCACTCGCTTGTGGTTGGTTTTTATGTGCCAACCCTCCTGTACCAATGTTTGTAAAATAACTTCTTTTTAATCACTGATTCTCCGTGACAGTCAATGTCATTAAACTTTTTGTGTCATAGATGTAAAGTGATGAAAAAACCTTGGAAAGCTGGAAGTGGCAAAAGTTTCCCCGTTCCTAGGCAGTTAAGTAACTATAGTGTGGGAAAACTTGTGTAGAGGGAAGAGAATGTGGGAAGCAAAATTTAGACGTCATCTTTTTGGTTCTTTCAGTATTCAATATTACTTCCTTGCTAAATAACTTTAATCCACAAATCAAGTGCATGGACTTGCAGTAGTCATTACTTTAACAGATGATGATGTGGAAAAGTAATTAGCCTTAAATGACAAATTTTTATTTAAAAAGTATTCTTTTTATTATATTTATATTATAGTATTTTATTGATTATATCATTATTTAACTTCCTGCTATGCCAGGCAGTTTTGCTTTAGATTTCATATGCTGTAAATGTAAGTCATCTTAATATCATTATGAATTCATCAAACTGTTCACTCAAGTTTCAGTGTTCTCTCAAGTTCTTGAAATATTATTCATTGACTTACAGTGCTAGTCAGTTCATGTACAGACACTGGAGATTAAAACTCATATAAAAGTCAATGAACCGCTGCGCAGGAATAAAGTCTTTTCCAATTGCAAGTATCATATGCCTTTGAATTCATCCATTGGCTTGAGGTGGTTGCAGACAGGAATTATGCAGTGAGGTGGTACAGCACAGCTGCAGTATCTGCTGGTGCTGCCGAGAGAATAATGGATCTCCTCAGACCTTTAATACCTGGTGAAGACGAGCTGAGGGCTAACAGCACTGTTTAAAGCACTTTGAATACAGTGTGCTGACTGAAATCAGAAGCTTTGCTGAGTCAGTTAGTGAATGTGCAAAGAGGTTTAAGACTGATGAAGGTCCAGGAGAGCAGTGCTGGGGTCAGTTAACATGGCATCAGCAATTGTGGGCTTTCTGGGTGGTTGTTTTGTGTCCTGACACAGATGGAAGTGGATTGTTTTATTTTTTTTTTGCTGAAGAGGTTTCAAAAAAACATGGGAAAAGAGATGGTATTTGGGGGGAGATAAGGAAAAAGGGTCAAGAAAAAAAGGAGTAGTGTGTGCAGATAGCACAGGGAGAGGAGTCAGGGACTTGAGGACAAACACTAGTAGTGAAACAGAGGAGCAGAGAGCCAGCTGGACACAGATGATGTTGCTTAGTGTTGTGGGGAGCTGTCACTGCGATTTGTTACTCCTGTGGTCCCAGCGGCTGGTGTACTGATGCTTTTATTGATATGGTACCGTGCCATGTGAGCAGCAGCCCTAGGTCATGGCCACAGCGGCGTGCACAGCACTGCCCTTTGCCCAGTGCAATTTGGGTGAGACATGAAGATTAAGAAGTGTGGTTCTAACCTGAAACATGTGGATGGCACTTTTCCGTTGCTGAAAGCTGAATATTCATATTTTATATTAAAGTTTTTGTAACAAATTGCCTAGAAAGCTTGTGATCCCAAGAGGTTTTATATTGTCTTTTGCTAGATAGCCAATCTTTCATTATAATGCGGTTGCAGTGCATTTAACTTGAATTTAAAAACAAACAACTCCTCCCTAAAAGCAGCCTTGCCAATAAACTGTTGGTGGTCCTAACCCTTGCCGAAGGGAGCAAAGCTCAGGGCGGGTGCTTCTCCCAGCAGCTTTGGAGTCCCTCTGGCACATCAGCTTTAACCTTTAACTGTGCTCCCATTACGGAAAAGCCTTCTCCCATGCCCTTGGACTGAGCATCAGAGCAGCTGAGATACCATTAGGCCTCAGAAAGTTTTCTGCCCATCTGCAGGAAGGACTGGAAAATCCTTCAAAGTGAAATGCATCTTAGGTGCCTGCAGCTTTGTCTAGTTGGGTTGGTGGCCTTCCAGAGCACTCCTGTGCTGGAAACAGGTACATTTTTCTTCAGATTTTTGGAAGGACTCACCTATCTGATGTGGTAAGAATTTCTGGGTTTCATTTGGTTTGCAGACACCACGAAAATAGGTGCCGATACTCTGCTGTAGTTGTACACGCCCCATCTGCCCTCCACCCTTCTTCATTTCAATTGCCAGTTTATACAGAGTGGCAAAGCCACACCTCAGCTTGGATTTTGAGGCTGTATTTCCAGCTGTATGGTAGAGGGGAACAATTGCTCACCTCTCACCCCTGCATGGCCCTTGTCCTGTGTGAAAGCTGACGTCTCGCAGTGATTAGGAAACAGCTGGCAGTTAACAAAGAGTGTTTGTTGACTGGGAGAAAGCAGCAAGTTCAAAGTTGAACTTCTCCCTTGATTAAGAAAGATGCATTCCTTCCTGGGGGAGGGATCTGGATGGTACCCAGCCGCTGCCAAGAACGTGCTGTGCCGTGTTGTCCTGCACGTTGCTCCCTTTCTCCTTCCTGCTGAGGTCTAGATCCATTTATTGGCAACAGAGGGTGGAAAGCAGAGTAGCAGCTTCTGGACCTTGTACAAGTGAAGGTGCTAAGCACAGAAGCTCTCATTGCATAGTTGTCATAGGAAAGCACATTATTCTGGAGTCCATGTGTGCATTGCATCACATTTCATCTCTGAAGTCTTCAGAAGTTTGAGCCTCACTGCTGTAAGAGAGATGATTTCCCCTTGGATGAGCTAGGTATTGAGGTTACTGAGATACTGGGTTTAAATGTGACCTGGAACAGAGGTAAGCAGGGCCACTCCCACAGGAACTTGCCTTCTTTCCTGCCTCCAGGAATCCATTTGAGATGTGTGGGGTGTGCTGCTTGGTTCACCAGAGCCTTTCTCAGGAAAAGAAGGTTTTTTGGAGGTTAATAGGAAGATGTTATATCTGATGAGGAAAACGAGTGGAAGAAAATGAGAAGATGCTACTGGTACTGTACTGAGATCTGTGGTTGCCTGTGGATGCTGCCTAGTGTTGTATTTTTTTTAAAGATCAATTTCACATCCATTTGAGATTGCAGCTACAGCACAGAAAGGTGTAATTGGCAAATCCACATTAAACCAAATTCGAACTCAGCTAGAAGTCATCATTTTATAAGTGCTGGGAGACCAAATACTACATAGAGACTCCTGTGGAGTCATTTCTAAAAGAACCATTTTCTGTCGATTTACCTTCATGCACATAAATAGCAAAATAAATTAGATTAAATCAGCTACATAATTAAAAATCTACTTAACAATCCCTTTTACAGAATGATGTCAGTGTTTCTAAGTAGTACAACCAATGTGCAGAGATAGCATATGGGAACTCAGCACTTAGAGATTGCTCCTCTTGACCCAGATCTATTGAAAAAGCAAGAGGGGGTGAGTTTATTTTTCATTCATCTTCACAGTGCCTTATTGAAAGAGTCTGTTTTTCATGAGGTGTTTTGATGCAGAATGAAAAAAAAAAAAAACCACTGAAAAAAACTATGAAACAAAAAAACCACTGAAAAAAACTATGAAACAAAAAAACCACTGAAAAAAACTATGAAACAAAAAAACCACTGAAAAAAACTATGAAACAAAAAAACCACTGAAAAAAACTATGAAACAAAAAAACCACTGAAAAAAACTATGAAACAAAAAAACCACTGAAAAAAACTATGAAACAAAAAAACCACTGAAAAAAACTATGAAACAAAAAAACCCACTGAAAAAAACTATGAAACAAAAAAACCCACTGAAAAAACTATCTGCCTAGTGATTTTGGTCTCTATGCAGGATATAAATACACCCCTTTCTTTGACTTCAGGGGTGGAAATGCAGCTGGATTAGTGAAACACGGTTGAGTGGTAACCACTTACTTCAGAGAGTTCAGGCTGTGAAGCCACCTCAAGACCGAATGCAGAATATATAAACCATGGAGTAACCAGAATTGTGTGTGTTTGTAGCTCTTCATTATGCAACCAGCTCTCTCTGAAGGAATTACCTCATATGTGAAGATAAAATTTATGCTTTGTTGGGCTGAGAATGTATTTTTCCTTTCTCCAGAAAAAATGGGCAGATCCCTTCTAAGTGAGGGTACAAGGACTGTGCTCATTTTCCTTAGAAATTAATAGGTCACTGAGAGCTCAAGAGGGGTGAGAAAAAGCATTTATTTTAAACACATGCAAACATTAAAAAGCTTGACTCTGCATCAACATTTTGTAGCTTAAGACTGTAAACAAACACTGTCACGTTGGAAGCTATTGGCCAACTCAGCTAATGGAGCACAGTTGTTAAGCTATCAACTAAAATTTGGAGAATAAAGTGAAGGACCTTGGCCTTTCTAAGCATTGTGCTTGTCTACATGGGCCTTTACAGTTCCATGGTGCTCCAAAACCTCTCAGCCAAGAAGAGCCTGGTGTTTGAACCACTTGCACCCCTACTTCATGGACAATGACCCTCTAAGTTATTTTCTTTTTGTGGCTGTGTCCAGACTTTTCTGATTTTAAGTATATAGAGACTTAGTTCCTTTTTTAGGAAGAGAAGTCTCTGTCACCACCAAGTCCTTTGCATGGATCTTGTTATAAACAGCCTGCAATACAGAGCTGACTGCACACCTATTGCTAGCTATTAGGAGAATGACTTGAACTGCATAAGAAATTTCAAAATCGATCCATCCAGATACTTTGATCATTCATTTAGAGTTTGATCTTTGAACAGGAAGCACTAAAAGCACTTCCCCGCTCTTTTTTTCAGTTACTTCTGTTCTCCATCATCTGCTCCCTTATCTAGCTCCTCTTTCCTCAGACAGGACAGGTGCTGTGTGGAAATGGACATGCTTTCCTAGCTCATGACTATTTAAAGAGAAAGAAAATGAGCAGTGGACTCTTTACTTATTTACATGCAAATAATAAACCCTGGGTTTTGGAAATGTATTAATAAAGTGGTATGAAAAGTTCTGTTGCTCTTAATATTTTCTTTTACTCAGTTTCAGATGGCTCCTGGAGTAAGTAACTGTAATGAGCCTTTGTGGGAGAGATGAATTGACACCTCCACCCTTCATTAGAATTTGCTGCCTTATCCCAAATGCTCCAAAACACATTTAAATCACAGAGGTGGAGCTTTTCACAAGTCAGTCCCTTTTCTCTCTCTTCATCTCTGGTTCCAAAGTAAAATATGTTCAGGAATGTAAATTCCTTTAAAATTGGCTGCAGTCTGTAGTTTCCAAGTAGGAAGTGTAGCCAGAGTCTGTTGCAGGAGATCAAATTCCAGCTGAGATTTAAGTTGTGCCTGTTTCAGGTGCTACATGCAGGGTGGTGGAGGCTGCCCCAGTGCTGCTGAGGTACATAGTCCTCCTCCTCCTCCTCCGGCTGGTCAGTATCAGACAGAGAAATCTCCCTCCTAACTGTGTATGGAGGGTGTGGAGTGCCTGGCTAGCTGGACCAGGGCTCCGTGTTTCCAGTTGTGTTCGTGCTTGTTTGGAGTGGTGTACATGTAAGAGCTTGAGAAGGAAAAGTATTGTGACTGTCTCTGCAGCTTACAAAAAGCGTAAAATGCTGAAATGGCTGAAGAAATAGTTTCTGCAGAGACAGATACAAGCTGTCAGCTAATGAAATGCTAATCTTATCACAACAACCTTATGATTATTTCATACTTTGTCGAAGACAGATGTTACTTGTTGAATGTTCCCTGTAGGAAGCACTGTCATACTTGATCTCACTGCGCCTCGTACAGGACTTGAGTCAGCAAAAGACTTCAGCTCATGTCTAAGTTTCATCAGTGCTCCTGAGCTAAGGACTTGCTGTAATATACACATGTTCATGGTTATCCAATGTATTCCAGGGCCTTGTGCTTTAATTTAGTATAGGAGCAGACACAACTTGTAGGCTTCCATGGGCACTGGTACAAATGCTGGCATTAGGAGCAAGCATTCACTTCTGCCATAGTTTACAATAATTTGAAAATGTTTTTCTTATTTGAAGGTGACTTAAGTAACGGTGCTTGCATGTGTACAGTAGTACTGTTAAACTTGATGAGCATATACAAGCATGACTTGCTCCCTTTACTTAGAAATGATGAGTTGAAATAAAACACATGAGTTTTGGGTGTGATCTGAGTGGTGCATATTTTTAATAGGGGAATTAAACACTTAATGTCACTGTATTTCTCTTGGTATATTGTAGCTGCAGCGATGTTCCACTGAGCTGCACTATGGTAGACTGGATAGTTTGAGCTGTAGATAAAGTCTGAAGTTGAAATGAGCAAAGTGCATCACCCAACACCTGTATGAGACCACAGTAAGTGTCAAACAAAGTGCTTCATTTAGAAGTTAAGAACTCTGTTTTCCTGATTTCCCTCCCTAATAATTAATTTCTTAGGGAATTGAAACCCTTTCTTTCCAAACAGCTCTGGTTCTGAAGTATCATGCATGGCAAAACAGAAATTTCCTACTGTGCTTCCTGCTAGTGCTGCTAAATTCCCCTGAAACACTCCAAACATCATTATCAGCTCATCCAAATTAATATTTCCTCCTACATTTGTGAGGGATAAAAGGAAATTTGTTCTGTTGATGTTGACTCAAGTATCCCACTGAATTTCCTTTGCAATAACTGCTCTGGCACTGGGTGCTTCCTGGAGAATTTAAACTTCCTTGGGGTTAATGCATCAAGGCAGAACCATGGGCCATCAACTCTTCCAGCCTGTCATTAATCCAGGAAGTGCCCCGGGCCGCAATCGTTATTGCTGAAATTCTTGCACAAACACTGATTGCAGAACTTCATAAAGAAAAGCCAAAGGAAATGAGAGCGCTCTTCAGAACATCATAAAGTAAATAAACAGGGTAATTTATGATTATAAACCTGACAAGGACTAGCAAGGAGTACAGTAGAATACTCAAATGAGGAGTATGTGGAGCCTTACAACAACTTCTCTGTTCAGTTTAAGTATCCCTACACGCTAATTAGAAACGCAGCAAAGCTCTGAGGTTTCCTTCCTCTGATGTTCAGATTTTTTTCGTCAACAGTCCTCAGCCCTGTCCATAGAGCTGGAGGATATGTATTTCACCAGGAGCAGATCAGGCTCCTGAGGTGTGCTGGGGTCACTCTGACTGATGCTATTGTGTAATCTTTTCTTACTTTTCCAAGGTGTGCAAGACTGGCTAGGGCTGCTGCTTCTGTTGTTAACATCCTGTATGAAGTTACTTTGAAAGTTGTATTGAGAAATGTAGCAGAGGAAAGGAGCTGACACCAGCAGCTGGGGATGAGTCAGTGAGTAAATTTTCCCAGTTGGTATCAGTAATGTTCTGAATAGAGATGAGCATTCAATATTCAGTGAATAACTTCTCTGATGATCTTTACTGTTATTCTATTTTTGCCAAAATTGATCACAAAGAGAAAAGAAAACCTTGGCCTTCTTTCTCCCCAAAAATGATTCAAGAGCTTTTCTGTCAACAGTTTCTGGATGGGCTCTCCTAGAGCGCAGCTCAGGGTGTGTATTTTTAGTCTCCGCTGCGTGTGGTCGTACTGATTGAAGCTGATCGGTACAGTCAGGCTAGTGATCTGCTTGGGATTTATTTGTCTTTTCAATTACCAAAGTTGCAAAACTTAAATTCCTAACAGCTCATAACTGCAACCTGACAGACGAGTGAACTTTGCTGTTGGCTTCGTGTGACTATTCCTAAGTAGCTTCTTCTTGTGTGTTAGCTCAGCCGGTGCGTGTGCGGTGTCTAAACCTGTGATCTGTGTCCCAGTGAAGAAGATACAACTGGGATACATGTGTACAATCCTCCTTTGTGACTTTCAATAGAAGTACAATTTCTACTGGGCTTGGTAGGAGATCAAATGAGGTACTTACATGGGTTGCACGCTTAAGGTGTGTCTAGCGTTGTTAAGCAACTGAAACGGAACAATAGCTTGGCTTGTCCTTGATCAACGTTCCCAGTGCAAAACAAAGACTACCTTCACTGCTATGCTCTTAAAATCAAAAGCAGCACAATGTCTTAATTGATGGCTGTCCCTCAATTGCAGTGTGTGGCTTTGAATAGTTACATGGTGAAACTAATGACTTTTTTTTCTGTACATTAATGCATACAAGTAGGAGAGTGCATAGAAGTCAAATTAAGGCCTTACACGTCCATTTGCCTCTTCATGTTAGTTTGCTTTTTTAAAAAATAAACAGAATATTATTTCTGTAATTTAATTATCATTATAACCTCAGTTCAATTTGTAACTGGCTAAGAACATACTGCAAGGGCTTCTGTTACTAAATGTTTGAGTTGCAGCAGATTCAGTGATCCTGCCTAAATTTCCCAAGTGCTCTGACAGACAGTCACCAACTACATCCCGCGATAAACACTGTGCCTCTTAATTTTGACTTTGAAATTAAACAGGGCTGGTCGAAATGCTGGCTTTGAAGAAAGAAGCCTACCTCGCCACAAAAAGGAGTGTGCAAAGAGCATGCTCTCCCCCGAGATAAAATTCTTTAGACAGGAATTACAAGGGTAATCGGAACCAGGCTTTCCAAAGCCTCAGCTCTTTTGAAAGTTAATAGACAGCATAAATATACTCTGTGCAATACCTAGGGACGGAAAGTCGGGTGGAAAATACAGCCAAGACCATGCTGAAGGGCAAGAAACATTATGCCTACTTTGAGTTATTATTGTAGCTGATAGAAGGATGATTGTGTATGAACCGCTTCACTTTAAACTCAGCGACAGAAGGGTAGATCCAAATGAGCCAAGTGTTTAAAAAGCAGGAAGAGAAATTGCTTAGGTTTTTAGTTGGTGAAAAAGGTTAAAGAATTTATTTAGCTGTTTCTCCCCTCCCTTCTTTCAACCTGGAGCTAATAAAGGGTGCTGTCATGGAAACATTAAAGACCAAACATAGTCTAAATTATCTGACCTCTGGCACAGGTAATACAAGTTTTGACTTACAAGGATTATCCAGAACTAAAGCCAGAGGGAATATAAGGTTGCTATTCATTCACACTTTGAACAAAATCTGCCAAACAATCCTGGCTGAGGTTATGTTGATGTATGTCTCTATTGTACAGTGCGTAGTAAAATGAGAACATTCAGTTTGTTTTATCCAGTTTTTCATTGTGCCTTTGGGCAGACACAACTCTTTATATTTTGCCAAGCAAGCCAGCATAAGGAATTTATGAAAAAAGAATAATGTAGGAAACAGAGTGTTTTCAGGTCGAAATGGAAAGCAGATGCCTCCCAAGGAGTGAGTGCAATATAACAGGAACTTGTCCTGGATGAATGGTGGGATGGATTTCTAAAGAGACGCAGGTGACTTCAGAGGAAGTAGGAGAGTGCAGAAATGATTTTGCTGTATGAAGTTTAAAATGAAGTCAGGTTGCTGAAAGTGTGAAGGACCTCACTTACATTACTGTGGTGATGGCATGTTAAATTGAGTCCAGTAGGAATGGAAGAGGATGATGGAAAAGAGGAGAGAAGGATTAGGTACTGGACTGAAGCCATGAGATGTGTGTTTAACTCTCATCTCAACCTGTATTTCTTTTGCAATCTGCTTTTTCATTATTTCCAGTGAGAGGAGCCTAGAAGTCTAATGAGTGCTCATGGGTTAAAGCCCCTTCCCCAGCAATGAGCTAACCTAGGATTTGGTCATGGAAACACTTGAGCTCTACTCTCGTTTCAGTAAGATTTAGAGTCCAATACGCTCCTGAACACTGAGGCACTTTGAGGAGCCTGCAGTAACCTGCACAGAATAAACCATACGCTAATTTATTTGGGAACAGGTCCTGAAGAAAGCTTAACCAGTCCTAATGATGTAAGTGAGAGTTCAGTTTCAAGTGAAAGCAGCTGGCTTAGGGGCTGTGTTGTTGCTTTCCTCTCCCCTGTCTTTGCCAAGATAAATGTTCTTCTCCTCTTTACCTTTACTCATTAAAATGTCTTCCTAGCTGTCTCAGATAAATTGAGTTAAGAACATGTTACATTGCACAACCAAATGGTGAAATTTAATGAAGGAATTTAATAAAGCCTCTCAGACCTCAGACTTGTTGATAAGAAATGACAACCTAGGAAGGGGTAAAGCTACAGCACTTTTAAAAAATTTATTAAAGCTTTAAATGATGAAGAGATTGGAGCAGATGCAAAGACCCACTGGAAACAGGCATTTCTCAGTATTTGAGGAACTCCATCAAGTTAACAGTTGTTCTGTGAAGTCCTTCATTATTTGTCATAACATATGGGTGTATGTTCTCAGGCAGATATTTGATAAAGACGTCCCTTTTTTTCCAGTGTGAGCAAGCAGTTCCTGTGAAATGTATGAGCTGGGTGCATTGCAGGTCTAGATACCCCTTCCTTGAAAAGGGCAGACAGACATATAGAAAACTACAAACATATTTTCAAGGTTTTTTTGTTTTGTTTTGTTTTTTTAAATAGGGGAGTGGGAAACAGCTTGTGAGCACTGACTAGACAGGAAAAGCATCACTCTGATCCCTTCCTTGATGATGTGTGCTCACAGAAAAGCAATGGAAACTGCTCCCATTAGTACTGTTTCTGTCTTACCCCACTCATTTCTGGTGGGTGAGGATGGCTGCAGCAGGTGAAAGCAAACTATCCCACTGGCTCAGCCTTTATACCAAACAACAGCTTTCCTTTGACCTGTGGTGCTGGTGAGTTCCCGTACCCCAGGAGTCAGCCTGCATGCTTTGCTACCTGGGAAATCATAATCCACCATGGGTGCTGCTGGGGAGACTCGTTAACTGCTCTCAGAGGCCAGCTCATTAGCCTGATGTGTGGGCGTGTGATGCTGGGCTGGGAGGCTGCTCTCCCGAGCTCTGGGGTGCCTGATATATGCCGGCTCAGGACTCGGGCAGGTTGCACAGTTTTTTTCAGAATTACATTATAGCTGGAGAGTCATGGCTGTCAGCTTCCCATGTGGATGAGCAATGAGATACTCAAAGGAAAATGCATCTTAATGCAGTGCCTTATTTCTAGAAGGTTTTATGTCAAAATTAATCTTAGTGCACAAACTCATTTCCTTGCAAGATCCAGTGTTGTTCGTTGTTTTTTAGTGCCCAGCCCCCCCACCCCAAAGAGTAAGTGCCATAGTTTTGGAGAAGATACATTATTTTCCTCAGGTATAGGAACTGAATAGCTTGCTTCATCATAAGAACAAGAGCTCAGCTCAGTTACGGTATGTATGTATGCTGTGTGAGTGCTGATCCAGCAATTAACAGCTTAAATTAAAACCAGCACTGAAGAGATGTAGCTGCCTGGGGCTGAGAGCTTTGTGCTGCCCCTGAAATGCCAGTCTTTATGCTTCATGTGCAACACAGTGCACCAACTTTCCCTGGCCAATAGGTAATCTTATTTGGGAATGATATGAGTTCCAACCTATATCTTGGATCAAGTGGCTGTATCCAACCCGGGTCCCTCTGTAGATAAAAACTTTTAAGACTCTGTCATATAATAATTTTAGTAAAAAGGAAAAGAATTGTTTGTTTTAACTGAAGGAAATCTTGGTGCTGTTAAAGCTAATGGTCAAGAGTTAACCCGTGACTTGCCACGCATGGGGGAGGTGCTGAAGTCTGAAGGCTTGTCTGTCTGTGTCTGCTTAGACAAAAGAAACAATAAGGACAGAAGAGTGGTGGATAAAACAGTGAGTCAGTGCTGTTGCTCAAAGAATGGATATTTGCACAACTGGAGTTGGTCAATCGATGCAAACACTCTGCAGAGCTGCAACACTAAGTGAGAAGGGGGGTGTGTGGGATAATTTAGTATCCTTTAACTGTGTTTTCCTCAGTGTAATGTTTGAGCTTTGGCTAAAAGTGTAAAATACACAACCCCCGTACCACATTTTTTGAGCTGAAAGATCAAAATCCCGAGTAGAATGTAAAAGCTGGGTGGCTGTCATGTGGCTACGGAAAACCTTGATGTGACCCTGAGTCAGTGGGAGGCCATCCCACCACTCATTGGTGTTGGACCAGGCAGTGGGACAACAGACGTTTTAAAGCACAGACACAGACGAGTTAAAGTTGTCTAGAGGGAAAATGTTTCTCTAAATATTTGAATTAAATTATAAATGTCTCTAAAAAACAATACACAAACTTTTGAGATTAGGCCAAAATGTACTTTAGTTCATATCTCCAGAGTGATGTGGGGTGATAATTGTAGGAGATAAGTTACTAAATTGAAAACAAGTGAGGAGCCATGATGCTGGTTTATAGTACAGCCTAAAATAAACTACTTTTTTTTTTATCCTAGTGAAGAAATTAATAAATAGCAAATTATCTGTTAACCAACGCACTACTTCTCAGAAAGGGTAGTCAGACACTGGAATGCACTGCCCAGGGAGGTGGTGGAGTCACCAACCCTGGGGGTGTTCAAGGAAAGACTGGATGTTGTATTGAGGGATATGGTTTAGTGGGAGCTAGTAGTAATAGGTGAATGGTTGGACTGGATGATCTTCTAGGTCTTTTCCAACCTTGATAATTCTGTGATTCTGTTAAATGACTGTATGAAGTATCAAAGATGTGCACAGTGTAACAAATATTCAGGATTATAGTGTCCTCAAATAAAATTACTTTGTTTTCCATGAGCAGATGCAAATCTACTTCTAAACCTGCTAATATCATGAAAGCCCTAAATAAACAAAACTCTGCTTGAATGTTGAAGTATTTCAAAGTCTGCTATTCATATAGTTTAAAGTCTCCCTTCAGTGTAGAAGCTATGTGATCTTCAGCCATGTGTGTGATTCTAGTTCTATATATTTGTTTTTACTAATATACAATCAACATATCATAAATCTGTGCTAATGACTGTGAATCCTATTATGAATTACTCCGTTTGGAATTCCTGTTTGAGATAAAATGCAAGTTTGTTCATTTTGTTATAACTGCATTCTAGATCATAACAAAAGGCAATACATTTTGTAAATATGACTGCTTAATAGCGTGGCTTTCAGTACAGCAATCTGATATTGAATCTTTAGCGAGGAATGAGTAATTAATTTTTATTTGAATTCTAAATAATGTAGATTACTGCAGTACAGATTAGTAATTTCAGCTGCATCTTTGTGTTTTAAACCTAGCAGTACTGCAGCAGCAAACGTGTTTCAGCGCTTGGTAAAATGAATGGAGTTTCCACCAAGGGACTGAATTAAAACTATGTTAAGAAACTGTTTTATAGCAGTGTTTTGTAATTATCTGGCACCAGGGGTATTTCCTGCCTAGTTTAACTGCATCTATCATCCCTCTCATGTCATATATCAACTCTTATAGCTTTCAAGACTTAAGTATATTTTTATCTTTGTGATGTGCTACAGAAAATGAAGCCCAGTGTGTGCCCTCATGCGTGTGCATGTTCCTACCACCCTCTGCAGCTGGGTCAGGGGGCAGAGGCTGACAGTCTTTTGGGCTGTCTCTCCCTGAAGCCTTAAAGAAACAAGGTAAAATTTACAAAGTGTGAGGTGTGCCGTCTTTCCCCCCTCCCTCCTCATCTTTCAGCAGGTACATAAGGACTTGGGCGAGAGATGAAGCTCTCTGTGCCACCGTCTCATCTGTTGTCCTTACTTGGCACACAAGTTTTCTGCGGCATTCCCTTGCCATAAGCCTCCCCCCTTCTCTTTGTAATCTCATGGAGTTCAACAACTGGAGTTCATGGGCACAAAAAGACTGGCCTTTTGCCTGGAAGCCCAACTCTCCCTCTTAGTGTCACCTGTTAAAGCTCTTACTGCTTTTGTGGAGTTACTGTTGATTGATGCACTACCAACACATGCAGAAGGGATGGGGCAAGCGGGGAGCAGGTGGTGTGGGGTTCAGTGCTCCAGGCAACGAGGCCGCTGCTGGTGTGGGCACACACAGCTGGAGCGGTGAGGAGCCACCTCATCCTGTGCTGTAACCTCCTACCCTTACCCGTCCATTCGAGTTTGTGAGGGAGAAGATAGTTTTCAATAGACCATTTTCCTTTTGCAGTGAAATATGTCATTAAGAAGTAAAAATATTTTCACCAAGAAGCTCCATGTGGGAATGATGGAAGTTCCTGCAGTAGCACTGTGCATCCAGGAGTAGAGCACAAGGCAGCGGCACCCGCAGAGCCCCTGCCACCCTGCCAGGGATCAGAGAATGAAGAAGGAGAAGAACTTTGGTGATTTATCTCCTGTGAGATCTTGACCAGGAATGGGACGTGTATTCATTCTTTCTACCCCTCCTTGTCCCTCCTGTTCATTTCTTAAAGCCGTTCTTTCATGAGCAGGCATTTCACGATCACAGGAACTGTACTTCGTACGTGTTTCATTTCTCTAGTTCTTGTAAAGCAAGCCATGCTGGTGGGGAGAGCTTCCCAGTTTCCAAAATGTAATAAGATGTCCTATATGAACTGTAACAACTACAAAGGAATAGTCTTCTACTGAGGGGCTTCATATTATCTGTGGAGGTGCCAGTAATTTTTAACATTGAAGATAGCACTACACTTCACTTAAACTTCTTACACTTGGTATCTAATGAGTACTTAGCAAGACACTATATAAAGTTCTTCCCCTATTGTTTGAAACAGAGTAACTGCTGTAAATACATGACAGTAGAACTGTGCCAGTAGGTAGGCTGCCTGTTTCTCCTGAACTGTGCAGCACGAGTACCCAGATGTTTTGAATTAATTTCTAAAAATGTCTCACCTTTAGTTGTTGCAATTTTGCAAAGAAAAATTATTTTTCTTAATTCCATATACCAACTGCAGACAAAAGGAATGATTCTCTTAACTTTTTCATGGCAGCAGCAGAAGCTGCCTTCTAGCACTGCTGCCAACAGGCAGGAGGAGAGGATTCCCCCTTCAGATCAGATAACTGCAGCATTGCTCCTGTCAGCCTGAATGCAGTTCTATACTAGGTGAAAATCAGGCAAGGCCAGTCCAGCAGTGGCTTCCCAGTGCCTAGTTTTGTTGCCAAGTCTGAACAGGAGAGCACTGTACCTTCAGCAGTGCCGTTCTGCAGCAGTGGTGTTTTTCCTAAAACCCTGCTTGAGAAAGATGTTCCCCCCTCCCACTGTAGGCAGAACTGATTCAGGAGGGGTGTACCTAAAAATACCTTGTTCTGCAGCAGGGGCTGGTGGGTGTTAGTCAGTGAGTGCTCAGATCTGGTCCATTGCACCCACACATCTCTTACAACTCAACTTTGAGATGGCTTTCTCTTGTTTCCTCTGAATGGTCTCACCAAACTATGCAGAGACTGGCATGGGAGGATGAAGAAAATGCGCACACTATGCTTTGTATCCATATAAACAGCTTTCAGAGGAGCTGGAACCCATCTGATGAGCCAGCGGAGAGAGCAGGCACTGCTCCAACTCATTAGCACAGGGCCAGTGACTGTGGAGAAGGCAGAGCCCTCTGGCCTGATATACCATCTTTATTATGTATTAAATATTTATATCAGTGCTGTGAAATCACAGCCCCCAAGCATTTGTAATGCACCTCATGTCTCTCTAAAAGGCATCTCTTAATCATTTTCTTACCCAGTCTCTGTGTGTTTCCAAAGCAGACGGCTCCTGCTATAGACCCGTGAGCTGCTAAGAGGCAGACCATGTGCTTCAGCTTTGTGTGTGATGGAGCCCATCCACTGCCTGAGCAGTCACAATCTTCTGAATGACACAGCACAGCACTTGCCAGCTGCTGCCATGGAGCAGGCTCCTCACACTCCAGCATCAGTTTAGCTGTCTTATGTTAGCTCATGTTTGGTGTTTGCACCCCAGTAGCATGTCAGGTGTCCCATCATGAAGCAAACGTCTGCACAGACTCCAAAAAATATTGTTTCTGCTCAGTCTGATGTGCCCTGAGCCTGTTGTATGCAGTGGATAGATAGTATATAGAAAATTTGCTGGCTTAAGTTGTATTTTACTGAAAATTTACATCCTAAGGGGAGATAGAAGTAGTAGTGCAACATTCTGCATGTCCATCTCTCTTACTACATCTTAGTGCCAGTGTTTTACATCTGCTTGTTAGCAGAGTCAGAGTTATGTCTCCCAAACCCTTGCCTTTATCACAGAATCACAATGTTGGAAAAGACCTTTGAGATGATCGAGTCCAACCATACCTGTCCTCTACTAAACCATATCCCTGAGCACCTCATCTACTTGTCTTTTAAATGCAATCCATTCCATACAAAAAAACATGGCTCTGTGTTTTATACAGGTTCCACAAAGGAATTGATTGAAAGCTGCTGTGGAGCTGGACAGCAGTGGGCTGTAGACAACGGGGAGTGCACTGAAATCCCTGTAAGTGGAACGGATGGTGATATTTGCAGGTACGTAAGGCAAACCCAAGCATTTTAGATTAATAGAGAGCTGTCCTTTAGAAGAAATCAAAGTATTGTACAACTCATGGGGTGTCCAGGAGACTGGGAACTGTTTCCTTTGGTTGTATAAAGTACCGGTAGACTGGCAATATGTGGTGATAAATTAGAAAGAAGGATTCTAATATAAAGAAAAGTCTTTTCAGGTTTCTTTTCCTCTACCATGTGAGCAGAGCACAAATTTTTGTTTTCCAGTTTTATGTGCATCTGTGGAGCTGCAGATAAATAGAAGGGCAGAGTTTGTCTTCCATTTGGCAAGTGCTAAATGCAATAATTATCCATATCATTAAATGATGTATTTATTGTCCAGTATGAATGGCTGCTGGTTCTGATGTCTGTGTTCAGCTGGAGGGGGGACCATGATAATGCTGCTGGTATCGATGGCATCTGGTCTGAGTGAGGGTGCCAGATTCAAACTGTGCAGTGAGAAAAGAAGAATGGGTGCTGAGTAACCTGGAGAAACACGACATCAGCTGCAGCCCATCTCTCTCTCCTCCCCCCTAGTCTGAAACAGGCCTTAGGGAGGGATGAAGGCAGAGTCATCTGAGTCTCACACAGGGCATAAGCCAGATGGATTTCTCTAAGAGTGATCCCAATATTTTCAGCGTTTTAAAAAGTGTGATGTAATCAGTTTTGTCAGTTAGTATCACTGCACCTTTCTGAAGTTACTGGGGGATTAAAATTCCCCTCACTGGGATCTGGCATTACATAACAGACAAATACCAACTGTCTATGAAGTAAAAACAGATTAAAAAATTCCAGCCTGGGCCTAAGTAGGTGCAAATCCAATACATTATTGATTTGCACTTGCACATCTGAGGCTGGGTTTATATGAAAAAGCTGGATCCTAATGTTTCAGTCCCTGTGAATCTATTGGGAATTGAAAGAATAAGAGATCAGGATTTGTTTTACTTTTGAAATTTCAGTTGTGTCTGTGTTTTAAAGATTTAAAGCCACCTGTAAGTATTCTGTGTAAAGAAAAGATTTCATGTAGAGAAGTATCCAGATCCATGGCCTCAGACCCTTGAAAGCACAGACAAAAACTTTCTGCTCCCACTGGGGGATGTGCCATGGTGCAAAACTGGTCACCATGCACACCTCCAACCTCAACTGTACCAGTCTGTGTGCCAGAATGTCTGCAAGTAATGGCATCTCCCAAGAGTCTGCCACTAGCTTGGCTCAGTAGCTAAAGATAGATACTAACTGTGAAAATCAGTTAGTGCCAGGATAGTTGTCTAGAAATCTTTGGGTTTTACAAGTGACCATTGCTGGGGATTGATTTTTTCAGCTGAAGCAGACGAGTGAAGCCTCCCTGGTGTCTGTGGAGGCCATAGATTGTTTGCGTAGAGGTTGCAAGTTGAGGTGTCTGTTGTTTCCAGATGTCATTTTGGAATTTTCAGGTGGCAAAATCATAGATGTTAAAGCCTCTTGTTGATGTGTCTTGATGTCACTGGACATTCATGTACTGACTTGGCCTATCCCTGTGTAGTGACCAACAACGCTACCTACAGGATGGGAGCTGGGACTGCCTGAAAGGGGTGAATGAAAACAAAGCAAGCTGCAGGAAAACCTTAGATAGTCAGTTGATGGCCAGATGCAAAAATGCTCCTAGAACTTGTACTGCTGTCTGTATTGGAAATGGATGTTAGGCTAGATAAAATCTCATCTGACCCAGTATAGTAGTTCTTATTGCATAATTGGTACATGTTTTATCATAACAGAGTAGTGTTTATCTGGGTGGCATTTACATCAGCTGTACAAGTATGAATCCTGCTTATTGCTGACACTTTGTGTCCTGATTTGAGACTCACATCAGTTTAATACAGTGACGCCAATTCACTGATCTTAACTCATTAACCCTTTCCCTAAAGCAGAAATGCTCTGAATCTTCTTTGAACCAACAACTCAGTGATTTGGTCTGTGAAGGGTAGGTGAGTGACAGTGCATACTTAGACACCAAGGTTATGGTTGGAAAGGGAAAAGTTTAACTTACGTCCTGCATGCCACCAAATCTGTCCAGAAGAGAAATTTACCCTTGCTCATAAAATAATCTATTATTTCATCTAAGCTTTACCATGGTCATCTGTGTCACATATGCCCAATCTACTAGTCACATCCTCAACGTAACCTCCTCAGGAGAAATCTTGTGGCATGCAGCTCTGAGTCCTCACCATTCCCCACCACAGGCCCTCCCTGTCCCAGCACCAGACACACACCCTCTGGAGTGCTCCTTGTTTCCATGCTGCATGGATCGAGAGACAGGGTCATGGAGTAAAGCCAAAGGGACTGTGTGATTTTTGTCTGCACTTTCGTACATCAGTGAAAGAAGTGGACGCCTCCTTGAAGGGGCTGGGAGAAAACACTATAGATTTTAAAATATTCAGGAAGAGTATTTTATTATTTCCATGGACATCTATTAAATTTCATTTAGGAGTTTGCCTTTTAGTATTTTATCTATTTCATTTCAACCTTCAGTGAATCTTGTTAAAATGCCTGATCTGAAGAGCCATGTGTAGGAAATGTATGTTCCCAAAGTACTTCATGCACAGTGAACAAACTACCCATAACCTTCTCTTTGATAACCAAAGTTGGAGGAAACCTGAAATTCTGGGTTACAATCCTCAGGGCTATAAAGGAGAATTTATAGGGTTTTGTGTTGTGACACTTTCTGTAAGTCCTGTCCCAAGTTTCAGTCCTGTGGTTGGTGAACAAGTCAGTGCTTACACATACATTTCCCCACTTCCCAGGAAAAATGGTTTCTGTCTGTTTTCTGTGTCTGAAACCTCCTGAAGACTTCTGAGAAGCAAAACATGGGGAAGAGGGACTGTTGCCAAATATAGATGAGCTTTAGGGGATAATTCTGACCAGATTTTCTTGAGCAATTATTGGTCCATCTTTTTCTTAGAAATGAGAGGGGTGGGAAAAAAATCCTGCAAAGGTCATTGTTACAGTCTGCATTATACTGGTATTGGCACACATGTCAGAGACCAAATCTGTGGAATGTGTGGTGAATCCAATAGGTCTGGGGTTTTTGTATCCCATCCTGATGTCTTCTCAATGTCTGTGAACACTTGACCTCCCTGGTCCTTTGCAGAATTGCTCAGAAGCAGTGTTGCATCTCCACCGTAAAGGAGAACAGCTGCCTGGCTGGCATGATTGCTGCGAAGGAAGGAGATGTGTGCGGACCAGAGGAAAGCGATCCCTGTGGAGGATCATCATATAAGGCAAGTTGCCCTGATGCTTCTATCAGTTTTGTTCTGAATATGAAGTGTCCTCATTTCCTGCATTCAGCAGTAAATTGTTGACCCATTATTATGGAGCATGATAAATTATAAAGTTGCAGGAACGTGTCAGGGAAATTACACTGTTTGCATTTAGGTTTCAATTGCCCCTTTTAATACTTCATAGTAATGTTGTTTTGAATTATTTCCATCTCAATTTTTAGGATTTAACTTGCTGTATTACTTACTTCTGCTTCCTCACTTTGAAAGTAGCTGAAAAGACCATTTAAGTTTTTATGTCTATAGTGTAGATGAATTTAGAAAATGATAGGGCAAAACTTAATCAAAGATGTAATGCAAAACTCATATTGAGCCATTTGCTTGGCTACAGTGTTGAATTACAGCCTCCTTTCTCACTTAAACAAAGTGATGGACTAGAGGAACAAGGATTTTAGATGATGATGGAAGCTTTTCTTCATAAATAAAGGCAGACCATTAACAAATGGTTCAAATCACAAATCACGAGCCGCTGCCTCAGCTTGCACAAATGAGATTTCCTTTATGAGAATCAGTGGAGCCAAACCAATTTAAACCAGTTTGAAGATTCAGCATCTTGCTCGCTCACTTGTCTTGTTTTTACCAGAAGGGTGCATTTCAGAGTTCATTTCGATCTGATAATAATTTACATAGCTATATCTGAGCTTAAGTGCAGCTTCCGTTGTCTCAGCAAGAAACTGATTAGTTCTGCCTGTTCTTATACGTCGGGCATTCTTGTGGAAAATTGTTCTCTGGAAAAGCAAAATACGTGGCCCTCTACTGCGGAGTTTCAAGTTTAATTAGCTATGCCAATTTGTCATTTTCAGAACTATTATTTACTCGGGTCTGGAATTTACTATAGAGAATTTGTGTACTTGGGAGAGGACGTTAAGGTTTCTGAAGTGTGACACAGTTATTCTTGGGTTTTCGCTGTGGGTCTTTTACATGCCAGACAGAGCACAAGCCGTAGAGTGACTTATCACACATGCCATTCCTCAGGAGGAAGTGGAGAAGGAAAACTTCATCTTTCCTGCCTAAACTGAAACACGTTACACCATACTCTTGTGGAATAGCTCCTTGTCCCAGTTCCAATGTAATGTTTTCCTTCAAGAGAAACCATCTGAAATTGTAAAATTAATGAAGGAGCAGCTTTCAGCTCCTCCTTTGCTCCTAAGTTATTTCAGCTACTGCTTGAAAAAAATAATAAAAATAATAAATACTGAGAAGGTTGAGACTTTACGAAAGCCCTTCTAACCTGGTGCCCTTGCAGAAAATGCTGAAGGTGTGTAGTGATATTTCCCCCGATCCGCTCCACTATTAGTGACTGCTCTGTCTGGGCATCATCAATCATGTTTGTCTGCAGTGTGGAAGATAAGTTTGTTGCCCCAAAGACTTCACAAGTCATTTACACTGTCCTGCCAAAAGCTAGGGCTTTTACTTCCAGGTAACAAAAGTGTGTGGGTCTTCTTCAGGCATTTTAGATGTGGGGTACTTCCTTTTGCATCGAGATGAATGCAGCAGTGCCAGTTCTTTAGATCCAGGTATTTGTCTTGTGTTCAATACAATTTAATCTCAGGCTGCTTTTACCTGTTCCTTACTCTTAAGGCAAGAAGCACATGCTTAGGGATTTTTTGCTAGTGGATGGAGATGCCATCACAGTAAATCCAGTTACACTGTATTCCAGGAAAGGTATTTTTGAGAGGCCCAGGGAAAGTTGTGACTCGGACAGTGGTTCTGAAGTATGTAAAAATTTATTACTAAATCAGTTGTAGAATTCTACTGAATTTCAAAAGGCAGCTAATAGAAGATTGACATTCAAGTTTCTACATTTTAGAAGGAACTTTTCAATGAATAAATTTTTCCACTGGAAAATGAGAGGCTTGTGTTCATCTGGAAACTATGTGGACCTAAAAGTGTGTGACTGATTTAATACTTTCTGTGATGGCTGCACATAGGATAAATTGTGAACCAAAAGTGTGACAGAAAAAAGCCATATTATTCAAGGCAAATATTCCAAAATTGTACTTCACTTGAATAAAAGCCTGTATTATCCTTAAATTCTTTTATTTCATGTATCAAAACTGAAAAAAAGTACCAAAACTCGTAATATTTATAGAGAGTAGAATCTTCAGTTCATAGCATTTTGAACTTGGGGAGGACAAAACCAGGATTTTTCTCTTTTCTAGCATGACCACAGTCAATTATAATTAGATTTTTTTTTTAATACTTCCTTTGAAAAGATTATTTACCCACTTTATTAGTTTGAATCTTCAACGCAGTGACTCAGCAGCAGAGTTTCTGCAGGTGCAGCTGTTAGGGGACAGGTTTCCCTGTCTCCCAAGTGGAGACAGACTCTGGTTTAATGCAAATTCCCATCTAGGATTGCAGATCATGAACCATGACTCCTTTCCAGGTCCATTCTGCAACCAGCCCTTACAACACCGCTTCTCTTATTTGCTGTCCTAAGGCCTGAGATGTCTCTCCTGGGAAGTGGGAGCTTAGTGCAGTTTTCTTCTGTTCCATCCTTGGACTTTCTGTTGACATAGCTAACTGGTGCCAGGTTGAATTATGACCCTCATTTCATGTCTGACGCCTTTTCATAGACTGTATATTTGAATAGACTGAAATCACTTCTCTTGGTTCAGAGAGGCTGTTTGAGTGAAACTGCAAGCCTTAAATGATGCTGCTGGGAAGGATGTCTTGACCATCAAGGGAGTTGTAGAGGGAGACACTGTATTTTATAAACATTCTGTCAGTGAAAGCACCTAAGTATATATTTATAAGGGATGTCCAGACACTTACATTTGAATCCAGACAGCCATCTTCAATTCACCTATGACCCCTGTATGTCTTGGTAGCAGAGACTTATAGCTCCTCAGCTTCCTTGCTTGATTAGGTATCCACTGTGCACACACATGGACTTTTGGAATTCAGTGTAATTTATCTGGTGTATTTTTGTGTCCTGACTGTGCCATAAATTTGTATGTGACTGAGTAAAGTACAGCACAGTTTTTGCTTGCCACCTGCAACAAAGGAGGCCACAAGAGAGATTACATTTCAGGGGTGCCCCGTTGCATGAACCTGTCAGTGAAGCTTAGATGCACTCAGGAAAGAAAAGGAAGGCCTATAGCTCAAAATATACCCTGGCTTTTCTCTAGCCACTGTCTTGTCGGGATGCCATCCAGGACAGTTGGGTAATTAGAGGTCACAGTAGGTTTGCAGGGCAGTGGTGCATAGAGGAAAGAGTGTTTACTGACATACAACAGAGTTCAAGTGCTGCTGCTGATCCTCATGTCCATGCAAGATACTTACAATTCTTTTCACATTGCTTCAGTGTTTGAGATCTAATGTGAAGAGCTGTAGCTCTGTATTATTCTGTTTACAATATACTACAATCAAAGCAATGGCTGTGTGTGAGAGCTTGAAAGAGGTGGTCTGTGGCACCACTGCTTCCTTGCACGCGAAGCTGCTGAAGTCATCGTCACAGCGAGTTTGTGGTTAGCCTGGTTGCAGCTGACCCCTTTCTGTAGGGATGGCAAAAACAAACACAAGTAAAACTTTGATGTTTGAGCTTGTCCAAACCCCAAGTGCTTTTCCAGATGCTCCACTGTTAAAGAAAGTGCCGATCAGTTCCAGGTGTGTGCGTGGGGGTGGTTCATCCCTGAAGCAGACTGCATTAAATCTGATAGTCTAACTGATCGTCTCCTCCTCTTGCAGCAATGCTGCGATTGCTGTAACCTGGGCCTGCGATTAAGGAGTGAGGGGAAAACCTGTGAGTCCAACATAAATCTAGGCTACCCCTGCAGTCATGTGATGCTGTCCTGCTGTGAAGGGGGAGATCACTTTATCCATCCTGAAATAAAAAGACATCCTGAACCTTTGCCAACAGTGACACCTGAGAAGGGTAAGTTTATAGTTTAAGACATCACAGATAAACTCTCATGTGAGGAGGTGCTGGAAGGATTAATGCTCTAGGAGTGCAGTTGCCCTCCCTCTCAGATCGAATACAGACTCCTTATTCTTAAAAATGTTTTGAAAAAAATCAAAGTAGGTGTTTCTGATCCTCAAAACAGAACTTCTTTAGGAGTTTGGAGGTTTGTTTGGGTTTTGCTCGTTTCTTTTTTCTCTGAGTCACATAGTACAGACCTGCCACTAGCCCTAGGTAAAGCAATGATCAGCAGGAGCAATCCTGAAAGATTCTGCATAAAGCAAATTATGAGTATTTTCTGGCCACAGTAGTCCCATGGATTATGATACCAGTGAAACATCCTGGGAATAGATTTCCTACTGTACCACTGAACATCATGCCAGCTTTCTCACAGCATGCTCTGGAGATGCCCCAGAGCACTTGGAAGTTTGTTAGTACTCTTTCAGTGTATGAACATAGCAATGCTGAAGAGCTAAGTCAAATCCCTGCAGGCAAAGAGGCATGACAAAGGGAGCATGTCAAATCTGGAGCTTGGACAGCTAGGCTTCCTCCCTCAGCCCAAGGTCACAATCCTTCCAGCGTCACTCTGTAGCCACCTGTCATGCATGAGTTGCATGGTAACCTCCTGCCTATGGTAGGGTTCAATTTCTGTCCATTCTCTTCTCATGAACTGAATGTGTATTATCTCTTGCCAATAAATGTAAGGGTTTATTTCAGCCTGGCTGAGACCTCACTGAGCAAGGAAGTTTGCATCTGTGTGTTTAAGAAAAGCTGACTGAAAAATTTGCTGAACAATTTGGTTTACTATCACAGAAAGTCTTGTCAACCTTAGCCATGAAATGAAAAAGATAGTGCTTTTGCCGTGCTCAGAAGTAGTAAGTAGGATAGCCAGGTCACTAATGAGTGGGTCCCAGGATGGTTGTAATGCTAGCTGCAGAAGTAGCTAATAAAGTAATAATGGTGTTGAGAAGAGTTTCCAAACCAACTAGATAACTTTCTCCCCTGAAATTAGAAGTGCACTGTGATTCTCCAGTGGGACCAACATCAGGTGGGGCTTCAGTGAACCTTAGTTCAAATAACAGCAGTTGCATTAGTAGTCTAGTGGCTTCTCTAAAATGTCCATCCCTCCAGCTTTATGGGAGGCAGCAGTGGACCTTGATTTGATACAATGCTCTTACCTTCAGAACAGGTTCATTTTCTCTTGCTCTTAGAGTAACTGTTTTGGGTAGATTTGACTGTATCTGGGGTTTGTGTGGCACTGTACAGTCCTAATGCCAAAACACCTGTCGGAGAACCAACATGTGTTGTTCTGTGGTAGTTTCAGAGACAGAAGATCACAATGAAGCTTTGTCCATCAGTAATGAAGCTGAACTGTCAAATAACCTGCCTGGAGATGACCTGGATGAATGTCTTATCTATGGTGGGGAACTCTGTCAGCATTTGTGTATAAACACTGTGGGGTCCTACAAGTGCTCCTGTTTTCCAGAATTTACTCTGCAGGATGATGGGACCAGCTGCTCTCCAGGTGAGAAAATGGGTGGGAATCACTGTGAATAATGGAGTCCCTGTGCCATTGATCTACCACGCTTTTCTTTTAGTTCCTCTGTAGTTTCTGTGAGGTTTTTATGGGGGCTGATGCATGGATATTTTCTGTGGAAATCGGACATGTTAATAATGTAAAGAAAAACAACTGTTTAGGAAACAGAATTATGCCCTATTTTGTGTATCAGTGGCATGCAACCAGGGTGGTATTTAATATCTTCACATGTAGCCTGTTTTCACTTTTCAGAAGAGGATTGTTAACAAAATATCTTTCTTCTTAGATTCATTTTGCATTTCATAGTTAGCTGTTCTTGAGATAAACTTCACTCAGTTCAGACAGACAGCATTGCTTCCTGAACTTTGATTTTTATCTAAAATCATTAACATCTTTCAGTGATACAAAATCTAAATATATCTAGTGTGGTGGAAGTCTTGAAAAGAAAGTCTATTGTGTTGTAATTGTTTTGATGTCTGGAGTTTTCCAGTGGCAGGATTTCAAATCAGATAACCCGAAAAGTTGAAACCTTATATTAGTTATTAGTGCTTTCAGTTTTTTAACAAGGAAAATAAGCACTGCCATCCAATGACAAAATTCCTCAGACTTCAAATACTTTCTGCCCAAGCCAAACAATGAGCATTCACTGTGTCATTCTTCTCGACGTGATGTTACAGCGCTTACATCAATAGTATGTTTGACAGTGTTTCTGCAGCAGCTGTCTGCTCTCTTGTTTATATTAAAATTCTGGGGAATGAGCCTAATCCAAAAGAGGTAAAGAAAATGGTTCTTGTTTCAGCACTGCAAAATTTGGCTTGAGTGCTCACCTGGAGAATGAGTGTTTGCTTTGCTTTGCTTCTCCCATTACTAACTCTGTCGAGGTGCAGATTTGTGTTAATATGTCTTGTATCTGGGTAGTCAGTATTCTTGGCAGATCTGCAAGACCACAGTGCTTCTGGCTGTGCCAAGAGGTGTAGGGGATTTACAGAGCTCAGCTGAAGTTGAAGATTGCAACGAGGGTAGGGGACTGCGGGTAAGGCATCTGAGGCACGTAGGAAGAGTGAGATGCTGCTGTCTTTGTGGAGTCCTGAGGCAAATTAAAGGCTGTGTGAGGGAGATGGCAGGGCAAGGGACCTCACTTGCAGTGCCTGGCTAAATCTTACATGCTCTGCCTGCCAACATGGTACAATGCCCTTGTGTTTCTGAGTTTTGCTCTTGTGTTTCTCGGTTTTGCTCTGTGTGTGTGCACACCTCTGTGATGGGGTCCGTACATAGAGACCCACAGCACACAGTTTGAAATCTCATACTGTTGGTAACTCTTACTCCTGTGATTAGATACAATGCTTCTGTATTTGTACCTGTCCCAGTACATTTCCTGCTCTTTGTTGGATGCTGAATGCTTTTGTATTTAACTTCTGGCCTTTAAAGCATGTCACACACTTTCCACAAGGCTTGGAAGAGGAGGTGTTCTTGCAGTGGCTCTGGGAGGCAAGGAAAAAGCATACCTTGATGAAACTTCAAAAGCTTCTTCTCCCTTTTTTGCTCTTACAGGAAAATCATTCGGGATATGCCCTAAGCAGGTGTCTTGTATTCACCTCTGTGCCTCAGCCCATTGTCTAGCTGTGATTTTATGTATTTTGTTTTTATGAAATTGCTCTTCCTGTACCATGAACCTGTATTGCAGTTGTGCTTCATCATACAGTCTTGTCATCGTTTGGTGGCTCACACTTTGCTCCAGGTGACATTTGAACTCAAATCAATAGGAATAGCACACATTCCTCTTAAGGAAGACTTTAGCCTTATGGATTTTGTCTTCCATTTTAATAATGTTGATAAACTGGATTACTCTTATTGATATAAGAACTTTTTTTAAGTATTCTGATACATTTAACATGACTGTTTGCTGAAAATCTTAATGACAGATAGCAGCTGTCGTGTTTTCCACTTGGCTGTGTAAAAGTCATTCCAGAGTATTGTGTGCTTGTAAAGGTGAGTGCTTGCTTCTCATCTACATTAAAATAAGGTGTATAGAATAAGTTTAAAGACTTGATTGGGGTTCTACTTTTTTTCATCATACAAATGAAAGACAATCACTGTCTACAATAAGCAGCATTTTAACCATTAAAATTAAAACTTTCTGTTGGATTCATTAGGAGTTGCAATATTTCACTCTATGGAAGTCCTTTGCAGCCAAGTTCCCCTATCTGTATCCACGCTGTTTGTGAGTGTCCCCAGTAGTGTGCAACACTCTGTGTGTGCCATGGGACAGTTGTCCATACCAAACAGATGGCAGCATCCAAACCTGACTATTCACCTCTGTGCACCGGCAGCTGTCTAGGTCACCACATTGCTTCCTCCTACAAACCATTATGGAGAGGGATGAATGGGACCAGGACCCTTGCCATGGGATGCCTGGTGGAGATGATGCTGTCCCTGATCCACCTCTTCCTCCTTTGCCTCACAGATCCGGCCAGAGGACAGGTGTCAAGGCTGGAAGCAGAAGCCACCATCCCTCCAGCAGCCTCTCCTTCTCAGCCTCTTCTCGTTGTATCCTTACAAGAAGAGCAGGATAAGTGCAAAGGTATGTTGATGGTGTAAACTGCAGATACAGATGAGTGAAGAATGCTTAGAGCGCCTGAATAAAATCTCACACATCCCCAGTTTGTTACCTCTAGCATAAGGCTGAGGAATTGTCAGGGGAAACTTGAGGAAGTAATTTGAGGCATTACTCTGGTTTCAGGGTTGTTACACACCTGCTATTTGGTTTAAGGTAAGCAGCACAGCTCTGCTGTGTAATGTGACAACACAGGTAGGAATAGCACAGGTGTGTGTCTGTGTAACAGGGGGGCTCTATGTAGTAATGAGGGCTGTCTGGACAGATTGTATACAAACTGCATTCCCTGCTGTAAACTGGGATTTTATTTGGATGACCTGGAGGTTTGTAACTTCAGTGGATCTGTGTTGTGAATGCTAATGTATTTTGCAATTTTGCTTTGTATAGATAACGGCCCCTGCAAGCACATCTGCAATATTGTGGAAGGAAATGTTGTATGTGCTTGTTTGTCCGGGTATACTATCATGGCTGATGGGATTTCTTGTGAAGGTAAGTGGTTTGGGCTCACCATAGAGACGTGGTTAAAACTCTTTTATAGAGATCTCATTGATCTTGTACCCCTAGGTGTTTCTCTATCAGGGTTCCTTATTTTTGGTATTGCAAATTGGCATTGGCAGTACCAAGACTGTCTGCCAAATCTGCTTCACAGAGAACTCCTGAAACCATCTCTCAGTGTGCCTGTTACCTGGGAACTTCATGTGAAGGCAAGCCTGGATCCATGCTCTTTTCCTCTGATGTTCTTTCAGCCTCCTTCGCTTGTTGTCCCAGTAGTGCTCCTCCCCAGGGTCTGTCTACTCGGCTACGGACACACAAACGTTCTTCCCAAGAATGGGAGCAGCTAGCAGGACGTGGGCTGATTTGCTGGCCTGAGGAACTCCCTCAGAGCTGCAGCTCTGTTTTGTTTAGGTTTATTTCTGTTTGTCTTGAAATGAGTTCAGTGAGGCTTTGCTGAAGAAGGAGCGGTTATGGGCTGGTACAGCCTCACATGTTTCACTTGTCACTGAAGCTCAGGCCTATGCAGTGATGAACACTGAATTGCAAAGCTGCAGCGTGATCATTCACATTATACACATTTTAAATGGGTGTGTTTGGGTAGTGACAAAGGATGGTTTTGCCCAGCAAAGATTTGGGGGTCGGAAGCAATGTTGGCATACCACAATTATAAATCTGTAACTACAGGAGCAGTAACAGGCAGCAGTAAAACCCAAGTAGAAGGTCCTGATGCTCAGAATTGCTCACAAGTGATCCACATCCCTCTTAATCCCAGATCTTATTGAATAACAAATCATTTTCATGCTGTTCCAGATAGTCTGCGAAGAAAATGGGAATTTAATATCACCAGATAAAATATTCACTGTGCATTGCTTACTCAAGTGTGGCAGAAGCTAATTTGATTAATTGATGTCAGAATCAAAAGGGGCATTTCAAGGCAATTGTTGTCCCGCAGGAGGTGGAAGCATTCAGAAATGTCAGTGGAAGTAGTTTAAATTGTAGCATGTGAAATTTATAATCTATATTAAAGTACTTAATGGTAAGGGGGTGAAACAAGTTCCCCAAAGAGTGTGTGGTGCATCAGTGTGACGGCCTGTTTTTAAGAACGGCTCTTTCTGCAATGACAGAAGCATGGGGTGTGAGCAAGGACCCTCTCCATGGTTTATCCCACCCCTCTTTTCAGTGTAACACTGTATATATTATAGCATGTTGCTGATGTGGTAGCTCCAACACACTTCATTTAGAGATCTCCAGCATGAAAGTAGTGTTGTTTCGTTTCAGAAATTGTTCTAATGGAATTCTAGTTTTCCCTTTTGGTTGCAACATGCTGATACAGACTTGGATGAGTGCCTCACAGGTGCTCACACTTGTTCCAGAGCACAATTATGTGTGAACACATTGGGATCATTCTACTGTGTCAGCCACAGAGTGATCTGTGCAGAGGGCTTTATACTCAACAGGCATAGAAAATGTGTTGGTAAGATGATAGGTATAAGCCGTTCACCACAGCATCATATTTTTTCATGCTCTGCAATGCATTTAAACCATTTGTGCTAAAAGGCTCTCTGGCCATCTTTGCATATGACATTTCAATATGAGTTAGTAAAAACACATGTGCACCATTTGCTCAGCCACTTAACATCATGACTTGTATGCAATTTGGCTGCTTCCCCAGCAATACATTCTCAGGATACATATAACTTTGCTCAGAAGTCATAAAAGTTCATAGGTGTGATGACCACACCAGTGCTGATGACGACTGAAGAGGAGTAAGAAAAAATAGCAGTTGATCTCTCTGGACAGTGTCAATCCCTGGACATCATGAAACAACAGAGCTTCATCCATATAGGTCAAGAAATCTGCAGAAATCCAGGGAGTGGGGAAGATCCACTCCAAAGTGATTGGAATGGTAAAATTCAGATTAGTCCTTTGTTGATTCTGGCACAAATTTCTTTTATGATACACCTTTGACTCTCATACATTGTGCTGTATCATCCCTGTTATTTAAGTTCATGTAAGAAACCAATCTGGTTTTGCAAGTGTATTTATGAGGGTTTAATTCGCTTCAAAAAGCCAAGGCCAGGGGTTATAAAAGAGTTTCTGTCTGGAGTATGTTTTGGGGGGATGGCCTAGGAGGCACCTGAGGTGCAGCAGAGCCATGTGGTAGCACCAGGAAACCTGGAGCCCTCTAATCACTAACAAAAGCAGCAGTGCCTGTGACTATAATGTCATGTGTGAGCACATTCGCCTTCCTCCACCCCTGTCCTTCCTCCTACTTTTATAAGGCTGTTTTTCTGACCATCATGGCTTTGGTTTTACTCTTATCATTTAAAATTCTATGATCTCATCTTTTTAATGAGCATCATATGGCATAAGCTAGAAAGTTTATATGGCATCATAGTTTAGAGCAGAAATGTGAGTCTTGGATTTTCCTTAACTTGCAAAAAAAAAAATTATTGTTTAGTTATTATTTATTTTGAAATCAGTGATACTGCTAAGCATGGAAAATAAATGAAATTACTGAATTTAAATTAAATGACTGAGAACACCACTGGAAGGAAGGAAGGAAGGATACTTTTCAGAGAAACTATCAGATTGTGAAGTGGAAGATAGTATTTGTGGTTGACCAGAGCCTGCATGGCATGTTTCATGGCTTTCATGGAGCCTGCTGCATGCCCCACACTTGTGAAGAGAAGGTCTAGTAAGTGAGCAGCTGAAGGAACTGCCTCAGTTTGCCTTCTGCCTCTGAAAACCTTGCCATTTAATCCCCTGGTGTTTTTTCCTGCACTAGCATAGGGATATATCTATCCTTTTCTACATTTCCCAGGAACTTTTTGAACTGAAATAATGCATCTTTGTCAGCGACTTTGGCAGAAGGCACTACAGACAATACCAAGTGCTTCCTTTTATCCACTCTCCTCTCCTGTCCATGTAACATTATAACAGAGTTTGATTGTGACTGCTGTAAAATAAATGTCAGGCATCACCAGTGATGTGGAATCTACAACTCTCATCTGTAAAGCTAAAAGATCCTCTTCTCCCTCCCCAAATTACAAGCCTCTGTATTTCTCTGATGCAAGCCAGGTTTTTACAGGTCTCCTTGTAAATAATCTAGACACTTTGAAGTTTCTCTTTCTTTTTGGTTAGCTATGCCCTATGTTCTCCCTCCTCAGACACAGCTCTGCTCTGTGCCTTTGCCTGCAGAACATTTGCTGCATTTAGCATTTTTCCTTCTGGCCTAGTCAGAGGGGAAAGCCACAGGCATACTGTGGTTCCTGGTTTGTTCAGCAGCCTCATGGCAGCCCTGTTTGCTGAAGATATCCTTTTCCATCTTAACGGCTTCCAGCCTCTATCTCAAACACTGTGAGGAAGGTTTTAATGATGTTACTCTCTACACATTTTAGGGACAGGAGGGATAGTCTTTGCACAGCAACAAAACAACCGATAACCCTTTAACTGTTGAATTTCCTTTAGTCAATCTGTGGGAGATTACAATCCCAAATGCGTTCAGGAGCAGATATCTAGACTTCCTGAAAACCAACCATGCTCTACGAAGAGTCACCAGCTGTTTAAGTAGCTTGCACACACCAGCTATGTGTAATTTCATTAATAGATATTAAAATATCTTGAGGCTTGAAGGGCCCATGTCCCCCAGAGATAAGAGCCAGAATGGATGTTTTTAACGTGGATTACTTTTCCTGGTGGCTTTCAGGCAAAGTCATTACCACCACCCACACGCACACCGACAGGAGACTACTTTGCTACTTGCTTTGCTGCTCCTGTCTTAAGTTTTCCCTCCTGCCATAGTGAGCAGTGAGTGGTCATTTTACTGCTGAACCATTGGGACTGTGCGTGAGCACAGGATGGGTGGTTCCAAATAACAACGGGTCTAAATGAAGCAGATGTATTCCATTAAAAAAAAAGAGCTGGAGGAATTTGAGGAGAGAAAAAAAAAATCACAACTACAGATGCAGGACAAAAAGATTCTGCATTTCACATTTTTATAAAACACACAAAAAAGTTAATTTTCAGTGTCGATGCACGTATTGGAAAAATAGCTCTAGGTAAATGTTCATATCCTTTTGCAAAATTTCAGCTGCTTTGATGTAACAGATATGCCCGGGGATCATGTGTATGCTGCTGTTTTCAACAATTCCAGGGAAAAGCTGAGATATATGTGATTACATTTCACTCTGGTTTTTACTGACATAAAGAATGTTGTTGCCACACACGTAGACCTAAAAATTAACCATGTGGCTTGTTTTTAATATATTACTGAATTATTTTTCCTCTTATTTTCTGGTGGTTGTTTTTTTAATAAATAAAATCTTGCCCTACCTCACAGTCATAATTAGGTTGGGTGAAGACTACAGCTGGTCCAGTGTTGGGAATTAACTTGGTTTCAAACTGGAAAAAGAACTCTCATTTTTCCTAGTGCTCTGTCAACCATTCCTACTGACTTGTTAAGTCTGTTTCCAGTACTGAAGGGTCTTGATTTTATGGATAATCATCAGAACAAAAAAGGGGAGGGAGAAAGTTTGTCCTGTATTATAAAAGTGTATTCAGTCCTCAGTCCCCTCTGCCTTGTGCCATAATAGTGGAGCGAGGATATGGACAGATAGAAACTCAGGAGAAGGATGCTGCAAGTCTTCTGAGATCTCATTTTGGGGCACGACTATATAGGAATTTGTTTAGAGAAATGAACAAAAAATGGCACATCTGTTAAATAACAGTGAAAGGGGAACTTTGGTGAGCTTGTAAATGGCCTAATATATATGTGTCTGTGTATATATATATTACGTATCTATATGATATATTAATTCTCTAGCATTGGCTAGGATGCATGGGTCATAATATAAGCTTTGATCTCAGCCCAGGTCATAATCATTAGGCTTTAGAGATTGTCAGTGTTTCACTTGTGTGCAAAACTTCCACTGAAAGCAAAACTTCTGCCTGTGATACTCAATTTTCCATTACTTTAATTTCCTGAAATGAGTTCTGGCCAGTTCTTATTTTCTCAAGTACTCAGAACTTTGAAAATCGAATCAAAAAAACCCCATTAAATTATATTAGATTTTTTTTCTCTGTGAAGTCTTAAGCACCTTTTTACCTGTTTGTGCCTGGTAATCAGGCAGCATACTTCCTGCTTTATTTGGGTAGGATATCGGACAAGCAAGTCCTAGTGACTTCTGTTCCTGTCCTGCAGTGTCAGCGTAGTGCTGACAGATTGTTTATGTGAGAAGGCTTTTTGGGGTTTGCAAGAAAAGATAATCTCAGATCTGTTGTACAGCCAGTAGTAAGTCTTGCATTCATTTGGATGCTGTTAAGGGGCTATCCATAACCATTTATCTTTAAAAATAATAAAAAATCCCCCCAAACCAAATTCAGATATATTTAAGAACTAAATCAAGTGAAGTGGGAGAGGTCTACCACAGCAACTCTTACTCTTTTCCCAGTGTGGTGTGGTTTTTGTGGTGGTCTTCACATATGAGAATATTGCAGCTTCAGTCGGATGTGTAGGAACCAGGGAAGCGTACAAGCATTAAGAGGACATATCTCTGTAAAAACTGTGGGGCAGGAAAGTACCTGCCACTCAGTGGAAGTGCAGAAACACAAGCAGGACAGGCACAAAGATACCCAGCTGAGGGCAGAGACCTTGCTGTGGATTGATCAGCCGGTGTTGGAAAGCATTACACAGCGTGTGAAGAACAGCAGTGGCCAAGAAAAAGAAAACACAAGTAAATGAGAAGTGAAATGGCTCCCAGCTGACATACTGGTCTTGTAAAACTCTGTGCACATCACCAGCTAGTTGACTTCAGCTGGACCTGAAACTTCTTGGTGCCCCTCTTCATCTGTTTGGTAGGAAACAATCTGGCAGGGTTTAGAAGACAAAAAGCTTTTTTAAAAGATGGCTTTTCCTGTTTTCATGCTCCTCAGGGGGAAGTAATGTATCTGATGTTGTACTTACCTGGAAGCAAGGTTCTACAGCCAAAATGAAAATCTGATTTAAACAATACTTGCTTTATAGTGTAGTATGAAAATAGCTTCATGTGCAGAGAAACGGGATGATTGGTAATAGTTATGGTCACATTTGGTTTCTCTTAGTTCTAGAAATACTTCTTAGCTTTACATAGAATTGTGAATGAGTACAGTTCTGGCGAGGATGGCAAAAAAGCTTCTCTTCCCTGTCTCTCTCCCTTTTTGTTGCTTCAAAGTGTTTGTTCATCATGCTGTTCCTACCTTTCATTATTTAAGTTTGAGATTATTTCATCCAAGCCTCTCAAAATGTATCAATTTAAAGGTGTGACATGTTCCTTTCCAAATTGTCCTAAATTCTGCAATCTTGTATTTAAAGGTGGTTTTTTTAAATAACTTTTCTACTGCTCCACCTGCTGAAATCAAATCTCTTTGAAGATTTAAATACAAGATTTAGAAGATTTAGAAGCTTGATTGAGATTCCTAACAGCACATTCCTTAGGAGATAAGTATGTTGCCTGCCTCCAGCAGGCAGTTTCAGGACCTGCCTCCATCAGCAGTCCTGCATGAACAGCTCCAGTCTGTCTGCTGTGAAGCAGCAGGTCTGAACTATGAAAACCTGGTAATGAGCAATGAGATTTAATCACTTTCTCATTCAAGTTATCCAGGAGTTTTCTATCCGTTAGAGTAGAAGCTGATCATCCATCAGTGATCTGTCCACCCTGCATTTAACCAGTTTGGTCCAGTCCTTGTCCTTAATGCCTATACTATCCACCGTGCACTTGGGAGGAGAAGGAAATCTCCCTGTGTTTTGTGTCTCTTGAGTTACCCAGTGTTAACGAAAGATCCTGGAATAAAACATCTTCTATCAGAACACCGTGGCAAAGCATATGCTGACTATCTTTTGGATGAAACGGGTTCACTTGAGCTTTTGACTCCTTCCAAAAGAGCAAGAAGAGGTTTATCTCTTGATAAATATGAGGCATTGAATTGTTTGACTATTTCTCGTAGACATTAATGAATGCGTAACAGATGCACACACCTGCCAGCGGAGAGAGCACTGTGTCAACACCATGGGATCATTCAAATGTCTCCAGGAATTGAGCTGTCAGCCAGGTTATGAACTTAAGGATGGAGAATGTGTTGGTAAGACAAGTGGTTTTTCAGCTGATGCGATTGCTGTTCCCAAAAAAGAAAGGAAGGTCTTGCAAAGCTTTTTATTGTTGCTAGTCTGTGATGTCAGGATTGTAACTCAAAAAGGCTGATAATCATGGAAATGTTTGGCTTTGTAAGCCCCTTCTATACATATGTTTATTTGAAATAGATCCCCATGATAACTATAACTACTTTGTAAATGCATGAAACCTTATGAATTAGAGTTTACCCTGTTTTTAAGAGGTTAGAGAGAAATCTCACTGATGGAGGAATTCCTTTTATGTTCCTCTGGCTAGCTTTACTTCTCTCTGAAGGGGCTGGTCGTGTTTGCTGTTGAACATCGCATCCTGAATGGATCATGGGGTTGACTCAGTGCAGTCCTTCCTGGATTTAGGAGGTCTGCCTGCATTTATTTACACTTTGAAGGGTCATGTAGTTAAGTTATTCTTCATCTCCCCTTCTTGGTCTATACAGAAATCTACTGGAGAAGCCAACCTCAGTAGCCAGAGCACAGCAGGAGTTGCTCTGCAGCACAGGAGTGTGTAAGGGTTACACGTGTCTTGTCTTTCAGGGCAACAGGCAGGGCTATTTACTCCTAAATTCTTTACACAAAGTTTCCTGACAGCTGGAGTAGGAGATGCCTAAGGAAACAACTTAGCTCTTGACATATAACATAAGGCTGTAAAATAGAAATTATCATGATCAGCTTTATATCCAGCTGTCATAAGTAAACTGTGGTTTACTTGAAGAGGCTGTTTGTGAATGTCTTGTTCTGTTGTCTGATTCTACAGCATTTCTAACATGTATTGTTAATATAAATTGTTTTCTAGTCTCAGTTGCTTCTAAGTAATTACTTATAGATTCTAAGCATAGAATGCCAGAATTACTCGGTGTAGAATTACCTACAGATAACTATTGAATTTGCAGAGGTTTCTGAAATACTGAATTCGACATATTTTACTTGTCTCCATCAATAAATATAGTATCAAGACTTATGAATAAAATACCTCATGGATGACTCATGATGTTCCCTTGTAACCTCAACGTTTAACTGAGGAGTTAGTATAGAAAGAGAAGTGATGGCATTTCTTCTCATTTGCCTGGAGGACTGGGGACTCCTCAGTTGTGGAGTTTCCTCCACGTGTCTTGATCTTTCAGTAAAGATGTTGATCATAGGGACTGTTTTCAGCAACCAATATGTGTTAAAGTAGCATTTGAAAATATTCAGGGGAACTGAATTTTGAATGTATTTATAGTTCAAATCTGCTCCTGGCTGGGGTTTCTTCAGCTGGGAAATGGAAGTGATGCCATCAACACTGATCTGTGTTGAGTAACTCCATGGATCAGTTAGTACACAGACCAGTTGGGTGTAAATTTATGTTTGAAGCTTGCAGGAAGCATTTTCAATGTACCTAGACAGTAAGCATTAAGTGGGTGAACTTGGTCTGAGAAATAATTTCATAGACATAACAAAAAATGGGAAAGCTGTGTTGAGCTCTGGCTGCAGAGTAAGAGAAAAAAGCAATGTTTGCTACTAATACTACTACCTCTAATTCAATTTTTTTTCAGATTACTTTTCAGAGTTAGATAAGTGTTAATTCTGTGTGTGTAAGTACACACTTGTGCCTGTGGAAAAAGGGAAATCCCAGCCCCATTCAAGTGAGCTATCCTTTTAGTATTATCTCATTGGAGGTAGGTTTCTACCTAGAATTCCCGAGGTATATAAGGAATGAGGCCATTTTGCTTTCGAAATAGGGTATTACTCATCTTTCCACATCTTTGTGCCTAGTTTTAATTTGGGCCTTTAGGATTTTAAGCTACCAGATGTTATAGTATTTGTAGTATACTGGAGATGCTATGAACAAAGCAGTAGGGACCTGAATCACATTTGCTGCAGGATCTGAAAAATTCTGAAGGCTGTGCTGAAGTGGACGTTCACTAGCAAACACACTTAAACCTCAGATTTCCCAAAGACAAAGTTGAGTGTCTGGCTTCAGTGATGCTTCCTGACTTCTGAGATAAGAAGTTATAAACTAGTCATGAAGATGGTTGCAAATTGCAGCTTAACTCATCACGATTTGGTGTTTTGATCTGATTAACAGACATTGATGAATGCAAGAGAGGAACTCACAGCTGCAAAGTAAACTTCGTTTGTCAGAATACAGAAGGATCATTCTACTGTGAGTCAAAGCAGCGCTGCATGGATGGATTTTTACAAGACCCTGAGGGAAATTGTGTTGGTAAGTGTGACCACCAGTATGCTTGTGACATTTGCATCAGTAGCAGCCAAATCCTGTTCCTGTTATTTGGCCTGTCTGAGGGCTGTTTTTTGACCACATGGAATTTTCCTCAGAGCCTGCTGTGAATTAAATTAAAGAATCACTGTCCTTTTAAAAATATGTATACTGGCATATTGAATTTGAAAGGGTTACCACAACAGACCTTCATCAGCCTTATATTTTGTAGCATAATAAATTGAAATGAAGGAAAAGAAGTGACAGCTGGAAGCCAAAGGACCAGAAAGGTTGCATAGCTTCTCTCATTATTCTAATCCTTTGTCTTTACCAGATATTAATGAATGCACATCTCTCCCTGAGCCGTGTAAACCAGGATTCAACTGCATCAACACTGTTGGGTCTTACACCTGCCAAAGGAACATGCTGACATGCAGCCGAGGCTACCACTCCAATGAGGAGGGAACCCGATGCATCGGTAAGGTTGGACTCCAGTGTCTGGTCAGGTGCCCTCTCAGATGAAAAAGTACATTTCAGTTCTGGTTACCACCAGTTTCCTAAATTTTTCTGAAGAATGGGAATTTGCTGTGTGCATCTGCTGTCCAAGCAGCTCAGTGATTTGTTCGCACTACAGGATGCTGCTCTGATGTCTGATGGCTGCATGGAGCTCTGGGTACACCAGGTCGTATGGGTTTTGACTGCATATGGGATACAGTAAGTTCTGGAGTGAATGTGATTTGGTTACTTTTTAAACTCATGCTGTCAGTCAAAACCACTATCCTTTAGTGTTTTTTATGGTATCTCACTGTAAGTGACCTGATCTGAAGCCATTGGATGCAGCGAACGAGAAGCACTGAGTCTGTGGATTCGAGGCAGTGCTAAGTGGATGTTCTTTGTAGTGCTATGTGTGGTGTTCCCCATCTACATCCAGTTGTGTGTATGGTTAGGACAAATTCTTACATTCTTTGTGAGAAGAATGTTTCAAATATTCATATAGCTGGTGTGCAGCTTGATACTGATTTGTGTTTGTTCCAGTGTGTTTATGGAGTTACTGACTCAGAATAGGCGATTTCATCTCTTATTAGCATTTGTTCTGTATATGAGCACACTAGTCACAAAGGAATTGAAACTTTGGTCTTTGGTGCCTAAGGCAAGACTGGCTCTGCATTCTTTCATTCCCTGTGTTCTGTGGTACACAGAGTAGGAAATCATCAAACACCATCAGGGAAAATAAAAAAGAAATGACAAATCAGCATTTTGGTTAGTGATGATATCCTCATGATGTCTGCTTACGTTCCCTTTGAATCAAAGGAAGGATGGAAAACAAACAAAATATGGTTTTGTGATACTACAGGTGGGTGAAAGCCCTGTTGGCAGCTATTATTTTGGTCATGAGTAGCAACTTGTAATGAAAAATAGTTGTATGGAGAGACCTCATTTCCACATACACTTCAGCATTCTCCTTTTTTCCCCTTCACTGCGCTCTATCTCCATTCATGATTTTACCTTCAGGACTACCCAGTCTGTGCTTGGCCAGTGAGAATGTGGGGAACTTTTAGAAGTAGCAGAAGGAGGAGATAGATTGTTTGTGACGTAGGAAATCTGGAAGCCTTCCTAATACAGTTGTGTTTTGTAAATTCAGGGCAAAGTAGCACAGTTTTATTTGCTGTCATATTATGTAGCAGCCTGAAATATTTTGATTGTTACAAAGTCCATTCTCTTCCCATTCCTGTGAAGACAAAATTCTTCTGCTGGTTTCCATCAGTCTTATTACAGCAAAGTCAACTGGTCTAGGAACATGTGCACCCCCTGAAATGTGGTGATTCTGGAATTCTTTTTAGTGTAACGACCATGCCACCTTCCCCACAAATGCTTTTTTTTTTTTTTAACACAAGTCAGAAGACATCACTGAGCAGCTCAGAAGTCCTGGCTGTGGTGCATTTACAGGCCCTACTAATGGCCAGGGCAAAATATGTTCCTAAATTTCAAATTGATGATTTCTAGAAAGAATCCTGATATTTTTCCCCAGTTGCTCATAAAAGAGAATGACTGTGAGTAAATACAGGAGAGAGGAGGAAATTGCCATTATTCATACAGCATTTATATCTCTAAAGTATGATGAGATAACACAATGCATTGTAATCACTGATGATAGTTTGTCTCTACTTTACATGACTGACAATGCCTTTAAGGAGCTGGGTATAGGGAAGCTTCTCTAGTTTGATTTTGGGAAAACAAATGTTTAATGTTAATGGGCGATTTCTCTGCCTCGGCTGCGTGTGCTCCGTTTGCAGTCTGTATCTCTTGGTATTTTTTTGGTATGACACTCTTTAAGTAGGCAGAGAGCATGGAGAAGACAAAAGAGAAGCATATGGTCCTAATTTCCTCTTAAGGTATTACAATAGCTAATTAGATTTCTGATTCAGATTTATTCACAGTAGTAAATACATCATCTGCACATGTTTCTCCAGCAGAACTACAGTTGTATGGTCATCCTCTCTCTTTAGAGGCTTCATCTCTCTTTAAAATGTTCATATTTTCTGATGAAGTAAATGAATTATTAAAAATCGCTTCTTGCATTTAACTAAAATCTACTGGAACTATCAGGAAATACAGCAGGCTTCTGATGGAATAATGGCCTAGAACTAATTAAAGGCTGAATACCATGGAATATATGATTTTGTACAAACTAATGAAATGGTTGCACAACATAATTTAAAGCAGATAAACCTGCTGCTTTAAAAATTTCTATCTGCATTAGAAGTTTCTTTGTTTTGATACTACCTCTGATCTTGGCCACCAAGATGATTAAGGGAGTGGAACACCTTCCTTATGAGGAGAGCCTGAGGGAGATGAGTCTGTTTAGCTTGAAGGAGACTGAGGGGTGACCTTATTAATGTCTATAAATATGTAAAGCATGAGAGGCAGGAGGATGGAGCCAGGCTCTTCTCAGTGATGGCCAGCGATAGGACAAGAGGCAAGGGGTGCAAGCTGGAGCAGAAGTAGTTCCATGGGAATGTAAGGAGGAACTTTTATGCTGTGAGGGTGACAGAGCACTGGAACAGACTGCCCAGAGAGATTGTGGAGTCTCCTTCTCTGGAGACATTCAAAACCTGCCTGGATGCGTTCCTGTGCGATTTAGCCTAGGTGATTCTGCTCTGGCAGAGGGGTTGGACTAAATATTTCCAACTCCTAACATTCTGTGATTCTGTGATCTTAAAAGAAAATGAGGAGACAGTGTCCCACAGCAGTGAGTGGCATTCCCTTCTATCCTTCACCCTGAGGCCCACCATGTAGGTGGGAATCTGTGCTGAAATACTGAACAAAGTAGGTGTCTGGGCCTCTCATTAGGGTCAATATAATCTCCACTTTTCTGAGTCCAAGTTACTGTGACACTTAACTTGCTCCCTATAATTTTCTGAGCACGTGACTCCTTTCCAGAGCTCTCTCCAGGGTGGCTGTTTGATGGAGAACTGCCCAGGATCCCTTCGAAATGAAATAATGCTCAAATTTATGACTTCCAATAGGGCAGCATGGAGAACCTCCAGCCTTAGGCTGCCATCTAATTAATATTACATGAACAGGGATTTGGGTTGTAAATGTAGTTGAAGATGGGAGTAGTAGGAAGGAAGCAGCATTTGATGGTTTAGGAAATGGCAGCACTCGGAATACTTGCTGAAATATAAGATTCTGAGGGTTAATCAGACTTTTTGGTGCTTCTTGTCACACATGGTAACAGGGATTTGTTAGATACTGATGAGCTATTTAGTCATGTTGCAAGTCTTGTAAATCAGAGTGTATTGAAAACTCTCATCTTCATCTGAGGATTTTTAAAATCAGATTGGAAGGGATGCATGTGACTGGAGATGCAACGAATTTGTTGATACTGGATTTTGGATGAGAGGCCATGAGGAATATCAAAATGTGAGTTGATTGAGAAAATAAAAAAGATCAACATTGGGAGAGAGCAAAAGGTAGACAGCAGAAGGAAGACTGAAAGGGCGACTGCAGATTAAAATAGCGATTGCTGTAATTGAAGGGATGAGCAGAATTTCTGGCTAGCTCTTGTTTCGCTTTAAATGGCTTGCTGTGACTCATGTAATGGCAGAACATCAGAATAGGGTGTTTAAATGTCATGGTTTGATCAGAATCAAAATGTGTTTACATTGAAATGCAGAATATGCTGGGAAATCTCCACTGCAGTTAAAGTTAGCATTTTCACTCTTAAAATACTGTATTGCTTTTCAAAAGTTGGACTTACGGATAAGTAAAACTGACTGAGAAGAGCAGAGTGGGTAAAGCTGATACTGTCTCTGCTCTGTCCAGGGGACAACCGTCACAGGTTTTTTTCCTGTTATTTCATTGATTTCTCTTTTTTTGACTCTTTTCATAAACATTGATTTTCAGCAGACTGTATTTAAGCTAATTGCTTTCTCTGGTTCTGCAGATGTGGATGAATGTCAAACCGGTGTACACCGCTGTGGCGAAGGGCAGATTTGTCATAATCTTCCTGGGTCTTATCGCTGCGACTGCAAGATGGGGTATCAGTACGATGCTTTCAGCAGAAGCTGCATCGGTATGTAAGGCACAAGATGAGATTAAATGACTGATTGATTGAGCCTTGGACCTCAAAGCAGTATTTAGCACCGTTGTAGTGTGCAGTTATTAGTTCTGCAATGCAGTGCCTCAAAAGATAATGGAATCATCTCCAAAGCAGCCATCGTGCAATGCGACTGGCCAGTAGAACACTGCTGCACCATGTTGTGATTTCAGACCAGGTGCCCTTGGTTTGGCTTAGCTGTCAGTTATCCATTAAAGTCATCTGCAAAGCACTCTCCTACAGGTTATGCCTCTGCTGCTGTAGAAATTTATCTTTCTGAAGATTTCACGACCAACTTTTTAAGAGACTGTGATACAACGTTTTGTATTTTACCGCTACTGGTGTACAGTACAATTAGAGCCCAAAGTCAGACAGCATAAAATCTGAGGTGGCAGCATTTCATGCTCTGCAAATCAGTCTCTGACACTTCTAAAAATATCCTCCTGCATCTTGCTTGATGCTTTTGGTTCTGAGTTGATTGTGTATTTTCTTGTTACGCTGGCAGATATAAATGAGTGCTGGAATTACCCTGGGCGCCTGTGTCAGCACACATGTGAGAACACCCCTGGATCCTACCATTGCACTTGTTCTTCTGGTTTCCGCTTGTCGTATGATGGGAAGCATTGTGAAGGTACCTGACATTTTTTCCATGAAGAAGCGAGTTATGGGGCTTTAGAGAAGCAGTTGAGGTGAAACCCATCATTTATGTATGCTCAGATTTGCAGGTAATCAATCCAACACTCAAACTGGCAGATGAGACCTTCTGGGTTTCTCCTCTTTCTTCCTTTTCCTCATGTACTTTTTCCTTTCCTTCAAGGTGAGGGAAAAGAAGAACAAAATAAAGTTAAAAGGAGACTTTCCATTCAAATTTTAATAAAGATGAAACTTGGTAGTGACAAAACTTGGAAAAAATGGATTTTTAATTGAAGGGAAATTTTTTAAGCTCTCATGACTTTTTAAAAGCAATGATTACATATTTTAAATCATCCATAACATATAAGGCCTGACATGTGTTTGCATTGTCACATATAGAAATGAAATTCAGGTGCAGCAGACATCCTTCCACTTCTTGGCATTCTGCAGAAAAAAAAATCCTTTGGGGACAAATTAGTCCCTCTGTATTCCCTCTGACCACAAAGATCTGGTAGCTGATCTCAGAGGCAGGAAATGGTGGGAGATACTGTTCTGAACCATTGTGGCAACATCTGTGGTTTTGTTTTTGGATGCAGATGTGAATGAATGCGATACTAGTCCCTGCAGCCAGGAGTGTGCTAATGTTTACGGTTCCTATCAGTGTTACTGCAGGCAAGGTTTCCAGCTCACAGAAGACGGGCATTCTTGTAAAGGTAAGGCAGTTCCCACTTCCTCAGGTCAAGTTAAATGTGTGCATGTCCTTTAATGGTTAGTGCTGTCTAACACTTAGCAGTAAGTGCTGTCAAACTCCTAGCAGCACCCAATGTGGCAGAGGATGCCTAGGGATGATTCTGAATTATACCCTGCTGCAGCAACTGCAAAAGGTAACTTCAGGAAAATGCCATTTCTTTCTGTGCCTCCTGCTTGGGGCTGGAACACACTTGTGTGACCGAAGAACCAGTGAGGTTATTGGTTCATGGGGCTTGAGCTTGTGACAGAAAAAATTAGGAGGGAAGATGTGGTTACCTATATTGCATCAATTAAAGCCTCTGCTCAGCCACAGTTGGGTTAAGGCTTGCTCTGAATTTTGCTGGTGGTGGTTAAATGAGGAGTAGAGTGATCAGAACAGAGAAAGGGAGGGTTTACCTGTTTTCTTGAAGTTACCAATACCAACATGTACTTTGGAGAGTCTCTGTTTAAGAAATGATGAAGAACCCCATGTTTCTAGCACAAGGAAGCCCCCAAAGCAATCCTAGAGGCACCAGAGAGAGCTTGTAAAACCCAGACTATTGTTCTTTTCCCTAAGTCCATACTACTTGCAACCAATATTTTTTGGAGCAGCCTCACATTCAGCATTTCAGAAACTGTCTGAGACCAATGCCAAACTCTCATAGTTGCATTCTGCTTTAAAATTATATTATGAATGCATCAGATAACAATTTCCTTCTACAACCTTCCTTTTCCGGTTTCTGTTTCTCTTTTCTTCATATGTCTATAACTGTGTTTTCTCCCCAGATATCGATGAGTGCACACAAAGTGCAGGCATTCTTTGTACTTTCCGTTGTGTGAATGTTCCTGGCAGTTACCAGTGTGCTTGTCCTGAGCAGGGATATACCATGGCAGCAAACGGAAGAACCTGTCGAGGTAATGAGGAGCATAGAAACTAAAAAGATTATATCGTGAAGTTTTAATCCTTGGAATGATCTAAGCCATTCAAGTCACCATTTTTTATATTAGTCGCTGTTAAAAAGCCAGTATTTGATAAAGTTGCCACATATTGATATCTGCATTGTCAGCTTTGTCCTGTCTTGGAAAATGTACTGTGGCATTGAGCACTAATCAATTCAATGAATTCCTAAGGGAGCTCCCTTCGTCATCCCAATTGGGGCACTTGATTTCTTGCATGAGCTGTACCTTGGCACAGCAGTAAGTGATCTAGATTTGTAGAGGTGCCAGATGTAGAAATCTGTGGCTCCGTTATGAGTTGTGGTTTCCTGCCCCAGAAACCTGGGAATGAACATGGGAGCTGTAATGGGGACTTGGACATCCTGACATCTGCCACCTAAGCTTAAATATTTGGCATCAGTAAATGTTAGTGTAAATGGCTTGTACCTTCCCCACGCACGCCCCTTTTCTCCACAATCATAGAAATGTCGTGCCTGGTGGTTTTCATCTGGTGCACAGCTGTCTGGTCTTGCAGTAAAAATCCCCCGTTTCCAAAGGATGCAATGACTGTGTAAGGATGATTGAAGATCTGATTACCTTTACGTACTCTACACACATTCCTGCAGTCCCTTGCACTAACTACCAGGCATTTCCAGCCCTTAGCTTTTTTGGGAACCCTTCACATAACTTTTGGTTCTGTATCTCCTACGCTTAAATTCGCTTCTGAGTGGTAACTGCAGAGAATTTACGCTGTGTAAATCACTAATGGCATGAGTGTACTTGATCCTGACTTTGGGGCACAGAAACAGACTAAATGACAATTAAAATATTTTAAGAAGATTCTAAAAGCTGCTTATATATATATATATGTCTTTTTAAGTATGAATGCAAATATATCCATGTGCATTTAAATTCTTACCTAAAAGTCACCTTTAGAAAACCAGCTGTAACTCCCCTCAGGCTTTATTTGTGGGTTTGTTGGGTTTTTTCCTGCTAACTTGGGGCACTGTTGTGTTAGTTGCCAGCTCTACCAGCAGTGAGATTTGAGCTTCCTGAGTGAATTGTGTGAGTCACTGTGTTAATCTGCCAGCAGAGCTTTGCAGAGCTGCAAGCACCCAGCAGGCTCCAGGTGCTGGAATAAGGTCCTCACAGCCCTGGGGATCTCACTCGCATTGTTTGTGTGGCGTGAAACCCTCCCTGCATGCTCACCCCACGTGGGGAGGACTCCTCCTGTATAGACTAACCCTGCTGAGTGAGTAGGCAGTGACACTAGGAAAAGCTTTTCCAGGTATCTAAGCCACGTGGTCTGCACACCCTCCTTAGAGAGGGAGGTTGGTCTGCTTGTAAGACTTGTGTGTGCGGCAGCTCTGCGCATGGCTGGGTAAGCTGATGCTTTGTCAGGCACTGGAAGGAACTCCTGGGTATGTGCCCTTTTTTTGAGCTTTGCATGTTTGTAGTCACAAGTTGGGGCAGGTTTAGGTGTCTAGGTGTCTCTGAAAATATGGTCAAAAGAACAGTCTGAATGGATGCCAGCTGCACTAAACTAAACTAAGACTGTATTGGTTTGCACCCGCTAAAGATCTGCCTCCAATTCCTTAGTGTCTGACCAGCTCTTAAGAGTTACTGGTGGTACATTCTTTGTACTTTTTTTTCAGACAGACAAGTTGTATCTTGTGTAATAGTGTCTCGACATATGGATCTTTTTGGAGAAACCGCCTATGGTACTTTGCAGTCCAGCCAAACTGGTGAAATGAGTGCTTCCATGACAATGATTGCAATATGGAAGAAATTTTCTTTTCACCTAGGGGCACTTCTGAGAATCAGCAAGAGATTTAATTTACTTTGATTCTCTCCTACTTCCTATTGTATACTTTTCTTTGTGAGACTTTTAAACCAGTCAGGTCAGTGCATGAGATCAGTTCTCATCCCAGGGGAATGGAGGGAGTGGAAGGTTATAGTTTTCCTCCAAGGAGTCTCTCCTCTGTGACAGCTGGCAGAACTGCAGAGCCCTACACAGTCCACGTGGTTTGTCTGCTAGCATTTATTTCATTTTAAAGCCTCCGTGCATTGTCTAGACATTTGGGAGTACACAATGTGACTGTGAGATCTTTGCCAGTATTTTCTGCTCAAGCTGGATCCTTGTTATTGCATCTGGTTTTCAGCATTTTAAAGTCCACGGTTTGGACTTGTGCTTATGTATTATTTAGGTAACCACGTTTATGCTCTGGGCCATAAAGTGTCTTTGAGCTTTAAATGCTCCTTTTTGTCTTCTGCAACATTACTTTTCATTACCAGGAGGTAATTTACATTTAACTTAAATTCTCAGAAACATGTGCCTTATTCTAAAGTGTTGTTCTTAAGTTCCCATTTTTCCAAAAAGTCTGGTGGATCTTAGATCTCCTGGATCATGCAGCTGTACAGCAATGGTTACTTTGCTTTGTATTTGCCCCCTGCTTTAATCCAGGGCAATCTTCATGCATGGTAAAATTCTCCTGCTGACGTAGCCCAGCTTTCTCGGTTCTCAAAGGGTTAGTGAGAAGGTCCTGCTGGCTTTTAACATGGGTTGGTCATATTCTGATGGGATTTCTTTATTCCTGAGTGATAGCTTTTGTCACAGTAGGCCATCACACACAGTGATCATACATGCAGCGTACAAGCGATTTATAGCAGTGGCTGCCTTTTGTCAAGGTCTGTTCCTTATACTGCTGTTGACTAGTCGGAGAAGTTTAGGGTTCCACTCCCTTAGAGTACCACTATCTAGTTGTTCTGTTCTGTTTCCTTTCACCTAGTTTACAAAATTACGTACAACACATCTCTGACCCCTCAGAAGAGAGTATGACAACACAGGCGATTCAGTTTAGATGTTCACATTTGGTTTTTATTGCAGTGGGAAGTGGCAAGACAGGAGGATCTTGGATTTTGAGAACTTTTTTACCTTCTCACATTTACTCTCCACTGAAGTTAAACCCTGTGTGGCGTCGGGTATGTTTGGCACGCAAACAGCTACGATGACAGGAGCGTGCCAGTGTTTGTGAAGTACTGGTAAAGAAACAGACTGTGATAGGCAGCCAGCCCTGGCCACATGGAAGGGAAGGACAGTCAAACAGCATGGAAAGTATCAGGGGGTGCTTGTCAGGAAGAGTGGGCTCCTTCGTTTGTTGCATACACTGCCAAGTGGTACGGTCATCTCTTGTTAACTTGTTAATGTCAAGGAGGGAATTGTTTTCTGCAGAAGACCTAAGAATTTTAGCAGGATTGGAATCAATGTGATTTACCCTTTCACTCCAAGCTCCAAACAGTGTGCACAGAGATGAACCTAACACACCTCACCTGTGGGTTTCCTCCGGGGTTCTCACAGGCAGCCGACACAGGTACTCAAGAGGCACCGAGTGGTGAAGAGTCCTCAGCTCACAGAGCCAAACCAACAGATTCCTTACTTCTTATGCAATCAGATTCTCATTAGCATTTACAGCCCATAAATTATAGTTATTCCTTACTTCTGAACTTTTTCCTTCTGTTTCTTCGTGTTAGATGTTGATGAATGTGCAATAGGAACCCATAACTGTTCATCTGCTGAGACTTGCTATAACATCCAGGGCAGCTTCCGCTGCCTGTCCTTCGAGTGCCCTTCCAACTACAGAAAAGTATCTGACATGTAAGTATGGCTGTCGCAACAGAGCGAGCAGCCCTCTCCAGTGACTGTGGATGTCACACAGTGCTTGAGTTGGTGGGGGAGTGTAAGTGCTAAGACCTCCAAGGAGTCACTTTGGTACCTGAGGCACGTAGAGCTTCAGTCCAGTTTTTCCTCTTCCATCTTCTGAGGTCTAAAGCCCCTGTTTGCCCCCCAGCTGCTGCTGTAACAGTAGTCATCAGAGCTTGCAGCTCTACAAGGGCTCTGTTTATAATGAGAAAATAAAATTTCTTTAAGAAAATAAGATCATGTCTGCTGCTTGTACCACTGCAGTGGCTGCCAGGCTGCTCATGCGCCACTTCTGCAGTGGGTTTGGGGCTCACTGTTTAAAATTCACTTGCAGATCCTCAGAGGTTTTTGAACTGTTGAGGGGGAGCGAGACAACGAGCTTGCCAGGCTGCAGGGTTCTGGGAATGGCACGTCCCCACAGCTCCCAGCTCCTCAGCAGCTGAGGCCCAGGAACCCCAAAACCCCCTACCCATTTCCTGCCTCGACAGCTCCCAACGCTTTGGAAGCTATATTCAGTTGATGATAACTTAACACGTATTTTTCCTGCCTTACAGAACTGAGCAGCTTTACAAGCTGAGGAGCTAGCTTCCCATTCCCATGTCTCAGTTACCTTTTTAAGAGTGATTGTTTTTACTTTCTTGGAGCAGTGTCCCAAGCTTGTGCTGTCATTTATGAATTACAGATGCCTCTTCCAAGCTCTGTGCTGCTTGCTCTTTCTTCCTTGTGGAGCTTCCCAACAGAGCTGTCCGTGTCCATGATCTTTTTTCTTGCAGTGTTGTAGTCTGGCAATTATATCACTTAGAAATTCTTTATGGGCACTGTAAAAGCAGAACAAGCAGCTGGTAATTATGCAGCTGAAGTTTGGGACTCCTGTTTGTCTAATACCTTTGCGAAACTCTGAAATATGTGTAGCTTTACCTGCTATTACATGGACACTGAATGTGCTTCATTCCTCATCTTTTAGGAGGTGTGAACGAATCAGTTGTTTTAATTATCTGGACTGTCAAAATACCCCGGTGCGCATTACCTATTACCAGCTGAACTTCCAAACCAATATCGTGGTTCCAGCTCATATTTTCCGTATCGGACCGTCGCCTGCCTATGCTGGAGACAACATAATCCTTACTATCAACAAGGGAAATGAAGAAAACTACTTCAGCACTCGAAGGCTGAACTCGTACACGGGCATCGTCTATCTTCAGCGGCAAGTGAAAGAGCCTAAAGACTTTTTGTTAGATGTTGAAATGAAACTGTGGCGTCAGGGAACATACACTACTTTTCTTGCCAAAATTTACATTTTCATCACAGCTCATGCATACTGAAGCATGTATCGACATTGGATTTTATTGGTGCTATGCTCTTTAACTGTTCTACCAAAGCTTAATACTGTTGAACTGGCATTTAATGTATTTAGCCTTTATATTATTTTTCTATCATGGCTTTAAACTTTTTTTATTGGTTGTGTAAATTAAGTTAATTTTTATCCTTTGTTTTGTTTTCTTATGTAATTCTTTATATCGTTGTTGGACAATGAGCGAAGGAAAGGGTAGAAAGGCAGTACATTCATTGTGTGAAATGCTGGAACCTTTCCGTAGAAATTATTTTTAGGTTTAGTCACATCTACAGGGTATTGCACTAGAGAGGAAAGATGTTCACTTGGGAGTGTTGGGTTTTGCCGCTAAGGGAAGGAACCTTGAGCAATTTCTCTTTATTATGCAAACTTTTGGTTTGGCTTAGCCACTGACTTGACCGAGGTTTCTCTGTGTTGAGACGCTGTGTTGGAGGCCACACGTGTAAGCTGATGGTTAGCTCACCTTGTATTACTGGTTTATTTTCCTCCTTCCAACTTTCATAATATGTTGTCTAAAAATATATATAAATAAAAGAAAACTCCACCAGTGAAAAAGCCTATGATTGAGTCTTGCTTCAGTAGGACTATTCATATGCTAAATATTGGTAAGACCGAGGACTTAAGAGTATCTCGTGCTTGAGGGTAAAAGGTCACATTGCCTTTTGAGCAGTTGTCTTTATAGGTGGTGGGATTGTTCTCTACACAGACTCATTCTGCATAGGGACCTGTAAGTGCAGGTGCATTATCATTCTTAAAGGAATGTCAAAGAGGAAACATGAAATAATCAATTGCTGCTGATGATTTCAAAGCTTGGGTGTGCCAAAGAGGACGCACTTGCAATTTTAAATAAACAAAAAGGAGAGTTGTTTCTCTTCTTCGGGGAAGTTACTTCAGTTGTGTTTCTAAACGCTGCAGAGAAAAACGTTAGTTAGATTGCTGGGTTGTGTTATGCCATGTAGAAAATAACACAACCTAAGTTTTGAGCTGGGTTTCCTGTAGTTCCACAGGAAACTGGATGAGGTCCAAAGCTGAGGGCCAGATGTGGCAAAGTGTAGTATAATCGAAGTACTTGTTAGAATTTAGAAATGAGTCTCAGAACTTCCTTTATGGCTGTTTTGTTTTATTTTTTTTTCCACAAAAAAAGCTCCAGTGTTGAAATTTTCTGAGCTTCCTTTGTTCCAGCCATAACTATGCTGAAAAATGTTTAAAGGGAAAACATAGCTACTATATATTGATGTTTACTGCACTGCAGTTTAATAATCTGTTCTTTTCTACAGTTGATCTGATTTTGACCACTATGTACACACACACACAAAATTAATGGAGAAATCAAATTTATGGCTTTTTATGCCATAACCAACAATATTGTTATACGGTAAAATATTTGTTTGAACGATACAGTGAGAGGGGAGTGGGACTGTATTCACCATATCCCAAGGCAAATTTCTCTACCTCTTCAAGTCGCTTCTTTAATTTGAACTCTCTTATCAAGAATAAAGAGCAAATCTTTCTGTATCTGATGTCATAAACACCCATTACCTAGGAAAAATTATTGCTATTCCCCAAATATGGGATGTCTGTGAGTTTGCATACATCAAGCTTTCCTTTGTTATTTTTCTATAAATATCATTTTGTAAAAGGGATCTTCTTCCATCCCTCTCTTGTTTTCCATAGCTACCAGTTTCACAAGCATTTAGCAGGGAAGTGCCAACCGAGAACCACGTGTTTATGCAATTTATCGTTTCAGTTAACGCGTATCTTACCGCTGCAGGCCCGGCAAGGCAAGGAGGCAGCCACAGCAAGGACTGGGAGGGCCTTTCAGATCCATTATGCAGTATACATCTTAGGCAGTGATACACTTCTCCGTGCCCCGGTGGGGCACATCAAGAGTCACTGAACCCCAGAGTTTTCCATCAGCATTAGTATTTGATTGAGCGTAAATGATATTCAAGCCTCGACAGTCTTTCTTGTCAGAGAACAAATGGACAAGCCATTTGTTACTTGGAGACCTTTTGCTGACTAAAATCAGCCGTAGTCAATCAAATTACGGATCTGGCAGTTTGTAACAGCGACTTTTCATTTTCTAGACAGGTAATTGATGAAGAAAGTTTTAGAAAAGGCTTTGCATACTATGATAAGAAAAATGCTTTGTTCTTAAAAAAACATGTCTTCATCAGCACCATGTCCTGTAGGTGTTAGAAATAGTTGTTCAGTGAAGGTGGCCAAAGGAAAGGCTTATGGTAGAAAAGTTCACATTCCTCCATTCCCAAAAGGACCAGAGGGATCTTTTACCAACCCAAAGCGTGCGCCCTGTCAGTTTTAGGAGGAGCTGCAATGCAGGGGCAGTCAGCGCTGCATCCTTTGCTCTTCCTTAGGGCAGAGCTCATGATTGAACTCAAACCGATACAGATTCACAGAGTTGTAGGGGTTGGAAGGAACCTCCAGAGATTGAGTCCAACCCCCCTGCCAAAGCAGGTTCCCTAGGACAGGTCGCACAGGTAAAATTGCATACATCCACCAATGACCCTCTGAGGACAGGCTTTCACTGGGACACACAGGCTTTGGGCTAGTCTAGCTCCTAGAGATCCCAGTGAATTAAGAGCAGCCACCCAAGAACTGTGCAAACAGATAAATTCATGAGGAAAACAATGGCTGCAGATGTAATAAAAAATTACAGCAGACTCGAGGCATGTGTTTATATATGTGTGTAAAAACTCAGATTATTAGTATGTTCCCAAAATTGGAAATGGACTTTACATGACCTCTCTGAACAACTCATGTGCTGCTTGGCTTTGCAGGTTCCTTACTCCTCCCTCCATGAAATCTGACCTCTCTGTCTGCTGGATCCCTTGGAAGATCCAGTGATCCCAGAGACTGAAGAAGGTCAAATGTAGCTTTGGAAGGAAGAAGAAATGAAAATCTGAATATTTGCTGGAAATTTGAATAGGTCTATTTCAGAATGAAATGTCAGGTTTTCTTTTTACTGGAATTTACATAACATTTAGTTGAAATAGCAGTAGATGGGTGAGAAAGAAGTTTTACCTAATATTATGGATTGTTTCCTTTCTGCACCAGAGAGGAATCTCTGTATGTAAAAACTGCCTATATGTGGATTACTGCTGACTGGTCTGTGTGAGCATTCCTCTGTGAGCCTGATGTAGAGAAAAGGCATCGTGTGCTCAGCTTGGAGCTCGCTCCTCAGAGGAGGACCCAGAGCACAGCTCCCCTGTCACAGAAGAGTAAGCTGTTAACAGTAACGGGGCAGAATTCTTACATTAGCTCTGGGGTGTCCCACACACAACCTCATTCTCTTTTATTTTTCTTCTCCTTCATATCAGTTATTCCTTAGTCTAGTGACATGGGGCAGAAGCAGATTTCAAACTTAGGGATTTTGTGGTTTGGATCACCCTTTGAGGCTAGAGCAGAGACAAAGGACATACTATGCTAATGGCCTCAATGTCAGTGCCTAAGACATCCTCCCATTCAAAATGCCTCTGCCAGCACAAGTGTTGGTGTTTCAGACTCGGGGAAAAGCTGAGCCCCTTCTTCATGTGGGAGGGTTGCTTGCAGAACCCACTCCCTTGCAGATATGCTTCGCTTGAGAAAGCCAGCCAGAAGTTCACCTGCCAGCTGGTGATGGGGAGAAGGGAGATAAATGAAGTTAAGGGGCTAGCTTGCTCTCTGGTGGGCTTTGCAGATGCTCAGCACCTGACAGCACTTAGCTTTTGAGTGTCTGCACCTGCTGTCTTGCTGCTTGTGCCCACCCTGTGAGCCACAGGGGCTGTACTGCTCTGAGAAATGCTGCTTTGCACAGCCCAGCCAGAAGCAAGACCGCTGAAAACTGCGTGTGCAAGGTGGAAAGCAAAGGAGAAAAGCAATAAAGCCAACAACAATGAAGTAAGATTTTACAGTTCTCTGGTACTGTGATAGGTGGTGATGGTGCTGAGTTAGAGGGTTTGTGTAGTCTGGTGGAAAAACCTTGAGTTTGTGATAGAAACTGGTGTCCTTTGTGAGCAGAGGGGATTTGTACTGCCCCTCAGACATTTGCAGGGTGAGGAGTTGCTTTCATCCAGTTTGCAGGACACAGGGAATCTGTTGCTTGTTCTTTGTCTCCCTCCTTGCTGTCTCTAGCTCATATGAGAGCCTCTGGCTGTTCTTCCCCATACACTTTTCTTTGGATTTTTGTTTTGTTTTGTTTCTTTTGTCTTCATCTTTCCATTGCTCCTACTCATGCCAAGAGGAAGAGAAAGTTCCACCCGGAGAGAATTAAGATTCAGTAGTAAAAATAGATTGTGAGGTTAAAAAAAAGTATCTTCCCACTTGGAGTGTTCTCTGCGTTACAGAGACATTCATTCTGAAATGGCTATTGAAAGCCAGGGTTTAATTATACCCAGTTTCAGTGATGTGAAACTGAAGTCCCAAACTGCAGTCTTTTTTCTTCTAAAGCACAATTCTAATCTTGCATGTTCTCTATGGATAGCAGTCAACATGTGGGACTACTCCAGAGCTTCAGAGCCTTCGGAGATGGAGGTTGACATTGAATTCCCATGGGCTGAGGCTCCCGGTACAGTGGGATTAAAAGTGATGGCATCTGCTGTGGATTTTGCTTTTTTTATCTGGGTTTGGTGAGGAAGAGGATGCCATTTTGGTGCCCTACATCCTGTGAAAGGAGGGACAGGGGGACATGCTTGGTGCAATAGCTGTGTCTTTTGCGTGGTAGCCAAGAATTGTGCTAACTGCAAGAATTCACAGCAGGATGTTTTAATTGCTTGGAGCTTTGAATGGTGCAGTGGTAATGGTGTCTTGGAAGGTCTGAACTGGTGGGGCAGGGCTTGGGGGAGCTGCTGCCCAAAAAAGGGATGCCTGATCTGACAGACTAAGACCAGTGCAATGGGTTCACTCCCAGTAAAGGATTGGTCTGGATGAGAAACCTTGTGCATGCAAGTGATCCAGGGCTGGGTTAGTCAATAACTAACCTATCAACAGGCAGGTGGAATGTAGTCCTGTCCTGGGTTGCTGGAGATGTGTTCCTTCAGTAATAATCTAGAACTAAAGCATCCAATTAAATCTCACATAAATATGCCTTGAGAGGTGGGAGGCTGGAGAGGACTTTCTCTGTGTCAATGAGGGTGCCTTACCACACAGCACGCACTGCTCTGCGCACACCCCAGAGAGGATTTTAACTTGCTGTGATTACCAAATTACTGGCTGCAGCCAGATGCACCGCAGAGGAGGATAGATCCTCCCCGGCACTGGCAGCCAGGAGAGAAAAATGTGTGTGGAATCCTTTCAATAGGGGAAAAATGTCTGATAATATTTGATGAGTTAGGTTTGAAGCAGAGCCTTGCTGTCTGGGGAGTTGGAGTTAACTGTGTCAGCTAGCAAACTGTAGCAAAGGTGGAGCAGCATGTGCACCCTGGTGCTGCAGCCACAGAAATGCAAAGTGATCATTTTCTTCTCTTTGGGATGCTCCTTGCAGTGGTTTTATGTGAGTTAATCCCAGCCAATCCTTGCTGTTGCAGCAGTCTGTTACGGTTAATCCTGCTACTGTTCAGTGACACCTTGGAGACACAGCTGTCACCTTGACCATGAATATTTCAGACAGTTTCATAACAGTGTAATTTTGGAGTAATGATACAATATGGTGTAGAACTGTTGCTATGAGTAAGGGAAGGACTGTGCCTAGTCATTAGTGTGATCCCCAGCTGCATGTCATAATGACTGAACTCCACATCACAGGTATTTCTCTTGGCTTCAGGGTAAGTTTTCAGCATGATACCAACGTAGTATGGTGTGAATGGACGGGAAGGTCCTGTGGTATTGGTGACAGTAAAAGAGACTCCTGTAGTGACTCCTGCTTGGTTATTGCTGGAGCTGGGAGGGCATGTGCATGGAGTTTAGCCATAAAGTTTAGGGGTTCCTAAAGTCAGTGTAACACTTGCTGTGTCAGCAGACCAGGGGACTCTGACAGGAGACGTAGATATTCATAAACTTTTCCAGAGTTATAAAATAAACCCTCTACTTCCTGCTGTCAGAGTATTTGTGGTCGCATGTCTGCTGTTGACATGTTGGAGGCTGGAATAAGTCCTCCTGGCTGTTTGTTTCCTGTCCCCAAGGATGTCCTGTACCAGTCACCTCTGGCCAGAGCTGTTGAGGCTAAGTGTAATCTCGGGTGTCACATCTGATGTAACATGGCTGGGCTGTGCACCGCTGCACATCATCTGCTAACTCAGGCAGCACTGAAAACACCAAGAATAATCCCCAAAGCAACCAGCCAACAAAACTCCCAACCTCAGTAACCTGGAGAATCATTATTTCCAAAGCAAAATACTTTGTTTTCTTAAGAAAAAGTTTTCCACCATTTCCCAACAGCTGTTGATGCAGAGCTCCACTGAAGTGAGTGAGGTGAAGACACAGCTTTAATCCAAACTTAATGTTCCTCTGGGGAGAGGAACAAAGATACACATGGCAGATGCTTGTAACGTCATATGAATCACATCTGGAAGACTCTGACATGTAATATGTGAGTGATCATCATATGATCATCATATTATCACTCCATATAGGCAGCTATCCTGTTCAAACACACACCTTTGGCTTGTCAATTAAGCAATCAGAAGAGGATGAAGGCCAGGCCTCCTGTCCGGAGGGACACTCAAGGGTCAGTGTTGGGGCTGTCAGACTCCTCACCCTCCCACCAACCCTCTGCCCCCTGCGCAGCCTGTGGGGGTGGTGTGTCTGGTGGCTGTTGGGCTCTGAGGATTGGTTGGGCCTCGAGCAGTTTGGATTGGCGAGCATCTGCAGAGAGTGGGTGTTCACATCTCTGCTGCTCAGGACCACAAAAGCCCCATCAGTCCCACTGCATGGCCCTCCTGCCTTTAGAAATCCTCGGACTTCATAGAATCATAGAATGGCATGGGTTGGAAGGGACCCCAAGGATCATAGAGCTCCAACCCCCCTGCCACAGGCAGGGCCACCAACCTCAGGCCTGGAGCTACACAAGGTTGCCCAGGGCCCCATCCAACCTGGCCTTGAACACCCCCAGGGACGGGGCATCCACTACCTCTCTGGGCAGCCTGTTCCAGCCCCTCACCACTCTTTCTGTAAAAAACTTCCCCCTAATATCTAATCTAAACCTTCCTTCCTTTAGTTTTAATCCATTCCCCCTTGTCCTGTCATTGTCTAGCCTTTTAAAAAGTTGAATTCCCTCCTGCTTATAAGCTCCCTTCATGTACTGGAAGGCTGCAGTGAGGTCCCCCCACAGCCTTCTCTTCTCCAGACTGAACAAGCCCAGCTCCCTCAGCCTGTCTTCGTAGGGCAGGTGCTCCAGCCCTCTAATCATCTTCGTGGCCCTCCTCTGAACCCTCTCCAACAGTTCCACATCCTTCTTGTATTGGGGGCCCCAGCTCTGGACACAGTACTTCACAGGACTTCACAGGTATTTAGTAACTTTGATACCTTTAACCCAGCAACAGTCTTCATCTCTTCCTTTCAAGAATTCCTCTTCCAGGCCCCCCCATCCCAGAGTTGCCTTCTGTGGGTTGCCTTGATCTTGCCCTGTTGCCAGGAGGTTTCTGTTTCCTCACTTCTCTCCATTTTAAAAAGGCACAGGTCAAAAAGACAAGCATCCAAAAATCCATCACCCCTTTCTCACAGATGCCTGCAAGACTGCAGCAGGGCCAGCAGCTCACGAACGCGCTGGCGGTGCTGCTGAGCTGCCACTCCGCGCCTGGAGAATAATATTATTCCAAGTTCCACTCGGCGCTTTAAACCGTGGCAGGTTTGGACAGCAGCTGGTGTGGGCGCTTCGGGGACTTTGCAGTGTGTGGTGTTGAACGAGCGCCCTGGGAAATCACTAATGAAAGATGATTTATATTTTCCCAAACTCCATGGAGGTGTCGGGGGGGTGGGGGTTGTCACGGCTGTATGTTTCCTTCTTTCTTGGGCTGCCTTTGTAGAAGCAATCAAGTGCAGGGTTTAACGGTGAATATTTGTTCCTGCATGTTCTTCATGTTTGTTTGGAGAGTGTGTTGGATTTTCCCACTTTATGTCCTAAAGCATCATATTTGCCATGGCCCAGCACAAGGACAAGCTCAGGTCAGTGCGGTGGCATTGCCAGGCAGTGCCCAGCCCAGCCTGCAGCTGGTGATGGAGTGGCTGATCTGGTTTTGGCCCATGCATGACCACATTGCCGCTTGGCTTTACTCCAGGGCTGTGCCGGTGGCATGGCTGGCTGCAGCAGCCCTGGCTGTGGAGGTGTGTGTGGGAAGCAGTGCTGCAGTAAGGGTTGGACTTCTTCAACGGGGCAGTTCTTTTTTTTCATGTGCTGGCAGTGATTATTTTTTGTTGTTTTATCACCTCCTGCCCCGCCATCCTTACAATTACTAGGCTGTTTAGTAGATTCCCCATCCAGGCAGGGCTACCACTTTGGAATGCACATCAAGGTGTGTGTTATCTCTATTGTATACTACAGCTTCCTCCTCAGAATCAATAACCCAGAGATTTGATGGCAGCCTCCTTTCCTCTTAACACCAATCTAATTAGTTAATAGAACAATAGTTTCTCCCCTACCTCCCCCTACCTCTTTTTCCCTCATTTCTCATCTCAGCCACTGAAGAAATTCTTCCCCTGTTCTTGTAGAGAGCAATGCATTTACACTGGCCGCAGCGGTTCGGAGATAGCAGGAAAGTCTTTTTCTTAGGCTGGGAATCGCTTTCCTTGGCCATTAGCTGATCAAAGGGGAGGAAATAGAACGGGGGCAGTCAGACTGAAAAATAGATGTTTGGAGTAGGACCAGGACCAGGACTAGAGTTTTCTGGGGGGTTTGGTTTTGTTTTCAAAGTGCTGAATTGTTCATTCTGCACCTACAGGTGTCCTGCTAGTGAATACATGTGTAGGGACTGTGAGAGTAGAAGGGCAGTTCCTCTGTGGTGTAAATCATGGTCCATGCAGCTGTCTACCAGCTGCTCTGCTGGCTCCACGTTCTTTCTCCAAACTCCAAGTTGGGGTTCTGGGCACACTGTGACTGCAGAGTGTCTGACTGACACAATATACTGATAAGGAAGAAGCAGCAGGTTTTTTCCCAACTATAAAACCCCTTTTTTACCTGTCTCACAGAGTATGTAGGCTGTAATGAAAAACTGGGGAGTGGGGGGTTTGATGTTTGGGGTTTTTTTTAAAGAAAAAGGTAAAACTTAAGACCATTTTTCCGTGTTTTCTGGCACTGTTTTTGTTTAAAAAGCTTCTATGGAATGTGAAACTGAAACTTAGTGTTAGCATAAACATTTCGAGGTCTTTCATCAGATCTGTTACGCTTACTGTTGCTGTATTTCATCATCATTGCTCTATAATGAGATCTTGCTGGTACTGGCTAGACAGACAGTCATAAGTTCACTCTGTTTCTTCATTTGGGTTTTTTCCCTCCCTCCTCCTGTGTCCAGCTCCATGAGTTTTGGCAGGTTTGCTTGGCTCCAAGAGTGCCGAGACAAACCAGTTTCTAGATTTCTCCTTATTTGGAACAAGTGCCCTTATCGCTGTTGCCAAGAATATCCTGCGCTGAGTGGCAAAGCTCCAGGAGCTCACCACAATCACTTGGAAGGCTCAGGTTCCCAAGGAAAGTTTGGGCTGGGTTGACAGCCTCTGACTGAAGGTGCCGGGTAGCCTGGGTGCGGGGCAGGCTGCTTCCTTGCCATTCCATCAGCACCGTTTTCACTGAAATGTTGGCGTTGTTGATAATCCTCCTGTTTCATGCGATGCTGAGGTGAAAGATAAGTATCTCAAAGGGCACTTGGGATTTTTGATAGTGTCATGGTTTCAGCCAGTTGATTTTCTTTCTAGCAGTCGGTGTAGTGCTGTGCTTTGGATTTAGGAAGAGAATCACGTTGATAACACACTGATGCTTTACTTGTTGTTGGGTGGTTGTAGTCAAGGACTTTCCAGCTTCTCAGGCACAAGAAGCCAGGAGAGCACAGCCAGGCTGGCTGAGCCAGGCTGGCCAAAGGGATGTTCCATGCCATATCCTGTTGTGCTCCCTACAGAACTGGGGAAGCCAGCTAGGAGGTGGGATCACTGCACAGA